>CM070632.1:23636406-25007656 GCA_036346255.1 Ampelocalamus luodianensis | reverse complement strand
TTTATGATATTCGTATCACAGACGGTTTTTGAACCGGCTGTGATAACACTTGTTATCACAGACAAACTTTTTCAGACGGTTCGAAAAACTGTATGTGATGACGGTTCTGAACCGTATGTGATGAGGCTGTATGTAGTAGTGAAGGTTTTTGCTTGAAGAGTGAAGTTCATGTGTTCCAGCTATACTTTCCATGCATGCATCATCACTTCTTCATTACAATGTTCGCTCTTATATAGCAGTATGGACTACGGAGTCCACATGCAGTGCTCTCTCTTCTGAACAACTCATCAGTGGGTTTCAATGGGTTTCATGCATGAGAGAGAGAGAGAGAGAGATGCAATGGGAGTGGAGGAAGCCGCATTTCGTTTTCTGTCGCTGTTGCTCGTTTCGCTATCTGAACAACTCACTGAAGGGTAGTTAGTAGCTAGGGGCAAAAATCATGCCAGAAGAAAGGGCACAGCTAGCCCAAAAGCGCTAAGATTGGTCCTAAGTTGTCGTCGCGTTGATAGGACATGGCATGCTGCTGCAACGTGGCCATTGTGGCCTTGAAAGGCAGAATTAATCGAGTCAAAAGGACAAGTTAATTAACTTACGCGTTGAGCTTTATATATATGATTCATCGTCGAGTACTTCAATTGTTCACTGTTGAGTACTGAGCTGGTATTGACTACTGTAGTCTACAGAGACGTACGTAGGACCGTCCTTTCAACCTGAGAGAAGAGACTGTACATATGGACCGTATTTTGGATGGAAAATTTGCCAATGAACGGGTTTTGTACTTGTAGATAGATTGCTGATGAATTGCTTTCGCATCTATTGCATTTTCTAAAAAGGAATTGATATAGGTACCAATTAACTGAAATTTTGAGAAAAAAGGGATTTGCCCCACCCCCACCCCCAACTAGAGGCCTCCCCCTTTCATGCTGTTGCCAACCATTAGCTACCGCCACACAACAAAATCTAGGCTATGTTTGAAACGTAGAAATTTCACGTAAAGTAATACAACTTCTGTAGGAATTTTACCAAATTCCCGCTTTCCAAACAGACTAAGGTTCGGTGGCCGAGTGAATCTTGAAAACATAGTTATCAAGAAATCTAGCTAGAACTTCTGCCGTTGCTAGATCCTATGGCCAAAAAATACAATTGTTTCTTTTGTGAAAATTCATACTAGCAATAAAAAGAAGTTGAGAACATTAGAGATTCTTTTTTTTTTTTTTTGCAAGACTCTGTCCTTTTTCTCAGGAATTTCTCTGGGAGGAATGCCAAAGAGAGACTCCATCCAAGTCTTTGACAGGTGATGCTCTCTGCTTTAAGGAAAGCAAGGTGGTAAATGCACTGGTATTTTTAGCTTCTTTGACTCGTGTCAGCCATAAACTTCATGCCTAAGGGAAGGGGCATGTCCAGAGGAATCAGTACTATCTACAGTTCACTTCTCAAAATAGAGGACATGGCTTTTCTAGCTAGGGCTCTTGTGTGAACAAGCATTGCAATCTTCTTCTCTCTTTTTTTGAGGTAACATTGCGAATTTTTGGAAGTTGATCATCTAAGCACTTCTAATAGTGGCCAACACAGCCCATGTGCAGTCCTCTGGGCCATATTAGATGAAAGTGGGTTAAACTCAACTCTAACCGCACATCGGCAACCGAAGATATCTAGTTAGGACATGTACAATGTAAGATACTTATACATAAGTATTTAAAGAGAGAGAATATAACCATGTCATCAAGTACTCATATAAAAGTTATTCCCTCCAATGCAGGTATCTCTTTTGTAGGTGCTTAAATATTGTAATACTCTGTTTAATTATCGTGTGTTAGTTTTAGCAATTAGTAATTAAATTCAGAATTTGGGGATCTTCGGGGAGGATTGGGCTACCAGCACATAGCCCAACCGATCCCGAGTGCGTTTCGGTAGGGAGGGGAGGGGGAGCCTTGCCACTTATAAGGAGGAGGAGGGGGGCTGGCCGAACCTTAGCCAGCCGCTCGTGCCCCTTGTGTCGCGCCCATGACGCCTGCCTCCCGGTGCCCTGTTGTGCCGCCCTTGGCCAAGCCCCTACCGCGCCTTTCTCCCTGCCGAGCCTCCTCCTTGCCATGCGCCCTGCTACCGTTGACCTCCAGACGGTGCCCTCTGCTACCGCGGCTACTGCTGGTGGTGGTGCTACTACTGTGGGTTGCAGAGAGAAGGAGGAAGGAAGGCTAAGAAGGGAAGATGGAAAGAAGCAAGGGTTTCATGCTCCAACATCGATCTTCATCCAACTCTCGCGGGTAATGATTTTAGATTGATGTTTATTCATAATTTAGATTGATATATTTGATAGTGGGAGTTAGATGTTTCGTGATGCCCTAGTTCGTTAAGTTGTATTGCAGAACCTTAGGGGGTTTATTTTGGAGTATCTCCGTCTAGAATCATGATTTCACCTGATTAGGAAAGTTGTAGACAATTTCCTTACATTTCCAGAGAGTCCAAGATCATTAAATTTGTATAAGCGAATAAAAATTTATAGCCTCGGGAGTACTGCTGTCTAGAACTCAGTCGCCAATGACAGCAGTTGAGAAGATTGCTTAATTATGTGAATTAGATGTTATAATTAAATTATGATCATAACTAGGTTTAGCTATATAATTCTTTATATATTCCATAAATATTATGGTTTGCTATTTTTCATGTTGTAGAAAAATAGTTACGAAATTGTGAAGTCTATTGTTCCGTTAAATTCCAAAATAACATTTGGGGTTGGAAACAGAGGCCTAGATGGCAAAATTAGAGAATTTGCACAACTAAGATATTGTGGAAAATTCAGTGTAGGTTCCAGAAAATATAATGTTTGATATATTTGGAGTACAAAAGCTAAAGTTATGGACGTTTGATCACTGGGACAACATGTAGATTGCTTGGTAAAGTTGAGTTAAGTGTGTCGGGTTTGCATGTAGATGAAATAGCGTATTGTTTGATGATTGTGTACTGTGGTGGCATGTTTTGAGATATATTGTTGATGTTTGTCCAGGAATTGTTGCTTCGATTTCTGTGCCACTTTTGTATCATCCTGACTTTTGTGGCTAAACATGCAAATGCATGGTAGAGCAATAGACAATTGTTTATCGGTATTTGTCTTTACAATTGAATTGATATGATTATTTTTTATACTTTATTATGCTTACCTTAAATGCCATGATAATGATGATATGACATGATCATGGGGATGACATGGTAATGATGAATATGACATGATCATGGGGGATAATATTGATGAATAATAAACATTATTGCATCATCACATTGCACCAAGCTAGAGCGATGAGTACTTGCCATGTATATGGCTAGTCCAGATGTGCTCTTGGTAAAATCCTCTGAGGTAGGGACGCTACAAGTTGGAGGATAGACCCTATGGGCTAGGTCTAGAGTGTGTCATTGGCGAGTGAACACTCAGTTATACCATGTCGGTGATAAAGTTGCATTTGCATACATGAAAAGTTAATGATGATAATTGAGTGCATGAGATATGAGAAAGACATTTAGGCATGCTTATAATATTGTTAATGATTCAATTGAGAGATGAACTGTTTGTTTATTATTCTATTTTGTACTTACTGAGCCGTAGACTCAGCCTTGCTTTGTTGTTGATTTTTAGGTATCCGTTGATGGCGACATCCATGAGATGGAGTAGCATACATGCATCACATGCATTGATCACACAAACATGATCTATTTAGAGTGCTTTCATTAAATCTAGTGACATTGATTATTCTCCTTTGAATTTATTCATGAACTTGATTATTAATTAATTTAAATGCTTGAGACTTGAATTGTTTTATTATTGGTTGATTTATTATTCTTGCTTCCCTCCTTTGTATCGGGACCATGGTTCTTTTGGTGTGGGTATCCCAGGCGTTTCTTGAGTGCAGGTATCATGGACGTTTCTCGAGTGCATGTATCTCGAGCGTTCTTGGCGTGTGTGACCAAGCTGAAAACTTTTATCCTTCTATATTTATTATATTTTTAATGTTTCACTTGTGACCTGTGGATGAGTTTTTTTTGTTCCATGCATACGTGCTGGAATTATTATTTAATTAAAGTTTAGATTGGTAGCTAGAGTAGTTAGGTGACATTACGGGCTCAATGTTGGCCCGGTGTGTTACAAATGTTGCATTATCTATTAATTAGACATAGTTATACACATAAGCACATGTGAAGCACCGGTGCCTAATTAAGCATCGATGCTATAAAATAAGCATCTTATCATTCTATGTGGTAGTAAAATCTTTTTCTTCTAAGCACTTGCATTGTACATGCTCTCAAATTGTGGTATGAGAAAATTGTCATTTTATGGAAAACAAAGAATAGTGCCAAATCCATGCTATTATTTCAACAGTGGATAATTAACGTTGGATAGGAGCCTAATCCATGCGGCTTGGAAATTAAAGAAGCCAATTATTAGTCTTACAGCCATGATGACTGATCTTACTAGGACCTAACAGTGAGCCCATCGAGAGAGTGGTTTCCATATTTGAACAAATTCCATTCTTTAACAAATTAGAACTAGTGATCGAAGGCAAACCGCAAAACATTGGACACAAGTCCACATCCTAAACAACGTTATTGCGACAAAAACAAAAACCTACACAGTACAAACAGATTTTGCTATATTATTTGATACAATTCATTCGGAGAAAATTTTTCATACGATAATATACATAACAGCTTTATAATGGATTTACCGCTGCTGTGACAAAATCCTTTGCAGTGAAAAATACTGTAGCAAAAACATTATAATGACTGACCTGACTTTTTTATTTTCGATCGAACGGTGAAGATCGTTTTTAATGCTAATGCATTGTAGATCCTCTGCGAGTATCCCTTTCCGCACCCATACCATGCTTCCATTTCCCGCTGGGCAATATCCAAAATACCAGCATGATAGGACCTTTACAAAATGACAAGATACAAAAGGAAAAAAGAAAACTAAAAACAAAAGTAGAGAGAGAAAGAGAGAGATTTCCAAATTCGAAATTCCAAATGGCAATTGCTGCCATGCTGGAACTCACTCAGACTCACTCCCCACTCTCCCACACTCTTCGTCCTATTAATCTCTCCCTTCTCTCCCCTCCAATCCCCACCCCCAAATCTCCAACCCTCCAATGGCTCCAACTCCTCCTCCTGCTGCTCCCCACCCCATCCTCCCCGCCACCCTCCTCCTCCTCCTTCTCCTCCACAATGCTGCGGCCGCGTCGTCGGCGGTGAACCCGTTCACGGCGAAGGCGGCCTTCATCCGGTACTGGAACCGCAGGGTGCCCAACAACCGCCCCACCCGGCCTTCTTCGTCTCCAAGCTCTCCCGCTGCCCGCCGCCGACGCCGCCTCCTTCCCTCCTCGCTACCCGACATCCGCGTCCGCATCCCCTCGCTCTGCTCCAAGGCCGCCCTCCTCTGCCCGTCCTCCGATGTGGCGTCGCTGGTGGGCGGCGGCAAGGGGGGGCCGTTCAAGAACTACAACAACGCCAACTTCACCAACTACGGCACCGGCGCCAGCGCCGGCGCCGACGCGTTCAAGAACTACTCCCCGGACCTCAACATCGCGGGGGACTCCTTCCGCCGCTACGGCCGGGACTCGTTGGGCCGGGCCGACACATTCGCCAGCTACGAGGCCGACGGTAACGTCGTCACCGCCAACTTCACCTCCTACGCCGGCGGCGCCACCAGCGGGTCGGGCTCCTTCGCCGCCTACGCCGCGGACACCAACGTGCCGGACTCCACCTTCACCAACTACGACGCCAAAGCCAGCGGCCGGGCCCGCGGGTTCACCTCCTACTCCCAGGAGGCCAACCACGGGGAGAACAACTTCGCCGGCTACGGCAAGAGCGGCAACGGCGTCAGGGAGACCTTCACCTCCTACGGCAACGAGAGCAACGTCATTGGCTCCGGCTTCGCCAACTACGGCGAGTCGGCCAACGGCGCCACTGACACCTTCACGAATTACGGCAAAGAGGGGAACGTCCCCGAGAACACCTTCCGGAGCTACGGCGCCGGCGGCAATGCCGGCGTGGACACCTTCAAGGGGTACCGCGACGAATCCAATGTCGGCGACGACAGCTTCGCCTCGTACGCCAAGGGCGCCAACGGTGGCGCCGCCGAGTTCCAGACCTACGGCGGCTCGTCCAACCCGGGCAGCGTCACCTTCAAAGGCTACGGCGAGGGCACCAACCCCAACCACCACATTGGGTTCAAGGAGTACGCCGGAGACAACAACACATTCAAGGGTTACGCCAAGACCGGCGTCGACTTCAAGGAGTATCACAACACGTCAAGCACGGCGTCAACGACGATGTCGGTGGAAGCAGCCGCGTCCGGGCATCAGCATTTGAAGTGGTCGCCGGAGCCTGGGAAGTTCTTTAGGGAGCGGGAGCTGGTGACCGGGAACCGAATGCCAATGCCGGACATCAGGGACAAGATGCCACCCAGGGCATTCCTGCCGAGGGACATTGTCAGGAAGATACCATTCGAGCCGAATGCCGTGTCTGAGGTGTTCGGAGTGCCGCTGGACACGGCGATGGGGAAGGCGGTGGCGTCCACGGTGGCTGAGTGCGAGCGAGCACCAAGCCGGGGGGAGACCAAGCGGTGCGCCACCTCGGCCGAGGACATTGTGGACTTTGCTGTGGAGATACTAGGCAATGACATTGTTGTGCGTAGCACGGCCTCCACGGCGGGCAGCGGCGGGGACATCAGGCTCGGTACCGTCACCGGCGTTGACGGTGGCAAGGTGACACGGTCTGTGTCGTGTCACCAGAGCCTGTTCCCATACCTGGTGTACTACTGCCACTCGGTGCCAAAGGTGCGGGTGTACGAGGCCGAGATCATGGCTGCTGATTCCCATCAAAAGATCAATCACGGGGTGGCGATATGTCACCTTGACACATCTGATTGGAGCCCGACTCACGGGGCATTCATCGCTCTTGGTGGAAAACCTGGTGAGGTTGAGGTTTGTCACTGGATCTTCGAGGGTGACATGACATGGACAGTCGCCGACTGATGCGATCACAGCAGTCTGATCGACCGGTCAATATTCCTCTTGCCAAACTAAGAAGAGTTCTTTTTCCTAAGTTTTATTTTTCTTCTTTTGCAACCTTAAGGGTTTAAGAATTGTGCAACGTGTGTAGGAGAAAAGGGTTGGTTCATCATCAAATGTAAACTGTAAATCCCGGGGAAATTTGGGGTGAGTTGTGGGTAATTTGATTTTCTTGATCAAATTGCATTTGTTGTGGTAAACGAAAGGAGTTCTCCAAAAGTTTGGTCAAAATCCTACTTGATGAGGTGGTGTACTGGAAGTACATTGTGTCACTTTCCAAGTATGTAGCACTTCAGATGCAAATAGTTTACTTCATGACCTTAAAAGAGTAACTATAAAGTGTGAACTTGTAACTGAAGCTACATGATTTGGATTTGGGTGCCCTTTGTATGGACCATCCTCCAATGTCCAGAAATAATATAATGTGGCGAAAAAAGAGAGAACAAAAGCTCCTTCCCCCGCTTTTTTTAGTCTGTCAAATTCAACATTAGAAGTGATAATGGATTCTTGGTGAGGTTGGCATGGCTAAATAAATGGCATCTCTTCCAATGATCGAATAATGATAATGCAAAGCATGTATGTTGCAATGTCATTTTCTCTGAGAATCTTGACTATGATTCTCTTGGATTTGTAATGCTCATGCTGAATACTTCTAATCATGTAATATGTTTCTTCTTTGTGATAGGTGACAGATTAGGACACAATGTAGGGCTCCTGATTCCTAAGCCCTCCATGCTCGTGCGTGCTCTTATGGAGAGGAGAGCGTATCTAAAATAAAACAATGGGCTCCTGCTGAGCCTAGAGGCGATTGCTGCTGTGCCACTGTTGTGTAGTGCATCTGCACTGATAATTTAATTGCCAAGGCTTTGGCTTTGGCATTGCCTCCCCCAATTGCAAGTAGTTAAGTATTGGAATATTAGCACTCAGCAAGCCCTAGGTTGGTCATGTCCTCGTGATGGCTACTTGAGTTGATGCTTACTCTATGGCCTTACAATCACGAGGGCAGGTTTGTGGTGTTACAATATTCAGATTACCAGAGTCAGTGCTGCTGGATATTGACTGTGCCATGTCACACTCTACTCTTGAGAAGATCAATATCCGATGTATCCTATCGGCTGTTAATGAAGTGAAAACTCCATTTTGGGATTGTTTTCCTTTAAAGTACTGTATCCTTTTGTAACCCTCGTGAGTGATCATTAAAGTATCCTAATTTCCTCGCAAAAAAAAGTACTATAAGATATGTTTGGTTACTCGCATGCTCCCTAATATAGATTTTCGACATTTTAAACACTATCTGTTACAAATGGGTCGGTGTAGATCAACCAGTAAAGTCCATATAAATTTCTTGCAAAAAAAAACCCTATATACACCTTGTTTTAGCAGAGCATAGAAGCATTTTTCTCACATAAGGTGTTTGGCACTAACTCAAATAATGCGAAGAATCAAACAAATCTTGTTCTATTATGACATACTGACATCGCACAATTCACACACATAGTCAGCTTGGAAGATCCAATGCTGGCTGGTGGATATGAGTCAGACTACACCTTATGCAGGGTATCCAGCATGCCCAAAGCGGTTGGAGGGCCCTGTGTATCATAAATGCAAGAGAAAGATGGCATCTTTTATGGGGTAGACATGCATTTGTCATTGGGAACAGTACTACAGCAGGGTGAGACTCTTGAGAGGACTCCATGGCTGGTGACTGGTGAGCATTTGGGGGTCAAAGAGCTGGCAAGAGTTAATGGCCAGAGTGTTGTGGATCACATGAAGAAGAAGAGATCAAATGGGGGCTGCAAGATGAGGGCTTGTGATTTGCCAATTATAAAGTCTCTCCTCCTTCACAAGGGAAGCACAAAGGTGTGTCCTCCATGCAGCCAATGGCATGATGATCCACTTGAAACCCTTATTTTTGTGTGGTGGCAGCTCCCTGGCTCACACTAGGGATGTGTAGGAGGTATCAGGGAGGGATGTGGGTGGCAAGTTTGGAGAAGGTCTTTAAGCTTCCTAGCCATGATGTCATGAATGATTCACCAATGAGAAAAATCTTTATCGTCAAATCTTTGTGAGTTTCTGGCATTGGCAATGAAAATTGCATGCCTGAAAAATTACCATGCGTCCAACTGTGGTCACACCCTCACACCCTGTACAACTTGCATTTGCTTCTGAAAGAAATGCACTAGCATGACAAATAGTAATGATTTCTTTGCTTCAGAACAAAAAACAAGTAGCACTTTCCTAGCATGTAGCTATGGATCATTCTTCCATGAAAACTTTTATCTTTTCCTTCAGCAGTTGGTGTGGGCACACATGAATTTGTTTCTGAAACGAAAGATACAGGCCGAGAGCCTGTAGATTCCTATCTATGTGATTCCATTGATCAATTGAGTGAAGCACAATTTTACTTCTACAACATTTGTTAAGTTAGGACTACTATACCGCAATTGTGTCTGAGGCCAATCACAGAAGAACGAAGGAATGCAATGCACATGGTGTCATGTGCTAATATTAGATGGCCCTGAACCCAAGCAACGTGACCATGCCAATGAGCGGCGGCCGCACCACAAGGGCAGGGATAGAGGAAATATTAGGAACTCTTGATATATTTCTTGGTTGATTGAAGAACATATATTGATATCCCTTATATAGGGATGGCTTGACTTAGCACTTAAGAAACTAATCCCTAAATGAAAGGAAACAATCTGATCTAATCTAATCTTTATCTTGAGAAAAATAATCCCTAACCAATCTTATCTAATCTTTATTTGCCATGCGCCTGATCTCCTAGCCCTATTGGGGATGCCCATGACATTTCTCCTCCTTCAAACAACTCGTCCTCGAGTTGTGGTGGTGACCACGGTTGCAAACAACTTGTCCTCGAGTTGTGGTGGTGACCACGATTGCAGCTCAAGGAGGACCCACTCTCAATAGATTGCAATGTCAACACCCGTCGTGTGAGAACATGGAAGACTGCAGCGTAGCATGTCGTGGTAGCTGTGGAAGGCGACAATCGTGGTGGTGCGCGATAGACTTTGGCAGTGTCGTCGGCTGCCGCGCAGAACCGGCAGAACAGCGTTTGCCACGGCGGACATCACGATGTCGTGGCAATAATGGCAGCACTGGTGGCTACCATGGCAAACTTCGGCAGTGCTGCCGCAGGCGTTGACAACGTTGTGACTGCTGCGGTAGACTTCGGCTGCACCGCGTCTGCCATAGGTGGCTGCGATAGTGCCACGACTGGCCCTGGTGGTGCCGCCCATGGAGATAGCAATGTCAAATCTAGTGGTGGCGCCAACTTCAAGGGAGGAGATGGCATCGTGTTTGTCACGAATGGTTGTGGTACGCCACGACTGGCTCCCGTGGAGTCGGCCATGGGGATGGCAACGGTGGAACCGACAGCAGAGCCAACTCCGAGGGTGACAAAGGCGAGGCAAAAATCGCAACGACATGCTGCGGTTCTTCTTGCATCTTTGCCATGACTGCCTTCATGTTCGCCAATATGGCCTTCATGTCGGCGAGATCGGCCTTCACCTCCTTGGTGGTGGAGATCATCTTGTTGCTGATGGCCTCCAACTCTCCTACGGAAGACACAGCAACAAAAGCTATGGTGGTAGGTAGCGCCATTGCTGGTTTCGATGGTGTTTCCCATGGGGATGGCAATGGCGAAACCAACGCCGACGCCGACATTGAGGATGATGTGCGCATCGCGCCTGCCATGGCAATAGAAGCCATGGGTAAGGATCGACTGCATTGATACCAAGTTGTCATGTGCTAGGATTAGATGGCCTGAACCCAAGCAGCACGACCATGCCGATGAGTGGCGGCCGAACCACAAGGACAGGGATAGAGGAGATACTAGGAACTCTTGATATATTTCTTGGTTGATTCAAGAAGGTACAATGCTATCCCTTATATAGGGATGGCTTGACTTGATGTTTAACAAACTAATCCCTACATGAAAGGAAACAATCCGATCTAATCTAATATTTATCTTTAAAAAAGTAATCCCTAACCAATCTTATCTAATCTTTATTTGCCATGCGTGTGATTTCCTACCCTTATTGGGGATGCCCATGACACATGGATGTGCCAATCTGTCATTCTTAGTGCTCTTAATTGAATCTTCATGGATGTTGTTCTTGTAACTGTCTCCATTAGAGCTGAAACATTATAGATCAATAATGAGACATAGACTGATTTTTTGCAATGATGCACTTGGTGAAGATTAGTGGCACCATAGATCTGGCAATTAGCATTGCATGCCCATACAAATGTGTAGCTTTAAATTATGAAGCCTATCACTAGCCTACTCATATGGTAGCAAGGTAGGCTCGTGCCAACATATAAGGATATTCTCTGCCGCTTACACAGGGGCCACTCAACTGAATAATCTTATCGGTAAATCAAGTAAACTGCATATTGCAAATACTTGTTTTGGAGTTTCCTTAGTAGGTTTGCAAACAGGGCAAGAATAAAAGAAAGAGGCTTATCACTAAAGGTGAATTTGTTCTTTTACAGGAGCTCCCGACAAAAGCTGATCAAAATGCAAGATCTCTTGGCTACTTTGCTAAAGGCTCACCATGTCATGATCTTAAGCAGAATGAAATTCTTTCTGAAGATAAAAAATGGAAAGGAATTTTACCCCCTTACAATAGTCACTAATCTAAGTCAGCACAGGTCATCCTGACGTCATGTTAGACGACAAATCTCTAGGTACTTTGCCGTAGTGCCACAGCTATGCTTATCACTACCTTTAACTCCCTTAAAATTTTCGGGATAGCTCAAACATATACTCTTATGATGTTAATCAATCATTTTAGTATCAAATTTTAGGGTTTGCTTGTCATGAATGATGATTGCCCAATCATATGACATCCAAACATGAGAATCTCATCAGTTTAATTCAACCAATACTTGGCTACTAGTTAGCTTTGTTCTTTTGAGGCATACTGATTGATCCTTTTTCAGACAACAAAAAGAATGGTGTAGTTTTGATGCAAAATCTGTTTGTTCCTGTTCCACTTGCAATCCTGACTAGAAAAAGCCACAGAATCCTCAATGGATGTTGAAAGCAAAAGTAGGCACATTATGAATCCTTCTTCATGGCTCTTGTTAACTTTAGCAGGAAGATAGAAAAGTCTACCTAGTTAGTGACAATCTCCCAACCTTTTTCTTTTCGTGTGCCAAGGTCAGAGACAAGTGCTTGCTATAATTGGCTTGATTCCCTGATCTCTTTGCTCCTTTTGAGCTTCCTTTTGTTTGGTTTGGCCTTCAGATTCTGACCAATAATAAAGCATAACCATGGTCCAAAAAGTGACTTATTAGGCACTAATCTTTGCTCCTTAAAGTTGCAAAAACAGCACGACATCTGTGCATCCATGCTTAAATTAACACACACACAAACAAACACCAGTTACTTTACAAGCTTTCAGCTCACAAAATTTTCTAGAAGACCAGAACTCTTGATGTTCTTTCAGCCATATCTATTAAGCAATGTATCTAAACTGGACTCTTCTGAGCAAGAGTCAATTCGTAACTGTGAATTTCCACCCTTAATTAAGATTAAGAACTTGTCGGCAGGACGATCTGAACTGCAAAACAAAAGACTGAGCAAAAGACCAGAATTACAAACTCTGTCAATAAATCATCAGACAATAAATAATGCTTGCTTACATCCTGACATTTGTACCGATCATCATGGCCTTGATCTCACATTATGCGATATGTAATCAAACACAAAGACGAATATATGCGAAGCATTTCAACTTGCATTCGGCAGCAGAAGTTGCATGGTTCCATGCCAAATTATTGAGCAAGCAGAGGCCGTGCACAGCATGTGCAGGGGAGCAAAGTGTACAGGCTGCTGTCTTCAGTTGTGGTTAGTTAATAGAAACCTCTCCTTGGTTCCATGGCTGCTTCTTGTTGGTGTTTTATCTCAAAACTTTTATTCTTTGCAAAGAAAACTACTGTTGAACGAACATGCATGGAAGACAAGGCAGATTCAGATAAGGTTGCGTGTATCCATGTAATGTACTGGAAGTGATGTGCTATTACGGGTGTGCTTGTCGACATGGAAGTAAATTGCACTATGTGAAATAATGCCACAGCAATCTTCTTCTGTTCATAGTTGTTGTGATGGTTGAACTTAAGCAGATGAAAAACAAAAACAGTGTGGTCCTCGTACTTTTACATCTGAAAGTTCATTTTTTTTTCTTTTACTTGATTATGAAACAGTACCTTTGCTTCTTGCTTACGGTTGTTCTTGTGTCAGGGAGAGACAAAAAAGTGGAATCTAGAGGTAAAATGGACTGTGTACAAAGAAATTCCTATGCACAGTTTGTGGATTGGTACATGTGAATAGTGCGTAACACCAAAGTGCTTTGCCTTTCACAGTGATTAAACATGAGCGAGAAAAGATAAATAAGTATCATGTGGTCCTCGTATCGCTATAATTTTAAAGCCCTGCCGCATATGTTGCTGTTTCTTTCTGTGTTTGCAGTAAGCACAATTAGAATATGAATTCTTTTGTATTTTTTTATATGTGCATAGTATATTCACTTGTAATATCCTAATAGGGTTCACAATTTCGTTTTAAAAAAAATTTCGTTGGTGAACGAAATAGACGAAATCCCCGAAATTTCGGAATTTCGGTCCGAAATTCCGGTGGGTTTTCAAAATGGTTTGAATCAAATTTGAATTTAAAATTTAAAATAATCGAAAAAATCAATGCCTCGCATGGGGTATCGATCCCTGGTCTCCAGGAAACCAACGAGCTGGCCTCGCCACCAGGCCATCTTCAGCTTGCTGTTCTTATACCAGTGCTTACTTACTTTAACCCTGCAAATTCCCTCTAAATTCAAACCAACCGAAAAAATTGAACGAATTGAATTTATTTCGTATGGGGACGAAATGAACGAAATTTCGGACATTTCGCGAAATTTCGCGTGAATTGTGAACTCTCTCTCTCTCTCTCTCTCTATATATATATATATCGTCCATTGGATCTCATGAATATACACACAATATTCATAATATGGTATCGAACTAGGGCACTAACCTAGCTCCTTCCGCCGCCATCCCACCACTGCCGCCGTCGTTGAAGGTCGCCACACCGCCGCCGGATCGGCCGATGGAGCAGGGCCACCGCCGACGTTGCCTCGTCGGCGCGACCGACACCGACCTCCACCGCCGCCACCGTCGTTGAAGGTCGCCGCCGCCGCCTCATGTGGCCGCAGCTCGACGTCAGCGCCCCCCAGTCCAACTCCGCTGCCTTCGCATCCCAACACAGCCACCCGCCATCGCCGCCTCCGCACACCAGTCCGGCTCGCGTCGCTGCCTCGCTGCTCCGGCTTGCGCCGCCGGTAGCCGCTGCTAGCGCTGGCCAAGGTCTTCCGTCGATCGCTGCCTCCGTCGCCGTCGGTGCCGCCTGGTCGCCCACCGAGTAGATACGATTTCGATCTAAAACAAATCAAAACCGTATTGGTTTCTTATAACAGAGCTTTGGCTTTTCCAAAAAAACAACAAACAAAAAACAAACCGTCGATCTAACCACCACGTTGTCTAGCGCCGCCTGTTAGACTTCGTTGCCTTGGTCGTCGCGCCGTCCAGCACCACTTATCGATGGCTTTCGTTCCATCAGCCGCGATCCCATTCTCGGGAACAAAGCTCCATGGGATGAACTACAGGCTGTGGTCTTCATTCATAGAGATCACGCACGATGGTATCCGCCTCTAGGGATGTCACTGGTGCTCGACCTTGTCCGCCGTTGCTGGTTTAACCTCCTCCCAGACAGCCTAGTTCTGCATCTCCTGGAGAAGATGAGGCTGCCAAGAAGGAGGTAGAGGTCACTGTCGCTGCTGCTGACGCTGCTAATGAGGCCATTTAGTATGCCATAGATGCCTTTAAGCGCTGGTTGTCGGACCCCAAATTTGGAACTTGAAATCCTCTGTGTATATTTGTGCCATTCCCTAGATTAGTACATAGCATGCACAGTAACATCATTGGTTCAATCACATATCATGAAGATGCAAGCTATTGTATAATACTAGATAGAACATAAATATACCTTACATCTTTGACTTGCAAAAGGGCCGGTTAGGCCAAAATCTTTAAGAGAAACAGCAGCGGAAGCAGCATCAGAGTATAACGCGTGGACCCTCACGATATGCTCGCTAGCAATCGACTGTGGGATCGCGACCTAGTTCTTGGCCTTTTTGGTCTTCAATCTTGATCAACTCCCATAAACATCCCCCAGGCAGGCCTACGACCAGGTCTTGGTCAAGGTTGTAGTCGTGCAGTGCAAGAATCGATAGTCAGAGTCTTACGACCAGGTGCCACCATGCTACTCGAAAGGGGACGGTTCGAGTAGCACTCGGCATGCACAGTCCTCGTGGTGAACAATACTCGGCATGAATAGTCCTCGTGGTGAACAGTCCTCGGCCGAACAGTCTCAGATGAATAGTACTCAACATGAACAGTCTCATAGTAAACAGTACTCGCAGTCGACCCAGTAGCCTTCTTTTGCGCTTACTGACTAAAAGAATGTAAATAGCGAGCATGAGTACACAACCGTACTCGTGAGCTAACACACAATGCATTTATCATAGATGCAAGGATGGTCAAGGAAATTTCAGAGTTCTTTTATTTGCCCAAAGCCATGTTTGAATTAGAGTAAGTAGTAAACATCCTGAGACTTAGCATTTTAAACAACACGTTTTATAAGCTGAGTTCTTGTTGAAATGTACTAGTGGAGGTCCAACCACCTATACCATTGAGCGGCACCGATCACCCAATGCTCAGGCTATCCCGTATTTACCACTGGTCCCAGACCAGGCTTTTCTAAATCCCTGGGGCTCCAACCCTATCTTTCTATTCCACCCACAAATCGGTTTTTATAAAAAGAAAAACTATATCCAGCAAGTTCTCAGCACCGCTCTTGACCATGAGCACAGCTATCTAGATGTTTTCTTACTCTGCAGAGTTCGCACGCTTTACCCACAAGAGATAATCATCTTGATATGTACACACGTTTCCTTGGACATGTGAATCAAGGGGAGATTATCACAAGGTCTTTACAATACGCAACCTCGACGCACCCCATCCGCTATGCTAAGGTTTCCACCGTCCTGAGCCATGCTCCCAGGAGGCTCCCTCTTGCGTCGTGCGGTTCTTGTGGCTTCGTTCTCCCCCGACTATCCATCCGCATTCAACCAACGACGAAGCCACACCGAGGCGAGCAAAATAGTTAGCCAGGTTGTACCCATTATAGACTTGTGGTCACATTGTTTATATATGAGAGGTCATCACCAGATTCGGTTCTTAATTGACTCAAGCGGTACATCCACATAACCACATCCTCTCGTGCCCCAGGCACCAGCCACTCTTTCTAGCCACCCGAGTCGTAATCTATTTTTGGGTTTTATTTTGTTTTGAAAATAATCCTTTCATCCACATACCAGCCAGGCTTCCAGCCTCGACTGCCCAAATCCAGTTTTCATGTTTAAAGAGTGTTGTCAGGCAATTTAATGCCCGGATGACAATGTATCTAAGCAAGGCTAAGCATGACACTTAGATACAGAATTATTAACTAGTATGTATTACATAAAGTCTAGGGTGACAAAGGATAGTGTCCAAGTTCAAAGATTGGAAGTTTATACACAATTATGGTTAAGGCATTAGCTACAACTAGACCAAATATAGTTGCATAAATAATAGCAATGCAATTTTATAATTTAAAGCAACATAATTTGCAAAGAGTAGGTACAGTATGATCAAAGTGTTGACTCACCTTGCTCGTCATTCTGATAAAGCTCTATACTCTGATATTCACCCTTCACGATATCCTAATAATAATCTCGCTCAACGTGCTGATAATTATCCTGTTCAATTTTGTTGACCATTTTGATCTTCTTGGGATTGTGGTCCCATCACCGCGTCAAAGTCTAACTACGTAGACTACGATCAAACTCAAGAGTGTCTGAAAACAACCAAATAAAATTCAATAAGTCCAAATACATGCAAACAAACGAAACACTCCAAATGAGTGCAAACGTATCTAATAGCAACTTGACAGAACGACCAAGCCATATCCTTCAATATGGCATGGAAGACTCCCTGATCGACCAAGCCTACACGTTTGCAAGCCTCATCGACTAGTGACTGGTCGTAGCAGGACTTACGACTAGGGGATGATCATAGAAAGATTTAAGACTACAGGCTGACAGTAGAACTCACGATCAGGGAATAGTCGTAGAGAAGCTTGCGATTAGGGACTGGTCATAGGGGAACCTGCGACCAAGTGGTGGTCGTAGTGAGGCTTACGACCAGGGACTGGTCGTAAAGGGACTTACAATGACAGACTAATCGTAGGAGGACTTACGATCAGGGGATAGTCGTACAAACACTTACGTCTAGGTACTGATCGCAGAAGAACTTACGACCATGTGTTGGTCGTAGAAGGCTCATGGCTAGGAACTGATCGCAGAAGAACTTACGATTAGGTGGTGGTCGTAGAAAGACTTACGACTAGGAACTGCTCACAGAAGAACTTACGACCAGGTGATGGTCGTAGAAAGGCTCACGACTAGGAACTGATCATAGAAGATACAGTGATCGTAGATGCTACAGTGGTCGTATAAGCTATAGTGGTCATAGAACTATAGTGGGCGTAACTGTGTGGTCGGCACTATAGTGGTCGAAACTCAGTGGTCGAAACTGAGTGGTCGAGCTGAGTGGTCGAAACTCAGTGGCCGAATTGAGTGGTCAAATGAGTGGTAAAAACTTAGTGGTCGAGACTCAGTGGTTGATACTGAGTGATTGAAACACAGTGATCGAACAAAGTGGTCAAAACATAGCGGTCGAATCTAGGTGATCGAAACTAAGTGGTCGAAACACAATGATCGAACAAAGTGGTCAAAACACTGGTCGAAACAAAATGGTCAAAACTGGGTAGTCGAAACACAATGGTCGAAACACAGTGATCGAACAAAGTGGTCAACACACTGGTTGAAACAAAGTGGTCAAAACTGGGTAGTCGAAACACAATGGTCGAAACACAGTGATCGAACAAAGTGGTCAAAACACTGGTCGAAACAAAGTAGTCGAAACTGGGTGGTCGAACACAGTGGTCGAGAATGAGTGGTCAAACTATGTGGTCAGGATACAGTGGTCGAAACCGTGTGGTCGAGAGAGTGGTCGAAACTGTATGGTCGTGATCGCGGTCGTAGCGGGTTGCGTAGTCATAGCGTTACAGTACTCGTAGATGCTAGAGTACTCAAAGGTGCTACAGTACTCGTGGCTGATACAGTGTTCATAGTTTGGAATGCTCATGAATGCTACAGTTGTTGTAGCGCTACAGTACTCGTAGTTGTTAAGCGGTTGGAGGAAGTTCGACTAGGTACAGTCAAAGGAGGTTCAACTACCTGCAATCAAACAAGGGTTTGACTACCTGTAGTTGGAGATGGTACGACTGCCTACCGTCGGAGAAGGTACGACTACGTAATCGAGGAGGTTTGGACTACATGGTCGTATAAGGTTTTGCTGGGTGTAGTCGAAGGATCTCTGACTACGTGGTCGTAGGAGACTCGGTTGGGTGTAGTCGAAAGAGTTTCGACTACATAGTCGTTGAAGATTCGGCTGAATTCGACTACTCCATAATGGTCGAAAGAAAGAAGGATTCGAATACTTTACAATGGTCAAAAGAAGGAAGGATTTGAATACTCCACAGTGGTCGAAAGAATAAGCGAAAGAATCAGAGAAAGAACTGAAGAAGAACAGGTTAGCTCGAACGAAGAGCATCTGGGCCATTTGGAACGTACCGGTACTGAGTTGAGGGGATGAGCTAGCCGGAGCTGGGCTGGCGACGGTGGACCGCAACAACGAGGCAAAGCTTTGAACGACAGTGAGGGCCCGAGTGAAGACCATAGTCTTCAATCTTCAGGATGGCTTCAGGGAAGCAGGTAGATGGTCCTGAAGGAGCGTCTTGGCGTATTCCTCACCGGTGGGATCGACAATGATGGCGGCGCTGCGGTGGCACACAGCCGAAGTGAGCGCCCGAGCCTTACCTGGAGCTCAAGCTTGCTAGAGGGAGGAGGAGAGTGGAGCTAGTGCTGGAGTGGCAGAGAAAGTGATGAGGGGCTCGGAGCTGCTATAAATATCAGCGGTGGGGCGGCGGCGCATTCGGCACGGCCCAACAAGGCGGAGTGGTGGTGATGTTGACAAGGTTAGCGCCACAGTGTTGTGGAGTGACGGGTTGAGCGATAGCTATTATGGCTGAGTGACTACATGTGCCAGTGCACCATCCTGGTTGTCCACGGCACCCAAGTGAGACCGGGGAGAACAGCTGTCATCGGCCACGGCCTCTGGAGTGGCCTCGGCTACACCGAGCTGGGCGAGCCACGGGTCAGAGGAACAGGAGGGAAGTAGGGGAGTATAAGCTGCCGGTGGGCCATAGTTTGACCGAGTCGAGCCAGTGGAAAGAGGGAAAGAAAAGATCAGGAGCATTTGGGGGAACCAAAAGAGAGTAGAATTTTAGGTATGCTAAAATTCTGCTACTTGCTCTTATAATTTCAGATTTTAGGGTGCTTATGTTTTACACCGTGTCGGCAAAGAAGAAACAGATCGAATGACTCCCGAAAATGCAAGCAAAGATGCTAATAACAGACAATCAGATAAAAAGTTTTAAAAACCTCGTATTTTTGCATTTAGGCATTTTTGGGCTGCTACACTGGTCTACTGATGAGGCCCGTGTTCAAGCCATCCTGGTGGTCAGTGTCGATGAATCCATCAAGCTATACATTGTTGGTCTGCATTCCACTCGTTAGATCTAGGAGTACTTGCGAGAGCGATACCAGCAGAGTAGTGATGCTCAATTCTTTTTGCTTCAGCGTGAGTTGGAGATGCTTCGCCAGGAGGACTCCTCCATCGACCACTTCTTCCGAGCCTTGGCTAGTTTCTGGCGCCAGCTGGACGAGCTAGCTTCTCTGCACTACCAGGATTGTCATAAGGTGCAGAAGACGGATCATGATCACCTTCGCCTTTATGACTTTGTCTGCTGTCTTCACCCAGAGTTTGAGTCTGTCAGGTCTTAACTGCTGAGTCGCTCACCATATCCGACAGTCATCGAGGCTCTTTCGACGATTCGTGCTGAGGAGCTTCGCCGCAGGTTAGTATCACAGTTGGTTCCGGTTGTGCTTGCTACCCTTCTTCTTCGACTACACCGACGACTTCGCCCGACTATGGTCCCTCCTTAGGTGTCTATTTACGCTCCTATTTTTGCACCAACGGGATTCGATGCAATTATTGTAAGAACTTCAGGCACGACTACCAGAGTTTTCTGGTGCGAAAAAAGTAGAACAAGGTGCGTGGGAGTGGACGATCCAAGGGGGGGCAGGGAGGCCCTTGCTCAATGGGAGGACAAACTAGCACGTCAGGACCTTCTCAGCGAGGTGACTCTATCTAGCAGTTCTGTCAGGCTCTACTTCAGTAGCTCTCTCACAGCTCACAGGTTCTGCTCAGATGTCTCCTCTAGGTAATTCTTAGGTTCTGGATTCTGGTGCCTCTTTCCACATAACACCAGACTCCACATCTCTTATTTTAGTAGGACCCCCTGTTTTTCCTATCTCTGTTCAGATAGCTGATGGTACTCCTTTGCCTGTCAGCTTTAGGGCACTCTTTTGTCCACTGATTGTTTTGTTCCAGCTGTTTCCCAGCTTACCGTGCAGCTTTTCTTGGTGGGTCAGCTTACCGATCTCGACTATAGGGTCGGTTTTGACTCTCACTCCTGTTTTGTTTAGGACCAACTGACAGGGATGGTACTTGGGACTGGCCAACGCCGTAGGGATCATCAGAGTCTCTACATCCTTGACCATGGGCGACGGCAGGGGGTACCTAGGGTGCACGGGCACCCCCAAAAATAAATGAAATTTTTTAAAACTAGGTATAAGCAGTATAAGCACTCAGCAGTTGGGCATTTGGGTTGGCCATTTCAACAATTCAGCCCACTAGGCCACCAACCAGAGCAAGTCGCCAGGTAGTGAGGCACCCGCACCTTCCTAAGTCATTGTACAATCAATCACATAGAGTACTATCACAAAAGACTGGTTGTACAAGCTAGCGAAGGCTTTTGGCATCTGTTCTGGCGAAACATTTCGGTTCTTGGCGCAACCTTTTGTTCCTGTCATTGTGTCATCTCGGCTAGCTACAATCGCCAACTGAAATAATCACTTCCTGATGCACACCTGCAGAGTACTAGTAATTTATCTCTGGGTACAATCATGGGTGGAGCCAGTAGGGGTGCCTAGACACATAAAAAAAATCAAAAATATTTCCAGGGATCAGTTCTGCATTTGGGCCATATTCATAGTACTCCTTGGTGTGCACTCTCTTGGAAGCTCAGCTCACGGCCCGCTCGTGCCTCCACCAGCCCACAGCCATCTCATCACTCACCAGTCCACATCTATCTCTATCTCCAATACTCCAACTCCTCCCCAATTTGGTCCCGACGGCTCGGCGGCTGGTGCGGCACAGAGAGGAGTGGTGGGCGGCGTGGCACCAGTGTGGGAGCAGCAAGTAGCAGTAGGCGACGCGCCACTCACTAAGACCAATGGTTTTGCAGGTGCGCATGGAGCAACCTCCATTTTTATCACATTCATATTATTATACAAGTCATTTTCCAAATTGATTACTATAGTAATGACATGCGAAAAGATACTAGTACACAATTTCCTCCGTTCTTTTTTTCTTAACGTTTTTTTACTTCTAACGGGCAAATTCCTGGCTTTGTTGGGTGATGCGTAGTTTTTTTTACAAATATAAAGAAAGTTTGTAACCATATGCAAACACAAGAGTGCATGTGCTGTGGTGGAAACACCCTTAAGTCTCGAAGAGGTTGGTTCTGGGTTGGAACCTTGGCTATGCATTTTTTTCCTGTATTTTTCGTTTTAACTTCACAAAAAATTCAAATTTGATTCAAAAAATTTGGCCGAAATAAATCCGAAAATTCTGGTAACCGTCGGTAACCGGGTTTATCGTTAGGCTACGAAATTTTTTCCCAACTGGTAGCTTTTTTCCATAGTTTGAACTAATCGTACCCGGCGTTACTTTGTGTGTGCACCCTCAACACTAAATTCCTGGCTCCGCCACTGCCTTCCACCTTCCGTCCACTTCAGTTGCTCCTATCACCTCTACGTCTACCTCCACTGCCACTGCTACCACCACCTCTAGAGTTTTTGAGCAGTGGCATCATCGTCTAGGTCACTTGTGTGGGTCTTGCCTTTCTTCATTAGTTCATCAGGGTGTTCTTGGACGTGTTACTATTGACACGGCCATGTTTTGTCAAGGTTGTAAGCTGGGTAAGCAGCTACAACTTCTTTATCATTCTGGTAAGTTCTTGTCTTCTTGTCCTTTTGACTTAGTTAATTCAGATGTACGGGGACCTACGTCTGTTATCTTTAAAGGCGGGCATAAATTTTATATGATCTTCATTGATGATTATTCCTATTTTATATGGATTTTCCCTATGTCTAATCGTGGTCAGTTTCTTACAATCTATCGTAGCTTTGCAATGATGGTTTGTGCTCAGTTTGATTGTTCCATCTGTACTCTTCACTGTGATTCTACTGACGAGTACTGTTCTAGCGCTTTTAGACAATTTCTTTCTGAGCAGGGCAATCTTTACTAGTCTTATTGTCTTGGTGCGCATGCTCAGAATGGGGTTGTTGAGCACAAACATC
Source organism: Ampelocalamus luodianensis (assembly GCA_036346255.1). Lineage (NCBI taxonomy): Eukaryota > Viridiplantae > Streptophyta > Magnoliopsida > Poales > Poaceae > Ampelocalamus > Ampelocalamus luodianensis. The sequence continues at coordinate 24,984,867 of CM070632.1, read as the reverse complement.
ATCATATGATTGAGACTGCCTGCACTCTTCTCCTTGCCTCTCATATTCCACCATAGTTCTGGGCTGAGGCTATTTCTATGGCTGCATATCTCATCAATATGCAGTCTTCCACTGCTCTTAAGGGTGTCGGTCCTATAGAGTGTCTCTACTCTCGGGCCCCCACTACACTCACCTTCGTGTTTTTGGCTGTATTTATTTTGTTGTACTGTAGCCTTGTGAGCGCACCAAACTACCAGCTCAGTTAGTGGAGTGTATGTTTCTTGGTTGAAGTTCTGAGCATAAGGGTTATCGCTGCTATGATCCTTCTGCTCGACCGATCAAGATTTCACAAGACGTTGTCTTTGACGAATCTCGACCTTTCTACTATCGAGATTGAACTCCTTGTCTTGTTTCCACCATTGAGTCGATTTCATGGCTGTCTCTTGCTGACTCTTCACCCACTTCTCCACTATCACAGTCTTCTCCTGGTCTATCTCCAGTGGTTCCTTCTATACCTCTGCCTCCGGTGCTACCTCCTGCGGCACTGCCTCTTATTCCTGCAGCACCACTATCTCGTTTCTCTGGTATTTACTACTCCAGGTGTTCTCGTCCTTCACCAGTCTCCTCTCCTGGTATCTTGCCGACACCCACATCTGATCCTCCTGATGATGCTCCCCGTTATGTCCTTCGTGACCCCCTTTAACCTCCTGATCGTCTTGGATTTGCTACGATATCTCATGCTATCTTTGTCACTGAGCCTAGTTCTTATCGCGAGGCTGCTCCTTATTTTGAGTGGCAGCTCTCTATGGCAGAGGAGCTTGATGCTCTTCGATGTATGGAGACTTGGGATATTGTACTAACACCTGTGCATGCTCGTCCTATCACGTGCAAGTGGATGTATAAGATTAAGATCCGGTCTGATGGTACAATTGAGTGCTACAAGGCTTGTCTTGTGTCTTACGGCTTTCAATAGGAGTACGGTCGTGACTACGATAAGACTTTTGCCCCTGTTGCCCATATGACCATTGTTCGCACTCTTGTTGCAGTTACTTTTGTTCGCTGGTGGTCTATCTCTCAACTGGATGTTAAGAATGTCTTTCTTAATGGTGTTTTGCATGAAGAGGTCTACATTCAGCCACCACCTAGGTATTCTATTCCTAATGGGCATGTCTGTTGTCTTCAACGTGCTCTTTATGGCCTCAATAGGTGCTCCTCATGCCTGGTTTGCTTGTTTTATCTCAGTGATTACTGTTATCGGTTTCATTGTCAATTCCCATGATCCTGCTCTTTTTGTCCATGTCTCATCTCTGAGTAGAACACTTCTTCTGTATGTCGATGACATGCTCATCACTAGTTATGATTCCTCATTCATCACGTATGTGAAGAAGCATCTTAGTGAGCAGTTTTTGATGACTAATCTTGATTCTCTTACGTACTTCCTTGTGATTGAGGTCTCTTACATGCGTGAGAGCTACTACCTCTCCCAACAGAAGTATGTCTAGGAACTTCTTGAAGCCAAAATCCAATTCTAACGTGCTTTTGCACTACACATTGTCACAATTCAGTAACTTTTCTTACATCATGGTTTCTAGCAAAAATGGGAACCTCAGTTCAACAGTAAGTCCTCTGTGCAAACAGAAAACACTGTATCTTATAAAGGAATTCTGTACTCAATTAGGGACTATTGTCATGTGGTAAGAGTTTTATGTTGATAAATAAGTATGCCCAAGGAATGATGCAATTTTACATGCAAAGCTGCAGGTAGTTATTATAATCTATTGAAGAAGTAAAAAATCATATTGAATTCATTTGTCCTTGATAAATATTACACATCTACGCATATGTAAAAAAACTATGAGTTGAAGTAGCTATCGAGTTCCAGGCTTTCTGGGGATCATTATTTGCATACAGCTCTTCAACGAGTATGCATTATGATTGAGTTTTCGACATATATATAAAACTGATAATCTCCAAGAACCGCCAACCTCCAAGAACCCCCACTCTCAGCTCCCCGCCGGCCGTTGTCGCTGCTCTGGCAGTGGCGGCGGCCCCCCTCTTGAGCCTCCCCTCCTCCTCCTTCCTCCCCACTCCCTCCCTCTCCCCCCGCCCCTCTTCCTACTCTTGCTGAGGGATTGGTGGCGGCGTGCCTCCGGCAGGCCTTTGGAGTCATGGAGTGGCCCTTCCCCCTCGGCCGAAGCTCTCAAGCCGCTGGTGACCCCCTAAAGGCCAGATCTAGATCCAGATCTAGATCTGGCCCCCTGGTCGTTGATACTCTTGGGCCGCCCTCGGTCGTCGGTTGCCGAGCCACCTAGGGGTGACTACCACCCGTCGATGCAGCCACCTGATACAGGCTCGAGGGTACTGATGTCGAGGAGTTTGTCGTGTGGGGAGCTACCTTCTTCGCATGTGCCAGGAGACCCCCTGTCATGCAAGGAGCTACCGCCCCCGCTCTGGGGCCGTCGTCTTCTTCGCATGCACCAGAAGGCCCCCCATCGAGCAGGGCACTACCACCTCCGCATCTCTTGGGCCGTCGTCGCCTCTACATGCGCCGGGTGTTCCTCGGTGCTCCTCGTTGCTCCACACCAGAGAGGTCCACCCCCCGCGGATGCTGCCATTGGCTGGCTGGGGTGGCCGTAGCGGCTGAGGGCCCGTCGTGGGAGGTTGCCGACCATCGGCGTCATGGGAAACCATCGCTGTTGCCTCTGCCCGCCTGCGAGGGCACACCCATCGGTGAGTTTATCCAGAGACCATCCTGCCATAGCTAGAGAAATCTCCTCACCCCCGTCTCCAGAACCCCCGTTCCCAAGATCTCATTGTGTGCTCATCGGTCCGCGTGAGGCGGAGAAGAGAAGGTTGGCCTCCCATGCTGCTATGTCGGAGGCACCCCAAGTGTAGGCTGTGTCCTGAGGAGTAGCAGGCTGGCCATTGGAAGAGCCTGGGTAGGGTGTTGTTGCCGGTGGAAGAGCCTGAGTAGGGGGCTGTTGCCACGGAAGTGTTGTCTCGTGGTGCAAGAGGCGCAAGACGACTGTCCCGGAGGCTTCGTTCATAGCAGTTGGTCCATGTAACGCCCCAGTTTTTCTGAGCCTTTTTGAAAATTTCAAAATAAAAAAAACCATTTGGTTTATGGTTCGTTAAAGCTTAATCTGAGATTTTGGAAATAATTTAATTAACTAATTCGAACTTCAACTAATTCAAGTTGGTTTTCGAGTCGCTGGAGTTCTGTGTTTTGTTTTCCTCTCCTCTGTTCGTGCTAGTTCTTGGTCATGACATCCTCTTAGGTCAAGACCTCCCTTCAGCTTGGACCTCCTCCTTGGCCGCTCTAGCGCGCCAATCCAATCTCCTGTGCCCTCCTATTTTGCCAAGACCACCCTCTTAGTCTTGACCACCCTTGGGTCACGACCTCCTCTTTTTCAAAGACCACCTCCTTTGGTCATGACCTCTCTTTGGTCATGACCACCCTTTTTGCAAAGACGACCCTCTCGGTCGCAAACCACCCTTTTTGCAAAGACCACCTCTTCCTCAGGACCTCCTCCTCAGGACCACTTCCTCAGGACCTCCTCCTCAGGACCTCTTCCTCAGGACCTCCTCCTTAGGACTTGTCAGGACTCCGGGTATACAACCCTAGGACCATCTGTGCATTTCGAACTAGTCCCGTGATCAGTAGCTAGCTCGCACAGTTGCAACAAAAATGTAGTCATAACCATTCAGCAGAATAACGATGAAGAAGACAAATTAACATTACTTAGTAGCAAAAGGACCTTATGGTCAAGTCTTACAGAGTGCGTCACGCAGGGCTTAGCAACAAAAGACAACTTGCAGCGGAAACAAAATATCTCGTGGAGGCCATTCGACATGCCCACAGGCAATCGAGTGGAGGGCGCGACCTAGTTCTCAAAGTCTTCAAGATACTCCTCTTCATAATACTCTGAGTTCCCTAGTTCTTCTGTGGGGATTAATCACACAGGGTGCAAGCCGTGAGTACTTTGAATGTACTCAGCAAGTCATAGGGAAATGTATGCAATTATTATTCATGCGAGGCTAGACAAGGATAGCTTTATGGCTGTTTTGTAGAAAGCAATATTGATAGTAAGTACAATAAGTAGATTGAAAGCATAATTTAAAAGATTAGTACATAAGTAATTCAGTTCTTTGAAACAACTAGAGATCAACCCAACCATTCCATCCAAACCATCAATTCCACCATTTTTAACAAAACATCTACCCCTTGTGTGAAATCTCCGGGCATATCCATAACCGGGGACACGTCTATTCGAATAGATTTTACACTCTGCAGAGGTTGTACAGCTTTACCACAAGAGATAATTGACTTATAATGTCCGTCTGACACACTGCCAAAGGTGTGCGACCAAGTCATTATCACGAGACCTTTACAAAGCTCTGTTTTGACTCAGTTCTGCTCGCTAAGGATTCGCTTCTAACGGGTTTACTCCCGCCAGATTCATGCTCCCTCTTGCGCCATTCTCAACCAAAACAGGACCGACTCAAAGCATTGCTAATTAGTTGGCCCAGTCCACCCCATCCTAAACATGTGGTTGCACGATATGACCCAGAACAATGGTTCAAGGTTAAGTCCTTAGTTGGCTGCTCAGGCGAGACTAATCCACATCCCAATGTGCGTTACGGCACCCACACTCACCACCGCTCACTCGTCCGAGCATAAAATATTTTCGGTTCAACCCGGCAAAAGACCACCCTAGCCTTGGCACAACATCTTTTAACAATAGTGGCCGCGCCACGATTCCATAATTCATTTAGTCATATTTATTCATACGAGAATGTGATCATGAGTCCCAACGTACAACTATAACATGGCTAAGCATAAGACGATACCCGTGTTAGTAGTTTAACAATGTCCAACTAAAATAACCCATCCTATGGTGTCTAAGGGTTCATGTTATTCAAGGATACATATCGTTTGCAATCTTTCAAGGGGGCATACATCAATTAGGCAGTTATTTATTCCCAAAACCATTTATTATAAAACTAGCGATGCATGTTTATATCAAACAATATAGCTTTGTAAAAGGGGTTCAATATGATCAAAGGTCTATGACTTGCCTTCATTGAAGAGTTGAGGTGCTTCGGTCGTCGGGTTTGAGCAATCTTCCGAAATACCGGTATCTACACGTTCGAAACAAGCCAAATAAATAAAACAACTCCAAATAAATAACAAATTAGTACTAACAGCAAGAGGATGATTTTAGATAAATTTAGAAATTTGAATCACTCGAATCGGAGTTCGAACCAAGAAGTTACGGCCTCCGGAAGATTAAAAATTAAGAAAAAGGAATTTTCGTGATTTCTGGAATTATTTTTCTAAAGGAAAAGGGATTTATTGCGCCAGCTGACGTCAGTGGTGGGATTTAAATTTCCAGCCAAATTATTTTTCAATGGGAAAACCCAGAAAAAGACACATCGGTGCTGACTGGGCAGCCCGTCAGCAAAGGGCTAACGTGGCGGTTAGGTGGCGCTAACGGGGGTTGCCACGTGGGTGGCCACGTCAGCACCGAGCCGGCGGTGCTCGGGGCCCGATGGTCGCTGGCGTTCGGCTGGGAGATGGTCGGCAGCGAGGGTACCAACGGCGAGAGGAGAACATGGCAAAGCTAATGCGCACCGTCTTGACGACGCGGCGCCAAGGGATGGCTGGCGGTGAGGAAGAAAAGCGGCGGCGGCGGAGGTCGAAAGCGGCAGCGGTGCTCCGGGAGGCTTCCGGCGAAGGGGAGGCACGCACGGGGATGGCGGCGAGCTGGCGATGCCAGAGGTGGGGTCGAAGGCGGCGGGGGAAGCTTGGTGGCGGCGCAAAGGGCGGCGGTGAGCTTCGGAGGCCGATGGCGAGGAGCTCCAAATACGGCCGGAGGAGAGCGAGAGAGAGAGAGGGAGAAGAGAGGGGAAAGAAAGAGGAGTGGACGGGGCACTCGGTGCTCGACTTAAATAGGCGTGGGGAGGCTCGAAGGTGGCTCAACGGGCGGAAGCGCGTGCGTGTGCTCTGGCGCGGCGCAGAGCTGATGCGACAGTCGAGGGGCAGCGGAGGGGACAGGACGCGGGAGGCGGCACGGGTGGTGGCAGCGAGTGCGGCGGTGCACGCTGCACTCATTGCACGTGGCGGGATGACAGGAACGGGATGGAGGCGGTCGGCGCAAAATGCGCACATGCGTCGCGCGCGCCTTGAGCGAAGAGGCGACAAAGCGGGCCCGCGATCGTGAGCGAGAGAGAGACGCGAGCACGCGGGTGCAGCGATGGCGCCGTTGGATTTTGATCGAACAACTCAAAATGAGCGAGGCGATTGGAACTCCGGACGTACTAACGTGATCGCGACCGTTGGATTGAGATCGGACGGTCCATGATCGGTGGGCGTGGCGCGCGAGTAGGTGAAACGAGTGCGAGTGGGCCTCGGCGCGGCTATGGCCGTGACAGAGGATTTGGCCCAAGAGCCGAAGGAGGATTTTAAAATGCTTTTGATTTTAGAAATACCAGAAAAGGAAAAGCCTTTTTAGAAAATAGCTATTAAAGTCTAAAAATTCTAGAAAAATTCATAAAAGTCCCTTGAATTATTTAGAACTTAATAAAAATACCTTTAGCTATACTCTAACTTTTAAGTTTGCAAACAAAATAGATTTTGACTTAAGGGGCAAGGGAAAAACCTAATTAAAATCCAGAAAATGCAATAAAAGACTTAAAATAATAATTTTGACTTTTGAAACCAAGAAAACTCCAATAAACCAACTTTAAATTAATTGATCTTTGATTTATTCAAATTAATTTTTGTTTGAAATCTAAATTTCAAGTTAAGCTTTTAGCAACTTAATAAACCAAATGGTTATTTTTAAAGTTTTGAAAATTTTCAAAAACTTTACAAATTTGGGATGTTACAAGACCTCCTCCTGTGACTACCCCTTTTGGTTAGAGTTCTCCTTTGACCTTGACCAACCTCTTTGTTTGAGCTAGTTCTGCTCACTTTATCCTTCCTGCACATTAGCTGTAGAAGTCTTCAAGCATTAAATGCTGATGTGACACATTAAATGTTGTCAGCCTCTGTTGTACTCCCCCTCTTGTCTCCTCCCTTACCTGCTCCCATCCCCGTGGCAGCCTGCTCCTGTCACTTTATCCTTGTCACCCAATACTCCTACCTCCGCTATAATTAGCACCTGAGGGAGCCCCCGTTTCCTTTTCACTCTTTGGGCTCTCCCCTCAACTCTCCATTTCCTTTCTTCCTCACTTTCGTTCTCCAGTTTTTTGCTGTTAACCTCTATTAACCTCGTCGCCTTCGACCTCTGTTCTGCATTGTGTCCGGCACCACTGAAGCTCACCGCCGCCAAGGAAACTGCTGGAGTTCGCCGTTGCAGAGGAGCCGTTGAAGCCTGCGCCATCGCCTTTTCGTCATCAGCAAGTTCGCCAGTAGCCGCTGAAGCTCGCCATCGCCAAAGAGTTCGTTGGAGTCTGCGTCGCCGCCTTTCACCGCTCGTCGCCCTCCTAGCCTTCTTTTCTGCCCTCTGTTTCTCTTGTTCTGGTGAGTTTCCTGTGCCTCATTTGTTCTTCTCTGTTCTGATGACCACGTGAGTAGTCGTATCCTTCCTTGTTCTTGCAACCTCTTTGAGTTGTCTTGACCGTTCATGATCTCCCTCGAGTCGCCTTGCTCGTAGGACCTCCTTGTGACTTGTTGAACCTATTTTTACCAAGTCACTTAGAACCTCGTATCGACTCGTAGGACCTCCTTGTGACTTGTCGAACCTGTTTCGACTAAGTCGCTTAGGACCTCCTATCGACTCGTAGGACTTCCTTGTGACTTATCGAACCTGTTTCAACCAAGTCGCTTAGGACCTCCTATCGACTCGTAGGACCTCCTTGTGACTTGTCAAACCTGTTTCGACCAAGTCGCTTAGGACCTCCTATCGACTCGTAGGACCTCCTTGTGGCTTGTTGAACCTGTTTCGACCAAGTCTCTTAGGAGAGACCTCCTTGTGGCTTGTCGAACTTGTTTCGACCAAGTCGCTTAGGACCTCCTATTGACTCGTAGGACCTCTTTGTGGCTTGTCGAACCTATTCGACTAAGTCGCTCAGGGCCTCCTATCGACTCGTAGGACCTCCTTGTGGCTTGTCGAACCTGTTTCAACTAAGTCGCTCAGGACCTCCTGGTGGCTTGTTGAACCTATTCCGACCAGGTCGCATAGGACCTCCTATCGACTCGTAGGACCTCCTCGTGACTCGTCGAACCTGTTTCGACCAGCTCGTTGGACCTCCTTCCTCTAACTCTTTTGGACCTCCCTCTTGAGTCTAGTTTGCGATGTCTTCTTTTGAGTGATTTAATTCGGTTTTCATTTGGATCTTATTTGATCTTTGTTTGATCTTGCTTTGTTCTAACGTGTAGACTTCGATGATTCCATGGAGCCTGAGTACACTGAGGACGTAGAACCTCAAGCTTTCGAGCAAGGTAAGTCATACCCTTGATCATATTGGACCTAGTATTTCAAATTACTTACTTTTGTTTCAAATTATTACTGCATGTGTATTTCAATTCAAGTACTTTAACTCCCTGTTTTTAACTTTGTATTATTCCTAAATTCCTTTGTACACCCAGACTTGAATGTTGTCAAACCACCCTTGATACCTTAAGTCAAAAGCTAGTTGATACATTAGTATAAACTAGAGCTAGTTGCAAAACTCTGCTTAGCCGAAGCTTAGATAAAAAATCTTGATTTGGAAAATTTAGCCAAAAGCTCAACTGTTTCAAACTCTTACCATGGTATGGTCAGTACCATGGAATTTGCTAAAATATTTTACTATAGTAAATAAAGTAAAAACTGGTTTGGACTTAGACAAAATGGTTATTTGGATGGATGCATGTCTATGCACGGGATCGGTCCATTTCTATGGTCGAGGCCCAGGGTTCCTTTGCTACACCACATCATACTACCACATGTCCTGAGAATGGGGAGGGAACCTGGCTGACTAATTTGTAATGTTCCACTATGGTTGTTCCATTCAGATGCGGTGGGTAGTCTTTTATAACCTACGTTAGTCTCACCTGGCGCAAGAGGGGGCCTTGAACCCTATGGGTTTCTATCCAAAGGGGGCAAAACCTTAGCGAGGAGGGACTACGGTGGGACAGTGCATTAGAAAGGCTTTGTGATAATCTCTTAGTCGCACACCTTCGGAAATGTGTGAGCGGACAGTATAAGTGATTATCTCATGTGGGTAAAGTTGAACAACCTCTACAGAGTGTAAATCTATTCGAATAGTTGTGTCCATAGTCAAGGACATGCTGGCAAAGCCACTCCGAGTTAGACTTTGTTTTGTTTTCAAAAGACTTGTTTAAACTATTTTGGATCTCTATCCAAATGGGTTTTGAGCGGCTAGCCCTGGGTGGTTAGCCTTGTGATAGGAGGATATCCTTCACCATTTGTTGATGAATGTTATCTAACTATAAAATTGAGTTTTGAAAAAAAAATGAATTTTAGTTATAGTTTATCTGCTTTGGAACTTAGTACAAGTAATAGGAAAGAAACTTGGTTTTATGCATATCAACTCCATAAGCCTCCTGTTGCTAATCCTTGCATGCATGAATCTGTTATTTGACAGGTGTGACTTGCGAGCACAGTTGTTGTGCTCACTCTTGCTTTGTTGCAAGGCAGGTGAGGATATCTACGCTGAGGACCAAGATGTCCTGAACGACTAGGCTACACCCTCCAGCCGGTTGCCTGTGGTGTATCGGATGGACTAGTCTTTTTGCTTCCGCTGTGTATCTTGCTTTTGCTAGCTTGTAAGCCATCTTTGTAATCAACTCATTTGTTATTAATAAAGTTTGCGTTGATGGTTGTTACCACTATTGTTTGCTGTGTGAGCTAGCCGTTGATCCTTGGGACTAGCTTAGTACACAGAGGACTTGGGGCTTTCCCAAGTCTCATGACCTCCTCGAGTTTGGTCTCTCGACCACCCCCGAGTTGGGTCGTGGCACTTGGGGACGTCCTGGGTCTCATGACCTCCTCGGGTCCAGTCTCAGGACCTCCGGGTGGTCCTGCTGGACCTCCTGGGTGGTCCTGGAGGACTTCCGAGCGGTCCTAGAGGACCTCTCGGGTGAACCCTGGGTCGGGGCGTGACAGTCCATCCCACCTTTGAATGTGCCACGCGGGTGGAGGGGGAGAGAAGTCGGAGTCGTCATCCTTCGGTTCTGCTTCGTCCACTATTATTGCCGAGTGGAAGAGCCACATCCTCACCTAATTCATATGAAGCTCCTCGCTGGTGGCCCTGTCAGCGTGTGGACCAACCTGCACCTGCTTCTATTCTTCTCTCTCAAGTCGGTGTTAGGGCGATCCTCTTCACTATTTGGTTTTAACCAGTTTGAAGCTCCTGTGGGTTGGATGGGAGGTGTTATCATTCCCTTAGCTTTGATGTGTGTGTGTGTGTGTGCGCGAGAGCTGGTTGGTGTTAGGGCGTGGATCGAGTTGGCTAGCTGGTGTCTATAGCTCTGGTGTTGCTGTTAGAGTGTTGCAAGGCATGCCTGTGTTGGGTTATCCCTCCTGCTGGGGTTTTTCCCCTGTCAGGGTGTATCTTTTTTTAACCTTGTTTTCTCTTACTTTATCAATGAAAAGGGCAGCACTCCTGCCTCTTCCTTCAAAAAAAGTTTCCAACGTATAACAGATTGAACAACAGCTTTTTAGACATTTTTAGTAACCATGCTTCATCGCCTCTAACTTGTAAGAAAAAAACACCGTGTTTGACTTATTTAGCTATTAATTTTACAGTAAATGATGAACATAATTTCTCCTCTGGGCATATCTTTCATTGGGCAGGAGGCAACCTAATTTTTAGTACTTGTATAGGCTTACTCTCACATATACTATATACTCTGGAATTTAATCATGTGATAACAATCTATTACTAAAGAATCAATAAATGGCCGATTATTCAACCTTTCTTTATCTCTCCAAATGATGCATATAACAAATAAATTACAATAAACTTAATCAGAGATAATGAATCTTTTAACAAATATCAAAGAGTGAATGAAGTGCCTGGAGAACCACTCAAGGACATGCACTTGCACATGCACTTATGTATGATTCTTGATTTCTCAATTAATATAGGAAGAAGTCCATTTTACCCCCTCAAGTATTGACATGCGGACACTAACCCCCTGAACTAAAAAATCGGACCTTTGACACCCCGAAATTGCAAAACCGGACAACCTACCCCTAAGGTTGTTTCATGTGGTGGTATTGCGGACGTGGCGTCTGTTCGGCTTGGTTTCACCACGTAGGCCGCTGACTAAGCACACCTAGCTGGCAGGGTTTTTTTATGAGGGCTACTGTTCTTCTTCCCCAATCTCCATCCCGTGGCTCTCCACCTCCCCTCCCCAGGTGCCGCCTCCCCCATGGCGCCGCCGTTGCTACCGGCCTGCTGGCCTCCAGCTGCCAGCCTTTGCTCGGCCCCTCTCTCTCTCGCTCCTCCTCTACTCCCTCCACACCTACATCCACTCGAATGCCATCCCCTCCACCACCCCCAACTCTGGCTCCAGACCCTCCAAGCGTGGAGGCGCGCACGCCCGCACCTCCTCGGCTTGGATTAGACTCTCTCCCTCCCCAGGCGTCGCCTCCCCCTTCGTGTTTATTCCACCCGAGCGGTCCCCTTTCTGGCAGTGATGAGAGGAGACAGCGACAGGAGCCAGTGTGGCAGAACGCGATACGCTTGGGTGTGGTGGTGCTGGGCACTCAGATTCAAGCCCTAACTCAACCGCACCCAAGAGGCCATGGACTCCCACAACTCCTCCTTCTGGTTGTGGTAGGGGGACTGGGAGTGGTGGTGGACTAAGGAGGTGGTGGGGAGGCGGCGTTGGGCGGGATAGGAAGGTGGTGCCTGGGCTGGATGGGATGGGGAAGCAGCGTCGAGCGGGATGGGGAGGCGGCGCCCGGGCGGGATGGGGAGGCAGCGTTGGGCGGGCCGGAGGGAGGAGGCGCCAAGAGGGAGCTTCGGTCAAGGACGAAATGGCTAGACAGAAGCAATGGAGGAAAAGACAGAAAGGAAGAAGAAGCGGGAGCTGTGTCGGCCGAGTGAATGGATAAAGGAGAGAGAAAAGGCTCTAATTGTTGTGGGCTCACTTACAGGTGGGTCCAAGTGCCAAAGAAGCCAGCTCACCTAGCCAACCTGGCAAAATCGAGCCACCCGGATGCCACATCAGCAATACCACCGCACGAAACCGCCGGAGGGCGTAGGTTATCTGATTTTGCAACTTAGGGGTGTCAAAGAGCCAATTTTTTAGTTCCGGGGGTTATGTGTCCGCATGTCGATACTTGATTGGGTAGAATGGACTTCTTCCATTAATATATATACTAGAACAAAACATAAGCATATAGTAGAACACTGTAGTTTATACAAATAACTAATCGACAATTGACAAGGGAATTGAAATGTTACAGCAACAAATCAAATTTGGCAACAATATTTTTTTACATTACCATATAAGAAAAATGTTACTTGTAAGAAATGCTAAGCATGATACTATCATTAATTCAATTAGTGGGGATCATTCGTATAGATATACAGGATTAGACATCTAATACAACTGACAAAATTACTACGTTGTCTCCCTGATAGATATGAAAGCACTAGTACATGACATTTACTACAATGCGATAATTAGTGGAAACATGCATGCAGTTAATTAGAAAGAAAGCAAAGAGTGTTTAGTATCTACTAGCTTTCTAGTGGCCTTCTTTTCTTTTCTTTTTTTACCATCTGAGTTAAGATAACATAATCTATGTACCATGCACAGTAGAACAAGCAATCAGTAAACTTTAACTAGAGGAGAAAATCTTTATCAATTCCTAACAAATTGCAATTATTACTCCAATTTGCTCACAAGAAGAAGAGAAACATGAGAAAAAAATGTTTCGAGCAAGCAACACTCACTTCCCCCACGGCACCGCCCCAGCACCTGTTAGGCTTTGCGGGCGAAGTGCCCCTCTCCGCCCCCGGTGAGGACCCGAACCCCGTGGGGATCCCCCATGGGGATGAAAAGTATGATTTAAATATTAGTTTTTACTTGTTAATATGTTTTTAGCTATTAATTTAGAAATACCTATGTATATTTTTGTAATATATAGCTTCAAAATTTATATGTTAATATATAGATTCAAGTTTTAGTCCAAATATATAAGAAAACAATGCACATCTCATATTAAAAATTTATAATATATAAACAAAATAATATTTTTTAACTCTTTGTCGGGTCCCCACAAGCACCGTGTCAGATCCCAGAAAAGGGCTAAGTCTGAAGTTCTACAGAAGTTTTCGCAGGCAGTGGAGTTAAGAAGAAGTCAACGGTCTTCATAACGTTTGGTGCTTTCACTTGCACCAGGAAGAAGGGCCGAGATCGGTAAGGGTGAAAAAAAAAGCTCGAAACTCGTGAGCCAGCTCGCTCGTTAAGGACTCGGCTCGAACTCGGTCCCTTAACAAGCCAAGCCAAGCTAGCAATTTTGTTCATTTTCTTAATGAGCCGAGTTCGAGCTGGCTCGCGAGTTGCTTGTTTAGCTCGTTAAGAAAACCAGGCCCAGCCCACTGTACGCAATGCCGTAGTGCGCTAGCACAAGAACAACCCTAATCCAATCCACAATCCCCACACCGCATGGCCACACTCCACACCCCATTTTCCCATCGCTCGCTTCTGCTGCTTCTGCACATCAGCGCCTCGGCTTCACCCCTCGATGGCCGGCTTCCCCCCTTAATCGCCCCCAACCGCCGCCCTATCTCCTCTAGGCGCTGCCTCGGCTGCCCACCGGCCATCCCCGTCGTTTTCTCCCACATCCATCTTCCAGGTAACGCCCTAGCCCCAACTCAAGGCCACACGCCCTCTCCCACCCTAGCTCCTGTCCAGGCTGGTCCCAACCGAGTCTGGAGTCCAACACCAGCATCCAAGAACTGAGCTTGGAGTCCAAGATGGATCAATAAGAGTGGATTTTCTTATCACTAAAGATTTAGGTGTCTAGAGTGGACTGGCTTGTACAATGTGATTAGTGAATAATCCTAGCTATGGATGGTGTCTTATGCTTGCAATTTGTATTTGAAGGCAAATGAAGTGTGTTTGTCACTGTTATTACTTGCTGTATTATCCTGTAGGTTGTAGTTAATGGAAAATGAATTTGATATGCTTGAAACTTCATGAAAGATTGCTGAGCCTTAGTGCCTTACTATGTTCAAGTTCACATATCCTGATGGGTGTGAACTAAGCTGCAACTGCATAGCACGATCTAAATTCAACTCCATGTAGATCTTTATCTGATTTGATTTAGGCAATTACTGTTGCTAACAAGCCTAAAGAGCCGAGTCGAGCCAAGCTTGCTATTCTGCTCGTAAGCTTAATGAGCCAAGCCAAGCTCGTTTTCTTAATGAGCTTTACCGAGTTGAGCCGAGCTAGCTCATTATCCACCCCTAGAGATCGGGGGTAGATGCATGATGAAGGATCCAACGGAGTACCAACAATTGAGTAATCACCGTTGCGTCATCTTTATTGTCGTTACACGAATGAACTCTATTTCACTTTCAGTTCTGTAATTCCCACACTAATTAATCCCTGGGCCTTTATAACCCAGTGGCATTGTTAATGGAAAGTAAGAAAGAACAACATATTCATGTTTTCTCGTAGGTAGTCCTGGTAGAACACTAGTGCTCGTTCTTCTCTTCTCTTATCCAATCAATCTTCCACCAAATCAGATAGTCGGGTTCTTTGAATCTTTAGGTCCTGACAACTGGTATCAAAGCACACACGATCCTTGGAGTGGAGATTTGTACAAGTGAGGGTTGGAGCAATCGAAAGATTTGTTGCCGTAAAATTCCTTAGCTTAGTTAGATCGGAAGCTCAGTGGCGGTTACTGATTTCTACTAGTGTGGGATAGCAAACTCTGCTATAAAGTCTCCAGATCTGTAGTTTTCTGGAGATTGGCGATGAGATCTATCAAGGGGAAAAGGGGAGAGGCTGGTAGCAAGCTGCTAGTAAAATCCCTCGAGCTGACCTTGTAGATCGGGGTAGATGGTGGTGAGAACTCGCTCCCACGGATCAATTTAAGAAGAAGAGATTGAAATGGAGAACCAGGCTGAAATCATTAAGATCTAGGAGAAGTTGATAGAATTGGACACTCTGAAGTTAGATGTGGCTACGATTAAGAATATGCTGTTCACAAAGTTTTCACAAGCATTGATAACGGGTACTGAAGCTGTGATAGCTGAATCTAGGGAGGAATGGCCAACCTTATCTGAAGCGGGCATGGTTTCACAAACCCAACACAAACATATAAAGTTGTCCAGCTGTGTAGCTCCTCAACTGTTTCCCAGTTCAGTTCTGATAGTGATGAATACAGCTTGGAATCACAAGCAGAATGGGGGAGTTGGAGCACCAACAACATTCTTTGTGGAACCAAATACAATAATACCTAACTTCACCCCTATTTTTTCACCTGCAATTAGAACCACCTCACAAGTAGACATGGGGGTACGGCCAGGAGTGAATCAAATGGGGGATTCAGCAATCTTCTGCAACACTCACTCCAGTGATCACTCAAGGATCTAACCATGGATCAGGTATTTCTATGGTACCACCATGGACTTGGCAAAATACTAGTCAAACGGCTACAGCCCAAATGTATTACCACCTAGTGTTAACTGCAAACCCCTATCAAGAAACACATCTGACCCATAGTGGAATGACTCACACACCAGCAATTCTTGGGGTGAATGTGGTTGGACGGACTGGGAACATGAGTTGGAATGCTAATGGCAGTAGTCACCAATATGCAGCCGCTGTGCTTTGAGGGCCAAAGCTAGAATTACCCTTGTTTTCAAGGGATGAATCCATTGGATGGTTGGAACAATGTGAGAAAATTTTTGAGATGACTAGTACTCCTAGAGAGCAGTGGGTGAACATAGCAACCGATCATTTTTCAGGAAGGGCCAACACTTGGTTTAAAGGAATTGGCATAGCTTGGTAGGTGCTGAATTGGCAAAAATTGTGTGCTATGATGATATATAGATTTTCTAAGGCTAGTGCACATGAGGCTATAGAGAAGCTGTAGACAATGAAACATATTGGCAATGTCACCAAATATATTGACTATTTTGAAAGATGTGTGGAGTTAGTGAGAAGGGATCATCCTTATTTACAAGAAGCATTCCTATTGAGCTGTTTTATTGGGGGCTTGAAGGAGGAAATCAAGTATGGGGTGAGTATCCATCAACCCAAGGGATTGCTAGAAGCATACTGGTTTGCCAAGCTCTCCATAGAAAGCAACACTAGCCAGAAGAACTAGCCATTCAGGAGGCTTTAATAGAAACAAAGCCAATATTAGTATCCACAGGCCAGGGCCATCTAAGGTTGTTAATACAAAAGAAAACGAGAAGGTGAAAGCACATGCGTAGGAAATGAACAAATGAACCTGTTGGCATTGTAAAGAGATATGGGCTCTAGGCCATAATATGAAGTTTAAGGTCAAGAAAGCATTACATGTCATCTTGATGCAAGGAGAGGAGGAAGTGGCTAAGGATACTGAAGATCCTGAGTTGGCAAAGGAACAAGGGTTTGTCACGACTCCTGGAAGTCCAAAGGAAGCCGAAGGCACTTCAGAGAATGAACAGCTCCTGATGATCTCCAACCATGCTATGAAAGGGACAGTAGGGCCTACTACCTTCTCATTGATTACAGTGATTGGAGGAAAACAAGTAGTGATGTTGGTTGACAGTGGGAGTACAAATTCTTTCATGGATTATGAATTTGCTGTGAAAAGTGATTGTAAACTAATGTACCATCCAGCAAAAAAAGTAGCAGTGGCAGGAGGTGGTGAGTTGTGCATAGATGCCATGACTGAGAATGTCTCATACCTGGTGCAAGGATATTCATTTACAAACTCTTTCCAATTGCTGAACCTCAGAAGCTATGATATCATTTTAGGGACAAATAGGATATATGACCATAGTCATATTGGATTGAATATGAAGACCAGGGAGCTGACCATTTACAAAGAGGACAGAACAGTGATTTTCAAGGATTGTACCTCCCCTAACAAACATTATATAGTGGATGCTACCAAATTAGAGAAGATCCTAAGAAAAGAGGTGCTGGGATATATGATCCAAGTTAATTGGGTTCAAGAAGTTGAGCTCCAAGAGTCTAGGAAATTACCTATGGAGGTGCAAGGAGTACTACAACAATATGCTAAGATCTTTAGGGAGCCCAAAGGGTTGCCACCTAAAAGGGAGTGTGATCACTTTATACCCTTAAAAGCCAACACAGAGCCTCCCAATATTCGACCCTACAGAATTCCCTATCACCAAAAAGATGCTATGGAGGACATTATCACACAACTATTAGATTCTGAAGAAATTCGAGTCAGTGTAAGTCCCTATTCTTCTCCAGCTGTAATAGTCAGAAAAAGATGGTTCATGGAGGTTGTGTGTGGATTATAGACAAGTCAACTCGATGACAATCCAGAACAAATTTCCCATGCCAATTTTAGAGGGCCTAATGGGTGAACTGAATGGGGCAACCATCTTTTCAAAACTGGACCTCAGATCAGGGTACCACCAAATAAGGATGGCTGAAGAGGACATCCCTCAAACAGCTTTCAGGACACACTTAGGGCATTATGAGTGCACTGTCATGCCATTTGGGTTAACTAATGCACCAGCCACATTTCAGTCACTCATGAATCACATCTTTAGTCATCATCTGAGAAAATTTATCCTAGTGTTTTTTATGACATCTTAGTGTATAGCAAGAACCAATCAGATCATATTGAGAATCTACACGTGGTTTTACACATCCTGAGGTAGAATCAGCTAACTGTAAGAATGAGTCAATGTTGTTTTGCTATGGCTGAAATAGGGTATTTGGGGCATATCATCAGTGGATCAGGAGTTGCTATAGATCCTAGGAAGATAGCTGATGTGCTGATGTGGTGAATTGGCCTGTTCCTACCACTGTGACTAAGTTGAAGGGATTTATGGGCTTAACTGGATACTATAGGAGATTTGTGAAAGGATATGGAAAGATCTACAAACCCCTCCTTGACATTCCAAAGAAAGATTCATTTGTATGGGGAGAAGCACAGTCAATATCTTTTGAAAATCTGAAAAAGGTGATGACTACCTGCCCTGTCCTAGCATTACCTGACTTTTCTAAACCATTCATCTTAGAAACAGACGCTTGTGGTACTGGTTTGGGTGCAGTATTGATGCAGGAGAGCAGGCCCATTGCATACTATAGCAAAACACTAGGTGTAAGGGCAGCAGCACAATCAATTTATGATAAAAAGGCCATGGCCATTCTAGAAGCATTAAAAAATAGAGGCATTATTTGTTGGGTAACCAGTTGATGATTAGAACAGACCAAACGAGTTTGAAGTACATCACAACCCAGATATTAGTGGAAGGAATACAACACAAACTGCTTCTCAAGCTACTGGAATTTGATTACATGGTGGAATATAAAAAAAAGGAAAGAAAAATATTGCAGCTGATGCTTTATCCAGAAGAGATGCTAGTTGCGAAGAGGGTGAAGAGGGATGTCATGCCATTGTCACTATCATGCCTAAATGGGTAGAAGATGTTAAGGTTAGTTATGCTAATGATCCCAAGTATGAGAAATTGGTAGGTAATAATCAGATTGATGCTTGAGCTGACAACAATTACACCATGGAGTTTGGTCTAGTGAGGTACAATGGAAGGATATATGTGGGAATAGGAAATGACATCAGATAAAAGATTTTGGAATCCTTGCACTCATCAGCAATTGGAGGACACTTATGTATGAGAGCAAACTATCACATAACTAAAAAATTGTTATATTAGCCAAGGCTCAAAAAGAATGTAGAACTACTAGTTGCTTAATGCCCAGTGTGTCAGATTACTAAATCTGAACATATACACATTCCTGGGTTGCTTAACCCATTGGAAGTACCAGACATGGCATGGACACATATTAGGACGAATTTCATAGAAGGGTTACCCAAATCCAGAGGCAAGGAGGTGATCTTGGTGGTAGTTGATAGATTCACTAAATATGCCCATTTCTTACCTTTATCACACCCTTATTTGGTGCAGCAAGTAGTACAAGTCTTTATGGACAACATATTCAAATTACATGGAATGCCCATTGCTATTGTGACTGACCGAGACAGAATTTTCACTAGCAACCTCTTCCAAGAGATTTTCAGACCATTGAGGGTATCTGTGAGGCTAAGCAGTGCTTACCATCCTGAAATAGACATGCAAACTAAGAGGGTGAATCAATGCTTGGAGTCTTGTTTGAGGAGTATGACCTTCCAAGAACCAACGGAATAGATTGCTTGGTTAACATTAATTAGCTGAATGGTGGTATAACACATTATACCAAGCTATTTGAAAATTTCACCCTTCCAAGCTTTATATGGTTACCCCCTCCTCAAATTGGGGAGTTAACCATCCCCTCTAACATCTCAGAGGAGGCTAAGATCACTGTGGGGCAAAAGGAACACATGATAGAGCAGCTTAAGGCCAATCTACACAAGGCCCAAGAGAGGATGAAACATTTTGCTGACAAATCAAGATCTGAGAGGTAGCTCCAAGTGGGAGATATGGTTTACTTCAAAATCCAACCTTATAGGTAGACATCCTTTGGCATAAGAGGATCCTTGAAGCTTAGGTCGAAGTACTTTGGACCTTTCAGAGTTCTGAACAAGGTGGGGTCACTGGCATACAGATTGCAATTGCCCAAAAATACTGCTATTCACCCTATTTTTCATGTAAGTCAGATGAAGAAACACTTGGGATCGCATGCTGCACCTATTCCAGGGTTACCATTAGTTGGAGAGGATGGCAAAATTAAAACTGAACCAGTCGTTGTGTTGGACAAAAGGGTAGTTCCTTGTGGAAATGAACTAGTGGCATAATGGTTAATTTAGTGGCTGAATTTGGGACCTGAAGACGAAACTTGGGAGGATACAACCTTCATTCAGAACGCATTTCCAAATTTCATACCTTAAGGACAAGGTTTGACTCTGTGAGGACCCCGATTTATTCGACTTGTAATGCTTAGTCTTCCATTGACCCTAGCATCACAACTCAAATAAACCAAGCCTCGAGATATGTATACTTCCAAATGCAAAGATACACACCTGCTACAAAATCATGCATCAATTCCATACATCACAATGATAACCAGTCTAGCAAAAGACATACATAATATAAAGTTATTACAACAAAGGGCCAACTAGCAAAAAACAACAAATATTAACAACAGCGGAAGCAAAAGTGCCATAAGATGACTAAGACAAGAGCCAACCGGTTAGCCACATAACCACAGGGCAACCGACCGGGCCGCCAAGCTAGTCGTCCCAACGGTAGCACAACTCACAAAAGCCGATCCCATTGGGGATCAACCTCTTCCTCTGCAACAATTAAGCAAAGCAAATGAGTACAAAAATGTACTCGCAAGACTTACGGGTAACAAACCTAGTTACTACTACATGCAGGCTTTCAATCAAAGGAGAAGGCTCAAGGTTAATTTTCAGATAAAGCAAGTTTTATTTGCAATAGATAATAATTTGAAAGCACCTTTGACAATCTGAATTTTAATTGCATAAATAACAACGATACAATAAGTAACAACAACAACCTGGAGATGACTAACCCAATAGCCATCACAACAATAGCACGAATTACCCATTCGCACCACACATGTCAAGTTTTAATTAAAAAGGTTGTAGTCTAACTCTTGGAAGACCTTGCCAAGCGTGTCCATAACCTAGGACGAGGCTATTCGAATAGTTTTAACCCTGCAGGGGTGTACCAATATACCCACACTTTAGACCGCCTTTCCACCAGCCACGGTTAGCACACTTCCTTGGGTATGCAGGCATGGCTGAGTCTAACGAGACATTTCCAATATTGTGTATCAACTACGGGTCGCTCGTATGGATAGAAACCCATACGCTTACATTGTAAAGCCGTAAAGACAACTACCCTTGGGTAAAGCTTACTGACAACTACAATGCTCTCACACATACCCACTCATTTTACCACAACACAACGCACGCACGCCCACCCGCGACTCGTAGCCAACACACGCCAAAGTACTAGGTCAAGAGAGGTCCCATACTGTGAGGACCCCGATTCATTCGGCTTGTACTGTTTAACCACCCACTTGGTCCTAACAAGACAAATCAAATAAACTAAGCTCGAGATATGTATGCTTCCTAAATGCAAAGATACACACCCTGCTACAAAATTATGCACCAATTCCATACATCACCATATAACAAGTCTAGCAAAAGACGTACAATAAAGAGTTATTACACAAGAGGGCGACCGCCAACAACAACAAAGTAACATTAGCAATGAAGCAAAGTGCCATAAGATGGCTATAAATAAAATCCAACCGCTTAGCCATAACCCACAAGGCAACCGACCGGCCGCCAAGCTAGTCGTCCAAACCACAATGATTCTCACAAAAGTCGATCCCTTGGGGATCCACTTCTTCCTCTCGCAACAAAAACATTAAGATAGCATCCGAGTACAAAAATTGTTTTTGTACTGCAAGACCGACGTGTGGAATAGCAGACCTATCATTATACTACATGCAAGCTTATTTAAGTGGTGGTTGTATGTCTCATTTAGCACAAAGCCAACTTTATTTGCAGTGAATGTAATACATTTCAAAAGCAAGTTTGTAATCAGTTTTTATTGATTGAAATAACACGAGATACAATAAGTACAAGAGTAACCACCTATTGGTGACTAACCCAATAGCCACACACACAGCACTAATCCCGCATTCGTACACCCACCAAGTTTTAATTAAAAATGTTGTAGTCTAACTCTTGAAAGACCTTGCCAAGCGTGTCCATAACCTAGACGAGGCTATTCGAATAGTTTTAAACCCGCAGGTGTACCAATGTACCCACACTTGCATCGCCTTTTTGCCAAGCTATTAAGCACACTTCCTTTGGTATGCAAGACGGCTAAGTCCTACGAGACGCTTCCAATGGAATGCGTTAATTAAGAGTCGCACGTATGGGGTTAACCCTTAGTGACCAAACGTGCTAAAGAGGCCACTAGGACCACACGTTGTGGTGGGGTCAAGCAAAGCCGGAGTCAATAGTTACTAGCCTGACATTACAAGCCCCTGGCCGGGTGGAGGACCTAGAAAGGAACCACCCTGGCCACGCCTTAGTGATCCTTTTTCTCTATAAGCTACCGCCACACTCATTAATTAATGCCTCCCAAAGTACTAATTCAAGAGAGGTCCCATACCTCTAGTGTGGTTAGCACGCACAAAATGCTTGGTTTAGTGTAACAAGATGTTCGGTCCTTGTTGACCCTGCACCATTCCACCACACCCCACAATCACACCATCTTACCATTGTGCCCAAGTCTAAATCATTTTGTTTTCAGTTTTAGTTTTCATAAGTAGACAAGGCACGAGGCTGAAATCATAAGTGATAATAAGTTTTAGGTGATCAAGGTTATCGACAAGTCGATAACCGCCCATTTCTACCTGAAACTAAGCATGGCTAAGCAATTAATTCGCAAACTACTAAGGGACAAGAGCTCATCCAACGAGCTCTAAATCACAAGCAAAACCTAGGCTCATGGTAGTAGAGGATAATCATTTGTCATGGAAATGCATCTACCAGCCAACTATCGACAATAGTTAAAGCAAGATAGCAATGCATACATAGAAGTTGTAAACAACATAAATACTTAAAATATTGGGATTAACATGATCAAACTGCTTGTTCGGCGGTAGATCACTTTCTTGTTGCAGAGGATTCACTCACGTGAACAATAATTCCTTCAAACCTAACGCTAAAAGGCGATACTCAAATAAGAACAAGAACTCCAAACAAAACTCAACAGAGAAAAGTTCTCCAAATACAATAAAATTTATACAGAAGCTAGATTATGATTTTAGACAATTTTAGAAACAAGAATCACTTCATTTAGACTTAGCATGCAAAAGTTATAGCTAAACTAAGTTCTCTCACTGAAAAATGCTAATTAAATTAATTTCTTTACTCGTTCATGGCGAAAATTTCTAGAATGATCTGGAATCTGAAATTTTTATGGTGGGTAGATAATGTCATCCTAACAACAGCAAAACTAAGTTTGCACAATTTGGAGTTATAATGAATTAGTTATGATTTTTCTAAGCTCTAAAGCTAGCATATATCATTTCTCAGAACATAAATAAGGACAAAGCCTAGTTCATATTAAAGCATGTCTGCACCCATTTACCAAGTTGAGTTTGCTCATTTGGAATTACAGAGAATAAGTTATACATTTTACAAATTTTCCATAAATTTCTAGACATCATTTTTCACTAAACAAGATCGTGTAGTTAAATCATTTTCTCGTTATATGACAGGGCCTAATTTCATTATCGATTAAAGTTCATACTATAACAAAGCTACAAAGAATCGAATCATTCAAAAGGAGTTAAAATGACAAAGTTAAGCACTTTTGAACTTTGAAACATAAAAAGACTTAGAACAATTGAGCTCTGGGAGGTCCAAACGAATTGAATGAAAAGGAGAGGTCGTGGGCCGTTAGATCAAGATCTCGACGCTTACGAGCTTCAAGCACAAGCAGACACAAGACCTCCTCCCGCACCGGGAGGTCTCGACCGCCGAGATCGGATCCAACGATCACGACCGGTGCGTGCGTACAGCGCACGCAAGGAGGTCTCACGCGCTTATCAGAGGTCGTGACCGCCGACGAGATCCGCGTCCCGAGCACTAGGGAGGTCCTAAGGGTAAACCTACGAGGGAGGTCCGGACGGCTAAGATCTCACTGAGGAGGTCTTCAACGGTCTAGATCTCCAGAGGAGGTCTTTAACGGACACGATCAAGTGAGGAGGTCCCGGCATCAAGATTGAACGAGGGAGGTCCTAAGGCTTTAAATCGAGGAAGGAGGTCTCAGCTCTAGATCTAGGTCTAACGGTTTAGACCAGAGGAGGAGGTCCTAACGCTACGGATCCAAAGGAGGAGGTCCTAGACGGCCAAGATCTCCGAGGGAGGTCTTGATCGGTGGGATTGACACGAGGAGGTCTTGGATGGCCAAGATCTTCTGGGAGGTCCTAAGCGATAGGGTTTTATCGAGGAGATCCGGACGGTTCAGACAGACCTAGGAGGTCTTGAACGGTCCGATCGACGCGGAGGGAGGTCTGAGCACTAAGGATTTGACAAAAAGAGATCTAACGCCCAGATCTAATCCGGGGAGGTCGTGAACGGTCAGGATTGAGCCTAAGAGGTCTGAGCGGGGGTTTTCTTTGTAAAAGGCCAGGGGTGGCTTTTACAAGGACGACCCCGAGGGTGGTCCTGAGGTGGTCTTTAATGGCTCAGATTCAACGAGGGGGAGGTCCTGAGGCTTAAGCTTTTCGGAAAGGAGCCAAGGGCTCGGATCTAAACTGGGGTGATCGTGGGCGGTCCCGATGAACCCGAGGAGGTCCAAGGACTCGACAAAAACGCAACCAGGTACAGAGCTCGACGGTGAGCTCACGCAGCATGTCGCCGACGACCAGACTACGCGGTGGGAACCAAAGCCACCAAAACGGTTAATAGCATTGCGAACCTAACTGAGGTGCTCTCGACGGCGGCGACGCTTTTGAACGCCGCGCGAGCCGAGCGAAGCGAGGACGGCGCCGGCAAAAACCGAAACACGAAAAGGAGCGCCACGAGCTATCCTAGCTAGACCCTAAGCTCTCAAGGACTAAAATGAACTCACCAGGCACAGGGTGGTCCAGAGGAGGTCTGAGGAGTGCCACGGCGGAGCGCTTCACCGGAGGCGGAGGAGATGACGACGGCACGGATCTCCGATCAACCAACAAATGGAAGGAGGTCGATAGGTTCGCACGAACCACAAGGTGGTCCGTAACCACACGATGGGGCGGGGATGCTTACCGAGCTGGAGAAGACGGCTCCACCCACGCCGCAAAACCCGAAACCCAAATCCACCGCTCGGGAGGCAACCAAAAGAAAGGTTAGGCTCCGCTGACGACGACCAAAGGTGTACAAAGGGGTAAGAATAGTGCAAGAGGTCCACCGAACACCGCAACGAGGAGAGCCCCGGCTCGAAAATGGCGGGCGAGAGGCACTTGGTGGTTTTGCACCAAACTAACCACGAGAGGAAGCTGGAGTGCCAGGGATGTGAAGGAGCTTGAGGAGGACCTCTGAGGTGCCCAAGCAGCCGTGTCGATCGAGCTCGAGGACGAAGGTTTAATGGCGATGGGACAAAGGGTTCGCGCCGCGAGAAAACGAGGCGAGGAGGCGGTAAGGTCGAGCAAAGTCGGCACGCTTGAATCGAGGGGCTCCGAGCCGCTGCAGGCCCCACGGCGATCGACATCGCCTCGCTCACCGCGACGCGCACGCCGCTCTCGGCGGAAGAGGAAGAAGAAGAATGTAAGAGGGAGGTCGGGTGGTCTGTGAGCGTTGATTTCAAATCCAACGGCCACACACGGGGACCGTGGTCGAGCTCGGGTGGCCTAGTGACTCGACTCGAGCGAGTCAATTGGTCGGGTCTCGACTCGAGTCCGAGTCGACTGCACCTAGGGTTCAAAATTTGAGTCCCAACAAGAGTCGACCTTAGGAGAATTATTTGGGCAGCAAACTATCTCCAAAAATTATGAATTTTTTTTTACAGAATCTTGCTAATCGAGTTTAAGACCTCGTAAATTTTGCAGAGGTTTTGTGCTATACATTTTCCTCCAAAATTTCCACAAGGTGCGGGTCCACGCTTGACCAAATTTCAATAGGTTTGACTGCCTCCAAAGATATTCAAACAATTTCTAAAAATTGTGAAATTTTTCAGAGGGGTCACAAACCAACCCAAGAACCCAGAAAAATATTTTCAGTGAGATGATCAAGAGGTTTGACAAGATTGTTTTTGAAAGCTCATGATTCGGATCGTGGGCTTGTGACTTTGTATTTCCATAACTTCTTGTACAATACTTGTTCAAGACAAATAGGAAATACAAGATGTAAGAAAAGTTTTAATTTCTACTCATTTTCTTACATTTGAAACACAAGTCCAAAATTGGGATGTTACAACTCTCCCCTTACAAAAATCTCGTCCCGAGATTTGACTTGCTCTGAAAGAAAGAGGGGTAGTTCAGATGTCGGGCGGTCTTTATGTTTCCAAGTAGCTTCATCCTTGGAACAATTCGACCACCGAACTTCAAGGAAATGAATGGCACGATTCCCGAGAGAAGGAGCTCAAGCAAGGGATCGGCACAATTCCCTGCTCGACTGTGGAAAATGTGCCACTTTAGTTGACACGGGAACTTATCAAGTCCAGATATAGCAAGGATTGACAGATCGAGAGATCTTCCTCGATTTTTGAGGGCGATGGCGCAAGATCGTTGTTGGTCGGTGGAGCGATTTGTCCGTTAATTCCGCCAACAACGGATCTCACCGCTAACTAGCTATGCGAGTCATCCTCCGTAGCGCTGATTAGAAGGGCTATGGACATTTAGGTCACGCAATTTGAGGCAATACCAAGTAGGTGATGCCCAAGGATGTATAGAGACGTAAGGGTGTCACTCAAGTCAAAAGACCGATGACAACCCGGATGGTAGCCTTCTTCTTGGGGAAAACAGGTAGGCTAGCAAGGCTTGATGAAACCGAGATGGTGCTAGGCATCGTGATGGAGCAAAATGAAGATCACCAACACACCAAAGATAGCGATATAAAGGAACGAGATGCCTCAATCGAATAATACCGCATCGGTAAGAGTAAACAAGAAGCGCACCCAACATGACGCCAGCGCCCCGAACTTCTTCAATGAGATGGAGTTGACTTGATCACGAACGACCTTCCGCTTCCCGATGCTTCACGGGGCAATCGTTGGCGTAATGCCCTTCTTGTGACAAAAGAAGCACGTGACAACGCCGATCGCGGGCCACCTTGTCGCTGGACCGCAGTGCGCGATCAAACACGACCCGCGGAGGACGAGGGGTTGTTGCACTCTTCTTAGGACAACTATGCGCATAGTGACCCTTGTTGTTACAGAAGAAACAAGTGGCATTCGCCATCCGTTGATGCTTTGGCTTCTTCTTTCCGCCCCAACAACCATGGGATTCTCGACCGTAATCAAAGTTGGGAAGGTATAGACTGGTAATTTGTCCCGCACTCCACGCACAAATCATCCAAGAACTCCTCCGTCCGAAGCATTAGCGATTGCGATACTCGCAGATGACCGGAAGAAGCGATCGCCGAAGCTTTAATGACCGCGATCACTGACTCATGCTACACTCTTTGGAAGAGTGAGTGCTTCCTCGCAGAGAAAACAAGTGACTTTGGCAATGGACGCTTCCGGTAGGTGGTCTTCATCACAATTTGGGCAAGCCGTGGTACACTCGCGCCGTAGTGTCCTTCCTCACCACACACGGCACCTTGACCTTCCTGTGGTTGCAACCTTCGGCGACATGGCTCTTTTACCATGGTCACAAAAAAAGGGGACCAAAATCCATCACAATCGCCAGAGGAGGCGCTTGCAACCCTTGTCCGGGCAAGCAGCTGGCTGGAGACCTTCATCCCAACCACTTTGCCGACCTAGTCTCTGTCCTGTCCGTCTGCACATCCTGCTACGAAGAGATGGGTTAGCGCGACCCAAGACTAGAAATCGCAGGATGCGGAAGAAATATCAAAGATTAGGGGCCTCTGAACGTTAGGGTGGGAATAGATACTAAGATGGACAAGGATCAAACCCAAAGCTTAAGACAAAGAACAATAAACCACTAAGAAATGAACTCAAAAGCTCAAAACAACCACGAAATCAACATAAGGCTTCAATCACAAAGTCAACTTCCTGCACGACCAACTCGTATGGAGGAACGAGCGATCGGTTTAGGAAGATAAATTTCAGCATGCAACTCAAATTCCAATAGGACCAAATGGCAGGGTAGAACTACTAATAATAGTGTTAGATACTTAGCCAACTAATATCACTTCTTACCCTTTTACTCCCACAAGTTTTAGTTGAATTATCCTCTCATTATCTACCTTCTTTAGAACCTTTGAGCTTGCTGTCCGAAATTGACGCTTGCTGTCCAGATTTTGCATCCAAGCCCCCGGTCGAAATTAACCATTCCGTAAGCTTCAAACCTTGTAGAAGGGCAGCCAACACTTCAATTTGCCAAACTCATTGGTTCCCAAAACCCAACTTAACGAAAACCACTATCTTTTGAAAGAAGGAGAGGAAAACAACTTTAAAACTCAAATTAGAGCAAGGTGAGAGAAGAAAGCTAAGATAGGTAAGGAATAAAATCTGAGAATTTACTTAAGCTTTCATAAATCATTTGATACTGAAATTAAGTTTTCCAAAATATCCTAAAGACGACCAAGCTTAGGGTTTCTACGGTCAAGATGGCTCGATACCAACTTTGTGAGGACCCCGATTCATTCGGCTTGTACTGCTTAACCACCCACTTGGTCCTAACAAAGACAAATCAAATAAACTAAGCTCGAGATATGTATGCTTCCTAAATGCAGATACACACCTTACAAAATTATGCACCAATTCCATACATCACCATATAACAAGTCTAGCAAAAGACGATAATAAAGAGTTATTACACAAGAGGGCCGATCGCCAACAACAACAAAGTAACATTAGCAATGAAGCAAAAGTGCCATAAGATGGCTATAAATAAAATCCAACCATTAGCCATAACCCACAAGGCAACCGACCGCCGCCAAGCTAGTCGCCCAAACCACAATGATTCTCACAAAAGTCGATCCCTTGGGGATCCACTTCTTCCTCTCGCAACAAAAACATTAAGATAGCATCCGAGTACAAAAATTGTTTTTGTACTGCAAGACCGACGTGTGGAATAGCAGACCTATCATTATACTACATGCAAGCTTATTTAAGTGGTGGTTGTATGTCTCATTTAGCACAAAGCCAACTTTATTTGCAGAATGTAATACATTTCAAAAGCAAGTTTGTAATCAGTTTTTATTGATTGAAATAACACGAGATACAATAAGTACAAGAGTAACCACCTATTGGTGACTAACCCAATAGCCACCACACATAGCACTAATCCCGCATTCGTACACCCACCAAGTTTTAATTAAAAATGTTGTAGTCTAACTCTTGAAAGACCTTGCAAGCGTGTCCATAACCTAGACGAGGCTATTCAATAGTTTTAAACCCCGCAGGGTGTACCAATGTACCCACACTTCGCATCGCTTTTTGCCAAGCTATTAAGCACACTTCCTTTGGTATGCCAAGACGCTAAGTCCTACGAGACGCTTCCAATGGAATGCGCAATTAAGAGTCGCACGTATGGGGTTAACCCTTAGTGACCAGCCGCGAAAGAGGCCACTAGACCACACGCTGTGGTGGGGTCAAGCAAAGCCGGAGTCAATAGTTACTAGCCGACATTACAAGCCCCTGGCCGGGTGGAGGACCTAGAAAGGAACCACCCTGGCCACGCCTTAGTGATCCTTTTTCTATAAGCTACCGCAAACACTCATTAATTAATGCCTCCCAAAGTACTAATTCAAGAGAGGTCCCATACCCTCTAGTGTGGTTAGCACGCACAAAATGCTTGGTTTAGTGTAACAAGATGTTCGGTCCTTGTTGACCCGGGCACCATTCCAGTCACACCCCACAATCACACCATCTTACCATTGTGCCCAAGTCTAAATCATTTTGTTTTCAGTTTTAGTTTTCATAAGTAGACAAGGCACGAGGCTGAAATCATAAGTGATAATAAGTTTTAGGTGATCAAGGTTATCGACAAGTCGATAACCGCCCATTTCTACCGGAAACTAAGCATGGCTAAGCAATTAATTCGCAAACTACTAAGGGACAAGAGCTCATCCAACGAGCTCTAAATCACAAAGAAAAACCTAGGCTCATGGTAGTAGAGGATAATCATTTGTCTATGGAAATGCATCTACCGTGCCAACTATCGACAATAGTTAAAGCAAGATAGCAATGCATACATAGAAGTTGTAAACAACATAAATACTTAAAATATTGGGATTAACATGATCAAACTGCTTGCCCGGCGGTAGATCACTTTCTTGTTGCAGAGGATTCACTCACGTGAACAATAATTCCTTCAAACCTAACGCTAAAAGGCGATACTCAAATAAGAACAAGAACTCCAAACAAAACTCAACAAAGAAAAGTTCTCCAAATACAATAAAATTTATACAGAAGCTAGATTATGATTTTAGACAATTTTAGAAACAAGAATCACTTCATTTAGACTTAGCATGCAAAAGTTATAGCTAAACTAAGTTCTCTCACCTAAAAATGCTAATTAAATTAATTTCTACATCGCTCATGGCGAAAATTTCTAGAATGATCTGAATCTGAAATTTTATGGTGGGTAGATAATGTCATCCTAACAACAGCAAAACTAAGTTTGCACAATTTGGAGTTATAATGAATTAGTTATGATTTTTCTAAGCTCTAAAGCTAGCATATATCATTTCTCAGAACATAAATAAGGACAAAGCCTAGTTCATATTAAAGCATGTCCAGACTCCATTTTACCAAGTTGAGTTTGCTCAGTTTGGAATTACAGAGAATAAGTTATACATTTTACAAATTTTCCATAAATTTCTAGACATCATTTTTCACTAAACAAGATCGTAGTAGTTAAATCATTTTCTCATTATATGACAGGCCTAATTTCATTATCGATTAAAGTTCATACTATAACAAAGCTACAAAGAATCGAATCATTCAAAAGGAGTTAAAATGACAAAGTTAAGCACTTTTGAACTTTGAAACATAAAAAGACTTAGAACAATTGAGCTCTCGGAGGTCCAAACGAATTGAATGAAAAGGAGAGGTCGTGGGCCGTTAGATCAAGATCCGACGGCCACGAGCTTCAAGCACAACCGCGACACAAGACCTCCTCCGCACTGGGAGGTCCGACCGCCGAGATCGGATCCAACGATCACGCACCGGGCGCGTACGCAGCACGCAAGGAGGTCTACGCGCTTAACAGAGGTCGTGACCGCCGACGAGATCCGCGTCCCGAGCACTAGGAGGTCCTAAGGGTAAACCTACGGAGGGAGGTCCGGACGGCTAAGATCTCACTGAGGAGGTCTTCAACGGTCTAGATCTCCGAGAGGGAGGTCTTTAACGGACACGATCAAGTGAGGGAGGTCCCGGCGATCAAGATTGAACGAGGGAGGTCCTAAGGCTTTAAACTGAGGAAGGAGGTTCAGCCTGCTAGATCTAGGTCTAACGGTTTAGACCAGAGGAGGAGGTCCTAACGCTACGGATCCAAAGGAGGAGGTCCTAGACGGTCAAGATCTCCGAGGGAGGTCTTGATCGGTCGATTGACACGAGGAGGTCTTGATGGCCAAGATCTTCTCGGGAGGTCCTAAGCGATAGGGTTTTATCGGAGGAGATCCGGACGGTTCGTGATTAGACCTAGGGAGGTCTTGAACGGTCCAGATCGACGCGAGGGAGGTCTGAGCACTAAGGATTTGACAAAAGAGATCTAACGCCGATCTAATCCGGGAGGTCGTGAACGGTCGATTGAGCCTAAGAGGTCCGAGCGGGGTTTTCTTTGTAAAAGGCCAGGTGGCTTTACAAGGACGACCCGAGGTGGTCCCGAGGTGGTCTTTAATGGCTCGATTCAACGAGGGGAGGTCCCGAGGCTTAAGCTTTTCGGAAAGGAGCCAAGGGCTCTGATCTAAACTGGTGATCGTGGGCGTCCCGATGAACCCGAGGAGGTCCAAGGACTCGACAAAACGCAACCAGTGCACAGAGCTCGACGGTGAGCTCACGCATGTCGCCGACGACCAGACTACGCGCGGTGGGAACCAAAGCCACCAAAACGAAGTTAATAGCATTGCGAACCTAACTGAGGTGCTCTCGACGGCGCGACGTTTTGAACGCCGCGAGCCGAGCGAGAAGGAGGACGGCTTTCGCAAAACCGAAAACACGAAAGGAGCGCCACGAGCTATCCTAGCTAGACCCTAAGCTCTCAAGGACTAAAATGAACTCACCAGGCACGTGGTGGTCCAGAGGAGGTCGGAGGAGTGCCGGCGGAGCGCTTCACCGGAGGCGGAGGAGATGACGACGCACGGATCTCGATCAACCAACAATAAAGGAGAGGTCGATAGGTTCGACGAACCACAAGGTGGTCCGTAACCACACGATGGGGCGGGGATGCTTACCTGAGCCGAGAAGACGGCTCCACCCACGCCGCAAAACCCGAAACCCAAATCCAAATGCCCCGGGAGGCAACCAAAAGAAAGGTTAGGGCTCCGCTGACGACCACCAAAGGTGTACAAAGGGGTAAGAATAGTGCAAGAGGTCCACTGAACATCGCCCGGAGGAGAGCCCAAGCTCGAAAATGGCGGGCGAGAGGCACTTGGTGGTTTTGCACCAAACTAACCACGAGAGGAAGCTGGAGTGCCAGGGATGTGAAGGAGCTTGAGGAGGACCTCTGAGGTGCCCAAGCAGCCGTGGTCGACCGAGCTCGAGGACGAAGGTTTAATGGCGATGGGACAAAAGGGTTCTCGCCACGAGAAAACGAGGCGAGGAGGCGTAAGGTCGAGCAAAGTCGACACGCTTGAATCGAGGGGCCCGAGCCGCTGCGGTGGCCCCACGGCGATCGACATCGCCGCTCACTCGCAAGACGCGCACGCCGCCTCGCGAAAGAGGAAGAAGAAGAATGTAAGAGGGAGGTCGGGTGGTCTGTGAGCGTTGGATTTCAAATCCAACGGCTCACACACGGGACCAGTGGTCGAGCTCGGTGTGGCTCTAGTGACTCGACTCGAGCGAAGTCAATTGGTCGGTCTCGACTGAGTCCGAGTCGACTGCACCTAGGGTTCAAAATTTGAGTCCCAACAAGAGTCGACCTTAGGAGAATTATTTGGGGCAGCAAACTATCTCCAAAATTATGAATTTTTTTTACAGAATCTTGCTAATCGAGTTTAAGACCTCGTAAATTTTGCAGAGGTTTTGTGCTATACATTTTCCTCCAAAATTCCACAAGGTGCGGGTCCACAGCTTGACCAAATTTCAATAGGTTTGACTGGCCTCCAAAGATATTCAAACAATTTCTAAAAATTGTGAAATTTTTCAGAGGGGTCACAAACCAACCCAAGAACCCAGAAAATATTTTCAGGAGATGATCAAGAGGTTTGACAAGATTGTTTTTGAAAGCTCATGATTCGGATCGTGGTTTGTGACTTTGTATTTCCATAACTTCTTGTACAATACTTGTTCAGTACAAATAGGAAATACAAGATGTAAGAAAAAGTTTTAATTTCTACTCATTTTCTTACATTTGAAACACAAGTCCAAAATTGGGATGTTACACATACCCTCTAGTGTGGTTAGCACGCAAGAATGCTTGGTTTAGTGTAACAAGATGTTCGGTCCTTGTTGACTCGGGCACCGTCCCATTCACACCCATAATCACACCATCTTACCATTGTGCCCAAGTCCAAATCGTTTTGTTTTTATTTTTCTTTTAGTTTTCACAAGTAAACATGGCGCAAGGCCGAAATCATAAGTCATAATAAGTTTTATGTGATCAAGGTTATCGACAAGTTGATAACCGCCAATTCTACCTGCACCTAAGCATTCTAAGCATGACAATCGTAAAGACAATAAAGAGCATAATTAAATCACCGGCTCTAATTCACCAAATGATATTAATAACTTATGTTTTGTGGCAGGGGATAAACAATTTAAGGGCAACCATGCAATGGTATTAGCTACCTCTAATCGACAAAATAAATCTTGACACAAGAAGCATGCATACTTAGGTTTTGCAAACAAGATATTAGAATTTAAAAGTAGTAGGAGCAATATGATCAAATGACGTTACACTGCTTGCCTTGCTGAAGATCACTTATTTGCTGCAGAGGATCACTC
The DNA here is from genome assembly GCA_036346255.1 of Ampelocalamus luodianensis. Lineage (NCBI taxonomy): Eukaryota > Viridiplantae > Streptophyta > Magnoliopsida > Poales > Poaceae > Ampelocalamus > Ampelocalamus luodianensis. Next base: position 24,950,985 of record CM070632.1, on the reverse strand, counting down.
ACGGAATCAACGCGATCGTTGGAACCTATCGAAAGAACGAGAAAATCCAATAAAAGCGAAGAACACCAAAACAAACTCACAACAAAAGACATCCAAATCTTAAGAAATTTACCCAACAGCAAGGGTATGATTTTAGACAATTTTAGGAACAAGAATTACTTCATTTGGAATTAGCATGAAAAAGTTATAGTTAAAATCAGTTCTCTCAGCCTATTAATTACCTTAATTAATTACTGGTACTGTTCATGGAGAAAATTTCTAGAATGATCTAGAACCTAAAATTTTTATAGTAGGTAGGATATGTTATCCTAATCACAGCATAGTTGAGTTTACTAAATTTGGAGTTATAATGATTTACTTATGATTTTTCTAAGTTGTAAACCTAGCACATTATATTTTCTAGAAACATAAACATGTTCAAAACCTATTCCATATTAAAGTATGCTAACAGAGGGATTTTCTAGCATCGATTTTATATATTTTGGATTTACAGGGAATTACTTGTGTCTTTTATAAGATTTCCAGAATTTCTAAATGCTGAAAAATAGGGTCAAAGTCATTAATTAATATTTCAGGTGCTATCCGGGCCTACAATCCTTTTATATTAAAGTTTGGTTAATAACAAATTTATCAAAGTTGAAATCACCCAATTTGGATATTTACAGGAAAAGATATTCATTCTATAATATTTAATTCAATTTCTGGAAAAGCCAACAATGGCTGAAATCAAGATTTTAAAGTATACAGAATTTTCTAGCACAGAAATATGACTAAAAACATTTTGAAATAAAACTTTAGTTCAATATAAATTTATTACAGTTGGAAACATCCAAAAGGGGTTTAAAATGAATTAGTTATGAATTTCTAAAGTTTTTAAACAATTTTTCAGTTGACAAATAAATACTTACCGAAATATAAAGAAATTTATCGTAAATATAGTGACATGGATGAACGTGGGCCTTTGATCCAGGATCCAACGGGCCACGCTCATGGGGAAAAGCACGCGCGTGCGACTCTAAAGAAACACAACGCTGGATCAAAAATAGACGGCCAAGATCAAATGGTCACTGTTCATGACCCGATCGGCCCAATTGATCAAGGCCATTGATCAAGAATCGGAAGGTCCATAATGAGTGTGGTTCGGGCGACCCGAACGGCACACGAACCACAGCCACTGATCATAAGATGGACGGCCCACGTTGATGGGAGGATCGGGTGACCCGAATGCTCCACAGATCTGGGCCGCAGATCAGGAAACGGACGACCACCAAGGATTGGGCCAATCACGACGTGAACAGGACCCCTGACGCATGGGGCCCGCTATCGCGACTTAGGTCACGCCGCGGTGTTTTAACCCACGCACGCGATTACGCGGCCCACATGACAACGACTAACAAGGATCTTTTAGGACAACTAATTAATGGCGGCGATGATTAGGATTTAATGTGCCCCAATGATTTACACAGAAGTGATTAAAGTAATTTGAGGGCCCACCTGGCAGTGACTCACGGGTGATTACCGACAGCATTAAAATGCCGAAACGCAATTAAATGCTAATGATGTCCGGCGCACGAAATGCGCCGTGGGATTTAAGGAACCGCCCACCGCGGTGGCTCAAAGACCTAGTTAAAGACATAATTAATTAACTAATGATTAGCAATCACAGCGCAATTAACGCTGTCCTAAAATTTGACGAAAACGGGAGTTCTCGCCGGCACGAGCCCGAGCGTGTTCAACGGCTTATCGCCACGACTCGATGCGCGCGGCCAACCAAGTAGTGAAATGGAATCGCAATAACCTTACGGACCTAGTGGTGGCAATCTCGCCGGCGGTGAGGGCTCTAATCGCCGGCTAGCCGAAAAATGAAAAAGGGAGCTTTTACTGCTAAGCACGAAAATAGCAAAATGCTCCGCTGTAGTTCAAAGAAGCGTGTGCCAAGGCCTCTAGGGACTAATAAGAAGCTACCTTAATGGAGAGAAGCTTCAAAGATGGCCGGGGAAGCTTGTCCACGGTGGAGGCTTGCCGAAGTTGGGGAAGAAGGTTTAATAGTGCACCCTGAGCAAAGTGAGTGATACCCAAGCATCAACATAGCTTAATTATAGCCTATAGAAGCTACATGAGCAAATAATTTGAAAATGGAGCACTCACCTGAGCTGACGAAGAAGATGACCAAAATCGGTCGAATTTGAACAAACCCCAAATTGGAAAATTCCTGAGAATCAAACCCAAAATTAAGTGAGGGGATATGTTCAAGATAGTGAGGAGATAAACATGGTGTAAAGAAATATGAATGAGAACCACTGGAACACCAAATTCACCAATAGAGCGTCACGGGTCAACAATGGTGGATTGTTGGTTTTGGGGTGTTAAGCTCCAAAATTGAAAATAGAGCTCAATGATAGTGTAAAGAGATACCAGGAGGTGTGTTAGGTTCTTATAAAGCTTTGAAAGCATTAAGGTTTGGACAAAGAGCTTTTCGGGAGACATGGTGCAAAGCTCAAGACATGGCCGAAAGTGAAAAAGGTGGAGATGATGGCATAGGGTATGGCTCGGCAAAACACCTCCCACAACCCTAAAGGTCAACTAGGGTGGTCAGGGAGCAAGAATTGACATCCCCATACCTCTCCCATCGCCACGCACGATCGAGGTAGGAGATGACTCACAATGCACTTGGGCAATTTTGGGCCATTGGATCTATCGCGGACGGCTTAGATCTCAAAGCCCTGGCACCCTTTTAAAAACAACAGAGGAACTGTGACCGTTGGATCGATCATGGACGGCTGAGATTAGATGCGCTCTTCGGGTGACCCGATCAGCACACTTATTTTAGACCGTTAGATCTTGATCCAACGATCCAAAAGAGTGGGCTCTTCGTGGTGGTCCGAACGGCCCAATCGCTCGGAGTCGTTAGATCCAGATCAAACGATCAGAATCGGCGCGGGTTTATAAAGGGGGTCGGGTGCGCTTTAGTTGACTCGACCAGATCATAAGACTTGAGCCCGAGTCTGACTCGGACCTGAGGAACAGTACAAACCAGGTTTGGTTTTTAAATTAGAACAGAGACCTTTGAGGATTTATTTGATGTAGCAAAATAACTCCAAAATTTCTAAAAATTTTACAGCAGCTTGTCGACTCAAAGATTGATCTTGTGTAAAAATTTTAGAGGTTTTTATGCAGTGCATTTTTCTCCAAAAATTCGGCAAGGTTCTGATTTACGGTTTGACTAAAAGTCAAACAGGTTTGACTGCCCTCTAATAATATTCAAACAATTTCTAAAAATTGTGAAAATTTTCAGATGGGTCACAACCCATCCTTAGAACTTAGGAAAAATATTTCCAGTGGATGATCACAATGTTTGACATGAATATTTTCTTGGAAGCTCAAAGTTTGGATCAAAAGATTTGTGACTTTGTATTTCCATAACTTTTGTACAAGAATTGTTTGGTACAACAGGAAATACATGATGTAAGAAAAAGTTTTAATTTCTACTCATTTTCTTACATTTGAAGCACAAGTCTAAATATTGGGACGTTACAGACTGAAGGGAAAGGCAATGTCAGATCCTAGAAAAGGGCTAAGTCTGAAGTTCTACAGAAGTTTTCACAGGCAATGGAGTTAAGAAGAAGTCGGCAATCTTCATAATGCTTGGGTACTTTCACTTGTGCCAGGAAGAAGGGCCAACGGCGTACCAACTATTGAGTAATCACTGTTGCGTCATCTTTATTGTCGTTACGCGAATGAACTCTATTTTACTTTCAGTTCTGTAATTCCCGCACTAATTAATCCCTGGGCCTTTATAACCCAGTGGTGTTGGTAATGGAAAGTAAGAAAGAATAGCATATTTGTGTTTTCTCGTAGTTAGTCCTGGTAGAACCCTAGCGCACGTTCTTCTCTTCTCTCATCCAATCAATCTTCCACCAAATCAGATAGTCGGGTTCTCTGAATCTTCAGGTCCTGAAGCTCCTTCTCCGCTGCCGTTGTTGCCGCCGACGAGTCGTCGCCGTTTTTGCTGAACCACCGCCTCCAAATGGACCGCCTCACTCTCAGGGTTCCGTTTTGCCCCTTGGCCACCACTCCCTCACCGCCGCTCGCCGTCGCCACCGTGCGTAAGCCTGCACCTCCTGCCTCCTCTGTTCTTCCTCTCTATGTGCTAGTATATCTCTCTCTCTCTCTTACATGTGGGCCCTATGTGTAAGCCTCTCTCCTTCTTTCTTTCTCTCTCCCCAAACCCGACCCCACCTGTCAATCTCTTCCTCCCTCTCTCTTTCACTTGTCAGTGTCTTTAAATTTTATTTTCTTTAGAAATTTAATTCCAGTCGAAATCCTTTTTTCTTGCTAACGTCATGCTAATGCAGTAATCTAGAATTTTCTTTTGAAATAAAATTCTAAAATTTAGAATAGTATTTTCTCTCTCTCTCTTTCCTTTGTGGCAAATCTTCCGAGAGTCCGTTCTCCTTCGTTTGAACTCTAATTTAGTCCATTCAAATTCATAAATTCATATAAAATTGAGCTCTTTCTTTTAGAGTTGGTTTTGATGTTTTTGGATTTTATTTAATTTTCTTTTGGATTTATTTGTGCTTCGTCTGTTGTTTTCTCTCTCGTTTAGATAATCTGTTTCTAGGAGTAGGAGCAGAAGCAAGCTTTGAAGATCCAAATGTGGTAACTGAGCAAAGCCAAGACAAGTCATAGTCCTTTGATCATATTGAACCTATGATTTTAAAATTATATTATTTTATATTAAATTGCATGCTATCTTTATATCAACTATTTTGGAAATAGTTAATCACCTATTTGTCATTACGCCTCCTTTGATTATTTGAATGTCATGAATAATTTGTCACCATAGGATGATCAATATTAGTTTGACATATTTGTATCACCAACATGGGTATCGTAGAGATGCTTAGTCATGCTTACTTACGATGGGTTCATGATCACATGTTCAATAATGTTGAATTTGACTTAATGATAAAGGGAATTGTGGTGCGATGGCATTGTTGTGCAACTGTAGTGTGATGTCGTTATTATAAAATTTTGTGCTATGGCAAAGATTGTCATTGGTTTGGGTGAACAAAATGATTTATGCTTAGCCAAATGACCGTGTAGTAAAGGGGGTGCGTGAGGCATATTGTTTTAGATGAGGTAGTCTCACCTAAGTAACTTGTCAATGACTTAATCTTGTGCGCCATTGAACTGAGCTATATTGTAGAACCACATGTCCGATATGGGGATGAACCTGGTTAAATAATTAGCAATGTTTCAGCTTTAGTTCTATTTTTAGAAGCGTAAGTTCTAGGGTAGATATTCACAATGGCACAAGAGGGGGGCCCTGTCTGGTCATGTTGACATCAGTGTTGAAACCTTAGTAGGCAGAACTCGGTTGGGAAGGAGATTTGTAAAGGCCTTGTGATAATCACTTAGTCCGCACATACGGAAGTGTGTGAATAGATATTATAAGTGGATTTATCTCTTGTGGGTAAAGTTGTAGAACCTTTGCAGAGTTAAAACTATTTAAACAGCCGTGTCCATTGTCATAGACATGCTCGAGGATTTCACACGAGAGGTAGAGTTTCTTTATAAAAATATGTCGGAAGGTGAATGTGATGTTCATGTGGTGGATGCATATTCACTGGATGGTTTGGTTCGGAAGTGAGCGGGAGGTTCACTATTCATTTCAAAGCAATTATTTATTAATTATTTTTTTTCAATTACGTATTTCAATCTATTTACTTTACTGTCAATACTGCTTTCTGTAAAAGAACTATACAACTATTCATTTGTTCAAGCTTTACATGAATATTAATTGCACACTATTCCCTACGCTTGTTGAGTACTTTATGTACTCTCGGGTTTAAACTTTGCTGCTCAGTTGAAGAATATCAAGCTGCTCAAGAGTTCTTTGAATAGGAGTTTTGTGAAGCTTTTGCAAAGTAGGATGCGTTCTCCACTCGATTGCTTATGGGCATGTTGAATGATCTTTCTAAGTTTTCTATTCCGCTACAAGATTTTATTTATTTCTTTAGCTCTGTGTGATAATTTAAGTAAACGTTGACCATAAGGTCCGGTTATTACTACTATTTGTTATTTTGAGATCTTTTTAGTTAAATTGATAAATAGATGGTATTTCATTGATGTTTTCTGTGTGAGCTAGCTATTGATCTGGGACTAGTTTGGAATACACAGAGGGTTTCGGATGCGTAAATCTGGGTCCCGACAGATGAGCTAAAAGGGAGTTGGTGTGGGAGATAAAAATTTGACGACATCAGTTTAAATGGTGCACGCTGATCTTGATCGTCGAAAGGATTATGAAGATTGGACACTCAAATCTAGTTTCAGTAACCTTGATCATGTTTTTTGTTTTGCTGAATTTATCATTCGGTTATTAGTTTAAACTGTGTATGTGATTCAGTTAATGTAAATCGGTAAAAGAATGGGTATTTCAGTCTTGAGTTGGATGTGAAAGGCAGAAAAGAAGAAAGTAAAACTAGTCAATTGTTCTTTAATTTGGCGACAAATTCAGATCGGATAATTTCGGATCTGACACGCATTAGCGGTTGGTGACGACAGAGTTCTGAGAGAGGTGGTGAATGTGGCGATAGGCCGTGCAAGAGTTGTAAAGATCGAGGGAGGAGGCAGACGAATCAGTATGAGAATCGGAGTAGGAGTAGGATGGAGTCGGTGTCAGTGGAGAACCGGTGAACAACTAGAGACTGGAGATGTAGTGGAGGACACTGGACACAGACAGTGGCGGTGGCGAACCCTCTCCATGTGACCATCACTCCACCCATGTCGATGCCACCCAAGCCAGCCTATCCAGGGCAAACTCACAGGTTAAACCCATCCGGAACCTGAAATTTTTAAACCCATACGAACCCAACCAAAATTGTTTTTATCGTAAAGCCAAACTGTTAGCCGTCTCAACTAGTTCCCACTTGTACAAAGCCAAGCCAGATTAAAGCCAACACATTAGCACCCCTAATTATATGGAATTTCATCGTCAAATTATCTCAATCATTTAACTACTAATTTAATTACACAAACTCATGTCACTAAAGCTACTTAAACTTGCTCTTTTAAAAAATAAACATACTCCAAATAATTGCTAGAAAATGCCTAAAATTAGGATGGGCTCAAGCTCTTAAGACATTATTTATTAGTATTGACTAAACTGACTAGTGGATTTGTGGAATTAAGTTTTAAATATGTAATATTGATAATCTCAGTATGTTACAACACTTTACATAATGCAAGCGACACATGCGAACTAATTATCTAATTGATAATATTGTACATTTCTTTACTTGGGTACTTGCACTACACAACAAATAATGATTCAGAAGTGCCTCTACTGAGTTCTTGTTCTTGGTTTGTCACTAAATTGAAATTAATTGAGTATAGAACAAGAAGAAGCGTGGTTTCATCTTATCTGGTTTTTTCACAGTACACTTCTTAGTTGCATGTCATATCTAGCATAGAATAGATACTGTCAAATTGAGCTTGATTATGATTTTATATTATTTTTTTAAGTAAGAATTAATTTCTATTTTCTATTTATTGTGCTTCTAATTATAAATGTTATTATACAATCTTATATGATAGTTACTGATGACAATCTTATATGATAGTTACTGATGTCTGTGTTGCCTCATGGGTCCTGTAAAATAATTTTTGGTCGTATTGACACCTTTTTGAAATGTATTTACTGGAATGACCACCTTTTTTTTTTTGCGAAATGGACCTCTGCCGCACGGTGGTCGTGTGGCAGGCCCTCCCCGGCCGCCACGTAGCCCGCTGCCACACGGTCACCATGCGGTGGCGCTGCTGCACGGCCATGCAGTGGCCCCTCCGCCCACCACTCGCCGTCCCCTCCCCCTCCCGCACGCACGACACCCCTCCCGCCAGCCCTCCTCTCCCCCTTTTCAACTGAAAAACAATGTCGCGTTGTCCCAGCACCTCCATCTAATCATTGTGCCCCAAATGTATCCTTTGCATGCATGAGCGTAATTTGGGGAGGATTCCCTCCCGTAGTGGCTATAAATTAGAGAGCGAGCGAGTGTAATTTTATTTCGCAGTCGCTCGCTCTTTCGTTAGCTCTCTTGCTCTGTCGATTATATTTTTTAGGACATTTCAGCATTATTTACCGTCGTCATTCGCAGGTAATTTGTATCTCCATTGATTTTTCGTCGTTTGTAAATTCTTTATTAACTACATACTTGAGTAGTTGTAATTTTCTAAGCGCACCTATTATAGGCGTTCTGAAATTTTTGTAGGAATTTTGAAGTGGATGCATACTTAAGTAGTTGTAATTTTACAGGCATTTACTTAGTTTGATATTGTTAGTTCCATGTAATTAGCATTCTGAGATTTCCGTAGGAAAATCATTTTGACTTTAGGAGTCCCATGTATGCTAGGTATTCAAGTATGCATGCACCATGCAATGAACACGCACATATGCAATTAGTTTTTTTAGCAAAGGGAAAGAACATGGATTAACGTGTATAATTTGAAATAATTAGTTGTAATTAATTAGTTTGTCTTAATTAATTAGTTTTAGACAATTAGTTGAAGTTCATAATGACAGCAAATAGAAAAATAAGAAAAAATGAAGTTGCTAGTTATTCATGCAACTAATTATTCATGCATGCACTGTTGGCCATTCGTGGTAATCAGTTAGCCCTAATTAATTTAGTCATGTTTAAATAGCCGTATTTAATATTGTACTACTAAATTAGTGTACATTAATTTGTAGTGTTAGTTTCATCGTAATATTTAATTTCCGTAGTTAAATTAATGTTACATAAATAATTAGTTCTAAATCCGTAATTTGTAGTTAAGAAAATGACATGCAATGCATGCACTCCTGGCCATGCATGCATGCACTACTGGCCATGCAAGCAAGTAGTTGCTTTTTTAATTGTCAGTACATAACACAGGTTCATTTGCGATAATCAGTTAGCCATAATTAATTTTGTAGTGTTAATTTGGTCATAATTTGAAGTATTTTATGGTCATTACCAACCTTCTTACTAATATTCCCTCTATTCCATGTGTTGCAAGCCATGTCTCTACCGGCGCTTCTGGAACACTTCTACGATGAGGACCACTGGTGCAAGCTGATGGCCCTGCGCCCCCGCTACTTCGGTTAGGGGGAGATTACTGGGAGTTGGACGATCGGTACGTCCCGATCCTCTGGGGCACATGCTTATTGCCCTTTGAGAGGATGGTCTCCGTCGGACGCCTGTTCACCCTAGATGCCAACCTGTTGTCGGCACTTGTCGACAGGTGGAGGCCCGAGATGCACACTGTCGGGACCCAAAAATACAATTATGGACCCTCTGTGTATACTGCACTAGTCCAGGATCACGCTAGTGCACACAGTGGCAACATCGATGAAGTATCAGAGTAAAGACCTTAAGGTCAAAGCTTACAATTAATACCTCAGAAGGCAAATAGCTCAATGAAGCTGCAGTGGAATGAAACAGAATAACTTCAGTGAAGCCCATCTATATGCCCACAGGCAATCGGCTGCGGTGCGCGACCTAGTTCTCCTTGATCCTTGAAGTAGACCTTGTTGACTGACGATTCCTCCACTTCTGTAGGTTTGAGCGCAAGTTTTACAACAAGCGTGAGTACACAACCGTACTCGCAAGTCATACCACAGAATGCAATGTATAGATGCAGGCTTATTCCAAAGAAAATATCTTCTATGGTTATTTTGCAGAAATGCAACATTTGTAATTGAATACAAATAATAGATTGAAAGCATAATTCAAAACAAATAGACAATATTAATTTAACAACTGTTTTCACAAAGACACATAGCCTAATCAAATTCTTTCACACAGCCATATGACTTAAATCACACAGCTGTCCCTTCCCAATTGTTTTATGAAAATCTACCCCTCGTGTGAAATCCCCGAGCATGTCCATGACTGCGGACGCGGCTATTCGAATAGATTGGTTAACACTCTGCAGAGGTTGTACACTTTACCCACAATATGCAATCAACTGGATCAGAGTCAATCACAACAAAACCTTTCAGAAACTTCATCTCAACATTGACACTCCCGATGTGATTACAAACCGCCAGACCAACCCACAAAGAAAGTCAATCCGACACACACTGCTGGACAGGGATGCGGCGAACCGTCCCGCGATGCAACTACAATGTAGTCACACCTCCACTCTGTCACGAAGCCTAACCTATCCACCTAAACATCAATACCGAGAATCCATAACCTACTAAGTTAGGCCCGTCCCATCAGGCATGTGGTCGTATAGTAAGGCTCAGTTCAATGGTGCACATAGTTAAGTCCTTAATTGACCAAGGCAAGACTTCCAATTTCTAACTATGCCACACAGATTATTATTCCCATGCACACAGCTTCTACCATATCACACAGTATCCACCACTTGCCTTAGTTTAAATCCTTTCCCACCCTGTTGGTTAAGTGCAACACATGCTATCACAAAGTAATAACACAGAGCGCACAGAGCGCACACAGTTTTATCACAAAGTTTCATAATCACTTAACCAAATTTATAATTGCAACTCAGGTGATGATGATGACTCGTTGCATGGCTAAGCAGCTACTCGTATCTAACCAACCCATGTTGGTAATATCATAGCACCAACTAAATATGAATCAATCTAGGGTGACAAAAGATCATGACATACAACAGACAAAGTGGAAATAACAAATTGGATTAATAGCTAAACCCAAAAGCATTTAAATAATTACTTAAAGTAAATGCAATAATTTGAATCAAAGTAATTTTGAAAACTGGGTTCAATATGATCAAAGGTATAACTTGTCTTGCTATAGCAATGATGGTTTTATTTAATCTTCAATCTTCTACTTGCTTGATCTTCAGCTCCTTCGGACGATTCCGGGACTTCGGCGTCTAATGAGAAAGAACACACGAAACAAACTAAATTCAAAAATACAAATCAAATAAACTCAAAATTGAAATTGAATGGTACTGGAAGGTAGATATTGATTTTAGATGAATTTAGGAACTTGAATGGGTTCAATCAGAATTCGGATGAAGAAGATATGGCTCTCGGAAGATTGTAATTCACATGAAATGATGAAAAAGCTCTACAGAATATTCTCAGAATATTCTATGCCAAAAATATTTAGAAAAAGAATGAGTGTATGATAGGTGGAACCAACTGGTATTTATGGATTTGTAGAATTAAAATAATTCCAAAAATAAGGTAGAGAGAGTGACAAGTGGGACCAATAAGATAAAAGGATTTTTCAAGAATTAAATTAATTCCCGAAAATAGGATTAAGGATTGATATGTGGGCCACTGGTCTATGGACCAGGTCCACAGAGATATGCTAGTCCACGGTGGACCAAGCTCATGAACAAGGGTTTGACCGAGGTTGACTGACATACGGGACCATCCATCAGGGAAAGGAAAGAAGTACCAAGGAACCTGGGTTGCTTACATAGGTCGAGAGGATGCAAGGCATCGGCTTAGTTGCATGCACATGAAGGCATTAACATAGCAAAGAGATGACAAGATTTTTGGTATTGAGAAGGTAAAGCAAAGAATAAAGAACTAACAGAGAGCATGCTTGGCTTGGATTGTTGGCAGCAAGAGAATTAACAGAGAAGGATTAGAAAAAGGAGAATCAACAGACAAAAGATAGGGCCGAAGCTCCTGCGGCTGTTCCTGGTGCAAGGGCATGAGATGACGCTGCAAGGAAAAGAGAATGAATTAACATAGACAAAGGAACCTAACACTACACACACATACTAGACACAGCTAGGAACATGAACAGTGTGTGGCTGATTATGACACAACGTGGTGGCGACGAACGGAGGCGAACCAACGATGGCGAAGGGGCAAAACGGAAAGGAAACGACGAGCCGGAGATGATGACGCGGTTCGGATGTCAAGATTCGGCTCCATGCGACGGCAGCGACGCGAAGAACGGCGATGACGGTGGCCTCACGGGCACGTAACACTTCCGGCGGTGCTCTACGAAAAGGGAGGTGAGCACGGCGTAGAACGCGGCAACGTGAACTCAACGGTGGTGGAGTTGAAGGTAGGGGATCAACGGTTGCGGAGTAATTGGTCGGAGAAGGACGACGAACAAGAGACGAGAGAACGCTCGATTCTCGGCGCATAGTGGATGAAACTTGAATCTACAAGAGGGGAAAAATAGGTATCGACGAGGGGTACAAGATGACGCGATCGGATTTTGGAAAAACTCACCGAGGAAGCGAGGAATGTGATGAACATGTTTCGGCTTTATGGCTTGACATGGCCGACGGTGCTCCGGTGATCTTTGGGCGAAGAGGAAGGAACCATGACGTAAAACACGACGACGCGAAGCCAACGCCGCAGATGGTTCGACCGGAGGACGTCGAACGAAGGTGCAGATCGCCGGAGAAGAACTTCGGTTGGAGCTCGGTCTGGAGGAAACCAATTTAGGGGATTGGAAGAGGAGATCAAGACGGACACGTGGGCACAAACGGTTCGCTTTTATATGCACCGTAGAGAAAGATATGATTTTTAGAATTTTCTGTTGCTGGCGTACAGAACACAAACTCTCGGGTTGGTTCTGGAGGAAAATGATGATGAACAGTGTTTCATGATTTACTGTAGCAAATGCAGGAGAGAGAAAAAGGCTAATTTTCAGAATTAAAATAAAAGGCCGAAAATCAAGGAGATCAAATAAATAGCAAACAAATTCGAAAAAAAAACTCAGAAAATACCCAAAAATTCCTTGAAATACAAGGAAGCCAAATAACACAAGTTTTTATTTAATTAATGTTTAGATTAGTCAAATTAAATATTTTTAATTTAGGAAAATTCCCAATTAAGCTTTATTAATTCAAATAAAATTGGTGAAATTTTTAGGGACCTAAACTACTCAAAAGATTTTTGAAAAGCCAAATTTTGGGACGTTACAAACCTCCCCCTTAAAAGAATCTCATCCCGAGATTCAGGCTGGCTATAGAATAGGATAAGGGACTCAGCCTTTGGGTTCCCTCCTTGCTTTCAAATTGCTTTGACCTTGACAGAAACGCTCTTCTGAACACTTACAGAACAAACATCTTGCTTCTTGCTAAACTTCTCGCTTCACTGAAAACTTGACAAACTAGCTCTTTGCTGGAAGGCATGTTGAAACTTGATTGCTTCTACCGAGGCTGCTTGATCGGTGCTTGAAGGCACTTCTGGAGTGGAGGAAATCTTGCTGCTGACTAGCAGCTCGGGTTGGCAATCTATCTCTTCTTTCGCGCTTCGGAATCTAAACTAACTGACACATTTCTGTCAACTCTATCTTACAATTCTTTGGCACATAACTTCAACAGGTATTCTGAAGATAGACATGGCTGTGAAGGTGATAATCTGTATAATCTGCGTAGTTTTTCTTCTTGAACACTGCTACTTAAATTCCATTTAGGATTAAGGACCCTTGGTCTTCTGCTTCATGATTAATGCAACATCCACATACTTTGTAATTTGATCTGCTACTAACTGAGCGGCGACTTATACGATCAACCATTGTGAAGTTGAGAGGTTGACAACTACGATTGGCTGACATTTGGGTTGTAGGGAGCAGTACACGTCGTCAGGGTTTGGAACATGGCAGCCAGGGTTTGGAGCGTACGTAGTGAAGGATCTATACCCGCCATTATGTGTTAATGAAGTATTTTGGTGATTAATGATAAATGCACTTATGAGACTAACACTCTTATTGTTATATCATATTTAGTCTCAGCTTGGATATAGAAGCAAAAATCCAAACAAGTATGTATTCATTAATGACAAATCTATTTGTGAGACTAACAATTCTATTGATTATCGATTGCTTAGTCTTGTTTGGATATAAAGATGAAAATACAAGAGATATGCATTCTACTTCTTTTTATTATATCTTGTTGCATTTCTCGGATTGAAAATATAGGTTAAACTCCACCAAAAAAGTTAACTTGGATATGTGCATATGTTTCCATTACACATTTGTATATACACACATTTAGGGGGAGTTCATTCTATATTTTGTGATTTCATTAGTATTGATCCATATTCTCTTTCCACATATATTAAGGATCTTTATTTTGAAATATATCTTTGAATATATTTAACTTGTGTAGTTAATATATTCATATGAGTATATACAACTTGTGTAGTTCGTATACACTCATATTTAGTATATACAACTTGTAGTTCGTATATACTCATGGTATATATAACTTGTGTAGTTCATATATACTCATATTGCTTTATATTCAATTATTTGCAATTGTGTTGTGGGACTAATGTGTGTGCTAAGATGTTTTCAAGGCTTAATCCCAGAGTTTGAATGATGACACGAAAAGAAAATGCAAAGATGATAAACGATTAACATAGCTCAAGACAAAGGAGTCATGTATTGCATTTCGAAAAGCCTCTGGAAGAAGTTCAGTGGAAATCGGTATGACCGCATTTGGTAAGCGGTACTACCGATGTGCGGTAGTACCGGAGTTCATGTGGCGGAACTACCGCGTAGCGGTATGACCGCAAATATGTTGGCGGAACTACCGCAACCCGGTTGTTCCGTTTGTTATTTGGCAGTATGTATTTTCCAGAGAGCATATCTTTTCAGCAAAATTGGAAACCCTACAATGGGTAGTACCGCTCCTTCGTGCGGTACAACCAGACCAAGCGGTAGTACCGCAACTTGGTTGACGGTAGTACCCGTCCAGGATTTTCAATGGCTTATTTAGAAGCATTTATGCAGGTATATCTTGTTAATTAATGTTAATGACATTGTGGGACTAACATTTTCCATGAGTTGGATAAATAGGTTGTGTTCCAGGGTGATGAAGACTTTGGATGACATCATGAGTTGATTGTCATCAAGTCAAGGTTCAAGAAGATGATGCATTATGTGTTGATGCATATCAAGATCTTGAATAAGAGATGATCATGAGTTGATCATCGAGTCAAGAGAGGACTCATCATGTGTTGATTGAGGTCAAGTAAAAGATGCGTCATGGGTTGATGCATATCAAGACGATGACCCGTACATGAAGCGAGGATGTGAGTCATCAAGCTTCAAGTGGATGGTCAAGGCAAAGGTATGACTAGCTAGGGCTAAGGATGTGTTCCAAGTCTTTTACCCGTCTTGGTGTTTGTTTGGAAGACCGGATTGCTAGTATAGGTTGCCGTACTATTAAGAGGGGTCTTGTCTAGTAGCTTGAGTCTCATCATGTGTTGATAGCTCAATCTTGCTTGCTCTAGCTCACCGTGGCATGATGCTATTATTTGCGAATGTATTTTGCAAATAGCCAAAGCTCATGCATTTAATCCTTGTAGCATGTGACTATACTTTGCAAATGTGTTTTGTAAACGATTGAAGTCCATGTACCTACTCCTTGTGGCATGATATAAGTTTGCAAATGTGTTTTGCAAATGGTTAAGATTCATGTGTATTCCCTTGACATGGTCTAAGATTGTTTGTTGCTATTTCTTTGGACTAAGACCATGGTAGTGACTCTTTTGAGTTGTGCTTTTTGATTTGATCAAATGTGTTTGAGATCACTCAAATAGGTGGGTTGTGTAGCCCTCTGAATAAGCTTTCAATAGAGTCCAAGATGACTCAATTCCGACATTGGAGTCAAAAGTTATGACATTTTTACCGAGTGTCGTTTGTACTGATTTTGAGCTGCGGTATGACCGCCATGAAAAGAGCGGTATGACCGCCCAGAACGGTAGTACCGGCCATTGTGAGTGCGGTAGTACCACACGAAAGTTTTAACGGCTTATTTTTGAACCGTTATTGCACCCTTTCCGACCGTTGAGTCAAAAACGGTAGTACCGGCCCTTGTGAGTGCGGTATGACCGCATTTCGACTGAGTTTGCTGATTTCAGCTCCCAACGGCTAGTTTTTGTGTGTGGGCTATAAATACCCACCTTGGCCGGTTGAGAGACAATCTTTGGTATCCCATTTCACTCTCTTGAGCTAGTGTGAGCCTCTCCTCTCAATTGGACATGTGTTGCACTTTGTGAGTAAGGAGAGAGGTCTCTAGTTGCATTTGTTGCATCTAGTGTTGGATTTCGTATGCACTTGAGCTTGTGCATTCGTTGCACGTGGTGAGAGTCAAGCAAGGGGCTTGGCTTATTACTCTTGGTGTTTGCCGACACCTAGACGCCGTGGAGGCGTCGTGGTCCGATGATCTTCTCAAGTGAAGCTTGTGAGAAGGCCCGGTGTGTTGTGAGTGGCTTGGTGTTCGCTATCTCCAGAGTGGAGTAAGAGCAACCCTAGTGGAGCGAGGTGTTGATACCTCGGAGGAAGGCTTAATTCATGGAGCCGGCCCAATTGGTTTGGGTTTCCCTCAACGTGGATTAGGGGAGACCGGCAAGTCTCTAAACACCACGGTAAAACATCACCGTATCATTGTGGTTTGCATTCTATTACTTTACATTGTGCAATTTATATTTCTTGTATTAAATTTCTTATTCATTGTGTATGAATGCTTGTCATGCTTTGTGCTATTTACATGGCTAGAATTGAATAGCTTACAAGTCCTTACTTAATTGTAATATTTTTCAATTGACTTGTATTGTTGGTGCACTTAGTTGAATCTAATTGATTTAGGCTTTAATTGTGCAAAACCGTATTTTTATAAGCTTCCGCATTAGAAATCGGTTTTAGCGCATAGAAGTTTTAAAACGCCTATTCACCCCCCTCTAGTCGGCCTCCTCGATCTTACACGTAGGGCAAAGCTCCTCCGGGTTCGCTGTCCCACCGTACATTCAAGGCCACAATTCCTCCAGGTTGGCTGGCACCCCGTACATCCAAAGCCAGAGCTCATCCGCACAATCGGAGTTGCAAGCATAGTACATTGGGGTGGACAACCCGAGAGTGAATTTACGGAGTCCATCGTTCATGAATTCTTCGGAGGTGGCCTCCAGGTCGGCATGCCTCATCAGGATGACATGTACGCTTACAAGACTCTGCTGAGCCAGACTCAGCCTACTGGTCCACCTCCACCCACCCAACGGTCTCCATACCCCTCCGATCCGACACGCGATCTTCGGACCAGCTCACGTATCTCGCGGGACATGCTCGATGCAAAACATCTAGGCGCACGCGGACGCAGCTGCAACAAGCAGACAGTAGTGCCTCAGACGAGTGAGCCATATTGTATCCTGTGTTAAGTTATTATGTTTTGTTATATTGTATTCATATTTTTATTTGCTATATTTGTACACGTATTTTCGTTGTTATGTGTATACTCCTGCACCATATTGTATATCGACATCTTTATTGGAGTTGCAATGCAGCTTTTTTTCAATACATTCCAAGTCACATGAAATCATGAAACCCTAATTTTCGAAACCTAAAATCCAAATTTTTTAGACCTAAATCCTTAATTTTTGAGATAATTCCAGAATACATATAAAATTATTGAAACATTACACAATCAAATCCACTGTGTGAGAAGCCTTCAAAATAAAATTTATAATTTATGGAGCTCATTTTCTACATTTACAAATTCGTACAAACAGTGCACTTATATAAAATTGAGCGAAAAATTCAAAACGAATAAAATTATGGCAATTTTACAAAAGTAAGTACACTATGTCAGGAGGCTACACATAAAATTTCATAATTTTTTGAACTCATTTGCTATATTTTAAAATTCCTACAAACAATGCTCAAACCCTAATCTACTGAAACCCTAATTTCGCTGGGAAGAGAGAGAGAAGAGGGGCCACTGCACGGTGGCTGTGCGGCAGCAGGCTACGTGGCGGCCGAGGAGGGCCCACCGCACGGCCACCGTGCGGTAGGGGGCTATTTTTGTAAAAACAATTTGAAGGTGGTCATTGCTGTAAATATGTTTCGAAAAAGTGCCAATACGGCAAAAAAATTCCCTGTAAAACCCTCTTATTGTATAAGATATAAAAACGACACACTATGCTCAAGTAATTGATCACAACTATAAATCTCTCGTAGTATAACAAAATAATATAGTTTTGTGTCTTACTTACTATGCTAAACAACATGTCAAGAAGGTTGTAAATATATGAAAAAAAATCTGCAAAAATCTTTGCACAACTTATACTTTATCTTCATTATTCATACTTTATAATGTGCAACCACTTCCTTTGATCTACATCATCCATATAGAATTTTTAAAAGAACATTACACATGTCAACCTGACCCTACAATTAGACTTAGTTTCAAAGTTTAAGTACATGCAGCATTTCTTAGCACGTCCATATAACTTGATGCGAATGGAAACAATACTTTTATTTATAGAGTTGAATAGTCGATATATTTGCTATGAAGAAATGACTTCTCTATATGTTTTGATTGCTGAAGACCACACAACGACATAACTTTCTACTCGGTGATCCAAATCCTCTGAAACTTTAACCATAGCTCATCAAGAATACCAGGAACCTATACCAATCAACGATAGGGACGATCGAGGCGAAGGATCCACGAATTTCTTGGATGAGATCAAGAAGGCACAAGAACTGAGGAAATTCAAACTTTGATAAAAAAAAAACTTGCTCGTGGGTGGATGATGGTCAAGATGACCCTAGATGAATTCCCAAACATCCTAGCAAGCTAGAACACAATAAGAAAACCGAGGTAACACAAAATTCGAAAAGACATCAAAGAGAGCAAGAACAAGAGAGAATTCATCTTGGAGAAAACCTTGCTTGAATTGATTCAAGAGATTGTTGGTTTATAGTCACTCTACCGTGAAGGATAAAAGCTCAACACTTGAGCACTCAATCAATCCATCTCCCTCAAACCATAGCCTCCTCTACACTACTTTTCCCAAATCAAAAATTAGGGTTTGTACTTGTGAAGGCTCAAGAGGCACAAATCCCGCACCTCTCTCTTTTATAGTGGAGGCTAGGTTAAGAGAGAAACTCTTATTGGGCACCCATTAAACTCACACATAAACGGGTCTACACTTATGGACGCTTCTCAAAGTGGGTGACGAACCGGGCTTCCCGAATCCGTCTCTTTGTGATACTTCATCTTCACCTGACCTAAACTGTCTCTCCTTGGCCGTCTTGCGCCGCGGTTTCACCAAAGGTCACCAACCTGGTATTTTGGTGAAAATACCAAAATACCCCTTCACGATCCTTCTCCGAAGACCGAGTCCAATCGTCGTGAAGCAATCTCATCTTTTTTTCATGTGTAGGTTGATTAACGACTCTTCATGTCGGCAAGTCTCTCCCATTCGGCTTCCACCACCATGGCACTTGCACCGACCCCCACACCGCTTGATGCAACCCGTTGCACCAAACTTCTTATTCGATCATCATTGTCCATCTTGCGTCATGCTTAAGTCTAATGACTTTATCTGGCATCCTTGATCATTCTGGACTTCAACTCTCCTAGCCTAGTCCTGATCATCCTCGTCGTTGACCATCGTTGACCCATATTAGCCAAAACATGTATCATACAACATATCTGCACTGAGACTCATGACTTTGGCCTAAACTACAAACACCACCACCTACCGGCACATGACGCACTGCTTGGCTGGTCAGACCGTCGCCCATGGTTGATTTGACCGTCGGCCAACCGATATGACTGCCCCCTAGCCAGTCAGACTGCCTGGGGACTTAGCCAAATTTTTAGCCTTGGAAATCCACACCCTCTCTAGAATTTTAAATCTCTATCTACTTTTGGCTTGAACCTCTAAAAAATTATAAGACAAAGTGCAAACGCATCCTCTCACTTACTTCCATACGTGATTTTTGGTCAATTCCAAAAATACGCATTTTTACATTTTGGTCGGTTAGACCGTCACCCCTGGCCGGTCTGACCGCCACCCCTGGCTGGTCAAACTACCGACACAGGCCAGTCAGACCGCCAAATGTCCAAAAACGAGGATTTCACCAAACACCTCGATGTTATTGCCAATTATCCAGCACACTAGTGGCCGGTATGACCTCCTAGGGTCTAACAGTAGTCTGAAATGCCCGAAAACGAGGATTTCACCAAACACCTCGATGTTATTGCCAATTATTCAGCACACTAAGATTAGAAGCATACCTCACAACATATGTATCTATGTCTTTAAGGGTTCTCCATTCTTGTTATCATCGGGCCTCTTTGCCCCCCTTATTGCCAAGTGTTAATTGATGGTTTACAGTCATTGTTAGAGAGTTATTCCCATTTGATTTGGAGAAGAAATCAAATCGAAGATCATCAAAGATCACCAAAAAGCAAAAGACAGAAGGCCAAAAGGAGGCAATAAAGCTCGAACAAGAGGTCCTAAGGACCTCCACTAGGCGATACGAAAACTAAAAGGACCACTACCACTTAACCTCAGAGGAACAGCCTTAAAGAGATCCTAAGGGTAAGAAGGTCAAGTTAAATTTTTAGAAGCAGGGTTCCAGAAAAAGGAAAATAGGAAAGGAAATAGAATAAGACAAGAAAAGAATTAAGCAAGGTAAGATCAGAATAGATCTAGACAAGGAAAAAAACTACTAAACAAGTTACAAAGTTGGTTTAATTTAGAAAATAACTTTTTTAGACTTAACTAAAATGACCTTTCTAACTAGGGCCACGTCCTACAGTCAACCAGAGCTCTGATACTAACCTCTGTCGGGACCACCTCAGGGTGCCCTAAGAAGATGTCCCAGGACCTCTTAGGGAGGTCCGACAGGATCACCCGGAGGTCCTGCAGGTCCCCCAAGAACACCCGCAGAGGGAGATCCTCCAGGACCACCCGGGGATCTCAAAGATCTCCTAGAGGTCCTAGACCCTGTGCACTGAACTAGTCCCAAGGATCAATTGCTAGCTCGCACAGAACCAGAAAGGTGAGATCACAGCTACAAGGTACAACAAGAAGAACAACGAGTACAGAAAACTTACACTAAACAAGGGCCTTATAGCCAAGGTTGATTACAGCAAATGCCAAACAGGGCTTACAAAAACCGACAAAAGACTAGCAACGGAAACAACTAAAAACGCAAAACCATCTGGCACGCCACAGGCATGTCGAGTGGAGGACGTCCTCTAGAGGGCTGGGTCGTCAAAGAACTCCTCCTCGAGAAGGTTTGAGCCACCAAAACTTGGATCATTTTCGGCCACTTCTTAAAACAACATGGCAAAAAGCCATGAGTACGTTGAATGTACTCAGCAAGTCGCAGAGAACAAGTATGCAAATAATATTCATGCATTGGCTTGTCAACAGAGAGCTGCAGGATTAGTTTTGCGGAAAGCCACATTTGAAAAGATATGACATAGATAGATTGAAAGCACGGGTTAGAAACAAATAATACACAAGTACAAATGCTTTAAAAGGAGGTTGTGAGCACCAACTCACTCCCAAAAAACCACGTGTGGGAGGTCCTAACCGCAACTATGTCCAGGACCACCCCCACGACCTCCCTGGAGCACCAACTCCAGGGCTCCCGAAACCACACGCGGGAGGTCCTGGTCGCACTCACGTCCAGGACCACCACCACGACCACCCATGCGCCAATCATGACCTCTCTGGAGTCGTCCAAGGTCTCTTCGAGAAATAGCCACGACCTCTCGTGGGTTTAGCTTATTAAAAGAACAAAGTCTACCCCTTGCGCTAAATCACCAGACAATGCCCATGACCAAGGACTTGGCTATTCGAATAGATTTTTACACTCTGCAGAGGTGTACAACTTTACCCACAATTCACGACCTCTCTAGCGGGGCGGTTCCTATCGAAACCTTGCTCATTCCGAAGATGAGCAGCCTAGAGAGCGCGACAAGGCCTTTATAAAGCTAGGAACTGGCTCAGAACTGCCGCTAAGGTTTCGCTTCTAACGGGCATTGCAGATTCGTGCCCCCTCTTGCGCCAGCAAATCACACGCTCAACCACAACAGAACCAAGCCAGCTCTTTGCTAATTATTTGGCCTAGACCACCCCCATAAAGTGGTCTTGTGGTTGCACGAAGATACCCAGATCATTGAACACAAAGTTAAGTCCTTAATTGCTGCTCAAGCGAGATCATCAACAACCCAAATGTGACTCTAGGGCACCACCCTAGAGCACCCACTAGTCACTTCCTACCTTCTCGCTTGGGCATAAAATAATTTTGGGTTTAACCCATGCCAAAAGACCACCAAGTCCAGGCACACAAGTTTTAACAATAGTGGCATCTCACCACAAGCGACACAGTATGCGAAATTCCACCACAGCTGCATACAAGTGGCATCACACCACAAGTTTCATAGATCATTAGTCAAGATTATTAAAGAAGAAAACAAAGTTCTCCCAGCACCCGCGGTTCCTAAAGCTAAGGCTAAGCGTATCTATGGTCCCAAGTTGGCCAAAACAAAGAAAGCCAACAAAACCTGCCCAGCTAAGGTTTTTCCGAAGGAGATCATGTCAACATGATGAGCACAAAAGTCCAAGGAGGTACGGTGTCAAGTAGGATAAGCTACTGCCCAAAACCTTACCAAAAGTAGCCATGCATGCTAAGGTAAAATAATAAAGCTTTGAAATGCTAGGATTCAATATGATCAAAGGCCTGCGACTTGCCTTCGGTGAGGAATGGAGAGGCTTTGGTAGAATCTGCCGGGTCCAAGAACACTTCTTCAAACTCGGAACCTACATGTTCGCTAAGAACCAAATCAACAAAACAAGCTTGGGCAAAAGAACTTAAGCAAAATCAAACCAAGAACCAGAAACACAGGAGGTCCTGGCTGGAGAGGGGAGGTCCAACTCAAAGGTGAACTCCAGGAACAAGCTCGGGGAGGACCTGGTGAGAGCAAAGGAAGTTAGAAAATGAGGCCAAAGATGAAGAAAGGAGGCTCTCTCAGCTACAAATAGTTGGAAACGACGAGTAGGCACTGAGGGCCTCAGGGCTAACGTATCAAGGGTAGGTGAGAAAACAGGACAAGGATAAGACAAGTCATGCCATCAAAAGGAGGAACAAGATACCTCAGACAAGACTACATTCAATATGCCGCAACAACATTAAATGTTCAGAGACTTTCTGCTGAAAAGCGTGCAAAAAGGGAAAAAGAGATAGGGCTGGCTCAAACAAAGAGGTTGGTCAAAATAATAGGAAAAAGTCATGACCAAAGGGGAGGTACAACAAAAGGGGTCCTAAGAGAAGGTCCTGCGAAAGAGGAGGTCCTACAGAGGGGGAGGTCCAAAGGAGGTCCTATAAAGGAGGAGGTCCAAAGGAGGTCCTATTCCACCAGGGTGGTCTTTGCAAAAAAAATCAGAGGTCATGACTACATAGGGTGGTCGTGACACAAGAGGGTGGTCTTTGCAAAAAGACCAGAGGTCATGACCACATAGGGTGGTCGTGACAAAAGAGGGTGGTCTTTGAAAAAAGACCATGGGGAGGTCCTAAGGGCAAGGAGGAGGTCCGAAGGATAAAGGGGGAAGGCGTAACAAACCAGGGCCACACGATCTAGATCGGATGGTTCTCAGAGATAGGAACGTCCGGATCATTCGAACGTCTCCTCAGGATCGTACCATCCAACCAAGATCTAACGATTCTGAGAAGGGGAAGGCACGCACTGAGTCTGACTCAAGGGAGGTCCAGGCAAGGAGAGGTTTCAACGAGCAAGATACAAAAGGGGAAAGGATCCAACGGAGGAGATCCAAGGGGGTCCTAATTGCCAGGATGGATCCATAGGAGATCCCGACGGTTAAGATCTAACAAAAGGAGGTCTCAACGGCTAAGATCTAACGAGAGAAGGTCCTGGCGATTAAGATCTAACAAAGAGAGGTCTCAACGGCCAAGATCTAGCGAGAGGAGGTCCTGACGGTTAAGATCTAACAAATGGAGGTCTCAACGGCCAAGATCTAACGAGAGGAGGTCCTGGCGGTTAAGATTTAACAAAGGAGGGTCCTGAAAGAGGTAAAAGGGGAGGAGGTCAAGCGAGGGGAGGTCTAGAGAAAAAAAAAGGGGGGGAGGAACTCAACTCGCAAAGGACTTTCAGGAGTTAAAGGAATTTGAAACACAAACCCGAACTTAGAACAACTCGAGGGTGTTTGCGACCTAAAGGGGAGGTCACACCAACAAAGAAAAGTTCCAAATTAAGCTTGAGCAAGGTAATAAATCGAATGGTTCCTTTTTAACTTTTGAAATCTGGCAAGAACTCTAAAACAAACGGAACGTTACAAACACTGTAGTAATCACTCTCACCCGTTGTTTTTCGATCCGACGGCTCGGATCCTATGAATATCATGGCACTGTTCACACGTGAAATGTCAGAGAATGCAATCCCGTTCCACACACCTTGTTTGGATTTGCTTGGTTGGTGGTGGCGGGTGGGGGAGGCCAACAAGGCCCCCCCCCCCCGGATTCACCGTGTATCGAACCTAAGGAGGGCGCTATCGGCTGGTATGTAGGTGGTTAAATATGGCCAATACCTTTGCCATCGACGCTGCTGGTGGCGCTAGCATACGGTTGCCATTATGAAAAAAAAAAAGCAGAAGTTTATGCTTACTCTTGTTGGTGTCTATTCAAATATACGCCGGATTATATTTTCATCAAGTGCACTATTTTTTTAAAGGAAATCAAATGTGCCAGTTATTTATGAAAGTGTATGGTACAAACTGTGGGTGACAGGTGTAAATCGATAGTTGAAGTGACATTTGCAGAAGAGCACTTGATATCTTTCAACCTCCAAGGCAGCAAAGAAGTCCTGGGCACCAGATCACAAAAGTCAGGACATTCCTGCAGGATTTCGCATGTAGAGTGCAAGGTGCGTAGAGATATGTTTATTAAAGAGAAAAAATGACTTTTTGTGTCACATAGAGTAAATAAGATGTTTATTTTATAGTATCAATATTTGATTAGATATCGGTACTTAAGAAGTGTTTATGTATATAACTATATATAATTAATAAGATAATATAATCATCTAAGTACCTATAAAAGATATACTTGCATTAGAAAAAATAATATTTACATAGGTGTTTAATGACATGATTATATTTTCTTTCTTTAAGTACTTATATATAAGTATCTTGCAGTGTACGTGCCGTTACAGAGTGAACAATAGTACATTTTTCTTTTCTTTTTGAATACAAGGATTATCCCAGTTCCTTATCCACCTCAGCATCTCCTCCACCAATCGCAGCGTCGTCTCCGTTGTCCCGCCTTATCCACCTCACAAAACCACCATCATCTGCTCCTCCACTTCCATCCCTTCCCCAACTCCCGCCTCGCTTCCCCCAAACCCTAGCCCCCCCATCCACCCCGACATGGCGGCGGCGCTCGCCTCCTCCCGCTGCTGCTGCCGCCCCTCGCTGCCTCTGCCGGGCCGCGGCCGCCGCTCCGTGGCCCGGTGCGCCCTCTCCGGCGAGGTGAGGTTCTTGGAACTCTCTATAGCTGTAATAGCTTCTGTTGACGAGGTATGCGTTGGGGGCATTTGTAGGGGCTAGGTACTGTTGCTAGTGGTGGGAATTTGGCGGTTTCTGTGCGAAATGGGGGTATGATTGTAGTGGCTGGCGGTAGGAATATAGCTCCTGGTATTGGGGTTTCTGATGCGTGACAATGTGGCTCAGTGTTTCTGCATTTCTAAATTCAGTTGGGTGAAGGATGTCGATGCCTGGTGAGAAGGTCGCTGATAATGTGGTTATATGGAACTCTTGGGTTGGTAGTCCGAATTAATGTTGATGCCAAACTTCAGAATTAATGATGATGCACAAACATGGCCTGCGGTTGATGTTAATATTTTTCTTGGATGAGAAAAGATCGAATATTTATTTGAATATTTAAATTGGGCGAACTTTGTGTAAATTGTGTTCTTGTTGTGGTTGAATTTTGAAAGATCGAATGTCTATGCATTGAAATATAGTTTGAGAAAAAAAAAAGGATTATAGTGTCTAGGATTAGTTTTGCTGAAGTAGCTTACTACTGTTCTTTGGTTTGTGCACTTTAATACTTTGTGGGAAGGTTAGATTTGCTGGACAGACTTTGCTATGTTATGGTTCTTTATTGTAGCACATATAGAACCATCCAGTAAGGTTGCAGTAATTCATCTTTCATAAATGTTCATGTTGTTATCCTGGATGTGTTCTAAGCAATGTTAGGAAGGTAGAACATATGTTGCGGATATGCAATACGTGCTGTTATTATTCTATTTTGTGAATTAAAATAGTTAGGTTGCATTTGGGGATCTACCATTGCTACCGACTAAAGTTTCATACCGTGAGCTGGTCTTAGTTGGTAGATTGTTCTTACATTTCTCTAATATTTCGTAACTAAAATCTCTGCAGAAAGGAAACTCATTCAGCTGGAAAGAATGTGCTATTTCTGTAGCATTGTCAGTTGGATTAATTACTGGCACACCAACATTAGGATGGTCGGCCAATGCTTCTCCTCTTGAACCTGTGTTCCCAGATGTTTCAGTTCTGATCTCTGGACCTCCCATTAAAGATCCAGGTGCTTTGTTGAGATATGCTTTGCCAATAGATAATAAAGCTATCCGTGAAGTTCAAAAACCATTAGAGGATATCACCGACAGTCTCAAGGTTGCTGGGGTTAGAGCCTTGGATTCAGTTGAAAGAGTAAGTCATGCTTTTGAGGTGCCTGGTAGCAAAAATCTAGATCTTATGTAATGAAGAACAATGCACTCAATTACTGAAAGCAGCTGCCTTTTGTCTCAAGTCTCTTCAATTTGCTTTGCTCATGCGACCTCCTGGCCTTTTATGATTTTTTTCTTCAAATTCTAGAATGTGAGACAAGCATCAAGAGCACTGAGTAATGGAAGGAGTTTAATTCTTGCTGGTCTTGCTGAATCAAAAAGAGCAAATGGAGAAGAATTATTGGATAAATTAGCTGTTGGTCTTGAAGAGCTTCAACGAATTGTTGAGGATAGAAACAGGGATGTGGTAGCTCCAAAGCAGAAAGAGCTTCTCAATTATATCGGAACGTGAGTAAAACTTACACCTCAAATTAAAACTAAATCTAATTCTCTGTCTGAACACCTATTTTTGGGAGCCAGATTTTATAGTTTTCTTGTGAGAAAAATAGGAATCCCATCAATATAATATTCTCATTTCCTGAAAACCAAAAAGTTCTTGTGAGGTATGATACCTTTGTAGCAGTAGAGAACTGAATTGTATCTGCCACTAAGTAACTGTTGAGAACTCTTATGAAAGAGCTCTTCTCATTTATACCTTGTCATTGACTCTGCAGCTGAGATCTTCCTGGGACATTGCATTTCTGCAGTGTAGAAGAAGATATGGTCGATGGCTTCCCCTTTGAAGTTCCAGAAGAATACAGCAACATGCCTCTTCTCAAAGGAAGGGCTACTGTGGATATGAAGGTTAAGATTAAGGACAATCCCAGCATAGAAAATTGTGTATTTCGGATAGTTCTCGATGGATACAATGCTCCCTTGACTGCTGGGAATTTCTTAGATCTGGTGGAACGGAATTTCTACGATGGCATGGAAATCCAAAGAGGTAACCTAATGTTAGGGATGCATCCAATTATTATAGTCATTTATAGTATGCATTATCTACCATTTTTTGTTATATTACAGTTCAATATGCATAGTAGTAGATGCGCTCGAGGAGGCGCGCCGGCGGTGGCGCTCGAGAGGCGCTGGCGGTGGCGCCACTTGAAGAGCGCCGCGACGACGGCGCGCGGACGGTCGATAGAGAGCGCGCCTTCACAGAGCGGCGGCTCTCTCCGGGACCGTGCATCGTGGTTACCACGGTTCCGTGTGTTGTCGGGGGCCGCCGGGCGTGGTGGCCTACCTACCCAAGGCCAACTACGTCGAGTGGGCCCGATGAAGGTGAGGCTCAGTGCGGCACATGTGGGAGGCGTCCGTGCGGCGGCGTCGACGACCGGGATCGACAGGCGCTGATGCCCTCATCGCCGCCGATCCGCCCGAGATGCGGCTCGCTCTCCAACAAGCGATGCCAAGAGGCTTGGGGCGCCATCGTGCGCGCACGCACGGCAGCGGCCGCGCCGCAAGTCCACACAGCAGCGCCGCGCGAGTGGGAGACCACGCCTTCAAGCGGTAAGGGCGTTGATGACTTTGCTCTCCGTCTCAACAACTCTCAGTCACTCAGAGCAAGTAACACGGTTCTAAATGTTTACTGTTCTCAATGAACAAGCAATTAGTCTAAATATTCTTTGTTATTTTAGATCTATGAGTTAGAACATTACTGATACAATGATTGTGTTGGTTATTCTGCAGCTGACGGTTTTGTTGTTCAAACTGGAGATCCTGAGGGGCCAGCTGAGGGCTTTATTGATCCCAGTACTGGCAACATTCGTACAATACCTCTTGAGATAATGGTTGATGGTGACAAGGCACCTGTATATGGTGAAACACTTGAAGTAAGTATCCAACAGTTCTTTTTCTTTATTCATTCATTTCATGGCTGCTGGAAATATTGGCGGCTGTATATTGAATGTGCTTGTTCTTACAGTACATATGGTTATACATTTCAGGAACTTGGCCGCTACAAGGCTCAAACAAAACTTCCTTTTAATGCATTTGGAACAATGGCAATGGCTAGAGATGTAAGTATCATTCAGATTCTTCACTGTTAACATATCAAGCATATGCAGATATGACATACTTTAACATTTTCTAACTCAAGACATCTGCATGTCTTGACAGGAATTTGATGACAATTCTGCTTCTAGTCAAGTCTTTTGGCTCTTAAAAGAAAGTGAGCTGACGCCAAGCAATGCCAATATATTGGACGGGCGCTACGCGGTATTCGGATATGTAACCGAGAACGAGGATTACTTGGCGGATCTCAAGGTTGGGGACGTCATTGAATCGATCCAAGTCGTCTCAGGCCTAGACAACCTCGTCAACCCGAGCTACAAGATTGTAGGATAATATGTTTTGTATCAGAGTTTATTGACAGGCAATTGTTTGGCCATCTTGAAATCGATATAAAGCGCTATAATTTGTAACTTCATCACATGGCCTTCTGCCTTTTGTACTTAGAGTCTTGCGTTGTGCGGAATGCATTATTAATTGAAAGCTCAGAGCTATTCGTTTCTCGACTCCTGCTAGTAGTCAAATTAGTCTGCAAGAAATTCAGAAGATAAGCCTGAGATATCAGGCATTTCACTTAAGAAACTATGCACCATATCGTTTATATGGCATTCTACGCGCATTACGACTTTGAAAGGACTTCTGCAGACTAGATTGGCATTGGATTTTCAAGGGACTTCTGAAGTGAATTATTCGTTCCTTGCCCAGTACAGGGCTAATTAGTAATTAGCAATCTCGAAGAGTGTCGTTGTGTGGAATGATATACCGTTTTTCTACTCCTTGTTTCAGAAGGGGAATCGATCAAGCTAGGGATTATGGAATGATGATGCTAACAGCCATACTGCCATAGTGTTAGTGCAGCCATGGTATCCTTTAGCAGCCCTTAAAAGTGCTTTTATTAGAATTCACAGTATATAGCTACTACTGATGCTGGGCCTTTTAAGCTAGTATCCACGTCCATCCGTATCTTTCTACCTGCTCTACTGGTTTTAAGAAAATCGTAAGCGGAAACTTTTAGCCAGCATCGTTTCAGCACATATTTAATCCAACCCTTTTACCTTTGGCCCTATCTTGATTCATATGAATCTCCACCGTAGAGTACCTATCAATTCTAGAGTGTTTTCTTTCGTCTCTTCCTTCTTCCTTTAGTGTTCCCCTGATGAATTAGAGAACTGGACTGTGTGTGTGTGTATGCACACGAACTAATCACTGTGATTGTACTCGATCATCTCATAAAGAGTACTAGGAATCATCATTGGAGCCTTGCTAATTATATCATGCAAACCGATGCCTTGAAGGGTTGCATCGTTTCGTTGGAGCCATTCCAAATAAAGCACATGCTTAACAATTAGAACCGTCATTAACTCCTCCATGGCCTTAAGGAACCACCATACACATATATTCAATCATTTTACACTGTTTTAAAAGGGGGAAAAGAGGGTTTTTAAACCCATAATTCCAAATATTTTCAGTCTAGTAATCATCACACTAGATCATTTATTATTAGAATTATTTCGATAAATTACATGGGCCACATTAAACAAATAAAATATTCTTACACTGGTCTCCAAGGGTGACCCACATATGTTTAAATTAAAAGGAAAAATATTTTGATCCCTCACCCTCTTTCTTTCACACATTCCCCCTCTCCCCTATGTGCTTCTCTACACCGCCGCCTTAGTTTGCTGCCATTGATTACCCTGCTGCTAAGCGATCTCCAAGTTCCTCCTCACTGACTGCAGTTGTCCTTCTCCATTTTGCTCGCCCCAAAGTCACACATT
Source organism: Ampelocalamus luodianensis (assembly GCA_036346255.1). Lineage (NCBI taxonomy): Eukaryota > Viridiplantae > Streptophyta > Magnoliopsida > Poales > Poaceae > Ampelocalamus > Ampelocalamus luodianensis. Next base: position 24,920,734 of record CM070632.1, on the reverse strand, counting down.
CTTGGGCACACTTGTGGAAAACCACTATTAAAGGTATTTATGGTATTTCCTAACGTTCTAGTGTTTAATCTTGCATGTGTCTCATGTACTCTATATATTAGCTTATTGAGCTATTGCAATACAACTAACTATTCACTCATTCCTCTCCTCATATTAACATTGTATCAGAGCCTAGGTTTGAACCCTAGGCCCCATCCTCTTCCATTGCCACAGCCCCCGGGAGGAGCAATCTCCACTCCTGGCAGCGGCCACCTCTAGTTGTTGCTTATTTCATTTAGTGTCAAGCACAGTAAGCAATGGTCTTCACCGAAGCCGGCGTGCCATCACCTCCTTGGTCGCGCCACCGCCTGAGGCTTCCTATTCATCGCTATAGGCTCATCCTTGGCGTCCTTCGTCGTCCCTGGCACCGGATTCGTCCCATACCAGTACATGTGGTTGTACGCTTACGCTTAGATTTGATATACCAGCGTTCGGTCCTTAATCGATCCGGGTGAGGACCTCCCTCTATTTACTTGTGAGATACACCTCTCACATTTCTCAGGTTGACCGAGCAAAATTGGCATACACCTCTCGGAATATTGAAGTTCATCAAGTCCGTCGACTTGGTCCCACCACACCTTTTGAAGACGCTCGTCATAAAAATGCATCCCCTATTTGGAATATTATTAGATGTGGGACTCGGTCACGAGATCTGAATGAAGAGGATCTGATAGTTGGCGGGCCAAAGAACTCGGGAAGATGTCGATAAAGTCTTCATCTTCTTCTTCTTCTTCATTGTTGGCAACAGCAACAACACCTCCTTGAGGACCGGGAGGAACATCCTCTGCGACTTCCTTGCCGACACGGCGGTCGGCGGTTTCTCTTCCATCTTGACCAGATGCTTCTGGTGATCGTAGGACCAAGTCCCTTGTCCAGTTATTGATATCCTCAATAACCGGCTCAGTCTCCATAGCAACCGGTCGTTCACCGTCTTCGCCTCTTTTTCCACGACCACCTTAGTGGTCGTAGTTGCTCCCGCGGCACTGATGTCGGGACCGGATTTTCGAATCCGAACCCTCTGTGTATTTTTGCACTAGTCCGTGATCAGTAGCTAGTGCACACAGTAGAAACATCATTGATGACAAGTTCGAATCACAAAATAACATTAATAAACAACCGAGTACCGGTCTTATAGCCACTTATTACAAAATAGATCAAAAGGCCTTGAGTCTTACAGCAGCGGAAACAACAAATGATAAAACTCTGAGTGGTGGCCCATCAAATTGCTCACCGGCATTCGACTAGGGAGCGCAACCTAGTACTCTGGATATCCTTCGTTAAAGCCACAGGCGAAGTAGTCATAGTCATCCTCGGCATCCTTATAGACTTCTAAGATTTATTTTGAGTGTAGCATGTAAGTACATAAAGTACTCACGAGTATTGAAAAAATGCATATATATAGCTTTAACAAATGGGGCTTATATGGTTCTTTTGCATAAAGTAATATTTTAAGTTTCAATAGTTTTCATAAAGCACATTTGACCAAAAAGTAGTTTCAATAATAATTAAACTAGTTGTATCACTAGTGGAGGTTCTAGCTACCAACCACTAGCATCAAGGCTCTAGCCGCCAAGGTTTTCAGAATAGGGCATGAGCTACCCAACTGACTCTAGCTACCAGAAAACTACCCGAGAGTCTCAACTGTTCTCGGTTCCCAAAATTTACTCTTTTGAAATCAAAATCAAAATCTACTATGTGAAAACGCACCTTGCTCGCTCTTGACCGTGGGCACGACTATTTGAATAGTTTTACATTCTGCAGAGGTTGTACATCTTGATCCACACGAGATAATCGACTTATAATATCAGCCATGACACACTTCCTTAGGCGCACAACTAAGCGATTATCACATGACTTTTAGAATACTTTATCCTAACATTAGCCCGCCCGATGAGCTTAATTCCAAGTCATAGACATCATTTACCATCAACCCGGAGCTCACTGTTGTGGGGGATAACCTGTCCAGACTTGGACATCATTTACCAACGCCCAGCGCAAGCCCCGACAGACATGGATGTCCTTTACCATCATCTGCACTACCCAGGTAACTACTACCATCTACAACATGTGAGCATAATGCTAGAACATAGTAAATTATTCATCTAGGTCCTTCCTATTTAGGACATGTGGTTGTACGGTAGTACTCAGTTTGGATAGTCACAAACGTCGGTCCTTAATATGACTTGAGCGAAACTTTACACAATACAAGTTCTCGTGCTCTAGCTGCACCCGTCTGAACTTACCATCCGCCCAAGTCTAAACAGATTTTTACTATTTTATTTTATTTTCCAAATACTGATATTACCTAATGTCATACATTTTTCAAATAAAGCACAAAGGTAATAATGACCCCCCAAAGCTTGAACAAGACCGAAAAGCATATTTAAGCAATTCTACCGCATTTAACTATTCCACAATGAGATAATAAATATTGCAGAATTACTATGATATGGTTACAAAAGTATAAGGTACAATTATCAAGGAAGATATTAACAATTTTCAGGTTTAACTAACAACCTACAAATTAAACTCATCATTTTAAGTGAAATAGCAATACATAATAATTTAAAACTGAAAGCATAATTTACAAATCATAGGTTCAAAATGGTCAAAGGAGACTCGCCTTCGACATAGGTTGCGTTTGCCGCGTCCGGTTGGTACAAACGGGTGTCGACGACATCGGACTCTACATGCGCAAATTAAAATAAATAAATAACAAAAAACAAATAAAATCTAAAAATGATAAAATAAATATTGTAAGGAAGAGAATGAATTTATATGAATTTGGCAGAAAGAATCGATGGATTCGGAGTTCGTATGAAGGAGAACGAACAACTGGAAGTTTGTTCTTCACATGAAATGATAGAAAATCAGTGGAGTTACTGTTCTGGAGTTGTACTACTTCGGTTGATTCATAGACTACAACAAAAGCATTTGTGTATGACAAGAATTGTCCACTAGCTAGTGAGAGAGAAACAAATAGATGGACAACATTCTAAGTATGACATTTGGGCCCACTTGTCATTGAATCAAAGCACATCACAGAGAGCACCCAACACCCAACAGACAACAAAGAAGAAGCAACGCTACTCGTGGGAGCATCATACATGGTGGAGGCGTCGGCAAAGTAGGCGGTGAGGTGACCAGCGAACGAGCAAAATGGAACCCCGACAAGGTCCTCTATCCAATGGTGGTGGCGGCAACGCCGGAGACGAAGTGAGGCGGCGGTGGTGCGGTGCTCCGATGAACCGACAGCATTCCGAGGAAAATAGAGGGAGCACAGGGTGTGCCTCGGCGAGGGGAACGTGATGGTGAAGACGGTTCAGCTGGGAAGGTCCGAGGAGGTGCAGCCACGGTGGTCATTGCCGGCGATAAGGAGCTCGCGATGGTGACATACTCTAGCAACAGGAAAAACAAAATCGAGATGGGGAGTGGTATGAGGGTTACCGGGAACACGACGTGACGTGGTTGGTTTGCTTGGAGGATTACCGAAGATAGAGATCAATACGACATTGTCTTGGCCGGACTTAGAGAACATGGCGGGTGGCATCGCACCTTCCGAGCAAACGAAGGGGAGTTAGGGGGTGGGGTTTGAGGCGAATCGAAAAGTGGAGTTGGGAACACATGATGCTCCTTTTATAATGCGAAAGCGGTGCTTGAATCAGCAGGGAATGCCGTGGGAAAAATGGGACAGTTTTGGTCTACATTGAACAATGACGAGGAAATAGCAAAATTGATTGCGGCTGATGGGGGAAATGTGCAATTGATTGCTACAATATGTGGGTGAGGATTGTGCGGTCTTAATGGTTCAAACGAAAACAAAAATATGCTTCGTGTGCGAAGAAAATGGAGTGTAGGTGGCCAGCGGCCAAAGGCAGCAACTAGGCGCGGGCTGCTCTACAGGGGCAGGCACAGGGCAAGGGGAGGGGCGGCTGGCGGTGAGGTTGGCGATGGGTGGTAAGAGGGAGGCGCGGCCATGGAAAGGCAAAGGTGGCGTCGTTGGTTTCAAAAAGAAAGAACAGAGCAAGCAGCAATGTGTTCTCGGGAAGAAGATGGAGGAAGGGAGAGAAAAAGAAAGAAAAAAGAAAAAAAGAAAAAAATCCAAAAATAAAAATAAATTCAGAAAAATAAAGAAAATTCCACAAAAATCCTTGGAACCTGAAAAGATCAAATAAAATAATCTTGAATTTAATTGAAGTTTATTTTAATCATTTAAAATGTTTTTCATTTTCTAAAATTTCAAATTAAGCTTTAAAATAATTCAATAAAATGCAAATGATTCATTTTATTTTAAAACTTCAAAAAGACTCCAAAAGTTGGGATGTTACAACTGACTTCCTCTACATCCACTACAGGGATAGGGGTCGATTCTTCGATCGCCTCTTCTGTTACCTCTTCGACTGTAGGAGAAACATTTGTTGTCTCTATGACTGCAGGAGAAACAACTACGGACCCCTCTACAAAAGCATCCCTAGGGACTAGAGGAGCAGGGCTAAAGTTGCAAAGAGAAGAAAACATGTCAAATTGTAGAAACAAAGGTAAATACTAGTTTTATGCTTTTGATTTTTATATACCTCAACTTTCTGGACACGATCTTGAATCCAGATGAAAACTTCCCCAAGGAAGATTTCTTTCTCTTCTTATCTTCGACCGCCTCAATTCTTATGACACCTTCAGCCTCTGGAAGGCTTTCAGTGTCACGAGATTGAGAGGTCAAGGCTTCCTTGACCACGTCTGGTCGAACGTATTGGTGGGAAATTGGGGACTCCACGACCACGTCTACTCATTTATCCTGACCGAGAACAACAGCTCCCAAAGCCTCATGTCCCTCTTGGTGATCGAAACTTGTTTTGACCACCTAAGGGATAGCACTTGCCTTGACCACAAACTCTGTTGTCGCAGTAGTATCCTTCACAAAAAAAATAAATTTTTCCAGTTATCCTTTTCTAATTGCTTGATAAAGCCCTGAGAAGAAGAAACTAAAAAAGTTTTATTATCAGTAGAATGGTACCTTGCTCTTGGGGGCTTTGTGCTAAAGTGTTTTGACTACCCTTCTCTTCTCTGCAGCGATTATGTTTGCAAAGAATTTACTGAAGGGGTTGGTCGGAGGAGGAGCGGAGCTTGAGCCTTCGCCTGCTTGTTGGTGGCCTTTACCAGGCGACACCTTTTGGCTAGAGGAATATTAACTTCCTCTGGCCCCGCTTCAACAGCCATCAATTCGACCTCTTGGTCGTCTCAACAATCTTCCATGTCTACTTTCTATGAAAGTCAGAAAAGGAATATTTCTTACTGGTCAGATTCTACGACTATGGGGCCCTAAAGATGAAATTAATTCTTGATTACATTTAGGCGTTCCTCCCTTTCCTCTGCGGACACAACCGCTAAGATTCGAGGAACCCCTTCAGTGGGTGCTGGAGCCTTTTCACAAACAAGTTTGACTTGAATGTCAATTTCTTTTTGTGGAAGGTCTGCAATGGAAATGAAAACAATCGACATTCAAGTTCGAAATTAACCAAAAAGAGCTAAGTTGAATATTTCTTTACCTTCTTCAAAATCTCTGGTTGAATTAGTTGTCCCCGAATACGTCATCATGGGGTGTGCTCGGTTCTTCAGAGGACTGATACTGTGCAAGATGAAGTCTTTTACCACGTGCCATCCGGTAAGCCCATCTTCCTTCAAGTCTTTGATGGCTTGAATGTAGGGGGTAATATGGTTGAGGTTGCTTGGAGTCGAGTCCTAGGAGGTACTCTTTTCCGCAGGCTTCCCCAAGAAAAATAGGTTGTCTTCCTTGGAAATTTCCTAGTAAAACCGTCTCTTCTTCCATCCCGGCCATGACAACCAGGTGAACATCTGAATGTACTCCCTCAACTTCCCATCGTGAAGCTTCAGACTGCAGTTACCCGCTATTCCTCCATGCTTGCTCATCCCGTAGTAGTACTAGAAGAGCTCCAAATTTGGAAGGACTCGTAGGTAGGCTTCGCACAAGTAGACAAACACACTCAGCATTGTGATGGAATTGGAAACAAGGTTTACCAATTTCACCCCAAAGTATCCAAGTACGAGAGTGAAGAAAGAATGAACGGGCAATCGAAAGCCACATTCACAGTACGATTGGAATACTGAAATGGTGCCTTCTTCACTTGAGGGCCAATGTTGTCCAGTAGCTTCGGTCCACTTCACATAGGCACTCTTGGGGATCTTCTCGGCCGTGACCGAGCTTTCATCTTCCCTGCATCCATCTTAGACTTCTCCCATTTAGAAGTGGTTCTGGTCATCTCTTCTAAAGTGAGGATAATGTTGGTGATATGCCCTAGAAGCAATCATAGAGATAATTGTATCACGTCTATGTTTATGAGTTATTGCATAAATGTTATTCTGTTCCTTGAATGAATCATCAGTTATATAGATCAATGAGTATGTAACTTGTTGGTGAAGTTCTTTAACTTATATGATGTCGTTCAAAATGTATCATTGGTCGGATATCACTGGTCGGAACACTAGTGACTCTACGACCAGCGCATGTATTGATTGATGATTATGTTTCACCAGTCATGGATATAGGGATATCGAATCAATAATGAACGCATGTTAGAGAACATGGCGTTGGATAGACCCACCTTAAGATATTATTGAGATTGTTATGATTCTATGTGTCATTAGTTGGTCTCAAGCAATGATGATGTATAATCCTTAGGTCTGAGATCAGCATGGTTTCCTACATGTGTAATAACACTCTTAGGGGTTGCCAAATGCTACTCGTAATTGGGTAGTTATAAAGGTAGCTTTCGGGTATGCTATGAAATATGCGGAGGGGTGTGACTGGTCAGATATGGGATTTGCCCCTCCTAACATAATAGGAGATATATCTCTGGGTCCCTCAAAGTGGTCGGATAAAGAAAGTGCATGGCCATGCCATTGGTGGTCGAAGAGTTTGACCACATAAGGTTATCCGATGGATGACAAATATCTCACTTGGAGTTCAAACCAGATATCCTGAGACAAAGAGAGAATGCACGAGTAGGTTGCTTAGTTTATTCAGTTACAGACTAGTCATATGGAGATACGAGCTGGTCATAGACTAGTCGAACGTAATCACAAAATGGTCGCAGACTGGTCGTACTTAAGTATTAACGGTCGTGAGGAGTTACGAACTAGTCGTACCTAAATACGGACTGGTCGTGACGAGATATGAGCTGGTCATAAGTGATGAGGACCTGGTCGTAGGTCATATTGCATTAAGGTTCGTCCGATATAATTTGTGTGTGTGTTTGGGAATCGTTATGTCTTGCTAGGAACCGCTAATGACTTGTCGTCGGAAAAGGGTTTCCAAGTCACAACCGATTACGCGTAAACCTAATGGGTCACACACTTAACGGGTTGGAACAAAACGTGTTTAGATAGGATCCATTATGGGCACTATATAAGGAGATGCTTGAGGCTATTGGGAGAGAGGTGAGAGACTTGAGTTGCTCCACCAAAACCCTAGCCGTCATCTTTCCGAGAGAGCCCTACCGTGTGACTTGGTGCTAGCACACCGGCGTTCGGTTGTTCTTTCCCTAGATGTGTGGATACCATAGAGGCGCTACTGCGATTGTTGTTGCGCTTGAGGACGATCCACGATCTTCACAAGGAACTTCAGAGGTTGCTGGCGGAGATGATCGACTACGAGGACGTTGGACGATTGACTATGACCACTTCATCGACGCGCTCTTCGTTGGACCAGGTTGCTCTGACTCTTCTTCTGCTACACTACGCGTCTGGTGGTAACGATCTGTGATCATCTACTTGCTTGGCTTCCTGGTTTACATGGTAGAAATTTTGAATTGCTGCTAGCGTAGCCTACCCGTATCCCTTCAGATAATTTGGATTTGGAAATGTTTTGGGAGAGATTGCGATTCAATTGGCGACGGAGAGAGCGAGAACTCGAGAGAACAATTGAAGCAAATGGTAAAAGTAAAAACCCTAAGTCTCACCGCGATAGACTTTTATAGTCGCACATCTGGGTTGGAGATAGTGGAAACTCAACAGTTACCACCTCTTCGGGAACTACTCCAACAGATAGCTCTGCGAGAGTCAATTGGGATTCTTTAATTTGTCTGTTCGAGAAAAGCAATTTTATCTTTTCAACTCAAGTAAAATTACCTTTTTGACCAAATCTAATTCTAGTCAAATGAGAATACCAGTCGGTTGTGTTGGCAAGCTTCGTCCCCGACACCTTGGTGAAGGGAGCCCCTTCGAGCAACCCTACCCAGATATGCTCTCACTAGTGTGGCCTACCAATATGCAAGGCTCGTCCCAAATGACTTAATTGGCTAAGGTCATCCCATACCAGCACATGTGGTTGTACGCTTATGCTTAGGTTCGGTATACTAGTGTTCAGTCTTTAATCGACCCAGGCAAGGATCTCCCTCTATCTACTTGTGAGATACACTTCTCAGTTTATAATATATCTCTCCCATCACAAACTAAGTTTTTCATTTTTATAAAAAATAACAGAGGTAAACCCTTTAGACCACATTTCAAATTACCCCAAATCCATACTCACATTTCCAACAATTATTCCATTTTAACGAAACTAGAGCCCTACTAAGCATCTATTCAACATTCCTAGTCAAAATACCCAATTTTGACATCATTCATTGTCTAACCCATGTCCTAAAGGCTACAACAGTAAGGATATTAACATTTCAAGGAGGATCATGTATTCAATAAGAATTTATCTATCGTTATCCCTAAATATAGCAATTTTAGCCAAACATACACGCATGCATAATACATTTTTGCAAAAATAAAGTACAATAATTGAAATAATAAGATCAACATGGTCAAATGAGGTGCTTTCCTTGCTCTGGTATCTATGAATATGAGCATGGAGGGTTGTCGAATATTTCACTCACGTTTTCGACGTCTATTCAAAAGATCCGATAAAAATCATAAATAGAAAAATAATTTCAATAACAACAAAATTCAAATATTTTTGCATATTCAGATAGAGCATGATTTTATATGAATTTAGAAAAAGAATCATCCAATTTGGAGTTCATATGCAAAATTTATTAACATTTTAAATTTGCTCAATTTGAAAAAATCTGAAATAATAAAAAGGGTGATGTCGAAGGCGTATTTTCTAAGGTTTACGCTTTCCAACTGGGAAAGTGTATTTTCTCTGAACTAAAAGTGGCTTTTCTCATTGATGAGGACATAATAATCCTCAATTAATTAATTATCTGCAATTCTTATTATAGATAATAAAACCATCACATGGTTCTTAAGTATACCCCTTAGTGTTCATAAGGGAGAAGCTTAACTGAGTGGTTATAAGTCCTTCTACGACCACCTCTATGGTTGTAAGCCCTTCTACGACCACCCCCCATGGTGGTAAGTCATTCTACAACCATCGTATGGTCGTAAGACTTCCCACGACTAGGTTAGCCACGACCACCCTATAATTGATAAGGCCTGCAGTTATGTGGGCCCAAACGAGTAGGGATTCTTACGCATTGTGTTCCATACACAGAGCAGTTAGTATACGCTATTGTTCTCTACAATAACCGCACATAATATACCTCTGTCTCTGACGATGGGGGTCACACATGTCGGTGACTTAGTAACTTTAAACACTGTCATTTGGTGCTAACCATCTCCTAATCTTGTGGGGCCACCGGTTAGAGAGAAAGAAGAGCACGCGCGGCCGACAGGGGAGACGAGCTCGTCGGCAGCGAGGCAGGTATGGAAAGGCTTGGGGGAGCTTGGGAATGGAGAGATGGGGTCACGACGACGAGATGGGTGGTGGAGATGGTCAGAGAGGTCGACGGAGATGGCAACATGGTGGTGAGAAGCGGCGAGGAGCTTCGGACCCAACCCGGAGTTGGCGCTAGGGACAAAAGTAGTGGGATTTGAGGCTCAAAATGGACTCAGGGGGCTTTCGCATAACTAGTGGTCGTGGCTCGGGGCCCTAGGGTCACCTCAGACAAGTCGGCGGGGATGTCCCGTGGTAGCGCCATGGGTATTGCTAGCGATTACGGTGTAAATGCCCTAAACTAACCAAATTAAAGGACGCTTAATATCTAGTAACTCACCACGATCACGAGGAAGGTGTCAATAAAGTTAGGGAAGGTCCAAGGCGGCTGGTCATCAGTGAACAGAGGCCGCAGTTTCGGTGTGCATGGCGACAAGGCTTCTTAGAGAAAAATGTGCTGAAATAGAGCGCGAAAACAGCTTCAGGAGATTGCATAGGTGAGGAAAACGACCTTGATGTGGTCGAGGACTCACCAGAGAAGAGAAGGAGGTGACGGTGGCGGCAGTGGCAGAGAGGTCTATGGTGACGGCTCAATGTAGGCATCAATAGCTGCAAGGGACCACACGAGCGGTTTAGGGAGGTGATGTGATGCTCAAACCGACCATGGAGCGGTCAGGGGCTCACTGGGCATGGAGATATCCAGCAGCGACTGTAGTGCTGGAGTTGGGGAAGACGACTTGATTGAGGAGCTACACTGCATCGGAAGGAAAGAGAAGAGAGGGGTTGAGTGAGTGAGCAACATGGCGTAGAATGATGCGCATGTCGAGGAGTTATCTCACCAGGACACAATTGAGCTTCGGCAGAGCACGCACACCGGAACTTGGGACGACGATGTGTTCTGGGCAATATAGTGGATGAAACTTACCAGTAAAGGAGAAAATGGAAATAGCAATGGTGGATTAGGGTTTTGGCACAAATGGGGTCTTCAAGAAGTGAGACGATGACGAGATGCTCGACGGGAATTCGCAGCGGGCTCGGGTTTTCACGACATTCTTGTGCAGCGATGAGACCCAAGCAGAGCAAAATGGTGGCTAGAGTAGGTGAGATAGGGCGACTTTGGTTGTCTCTCGTGGGCACCCAAGGATGACAGCAGTGGCGGCATGGGCGAGTGGCTCTCTCGCACTACAGGACGGAGGCGACGGGGCGCGTGAGGTGGATAAAGGGGTCTGACGTGTGGGCCTAGCACGTTAGCAAGAGGGGAGAGGGGCACGCTAGCGTGGGCTAGAGCAGGAGCAGAGAAAATGGGTCGTGGCAGTTTCGGCCCAAGGGCGAGCGAGAAAATTTGAATTCGTTTTGGCTTTTCCAGAAAAATGTTGAGGGTTTGTTGAATTTTTAAACATAGAAATCGAGCTCCAAAATTTATCAATTTTTTTGTGGAAGCTCCTACTGTAGTATGTTTTCTTGTATAAAGTTTCCAGAATTTTATCTGTTCCGAGTTTTCCTTGAAAATTCCTTCAACTTGTTGTTTAAATGCAAATTCAATTTTTGATTTATGCAAAATTCAAAAACATGCTCAAATTACTTTCCCCACATATGGACATGCTCAAAATTGTTCCCTCATTTATTTTTAATACACTTACCCAAAATTGGGATTTTTGGGGATGTTACAAGATTTGTCTCCAGCACCGTCGGCATCGATCTCTCCTCGTCCGTGTCTGGTGAGATCCATCGTTGTCAAGTGTATTTGCCGTTGTCTAGCCCTCTCTCGCGCAAATCTAGATCTCCTGCTCAGATCCAATCATCGCAACCACCTCCCAACCAAATCTGGCTAGATCTACTATCGTTGCTCCTGGATCCGAGTCGACGGAGCCCACCTCAACGCCACAGCCTCCAAGGCCTCCAGATCCGCCCTCCATTGTCACCACTAGTATCTTCTCGTCTTTCCCATGCATGTCATCCATGAGCGTGCGTCCGCTGGGCTTATCTGCCCCGGGTGGCCGTCGCTCCCTGGAACATCACCGTGTCAGGCTTCTCTGCCCTTGGATGTCAATGCTTGGATCTCAGCTCCTCTGCTCGAGAGCACGACGACCTCTTCCTCGATCAGGGCGACAACTACTATGATCTACTCCCTTCTTGCATTGTAGCGCTTCTGCTGTTCTGCCTGCACCGTCACCTCTACTCGCTGGGCAGCAACCCTAGTTGTTGATTGTTGAGTGAGGCTAGCTTGGTTGCTCTGATACCATGTTAATATGAGGAAAGGAATGAATGAATAGTTAGTTGTATTGCAATAGCCCAAGGGGCTAATATATAGAGTACATAAGACACAAGCAAGACTAAACACTAGAACACTAGAAAATACAACAAAACCCTAGAATACTAAGAAATACCACAAATGCCATTCATGGAGCGTCGCCTTCGCCCTCTTTTTTCTTTATTGGAGCAACATGCCTGGCACGGTGCGAGTGTCTTCTTCAAGCAGCTGCAACAATAAGCATTGTTCTTTGTCCTCGGTCGACAACAACATCAAGCAATCTTCATTGTCACTAAGGGGTGACCAGGCTGAATTCACTCAGATCCAGTGGGGTCAAACACCACCGTCATGTCCCCTACTTGGATCTTGTGGGATCCAGTGCAGACGTCTGTTCTACATGTTGTCACTGGTCGGATCCGTCGCAGCCTTGGCTGCTCTCCACCGGATCCAATCTACACCGTCGCCTCCCGACCTCGATCCGTGTTGCAATAGCTGGGACATGGCACCACCAATCAGGCTTCCTCTAGCTTGGGCCACCACTGTCGTCGCCCTCCTTTCTGGAGCGCCACCATCACCCTCCTTTTTCTTCTTGGATCAACGTTGCCTGGCATGATGCGAATGTTGTTGTTGCTATTTGGGCTACGTTGGAGGGCTACACGTGTGGGTTTTCTACTGTTGCTCGATTAGGATGATGTGAGTTAGAGATGGCCAAATGGGTGGCCCGATAGGGGCTCGTGCCGGCACGACTTGATTAGGCATGGCCCGATAAGGCCTGGCAGCTAATCGGGTTGTGTCGTGCCAGCCCGTGGGCCGGGTGTAGGAAATATGCCCTATAGGCAATCATAGAGATGATTATATTTCAATATATTTATTATATTGGATAATATGTTATCTTATTCATAGAATAATATCGTTAATATTTATCATCAAGTATGTAACTTGATTGTGAAACTCTGTATTTCTGCGATGATTATTCTTAAACGTTCCCTAATCGGAAACATATGAGAACACATATGAATAGACTAGCATATGTATTGGTTGATGACTATGTTTCACAGGTCATAGATATGAAGATATCAAACTAATAATATGGACACATGTTAGAGAACATGGTGTTGGTTTAACCCACCTTGAGACACTGTTGAGATTGTTATGATTTCATGTGTCATCAATTGGCCTCAAGCAATGATGATGTATAATCCTTGGACCTGAGATCATCATGATTTCCTACATATGTAATAGCACTCTTAGGGGTTGCCAAACGCTACTCGTAACTAGGTAATTATAAAGGTAGCTTTCAGGTATGCTATGAAACATGGAGAGGAATATGACTGGTCGGATATGGGATTTACCCCTCCTAATATAATAGGAGAGATTTCTCCGGGCCCTCGTTGTGATCGGATAAAGAAAGTGCATGGCCATGTCACTAGTGGTCGAAGTGTCGACCACATGAAGTTATTCGACACTTGATCGAGAAAGAATTGAACATTCCATGGATGACAAATAATCTCACCTGGAGTTCAACCAGACATTGTGAGACAAAGGGATAATACACAAACAGGTAGTCTACTTCGATCAGACGGACAACCGCTTCCTACGACCTCCTCCGTGGGGAGAGGTCCTAGAGAGGTCCTGAAGAGGTCCTGGAGGTCTCCAAGCTAGTCGTAGACTGGTCAAAACTGATCATACACAGTTACGAGCTAGTCGTATGGAGATATGAGCTGGTCGTAGACTGGTAATATGGAGATATAAACTGGTCGTAAGGAGTTACGGACTGGTCATAACTACACATAGACTGATCATGACTGAATTCGAGCTGGTCGTAAATGATAAGGATCTGATCATAGATCATATTGCTTTAAGGTTCGTCTGATATATATTCTTTGTGTGTTCAAAAATCGTTATGTGCTGCTAGGTACCGTTAATGACTCCTGGTCGAAAAAGAGTTTCTGAGTCACAACTGATCACGCATGAACCTATAGGGTCACACACTTAAAGGGCAAGGATTTGTTTTGGATGGTGATACGAATTCTTATAGACCTCGAGTTCCTAATGGGCCTCAAGTTGGAGACCCGTTATGGATGCCTATAAATAGAGGGGCGGTGGCATGGGGTTAAGTAAGCTTTTGAAGATTTCTGAAACCCTAATAGCTATGTCTTCCTCAACCACACCACCGGCGCTAGCACTACTGCACGTGGTGTCCCTGCCCTATACGTGTGGATACCTTGGAGGTGTTGTTGCGAAGCATCAGCTCTAGGACGATCCGCAACTCGTGACGATCATCGAGTAGGAGAAGAAGATGCGTGACAAGTACAACTACGTCTGCATCTACTCGCTACATCGACTCTACTTCCACTATGAGTTGGTGCATCTAGTGGTAATCTCATGATCTATTACTAGCGAAGGTTCTTTGGTTGCGCAGTAAAATTTTTGTTTTGTGCTATCGTAGCCTTCTCGCATTCCTTCAGTGGTATCAGAGCCATCCTGTCTAGTTTTAGATTCGGATCAGATTGTTTTTGGCGCTGGTCGATATGATCGTCCATGCGTGGTGGTCTTAAGATGGGTTCATGATCATTATTCTGTGATCGTATTTTCATGGTCTTATCATAACTTGCCTCTATTGGTCGGTTTCACCATCGGGGCAGACAGTGATCGTAAATCCATAGAGCACGCGAAGATCAATTTGGTTGATCGAATCGGAGTTGCGATCGAAAGGGATTAATATGATTAATCCAATGCGATTTTCTTGGACGAAACAGTAGATTGGATCTACGTAGTCTAAAATTTTCGCATACAGGGGCTGCCGCCCCTGTGACCCCTTGGCATTGCTTGTTCACACCATCTGCTAGATAGAATGTGATTATATGCCTAACTTGGTTTTGCAGGATTTTGTGAATAGTATGACCATGATGTATGAAACGCATGTTTGTGTGTAATGTTCATGACCTGCGTGTCATGTTTATTGCAACCCAAGGTTGTCTACATTTGTATAAAGGCCTGCATGTCGACTTGTGATGCTTCTTCGCTCCTTGTAATTTATCACTAGTGCTATTAGGAGTAATAGCTTAGTGGGAGTACTTGGAGGTATTGGCCACTTGGAGACATGGCGAACAGGAAGCATGGCGATGGAGATCACCATGTGGAAGGGTCACACTACATCACGATACAATGTGATTGTCTCTGAATGCCTTTATATTCTTGTTTATTTCTATACATGTTATTTAGTTGCTTTGTATGCTTTTTACATGGTAGAAGTAAAATTCTCTCACATAATATTAAGTTAAATTGATGCCCTCCTAATTTGCTACACCATCAAAAGTCATGTATTTTAATGGTAGGTCTTGCCAAAGCAGAGTGTCATTGACTTTCCTTGACTAGATGGGTTTGTATCGGACACTTACACGTATAGCATTAGTTTAACTTGACAAGGTCATCATAACGGTTATGGACCTTAGGGCATAGGGTTGGGTGCCAGAGCATAGAGATGCTGCCCAACAACAAGAGTCATATGGACATATGATTAGCAAAGGGTTGCTTACCAAATTCACTAATCTTCTAGCTATGATGCTAAAGCTCACTAGTAGATTAACTGATTGTAGGTCTTGAATCACTGAATGTCATAAGGGGAATATGGTATTTGGTGGGAGTATCTTTATTAAATTGTTTAATAGAAGTTACTTTTCTTGAACATATCTCTTAGTTTTGCATATTTTATGTTGTAGATCATGGCACCAATTGTTGTACCTACATCCAGCTTTGTTTTACATTCGATACTTGAAAAGAAAAAACTGAATGGAACAAATTTTGCAGATTGGTCCTGCAACCTAAGAATTGTTCTTAGGCAAGATAAAAAGAAACATGTTCTACAGGAACCAATTCTAGATGTGCTTGCTGAAAATGCTACTACTGCTCCTAAAAACGCCTATAAAAAGGCATGTGATGAGTCCTTTGATGTTAGCTGTCTCATGCTTGCTGCTATGAACTCAGACCTTCAGAAGCAGTTTGAGAACATAGAGGCCTACGACATGATCGTGGTGCTCAAAGGTATATTTGAGACACAAGAAAGAACTAAGAGATATAAGATCTCAAAAAAATTGTTTGGGTGCAAGCTAGCTGATGAGGACATCCCTTCCACTGATACAACCATCCCTACTGCTTCTACTCTTCAACTTGATATGCAAGGACCAATTACTAGAGCTCGTGCTCGCCAACTGAATTATCAGGTAACTTCGTTTCTAGGAGTTTATAATTGTTCCATTGAGGATAGATTGCTACCCAAGTCTGGTGATGTTATTCTAATCAGAAACGAAGACAAGGGGGTACCGCAACTACTACAACAAGTCCAGTCCTCTAGAATCAGCATGACAACACCAACTTAAAACAGGCATAACTTTTACATACAGAGTCCGTTGGAGGCCCACAAGTACTTGATTGAAAGCTTATTTCGTCCTCTTTCCAACGGATCCAGCCTCATCTTCAAATTCTTTCTGGACTGATCGCAATCATCAAAATAAGATGTCATATCACTTGTTTGGGCCAATCTGGGCCTCGTAATCATACTGAATTTGGCCCATCTGCCGGTGGGCCACCTGGGGGTGCAGTTACTGTTCACATGAACAGTAACCCATGGAATTAGTCCCATCCCCTTAGTTCTATTAGATGTGTGGCTCATCATCCCCTATTTAAGGAGGCCGCACCCCCTCTAGTTTTCTTGGATTTTGTTTATGTTTAGTTTGCCTTCGTTGCAACTTGTATCTTTTGCGTGTGTCGACTAGACCACCCAATTAAGATCCTTATTCAGAATCCCAACTCAATTCAAATATTTCAATTCATATTTGCAATTTCAGATTGCTCGATCTTGTTCTTGCGTGCTTCTTGGTGTATGCGAGAATCGACCTGCGGTGGTCGTCAACCGGTATTCGTGCCCGCTGATAACGACTTGTCGAGCGATTCGGCGATTGAGTGGTTTCGAGCCTTGCGTGTTCGTAGCCAGATCGTGAGAGTTGTGACGGTGAAGAACAAATATCCTCTCGCCCCGCATTGATGATCTTTTGACCGGGCTGTCCGAGCTCGTGTTCTCCAAGATTGATCCGAGATCGGGCTATCATCAAGTCCGATCGTACGAGGATATTCCGAAGACGGCTTTCACTACTCGTTATGGCTCTGACGAGTACACCGCCATGTCTTTCGGTTTGACCAATGCTCCAGCCGTTGTTCCAATTAAGTTTTGGTTTAGCGGGCTATCATTATCGAGAACTTCTCCAAAATCGCAGTCGATGACCGAATTGCTTAAGAAGGACAAGAAGTTTGTATGGTCCTCTCGCTTGTGATGAGAGCTGTGAGCTCAAGCACGATTCTTCCAGCCCTTATCTTCCCGATATCCACAAGAGTTTCGATATTTATTGCGATTCTCGATCATCTTGTTCCTTCCTGCATAGTCCGCAGGAAGCCATGGGGACCGCTCTTCATTCAAATTTCACCTTATCATCCTCGGGATCGATGGTCGACGCGAGCGGCCAACCGTGTGCTGAAGACATGCTCCGCGGCTTGTGTTCTTTCCTGCGGAAGAATTGGGAGAAGTGCGCCGAAGTTCTCCTACAACAAATGCCTTTCCAGCTAGTCTCTGATGGCACCGCTTGAGGCTTTGTATGGGAGGCGCCGCAGAACACCATTGAACTGGCCGAAATCGTGAAAGGCAATTAAGATCCTTATTCCTGTCATCTTGAATCCCAACTCAATTCAAATATTTCAATTCATATTTGCAATTTCAGTTGCTCGATCTTGTTCTTGCGTGCTTCTTGGTGTATGCGAGAATCTAATCAATCGGACGTCCGCAGTATCGCACGATCATGCGCGCAACCGACCGTCCATGCATACATCCATCTCGACCGCTCATTTTAGATCCAACCGCCGACGATTCTCGATCGAGCTGCATCACCTACTGCACCGCGCCAGCCTCGTTCGCGCCACATTGCCACCGCAAAGGGTCCCACCGTCAGTCGCCACCTACCTCTCGTCGTAGGTGCAGTTTGCCGCAGCAAAGATGCGCGCGCCAATTGCCTCGCCGTCCATTCTGGCTTCCGCTTCACCTCGCCGCTTTTTCTCCTTATGCTCTGTCAGAAGCTCCCTTCATTTCCTCCGCTCTTCCCTACTTAAGCTCGCAAAGCTCTCATCCTCCTTTGACACCTAAGAACCTTCGAGCCTCACAGTAGTAGTGCGCACGCCGGTTCACTGCATCCGCCGTGGTCAAAGACCACAAAGTGAAGATCATCCTTCTTTGCTGCCACATCGTGTTCCGCATCCCTATCATGATTTCACCTAATTTTGTGTTTCACTCGGCAGGGGCCATCCTCTCTTCTACCGAAAGTTGATCATCGCCTCATCTCCTGTGAGTTGGTTCCTTGGGCAATTGCTCGCGCGTAGCACCATCTAGTGCACTCACCAAGCCATCTCCGCTCTCCTTTCCCTATTTTTGCTCAGTTGTTCTCCCCGTGACTCTTAACGCCAGGCTCGCCGCCGGTCACTCCGGTTCTGTCGTCGCTAGCACACGGTGAGTTCTCGGTAACTCATCGATGCCCATGCGCGCTAAATTTCATTGCAATTTGTCACCCCCACCGCCGCCGCTAAGCTCACGCGCGCCACTCTGCAGGTATCTCCGCTCGACCACTCTGCGCTGATCCTCCGCCACCCATTTTGGCCTTGTTTCACTCGCCGCGCCCACCGCCGCGACTTAATCCAGTCCAGAGCCGCCCGAGATCCTCGTTTCTTTTCGCCAGTGATCTGCCCGTTCACAAGCAAATTTCACCTTCAAAACCAATTAGTTACGCTAATCATGCTTATGATTGTTCTTAGTTCTCTCATGCATGATCAAAGTGTAATTGAGGTTTGAAAGTATTTTAGTGCAAGTTTCTCAGATCTTTCTCCGTTGTCGCTTTAGTCTTGTCAGAATCAAAATTTGTATCATGCTTGCTATTAGGTTTTATTAGACTTGATGTCTCCTTTTGTTAGCGACGCCTACCGAACTTATCATTCTCATCGAAAGATCGGGCCAACAATCGGACCTTCAGGTTCATCAGGTGGAATCAGAGCTATAGTTCATCGGTGAGATTTTTTCCCTACAGTCCACATAGACAAAACTCAACAAAAAAATAGGTTTAGTTCATCGACCAAACCAATTTGTGCCTTTGCAATTTTTCTTTTTAGTTTGCGTTGCTGAATTGTCGTTGCATCGTCGAGTCTTAGTGCTGGTTTTCTGTCTAGATTGGTTTAGTTTAGGGTTTCTTGTCGGTCGTCTAGTCTGTTCTCTCCCTGCTGCGAACCTCATTAGGGTTCAACAGGGATCACCAGTGCCGTCAACAACAGAGCGTTCTAACTGCCGAGTTCAGGGTGTGTTATTTCAAAAAAATACATCGCACAAGCATATTCGTCTCGGGGAGGCTTCGGGACGACGCCGCCACTCGGGAGAGCCGCCGCCGCCGCCACAGTCGACTCCATCATCCTGCCAGGCCGCCGCTGCCTCCGTCACATGGATTCGCTCCCTCGTGGAAACCTGCTGCCGGCGCCGCCTCACTCTCCGCCGCCCAAGCAGGCACCGACGCTGCCTCCCTCTCTGTTCGGCCTTGCTCGCACCGACCGCCGCCGCCTTGAACGCGTGGGAGCGCCGCCGGCCACGTTGGAGCCACCGTCGCCACCGACTCCATCCGCCGTCGCCGCTTCGGGACGCCACCGCCGCCGCCGACGCGCGGTTCCGCCGCCGCCGCTTAAGCCCGCCGTCGACGGGCCGCAAAGACGCCGCCGCCTCGGATCCGCCGCTCTCCCACAGGCCGCCGCCACTACACGCGCCGCGCGCCATAGCCGAAGCCGCCGCGACGGCTGCTGCCGACCATCTCCGCCGCCGCCCCACGGGTCACCGTCGCCGAAGCTTGGAGCCGCCGCCGCCTCCAGCCCCTCCCCATGCCGCCCGAGCCAGCGCCGCCTCCAACTCCGCTCCCTCCGTCGCCTTTCGCCGCAGTTTGGTCCACCGCCGCCGCCGCCGCCGCCGCTGCAGTCGCCGGGGCAACCGCCGCCGCCGCATCAAGGCGCCGAGCCGCCACTGCTCTCGCATGGGGGATCACCCGATCCGCCTCTGCTCTCGCGTGGGGTTGAGTCCGGGTCCAGTAGCCTCTGAGGCTTAAAAGAAAAAGGGTAGCGCCGAAAAAAAAGAAGAATAAGAAGGGAAAAAAACAGAAAAAAGAATAGAGAAAAAGAGAAAAAAAGAGAAGAAAGAAAGAATATATTATTAGAACTGCCTCTTTGTTCAGTTTGGTTTTGTCATCCTTTGCTCGTGGCGTTGATAATTCTAGTGCTAGCTTTCCGTTGTTACGACTAGTCGTTTTTGCGAGTTGCTCTAGCTAGGCTTGGTTTAGACTAGGGCTAGCACTTGTGACTAGTACTTTGAACTACTTTTCAACTTTGCATACTGAATTGAATAATTGCTACTCCCTTGCTACATACTAGCCTTCCGAGCTCCACTTTCTACTAACTCGGCGGTCCGCCTCGCAATCGTTGGGCTCATCGCAAGTGAGAGTATCACGAACCAGCCACCGGTTGTACCACTTTCTTGCTACATTGGTAAGATCTTGTAAGAACTTGGTAAAAGCTTGAGTGTGAGTGACCTTTTGAGCCCCAGATCCTAGTAGTTCATAGGGACATATACACTGTGATTTGTTCTTTGCTTTGATACTAACGATGGTAGGATCAGGGTCACACGGGGAGCATAGCAGGACCAATGTTGAGGACAATGCACCTCTCACGCCTTGCACGAACGACATCATGCAACATTTTTCACGCTTGTTGAATCAACATTTGGAGCGTATTGAGGGGGTTCTAGATCGCACCAATATTGATCTTGCTTTGCTTGCTACACGTGTGGAGCAGCTAGAGAGAGCTCCACCTCCTACTGCCGCCCCTGCTGCTGTCGGCATTGCACATGGGCCGATGAGGTAGAAGATGAAGCGAACCCATATGTTGCTGATACAGAGTCCGATGGTGGTTTCAATCCCATCAATGATCGTGATCACCGGTAGCGATGCTTCAATCGACAAGGTATGAGAAGAGATCCACCACGTGAGGTACGTGACCATAATGATTCACTTGGTAAACTTAAATTCACTATGCCTCCTTTTGCTGGTAAATATGATCCTGATGCCTATCTCACATGGGATTTAGTCGTAGACCAAAAATTTGCATGCCATGAATTTCCTGACAATAAACGAGTTAGGGCTGCTGCTAGTGAGTTCACCGATTTTGCTTCTATTTGGTGGAATGAATTGTGCCGTAATGAACGAAACATACCTCGAACTTGGGATGCTATGAAGAGAGCTATGAGAGCTAGATTTGTGCCTTCATATTATTCTTGTGATTTGCTTAATAAATTGCAACGCTTAAGATAAGGTAGTAGTTCTGTAGAGGATTATTATCAAGAATTGCAAACTGGTTTGTTGCGTTGTGGGTTAGAAGAAACTGAAGATGCTAAGATGGCTAGATTTTTGGGCGGTTTAAACCGTGACATTCATGACATACTTGATTATAAGGAATACAATTGTATCACTTGCTTATTTCATCTTGCTTGTAAAGCTGAAAGAGAGGTACATGGACGTCAAGCCCGGAACAAAGGAAACTTTGCAGGTTCTTTTGCAGGTCGCACAACTCAAGGGCAATCAAGAGCATCCTTTACCCCCTCCAGCCGAACAACTGCACCTACACACTCCTCCGATAGTCGGCGTCCATCTACTTCCACTACACCATCACGTGCACCGGAAACAAGCAAGAGCATGGTACAAGCGCCTGCACAAAGTTCATCGTCGGTTGCTTCAACGGGTAGAGCACGAGAAACACAATGTCATCGTTGCAAGGGTTATGGACACATGATGCGGGATTGCCCTAGCAAGCGAGCTCTCTTGATAAAGGATACTGGTGAGTACACTTCAGCTAGTGACATTGAGGAAGAATATGCTATGCTTGCAACTAACACCGCAGGTGATGACCAAGAATCTGAGCGAGAAGAGGAACAATATGGTGCTGAAATTTCGGATAAGTATTTAAGCCTTATAGTGAAGCGTGTACTTAGTGCACAAATAGAGCGTGCTGAATAGAATCAACGCCACAATCTGTTCCAAACAAAGCTTGTCATCAAAGAGTGTTCATGTCGTGTGATAATTGATGGAGGAAGTTGCAATAATTTGACGAGTATGGACATGGTTGAGAAGCTTGCATTGACCACAGAACAGCACCCTCGTCCATATTACATTCAATGGTTCAACAATTGTGGTAAGCTGAAGGTAACCCGTATTGTGAGAGTACACTTTTCTATTGGTTCCTATCATGATTATGTTGATTGCGATTTAGTACCTATGCAAGCATGTTCTTTGTTGTTAGGTAGACATTGGCAATATGATAGAGAAACGGTGCATCATGGTAGAACTAATACGTATACTCTCATGTTTAAAGAAAAGAAAATCACGTTGCTGCCCATGTCTCCTGGTGCTATTCTAAAGGATGAAATAGAGAGAGCTAATAGAGAAATGAGAGTAGCAAAACTGAAAATCAGATTGTAGCTAAAGAGCTGGTGCACCCAAAGAAGAAAGAACCTAGTGCTAGGCAAGGTGAAATTAAATTAAAAGGTTCTGTTTTACTTACTACAAAGTCTGATATTTGTGAGATGGAAGATAGCAAATCTGATTGCTATGTTTTAGTGTGCAAAGAAGCCTTGTTTTCTTTCGAGGATATGCCTCCTTCTTTGCCTCCTGCTGTGGCTCACGTTTTGCAGGAGTTTGCTGATCTGTTTCCAAGTGACATACCCCCAGGGCTGCCTCCAATTCGGGGGATTGAGCATCAAATTGATTTAATTCTAGGAGCCTCGTTTCCCAACCGTGCGCCATATAGAACCAATCCCGAAGAGACTAAGGAAATTCAGCGTCAAGTGCAAGACTTGCTTGACAAAGGGTACGTACGCGAAAGCCTCAGTCCTTGTGATGTCCCTGTGATTTTGGTACCTAAGAAAGATGGATCATGGCGTATGTGTGTTGACTGTAGAGCTATCAATAATATTACTATTCGATATCATCATCCAATTCCTAGGCTAGATGACATACTTGATGAATTAAGTGGCTCTACTGTGTTCTCTAAAGTTGATTTGCGCAGTGGATATCACCAAATTCGCATGCATTTAGGCGATGAATGGAAAACAGCATTCAAAACTAAGTTTGGATTATATGAGTGGTTAGTGATGCCGTTTGGGTTAACTAATGCACCTAGTACTTTCATGAGATTAATGAATGAAGTTTTGCGTGTTTTCATTGGCAAATTTGTGGTGGTATATTTTGATGACATATTGATCTATAGCAAAACATTAGAGAAACATCTTGAACACTTGCATGCTGTTTTTAATGCTCTATGTGATGCACGTTTATTTGGTAACTTTGAGAAGTGCACCTTTTGCACCGATCGAGTTTCGTTTCTTGGCTATGTTGTTACTCCACAGGGTATTGAGGTTGATCAAGCCAAGATCGAAGTTGTACAGAGTTGGCCGACTCCTAACACGGTCACACAAGTGCGGAGTTTTCTCGGACTTGCTGGATTTTATCGACGCTTTATCAAAGATTTCAGCACCATTGCCGCGCCGATGAACGAGCTTACGAAGAAAGGTGTTCCTTTTATATGGGGCCCTACACAAGAACAATCATTTCAGATTCTGAAAGATAAGCTGTTACATGCCCCACTTCTCCAACTTCCTGATTTTGGTAAGACTTTTAAGCTTGAATGTGATGCTAGTGGAATTGGACTTCGAGGTGTGCTTATTCAAGAAGGTAAACATGTTGCGTATTTCAGCGAGAAATTGAGTGGGCCTAGTCTGAATTATTCTACTTATGATAACGAATTATATGCTTTAGTTCGGACATTAGAGACATGGCAACATTATTTATGGTCCAAAGAATTTGTAATACATTCTTATCATGAATCGTTAAAGCACATTCGTAGTCAATCAAATCTGAACCGTAGACATGCAAAATGGGTTGAGTTCATTGAATCATTTCCATATGTTATTAAGCACAAGAAAGGGAAGGATAATGTTATTGCTGATGCTTTATCTCGTCGTTATACTATGTTATCTCAACTTGATTTCCGAATCTTTGGTTTAGAGACAATTAAAGAGCAATATGTGCATGATGCTGAATTTAAAGACATATTTCAGAATTGTAAAGAAGGCAAAGGCTGGAATAAATTTGTTGTGAATGATGGATTTTTGTTCCGTGCTAACAAGCTATGCATTCCAGCTAGCTCCATTCGTCTTTTGTTGTTACAGGAGGCGCATGGAGGAGGACTCATGGGACATTTTGGTGTCAAGAAGACGGAGGATGTTTTAACCAATCACTTCTATTGGCCTAAGTTGAGACGCGACGTTGAGCGCTATGTGTCTCGCTGCACTACATGCCACAAAGCTAAGTCACGTCTTAATCCACATGGTTTATATATGCCCCTTCTTGTTCCTAGCGTACCTTGGGAAGATATTTCTATAGATTTTGTCTTAGGACTGCCTAGAACAAAGAGGGGGAGGGTCAGTATTTTTGTTGTTGTGGATAGGTTTTCGAAGATGGCGCATTTCATACCTTGTCATAAGAGCGATGATGCTACACATGTTGCTGAGTTATTTTTCAAAGAAATTGTTCGACTACATGGAGTGCCCAATACAATTGTATCTGATCGTGATACGAAGTTTCTGAGTCACCTTTGGAGGACACTATGGGCTAAATTGGGAACAAAGTTGTTCTTTTCTACTACCTGCCATCCCCAAACAGATGGACAAACTGAAGTTGTCAACAGGACATTGTCCACTATGTTGAGGGCTGTTTTGAAGAAGAACTTGAAGATGTGGGAAGAATGCTTACCTCATGTGGAGTTTGCTTACAACCGTTCGCAGCATTCAACCACAAAGATGTGCCCTTTTCAGGTAGTATATGGCTTTATTCCTCGCGCTCCTATTGATTTATTACCTCTACCATCTTCGGAAAAGGTAAACATTGATGCTACACAACGTGCTAAACTGATTCTGAAGATACATGAGACAACTAAAGAGAATATAGAGCGAATGAACGTACAATATAAACTTGCGGGTAGTCAGGGTAGAAAAGACATAACATTCGAACCTGGAGATCTTGTTTGGTTGTATTTGCGCAAAGATAGGTTCCCTGACTTGCGAAAATCAAAATTGATGCCTAGAGCTGATGGTCCATTTAAAGTGTTAGAAAATATTAATGATAATGCATATAAGCTTAATCTGCCTGCAGATTTTGGGGTTAGTCCCACATTTAACATTGCAGATTTGACGCCCTACTTGGGAGAAGAAGATGATCTTGAGTCGAGGATGACTCCAATTCAAGAAGGGGAGGATGATGAGGACATCTCTTCCACTGATACAACCATCCCTACTGCTTCTACTCTTCAACTTGATATGCAAGGACCAATTACTAGAGCGTGTGCTCGCTAACTGAATTATCAGGTAACTTCATTTCTAGGAGTTTATAATTGTTCCATTGAGGATGGATTGCTACCCAAGTCTGGTGATGTTATTCTAATCAGAAACGAAGACAAGGGGGGTACCGCAACTACTACAACAAGTCCAGTCCTCCGGAATCAGCATGACAACACCAACTTAAAACAGGCATAACTTTTACATACGGAGTCCGTTGGAGGCCCACAAGTACTTGATTGAAAACTTATTTCGTCCTCTTTCCAACGGATCCGGCCTCATCTTCAAATTATTTCTGGACTGATCGCAATCATCAAAATAAGATGTCATATCACTTGTTTGGGCCAATCTGGGCCTTGTAATCATACTCAATTTGGCCCATCTCGCCGTGGGCCACTGGGTGCGATTCTGTTCACATGAACAGTAACCCATGGAATTAGTCCCATCCCCTTAGTTCTATTAGATGTGTGGCTCCTCATCCCCTATTTGAGGAGGCCGCACCCCCTCTAGTTTTCTTGGATTTTGTTTATGTTTAGTTTGCCTTCGTTGCAACTTGTATCTTTTGCGTGTGTCGACTAGACCACCCAATTAAGATCCTTATTCAGAATCCCAACTCAATTCAAATATTTCAATTCATATTTGCAATTTCAGATTGCTTGATCTTGTTCTTGCGTGCTTCTTCGGTGTATGCAGGAATCGACCTTCGTGGTCAGGTCAACCGGGTATTCGTGCACGGTTGATAACGACTTGTTGAGCAGTTCAGCGATTGCGTGGTTTTGAGCCTTGCGTGTTCGTAGCCAGGATCGTGAGAGTTGAGCGATGCCTACCGAACTTATCATTCTCATCGAAAGATCGGGCCAACAATCGGACCTTCGGGTTCATCACTAGCTGGGGGTAGTCCAGTAAGCCCACATGTGATCAAAATGGTTGGTTACACACAGAGCTTGGAAAAACCTGGTTTTCCACTTAGCCAAGAGTTGGCTACTAATTTGATTCTTGCTTCGCTTCCTACAAGCTATGGGCCGTTCATTCTGAACTTCCATATGAATAGTTTAGACAAGAATCTCACCGAACTGCATATGATGCTCAAGATAGTAGAGGACAGTATTAAGAAAAGCAACAATCATATGCTGATGGTGCAAAAGAGTACAAGCTTCAAGAAGAAGGCTAAGACTAGAATCAAAGGAAATGGCAAGGCTAAAGTTTCAGATAAGATCCAAACTAACAAGCCTAAGTTCAAGAATAAGTCTGGCCCGACTCAAGAGAATGAATACTTTTACTACAAAGAGCCAGGCCATTGTAAGAGGAACTACAAGAAATACCTGGCTGATCTGAAAAAGAATGGTGGGACTAAACTTTCCACTTCAGGTATTAATGTTATAGATGTTTTTCTTGCTGATTCTTCTGTTAACTCTTGGGTATTTGATATCGGATCGGTTGCTCATATTTGCAATTCGATGTAGAGTCTAACAAGAACTAGGTGAATTGCAACAGGCGAGATGGATCTTCGTGTCGAGAATAAAGCAAAGGTTGCTGCATTAATCATCGGGACTTTGCATTACTTTTGCTCTCAGGATTTATTATGGAATTAAATAATTGTTATTACGTTCTAGCCATTAGTAGAAACATTATCTCTGCCTCATGTTTGATGGCAGAGGATTATAAATTCATTATTGAGAACAATGGTTGTTCTATATTTTTGAATGAAGTGTTTTATGGTTATACACCTGTTTTGAATGGGTTATTTATTTTAAATCTTGATGATGCACCCATCTATAATATTCATGCGAAGAGGCTTCGGCCTAATAATATGAATTCTACTTTTATTTGGCATTGTCGTTTGGGTCACATAAGTGAGAAACGCATGAAGAAGCTCCATGATGATGTAATTCTAAACTCATTTGATTTGGAATTATTTGAAACGTGCGAATCTTATTTACTTGAAAAAATGACTATGGCACCTTTCACTGATAGGAATGAGAGGGCGTCCGACTTGCTGGCACTCATACATACTGATGTGTGTGGACCAATGAGCACGACAGCTAGAGGTGGTTTTCAATACTTTATTACTTGCACCTATGACTATAGTAGATATTGATATATCTATTTAATGTGGCACAAGTTGGAATCCTTTAAAAGTTCAAGGAGTTCCAGAGTGAGGTATAGAATCAACTTGGCAAGACAATCAAATCTTTGTGATCTGATCATGGAGGTGAATTTTGAGCCATGAATGTGGTGATCATTTGAAGTAATGTGGAATTGTTCCACAGCTTACACCACCGGAGACTCCACAATGGAATGGGGTGTCCGAGTGGCGTAATCGGACATTGTTGGACAAGGTTTGGTCAATGATGAGTCAATCGGATCTGCCGTTATCTTTTTGGGGTTACGCTCTAGAAGCTACTGCTTTCATTTTGAATAAGGTACCATCTAAATCAGTAGATTATGAAGGGCAATGGGTAGGCTACACTAGCGTAAATTAAAAATTCTACCCGTAAACCAAGATCACTACAGTTATAGATCACGGTCTTACCACTAGACGCGCGGGTGCGGAAGTTGATGCAGCACGCCGGGGCAGAGTAGTCGTACTACTTCCTCATCCTCGTTGTGACGTCCCACGTACAGCTCCTCTCTTGCGGTTCGTCCCGACGCTACAGATGCAGCGCCTTCAAAGGTATCCACACGTACGGGAGGAATCGACGCACGCCGGACTACTAGATCCGCACGAGTGACCAGGGCGTGGGAGGGGTGGCGGCTAGGGTTTGAGGATGTCACGAAAAACTCATCCCTCAATCCTGTGCGCCCCTACCCTCCTTTTATAGACGTCCTTACAATGGGCTTCTACGAATAGAGGCACATTAGGACTCAATGCCCAGTCTAATTCGGATCCAATCCGAATTAGGCTTCAGCCCCTTAAGTGTGTGACCCTATGGTTCACGTATGTTTAGACATGACGGGAGTACACATACTTGGTCAATAGTTGGTAGCGGCCTCTAGCAAGACGTGCTAACTCCTAAACATACACAAAGATCATATCGGACAAACCATCACAACGTTATGTACATGCCAATCCCTTTGCCTCACGATATTCGGTCGAGCTCAAGTGACCACTCTTTCTCGATCCTCGTGATCCGAATCCGTTACTAGGTTAACTCTTAACCTTAAGTAGCACGCCATGCATTTACGGATCCGATCACTCGAGGGCCAGAGATATCTCTCTGGGTAGAGAGGGGCAAATCCATCTCGACCGACCATGCCTCGTAGCATGCTTCATGACAAACCAAAAGCTACCTTTATAACTACCCATTCTGGAGTAGCGTTTGATAGCCCCTAAGTAGGTCGATTCACATCTCAAGTACATGCGACAATCTCGTGTCTAAGGACAAGGCGTACACATTGTGTAGAGAGAACCATAAGTATAATTGCTATGTCTCATGTTGGGTCGGTCCAACCCCATGTTCTAAACATGTGTCCACATTATTGGTTTGACATCTCCATGTCTATGACCTGTGAAACATGGTCATCAACCGATACATGTGCTAATCCATCATTCACGTGTGTCCTCACATGAACTCCGACTAGGGACAACTTTAGAATAACCATATAAGTAAAGAGTTTCACAAATAAGTCACATACTTGTTAATCAACACAAAGACAATATTCAAGGAACATTTATTAAATCATGGATACAACGAAATATCATCATCTCTATGATTGCCTCTAGGCATATCTCCAACAGGTCTCCCACTTGCACTAGAGTCAATCTAGAAGATATCTAATACCCATAGCTCTTGTGTGCGCCTCATGCTTAGGTTGTGGGAGAGGCTTCAGTCAAAGGATCTCAAATATTCAAATCTGTGTGTATTTTGCATATCTTTAAATCTCCTCGATTGAGGATCTCTCGAATGAGATGAAACCGCCGATATGTGTTTGTTCTTTTGGTGATTGCTCGGCTCTTTGGCTTGCGCAATGGCCCCACTGTTATCACAAAGAAAGATCCAGAGGATCGCACGCACTAGGAACCACACCTAGTTCGATTATGAACTTCCTTATCCAAACACCTTCCTTTCTTTGCTTGAAGCGGCAATGTACTCGACCTCCGTTGTAGAGTCGACAATGATCTCCGCTTGGAACTCTTCCAACCGATCGCACCACCGTTCAAAATGAACACAAAACCCGATTGCGATTTGTAATCATCTTTGTCGGTTTGGAAGCTTGCATCGGTGTAACCATTTACAACGAGCTCTTCCTCACCTCCGTAGACTAGGAACACATCCTTAGTTCTTCTCAAATACTTGAGAATGTTTTTAACATTGTCGATGACTTTCACCAGATCACACTGTATCTGCTCGTAACACTTAGAGCATAGGAAACATCTGGGCGAGTACATATCATAGCATACATGATAGATCCAATGGCCGAAGCATATGGAATCTTACTCATGCGATCTCGCTCATCAGTAGTCGAAGGACACTGAGTCTTGCCAAGATTTATGCCATGAGACATGGGCAAAAACCCTTTCTTTGCCTCCTTCATGTTGAACCGTTTCAACACTTTGTCAATATAAGTACTCTGGTTTAATCCTATTAGCCTTTTTTATCTATCTCTATAGATCTTAATACCCAAAATATATGCCGCTTCCCCTAAGTCCTTCATTGAAAAACTATTTTTCAGTGAGGTCTTAACGGACTCGAGCATAGGAATATCATTTCCAATCAGTAATATGTCATCTACATATAAGATTAGAAATACGCGAGCTCCCACTTGCCTTTTGTAAACGCAAGATTCTTCTTCATTTTGATGAAGTCAAACCCTTTGACCACTTCATCAAAACGATGTTCCAACTCCAAGATGTTTGCTTCAATCCGAAATGGATTTTTGAAGTTTGCATACTTTTCTAGCATTGTTTGGATCGACAAAACCCTGGGCTATATCATATACGTCCTCGGTAAAATTTCCATTAAGGAAAGCCGTTTTGACATCCATCCGCCATATCTCATAGTCGAATATGCAGCAATAGCTAGAATGATCCGTATAGATTTAAGCATCGCTCAAAGTAGAAGGTCTCATCGTAGTCAACTCCTTGAACTTGCCGAAAACCTTTTTGCGACAAGTCGAGCTTTATGGATATGAACATTTCCATCCATATCAATCTTCTTTTATAGATCCATTTGCACTCTATGGTTTTAACACCATCAGTGGTCAACCAAATTCCAAACTTGATTGTCTCCATGGATGCTATCTCGGATCTCATGGCACTATGCCATTTCTCAGTCTGGTCCATCATTGCTTCGCATAGATCGTAGGCTCATCATTGTCTAACAATAACATATCTCGCGCATTGCGAACCTTCCGACCTTCGTGGTGGTGGTGCTTCCTTTGCCATGGGTTCCTCAATTTGTTACGCCACATGGGCATCATTCGTCGAGTCTTCCCCGATTGGTTCATCTTGAACCTCTTCAAGCCGCACCGTTCTTCCACTTGTATCCTGTTGAGAAACTCTTTCTCTAGAAAAACACCACTTGACGACAAACACTTTGCCCTCTAGCCGGTTGTAGAAGTAATATCCAAAGGTTTCCTTCGGATATCGCACGAAAATGCATTTATCCGACTTGGGTGTGAGCTTGTCCGACTGTAGTCCCTTGACAAATGCCTCACATCCCCAAATCTTTAGAAAAGACAAATTGTGACTCTTCCCAGTCCATATCTCATATGATGTCTTAACTACGGATTTAGGCGGTACCTATTAAGTGTGAAAGCTGCCGTTTCTAGGCGTAACCCCAAAAGGATAATGGTAGATCTGATCGGCTCATCATCGATCGAACCATGTCCAACAAGGTCCGATTCGCGCTCGGATACCCCGTTTCTTTGAGGCGTTCGGGCGGTGTTAGTGTGGAACAATTCCGCAACTCTTGGATGATTGCTAAATTCATGACTCAAATACTCGCCACCACGATCGGATCGCGAGCCTTAATTTTCTTGGCACGTTGATTTTCAACTTCATTACGGAACTCTTTGAACTTTTCAAAAGTTTAGGACTTATGCTTCATTAAGTAAACATAGTCATATCTACTAAAATCATCGAGTGAAAGTTATGAAGTAATGAAATCCACCTCTAGCGATCGTGCTCATTGGTCCACATACATCGGTATGTATGATTTCCAACAAGTCCGACGCCTCTCAAAAGAACCTTTGAAAGGTGATTTGGTCATCTTACCAAGCAAACAAGCTTCACATGTCTCGTATGATTCAAAATCAAGCGAAGTTAAAGACCATCGACATGGAGCTTCTTCATGCGCTTTTCACTTATGTGACCCAAGCGACAATGCCAAACATAGGTGGAATTCAAATTATTAGGTCGAAGTCTTTTAGCATTTATGTTAAAGATACACGCATCATCAAGATTTAAAATAAATAACCCATTCACAATGGCATAAAAGCCATAAACATTCCATTTTTAGAGATCAAACAACTATTGTCTTTACTTGCAAATGAATAACCATCTCTCATCAAACATGAGGGGATAAAATGTTTAACTCATACTAGGAACATAATAACAATTATTCAATTCCATAATAAATCTTGAAGGAAGTGAAGTTGCATGGTGCCGACGGTCAACGCGACAACCCTTGCTTTATTTCCGATCGAAAATCAACTTCACCTCTTGCGACTCCTCTACTTCTTATTAGGCCTCGCATCGAGTTGCAAATGTGAGCAAGCGATTCGGTATCAAATACCCAAGAGTTAATAGGAGAATCGGCAAGAAAAATGTCTAAAACATTTATGACAAGTGTACCATGGGTGGAAGTCTTACTTCAACCTTCTTCTTGCATTCATCGGAATCCATGTACTTCTTGCAATTTCTCTTCCAAGGGCGGTTTCTTTACAATAGAAGCATCTTGTCTCAACTCGAGTCGATTAGGCTTAGGCGTTGACTTGAGATCATATCTTTAACCTTGCCCTTATTCTTTGGCCATGGCTTCTTACCCTTTTTCTTGAAGCTAGACTTGTTCTGCACAACCATCACATGGCTAGGCCCTGCACACTTCTTAATGTCACTCTCTGCTGTTTTGAGCATCCCACAAAGCTCATTAAGGCCCTTTTCCACCCCATGCATTTGGTAGTTCGAAATGAAATGTCCATAGCTAGGTGGAAGAGACGCTAAAATGAAATCAGTTGCCAACTCTTGGCCAATTGGAAAACCAAGTTTATCCAAAGTCTGACTGTAACCAACCATTTTGATCACATGTGGGCCTACGGGTGCACCTTCTGTTAACTTGCATTCCAGAAAAGCCTTAGAGACATTGAACCGTTCAGTCTGGCATATGTCTGGAACATGTCCTTAAGCGCCATGATCATATCATACGCTTCCTGATCCTCAAACTTCTTTTGAAGGTCGGTTCCATGCATGCAAGCATAAGACGACTAATCTCAAGAGAGTCATCACATGCTTTCTTGTAGGCGGTTTAATGATGGCACCGCATTGCTAGCGAGCTCTTTTGGGATTGGGGTGTCGAGCGTTTTCCTTTTTATCTGCCCTGAGAACAATTCTCCGGTTACGGACCCAGTCCGAATAGTTTGTTCTATTTAATTTTTCTTTCTCAATAATCAATCGCAAAGCAAAAGGGTGTGCGCGGTTGCTAGATGCCATTGATCTACAATAGGAAATGCAAAATACTAAGACAAATAAAACCATGATAGAGTAAATGTATTAAACAAATTTAATAGAATGTACTCCCACTAAAATCAACATCCTCTATTGATTCTTAGCGATTCAAGATCCATTAACGAGTCTACTAGTGAGCTTTTGCATCACCGCTAGGAGACAAGGTAATTCGATAAGCAACACCTTACTAATCATATCTCTATATGACTCTTGTTGTTGGGTGACATCTCTATGCCCCGCGCCCAACCTTTATGCCCCAAGGCCCATAACCTTTATGATAACCTTGTTAAGTTCACCAACCCTTATGCATGTAAGTATCAGATACAAAACCCATCTAGTCAAGGAAAGTTGATGGCGCTCTAATTTTATAGACCCACCATCAATTTACAAGACATGGGATGGTGCAAAGTTTAGTTGGGAGGGCATATGTTTAACTTAACATTTTGTGAGGATCGCTATACTTCTACCATTCAAACATGCATAGGAGTAAAACAACAGAATAGCATTCACACAGTTGTGACTCGGTATGGCCCATTTTCTCATGGTGATCTCCATCGCCATAGAATCATCCACCATGATGATCTCCATCTCCATGGTTCATGTGTGCCATCCCTCCAAGTGATGTGTCCTCAGAGTACTAATATAAGCTATTACTCATAACGTAGTAATAAAATACATGGATACAAGGAATCATCACAAGTCACCTTGCGCAGCCGTTAATACAATACTTTGACAACACAATAGCTCCAGTAGTGTTGTGCACTCCATCGCACGCAGTCATGAAAATATTACAAACATGCATCACATACACATTAGGCCATCTTGGTCACATACATCCTGCAAAAACAAGTTTATGCATAGAATCGCAATCTCTGGATAGGGGTGAGGGTTTCCCCATGGGTTCGAAGGGCAGCGCCAACATTAAATAAAAAGAGATCCAATCTATGCAATTTTTACTTAGGATTTTGATCAACAAATCATATTTACCAAAAATCGACTATTGTTCGATTCGACCAATTTGTATTGATCTTCGCGTGCAGTCTGTCGTGGTTTGAGAACCGAGACGACTTTGGCTCATGGAGCCCGATCGCACGATCACGGTACATCGATTATTAATCTAGGTTCCGATTCGACGTTTGAGGATGTCACGAAAAACTCATCCCTCAATCACATGCGCCCGCGCCCTCCTTTTATAGGCGTCCTTACAATGGGCTTCTACGAATAGAGGCCCATTAGGACTCAATGCCCATCTAATTGGATCCAATCCGAATTAGGCTTCACCCATAAGTGTGTGACCCTATGGTTCACGTATGTTTAGACATGGCGCGAGTACACATACTTGGTCAATAGTTGGTAGCGCCTCTAGCAAGGCGTGCCAACTCCTAAACATACACAAAGATCATATCGGACAAACCATCACAGCGTTATGTACATGCCAATCCCTTTGCCTCACGATATTCGGTCGAGCTCCAAGCTGACCACTCTTTCTCGATCTGTGATCCGGAATCCATTACTAGGTTAACTCTTAACCTTAAGTACGGATGCATTTACGATCCGATCACTCGAGGGCGAGAGATATCTCTCGGGTAGAGAGGGCAAATCCCATCTCGTGACCATGCCTCGCAAAGCATGCTTCATGACAAACCAGCCACCTTTATAACTACCGATTCACGAGTAGCGTTTGATAGCCCCTAAGTAGGTCGATTCACATCTCAAGTACATGCGACAATCTCAGGTCTAAGGACAAGGCGTACACATTGTGTAGAGAGAACCATAAGTATAATTACTATGTCTCATGTTGGTTCGGTCCAACCCCATGTTCTAAACATGTGTCCACATTATTGGTTTGACATCTCCATGTCTATGACCTGTGAAACATGGTCATCAACCGATACATGTGCTAATCCATCATTCACGTGTGTCCTCACATGAACTCCGACTAGGGACAACTTTAGAATAACCATATAAGTAAAGAGTTTCACAAACAAGTCACATACTTGTTAATCAACACAAAGGCAATATTCAAGGAACATTTATTAAATCATGGATACAACGAAATATCATCATCTCTATGATTGCCTCTAGGGCATATCTCCAACAGATTAGACACCATATGAGATGTGGACTAGGAAGAGTCCTAGTTTGTCTTTTCTAAAGATTTAGGGATGTGATATCTATGTTAAACGTTTGACGTCTGATAAACTTACACCCAAGTCAGATAAATACTTCTTTATAGGATATCCTAAGGAAACCAAAGGATATTACTTCTACAACTGATAAGAGGGCAAAGTTTTTGTTGCCCGAAATGATGTCTTTTTGAAGAAAGAGTTTCTTTCAAAAGGAGTCAGTGGGAGAAAGGTGCAACTTGAAGAAATTCGAGAAACATCTGAAAGTGTTTCAAATCCTACTAAATCTCTACAGGAAGAACAAAATATTGTTGAACCTGTAGATGAGGCATCAGTCCCACATAGATCTAAAAGGCCACGTCAGTTGCCTATAAGGTATGGGCATGACGTATTATTATTGAATAATGATGAGCTAAAGACTTATGAGGAAGCGATGATGGACCCAGACTCTGAGAAATGGCTTGGAGCCATGAAATCCGAGATAGA
This sequence comes from Ampelocalamus luodianensis, assembly GCA_036346255.1. Classification (NCBI taxonomy): domain Eukaryota; kingdom Viridiplantae; phylum Streptophyta; class Magnoliopsida; order Poales; family Poaceae; genus Ampelocalamus; species Ampelocalamus luodianensis. The sequence continues at coordinate 24,884,920 of CM070632.1, read as the reverse complement.
TTCCATGAGAGACAATCAGGTTTGGAACCTAATCGATCCACTTGATGGTGTTAAAACTGTTGAGTGTAAATAGATCTATAAGAAAAAGATTGATATGGATGGAAATGTTCACATTCATAAAGCTTGACTAGTCACAAAAGGTTCAACAAGTTCAAGGGGTTGACTACGATGAGACTTTCTCACCGGTAGCGATGCTTAAATCTATACGGATCATTCTAACTATTGTTGCATATTTCGACTATGAGATATGGCAAATGGATGCTAAAACAGTTTTCCTTAATAGAAACCTAGATGAGGATGTGTACATGACACAGCCTGAAGGTTTTGTCGATCCAAAGAATGCTAGTAAAGTGTGCGAACTTCAGAAATCCATTTATGGGTTGAATTAAGCATCTTAGAGTTGGAATATGTGTTTTGATGAGGAGATCAAAAGGTTTGATTTCGTCAAAAATAAAGAAGAACCTTGTGTTTACATGAAGGTTAGTTGGAGCACACTTGTAATTCTAATCTTATATGTAGATGATATATTATTGACTGGGAAAGACATTCCTATGCTGGAATCCGTTAAGGCATCATTGAAAAATAGTTTTTCTATGAAGGATCTAAGAGAGGCAGCATATATCTTAGAGATAAAGATCTATAGAGATAGATCGAGAAAACTAATTGGATTAAGCCAAAGTACTTATATTGACAAGGTGTTGATTCGGTTCAGCATGCAGGATGCCAAGAAAGGGTTCTTGCCTATGTCACATCGCATATGTCTTAGCAAGAGTCAGTGTCCTTTGACAACTGATGAGCGAGACCGTATAAATGGTATTCCATATGCTTTAGCCATTGGATCTATCATGTACGCCATGATATATACTCGACCAGATATATCATATGCTCTAAGTGTTACGAGTAGATACCAAGCTGATCCCGGTGAAGGTCACTGGACAGCTGTGAAAAACATTCTTAAGTACTTGAGAAGGACTAAGAATGTGTTCCTAGTTTATGGCAGTGATTAAGAGCTCGTTGTAAATGGTTACACAGATGCAAGCTTCCAAACCAACAAAGATGATTATCCTTCGCAATCTGGTTTTGTATTCATTTTGAATGAAGGAGCAGTGAGCTGAAAAAGTTCCAAACAAGAGACGGTTCTCGATTCTACGACGGAGGCCGAGTACATTGCGGCTTCTGAAGCTGCGAAGGAAGGTGTTTGGATAAAGAATTTCATTGCTGAGTTGGGTATGGTTCCAAGTGCCTCGAGCCCAATGAATCTCTATTGTGACAATAATGGAGTCATTGCGTAGGCTAAGGAGCCTAGATCCCATCAAAAGTCCAAGCATATACTCAGGCGTTACCATCTTATTCGCGAATTGGTGGATATAGGAGATGTTAAGATATGCAAAGTTCACACATATTTAAATGTTGCTGATCTATTGACAAAGCCTCTCGCACAGCCAAAGCATGAGGCGCACACAAGAGCCATCGGTATTAGATACTTAAATGATTGACTCTAGTGCAAGTGGGAGACTGTTGGAAATATGCCCTAGAGGCAATCATAGAGATGATTATATTTCAACATGTTTATTATATTGGATAATATGTTATCTTATTCTTAGAATAATATCTTTAATATTTATCATCAAGTATGTGAGCCGTCGTTGTTTGCTTTTTGGTCAAGAGAGAGAGGTCTTGCTACTACTAGTATATCTCTAGTGTCCTTTGATGCTGCTAGTATATCTCTAGTGTTCTTTGAGTCCTTTAGAGTCCTTGCTCCTTCGAAATCCGTTGCTCTCTCTCCCTCTCTCTCTCTCTCTCTTTGAGTTCGTCTAAGTTGTATGAGTCCACAAATTCCTTGTTAGTCAACGGATTGCTTTGCTAGCCACGGTCCATCCACTTAGATTGAGTGTGGCCCTCTCCTTCCCTTTCACATGGTAGCAGTTGTCACTCTTCTCTTTGAGCCGATGTAGATCGTAGAAGTCGTTATGATGCCAACGCTTTTCTCTGAGTCATCGACCCGAGCTTCTAAGGCCATCGCATTTCTCTTCCATGCTACCATCGTCTCGGAACACGCTTCGATTTGTCGTTATCAACGTACATGCTTCAATCTTCCTCGCATACACCAGAAGTATGCAAGAAAAGATAAAACAATCTGAAATTGCAAATAGGAATTGAAATATTGAATTGAGTTGGGATTATGGTTGTATCCATAGGGTAATGTCCTCATCATCCTCCCTTTCTTGAAAACAAAGCCGTCCTCGGCTTTTGATAAGCTGAAAATAGGGTAACAAAGAAGCCAAAGTGTATGCATGGTATATGTATATGTCATCTGTTTAACGGTTCTTCGTTGTTGCACAATTAATGTTAGGCGACAGCAGTGATCATAAAAGATCATTGTATTATTACCCCAAGAATAATCATATATGTTAATGAGCAAAACAAAATTTCTCACATAGCAATTATTGCAACTAGTTTTGCAAATATAAGTGAAGTATTTATGCAATTCAACTCTCGAAGTTGTAAACTTGCGGTGGTAGCACATATGGGCAAATCTACAACTTTGGAATCAAACAAAGTTCATCCATATTATTATATTTCAATGGAGCAATAGCAAATTCATCTAGCAAGGGTGAAAGGATGTGTAAATTCTTCCATACTTCAACATCTTGATGCATTGTCCACACTAGATGGTGCAACAAGAGATAAACACATGGGCATTGAATGAATACTAAATTTTAATTTTCTCTCATAATGAACAAGATTACGCACATAATAATTGTTGTTCAAAACAGCAAGCTTCAATTCATCCATGTAATCACAAGTTATGCATATTCGATAAACAAGAAATTGATTGTCTACACCATAATCTCCAATCAAATTAAACTTATACCGGGAGTGTAGGCACTAGACAAGCATTTTGAACATGCGATTTGAAACTTTCTCCATAGCATGAGACAATTTCACGAGTGGATCCAACATAATATAACATAAAAGAGTCGGTAGGAGAAATTCTAGTCAAAGCGTCTTTATGTCTAACCAATTCAACATGATCATTGTATGTGATTAAATCATCACATGACTCATTCAAAACGACATGCAATTCAATTATTTCACACATGGTGCACTCAACTCTGTTGGCAAATCAATCAAATTATCACGATTCATGCAAATTCTCAATAATATCAGATTCGTAGCTAGAAACTAATTTCTACCTTCTCGACACTAGATTCATCCACCTCATGTGATGCGATGGTTTCTACTACAATCTGATTTTCCCTTTGCTCAATGATACTAGGCATGAAATCATGGTTATTGTTCTTAGATTGAGTGTTCAAATCGATACCTTTGGTATTACCTTGTAGGATCGGCTCGGATGATGTTGATCTGAAATTGGTGAGTAGTTAAAGCTTTTCATTCCTCTTCTTGATCCAGCTCAATTAACAATAAGCGAGCCATGGGTGCAAGACAACGAGACAGAGTAACGCCCACAGCGATGAGGCGCGCCATCATGGTAGATGCAGTGACGGGAGAAGCAGCAGAAGATGATCTTGATGCAGAGGTTTGTACTGTGCACTTATTTGTTTCATATACACGTGAAGGTGTAGTGGAAGTAGGCGAAAGAGCATGAGCGGTCTTGGATTGTCGTCCTGTACTTCTTTTCAACTTGCAAGCAAGGCGAAACAAGCGAGTGGCGATGGGAGGTTTATAAACAAGTTTATTCGAATTTGATGGTTTAATCCTCCTAGAAATCTAGTTATCTTTGCATCTTGATTTCTTCTAAACCACAACGAGACAAAGCGGTTTGCAAATCTTGATAATAATCCTCTGAAACTACTACCTTGTCTTAAGCGTTGCAATTTATTAAGCAATTCATGAGAATAATATGAAGGTACAAATCTATGTCTCATTGCTCTCTTCAAATCATTCCATGTTCTAGGTATGTTCGATTAGTACGACAATATTCACTCCACCAAATAGATGTAAAATCATAAAACTCACGAATATGACCCTAACTTTTAGATGATCGGAAATTCATGGCATGCAAATAATTGTTGTACATCTAATTCCCATGTGATATAAGTATCAGGATCATAATTCCCAGCAAAAGAGGGTATCGTGAAGTTAATTTTATGAGACATACTATCATATCATATACCTCCTGTGGTGAAAAAACTTGCCTCAAGTGTGTATCTTCCTCGTTCACTATCTTGCACTCTCGTCAACGATTCGAAGAAGAGGTGGATATATCTTGCAATCTTTCAGTGAATGCCATAGTTAGTAGAAAACAAGGAAACAAATCACAAGTATATGTCCCTATCTACTACTAGGTTCGGAGGCTCAACCAAGTCACTCACACTCAAGCTTATACCCAGTTCTTACAAGTTCTTACCAATGCAGCAAGGAAGTGGTACAGCCGGTGGCTAGTTAGTGATACTCTCACTTGCGATCACCCAGCGATTGCGAGAGCGACACTGCTGAGTTAGTAGGAAGTGGAGCTTGGAAGACTTCAATATGGTAGCAAGGATCAGCAATAATCAAAGCAGTTAATGCAAGTTGAAAGATTTTTCAAAGTACTAGCCAATGTTGCTTGATCCTAGCCTAATCAAAGCTAGCTAATCAAAGCCTATGAAGAGAAGTGTATGTGCGCTGCATAGCGATCAATGTGACTTGATGCAAGCAAGGGAAAGCCTCACAACAAGTGCTAGGATAGACGCTAGCCAACTACTCAAACTTCTTTCTTAGGGCACAAGATTGTCAGTGCGATTAGAGCACAAAAAGCAATGATATGGGTGCACGCAGCGACCCTCTAGATTGGCGAAACAACAACTAGTCTCAAACAATAAACAAAGCAAAGTTTTATATGGCTTATATATGCTTGTTTGAAAGGTTTAAACGAGATCTACAACTGCGATTAAGGTGAACTCCAAATTAAAATGAAGATCAAAGAAACAGCAAAAATGCAAACTGAAAACTTGCAACGCTAGTTCGGGGCGAAGATGGCGATTTTGGGGCACCTAGAGGGAGACTAGTGGCATAGGTATAAAAGATGTGCCTTGTCATTAGATTCAAAGCGAGCATAAGAACGTCAAAAACATTACACCGTATGCAAAAGTTATGCCCGTTTCTTTGAAGGTGTCTCGGATACGAATTCTACTCGGACTCGAATCCGTCTCGGGTTTAAATTTGAAACTGCTATACCTTTCAAACCGTGGGCCAAACTTGCTAATTTTTTTGTGGAAGCTTTTGGTTATATGTAGAAGGTCTCCACCAATTTTCATGCACTTTTTTTCTCTTTTTTTTTACATGCTTTTGTTCTATCACGTTGCCTTTTTCCTTCTAATATTTGGTTGGCCTAAGGTTTGTCGTAAGTCGCAAATAACATCAATTCTCCCAAAAGATTACAACAACCCTCTCTTTTTCGGATGAACAACGGTAAGGATTTTCTAGTTTTTAGTGCGGATTAGAGGAGTTCTAACCCACGAATTTTACATTTTAGATGCAAAAACTAAGACCCTAAGCGACGATCGAACAACGCGAAGGAAAACACAGAAGCAATCTATACCATGACCAACTAGACAATAACTAGAGCTAAAGATCAGCAACTAGACACGATGATGCAACCAATGATTCAACAAGCAAAATACCGAAAAGAAAATTGCAATGGCTCAAAGGGGTTCGGACAGGGATGATAGATGCAATAATTTTTTTTTGGGCAATTTTCTGGACTCTAGGTATGAAAAACGAATATACTACTAGAAAATTGGAAATTTTCACCAATCAACTGAAGCTCTGATACCACTTGATGAACCTGAAGGTCCGATTGTTGGCGATCTTTCGATGAGAACGATAAGTTGGTGGCGTCGCTCAACTCTCACGATCACGGCTACGAACACGCAAGACTCGAAACCACGCAATCGCGGCCCGATTGACAAGTCGTTATCAGCGGTACGAATACCGGATGACGACCACGAAGGTCGATTCACGCATACAGAAGAAGTGCGCAAGAAAAAGATAAAACAATCTGAAATTGCAAATAGGAATTGAAATATTGAATTGAGTTGGGATTTTGAAGCGATATTATGGTTGGTCTAGTCGACACAAGCCAATACACGAAGTTGCAACAAGGCTAACTTTTAACTAAACAAAATCCAAGAAAACTAGAGAGTGCGACCTCCTTAAATAGGGATGAGGAGCCACATCTAATAGAACTTCCAAAGCGGGTCCACTCGAACTTTGCTTGTCTTGGACCAAAAGTGACATGGCGCTGCACATATATACTCTCCTTACTTGACACTGCTCACTGATAATTTAAGTGAAGCTTCATCATCTTCTTCATCGTGTTGTCATAGGGTCGACTTTGCTCCCACTTGCCTCTGCTTTCCAAGCCCCTGCAATTTGTGCTTTATAGGTTGTTGCACTACCCCGGATGGACCATTTGATACTTGACACTTGACACATTTTCCAATAGCTGCTTGCTACAATGACAACTTCAAGACTAGGACTTTGGATTTTTCATATTTTAGTGTCAACCCTTTCAAATGCAATGCTATTGCATACGCCTTGCATTTGAGGGAGTGTTAAGGGTATTTATGGTATTTCCTAGTGTTAATTTTATGTGTGTCCCATGTACTCTATATATTAGTCTATTGGGCTATTGCAATACAACTAACTATTCATCCATTTCTCTCGTCATATGAACAACCCCATCTCAGCTAATCGATATCTCACGTTAGTGAGTTCCTCAGTGCACCTACTTTCTGTTGGAATTTTTAGGGCTTTTTGGTAATTTCTCATTTGACAAAAGAAGAAAAAGAAAAGGTGTGGGGCCCACTTGTCATTGTTTGAGAGGAGGGATAAGGTATCAAAACCTTATCTCCTTGTGAGAGAAGGAGAAGTGATGGAGCAGGTCGCTTGGCTTTGGTGTGGCTACGCGGGCAATGCAAAATCTCAAGTGAGATGCGCTTTGGCAGTTGGGGGCGACGCAGCTCCTCACCCTCCTTCTCTTCTAAGGCCGGGACTCTCCTCCTTTTCTGAGTGACCCAAAATCCAGTGAGTTATCCCCCACTTTTGGGTGTTCTTCTTCTCCCGTTTTGGCTTCGCTTTTGGGGTTTTGGACCTCTCGCGTCGACATGCTTGACTTGGTGCTATCGGAGGTGAGTTCTGGACCTCCCAGTTGTGTGCATTTGGCTGGTTCCAATCTTGCTCCACTCTTCTATGGGTATTCGATTTGGGAACCAAGAACTTGTGCATTTGAGACTTGGTTTGGTCATTCCTGTCTTGGCTTCGGTGAGGAAGAAGAACCTTGGTTCGGTTCTTGGTGATTGGTTCTCTTGGGTGCACTTGGCTGGTGCATCTTGGATGTTCTTGTGTGACATCTCATGTACCTCGGTTTCATCTTGTGGTGTGTCTCGGATTGCGAAGATTAGTATTGTATCTCCGTCAACCTTGTCTAGTATTCACGGCACAGCGAGACAATTGGTTTTCTAAAATAGTGTCATTCAGCGTGCCTTGCCCAGTTTGCTACTCAATGGCTTTGAGTGCCATCGGCATTGTGTGTATTACCGTTGTTTAGTGTCGGACCCCAAATTTGGAGTTTGGAATCTACTGTGTTAAGCCGTGCCATTCACTGGATCAGTAGATAGTACACACAGATATATACTTGGTTATTCACACCCATGGAAGTTCCAGGCGGCCTACGACCAGGTGCCACCATGCTGTGCTAAAGAGGAAGGTCCCAGCAGCCCAAGGTACTAACTGTACTCGGTGTAGACCGTGCTCATGTAAACAGTGCTCGATGCAAGGATTGCTCGGTGTGAACAGTGCTCGTATAAACAGGGGTCATCGTAAACAATGTTCGTAGGAACAGTGCAAACCCACAATATATTACATAACAGCCCGAGCGATCAACTGTTTTACAAAAGGGCCACGAAGGCAGCAATTTATACAAAAGTCAAGAGTACAGAGTTGAGGATAAGTGCAAGAGCAGAACAAGTTGTAGTGGATCCATTCACTCTGCCCATAGGCAAGCGACTAGGGGTCCCAGCCTAAGCTTCATTATCTTCACCATCATCCGGTTCAGCCTCCGAGTAGTAGTCATAGGGGTCTTGTTCGCATGGGTCTGAAAGATTATATCAGATGAACCTGAGTACACAACCGTACTCGCGAGTCAACACACAATGCAATTATTATAGATGCAAGGCTAATCAAAGGGGAAGCTCAAGGTTCCTTTTATTTGCATAAAGCCACCAATTTGAAATAAAGTAAGTAGTAGCCAAAACCTGAGACTTAGCATTTTGCTAACATGAGTTTTATAAACTGAGTTTTTGTTGTAAAGTACTAGTGGAGGTCCAACCTCCTATACCATTGAGTGGCTCCATCCACTCAATGCTCAGGCTATCCCGTAATTACCACTGGTCCCAGACCAAGCCTTTTCAAATCCCTAGGGTCCCACCCAATCTTTCCATTCCATCCACAAATCGGTTTTTAGAAAAAGGAAAGCTATATCAAGCAAGTTCTCAACATCGCTCTTGACCGTGAGCACGACTATCCAGATAGTTTTCTTACTCTGCAGAGTTTGCACGCTTTACCCACAAGAGATAATCATCTTGATATATACACATGTTTCCTTGGACATGTGAATCAAGGAGAGATTATCACAAGGCTTTTACAATGCTCAACCTCAACGTAACCCCACCTGCTAATGTTTCCACAGCCCGGAGCCAAGCTCTTCCAAGAGGCCCCCTCTTGCGTCGTGTGGTTTTCCAGTGGCTTCTTTCCCCTTTACCCACGCCACATTCCTCCGATGGAGAAGCCACGCCGAAGCGAGCAAATTAGTTAGCCAAGTCGTACCCATTATAGACTTGTGGTCGTACTGTTTTAACATAAGAGGTCATCACCAGATTCGGTCTTTAATTGACTTGGGCAGCACATCCACATACCAACATCCTCTCGTGCCCCCAGCACCAGCCCCTCTTTCCATCCGCCCAAGTCGAAATCTGTTTTTCAGGTTTTATTTATTTTGAAAATATTCCTTTAGTCCAACATACTAGCCAAGCTCCCAGCCTCGTCTGCCCAAATCTAGTTTTCATATTGAAAGAGTGTTGTCGGGTAATGTAATGTCCGAGTGACAATGTATCTAGCAAGGCTAAGCATGACACTTAGATATAGACTTATTAACTAGTATGTAATCCATTAAATATAGGGTGACAAAGGGTAGTGTCCAAGTTTAAGGATTGGAAGGTTATACACAATTATTATTAAGGCATTAGCTACGACTAGACCAAATATAGTTGCATAAATCATTGCAATACAATTTCATAATTTAAAGCAACATTATTTGCAAAGATTAGGTGCAATATGATCAAAGTGTTGACTAGCCTTGGTTAGAGTACTGTTGATCCTGATCCTGATCAATTGATGGTTCTTCGGTCGCCTCGGCTTCTATATACTCAAAGACAACCAAAAAGGCAAATAAGCACATACGAATGCAAATCGCTTTCAAACATTTGATGAACTCTAAATAATGTAAGGTCGTAAATCAGAAGTATTAGACCAGTATAGTTGAAGACTTAGTGGTCAAGACTCAGTGATCGAAACTCAGTGGTCGAACTCGAGTGGGCGAACTGTGTGGTTGAAACACAGTGGTCGAAACACAATAGTCGAGAGAGTGATCAAAATGAGTGGTCGAAACTGTGTGGTCGGAACACAGTGGTCGAAAGAGTGGTCGAAATGAGTGATCGAACTGTGTGGTCGAACTTTGTGGTTGAACTGAGTGGTCGAAACATAGTGGTCGAATTGAGTGGTCAAACTCAGTGGTTGAACTGAGTGGTTGAAACACAGTGGTCAAACTGAGTGGTCAAACCGAGTGGTCAAAACTCAGTGGTCGAACTGAGTGGTCGGACGGAGTGGTCGAACCGAGTGGTCGAACCTTAGTGATCGAACTGTGTGGTCGAGATACAGTGGTCGAAACACAGTGGTTGAACTGAGTGGTCAAACTGAGTGGTCGAACTGAGTGGTCGAAACATAGTGGTCGAACTGAGTGATCGAACCGAATGGTCGAAACTTAGTGGTCGAACTGAGTGGTCGGACGGAGTGGTCGAACTGAGTGGTCAAAACTCAGTGATCGAACTTTGTGGTCGAGATACAGTGGTTGAAACTATGTGGTCAAGACACAGTGGTCGAGAATGAGTGGTCGAACTGTGTGGTCGAAACACAGTGGTCAAACTTTGTAATCGAACTATGGTCGTGGCGCTACAGTGCTCGTAGCACTACAATACTCGTGGATGCTATAGTACTCGTAGCGGGCTGCGTGGTCGTAGCGCTACAGTACTCGTAGATGCTACAATACTCATAGCGGGTTGTGTGGTCGTACCGCTATAGTACTTGTGGTTGCTACAATGCTTGTAGTGCTACAATACTCATGGTTGCTATAGTACTTGTAGCGGGCTGCGTGGTCGTAGCGCTATAGTACTCGTGGAGGTTTCAGTGGTCGTAGCAGGCTATGTGGTAGTAGCGCACAAGAGGTCATAGTGCTCGAGTGGTCTAATAGAGTGGTCGAAAGGGGTTTCGACCACCTGATCGAAAGGACTTTGACCACCTGGTCGAAAGAGGTTTTCGATTAGGAGTGGTTGGAGAGGGGATACGACCGGGTGTCATCGGAGGACATTCCACTGGTCGTAGTCGAAGAAGTTTCAACTACGTGGTCGTAGAAGATTCAGCTGGTCGTAGTCAAAGGAGTTTCGACTATGTGATCATAGAAGACTCAACTGGTCGTAGTCGAAAGAGTTTTGACTACGTGGTCGTAGAAGACTCGACTGAATTCGACTACTAAATAGTGGTCGAAAGAAAGAAGGATTAGAATACTCCATAGTGGTCGAAAGAAAGAAGGATTCGAATACTCCACAGTGGTCGAAAGAAAGAAGGATTCGAATACTCCATAGTGGTCGAAAGAACCAGTGAAAGAACCAGAGAAAGAACCAAAGAAGAACAGGGCAACTCGAACCAGGAGGAGCATCTGGACCACTAGGAACGTACCGGTATGGAGCTGAGGGGATGAGCTAGCCGGAGTTGGGTGGCGACGGTGGATCGTGACTGCGAGTGAAGCTCTGCACGGTAGTGAGGGCCCAAGAAAAGAGAGTAGTCTTCAATCCTCAGGACGGCTTCAGGGACGTAGATGGATGGTCCCAAGGAAGGACTTGGGGTGCACCTCTCCGACGAGGTCAATTTGATCCCTTGGGCTGACTTGGTCGGAGGGGAGGAAGGATGAGGTCGACGGCGGTTCCGAGGGGGGAGGTCAACAGCGATGGCGACGTTGTGGTGGCACTCGGCCGAAGCGAGCGCTCGAGCCTTACCTGGAGCTTAAGCTTGCTTGAGGGAGGAAGAAAGTGGGGCTAGTACTGGAGTGGCGGAGAAGGCGATGAGGGGCTCGTGGTTGCTATATATATCAGCAGTGGGGCGGCGATGCATTCGGCACGGCCCGACAAGGAGGGATGGTTGGTGATTTGACAGGGTTGGCAGCATAGTGCAGCGGAGTGATGGTTCATAATGGCCGTGTGACAGCTCCCGCTAGCACACCTGCTTGATCTCACTTGGCGCCTGATTTTCAGTCAAAGGGGGTCTGGCCGCACCGGGTTTGCCCAACGGCTGGTCGGAGGAACAGCAAGCCGGGGGAAGGAATGGGCTAGGGGTCTTTAAAGTGGTTTACATAATATTGGGATTCCTATATCTTATAATTCTCTTATCTTTGTGCCATTTATACCGGCAAGAAAATATGATACAGTCCAAATAAGACTTGAAAATGCATTCAAGGAGAACGACATTAGTTATCATATAAAAAGTTTTAAAAGTCCCATATTTTTGCATTTATGGATTTTTGGGTTGTTACATTTAGTTTGTGCATTACCCTGTTCAGTGCACCGTTCTAGTTGAGTTAATTTTGTATTATTGTCTAGCACTGGGACACTGTGCAAGTAATGTCAGTGGGATCGGTTATTGCTCGATGAGGATAAATGTCATATAGGAAATTAGATTGGTAGCTAGATTAGACTTGAGCAATTTGTATGCTTACTAGTGTTGTTTTGATCTCTATCAATATGGTTCTGTTACTTACATACTTACAGTAGTTCAGTTGCCTAGTGCTTACTGAATTGATTATTTGTTTCTGTGATTCTATTTTTCTGCAAACTGAAATCAGAAAGGGTTGTGATCTCATTTTGCATTAAGAAATATTATGTTCTTCTATTGTCAGAAATGTTGTTAATGTGATCTCAATTGTGCACAGTGCCATACTTGATCATTTGTTAGCTGTAAGTATCATTGTTGTTTATTGCTCATGAGATAATTAGTAACACATTAGTAAAGTATTCTTGAGCTCAAAGTCTAATTGTTAGTTGTCATGTCTAATTTGTGAAGTATAAACATTAGTGGCAAGGAGGCTAGGATTTCATCTTGAGCAGCCCGACATCTGAGAGCAAATAAACAAAATATTAAATCTGAGCATTATATTGATTTTTATTGTCTACATGTTCTATGTTTTGAATATATTATCATGTTTAAATGATATAGAAGATTTACATGTTTATATGCTAATTTTGTCATTCAAATACTGATGGAAATATGCTTTAATTTATTATTAATTATGCTAAAATTAATTCTGAATATTTGCTAAAACTACCCTTATTAATTATGCTGAAATCAATTCCGAATATTTGCTTAAACTAGCCTTTTTACAACCCTTTCATCCTCGACTTTCACACTTTCATCCTTGACTTTCACAATTGCATATCCATCTTTCTCGACTCTTGCGGAGGCTCCTGATGCTGGTGACAATTCTTGTGTTGCCTACCAACAACAATAGGCAATAGAGCACATGTGGCGAGTTACAGTGGCGGGTATACAAGTGTGTGATGACAAAGAGGATCTCCCTTGCTCACCACCCGACATGTAGGCCCATTCTATTTCTTTTATTACTTTCATCACCCTCTAATATGAAGCATTGAAACCTGATGCTAGAGGTGGCCAAACGGCTCATTCGGCATGGCTGGCCCGTTTAACTATTCAGGACGTGTCGGTCTGTGGGCCAAGGTGCCGATCTAAGCACAGCACACCGACCGAATGGGTCATGCTGGGTCGGTCCGGCTACTATTTGGCCCGGTCGGGCGGGATAAAACGCATGTGTCGGTCGGACTATGACATTTTCTCTGCTTGACCACTCCTGTCCCAATCGCCTGCCTCGGGCTCGGCAGACCCATCTCCGCACCCGAGCAGTCGACGCTTGGCCACCCCGTCTCTGGGCCCGGCTGCCCCTGGCCGCCCCGCGCTCTGGCCTCCGCCGCACCCAACCATCTCCTCTGCGCCCCGGCCTCCCCACGCTTACTCGCTGCCCTTCCGTGCCCAGCCTCTTCTGCCGCTGTGCCGTGCTATGCCCCGACAGGGCTAATAATGCCGTGTTTCGGACCGGCCAGGCAATTCAAATGTAAATTGCAGAACGTATAGTCAACATTGGTAAAAGAAACTCAACGTGGTAAAGGGATGGCTCCAAGAAGGACAGATGGATGTGTGCAGATGGGATGTGCATAAACATATTCATTTACTAGGATGCATAAACATAATATTACAATTCACAACTTCTATTATACCAAATAATCCTTAGCAAACCCTGTAGGGCTGTAGGCTGTGTCAAGGAAAGAAGTCAAGAACCAGCGAGCTGCAGCCAAGTTCAACGACTGGGAGAAAATAAGATTGCTACAAATTTCAAGTTGAGGACGAAATGAGAAAAACACATACGTTAGGGACTGTAACGAAAATGTTCTGTAGGCTTCGTGGTTCATGCCTTCGTGTCGTGCACCGTGCACGCGCTGTCCAGTTTGAACTGATTCCCACAATATCGAACAACTCCAGGGATCGAACCAAAAAAACCGCCACTTTATTTTCCCCTTCTTAATCCTCTCCACCTCTCGCCTTCGTCTTCCCCCTCGTGCCCCTCCTAACCCTAGCTCCCCATTCTGCGTCTCGAATCGAATTCCACCCAAATTCCTGCCCGGGAACCCTAATTTCCCTCGCTCCCGTCAATTGGTGCCCCTGGGCTCCAATTCGAGGGCCTTCTCCCGCACGGGTTCGGTGCCGTGGTTGAGCCGCCACTTAGATGGATCCGATGGACATCGTGGGCAAGTCCAAGGAGGACGTCTCCCTCCCCAAATGTGAGCTCCCTTGCTCGAATTATCCCTTTTTTTTTGTTTCGATGCTTCTTGGTGTGTAAAATTTAGGTGCTGTTTGGTCTTGTGAGCGACGAGTTATTGGCTGCTGTAAACAACCTAGCTAGGGGTTTCTTATGAACTGATACGCTAGGAAGCTGTTTCTGAGTAGGGGTTTTGAAACGATATGGTGAGGAAAGTTAGGTTTGTGTAGGTGATGTTGTCATTTACATGTTCTTAGACCCTCGCAAAAAAAAAAAGGATGTTATTAGAACGGGCGTGCTCTTTCCCTGTGTCAACTGGCTTGGAATTCAATGTATAATCTTGACTACTTGGTGTATTTTAGTGGACAGAATTTGGTATTTCTGTTGATGATCCATAAATTAGTGTTGGTACTGGCTCAGAGGGGATTTGACTTCTGCGCTAACTGTTAGAATTTTCTTGTTTGGCGCGTAGTAGGTTCTGTATTTGTCTAGTTTTAATTTGTAAGTTTTGTCCCCTTTGTTGATATCCACGTGGGTTGTCGTGGAAGGTCTGAATTGTTGTGTTTAATGTGTCTTAGGAGTATCTTGATTGAAGTTGGAGCTTCTTTTGTCGGTTTTGAGTGGGTGAAATATGGTACTCCTTTTGTGTGCTTTAGATGCTCCACAGATGGAAATGTTCGTAACGGTCTGACTTTGTAGCTCATAGTGTATAGAGTTTGCCCTCCCTTTTGCCCTTGCCTTGTATGGTTGTTTGTAGAATCTCAAGAAAGTTTTTGTTGATACGTTTTGGTTAGAAACCTCGTGATGAATGTGGTATTTGTTGTGCGGATTATTTTTGTAGGGGGCTTATTGTTAGAAACCTCATGATAAACGTTTTGCTGTTTTGGTTAGAACCATGGAATATAGTGTCATAAATAGAGAAACTTTTGGAGGAATTATCGATTATAATTGTGAGATATAAATGATTCCTTTGACCCTGTACCGATGTATTTGACACTTTCCTGTTTACGAGTTTGTTTAAAATCATAACTGATTGAACGTTCTGTTTGTCTTTTCAGCAACAATGTTTAAGATTATTAAGGAAATGCTGCCACCTGATGTTCGAGTTGCAAGGGATGCACAAGATCTTCTTGTTGAATGCTGTGTAGGTAAGAACTAGACAATATAATCGATTATGGCTATCGTTTAAGTATATGCTACAAGTTTTGTGTTCAGTCCTGCAAGATTTTTCTTTTGAATAACATGGTTTGCTAGAATGTCATCGTCTTGAAAAATATAGCTCAATATGAATGGATGTCCTTTTATGAATGCAGTGTTTTATAGTTCTGAACTTTCTAAGATGAGTTCTAAAGAGAATAAAGAGGATCAAGATGCAAAATCTACCGCATACAGTAATAAAATGGTAGGGCTGAACTGCTCTATTTCTGTAAAATTTGGTTATTTCACCTGGGACAATTTAGAGTCCGGATGTTTGCATGTGAACATTAAGAGACTAAACAAGCTTATTCAGAAGGACAGGTTAAGATTTTGCATGTGTACTTTATCATATCTTTCCTGTTGTCAGTGGAAGATCCATGCTCTAACCATATATTTTCATGTTATTATCGTGAGTTCATGACACAATTTGTTCTACAAAAATGGTTTGCACATGTTTCCTGGGCATCTCTCACAATCTTTGCTTTTTTTACTGAAAGGTGCTGATTATGAGCAAAATCTTTTTCTTTTTCTGATCCAATCTAACTGCTTTTATGAACATTTTTCGTATATTCAGAGTTCATCAATCTTCTGTCTTCTGAATCAAATGAAGTATGCAGCCGAGAGGAGAAGAAAACTATTGCTCCTGAGCATGTTCTTAAAGCTCTACAGGTTTGTCTTTCCATTTCCTTATTTACAAAACTTGAATATTTTTTGTTTGTCATCATTGATGATATTGTGGAGGCTGCTGGGGGTTCTTTAACTTTTCATCTTTTGGTTGTACTTTTATTACAGCATTGTGTCAATATGTTGTCTAAGATAAAGGACATGATCTATATTCTTTCAATATTCTGCGAACTCAAGATAAAGATAACAGAATGCTTGGGGACAGTGTGAAATGGGAACATATGAACATTAGATTTCGTAAATGAATAATATGGAAAATTGGAGGGCGAAATATTAGAGTTCATGTGCTCTTGTCTGAATGTCTGATTGGTTGTGACTAAAATCTGAAACTTAATTGCTGAATTGAATGTCTGGGGGCAGTCCGGAGATCTACATGCTGGGGGATGCTTCTGCTATGTAGTACCTTAGATTGCGGCAGGGTTAAAGAAACCGGTGAAAATCCGCTGAAAGCTGGTCTAAGCCGGTCCAATGGGTTTTTTTTTAATAAAGGGCTAGTTCAGGGGCTAAATGACACCATTTGATCCCCATTTTTGGCTGAATAGATGTACATTTACTTCTTAGACATGATCCAAACATCAATTCTTGAAAAGCTCGAATTTGAAATTTTGAAAAAGAAAAAAAAAACGGGAACTGGCCAAAAACCACCTGTTTGCTAACCGTCCAGGTACCGGTTTTCTTGGGGAAAATGGAATCTTGAACCCAGGATTGAGGACTCTAAACTTATTTTCGCATGATCTTACACAGTATTTATTTCCTTCTAGCTGTTGATATTTCTAACCAGTATGTGAAATTCTTGAGTTTATCTCAATTCTCTTCCTATCCACAGGATCTTGGATTCAGGGAGTACATTGAAGAGGTTTATGCTGCCTACGAACAGCACAAGCTTGATACTCTGGTTTGTACTGTTTTGCACCCACAAGACTATGCATAGTATTCCCTCTTCTAACAACTAACGTTGCACAACATATTGACACCAATATATTTCTCTTGAGCAGGACTCTCCAAAGGCAAGCAAATTCACTGGGGTGGAGATGACAGAGGAAGAAGCTGTCGCTGAGCAACAGAGGATGTTTGCTGAGGCCCGAGCAAGGATGAATAATGGGCCTGCCAAACCAAAGGAGCAAGAAGCGGAACCACAGCAGCCCCCACAACCTCAATTGCAGCTGCATCCTCAACCACAGCAGCCGCTGCAACCTCAACTGCAGCTCCATCCGCAACCACAACAGCCCCCACAACTGCTGCTGCATCCTCAACCCCAGCAACCCCAGCAACCTCAGCAACAGCTGCATTCACAACCACAGCAGCCTCCACAACTGCAGCTGCAACCTCAGGAACAAGCTCAGCTGCAGCCCCAGTTGCAGCCGCAGCCACTATCACAACCACAAACGGAACATGGCTTGGACAGTTAGTGATTCAGTGTTGTGTAGCCTCAGTATTAAGGAAAAATTGGTTTACTTTTGCTGGCAATTACTAGGAGACTGTGCCAATTGTTAGATTGTGCTCTAGGTTTCCATGCTTCATGTACAATGTAAATCCAGTGTGATTTCAGTTACCGTGTTTCTAATAATCTCAAGCTATCTAGTTACTGATGTACTTAACGTATTGAATACCGTATTTCTGACTGTATGATGTAGTCTCATGGCACCGTGTGTGCCGTGTCAAAGGATACTCCTTTACCAGTGTAATTGCCTAACTTAACATATATCCATGCTGATAGTGATTGGTTTCAGTTAGCTATTGTTTATTGGTTGCTAGGTGCCATCACGAGTTCACAACACTGAAGTGACTGGGTAAGCCCCAAAACTGTTTGTAATGGAAAGTCTAATCGCCAATGACTATCTGCATCTATGTTTTTTAGTGGAAATGCTGGAGGTATTATATGTCCAGCATGACACTGCCCACCAGCACAACAGTTTCAGCAAAATATTACCGCACCTTCCAAAGTTTTAACCATATAAAATCTCTGACAAAACCAATTACCAGTGCGCTCTTACTACACAACAGAGAACTCCCATGAACTGCCCATGCACACCAGCAGAACATTGTTGCACAAAGACACCCTCAAATATGCAAACCATGTAAGTAAATCCATTGACATGCATCAATGTAGGTCTTATTACAAACAGTAACAGCAAAGTCACCCATGCATACATGGTACAACAGTAGATGCAGATCACTGCATCCACATATGCTTTCTTGAAGAAAAGAGTACAACACTGAACACTCCTCTCCACCTGCTAATTGATCAAGCCGATTGACTTAATCCAACGTTGCAGCTCTTATTGTTGTTGCTGAGTAAGATAGCATGTCATACAAGAGCCAAATGTAGCAATAGCATCCATCACCAATGCAGATTAATTAATTAAGCTAGCGCCATGCGCAAGCTTAATTAATCCCTTAATTTAATTAGCTTGGCTGATCACTTGCATGTGGCGACCAGGACCCTCCTGGGCGGCAGCGATGGCCGGCGGCCGTGGAGGGTGGCGAGGTTGTCGAGGATGAGGATGTCGCCCTTCTCCCACCGGAACTGGATGCTCTCCTCCTCGATGATCTCGCCGCACCGCCGCACGAAGCACGCCGGGATCTCCGACCCGTCGGCCAGCGTCGCCGAGCTCAGCTCCTTGCCGTGCATCCCCACCACCGTGTTGAACCACATCCGCCGCCCCCTGCGCCCCGGGAAGACGCGCGTCAGCTTCCGCGGCCCCAGGATCGTCTTCACCCCGCCGTCCGGCAGCCACTCCACGTCCATTCCCAGCGCCCTCGCCCTGCATTATTATTATTATTCACACGTGTTCAGATGCTACATATGTGCGTTGTCGTCCAGGCCCATGACGTGGTAAACTAACCAGTCCATGGTTAGACCCATAGACAAATGCTACACGTCTCCTTGCCTGTGATATCAATGTTGAGTTTCCTAGCTGGCCATCGCAGTTAGTCAGAGTAAGCCTCTTGCTCTGGTGCAGTGGTATCATTTTCATTTAGGACTTGTTCAGAAAACCTAAATTTCCAAGCCACCCTGACCGAGATTTTGAACTAAAATCTCAGTTTATTCACAGGAATAAACCGGAAATTTGAGTTTCCGAAGGCCTTAGAGTTTAAGGGTGCGTTTGGTTCGTCGAATCATTTGGTCATGAACCGTCCAGTACGGGAAATGAGTTTGTTCAGGTGTTTGGTTGGTTGAATGGAACCAAACCGTTCGGGATGAGATGATTCAAGAAATAGGAATATTCCATGTTTATGCTGTATCATCCTGTTCGAAAAAAAAAATCATAAACCACACCGTTTACTCGAATTCTAAAACGCGCACGAAAAAAAAAGGCATGATTTACGAGGTTCAAATGACCATATTTTCTAAACCGAGTATCCGATTTGCGATCCGATTGAACCGTTGTGTTCTTTGTCATTTAATAAATAAAATAAGACCACTCTTGGTATATTTTACTGCAAAAAATATTATTCATGTACCATCCTATCCTACCAACCAAATACCATCTTGAACCATCTAGGACCATCCTATCCCACCAACCAAACAAAATCATATATCATCCTATCCCACCAACTAAACACCATACTTAATCATCTCATCCAGACATCTCATCCTACCTGTATCATCCCATCCCATTCAATCTCATCCCACCAACCAAACGCACCCTAAGCTGTCGGGGAGAGTCAAGCCGGCGGGTACATACCTCTTCTCGGCTTCGGCCTTGTCGGAGGTGGCGAAGGCGTCCTCCCAGCCTCTTCCGCGCATGGACTTGGTGTCGTCCTTGCTCAGCGCCGTGAAGGTGTACCGGAGCCCCTTCTTGTCGAGCTCCTCCACCATCTCCGGGAACTCCTCCAGCGCCCGCTCCGTCACCCGGAAGCTCGGCACGAACGGCGTCTCCCCGCCCGCCGGCGGCGGTACCTCGCAGAACAGTATCACCTTCTCCGGGAACTCTTTGATCTACACACATCACACATGTACGAGTTACGTATTCATCAACGCCATTAATGGCGATCGATCGAGATGCTGAAGCTGAGGCGTGTAAGTATATGTATGTACGTACGAGGACCATCTCGTGGTGGTAGTAGATGAACTCCTGGAGGGGGCCCTCGTTGGCGGTCCAGATGCGGCCGTGGACGTGCGTGCGCGGGGCGGGGCCGACGTACCGGATGTCTGGCCACCCGAGCGCCTCCACGACGGCGTTGAACTCGACAGCGTTGCGCACGTCGAAGCCGCGCAGCAGCACGCCGCTGTTGGCGACCACCTTCCCCTCCACCCACTCGCGGTTGGCCCTCAGCGCGGCCACCAGCGCCTCGTGGCCGTTGCCGCCATTGCCGCCTTCCTGATGAGGTGTCAGGACCAGCGGCACCTGCTCGTCGTCGATGGTCTTCTGTCCCTTGCACTCGCCCACGCTGAAGAAGTCGCCCATGGTAGTGCGCTCTCTCTCTCTCTCTAACTTTGTATGGACTGGTACTTAATTGTAAGTGCAATGCAAGGACTTACATGTGCCATGTGTATATATATAGGGAGGGGAGAGAGCGATCGTACTTCCTCTATTCTTTTTTATTTGTCGTTTCAGAAATTAACACGACCTCTCCTGCACGTGCTTTATTATAACCTTTTCTAATTATAAGGTGCAAAAAAATTTTCAAATTATAACGATATTGTAGTATTTTTTGTAATAAATCTATTAATATTGTTTTCATGCGACAAATCTAAAATATTTTTGTTCATATGAGTGGCCAAAATTTTAAAATGATGACTACAATCGTTGTAAAACGATAGAGAGGGAGTAGTAAAGAGTAATAGTATGGAGATGATGCATATTATACATTTGTCCTCGCAAAGATTGAAGAGGGGAGAGAACAAGAGCAACTGCGAACGAAACCATGCATTTCTTTTGACCTCTATGGTGGTGATAAGAGATAAAACAAACTGATCGATCGATGCATGCAATGCGCATTGTAAATAAGAACAAGGCTGCACGACGATTATGACAGGTTAATTCTTCATGAACTTTCTACATGTTGTTGTCAGGATCGAACAGTACGATGACGTACTGAATTATATGCATGGAAATTTCATCGATTCAGGGAACAAGGTTGATTTGTTCGATGGCGGTTTCGGTTTTGAAAGGGTGGTAGGAAGGTGAAATTGCAATGATCGATCGACGATGGAAATTAATTTACCCGGCTGGATCGGAGGAGCTTAGTTTTCACCGATGATCGTCGCAAGATTTGCTCTTGGATTTGATAATTTCACTGCTGTATGTGTACGCGTGTACTTCGTTACAAGGAATAGCTCGATGCCACCAAAATTATGAGCCATTAATCCTGTCAGCAGCAAAGGCAGCAAACTAGAAGCACACCAAGAACCAGCTTTAGTGCTTGTGGCGCCCCGTGTTATTACCCCGAAGGATAATCATACTTAAGCAAAAAGATTACTATTTATCTATCCGGTATGATACCGCTCCGACGAATAGTAAGTTTTACGAGTCTACACAGCAGAACAATAAGATAGAAACTGTACTTTACTACACAATTAGCCATACAAGACTATAGTTTTTAATACAATTATTTAATTACACGGGAAACGAATTCCTCACGCTGGCCTGCCTTGATCCACCGGTCGTCTACTCGTCCCATTCGCCGAATAAGGTGTCCACCTCAGCTTGGTCCTCGTAGTCAACGCCTTCGCCTCCTGCGGCCTCATCGGTACGTTCGTGCCCTTCATCCCACTCGGGATAAATTCTGACCGGACTAGGGTCTAACAAAAGATAATACTAGCAAGTTTGAGTATTAGTATACTCATCAAGCATTAATAGTAAAAATACACTTTATGACACATCTCTGTTCTTTACTTCATTTTCTAGTTCATCTCTGTTTTTGAAAATAAACAACTCGTTAAACATTAGGTGGCAGATTTTAATACTGAAAAGACTACTTGTAACTCGGAGAGAAGATAGACCCATAGCGGTTCTTGTAGACTCTAATCCAGACTGGCATGAATTCATGATTTTGTATAGCACTGCGCAGGCTTGTACCACTTTACCCATAGCTATTCTGAGCTCTTTATGAGCTAGGTCCATTGCATTTCCTTTGATGCGACTTCGAGTTCAGAATACAGAACGTTTCCAAGTTATGTTTACTTTATGTCAGTGTTGACTTAGTCATAGTGCTGACCTCGCCATCCACCGAGTTCTAGTAATATTGGTTGGAGCGGCTCTCCTCCGTGCCCAACGCTCCACCTTAGGGCAGCTCTCTTCCGTGCCCAATACTCCAATGTAACCCGTTGTGGAGAATGTAACTACGTAACAAGGTAGCATTTTCTGTCTGCCGAAATAGGAAAATGGTTGGCACTTAAATACGGCATCTGACCGAGAAAGAGTTTTGTTGGTACTTATATATTAACTATATGTAAAAGGGTCCCACCTCTTGCCTCATCGTCGTCGTCGTCGTGTTCCCCTACCCGGGCCCCCTTTACCAGCTATAATATTAACTCTTTCCTTACCTCTTTCATCTTCATCTTCTTTCATTTACCCGATTTGATTTTGAGATATAATTTTATGCGATATGTACTATAGTGCAGAATGTAATTTTTACATTTAATATAACTATATTGATGTTTAAGAAATAAGCTTGCCTTCGTAATTGTAGTAAAGATTGGCATCGACGTATACTGGATCAACTACTCCTGCCTGTATACTGGATCAACTACTCCTGCCTGAACCGGATCGTTTGCTGCAAATATACGGCATACGCAAATAATATGTAAATAAATACTTAGTTGCTTTAGGTGTTAATAGGTGTATGTTAGTTAGTGGGTTTTCTTTTGTGAGTATATTTTAATTTGATAACATTTTTCTTGATCCCCGTTAAGTTAGTACTCCCCAACTGCAATTGTTCTACGGTCTACTAGCTCTAGGGTCGAAATTGTCGAAACCGCGTTTTAAGGTACGAAAATAAAATACTACTCGTACTCGCATTTTACTAAGTTTATCAAATTTTATTCACACTAAAAAGCTTAAGTGATTTTATTTAATTGCGCACACATTTATCTACTTGTCTAAATAAACTCGGTGTTGTTTATTTTAATTATTTAATCAAGATAAAATTATTGTTAATGCTACAGATTATTTGCCTAATTAATTGGGTCCTACCGGTGATTTATTTATTTTAAAAAGTCTCATATTAATATTTTACATTTTTTCCTATTTTTATTTCAGATCGGTCTATCTACTGTTATTTATCTATACGGGGTGTAAAAATTTATTTTTTTGGCGATTTGACCAAAACTCGTAGGTAATGCATTAAATTATTTATCTAACGCGATAGTGATTTTATTAGATTTATTTTACCATTTTTCTACACTTTTATTTTATTTTTATCGGTGGGTCTACTACTAAATATTCTAACATGGTTTAAAATTCTATACTTCTGGCGATTCGTCCAAAAATCACAATTATGGTGCGTATGCATTCTATCTACCTATATTTATTTTTGTAAAATTTTTATTTTGAAATTTCCTTTGATTTTCTCTTCCTTTCCTCTCTTTTTCCCTTTTTCTTCTCTCTCCTACCGTATCCAACCATTCCTTCGGCCGAAATGTTGCTGGCCATTCATTTCTTTGCCATTATTTAATTTACCCACTCTCTCTCCTCATTTCTTTGGTTCGGCTGAACACATACACAGGCCCATTTCTTTGCTTCTCTTCCTCATTTCTTTCCTATTCTCTCTCTTTTTCTCCGTGGAATTTCTTCTTGGTGCCTGGCTTTAGCCGCACATCCCCATGGGGGCCATGGCGCCTCCTCTTCTAGCCTCTCTCCTTCTCTCTCTCCCCTTCATCCATTCGGCTAAAGCTCCCTGGTGCTCTCTTCTTCTTTCCTATTTCATTTCTTCCTTTTTTTTTACGTAAAAGATAGAAAAGTCTCTACCTTGTGACCATTATATTAAAAATAGTTGTCAGGCGATACAAAGTACGCGAAAGGAAAGAAAAAGAAAAAGAAGAAGAAGAAAACTATACAAACATGGATTTTTAAAAAGAATTCACAATAGGAGGTGACTCCACTGTCGAAGTGAATCATGATGCTCGGTTTTGGTCCTATAAGCCCATAGTGCAATGTATTCCTTGATCTGATGTTGCATCTCGGTTACACCAGTGTCATTATTTTGGAATATTTGTTTATTTCTCATGTGCCATAATGTATGAGCGTAGGCTGCAAAGCATATGAGCCAAATTTCACGGTAGTTCAGTGATTGCATTGATACCCTTTCCACAAATTCGAATATGTCTTTGGAGGTAGTAGCTATTGGCGATAATCCTAGCTTTTTCCATAGATGATCTGCAGCTATACATTGTAGTATGATATGATCAATTGTCTCTAATGTCGGGCAAATGTCACAGTGTGGATTCTGAATCCAATGTTTAGTCATCATATTATCTTTAGTGTTAAGTTTTCCCCTGAAAACTAGCCATAAAAAGACTATATCTGTGTGGGATTGATCTGTGCTAGGCATAATCGAATGCTCTCCATTTTAGACCATGGAATGACCGGGTTCTATATATTTCTGATGTAATTATTTTCGCCCTTGTCGATATGATGACTCTTCGGTCTAAAGTTCCCTGCGCGAGTTGTTGCCCGGACAAAACCTGAATCAAAACATGGTATTCCAAGAGTGCCTGCTGAGATAGCACCGGGTGAAGCGAAACCACCCAAGCGTTATCCACAAACTGTGAGCTGACTGTGCAATTCCGATTAATTGCATAAGTGAACAGAATAGGAAAGCATATATATAATCTTCATGTTGGGGGTCCAATGGCCTTTCCGAGGAAGTAGTCTTTCCATCCCCGATTATGACTTTTGTCATTTGCGTAGTTGTTTCAATAACAGATGCCAACGTTTTCCAAACTGTTGTGTCCCTTTGGCGGGATTGCACCGGTATGAGACCTCTGATATATTGATGTCTTAACCAATTGAAGCAAGGTTCGGTAGAGTTTGATAGTAACTTTCTTGTCAACTTCATGATCAAGGCTTTGTTATGAATTCGTAAATCCCGGATCCCTAAACCTCCTTGCTCTTTTGACAATACCACTGCAATTCATTTCTTTTTCACAATTTCTTCATCTCTCCCCCTTTTGCTTCTTCCTGGAGTTGCTTTGGAATCCTCCCCTAGCCATGGCGTCGACCCGGCTGGCTCGGCCTCGTGGTAGGCCGCCGACGCGCGCACCCATGTCCACCTCCTCTGCACCGTCCCCCGTCATGCGTCGGTCGCTCGCCTGGCTCGCTCGGCCGACGCCCTACTACTCTACCTCCCTTATTCTCCCTTCTGTTGATTTACCTCTAGTCGAGAGTATTGATTTTATTTGACTGACGCTTATGGTTCACTTTATGATTTTAGTACTTAATCTAGTTATTCACTGATGTTAGTTGTGCACTGTGCTCATGTATGCTGGAGGGGTGCTACTGATGGTAATGCTTCACTGCTATACTGAGGTAACACTTCCCTTTAAACCCATGCTCTACCCTCTACCCTCTACTGCTCTGTGATGAACTCTAAAGGATGCTCTGAGAGCTAAAGTTTTATGTTCTCTGTGATATGCTATATGTGTATGGTAGTACAACCTGAGGTATACTTGTGTTACCTCTTGTGGGTTCTGGGGTGGGGGAAGGAGGATGGCAATGCTGGCTTCGAGCTGGTGCTCTCCTCCTCTTCCCTGCTGTGGGTGCTTGCAAGCTGGGATGAGGAAGCTGAGCTTGCCTTGGGTCTCCTTGCTCCTGGTAGCTTGGCTGGCTTGGAGTTCTTGATTGCCTTAAGTTGGTAAGAGAAGAGAGAAAGGTGGTTCTGTGGCTTTGAGGGAGAGGCAGTGAGGGGCTAGGAGTTTTATCAAAAGGGGATGGCTCAGCTACCCTTATCTGTTGCCTGTGCAAATCCTTTTTACTATAATTCCTATTCACTTTTACCATGATCTTATCTATTGATGGCTCTACTGTGACTGCTGCTCCTTGATGCCCTATTGTGAACTAAAAGCTTGTAATGCTATGCTACCCTGTGATGCTCTCATTGAGGGGATTGCTTAAGGAGAAATGTATTTGTGGGATTTTATTTGGTTTGTGACACTCTAGGAAATGTGGGTGCTGGGTTTTAACACGCCGAATGATGAAACCCATATGAGTGACAGATGCTGGTTAATTTGAGTCGGTCAGGGTACCTTGCAAACCAAGGGGCCGATCGATTTGGATTAATCTGGGAATCCTACTGAACTTTGGGTAGACTGATGGCAACCGATTGCATTCTAACTAATAGTTACTGTTTTCGGTTTGGCTAAACATTCCTAAGTCGTGGTTTATGCAAAATGGAAAGGTGGAAGATAATGGCAAGGATGGCTTTAGTGAAATAGATGCAAGACGATGAATTGTAATTTTATTACTTCTTGTAATTTACCTTTTTATTGGTTGTAAATGATTTTTGTGTCCAAAATTTGAGTTGTAGGCATGTTTGGTATAGCTCTGCTCCAAGTTTTTGCAGCTCTAACTCTAGCTTCACTCTTGGATCCACTTCTATAAGAAGTTAGAGCAATCGGATGAGGTGTTTGGTTGTAAAGTTGACTCTAACTCCAGGAATAAAAAGGATGTTTGTAAAAGGACTACACTATCCCTGTTTCATGACTTGTAATCTTTTTTTATATGAATTCTACTAGGGACAAACATCATAGAATTCCCAATCCCTGAAAATGGCAAAATTTAGCTGTAGACAATCAAGATGCTCTATGGTCTACTGTCCATATGCACCTGGTTCATAAACTTGTAAGATAAATCTCTGCTAATTTACACATTATATATAACATTCAACTTATCTCTAGAACCTTAATCCTTAAGCAAACATTCTGGGATAGAAAAATTATGACAATTTTATACATCTCTAAACATCATCTAACATAGCAACAACTAGCAATTCATCTCTGAAAGTACACATCCAAAATTCAAACCCAGTGAGGTATCTCACACAGATAGGCTTCCAGTGTATAGCTAATATGGATAGAATACAAAGAACCATACTGATGAACTAGCCATAATGGACCATACTCAATTTTGTACACATTGCATGACTTCAATTAGGATGTCTACATGCAAATCACATATTCATCCTCCCTTTCCACATCCTTGTTACAAAGCACCCTTCAATCTTCCATGCGCTTCCTACTCCCTATGTCTTTGCATCGACCCTTCCCTTTCAAGCTGTTGCAGAATAGGGTAGATGATTGCTGAAATGCAAGCAAGTGGATCTGACTATAAGTCCAAAGTACACTGCTATGAAGGATGCAACACAGTAAAATGAAGTTACATATTACCATAGAATTCTCTAAGGCTTGCCCGCCTCTCGTACGTTGACATTGAGCTATCTCCTTCTGCATAAACCTGTATAGACAAAACATAAATGATTCTTTAGAACTATAATGATTTGCAAAGACCTTGAGTTTGGTTTTACTCTATTATATTCAACCCCAACCACAAGAACTCACTAGGTCCATAAAAGGAGTAAGAACCAATCCCGACCATTACTTTACATTTGCAAGACTGAAATGGTATCATTCCTAATCACGGTAATGTGCCTTGCAATTACTAAGCACATCACTAATGCATAAAAGTATAAAACAAATTCAACCATGGCATCTCCAGGAACTATCATTTGTGAGCATCTGAATGAACAAGGACTATAAATCACAACAACCTAAATAATAGCTCAATTCAACATATTTGCAATTGGCTCTTTCACTTGAATATTTGTTATGAATAATACATTGTATTGTTTTAAGATGGCTTCAAAACTTAGTAGTGGAAAAGCTTACTTCTCTATTCACCAGTATAGTACAAAGCAAGTATATGGACTACTTACACTAGGCGTCGAATACATGGATGAGTCCTCAATGCCTTGATCACCTATCAAAATATTCTGGATGTGAGCTTGATCCTCCATGAAGGTCGGTAGTTTAATCACAAGCAGAATGTCATACAGGACAATTAGAAACATAGTACAAGTACAATATTCAGGATGTGAGCTTCAGTCAACTAATATGGTGCTAGTTATTAACATGAAGACTTTCTGTTCTGTGAACTTCCAGCACAATGGCATATAGGTAGCTAAATGTAGTTGCATAGAATTCAAAAAGCAAGAGATGCCAATATATGAACTAATTATTAGTAATGTTAAAATGTGGTCCATATCTTCTCAGATAAAAAAGGAAACAAAATTATAAATTGGCTGCACTAGTCCATACCCATGGATGTGTCTCTCATCCTTTCATTTTAAAACATTTAGTGTTTGTGCACATAACAAAGAGCGACAAGCAAAAAGAAACTCATATATGACTCAGTAGGCAAGTATTCACATGCATAACACCAATGAGCTCCCATTCTCGAAGTTACAAAAAGTTTAACATCTTAACATCTAACTGCTGCTTCTAGTATCATACATATATTCTATGAGGTTTACAAAAGAAGAATGGATGAACATGAAATTAATAGTTAACCTAACTAATAGAGCTGTTGCTGTGTGCATTTATTGAAATACAATCCTGCTTGCCTGACTAACATAGCTGTTGTGAGGCGGCGGCCATGTGGCCGGAGAACCAATTGACAGCGCTGCCACCGACGTTGAAGGCCATCTCGTCTTACACGTGTGCCGCTGACCTCGAGGACAAGGCCGACGAGCTTGAGGTGGTCGCGGATGATGCGTGAGGTAGCGGCCATGTGGGCTAGGGAACCAGTTGATGGCGCCGCCACGGACGTTGAAGTCCATCTCACCAGCGAACTTCACTACCCACGCTAGCCCCGCATCCCGGTCGCTCCCCCAGCGCATGCGGTGCCTCCTCAGATCAATCGCAGGGAGCGAGAAGGGATGGGTTAGGATCGACGCCGCCGTGGAGGGGAACGTCGCCCTCATCGCGGCCGGGAGGGGGTCGTCGCGATCGGGGAGGAGGGGCGTTGCCGCCGCCCTAGACGCCATTGCCATCTAGGGTTTCTCTCGGCTGCCGTAGGGATTTGGGAATCGGGAGGTGAAATGAAACGAGTGCAAGGGGATGGGGGTGCCGGGTGGGAAAGCCGAAGGGTAGTCTAGTGGCATATTGTGGGTAATTAACCCCAACTCCTAGTTGTATTTTGCTTTGTTGGTCTGCTTCTCTCACCTGGAGTAAGGTTCCACCTACTCCTAAAAATTGCACTCCTAACTGCTCTGCTCC
Organism: Ampelocalamus luodianensis; assembly: GCA_036346255.1. Classification (NCBI taxonomy): domain Eukaryota; kingdom Viridiplantae; phylum Streptophyta; class Magnoliopsida; order Poales; family Poaceae; genus Ampelocalamus; species Ampelocalamus luodianensis. Next base: position 24,855,659 of record CM070632.1, on the reverse strand, counting down.
TGGTTGCTCCAACTCCAAAAATTTTGTGGAGTTACCCTGTTTGGCACAGCTCTACCCACTCCAACTACGAAGTTAGGAGTTGGAGCCATACCAAATAGGCTTGTAATATATTGACTTCATTTTGTAAAAGGACTGTTGTAATGTCTTTAGTGTTGTAAATATTGATGTATTATTTGTTGTATTGAGATGATGTTGTATGATTATTATAATACTTCATTTTGTCAATTGTGTTAATTAAGCATTTGATAATAATCGAGGTTATGTTTTGATCTTGGTTTGATGGATTTTTACTTAACGTTAATTACGAATTAATGTTTGTTTAGTTCGTTCTAATTATGCAGGTTCTCACAGTGCTTGATCAAGCTATTGACAATGTCTCGTTTGAAGAAAAAAGGGTTTGTTTTTGCCTAATTATCATGTACCCTTTTTTTAAAAAAAAACTTTTGAGATAAATTCAAATTATAGCGCACTGGTTAAATATGCATTATTGATCAACCGTAGCATAGCCTAGCGGTGTGACACATTGTTTCTATAGCTAATGACTAGAGTTAGATTTGTGAGATGTGAGATATAAGATGACTATGCTAACCAATTGTCCTCGCCATCTAAAAAATATGCATAGTCGAAAATTCCATGAAAACAGGATAACTATAAACATGGCACTGTTTTTTTGTGGAGCACTAGGGGAAACAGATTTTAATTAGCTCAGATGGGGTTGTCCCCATATGCAATCCACCCTCCATTTGACTTTGTGATTCGTGCCCATATTTCCCCACCTCAACCCATACCAAGCCTATACGGTATAGATACACACTCTCTCCCCTCCCTCTCTCTCCTTCCCTCGGTGGCGCACGAGAAATGGTGAGGGGCCACTGTGAAGTAGTGTTTTTAGAAAGAGGAAAAGGGGATGAAATATATGGAGGGTATTGTATGCACGTATCTCGGAACAACTTGAATGGTGGATCATATTAGGGGATACCCTAATAACGATAAATTTTGACTTTCTCAGAACACCAATCTCTAGGTGAAAATGCTACTAGCTAGGGCTTTGGCCGAGTCAAACTTATTGGTTTACCCTTCCTAAAAACAAATTTACATCCCACATAATATATTTTCGGCGTTTTCATCGAGCATCTTCTAGGTGCAGAGCTCTAGCAATCGTAGAGGCTATGGTGACAATGCGACCAAACCGCCATCACTGTAAAATTCAATTAGTGATAGCGTTCGAGAACATACTACTTACTCTATCTCACAAATTAAAATTTGAGTTCTCTAAAAAATAAATTAAGCAACTTATGAGAATATTTCGCTAGTTATAATTGAGGGGATTTCAAAGTAACATCCTCTCAGTTTCCTAGGAATCTGCTAAGGATCCAACTAGTTGATTAGAAGGATCACAAATTGTTTGCCGAATCTTTCACAGGTACACATGAAGATTATTAATGCATTGTCTTTTTCTCTTTGCTTTGGATGAACAATACCACGCAAGTGAACAGTACCAAATATGATGAGTTGAGGGGCGAATAGCAATCTCATAAACCAATTCGGGTGAATTGAATTGCAAAAAAATCAACACACTTACAAACCAATCTAATAGATTGAATTGCAAGTAACAGTAGCCTCGGTGAACAGTGTCCACATGTGAACAGTGCTGAACTCTTAGTCTCTTGATCCCTCTCTCAATCTCTCAAGAATAACAAGCCTCTCATCTCCCAAACACATGAACACACAATATGCGTCAAGTGACTTTTCTAATTTTTATTCATCTAAATCATAACTTGTCTTTACATGGTGCGGCTATGGGGCTTAAATAGGCTCCCACGCAAGCACAATGGTTTTAGATGAATAGTACCACACGTGAACAATATGCATGAATAGTGTTCAAAACCAACTCGACCTCCTAAATGCACACAACTCAGATTCTCCTATTTTTGGAATTAAAAAAACAGCAAAAAAAAGGATTTGGATTTACTAGCTAAAACCGAAACTAACTCCATCTCAAACTATCCTATTCGGATGAATAGTACCAACAATACTACACTCGTGAATAGTGTCCGAGTCAGAAATCAAATGTGATGGCTGTCCGAAAATAGAGATCAAAACGAAATCTAAAGGAGTCCTACATGGAAACCGAGTATATCTTTCCTTTGCTCCTTGCACCAGCCTTCTTGTGCCACAAACCATCGAAGCTTCTCATATCGTGCACCTGGCTTCCACCTTCCCCCACGTGGCCACTTTGTCACCACACGCCATGCATGCATGCTTGGCCTCCCATGCATAGCCTTTGACCTATGTGCATTTTCCTCACGCGCACATATCTTCATTGCCTAGCCTTGTTTTCGGTCGAAAGCAAGCATTGTCTTCTTTCCCTTTGGCCGTCCTCCCCATCCACCCTCTCGGCCACATGTAACACTTTCTTCATTTGTTTGATCAAATCAGCACCCATTGTCACCTCAAGTTGTGAATGCAATTTAGGATGACAAACTAAAGTGGTAGTAGTACTTGACGCCATATCATCCCCTCCCCCTTCAAGCGAAATCGTCCTCGGTTTCGAGGTAGTCTTCACGATCACCTTTTCAGCGACGATCTTCTCAACACGAATAGCACTCTCCAGCATAGGACACAGGGTATACGATTTGCCCCGATGCACCAAATAGTACTTGTTGGACCTCCCGTGTTGTGTAGCATTGCGATCGAATTACCACAGACGTCCCAACAACAAGTGACATGCATGCATAGACACGACATCACACTCCACCTTGTCCTGAAAATCTCCCACTAAAAATGAAATTGTAACATGGTGAGTAACCTTCAGCTTACCAACATTGTGCAACCATTGCACATAGTATGGTTAAGGATGCCGCTACGTTGACAATCCCAAAACTGGTACCAAATCCTCGCCGATGATGTTGCTGTAGCTGCCACCATCAATGATAAGCTTGCAAACCTTTTCTTTGATCTTGCATTCAAATTTAAACACGTTGCTTCATTGCCCTTTATAAACAATAGCTATGTCATCAACCCGAACCATCTTCGTCAGCATACAAAGACCGTCTTGTGGTGCCTCGCCGTTGGCTTTGCCATCATGAGAATATGACTCCTCCTCTTACTGTTTTTGGGTAGAAAGAAGGGCCACCATCACTGTTTTCTTCTTTTCTTCCTCGGCTAACCTTTCTTCTTCCCGTTTCTTCGCCTTTAGCTTTTGTCGTTGCTCTTTAATGGCATCTTGGACCTTATCACGCCACTATCTATCTTCAAGGTACCTCACAATGACCAAGATGTAATCTCCCTTCGCGTTTCTCTCCAAGGAAAAGAGAGACGCATGACGGAACATGATGCAACTCGGTGTATGTGATGTTCGGCCAACCAATGTGCACCAATCACCAATGAACATGCTCACATATGCATAGGAATCACATCACAAGTAACAACAGTAGTATACCCATCCAAACATAATTCTACCTCCACTTGTTTTGTGATCGGAATGTGCTTGAACCTCCAAAACAACAGATATGGCTTCGGATGTGGCTTTGTGACCAACCAAAATCTGTCTGGCTTGCAGCGTTTCTCAAGCTTCTTGTATCGATCATCATAGCACAATCTGTGTTCCACACTCGACATCGATTGAAGAATATGTAGCTCAGATCGTGGAGTGGATCCTCCTCACGTTGATCTATAGAATAGCTGAATTGCATGACCAACTTCATCTCCTTCATGTCGGGCATGTCAATCCTTGATCTTTGTATCAACAAAGTATCGTGAGCAACTGAAACTCTGATACCACCTAATAAGGATCCAACCAGTGTTGTAAAAATCGGTCGTGACTGTGAGGACCCCAGTTTATTTGGCTTGTAATGCATAACCAACCACCTGGTCCTAGCATCACAAATCAAATAAACTGATCCTCGAGATATGTATACTTCCCGAAGCGATATACACACCTCGGTACAAAATTAGACATCAACTCCATTCCAAACATAGAGTCCAAACACTACACTACCAAGCGGAAGATAAACAAATAGTAGAGTTATTACGGACATGGCCGATGTGGCCACAAGATACACAAATAAACAAGAACGACAGTGAAGCAAAGTGTCATAAGATGGCTATAAACAAAGCCAATCGGCATGCCTCCAACCCACAAGGCATCGGCCAGGACCGCCAAGTCTAGTCGTCACGAAACGGCAACCTGACTCACGAGAGTGAGGCCCTTGGGGCTCACCTTCTTCCTCTGCAACAAAACATTAAGCAAAGCACACGAGTACAAAGATTGTCTTTGTACACGCAAGACCGACGTGTGAACTAGCGGACTGTTCATAAACTACATGCAGAGCTTATTTGGTGGAGGCCATATGTTTCATTTGCATAAAGCCAATTTTCATTTGCAATAAGGTAATCTGGTTTAAAGGCAAGTTTGCAATTCATTTTAATGTTGAAATAACGATAAGGATAATAATAATAAAAGAGTAAAGAGAAACAACCTAGAAGTGACTATCCCAATAGTCACCACAACAATAACACTAATCCCGCATTCGTACCACCCATCAAATTTTAATTTAAATGTTGTAGTCTAGTTCTTACTGGCGTATCCGAGCGTGTCCATAACCTAGGGCGAGGCTATTCGAATAGTTTTAACCCTGCGGGGTGTACCAATGTACCCACACTTGGACCGCCTTTAAGCCAAAACACACTTCCAAGGTATCTTTGTACGGCTAAGTCCTCTGAGACTTTTCCAATATTGTGTATTAACTACGAGCCGCTCGTATGGATAGAAATCCATACGCTTACATGGTAAAGCCGAAAAGGCAACTACCCACTCGGGATAAAGCTTTTGGACAATTACCATGCTCCCACCTCCATCCCTCCTGCGACCTCCTGCGACCGGGCCAATACACGCCAAAGTACTAGGTCAAGAGAGGTCCCATATACTCTAGTGTGGTTAGCACGCAAAATGCTCGTCACGGTGGCGCAAGTAACTCGGTCCTTAAGCGACTTCGGGCACCTTTCGGTCACACACCGTCTTACCATTGTGCCCAAGTCTAAATCATTTTGCTTTCATTTTTAATTTTTGCAATTAAACATAGTAGAAATCTTTGAAACATAAAGTTATAGTAGATTTTGTGTGATCAAGGTTCTGACTAAAGTCGATAACCGCCCAGATTCTCCGATAGCTAAGCATGTCTAAGCAAATTGACCGGACCTACTAAGTGACAAGAGATCATCCAAATGACCTCTAATCACAAACAAATAACCTAGGCTCGGTAGTAGAGATCAATATTTTGACTACAGGATATGCACTACTGATTTAACTAATCAATTTAACACAAATTAAGCAATGCATACATCAATTTGAAACAAAATATTAGACTTTAAAATCTTTGGGATTGTCATGATCAAACGCTTGCACTGGTCTTTGTTGGTCAATTTGTTGCGGAGGGTCGTTCTCGGGGTTGCCGCAAATATCGAATCCTAACGATTGAACAAAGCAGCGAATAAGAGCGAATAACACCGCAAAACTCAATAATCAAACACAAACACCAATTTATACACGAGGCTAGACCAACACAAAAGGAGTAACAATTAAGCTGCTACAGGATGCTTCAAAAGACATGCTTTCAAGTGATTGATCTACCCACTCACTTATTTATCGAGTTAGCCACAAAATCAATCCTCTTATATGATTTAAACTTTGGACAGACTTTGATGGTGATTGTGTGCACATCTATTATTTAATCATCAAGTTAGTATATCAAAAACATTAGCTACTCTAAAACAACCATTATCGGTGAGAGCACAGAACCTACAAGGAGCTATCGAACACTAACTAATCAAGTATTCAAGCGTGAGATGCTAACAACCTTTTCTATCTAAGATAGGATTTTAAAGATACACATATATTCATACTCCTAAGCATCACACCAAGATCTTTGCAATGCTAACGATTTTCAAAGATGCGGCTACTACAAAACCTTACCTTCTGAAAATACACCACAAGCACAGAGGCAAAACCTCAAATTCGATATGACTTCATAGATCAAAAGTCAACTAGTGATTTGAAACCTATAGAGATTATCTAATTAACTTCTTGCTAAGCACCACTTCTAAGGAGTCACCAAGCACTAACGGATATGAATAGCATAAGAATGAACCCAATTTCGGTTTCATCGACAACGAAAAACGACAACAACAAGCATACGAGGAACTAAAATACTTTCAAACTTCCAATACCAATTTTTGATCATGCAATGAGTGAACTAATGAACAATCATAAGCATGATAAGCGACTAACTACAAAGCCTCGGGAGGTGGGCCCCATTATCGACCACAGCGGCCACGGGAGCACAAGGAAGAACGAGAGGCTCGGACACGGATTCGGCCGGTGAAGGAGTGGCGGCGCGGTCATGGCGACGCCAAAATGGGTCGCCGAGGTTCTGAAGCTAAGGGTGGTCGCGGGTTCGACGGAGAAGCACGGTGGCGGCGGCGGCGAAGCACGGCGGCGATGGGGGTGACAAGGTGCGGCGCACGAGAGGTAGACAATGAAAATTAAGCGCGCGCATGGGCATCGATGAGTTACGAGAACTCACCGGAATGACGCGAGCTCAAGAGGTGCGGAGATGGCGGCGACGAGAACCGGCGGCGATCAAGGGTCACCGAGTAAGGAACAACTGAGCAAAGCAGGAGAAAAGGGAGGTGGAGATAGCTCGAGTGAGTGCACTAGATGGCGCTAGCGCGAGAAATTACTCTATGAACCAACTCACGGAGAAGAGGGCGAAGGTTTGAACTTTCGGAGGAAGAGGAAGTTGAAATTCAACGGCTCTGTGAATAAAACTTCAAATTAGTTGAGGAAAGCACGGTTGAGAGCTGGAACACGAAATGGCGCATAAAGAAAGGATGATCTTCAGCGCTTGCGGTAATGACACGCGGCGGTGCCATGGTCGCGCACGAGCTCGAGCATTACTACGATTTGAGCTCGAAGGAGCAATGGTGATAGGAGTTGGCTTAATGGTGTCTAAAGAAGGAAGAGGAGCTTTGGGTGAGCTTAAGTAGGGACGAGGCGGAGGAAAGCAGTGGCGATGCTTTCGGCACCGTGGAGCTCAAACGGTGCCGACAAAGTTGCGAACGGAAAAGTGGGTGATTGATCTTGCTCAGGCATGGTCTCTCGGCGGAAGATGCGGCGAGAAATGCGCGCGAAATCGGAAGCGGTGGCGAGGCAATGGAGCCGAGTGGCGCTCATGCGCTCTCACGCGACTCGACCCGCCGGCGCAAGGTAGGTGACGACGACATGTGGGGCCCGCTGTCGGCCGACAAGCAAAGAAAGCAGCGCGAGCCCGAGTCAAATCTTGGCGCAAACCGGTGGTTCGACTCGACGATGTCGCGCACGACCGTTGGATCTGAGATGGGCGGTCGAGATTGATGTATGCATTCGGACAGTCGGCGAGACACGCAATATGGACCGTCACGATCTCCATCGGACGGTGATAGCTATCGGGCTCGCGTTGTGCAACTAGGTGGTGCGACCGAGTCCATTAGTGCGGTCGGACTCGAGCCCAAGTGTGGTTCGGGCCGACAAAGCAGTGTTTCCGATTTGAATTAGAAAGACGAGAGAAGGTTTGGGAAATTCTTAGAGATAGCTCAGGGCTCCAAAAGTTTCGAAATTTTATGGCAGCTATCCGGAACAGAGGGACACCTTGTGTAATTTTCGGGAGTTTTTATGTACTAGATTTCTCCCAATAAAATTCACAAGTGATGAGCAGAAGTTTGACCAGATTTCAAACTAGGTTGACTTGGCCATTTGAAATAGCAAATAAAATCTAAAAATTGTGAGATAATTCAGGGAGGTAGATAGGATGATCCAGATGATAGGAATAATAATTTCAGAGGATGATCATAGGTTTGAAAGCTAAGAATCTGATAACAACAATTTCCAATCATAAGAATTAAATTCTAAGAATTGGAAATTGCTAGGGAAAATTGTAGAAACTCTCAAATGATTTTATGAGGCATCAAAAGTTTTTTTTTATTTCTCCTCATAATTTACATTTGAAATACAAACCCTAAGTTAGGGCTGTTACAGTGACGGCCGATTAGTCGGCCGTTTAATCGGAATCGGTGGGCAAACCGTCACGTATATAAGAATCGAAGCACAGTTAACGCTTGTGAACGCCAAATCGGCTGCATTATCCGATTAGTCTGCCGTTTCCGTATAATCGCCCCGCATAATCCGCATAAACGGACGATTAATTGGCCATCACGACCGTTTTTTATAATAAAAAATCAGCAAAACGTACAAAAAGATTGTCTCATAGAGCATCGTCCAATCGTAGTTCCGAATCTACACTACTAGCAATTGATGAAAGTGAGAGTGACAAGGAGTTGGTTGCCTCTTCAAGAGGATTTTCTTGCTTCTAATGAGCCTGAGACCGAAGTGTCTGGTAGTGATGTTGTGCTTGACAATGATTCAGAGTAACTGATTCTCTCATGGTTGTGGGCCATTTTATGTATTTAAATTTGTTAAGTTAGTCTAGTCTATGTGAAAATACATATTTTTTATCTATTATCTAAACCTGTTGCAAGTCGTACTTTGGTGTAGAACTATAATAGTCCGCCGATCAATCTTGTTATCTTTTGAGTTAGTAATGAAGTTATCATGTACAATTAAAGGGTGGTATAAGTTTATTTGATAGTATTGACAATATAATGTGTTCAAATATCTCTGAAACTAGCATTATGATCAAATATATGAGAACGCCAAATTGTTCGCATAATCCCAATTAATCATCTGTATTCCGATTAATCGCTTGGCGGTACCCTATCCGTCCGACAACCGTATTCCGTTTTTTACAACACTGGATCCAACTAGTTGATTAGAAGAATCTTGAATTGTTGGCCCAATCTTTCACGGTACACACGAAGATTATTAATGCGCCATCTTCTTCTCTTTGCTTCAGATGAATAGTACCATGCACATGAACAATACCATGTGAACAGTACCGAATAGGATGAGTTGGGGGAGAATAGCAATCTCATGAACCAATTCGGGTGAATTGAATTACAATAAAATCAACACACTCACAAACTAATCTAATAGATTGAATTGCAAGTAGCAGTAGCCTCGGTGAACAGTGTCCAAGTGTGAGCAGTACCCCTGCATGAACAGTGCCAAACTATTGGTCTCTTGATCTCTCTCTCCATCTCTCAAGAACAACAAGCCTTTCATCTCTCAAACACAAGAACACACCACCAAGTGGCTTTTCTGATTTTTATTCGTCTAAATAATAACTTATCTTTACATGGTGCGACCATGGGTCTTAAATAGGCTCCCACACAAGCACAATGGTTTTGGATGAACAGTACCATACATGAATAGTATTCAAAACCAACTCAATCTCCTAAACGCACACAAGTCAGACTCTCTTGTTTTCGAAATTAAAAAAACAACAAAAAGGGATTTTCGATTTACTACCTAAAACCAAAACTAACTCCATATCAAACTATCCTATTTGGATGAATAGTACCATGAGTGAACAGTGCCACGAGAAATCAAATGTGATTTCTGTCCGAAAATAGAGATGAAAATAGAATCCAAAGGAGTCTTACATGGAAACCAAATATCTCTTTCCTTTGCTCCTTGCACCAACCTTCTTGTGTCGCAAACCATCGAAGCTTCTCATACCGTGCATCTGGCTTCCACCTTGTCCCCCCCATGCGGCCACTTTATCACCACACGCCATGCATGCATGCTTGGCCTCCCATGCATAGGCTTTGGCCTAGGTGCGTCTTCCTCACGCCGCATGTCTTCATTGTCTAGCCTTGTTTTCGGTCGAAAGCAAGCATTGTCTTCTTTCCCTTTGGCCGTCCTCCCCATCCACCCTCTCGGCCACATGTAACACTTTCTTCATTTGTTTGATCAAATCAGCACCCATTGTCACCTCAAGTTGTGAATGCAACTTAGGATGACAAACTGAAGTGGTAGTAGTACTTGACGTCGTATCAAAATCTTTGTTCTTTAACTTGGTCGATCCAAATGATACCCTGTCCTTCAACAGTATTGTTTATAACAACATCCTTTTCTTTGAGGAACAATGCCTGCTGATTAACTAAATTACTATGAAACACGACACCATGACATATTGTAACATCCCAAATTTTGGCCCTTTTTCAAAAAAAAAATTCAAAATAATTAATTCAAAGATTTGGATTTTAAATTGGAGTTCTTGCTAAATCAATGCAATTTCCATCATCTCAATTCAAATCTCAAATAAATTTCCAAAATCATTTCTCAGACAAATTTTGAATTCAAATTCTCGTTTTGAATTCATCTCAAATTCAAACTCAGTAAAATTTCAAATTCAATTTTCTATTTGAATTTTCTCCGAAATGTAAATCTCATAATTTTATTTCAATTTTTATTCTTGGCTGAAAATCTTTTTCTTTTTCTTTCTCTTTCTCTTTCCCTTTTCTTTTTTTTCCTTCCTACTTCTTTCTCCTTGCTTCTCTGCCTCTGCTTCTTCTCTGTTCCGTGCACCGCCTCCTGGCTTCCGGCAGCCACTGCGCTAGCCCTCGTCGGCGCCGCCTGTGCCAGCCGCACATGCGCCACCCCCTTGCCCTGTGCCTACACGCAGCCTGCGCCCAGCCCTAGCCGTGCCATGCCAGCGTCGTGCACACCCGCACTGCCCGCATGTGTTCCCCGTGCCGCCCGAAGGCGTTTCTCCATAGTAACCATGTCATCATGTCATTGTCTTTGTCGTGCACCTTAAATGCCGCCGTTACCTTGTTCCTCCATCAAGACACTATCAATTCCCGACTGTTTCCAAACCGGGCATTGACGTCGCCGACATTGATCGTTCGCATTCCCGTCGCTTCAACTCTTTCCCGAGCTTATAAATGGGAGAACCACCACCGCTAGCACCCCTCCCATCTCCCCTCAAAACCTCACTGTCAATTGAGCTCCGACGATGGCGAATTTCTCGTTTTCTCGAACGTCGGTCATTTCACCCAATTTGTGTTCCTGCCAATCCGTGCACCGCTGCTACCTCGGGCCACCTCCAGCGCCGTCGCCACTACCCATGGTACCCTGACCCCCGTGGGAACCCATTTTGCTGGTCGTCGACCGTCGTCATGCCGCCTATCGCTGGCACCGCTGTCGCTCCCATGCGCCCAGTGTCCTCCTTTGTTTTTGCTCTGTCTACTCTCTGTGAATGTCTCTCTCTCTATCTCTATGACATTATGGGTCCACTTGTCATTGGCCTTCTTCTTTTCTCTCTTGCTTTCTCTAGCATGTGGGCCCAACAAGTCATATACTGTATTGATTCTTTGAAAAATCAGAACAGTAAATTCCAGGGAATATTCCCTCTTTTTCAGATTTTCCATCATTTTATGTGAAAACCAAACTTCCGATATTTGTTCTCCTTCACACGAACTTCAATTCCATAGATTCATTTTCCTAAATTTATCTAAATTCCTAATCTCTCAAATGGTACTAATTTTATATTTTTGGTTTTATTTGAATTACTGTTATTTATTTTGTCTCGTTTCACGCGTGTGGAGTCCGACACCACTGAAGTCATTTTGGACCAACTGGACGCAACAATCTCAACCTTCGACGAAAGCAAGTCTCTTTTGATCATATTGTACCTATGTTTTCCAAAAATTATTTTAAGTTTCAAAATTTATATGCATTACTACTTACATAAAAATATAAGTTCAAATCATAGGTTGTTAGGTAAATCCTAACTTGATATTACCGCCATTTGAAGTTGTTATCCATGAACCATTGTCACCCTAGCATAGCAAATCCACGATATTGATTACAATATTGCTAGAATAGTTAAAATGGTAGAATTGCTTAGACATGCGTTATTGGTCATGATCACCATTTGAGATGAAATTATTATTACCTTTTATGCAAATTATTTTGAGAAATGTATGGCAATAGGTATTGCCTTTGATTTATAAAATAAAATAAAATGGTAAAAATATGTTTAGACTTAGGCGGATGGTAAGTTCAGACGGGTGCAGCTAGAGCACGAGAACTTGTATTGTGTTAAGTTCTGCCCAAGTCATATTAAAGACCGACACTTATGACTATTCAAACCGAGCAATACCGTATAACCATATGTCCTAAATGGGAAGGACCTAGCTGAATAATTTACTGAGTCCAAGCATTAAGCCCTCAGACTGTAGTTGTTAGGTGTTCTATTGATTATGGTAAATGTACTTCTATATTTTAGGTCGTGCGGACGATGGTAAATGACTTTCATGTTTGTCGGGGCTTGCGCCGGGTGATGGTAATTAACGTCCATATCCGGGGAGGTTATCCCCTACAACGGTGAACGAGCTCCGGGTCGATGGTAAATAATGTCCATGACTTGGGGTTAAGCTCATCGGGTGAGCGAATGTGAGGATAAAGTATTGTAAAAGCCTTGTGATAATCGTTTAGTCGCACACCTTTGGAAGTGTGTCAGACGAACATTATAAGCTGATTATCTCGTGTGGGTCAAGCTGTACAACCTCTGCAGAGTATAAAACTATTCGAATAGCCGTGCCCACGGTCAAGAGCAGGTAAGGTGTGTTTTCATATAGTAGATTTTGGTTTTGATTTCAAAAGAGTAAATTTTAGGAACCGTGCCGGTTGGGACTCAAGTAGTTTTTCCGCGGTAGAGCCGGTTAGGCGCCTAGAGCCTTATCATTTGAACCTTGGCGGCTAAAGCCTTGATACTAGTGGTTGGTGGCTATAACCTCCACTAGTGATATAATTAGTTTAATTATTGAAACTACTTTTTGTCAAATGTGCTTTATGAAAACCGTTGAAACTTAAAATATTGCTTTGTGCAAAAGAACCATATAAGCCTCATTTGTTAAAGCTATACATATGCATCTTTCCCAAGACTTGCGGAGTACTTTATGTACTCACGTGCTACACTCAAATGAAATCTCAAAAGCCTTTAACGACACGGAAGAGGACTACGACTACTTCGCCTGTGGCTTTGATGAAGGGCACTCGGAGTACTAGGTTATATTTCTTTTTGAGAGTTATATTTCTTGATGGAACAACAGCACACACCGAAGGGTTTTTTGTGGAAATATTTGCTTCTACAGTACGGATTTTAGTAAGAGAAATGTTGCAAAAGAAAATTCCAAGTAAATAACTCTATAGTTTGCTAAATTCATTAATCAATTATGTATGTATCACCTGAACCATATAGAATGGTTCTAAACAGACTACCATAGTGCTAGTGTCAGTGTAACCGCAAGCTGTGTTATATGTTGGACAGAAATTGACGCTCCAGATCAAGCATGACTATCTAGGCCGTTGCTAAGTTGATTAAATCGACCGGAGACCAAATCTGCCAAGATCATTAAGAATACGTCATCGTTTCGACTATAGCGGATCCATCTCTGTTTCGGAATGAGTGGAATGAGTGCGAATAGCTAAAGAGAAAGAGTATTCATGAAAGGCGCCTCCGGCAGGGGGAAACGCTCTCCAAAACGGGTTCACCTGAAACCCGTCAACCCCTCCCCTTCCGATTCGCTAAGGACTTACAAATTAATGGCGTCCTTGCTTCTCTGAAACGCCTCTCCTCTCCCCTCCTCGCCCTTCACCCTCTCGCGCTCGATCTCGCGATCTCGCCGGGTAGGACACTGAGGGCGATGGCGGCGGCGCCGGCAGTGAGGTTCCCGGTGTTCGGCCTCGTGCGGCTGCTGGGCGTGGCCGCGGCGGCGGCCATCCTCGTCTGGGCCGTCCACTTCCGCGGCGGCTTGGCGCTCTCCTCCGTGGAGGACAAGCTCCTCATCTTCAACGTAATCGAACAAAGATCCCTCATTTCCCTTCGATTATGTCGCTTTTTCTCTTTTCCAACCGCGGATTACGCGTTGATCTTGGTGTCGCTAGCGGCGGAGGTTCGATTGATTGTCCCTAGGATCGGGTCGAGGGTTTGGGTGTGGCTGAGATCTTGGGTAGTGTTCTTGCGCCTGGGCCATGCGAGAATGCAGTGTGATGGATTTAGCAGCGAGTCTTGGAGGTTAGGAGAGTTTTCGCTATCGCCTGTGTGGTGATTGGTGGAGGGGTTTAGCTTTTTTATAGGAATTTAGGATTGGAGGGATGGTGTGTTCTTGAATTTGACAGCATGCGAGCTTGATACGTTTCTAAAGAATCTATTTATCGATCATTCAATTGCGTATAGCGGGAAATTTTAGGCTTGAGATGATTATGCTGAGCATGTGATCGATGGCTATTTTAAGTTTCTGCAGCCTGACTATTGCAACTTGATGAATTTTACAAAAGTAAGTTTCTCATTGTCACCATTTCTTTGCATTGTGAGTTTGGTGCTGCTGTTATTGTACTTTGTATGGAAGCTTAGTTTACTTTCTTTTGTTTTTCTTATTCTTTTCTGTCAAGTTAGGAATTCAAGATTAGATTAATAGGTCGATATGTGAGTAGGGTTCTTACATTTATGGCCCTTTTGGGACCGAGATTTAGTTGCAAACCCTGTAGATAGAAATTAGGAAGGTGATCTTGTGCTAGGCTAGTGCTTTGTGATGGTTGGAATGTAGACTAGGATCATGAAGTTTGTTGTTGATGGATTTGGTAAAGTGGGAAAAAGCAAGATAACCGTTTGCAAAATGTGTATCTGTGCACATTTGAAGGTTTGGTTGGATAATGGCATGGCTGGAACTATCTTAATGGTTGATATTCAACTGACAAATTAAAAAAATCCACTCAGAAAAGAACTAATTATTTTCATGTACTTGGCTCCTGCAGTTGCAGTATTTTAATTCGGAGGGGAAAATTGCATGCACCCAGATACTCACCCATGAAGCATTTTAGGCAGCATTTCATGAGAAGTGTTTCTCTGCATGACACAAGGACACGTGATCTACTGCATGAGCCTCGAAGCAAAATAGTGTTAGGGTTTTGTTTTGAGAAAAAGGGGTGTTTCTGTTACTTTCCATTCGAAACAGTAATATTTCCAAGAAGAAACTCGTTTTTGTTGTATCTGTCCTTTGCTCATTCATTTCATCACAATAATGATCAAGAAATATAAGGGGAAAAATGATAAATTTTCTTTGGAGATTGGTTATGTGAATGGAATGGGACAGAAAATGCTTTTGTTATCAGGATTGTCAAGCTAACTGTTTCCGCTTTTGAGTGTGACAGCCTGTGCGTCACACAGAGAAACACTCCATATGCGATACTGGCTAGGAAGCTTTTAGGGGACTTTTACTCCATACACCCTGGAAGTGTGGAACTCTATTTGTACGTTCCTATGTGGTCATGTTCCATGCACTCAGCATGAAATTTTGACCAATTTCGTCACGGTTGTGTATTTTATTAAAACCATCAGCATCTCAACACTACTGCAAGATCATACCAATATAGTTAACACTTACGGATTGCGTAACTAATAATTTTGTATAATGAGATACATTTCTTTTGTGGTAGACTTCTAAAATGACAAATCTAGCATTAGGGACATAAACTTATGTGCAGTGTGTCATGAGTCATGACATCTAGGTGGGTACATAAGAAACGAATGATGGTAAGGAAATGAACAGCCAACTGTGTAACATTACTTGTTCACCAATACATTAAGTCAAAAGATAATCTAAAGCCAGAGGTTGCATGTTCTCAGGTGATGACAAACATTTGTATGTGCCGTATTTCAGAAATAATCAATCATGTAGGTTTTGCATACTAAACAAATAGAATGGTTCTAATTACTCACTATATTGTAAATATTTTTGTGTACATAAAGCTCATCCTCTTATGATATTAAAATTGTTTTCTCTGTTTTCAGGTTCACCCTGTACTGATGCTGATTGGATTGGTAGTCTTGAATGGTGAAGGTCGGTCAATACCCACTCTTGAACATTGAATAAAATTTAGCAACGGCAGCAGCAAGTATCCAGGAAGGAGAGGAAAATTATGTTGGAATGAACTCTTGATTCTATTCCTATTGGCCAAAGGCCAAAATATACATGTTACAAGTGTAGGTAAATATGCGAAGAACACCCTATAAAAAAGACATATCTAACAATACAAGAGACATATCTAGCAACCCTCTCAAATTCATGGTAGATTAACAACACTGAGTTTAGAAAGGTAGAAGCTGTGTTGAACTCTAGTTTTTGTACATTGGTGGAGAAATCCGCTAACTAAAGCTCCAAAGGTACATACTGAAGAGCAATAACTTGGTCCTGCACCTGCGATCTCATGTACGAAGTATCTACTACAATGTGCTTGGTGAGCTTATGCTTCACTGGATCTCGAGCAATGTTGATCACACCAGTATTGTCTGATAAGAGAGGAGTCGATGCAGAAGCTGAAACACCGAAATCCTCAATTAGCCACCGAAGCCAAGTGATCTCAGCTGTCAACGCCACCATGGCTCGCAACTCAGCCTCAGTACTCGAACGGGAGATGACAGTCTGCTTCTTGGTCTTCCAAGCAATCATAGAGGAGCCAAGGAAAATACAATAGGCAGAAAAAGACCGGCGATCAGAAGGATCGCTAGCTTAGGTCGCATTAGAGTACGCATTTTCGAAACGAAGGGAGTCAGACCCCAAACATCAGTGAACAAGATCAAAAGTACAAGCAGAAATAGAATCATTGGAGGGATAGGGGAGCTGTAGCTGCTTACCAAGCTTGCAACCCATACAAGGTAAAGAGGTGTCACCAAAAACAGACCTAAGAAGACCACGAGCTACTACATACGACAGTCGTGATCTACAAAGATAACCCAAACAATGGTGCAACTGAGCAAAAGAAGCATTAGAGGACGTAGCAAAAACAGAGGCATGTATAGTGGCTGACTGACTGGTGGAGACAGTGGAAGGAAGGTGCAGCCAATCGAGCTCCCAAAGACACTGCGAATCATAGCGCCTAGGGTCAGTACTAAACAGAGTCTCCGTGCGACGGTTCTGGACATAACAAGAGTCGGACTCAAGAATAACACGACAGTCGTGTTCACTGATTTGACCAGTCAACATAAGCTGCATAGAAAGCTTGGGAACATGAGACTGCAGGAACATAAAAAGAAGAAGTGGAAATGATGCCTCGGCTTACAACTGGAAGAAAGGTACTATCTGTAGTCTGAACAGAGGAAGGAAGAGCTGTGAGACTCACAAAAGTGAGGTGAATAGAATTTGGTGTTATGTGAAAAGAAGCGCTAGGGTCCAAGATCCACGGAGACAAGATATCAGATGAGGGAGGTGGTGGAGCCAAGGAAGGCTGCTGAGAAGCAAGAGCCAGATGAGCAGAGCCCGAGGAGTCTGAGGACGAGCTAAAACTGAGGCATTGGAGCAGAGAGAGGAGCTACTATGTGGCGTCACCGGAGGAGCCCTAGGCGAGTCACCAGCTCTTGAGTGGGAAGAGCCGCCAGAGCCCTTCGGTGGACGTCCACCGGCGATAGTCGTAAGTGAAGATCCGAAGTGGTAGCGACCACAGAGCAGCTTGGGGACTAGGCATCCTCGATGCGCATGTGGCGAAGCAAAGGCGGCGTTGGGAGAGGGAGTCCGAGGCAGGAGCTCAGGGCAGGGGTGGTGGCCCAAGGCAGGGGCGGCGCACTCGGTGGAGTAGCTCACAGGGAGGTGAGCTCCGACGGCAGTGCTCAGGGGTAGCGGCAGCTCGGGCTAGAGAGACCAGGGTGGGCCTGGAGCAACAGGCTCGTGGGGACCCGCCTGGGCCCGCAAGTGCTTCACCGGCAGCGGCAGCGCCGACCGGGAGCAGAGGGAGGAGCCCGACCTCGATCTGGCGGAGGCGGCAGGAGGCGAAGGATCTCCGCCTCGATGTGGCCGATCTAATCGTCCACATTAAAGTCGGCGTCGATGTGGGTCTACCAAGCAGAGGTGGAAGACGAGGAGTCGTCGAAGGCGGTGTTGTTGGTGTGCGGGAATAATGCGGTGGTGCTCGCACTGCAGCCACGGTGGCGGCTCAGGGCCAAGCGGAGTAGAGGAAGCAGGGGCGGCTCCGAGGCCGGGCGGAGCAACCACAACGGTGGCTTGGGGGCCAGGTGGAGCCAGGAGATGGGCGGCGTTGGGGATGACGCCAATGGGCCGGGGGAAGAGGAAGGGGAGCACTCGGCTGCGGTCAGCGTGGAGGTGACACGCAAGGGTAGTGGGCCCCCACGTAGATGCGGCTTGGGAGCAGGGGAGTGCGAGGAGCCGCTGCCCCTGGAGGAGCAGGGGCGGCCCGAGAGCAGCGCGGGCAGTGGGATATGGATCTGGTCAGAGCAAGGGAGCGGCGACCCTCGGGGAGAGCATAGGAGCGGCTGCGCTCAATGCTCGCCCGTGCCATGCTCGGTGGAGGCGTCAGGATCAGAGGAAGAGAGGCAGGAGGCGACGGTCGGAGGACAACGGCATCGGTTTGAGGGCGGCGACAGTGGCATGGGTTAGGGTTGGTTGGAGAGAGTCATTTGTTTTGGTACCATGTGGGAATGAACACTTGATTCTATTCCCATGGGTAAAATGCTAAAATATACATATTACAAGTGTAGGTAAATATACAAAGAACACCCTGTATAAGAGACATATCTAACAATACAAGAGACATCTAACAAATTAGTACGTATTTGTCTGGAGCCCGGTTTTGTTAGGGAGTCGGTTTTGTTAGGGAAGAGTCTGGTTTTGTTAAGAATATATTCTTGTTGTAGAGAATAGGGCTAACCATAAGCATATACCAAGCATATGCTAGTCTAAATCTTTGTGTCCTAGATGCTCTGTCCTAGATGTTGTGTCCTAGATGCTCTGTCCTAGATTCTCTGTCCTCTAAAGCTAGTCCTAAAGCTAGTCCAAGATGCTCTGTCCAAAGATCTTTGTCCTAAAGAGATGCTAACCGATCAAGGATCTTCCTTGAAGAGCGGCAAAAGCCTAACTGAGAGACTTATCCATCAATCTCCTAAGTTTTGTGTGTCTCCTTGTGAGAATCGAGCCATCCGATCCTAGAGCGGGCGTCGTCCTTGATTTCCACGCGGGCGCTCCCAAACAGCGGAGCCTCGAGCCTTGAGTCACGCTCGGGAAGAACTCCCGCCTGCGTCATGTGGTTGGTGTCGCGGTGTCGAGGCACCGCCCGTCGGTCTTCTTTGTCGGAACTTTCGGGAGGCGTGTGCTTTGGCTCGTCAAGGTGGAGAGAGCGTTGCGGCCGGTGCGTCGGAGGTGTTCGATGCTGCTGAGCAATGAAGCAGGCGCGGTGCTCCCCCATAACGTGCGGCGTGGGCCTGGCGCGTCGTGGTATCGACAATCCTTGGCCCAATGACGGACTTGCGCGTTGTAGCAAAGTGATCTCGTCTGGCTCGCTTGCGTGGCGCCATGCCTGGCGCCTCCGGTCATCCCTCGGCGTCCTCGCGCCCGTACAGGCGTCTTTGCGCGACTTCCGCGCTTACCCATCGCTGGCACTTTGTCGTGGAAAAGGCTCCCTTCTTCCTGTCACCTTGGCCGGACCCCTCCTCCCGTGAGGAGGAGCTTCCCAATGGTGCGGGTCCGAGAAGGCGTGGCTCATCCTTTGGCGACCGAGGCGACCTACTCGCCTCCTCGATCGACTATCGTGGAAGGTCCGGCGAGCCGGATCGTGAGCCATCGCTTGTACTTCGGGGGCACGGCGAAAAGAGCTTCTCGCGACTCTCTCCCATTGTAGGTGTCGTCGCCGGCTGTACCAACCTGCGGCGAGTGTTGAGGCGGAGCAAAGTCATCAGCGTCCTCGCACGGCAGAGCGGGTCTCCCTCCGTCGAAGTACTGCGGTGTGGACTTGCGAGCGCGGTCGGCTGCTCGTCGTCGCAGATGATGGCGTCCCAAGCCTCCTGGCGATCGCCTTGTTGGAAGCGAAGCGCATCTCGGGCGGCTGCGTGATGAGGGCATCAGCGCGCCGATCTCGTCGTAGGTCGGCGTCGCAACCACCGGCTCCACGTCGTGCCTGCACACGAGCTCACCTTCATCCGCGCCACCGACGTAGTGGCTAGCGCAGTAGGTAGGCACCACCGAGGGGCGGCCTCCGAAACGATTGGAACCCGTGGTAACACGATCGACGGCCGTGGAAGAGCCACGGCGCATCGTGAAGGCGCGCTCTATCGACCGCTGCCGCCGTTGTCGTGGCGCGCTTTCCAGAGGCGCCACGCCGAGCGCGCTCAGCCGAGCGCCAGCCGCCGGTCGCGCTCCCAGAGCGCCGCGTCGCGCGCTCTCCGAGCGCCACCGCCGACGCGCGCTCTCCGAGCGCCATCGCCGACGCGCTGATCGGCGCCAGCTGCGTGCGGCGCGCCGCCACTGCGCGCTCGCCGCTCGCTCTCTAGCGCTCAGTCGCGTCGGCTGTCATCGCAGAGATGGGCTGCGCTGCCGCGAGACCTTGACCTCGCTGCGGCGCGCGCGATCGCCGCCTGCCTGCTTCCCTCGCCGCTGCGCCGCTCCGCCCGGCCCGACGCTTTGCGCGCGCAGCGCGCCGCGCCGCTTCGCTCTGTTGCGCTGGAGCTCGGCCGTCCGTACGCGCGTGCTCGAGGCGCACGCCGAGCGCTCTGCGGACATGGCGCGCATCGGGTGTTGCGTGGAGAGCGCTCGCGAGTGCCGCCGCTCGGAGAGTGGCGTGGAGCGGAGCTGCGCTCCACGTGAGGCCTGCAGGCGAGAAGGAGATGAGCGGAGATGCTCAGCTACGGGATACACAAGCTCGATACCACTTGTTAGTCTGGACTCTTACTATTGGTGATAGCAAGATCCTTACTCTCATGGAGGATGACACTTGGAGATGGGGCAATTTTTTTGTATATTTCTCTTCAATGCCATGCCAACTGAGGTTGGGGATACATATTTATAGGGCTAACCACCAAGCATATGCCAAGCATATGCTAGTCTAAGATGCTCTGCCTAGATCTGTGTCCTAGATGCTCTCGAGATTCTCGCCTCTAAAGCTAGTCCTAAAGCTAGTCCAAGATGCTCTTCAAAGATGTTGTCCTAAAGAGATGCTAACCGCTTACCAAGGATTCTGTCCTTGAAGGCGGCAAAAACCAACACGAGACTTATCCATCAATGCGACAAGAAGCGAAGACGGCAAGAACGATGATTTGGCGACCATCGCCGAGCTTACCAAGCTACTCAAGGAGGGTTTTGTGCATGCGTGAGGATTTTTGTTTCGTATGGATCTTGTCGCCATGGATGCATGCATCAAAGTTTTGGAGACCGGTGATGAACTTCTTCCCAAGCCGGATCTTCCTTTGTTGCGCAAGGATCGCAGCCAGTGTCATTGGGCCTGATGGAGGTAATCCCTTCAGCCACTTACGTCTACCGTGATAGCAGCATCAACAACAAAGCCACCTGCCCTGCCGCCTACCTTGCCACAGATGTCGCCGACGCTACCGAAGACTGGGTCGTGTCGCAAGGCTTTTCCTTCATGAGGCAACAACTACCGCTGACCGCACCGCAGCATTCGAACATGTGTACCATCAACCCTGATCCATCAGCAGCACAATCTGATGAGTTCCTCGCTATTTCAAGTTAGATTTTCCTACATATGATGGCAAGGAAGACCCACGAGTTTGGTTAAATTGTTGTGGACAATTCTTTTGGGGACAGAAACCAGAAGTAAGTCATAGGATGTGGTTAGACATATCATATGGTGGGAGTTGCCTGCAATGGTATATACAACTTGAGCGCACGAAGGAACTCTTGTGGGATCGTTTGAGGAACTCGCCATCTACGGTTTGGGCGCCAATTCGTTCAATCCTTGAGAGTTGGCGCCGTCTAACGGACGTGGCGAGTATCGGGAAAAGTTCTTGGCTCTATTATGCGGTAGGAGCCGTCTGGAGATGCGATGCTTCGCCGGGCCACCATTACAGTATGAGCACCGGCGGAGGCGGCGAGTACCTGCTCGATGAAAGCTGCGGTAACGAGAGAGGTACTACGCGGTGTCGGCGAAAGACACGAATAGGGGTGGAGACGTGTATAGATCATAGTGGCAAATTGTTTATAGATAGATAAGACCTCGCTCACGAAGACATAAAATATATCAAGTGTGGCGAGAAAATCATCTATAAAAATGATATAATATCGATGACCCCTTTCGAAGCAGAAGGGCGGACCCCAAACATCTCGAATGAACAAGATCAAAGGGCCATGAGACAACGACTCGCTATGAGGATAAGGAAGTGAGATCATGTTTACCTAACTTACGGCACAATCTAAAGACACATCTCGAGGCGGACCCGAAGACCACGGCGAACCATAGGCGGCAGGACGAGATCCCACGGATGACCATGGCGGTGATGCCCGCTGGAAAAGAGTGGTGGCGAAGTGGCGGGAAGGCTGAGCCAGCGGCAGCGGTGGCGTGGAAGGAAGGTGAAGCGATCAAGCTCCCGAGGCGGCTGTGAGTCAAGGTGCGAGGTCGAGAACCAACGAGCTCCGTCGCGGTCTGAACACAACAAGTCAGTCGAGAATGACCGACAACCAAGATCGATGTCGCGCGAGAAAGAAGGCGCATGGTAAGGCGAGGAACATAAACAACGAAGGAATATGAAAAGATGAGTTGCTAAGAGGCCTCGACGGAGACGAAAGAGATATACCATCAGCGGTAAGAACAGCGCAGGAGAATCAAGGGGTGTAATGAAGGGCAGTGGAAGGATCGAGTCATGTGAAAAGATGCTCGAATCAAGAATCCGACGGGAGGTACGACGTGTAGAAGGTGGTTTCTCGGTGCAGAAGAGTCGATGCGAGCTGCCGAGAACAGTCGAGGAGAACCAAGCGGCAAGCGGCGTCGAAATCGCTATCTCCGCTCGATGAGAAGCTGCTTGAAGAAAGTCGATCTGCGTCGATGTAGAAAGCCAGATGCAGTGCTAGTAGAAGCGGCGAGAAAGATCTGCGCTTGCTTATATGCTCGGACTCAATGTGGCCGACCTTATTGCGATGGGAAGCGGTGAGGGCGACCACCGCCGGATGGGCGGCGCCACCACTATGGCGGCCATTGGGTAAGCGATGTCTTGCGCGTGGAGCCGTCGGTGTAGCAGTGGGCGGCGGCGAGCGGAGGAGTGGTAGCGAGCGGCCACCGCTCAGCGAGTCTCTCGCCACGTATCTCGATAAGAGCCTCGGAGTGACACGAGGTGGCGTGCAGGAGGCTGAGCGCGCATCTGCTCGAACTCGGGGCGGCGAGTAAGGAACTCGTAGATCGGCTGAAACTCAGTCGACCGGACGGCGAGCGGCACGAATAGGGCGGCGGCCGTGATGCGAAGAGTCGGTGGCGCCAGACGGTAGAGCTCGGCGTAAAAGCGTTAACGATAGCATCGCCTGCCTGAAGAGAGTGTTCTGACAGAACCACGGGCGGTGAGAGCATCGCGGAGGGCTCATATCAGCGCGAAGGTGAGTCCACATCCGAAGCGATGGTAGTCCACAACCTCGGAAGAAGCGAATGGATCTGGCGATGAGGCGGCGGCGGCGTCGTCGTCGTGCCAGCTGAGTGTAGGCGGTCGGCGATCCTTGTAGAAGTCGAGCCTCACGGTAGGCGAATAGCCTCATCATCGGCAAAGGCGGTCGGCGGCGCCTTGTCCTGTGTTGAGGCGGCGCATGAGCGTAAACTCCGTCGGAGGTGTAGGGCAAGGCGGGCCGAGTAACATCGCGAGAGAGGGCGCCCGAGGCGAAGACCACGCATGTGGATGCGCGTATGAGACACGAAGTCGGTGTAATTAACACCATCGAAGATCAGCGAGCGAGGAAAGCGGTACCCATTGGTAGCTGGCCCGGGCGGCGCGGCAACAGCGAAGTCTAACGGCCCCGGGCCGCCGGCGGTTAGAACGACGTTTTTCTTTCAAGCCGATTACTCGGCGGCGGGCGGCCGCTCAGCGCGCGCGCGCACGCGCGCGAGAACCCTAGATTCCCGGCGGCAGCGAGGCGGAAGCGGCGGCGGCGGAGCTTCCGGCTTCCGAGCGCCTGCAGCGGCTGCGGTGGCGGGATCGAGAGCGGCGAGCGGCGGCCTCGCGGCGATAGAAACGCGGCGGCGGCCTACGCGGCGAGTCGAGGCGGCGGCGGCGGCCCTCGCGCGATGGAAACTGCCGGCGGCGGCGCCTCGCACCGTGGCGGCAGGCAGGCCACAGAGCGGCGGCACCTCGATGGCGGGCGATGGACTCGGCGAGCACTCGTCTGGCGGCGGGAAGGCGAGCGGCGGCGCCTCGTCGAGAATCCGCAGATCTGGCGGCGGAAGGCCGCGACAGCGCCGGAGAAGACACAGGCGGCGTGCGGCGGGGCGGTCGGGCGGCACGTGGCGGGACAAGCGAAGAAACGCGGCAAACCTAGGTTAGCTCGATACCATGTGAGAATAGCGCTTATTCAATATGAGGCCAATGGGCGATATATATCAGGTACATGCGGTAAATATGCAAAGAACCCCTTATAATAACGGGGAATTACAAACTATACATATATCTCTAACACTTGTTACGTAGAGGAAAGGGTCCAAACTACAGGAACTCAAGAGGGGTTTGGTCAGGGAGGAAATTAGGAATATTAGATGAGTTCAAGTCATGTTGGGAGTTTTAGTCTCAGACGTCAAGTTAAGGTAGCACTATATAATCAAGTCAGCTGAAACTATTTTGGGGCAAGCAAGAAATAAACTCCCTCTTTCTATTATGCTATCTCTATCCCTCTCGATTCTCTAATCCTATCCCTGCAACATTCTTCCACCACCACAGCACCAACTCGCCGGAGACGTCCGCGACCGCTAGTAAACCACCCATACTTCCTACGTAGCAACTCTGGTCACAACAATTTGGTATCAAAGCCGACCATTATGTCTTCCGATGCGGACAAGAAGCGGCAGCGCAGCGATGATTTAGCGTGACCATCGCCGAGCTTACCAAGCTACTCAAGGAGGTTTCTTCTGCATGCGTGAGGATTTTCTTTGTTGTACATATGGATCTTCTTGCCATGGATGCATGCATCAAAGTTTTGGAGACCGATGATGAACTTCTTCCAGCCAAGCTGATCTTCCTTTGTTGCGCGAGGATCGCGGCCGTGTCATTGGGCACGATGGAGTAATCCCTGGCACCGCCGTCTCGTGATGCGGCATCAACAACAAAGCCACGCCTGCGCCTACCTTGCCCACGGATGTCGTGCGCTCAAGAAGGCTGGTGCGTGTCGCAGGCTTTTCCTTCATGAGGCAACAACTCGTGGCGCACGCGATTCGCGGAACATGTTTACCATCAACCAGATCCATCGTGAGCACAATCTCGATAGTTCCTCGCTATTTCAAGTTAGATTTTCCACATATGATGGCAAGGAAGACCCCGAGTTTGGTTAAATTGTAATGGACAATTCTTTTGAGATGAAAAGACAGTAAGTCATAGGATGTAGTTGCGACATATCATATGGTGGAGTTGCCACCAATGGTATATACAACTTAGCGCCTGAAGGAACTACATTGTGGGATCGTTTAGAGAACTCTGCCATCACGGTTTGGGCGCCGATTCGTTTGAATCCCGAGAGTGGCGGCCGTCGCTGGGCGTGGCGAGTATCGGGAAAAGTTCTTGGCTCTATTATGCGAGTAGGAGCATTATCAAACGAGCAGCGAGTTCAATTGTTCACCTTGGGGTTATCGGATATGTTACACATTGGCGTGGAACTTCAAAACCTGCCAATCTTGGTGGCCATGAGTTTTGCTGCGCATATGAACAACGAGCCCTTATTGCTGCTGACCTCTCATCAACGACAAATGGACAAGCTGTGGTTTGCGGCATTGAGTCGATAGAGGCCGGAGAGATCAGGGTGGTAAATTGCATCGTTTAACACCAGCGGAGATGGTGGAGCAGCGGGAGAAGGGTTTGTGCTACAATTGTGATGAAAAATTCACGAGGGATATAGATGTCAAGACTCTTCTACCTTGAAGTGGTGGGCGCGAAGATGATAAGGGCCACCTTCGATGAGGAGAAGTGTTGTGGCATAACAACGCTGACGGCAAGTATCTAGGAAGGAGAGGAAAATTAGTCGTATTTGTTAGGAGTCCGGTTTTGTTAGGAAGAATCTAGTTTTGTTAAGAAGATATTCTTGTTCGTACTACCGGAGGAAAGGGCCCAAGCGACGGAAGCCATGTTAGCAGTCTTAGTCTCAGGCGTCAAGTTAAAGTAGCACTATATAATCAAGTCAGCTGTAACTATTTTGGGGCAAGCAAGAAATAAAATTCATCTTTCTATTATGCTATCTCTATCCTCTCGATTCTCTAATCCTATCCCTGTTACCCTTCTTCCACCACACAACACCAACTCGCTGGAGCGTCCGCAACTGCCAGTAAACCACCCATCCTTCCTATGCAACAACTCTTGTCACAACATGTGGCATATAAATACCTTACTAACTCACTAAATGGCACCAAATTTGTTGTTTTGGTTATTTCGAACATATGTATATATCAAAGTGTAATATTTTACAGATATCAAATATCATTATACTGACATTCATTACAGCTTGAGACATGCCCCAAAGCTGAACAAAGGCAGTGGCATTTAGACATCTTAAATAAACTATTTACAGTTTTGTTGATACAAGATAAAATCAAGATTCGACTAGACCAAGTTGGCTAGGATTGGATACTGCCTCTTGGTAAACTATATGTGTTTCTTTCAAATTTAAATATTAAATTTGGCCATTTTGTTTTAGCTAGTAGACCCTTAACTGGCACCTAGCAGAAACCATTCCAAGATCAATTTTCAGGAACATGTGATTAGAATTGATCGGCTCCGAGCGCCGCAGCGGCTGCGGTAGCGGCGGATCGAGGAAGCGGCGGCGGCGGCGGCCTCGCGCGGCGATAAGAAAGACCGGCGGCGGCGGGCGGCCGCGGCAGAGTCGAGGCGGCAGCGCGGCGGCCCTCGCGGCGATGGAAACCGCCAGCGTAGCGGCGGCGCCTCGCTTTGGTGGCGGCAGACGGCTACACGCGAAAGCGCGGCACCTCGATGGCGGCGGCGATGGAGACTCGGCGAGCACTCTCGTCTGGCGGCGAAGAAGGCGGCGGCAGCGCCTCGTCACGAAGAATCCGCGAGATCGCAGCGGCAGAGAAGGCCACCGCGGCAGCGGCCGGAGAGAAGACACGGGCCGGCGTGCGGCGGGGCGGTCGGGCGGCAGCCGTGGCCGGGACAAGCGAAAACGACGGCAAACCTAGGTTACGCTCGATACCATGTGAGAATAACGCTTATTCAATATGAGGCCAATGGGCGATATATACTGCCAGTACATGCGGTAAATATGCAAAGAACCCCTTATAATAACGGGAATTACAAACTATACATATATCTCTAACACTTATTACGTAGAGAAAGGGTCCAAACTACGAGGAACTCAAGAGGGTTTGAGTCGGGAGGAAATTAGGAATATTAGATGAGTTCAAGTCATGTTGGGAGTTTTAGTCTCAGACGGTAGCAACTCTGGACAAGAAGCCGACCATTATGTCTTAAGACGGCAAAGAACGATGATTTGGCAGCAGCCATCGCCGAGCTTACCAAGCTACTCAAGGAGGGTTTTGCTGCTGTACGTGAGGATTTTGCTGTTGTACGTATGGATCTTGCTGCCATGGATGCATGCATCAAAGTTTTGGAGACCGGTGATGAACTTCTTCCCAAGCCAACTGATCTTCCTTTGTTGCCGCAAGGATCGCAGCCAGTGTCATTGGGCCTGATGGAGGTAATCCCTTCAGCACCACTTACGTCTACCGTGATAGCAGCATCAACAACAAAGCCACCTGCCCTGCCGCCTACCTTGCCACAGATGTCGCCGACGCTACCGAAGACTGGGTCGTGTCGCAAGGCTTTTCCTTCATGAGGCAACAACTACCGCTGACCGCACCGCAGTTAACAGGAACATGTGTACCATCAACCCTGATCCATCAGCAGGCACAATCTACAGTAGTTCCTCGCTATTTCAAGTTAGATTTTCCTACATATGATGGCAAGGAAGACCCACGAGTTTGGTTAAATTGTTGTGGACAATTCTTTTGGGGACAGAAAACGGAAGTAAGTCATAGGATGTGGTTAGCAGCATATCATATGGTGGGAGTTGCCCTGCAATGGTATATACAACTTGAGCGCACAGAAGGAACTCTGTTGTGGGATCGTTTCGAGGAACTCTGCCATCTACGGTTTGGGCCGCCAATTCGTTCGAATCCCCTTGAGAGTTGGCCCGGCTTCGTCTAACTGGAACTGTGGCAGAGTATCAGGAAAAGTTCTTGGCTCTATTATGCCGAGTAGGAGCATTATCAAGAACAGAGCAGCAGGTTCAATTGTTCACCTTGGGGTTATCAGATATGTTACACATTGACGTGGAACTTCAAAACCCTGCCAATCTTCAGGTGTCCATGAGTTTTGCTCGCGCATA
Organism: Ampelocalamus luodianensis; assembly: GCA_036346255.1. NCBI lineage: Eukaryota > Viridiplantae > Streptophyta > Magnoliopsida > Poales > Poaceae > Ampelocalamus > Ampelocalamus luodianensis. The sequence continues at coordinate 24,827,342 of CM070632.1, read as the reverse complement.
TGAACAACGAGCCCTTATTGCTGCTTCGACCTCTCATCAACGACAAATGGACAAGCTGTGGTTTGCAGCATTGAGTCAGTAGAGACCGGAGGAGATGCAGGGGCTGGTAAATTGCATCGTTTAACACCAGCGGAGATGGTGGAACGGCGGGAGAAGGGTTTGTGCTACAATTGTGATGAAAAATTCACCAGGGGACATAGATGTCAACGACTCTTCTACCTTGAAGTGGTGGACGACGAAGATGATAAGGGGCCACCTTCGATGAGGGGAGAAGTGTTGTGGCATAGCAACAGCAGCGGCCGGCAAGTATCTAGGAAGGAGAGGAAAATTAGTACGTATTTGTTAGGAGTCCGGTTTTGTTAGGGAAGAATCTAGTTTTGTTAAGAAGATATTCTTGTTACGTACTACCGGAGGAAAGGGCCCAAACGACAGAAGCCATGTTAGCAGTCTTAGTCTCAGACGTCAAGTTAAGGTAGCACTATATAATCAAGTCAGCTGTAACTATTTTGGGGCAAGCAAGAAATAAAATTCATCTTTCTATTATGCTATCTCTATCCCTCTCGATTCTCTAATCCTATCCCTGTTACCCTTCTTCCACCACCACGACACCAACTCGCTGGAGACGTCCGCAACTGCCAGTAAACCACCCATCCTTCCTATGCAACAACTCTTGTCACAACATGTGGCATATAAATACCTTACTAACTCACTAAATGGCACGCCAAATTTGTTGTTTTGGTTATTTCGAACATATGTATATATCAAAGTGTAATATTTTACAGATATCAAATATCATTATACTGACATTCATTACAGCTTGAGACATGCCCCAAAGCTGAACAAAGGCAGTGGCATTTAGACATCTTAAATAAACTATTTACAGTTTTGTTGATACAAGATAAAATCAAGATTCCGACTAGACCAAGTTGGCTAGGATTGGATACTGCCTCTTGGTAAACTATATGTGTTTCTTTCAAATTTAAATATTAAATTTGGCCATTTTTGTTTTTAGCTAGTGAACCCTTAACTGGCACCTAGCAGAAACCATTCCAAGATCAATTTTCAGGAACATGTGATTAGAATTGATTTTGGATTATTTAATTTATATCCATATCTTTACTATTATAAAAGAAGGATTTGATAGTGATGGTGAGTCTGTCATCAACCACCTCCCTCCCCACCTCTTGAGTTCATAGGATCTTTTGTAGATAAATAAATGTATACATGCATAAAGAACCCTTAACTGGTACCTAGCAGAAACCATTCCAAGATCAGTTTTGAGGAATATGTGATTAGAATTGATTTTGGGTATTTAATTTATATCCATATCTTTACTATTATAAAAGAAGGACTTGATGGTGATGGTATTGGTGAGTGTCATGTGGGGACTCCAGTATACACATCGCAAGCCGAAGTTGCCAAATACAACGCTATTGATATCAGATTTGGTTTCTTCAGCAACCGTTCCGGATTAAGCTACAGTTCATATTCAGTTTTCCTTTTCTGTTTTCGTAGTCAGAGTTAGGAAACACTTATTACTTCCTGTGTTTATAATTCAAATTCGTTTAGTATTACAGATGTTAGGATCTCTACTTAAAGAGAGGTGCAGTCTATAATTCAGTAACGAGAAAATAGAAAATCGCCTCAACTCTTTCTTCCTGTTCGTTCTTCTTTGTCGACTGTATCTTTGGACTCGGCTGCGCGGCCGTCGCGATCACGGCGCCTCATCCACGTCGCCGAGGCCCAGGTCATCGCCCATATACACAGCACAACTACTGCCTCCGCTCCAACCCTGCCGCGAGTTTGTCGGTCCCTGACAACTTGGTATCAGAAGACACCGCTGCACTCTCCACCATGTCGGAGGCCAACAACAGCGACGCCATCAGCAAGAAGCTCGACGCCCTGCTGCAACAGATGGAGAATACGGGATATTGATCTTCAACAAAGAGCGCATAACTTGGCAATCAACCGATTAGAGCAGGGGCGCACCGCGTTGCCGACCGAGGAGGATCATCCAGGGTTCACTGATGCACGACTCCGAGCATCTGACGACCTTCTACCACACCCTTATTGCCAATTGCAAGGATCACCGGCTGCCTCGATAATCGATGGCCGTTTTGCTAACCGGGAGGTGCCCATTTTCCTTCGTCCGCCGACCGATGGCCACAACGCGGCCAGGGCAGTGCGCCACGCTACCACAAATTGAACTTACCTATTTTCGATGGCCAGGAGGATCCATTGCCGTGGCTAAATCGCTGCGATCAGTTCTTTCGCGGCCAACACACGTTGGAGGAAGGCAAAGTATGGCTGGCCACATTCCACATGACTGGCACGGCGTAGCTCTGGTATCACCGACTGGAGCGCGACACAGGAACCCCATCGTGGCGCCACTTTGTCGAATTGGTTAACACTCGATTCGGTCCTCCACTGCGCAGCAATCCGTTGGGTGAATTGATCGCTCTTTGCAAGCATGGCCCCATCCGTGAATTTTCTGACCGATTTTTGGCGCTCTTGTGTCGGACTGACCCCTTGATGGAACGACAGCAAGTTCAACTATTCACCGCCGGTCTGGGCCAACCGCTGCAGACGAACGTAGAACCCCAGGCACCCCAGTCACTCGAATCAGCAATGAGTCTCGCCTGCGCCTATGAACGTCACACACAGCTCGTCGTGTCCACCAATCCTTCGCCAGCACACCGGCCTTGGCGCACCGGTAGCACACCCATCGCTACTCGGTCCGAGCCGGACTCATCGATCGAGCGCGGCGGGCCACCGTCTCACGCGGTTACCTTGACGTACCATATCACTGGCCGAGTTGGAACAACGTCGTGCCCTCGGCCTCTGCTACCGCTGTGATGAGAAATTTGTTGCCAGTCACCGCTGCAAACGTCTATTCGTTATCGAAGTGCACCCGGACTAGGATAGTGATGATGACCCCTCATCGGCAGACATTACACCGGAGATATCCCTCGCGGCACTTATGGGTATTCAGCCTAGGTTAGGCCATACGATGCGGCTCCGTGTTGAGATCGGAAGCCGAACTGTGGTTGCTCTTCTCGATTCCAGCTCTACGCACAACTTCATCGCCGATGCTCTTGTTGCTGCCACGGGTGTCCTTATGCAACCGCGCTCGGACCTCAGTGTCACGGTCCCCAACGGGGATCGAGTGCCTAGCTTGACATGAGTGCCATCTACCACCTCCCTCCCCACCTCTTGAGGTCGTAGGATCTTTTCTGGATAAATAAGTGCATACATACATAAGTTACTTGACGGATTTTGTGTGGATAATTATATTACTTGTGCTTGTGGCTTGTGATAAGATCATACGTGGCTTGTTGATTGGATGCAAATTATGTATGAAAATTTTCATTTGTAGGGATAATTACATTATACATATTGGTTTTCTACGTTTAAAACTTATATTGTGTTTATTTGAAACCGTTGCAATGCACGGGCACTTGGCTAGTAAAATATAAGTTTTTGTCGTATAGTTGTGTTTATATTTATGGATATAACTTTTCTAATGGATTCGTTATGGTGCTACATGCAGCTCTTTTGGCCTACAAGACAGTGTCAGGAACCAAGAAATTGAAGAAGTTAGTACACCTTGCCTTGCAGTTCCTTGCCATGTTTTTGAGTCTAATTGGTCTATGGGCTGTCTGGAAGTTCCACAATGAAAAAGAAATTGACCACTTATACACACTTCATTCCTGGTTGGGCCTTTTGTGCATCATCTTCTTCAGCTTGCAGGTAGAATAAGAGATACTTTCAGTAAATATAAAATTGTATATAGACAAAGAGCTTACTTCAAACTATTGTCCTCCTTATCATATAATCTCAACAGTGGGCTGCTGGTTTCTGGACCTTCTGGTACCCTGGTGGATCAAGAAGTAGCAGAGCGTTTCTGCTTCCCTGGCATGTATTCTTTGGTATCTTTCTCTATGTTCTCGCCATCGCCACAAGTGTGTCAGGACTTTTGGAGAAATCAATCTTTATGCAGAGTGCCAAAATGATTGGGCGCTTCTCCACAGAAGCTCTATTTATGAACTCCTTGGGGATGTTGCTGGTACTGTTGGGCGCTCTTGTTATTCTTGCAATTGTCAGTCCTGGGGCTGGCAAGATTGATACATACCGAGGTTCTTCTGAGTAAGAGTTTACTGCGTAGTTCTTGAGCTGCAGTTAGTTCTGAACTGCATTTTTCTTGATTGTTATCTGCACATGTCATTGTACTCCGGATTGTGCTTTCCTTTTCTGATCAGATCTAAATAGTCAGTATTGAGGACTATTAATCTCATTCCTGTAATTGGTGGTTCACTTGTCCATTCTAGTGGTAAATTGATGGATCATGCTGGCATAAATTACAGATGAGACTTTTTTTCCTGGAGGGCAAGACTCCAAGATACTTGGGTATTCCTGGAATATGGTAAATGGCTCTCAGTATTATCTTATATCTTAGCAGTTCCAATTAGATCATACATGTTTGGATGATTATAATTATTAACTAATGCAATGACCATGTTTGCATGAGTTTCGCTTCCTCCATGTTAAATCAAAGGGGATGTGCAATGTTTTGATCAACCTACACGCTCTGCAGCAGTGCCCGGACTAATAATGTTTGAACTCCAATGCTGAAAGTAAAAAAGACTGCCCATACCAGATGATCCGACAATGCGTGTTGCATTGTTCTCAACCCATCCCCCACACTGTCACACAAGATGTAACCACATTAACCTCAACAAAATATTTCATGAGTTTGGAATACGAGCATCAGGATTCTATTGCTCAAATATCTCAATTTCCCTGTGAAGAAAATAAAAAGGTTACGAGGAATTTAAGAAATAAAACTCTCCTTTCGCCGCAGAAGCACAAGAAAACAAATTCTTCCGATTCTGTTAATGCATCAGGATCCTGTGCACAGGAGAAACATTTAGTTGATGATCCGACCCAGAAACGTTTCTTTACACAAACATGAGATGGGCACCACACAAATACCAGTCAACTCGCAGAAATTTCGGTGCACTAACTAACATAGTTTTGTTCGGCAATTACGGACGGTAGATGACTAATACTATAGGTCTCACTACATTAGGAATGGATTGCGAATCCAATGTCATCTCAGCATGCGTCCGATTGATGATAACAAGCATTTTACTACATAGCACCATGTTGTCAGCAAAGCCCATTACTTCCATCACTCCTACCACAGATGACACCAAGAAGCCGTGACTCAATCCTGCCAGTCAAATAAGATTCCCAGTTAGTTCAAATTCGAGTCTTTCGCTGAATTGACACGTTTTTCATTCGTAATAGCAAAAGTAGTCCCGTTCAAACAAAAATGTAAAAATGACACTGTATTAGGCTAGGCAGACGCTACATACGCTCCCAGACCACGGCAGGACGGAGGCACCGCGACAAGATCAACCGAGCGTGGGTGGATGACGTGGCGCTGTGACAGCAAACATGCCATGCTCCCAGACCGCTTCAGGTTCCTTCCATGCTATTGGAGCGTTGCAGGCGCTTACCACGCTTTTGGTCCGCGGAAGCATGGTGCACGGTTTTGGTTTTTTGTCCTTTAGTGATTAGGTTTTGTGTCCTTTAGTTTTTTTGTCTTTTAGTGATTAAACATGCATGCACCGGTGCAGGTTCCTTCCGCTCACTAGGAGTGCAGTAAGAACCTATAGCGCTCCCCAAGTGCAGTGCATGACCTCCTTCGTCCCATCACGCTGTTCCATTCCTGCCACGGTTTGAGAGCATTGCAGGTAACACACGGCGTCTGTTTAGCCTACCGCAATGTCATTTTTGCAATTTCGTGTGAGCAGATGCTACTTTTGCTATCATGAAAAAAAACATGTCAGTTCGGCCAAAAACTCGTTCAAATTTAACATTCTTGGTCAGTACATGTTCTGAAATATGGGATAACAAAATTAACGAAACAAGACACCTAAAAAAATACTAAAAGAACAAAGAAATACTGAACGGTACCAGATCCACACCAAAGGGGTGTAACTACATGTGCAAAGAAAATATATCTTGCCAGAACCAGCACAACTTTAAAAAGCACCGGCATAGCAACATTACTATATTAACAACAAAATTATAATAAAATTATATGTATTCTTTCAACTCCCACCGGCTACTAGAATAATGACATAATAATATACAATATTACAATGTTTTGGGGCTTTTTTAAAACTGATAATGTCTGGTTGTATAATGGGTACAAAAAAAGGCGAAAACCGGTCAAACCGATTTTCTTAAAAGGGACCAGTTCAGGGCTCAAATGGCACCCTTTGAACTCCTTTTTTTTTTTTGCAGAAGAGGTATACTATTTAATCTTACACCTAATTCAAAAATCAAATCTTGAAAAAAAACTCAAATTTGAATTTTTGAAAAAAATGAGAAACCGGACGGTTTTCATGAACCACCCAAGTAGCATAGGTTTCTGGGGAAAAAAGGTTTTTTTAAACCTTGGTTGCATATACCAACTATATAGCCTTTATTCATATCATGCTTGTTCCTCATACAAGTCAAAGGCTACATCAAGTTAAAGTTTGTTATTCAAATTGTTAGTGTTACAGTGTGGACATTGGACAAAGATAGTTTTTGCTTTCCATCTACACAAAGCACCAAAATGTCACTGACATGGATATAGCTATTTGATTGAACAGACACTTCCATGATAGGCATTTCAGGTCAGTGATTCAGTGTCAGTACCAGGTCCTCAAGACACCAACTATTAGAAGTGCTGGTGAAACCTAGCCAGTCAACCAGACAAACTTCACCAGAAGCATATAATGTCGCAACGAGCTCTTAGATCATGGAGATACCCATATATTATAATTATGCAAAAAGAAAAATAGAACTAATTTTCTTTCAGTTTACGCTGGAATAGATCACCAGAATATTTCAAAAATCAACCAAATCAAGAATTAAATCGAAACCAAATAAAGCGTTTCAAATTATGTAAACCATATGCTCGTACTTTTTTTTCCCAGCTAAGCTTAAATCGTATCTCAGTAAAAGTGTAAGACACATAAGTGATAGATGAATCAATACTCAGTATATTCGAAGTGGAAAATATATAGTGGGAGGGGAAAAACATTTAATTCCAGTAATAAGTGTTCTTGTAATTTCAGCTCCTTCATTTGGTCTGGATAGAAACTATTGCTCTAGTTGGATGCTTTTTCAATGTCATGATCTAGATAGTGTAGATTAAAAAACTACCTCATGTTGTGATTTGTGAGATGCTAATACTCAGCAACCCTTTATTCTGTGGCCTCTGGTCCTCTAATCCTGTTCTTCTTACGCTTCTTCGAACCAGTTACAGCTTGGGCAGATGGGTTGGCAGATGGATCAACTGCTGGTATGATTTTGGTTCCTTGAACAGCGATTGGACAGACAGATCCAGTTTGTGACACGGGAACTAAGTGAGTTGGTGCTGGCATGATGTTGGGTCCTTGAACAGCAATTGGAGAGGCAGATCCAGCTTGTGACACAGGCACTAAGTGAGTTGGTGCTGGTATGATGTTGGGTTCTTGAACAGCGATTGAAGAGGTAGATCCAGCTTGTGACACAGGCATTAAGTGAGTTGGTGCTGGTATGATGTTGGGTCCTTGAACAGCAATTGGAAAGGAAGACCCAACTTGTGAAACAGGCACTATGTGAGTTGGTCCCCCTTGCAGTGGTTCGGCAACATTTAGCACTTGAACTTTTAAAGGTGGTTGCATTGATGTACCAGGAGGAAAACCATATGTTGTGTATGCAAACTGAGGTGTAACATATGCTTCGTATGCGACAGGGGGTGTGAAGTTCATAGTAGAAATAGGAGGTGGGGTGTTTGTTGGAGTATTGTGGGTTTGCTGGCTTACAGCTCCTCTTTCTTTGTTGTACCCAGAAGATGTGATGGCAGTGATAAGCTTTTTCTTCGATCTAATAATTTGCAACATACAAGCGTTTTTTGAATCTGTAACAACATTGAATAATTAGTTATACTCCTAAAAGCCCACTACTAATTCTCAATACAAAAAGTTAAAGAAGGTTTTGGCACTTTCTTTTTAACCATGAATGATGAAACAATAGTTACCTAAAATTGATTTGATCGCAGCACGAGCTGCCTTCTGCTCAGCATCCTTCTTGCTTTTTGCAACTTCACCAGTATAAGTATTCCCATCAAACAATACAGATGCAACAAACAGGATCATGGGCCCTAACCCTTCTGGATTAACTACAGAGTAAGAGGGTTGAGTGGCTTTTGTTTTAACAGCAAATTCATGAAGAATTGATTTGCAGAACACCACATCCTGACAGAAGGAAAAGGAATGCATATGTTAGATAGAAATCAATTCCTTCATTTCTTGCATGATTATTACAATTATAAATTTCAAAAGATGAGGAAATAAGATCCACAATGTTATAAACTGAGTATGAACATCCACATGCAATACTAAAATGAGTAAATGACAATGTTTTTAATTAATTATCATCTGGAAAGTAAAGAATGCAAAAGAGATTATCTGTTATTCAGTCTTATTAGTTAACAGTTTACACCAAAAATGTGATACAAAACCTGGCAAATCAGAAGGGGAACAAAAATAAATGCAACCAAGGTTTAATTTTGATGTCCAACTCCCAAGTTCTCATCTTACAAGGATACAGTATGGTATAGATGAACTACAAGAAGTATGCACGTAAAGCCCAAAAGAAAAGCAACAGAGGAAAACTAGTTGAAATGTTTCTTCAGATGAATTAAAATATCTATATTTGCAGATATCAGCAAACTCTGCAATCGTAAAGGTTGTCACTCCTGATGTGCATAAATCATGTGGCAAGTTCATTAATTCCATGACAGAAAATTGCAATGTAAGTATGTAACTAGGCAAAATAGGAAAAAAAGTTATAAGTACCACCAAATTGTGTTTGCGTGGTTTTTTGTGAGTCGAAATACAAGAGACAAAAACAATGACAATATATACTTTAAGAATATGATGTAACAAAATTCACATCAACAATGTAAACATCATTGCTCATGATGTGAAAGATGATAAACAACCAAAACGAGGAACAGTTCCAAAAAGAATACCTGATCAATCAGCCCAAACACGTCTGTAACAACAGCACCCTCTTCTCTTTTCACCAATATTTCATAGGCTGCTCTGGCAGCATCCTGTTCTGCTTCCTTGAGGCGACTATAACTATGAGCTGATGAAAACCGCTCACTGCCCACCTGAACAGTGCATCTGAACTTAAGTTGATGTTGTTGACCTTCAGTCTCAGCATGGTAGATTGGCAACTTCTGATGTGTCCGTTGAGAAAACTCTTGCAGGCGGTTTTTATGCTTACATTGCTCTGCATAACACAAATTCACCAATAAGTACACTCCAGAACAATTAACCAGTAAAAGCTATACAAGCAGATGAGATAACTAAAATGCGTAGTTTGCACACATACTAAAAACATATATTAATTCTTGGAATTTTAATGAGACAACATCACAGGATTTGGTTGTGCGTGTGTAGGGTAAACGGCTCATGGCTCGCATGTACATACGAAGCAGCGCCAATAATCTTTTGCCAGTTGTCCACTTATCCAGTTCAATCTCACACAATTAACACGGGATGAACTGCGTTAAATAACTTCACCATGCATGCCATATTACGTTACCAACACAGTAACACCTGTATGGAAAAAGTGTACTACTATGTACTTGGGGAAAAGGTAGTGCTCTGATAGTGTGATGCTACCATTGCAATAAACCAGCTGCTATAGAGATCGACATCCAATACAAGAAGGAAAGGAAAGAAATCAAATCTCACAGCACTCAGAAGACCAAAGCGAGAGAATACACTCGTTGCACTTCTTGCAAACCAAAAGGAAACAATTCTGACAAAGTGTAAGTCAAGATCGCACAATCCGCTGATCAAGAAGTGAGCAAACAAACCCCACACCATACTCGCTACAAGACTAGGAAACCACAAGGACACCCAAAACCGGATTTGCTAAAAAAAATTCCCTTTAGAACCAGAGGGTAACATCCCCAGTTCCATTTTTCATTAGAAACGAGACCAAACACAGCAGTTCTAAGTTCAGATTCGACCATACAACGTTCCTCCAGGAACAGAGCCAGACTTGGAGCTCCTAGCAACACTACAGCTCCAACACAACCAAAACAGCAAACCTCTAACTTCAAGCGACCAAACACATTATCTGCCGACAACAAATCCGAGCAAGTAAGCCACATTACAGCAGCACCACAGACTTCTCTTTTCTTCTAACATTGCAACTCCACCACTTGCCGTCTTCATTTTCCTCAAAGCCAGCCGATCCCCTGAGGCGCCAGCGCTTGTTGCTCCAAAATCCCAATATAATTATCCATCAGTTGCAACTTTAAGCACGGGCACAGCACCGGATTCGCTAAATATCTCATAAGCCGCAAACAAACCAACCAAGTAAGAGATAAATACGCTAAAGACGGACTTTTTTTTACCGCGGAAATTCACCTAAATCGCCACAAAATCCATCTAGATTGCCCGCCATTTGCACGCATCATAGTCCTAGGATGAGCCCATACACGACCGTATACTCGAAAAAATCAACCAAACGGAAGCTACCACAAGACCAATCATCTAACGGAAGAACATCCCCCAGGAATTCCTTTCTAATCGAAGGCCCAACCATCGCAGAACGACATTTTTCTACCAGCGGGAGTGAGAAAGAAACTAGGAAGGGGAACGCGCACCGGGAACGGGAGGAGGCGGCGCGGGCGCGGGCGGGGGCGGGGGCGTGGCGGCTGGAGGCGCGGCCGCGGCCGTAGCCGCCATGTCGGTCTCTGGTGGGATGGAGTCCTAGTTGAGACGAGGACCAAATGCGAGGGTTTAGAGCTCAGATAACGAGGTACGGCAGCCCGCTCCGCTTCCTCTCTTGCTAGGCTCGGCTGTTTTTAATGAATTTTTTTTATTATTTAATCTTTTTAAAATTAATTTTAAAGTTAACCCCTCGCAAACTTTATTTCCAATTCTGACCCCTTTGGTCACGCCATCACCCGTGGCGTGACCAAACAACACTGTCACGCCATAGGATAAGTCCCCAAAATCGCACTTTTTGTCACGCCACTGGTGGTGGCGTGACCAAACAATACTGTCACGCCACCACCAGTGGCGTGACAAGATTTTGACCAGAAATGGGATGGCGTGACAGTGTTGTTTGGTAACGCCACGGGTGGTGGCGTGACCAAAGGGGTCAGAATTGGAAATAAAGTTTGCGAGGGGTTAACTTTAAAATTAAATTAAAAAAGGATTAAATAATAAAAAAAATTCATTTTTAATGGAAGGTGGAAGGGCACGTGTCAGTGAGACATGTAAATCCTCAGATAAATATATCTCATAACGGTAAATTCTCGGATCCTCGGTTTTAATCCCCTGAATTGTTACAGCTGGCCATTGCTTATGACAATTAAATTGCTTCAGATTTTTTTTTTAAAGATTGCTTTCAATTTCGTTCAGACTATTCTTTAAAAAGGAAAATCATATAAAACTATCCAAATATATGTAGTACAAATAGAGTTACTACCTTATGGGCGCAAACACTCTCGTCGCCGTCGTCTGGTACAGCTCACACACACTATTTGTATGAAAGCACACTTATCATAGTGTCAGGACCCAGATTTATCGTCTAAACTCTTTGTGTATATTGCATTATTATTTGGATTAGTAGATAGTGCATACAGATACATTGATAGATCATACACATAAAATCGCATCCGATCGTACCATACTTAATATTACACAACACATAAAATAGGCCAAATATTTAGCACAGAGTTTAGCATAGAAAACAGAGGTAGATGTGGAAACAGATAACAAAAAGGTGAATCCATCAACACTGCCCACAGACAAGCGATGGGGGTTCCAGCCTACATCCCACCATCGTCTTCCACATTTGGTCCGGACGCGGCAAAGTAGGTGTAGGGGGTCTTGGTCATATAACTCTGAGTTTATTCATAGTGTGAGTACACAACCGTACTCCTGAGCCAATACACAGAATGCAGTTATGATAGATGCAAGAGCCTAATCAAAGGAAGGCTTGGGATTATTTTGTTTGTCGAAAGCTATATTTTAAATAGACTATGTAAAAAATCTGTGACCTAGCATTTTTTACTAAACCAGTTATATGAAATTGAGGAGTGTTGTATAATACTAGCGAAGACTCCAACCTCTTGTTAACAGAGAGTGGTTCCTACCACCAGATGCTATATTTTCATCGGGCTACTCTCCGCACTTTTCATTGACTACTACCAGGACAAATCAAAACCTCAGGTTGCTACCTGACAGTTCATCTCTCCCACAAATTATTTTCTAAAAATTGTGACTAACCAAGTCAGTCTTCACTATCTATTATATTATTAAAATGATAAAAAAAAAAAAACAAACCACCACGTCTGCTCTCTAGGAATAGAAATTTCCATATTAATTGTAGGAAAAAAGAAAAAAATTAACACCATCGATTGTAGTAGGTCTAGATTATAACGGTGCAAATCAATCTTGTATAAATACGAGAGCTATCGCAGTTGCATTGTATTTCTATCATAAGCATAATAGTCGTGTAACAAGTAAACAATATATCTTCATATAAATATATGTATTATAGTATCTAGCCGCGCACCACGCAATTGCGTAGGAAATTCGGATAGTTCACTCTATATTTCCAACAACACTATCAGTATGTACTGTTAATTTATACATTATATACACATGTGCACACAAGATTTGTTAACTAAGCAAAAATATGGGCCAAGCAAGTAAATATAAAAAAGGGTCTGTCTACACAGAATTAGACTGTTTTCTCTGTAAAAAACTGTCATATTTTGAAAGTTTATTTACAACTCCATTATACATAAATTATAGTAAATTATTTATGTAATTTTTTCTTAATCACTATAATTATTCTTAAAAGTCTTAACAACTCATATTTCGATCACATGATTCAAAATCTCACATGTACTTTGAGATGTTGAGCAAAAAGAAAGACAAAAAATTATTCTGAAAGTCCATTTACAACTACATTATACATAAATTATAGTAAATTATTTATGTAATTTTTGTTCTTGGTCACTGTTGTCGTAGTGAGAAGACTAAACAGTAGAAAAGAAGGGACCCTTAGCGTCGAAAAGAGGCCGAAGGGTCCTCGGAAAGGGGTTTCGATTCTGGGAGTAAATCTATGTATACTGCTAAAAAATTGTCCCTTAGCTATTACATAGGGGAGGGGGCTATTTATAGCCTCCCTATCGGGCACTTGAGTTTATATTTATACCCCTAAGAAGGTACTGCAACCATAGGGGCTGCAGGGGCTTTACACACCCTACGCATAGCCTTCGGCCCAGATGGATCTTCCTAGACTTAGTCTACCAGGGGAGTACTGTAAGATCGAGGAGGCCGACTAGAGGGGGTGAATAGGCGGTTTTAAAAACTCCTTTGGCTAAAACCGAGTTTTATGTGGAATTATAAATTAATTCGGTTTTGTTCAATTAAAACCTAAATCAACTAGTCTTGACTAAGTGCACCAATAATATAAGACTATTGATAATGATAGCAAACATACAAAGACATGTAAGCAATTAAATTTTAGGAATGTAAATTGCACAAGGTAAAACAGAAGAGAATAAACCACAATGACACAATGATGTTTTACCGTGGTGTTCGGAGACTTGCCGATCTCCCATAATCCACGTTGAGGTAAGCCCAAACCAATTGGACCAGCTCCACAAATTAAGCTAAACATCTCAATTCCACTTGTGGTTGCTCTTCCTCCACTCCAAAGATGGCGAGCACCAAACCACTCACAACACGCTGGGCCTTCTCACAAACTTCTTGAGAAGATCATCGGACACGACGTCTCCACGTCGTCTAGGTGTCGGCAAACAACAAGAGTAATAAGCCAAACCCCTTACTCTCACCATATGCAACGAATGCACAAACTCAAATGGATATGAAATCCAACTCTAGATACAACACATGCAACTAAAGACCTCTCTTCTTGATCACAAGGTGCAACACATGCACAATTGAGAGGAGAGGCTCACACTAGCTCAAAAGAGTGTAATGGAGTGCCAAAGGTTGTCTCTCAACCGGCCAGGGGGTATTTATAGCCTCACAACAAAACAAGTTGTTTGGAGATGAAACAGCCCAAAAACTAGCCATTTACAGACTTGGTGTGGTACTACCGCAGTACAAACCGCGGTACTACCTTTATGCGGTAGTACCTCTCTTATAAGGGCGGTAGTTCCGCAGCCCATTTTTCAGTACAGACGACACTCGGTAAAAAGGTTATAACTTTTGACTCTGATGTCGGAATTGAGTGATCTTGGACTCTATTGAAAGCTTATTTAGAGGGTTACACAACCCACCTATTTGATTGATCTCAAACACATTTGATCAAATCAAAAAAGCATAACTTAAAAGAGCCACTACCATGGTCCAAGTCCAAAGAAATAGCAACAAACAATCTTAGACCATGTCAAGGAAAAATGCATGAATCCTAACAATTTGTAAAACACATTTGTAAACTTAGATTATGCCACAAGGAGTAGATACATGGACTTCAACCATTTGCAAAACACACTTGTAAAGTATAGTCATATGCTACAAGGATTAAACGCATGAGACTCGACTATTTGCAAAACACATTCGCAAATAATAGCATCATGCCACGGTGAGCTAGAGCAAGTGAGATTGAGCTATCAACACATGATAAGACTCAAACTACTAGGCAATACCTCTCTTAATAGTACGACAACCTATACTAGTAATCTGGTCTTCCAACCAAACACCAAGACCGGTAAAAGATTAGAAACATATCCTTAGCCCTAGCTAGTCATACCTTTGCCTTGAGCATCTTCTTGAAGCTTGACAACACACATCTTCACTTCAAGTCCGGGTCATTGTCTTGATGTGCATCAACCCATGATGCATCCTTTACTTGACCTCCATCAACATGTAACATCCCACTTCTTGGCTTATGTTTCAAATATGTGAAAATGTGAAGAAATTAAAACTTTCCTTGCATCTTATTGTTGTTTGAATTTTTTGAGAATTCTTGTAAAGGAATTATGGAAATTCAAAAATTACAAGCTTCTTTTAACCTAAGTCTTGACCCTTTGAAACTTTTTTTGGATAATCTTGTGATCATCCCCTGGAAATATTTTTCCTTGGTTCTAGGGCTGCTGTGTGACTCCTTTGAAAAATTTCATAATTTTTAGAAATTGTTTGAATATTTTAAGAGGTCAGTCAAACTAGTTTGACTCTTGGTCAAACCCTAGATCAGTACCTTGAGAAACTTTTGGACAAAAATGCTTTGGATAAAAACCTCTGAAAATTTTATACAAGGTCAATCCTGGAGTTGAGCACCTCCTGTAAAATTTTTGGAATTTTTGGAGTTGTGTTGCTCCATTTAAAAATTCCTCAAAGTTTCAGCCTGTTTCTAAAACCCTAGTCAAAGCCACTGTTGGGTCTGAATCGGACTCGAACCTTTGGTTGAACCCAACCAACTTAAATGCACTTGGGCCCGTTGTAAAAGGCGCGCTGCGTTTTCAACCGTTGGATTTTCTTTCAATCGCTCTGATCTAAGTGAACGTTCGGACCCTCTGAACGCTACTTTTAATCTAAGCGTCCATTTCTAATCCAACCATCCAAATCTTTTGACTCAAACTAAGCCTCCCGTTCATCTCTTTTGACTCGAGCCACCTTGTTTCTTTCACTAACGTGTGGGCCCTCGCCAGTCCTGGTCATCTTCCTCCTCTGGCTCGCACGCGCGTGGTACATAGCAGGGTATAGGAGAGAGCCTTTGTCAACTTTCGTGCGTCACCTTCAACGGCTCCTAACCTGTGGTTTTCTTCACCACCTGTGTTTTCGCACTCAAAGTCGTCATCCTCAACTGCTCCCATCGCTTCTGTTCGCCCATGGTAGAGCGTGAACCGAGCTCACCGTGGAGCTTCGTTTTCACTTAACTCGTTGTTCTCCGGCTATAAATAGCCCTAGAGCTCCTCCTCATCTCTTTTCCAGTATCACTTTGGTTTCCCTTAGCTTCCTCTCTGTTGTTTGAGCTCAAACCTCACAGCACCCAAATCGCCACTGAAGGCTGACAAGCTCCTTCGTCGTCGTCGGTGTCCAGTGGTTCCCTCGCCATTTCTTTCGCGTCACTTTGCGCCCCTTATCACCTCAATCTTTTCCCCTAACTCAAATTTGGATTTCATTATCAGGAATCATCAAATTTGGGCTTGTTCATTTTCGGCCGAAGTTCATCCTCTTTCTTCCTCAACTCCAGTAAGAACCTCTGTTCTTCAATTAATTGCTCATGGACCATCTATGAGACTTATCGAAGCTATCCTTACCTTTCTTGTTTCTCCTTTTTGGCTCAGGCCTTCTTCTCCACGTTGTCTCCCTCAGCACCGGTGCTGGTCGTCGTCGCCAAAGCGTCTTCGACCATCTCTGAACCTCTCCTGTGCTTAGGTAGCTTCTTGTTAGTCCCTAGTTGCTTGGCCACCCGCTTTCTTGGACAATGTGGAGCTCGTGGTCGTTTTCGCTTTTGGCTATGCTTTGCACCACCGTTCTCCTCCGGCTCGCCGCAGTTCTAGGCCGGCTCAGCTATTGAGAGCGCTTCCTTAAGTTGTGCAATGCTATTGCGAACTCATTTCTGTCTTTAGTTTGCGCCGCCGTGACCGGAGTCGCCGCGATGAGCCCACTTTGAGCTCAACTCCGTTGTCGTAAGCCACGACCACCCCTTAGTCTTTTTACAAAGACCACCCTAGCCTTTTGCAAAGACCACCCTCTCGGCCTTTAGCTAGGACCTCCCTCTCAACCTTTTGCAAAGACCACCCTCGTGGTCCTTTTTGCAAAGACCACCTTCTGGGTCTTTTGCAAAGACCACCCTCTCGGCTTTTTGCAAAGACCACCCCCTTGGCTACGACTACTGTCATGTGGGCCCGCGCACTTAAACCCCGATGCGTGCGTAGCACTAAGTGATCTTGGACCATCCAATTTTAGATTTGCGTCTTAGATCTCTTGGGACGTTCGGAGCTCTCGAACGCCTCTTTTCACTATGGACTGTCCATTTCTTGATTTGTGATCTAGATCGTTTGGGACGTTTGGACCCTCCAAATGCGCCTTCCCTCTCAGCCACCCATCTTTAGATCAACGCTCCAGATCGTGTGGAACGTTCGGACCCTCCCGAACATCCCCTTCTTTTGGACCGTCCGATTTCGATCTAACGGCTGAATCGCTGGGCCCTGTGGCGCGGCCGTTAGCCCTCGTTTGTTTGGGCCGTCCGATTCAATCTCAACGGCCCATGTGTTTCCACGTTAAGGGTTAATGAGAAAATCCAGTAATCTTTTATTTGTGAATTGTAAATTGCTTTAAATTTCAAAAGTAATTAAGTATTTCGTTTTAACTCCTTTTTGGTTGATTCAAATTTTGTTAATTCCCTATTTAGCTGAACTTTAATCTAAAAATCGTTGGAACCTTGTTCTGTACCAGAAAAATTGTGTTAGTTGTATTATCTTATTTAGCATTAATTGTTGCTCTAGAAATTTATTAAACTTGTAAAATGCATACGTATTTCTCTGTAACTCCAATTTGAGTAAACTAAAATGTGTTAGGTTCCTCTGTTAATATGGTTTAGTGTAGAATAGGTTTTAAATATGTCTTTGCTTCTGAAATTACTTGTGCGCTATTTTCATAATTTTGAAAAATCATAAGAAATTCAATTTAACTCCAAATGATGTGAACTAATTTTTGTTGTTCTTAGAATGTCATGCTCTATCTACTATAAAATTTTCATGTTCACCAACCTTCTAGAAATTTATGTAATGAACAGTAATAGAAAGCTAATTAATTGGATTTTTTCAACCGATCAAAATTGTTTCGGCTATAACTTTTGCATGCTTAATCCAAATCGGTTGATTCTTATTGCTAAATTCATTTAAAATCATGCTCTACCTGCTGTGTAAGTTTCATGGGTTTTGGTTGAATTTGGTTTTTGAGCCTTTTTCGGTGTCATTCGTTCTTATTGGATTTTTCTCGTTCTTGTGATAGGTTCCGACGAGTTTGTTGAGTACGAGAGTATTCCTTGCAGAAAGATAGTGATCTCCAGCAAGGCAAGCAGATGTTACAATTTATTTGATTATATTGCTCCTATTATTTTTAAAGTCTATATCTTGTTTGCAAAGTCTATGTATGCATGCTCTATTTTGCTGTTAAACTATTGTTCGATTAGTTAATCCTCTAGATGCATAATCTATAGGAAAATGTTCATCCTCTACTACTGAGCCTAGGATTATGTCCTCTGTGATTTAGGGTTCGTTAGATAAGCCCTTATCACTTAGCTTGCAGTCTACGAGTTGTTGCTTAGAAATGCTTAGAACGGTAGAATTGGGCAGTTATCGACTTAGTTGATGACCTTGATCACACAAAACTTATTATGACTTTATGTCCAACACCTTATGCTATGTTACTTTGAGAAACTAAAACTGAAAACAAAATATTTTAGACTTGGGCACAATGGTAAAATGGTGCGCTTTTAGGTGTGAATGGTTGGTGCTTGAGTCAACAAGGACCGAATTACTTGTGTCACTGATCCAAGCACTTTTGCGTGCTAACCACATGAGAGGGATATGAGACCTCTCTTGACTTAGTGCTTTGGCGTGTGTTGGCTCCGAGTCGCAGGAGGATGTGGGTGTGAATTGTGTTGTGGTAAAATGAGGATTGTGTTTATGTTTTGGGTGCACGGGAGTAGAATCCTTCTAGGTTCTCCACACTGAGGGGTACTGTAGTTGTCCGGTTGTTTTATCCTATATGGGTAGTTGACTCTGGCTTTACAATAACTCCGATGCAACGTATGTGTTTCTATCCATACGGGCGAGTCGTAGTTAATACACAATATTAGAAACGTCTCGTGGGACTTAGTCGTGTCGGCACACCAAAGGAAGTGTGCTAAATAGCTTAGCAAAAAGGCAATCTGACATGTGGGTACATTGGTACACCCCTGCAGGGATAAATCTATTCGAATAGCCTCGTCCTAGGTTATGGACATGCTTGGTAAGGTCGTGCAAGAATTAGACTATAACCTTTTCACTAAAACTTGAATTGGGTGGTACGAATTGGGAATTCGTGCTATGTTGTGGTGGCTATTGGGTTAGTCACTTGTAGGTCGTTATTTATGTTATTATTGTTGCCTCGCTTTTATTTCAACAATTAAAAACAGATTTGTCAAAATTGCCTTCAATCTATTACAATATTGCAAATAAAAATTGCTTTATGCGTCCAATGAACCATATAACCATATCCTTTGTTTCAGTTTGCATGTAGTTATGTATAGGCTTGCTACTCGTAAGTCTTGTGAGTACATTGTTGTACTCATTTGCACTGCTTAATTGTTGCAGAGGAGGTTGACCCTCAAGGGGTTAGCTTTTGTGAGACAGACTTTACGCTGGACGACTAGCTTGGCAGCCCGGTCGGTTGCCGTGTGGGTGAAATGGCAAACCGGTTGGCTTTTGTTATCGCCATCTTATGACACGTTTGCTTCCGCTATTATTTCTGCTGTTATGGTATCATTTGGCCAGTCGCCCCCCCTTTTGTAATAACTCTATTATATATGTCTTTTACTTTAGACTTGGTACTGTAATCTTGTATAGAAATGATGCATGATTTTGTAAAGGTGTATGTGTACTGCATTTCTAGGAAGTACATGTCCACCGAGACTCAGGATATTTGATTGGTAATGCTAGAACCATTTGGAGGTTAAGTGTTGCGAGTTAAATACCTCAGGTTCTCACAAAGTTGGTATCAGAGCTATGCCGACCGTAGAAACCCCTAGCTTGGTCGTCCTTAGGATGTTTTAAAAAACTTAATTTCAAAATATCAAAGGGGTTTATGAAAGTTTAAGTAAGTTATGAGATTTTACTCCTTACCTATCTTAGCTTGCTCACCTTACCCTGTTCTTGTTGAGTTTGAAAAAGTTGTTTTCCTCTCTTCTTCTTCCAAAAGATAGTTGTTATCGTTTAAATTCGATTTTGGGAAACCAATGAGAGTTGTAAAATTGTTGTGTGGCTATCTTTTGGTGAAATGGGAAGCTTCTAGAGTTGGAGATTTCAACTTGGAGCTTGGATGCCAGTTTCTGGACAGCCATGTACTACCGCACACCGGTAGTACCGCTTACCAAATGCGATCGTACCGATTTCCACTGAAGTTCTTCCAGAATCTTTTCAAAAATGCAATGCATGACTCCTTTGTCTTGAGCCATATCGATCTTTTTATCACCTTTGCATTTCCTTTTTATATCACCATTCAAACTCCGGGATTAAGCCTTGAAAACATCTTAGCACATACATTAGTCCAATAACACAATTACAAATAATTTAATATAAAGCAATATGAGTGTATATGAACTACACAAGTTTTATATACTCAAAAGATATGTTTCAAGGTAGAGATCCCCAAAATATGTAGATAAAGAAATATGGATCAATACTAAAGAAATCACAAAACATATAGTGAACTCCCCCTAAATATGTGCATACACGAATGTATAATAAGAACATATGCACATATGCAAGTTAAACTTTTAGTGGAGTTCAAGCTATATTTTGGATCCGAGGAATGCAACAAGATATAAGAATATGATGTCGAATGCATACCTCCATGATTTTCACCTTTTTATCCAATTGAGACTAAACAATAGGTTTAACAATAGAAGTGTTAGTCTCACAAATAGATTTATCATTAATCACCAAAATACTCCATTAACTCATAATAGCGGGTCTAGATTATTCAAGTACACCCGATCCACGAGTCCTGTAACTCTTGTGCCCCCGCGAAGATGGCCCCGCAAGGCCCTTCGGTGGTCCCTCTAGAGAGCCTTCTGTAGGGAAACGGGTAGGCTACACTAGCGCAAATTAAAAAATTCTACCCGTAAACCAAGATCACTGCAGTTATAGATCACGGTCTTACCACTTGACGCGCAGGTGCGGAAGTTGTTGCGGCACGTCGGGGCAGTGTAGTCGTACTAAGATGATGCAACACGTTGGGGCAGAGTAGTCGTACTACTTCCTTGTCCTCGTCGTGGCGTCCCACGTACAGCTCCTCTTTTGCGGTTCGTCCCAACGCCACGTGATGCAAAAGCCTTCAAAGGTATCCACACGTGCGGAGGAAGCGACGCGCGGGACTACTAGATCCGCGCGAGCGACTAGGGCGTGGGAGGGGTAGCGGCCAGGGTTTGAGGATGTCACGAAAAACTCATCCTCCAACCAGTGCGCCCCTGCCCTCCTTTTATAGACGTCCTTATAATGGGCTTCTACGAATAAAGGCCCATTAGGACTCAATGCCCAGTCTAATTTGGATCCAATCCGAATTAGGCTTCAGCTCCTTAAGTGTGTGACTCTATAGGTTCACATATGTTTAGACATGACGCAAGTACACATACTTGGTCAATAGTTGGTAGCGGACTCTAGCAAGACGTGCCAACTCCTAAACGCACGTAAAGATCATATCGGACGAACCATCACAACATTATGTACATGCCAATCCCTTTGCCTCACGATATTCGGTCGAGCTCCAAGCTGACCACTCTTTCTCGATCCTGTGATCCGGAATCCCTTACTAGGTTAACTCTTAACCTTAAGTAGCATGGCCATGCATTTGGATCCGATCACTCGAGGCCCGAGATATCTCTCTCGGTAGAGAGGGCAAATCCCATCTCGATCGACCATGCCTCGCAAAGATGCTTCATGACAAACCAAAGCTACCTTTATAACTACCCGATTCTGAGTAGCGTTTGATAGCCCCTAAGTAGGTCGATTCACATCTCAAGCACATGCGACAATCTCGTGTCTAAGGACAAGGCGTACACATTGTGTAGAGAGAACCATAAGTATAAAGCTATGTCTCATGTTGGGTCGGTCCAACCCCATGTTCTAAACATGTGTCCACATTATTGGTTTGACATCTCCATGTCTATGACCTGTGAAACATGGTCATCAACCGATACATGTGCTAATCCATTATTCACGTGTGTCCTCACATGAACTCCGACTAGGGACAACTTTAGAATAACCATACAAGTAAAGAGTTTCACAAACAAGTCACATACTTGTTAATCAACACAAAGGCAATATTCAAGGAACATTTATTAAATCATGGATACAACGAAATATCATCATCAATATGATTGCCTCTAGGGCATATCTCCAACACCTTCGGGGCCCTATGGAGAGAATTCGGGCCCCTTCGGAGGGTCTTCGGGACCCCTCCAGAGGGCCTTCGGATCCCTCCAAGGCCTTCGGGGCCCCTTCGGATGGTCCTCTGGAGGACCTCCGGGGTCAGCTTCTGTGCTTCGCCGGGTCGTGGGGCCGGTGGGGCGCCCCTACAACAAGCCCCTCGCGGTCGAGGTCCTGCTTCGCCATGGCTGAAACCACACTGTTCTCCCAGAGGGTCCAGGCACGTCGTCCCCTCTATCGTGGCTAAGCATGCTTTTGTGGAAGATCCCCTATCACGTGGGCCGTCTTTGGCGGCTCGGTAACAACTGGGGCGCCGCACGCCGTAATGGTCCTGGCCCTGGGGTGCCATGCGCTGTAATGGCACTAGGGTGCCGTGCGCCGTATGGCGCTGGGGTGTCCTGCACCGTAATGTCCCTGGGGTGCTGTGCGCCGTAATGGCGCTGAGGCGTCCGTCGCCGTAACAGCGCTGGGGTATCATAATGGCATCGCCTCGCATCGCACAGCTTGCATGGCCTGGAGACACCATGTGGTGCACGTTGGGCTGGCTCAGGAGGCTATAAATAAGTAGCCCCCAACCCATTTGATTTATCTACTCCCATGGTCGCCCGTTGGCAATTGCTGTTGTGCCTCTTGTTGGCACTTGCTTGGCTTGAGAAGCTTCGTACTCCTGTCTTTGGCTATGACGAAGTGGGGCAAGGAGGTCATCGGGGAGGCATCTTACACGAGTGAGCTTGGAAGGTCGACTGTAACAGAGTCAGTTCTTCAAACGCTTGTCGACGAGGGCAAGGTGGAGACGGTGCCGGCCCCCTGGTTAGACGAGACAGTGGTCTTCGTTGCCTTTTTTGACAATGGTCTCCGAATCTCGGGTGTCGACTTGGCTTCAGTCGTTCTCTAGCTTTATGGGGTAGAGTTGGCGCAGCTGACGCTGAACTCTATCGTGATGCTAGGAGTTTTTGAATGGATGCTGCGAGCGGCCGAAGCCCGTGGCGAGGGGCGCCTGTTCGCCTTCCTTCATGACGCCTGCTGCCAATCAAAGAAGAAGAGCACGAGCGAGATGCTAAACTTTGGTAGTGTAAATTTTCGGTCGAAGGCACGCTGTCAAATGTACTTGCCTGCCCCGACGGCACGGAACCGCTGGGAGACGGCTTGGACGCGGAGGTGGTTTTACCACATGTCCGTGGCGAGCGAGGGACTGCAGTCTCGGGGCGGGCTGATACAGCTTATCACCAGCCCCGAGATTGCCCTTACCTCCAGGGAGGAGGCCCTTCTACACCTCCTTCTAGACGTGATGAAGTGGCTCTCCACACGTGATTTGGTGGAGGAGTTCTGCGCCTTCGGCATTTGGCCCCTGGCCAGGGAGTGGAGTGTGGAGCCTGGTACTTCGAGAGCTGGGTGTCCAACTCTTATCATGAAGGGGCGCGAAGGTATGATTCTTGGTTCTGCACCCCTTTTTGTTTATTTTAATTGCGAATTGATCTTGCTTTTGGCAGCCGTGCCCATCACTGAGGCGAGCCACGCCGCAGAGGTGCTTTTGGGCCCGTATACGGGTAAGGAGCACGCGAAGCGCAGCCTGGTTGTGCGGGACCTAGATGCGAGGAAGAAGAAACGCGCCCACGCGACCGAGGTTGATGGGACAAGGCCGATTGCAGTTGCCCCATTGAGCATCATGGGGCCTCGCGCTGCGGAGGGTATTAGGCGACCGACAAAGAGGCTAGCAGAAGGCCCGTCGGAATGGGTGGAGCTCTCCAGGTCGGATTCCCGCAGGTTTTCCTCTGGCCTGCACGCCGCTTCGGGCACAGGGGCCTATTTGGTGGGGCTAGCTGAGCGCACCGAGGCGCAGGTGCGGGAGGTGATAGGCTCATTTCCCGTGACGCACCTCGTGATTCTTCCGGCAGCGCCACCCCGTCGCACGTTTACGACGGGGGCGATGATGTCGCCGCGGACACACCGCCCACGCCGCAGATGCCACATTGTAAGCAGCTACTTCGTCGGTCCTCACCTCGTTCGGCAACTCTTTTTTTGTTTGTTTAGGAGGGCACAATGCTCGCTTGCTTTGCAGTGGCGAGCGATAGGGAGGACAGGTCGGGTGATGGTGGTTTGGCCTTAGCTGCTTCCGGAGTGAGGCGCTCTCCGGAGCATGCTTCGGCTGGAGGACAAGGCGTTGTGGACTTGGGTCCCTTGTGTCGTGCTGACTTCAAGGTCAGCGAGGGTGCCACCGAGGTTTGCGGAGCGGTCGCCGACTTCGCTGCTCTGCCTCTCCTTCGGGAGCTTTTCCAAAGGGTGCCCCTGAAGGACATGCTCCGGGGCATCGAGGCAAATGTCGTTAAGGTTAGCCTGGCTGTTGTGATGGGATCCCTCTTTCCGCTCTGCCAGGCCTTGTGTTCTTGATGGTCTTGGTTTTGCAGACCGTGATGCTGTCGCGGGCTCTCGACGACGACATCGCGGGAGGTTTTGCCGAGATCCAGAAGCAGGTTGAGGATGAGCACGCTTGGAATAAGGTGCTCAATGGTGAGTGTGATTCTCTTGCCCTGAGGGTGAAAACCCTGGAGGTGCAGGTGGAGGCCCTGCAGGGCGTGCAGGCGATCCTTGAGGAGGAGGTTCGGACAGAGGGGGAGCTCTCGACCTCCGTTGGGCTTGCTGCTTGGCAGGCAATGGAAGTTCTCGAGGGAGCTATGTTGCAGCTCAGTGCGGTGCCACCCCCAGGCGTCATTGTCCGGCGGAGATGGACATTACCCTTGAGCACCTTCGGCGCACTGGGGAAGTCTGCCTGCCAGCTGCTCGTGCGTACGACGATCACTGCGTGAGGGCAGCATGGTCGACGTCCCTCGCCTCCCTTGATAAGGCGAGCTGCACCCACATAGATGTGAGGACCCGGAATATTTAACTAGTAACACTTAACCTCCAAATGGTTCTGGCATTACTAATTAAACATTCTAAGCCTCGATGGGCATATGCTTCCCAGAATTGCAGCATATGCACATCATCACAAAATTACACATCAATTACATACACAAACATCACTAAGTTCAACAACGACATACATAAAGTAAAGTTATTACAAAAGAGAGCCGACCGGCCAAATAGAACAATATACAAGAATGACAGCGGAAGCAAAAGCGCCATAAGATGGCTAGAACAAAAGTCGACCGGTTAGCCATACACCCACAAGGCAACCGACCAGAGTTGTCCGAATGTTTCTTTGATTGTGGGCCGTTCGATCAAGATCCAACGGTCGGTCGCGAGTCATTTTTACATACACCATTGTTGCTGCACGCGGACTCACGTGAGCCGTGTCTCGGCGTGTGGGACCCACCCTGCCACGCCATCGCCGCCTCCGAGACGGACTCGTTCCGATTTCCTCGCGCGCGCCGCTCGCGTTTTGGCGTCCGTGCCTAGACCTTCCCGAGCCGCCGCTTATATAGGAGGGCAAGCCCTCGGTCTCGCATCCCAACGCGCGCCCGCCACCCCCACCCTAACCCTAGCGCGGAATCGCAGAGAAGCCCGTGCGGCTCAACTCCGGCGAGGTCGTACTCCGCCGTCAACGCCGCCCGCACCTCACCGACTGCACCCTCGGCATCGCACGAAGCCCCTCTACCTCCTGGTGGCCTTGGTTTCGCCGGAAGATCGCCGTAGCTCCGATCCGTCCGAGCGAATTCTCTTCGCCGCTCTTCGCCGCCGCCGCCACGCACGTTCCGTGCACGGTGAGCACACGCGTGATCCTCGTGTCATCCTCTACCTCCCAGTACCACCCACCGCCGGTGAACGCCGCCGTTCGCGGAACCCTGGTTCCCGAGCGCGCCGCCGCCGGGTCCGGCGTGGCACGCCACCTCGCCGCCACCTCGGTCTGCCGTCGGCTTCGCGCTGCGTGTCGTCTTGCGTGGTCGCCTCGTCGTCGATCGCGTGGCGACCCACGTTCCGAGTCTCGAGGCTCGGTGGACCTAGTCCACCGTGAGTTTAGCCTCCGACATGTGGGTCCCACATGTCGAGATTTCTTTATTTATCTTTTCCGAAATTCCTTCACGACGCCAAAGATTGCGCAATAATCCGATTTTTCTGTTAAGAAATAATTCGGAAATTCCAGAAAATCCAAATTAGGGTTTCTTTTAGATTTCCAATCCTCCAAAGCCCATAACTTTTGCATCCTAACTCCGATTGAGCCCATTCAAATTTCTAAATTTGTCTAAATTCAAGATCTATTTATCTGAGATTTTTATTTATTTTTTTTGGAGTTTATTTTGCCTCTGTTATTTATTTGTTTTGTTTGCTTGTGTCTCGTTTGCGAGTAGACGTCGTTTCGTCGGGGAATTTTGTGGAAGAAGGAGCACCCCAAGACCAAGATCAGTACATAGACCTTTTCCAAGGCAAGTCATACCTTTGATCATCTTGAACCCAGTTTTCAAATTACTTTATGTTAAATTATTGCATTATAGTTTAATTATTTATTTAAATGCTTTGGGCATAGTTATTATCCAAATTGTTATCACACCTTGGCCTTGTATGTCATATATCCTTGTCACCCTAGATTGGTTATGAGTTGGTAATATTGTAGTACCGACGTGGGTTGGTTAGATGCGAGTATAATTGCTTAGCCATGCTACGAATCATCATCTCATGTGAGTCGCAAATATTAAATATGACTAAGTGTCTATGGAACTTTGTGTAAAATGTGTGCTATGTGTTATTACTTCGTGATGGCATGTGTTGCACTAAAACTAATCGGGTGGTAAAGGATTTGGACCGGGCAAGTGGTGGAGACGTGTGACATGGTGGACTATGTGATGGGTATGATAATCTGTGGCTTAGTTAGAACATGGAAGTCTTGCCTTGGTCAATTAAGGACTTAACTTTGTGCGCCATTGAACCGAGCCTTCTCAGCGACCACATGCAGTATGGGACGGGCCTAACTTAGTAAGTTATGGATTCTCGCATTGATGTTCGGTGGTAGGTTAAGCTTTGTGATAGGGTGGAGGTGTGACTACTTGGTGGTTGCATCACGGGAGGATTCGTCGTCCCGTCCAACGGTGTGTGTTATGCATGGGCTATGTGATATGTATAACGGTTTGTAAGCACACCGGGAATGTCAATGTTGGAGATGAAGTTTCCAACTGTTTTGTTATGATTGGTGCTAGCTACACGGTTATATCGTGTGGGTAAAGTGTACAACCTCTGCAGAGTGTTAAACAATCTATTCGAATAGCGCGTCATGATCATGGACATGCTCGGTGATTTCACATAAGGGTAGTTTTCATAAAATGTGGGAATGGGAGCCGTGTGATCTCAATCATATGGCTATGTGAAATAATCTGCTTTAGTGTGTGTCTTTGTGAAAATATCTGTTAAATTAATATTGTCTATTTGTTTTGAATTATGCTTTCAAACTATTATTCGTATTCAATTGCAAATGTTGCTTTTATGCAAAAGAACCACGAAGCCTTTTCTTTGGAATAAGCTCGCATCTATACATTGCATTCGTGGTATGATTTGCGAAGTACGGTTGTGTACTCACGCTTGTTGTAAAACTTGCGTCCAAACCTCTGAGAGGAGGAGTCTACGCTTTGCTTTTGAGGAGGAGTTCGTTGAAGGCCGATCGTTCGTTAAGGTCCGATCCCGATTGGTTGCCCGTGGTGAATTGGTGGGATCTACGCCGAGTTTTCCGTTCATTCTTTGCTTTATTTCTGTTAGCCTGCGTGGCTTAATAAGTGTAAACTCGACCATAAGGTCAAAACCATTATTTATTATTCAAACTAATCGTTTACTTTATCTATCGCTTGTGTGGATCGATATTTACCGTGTTAACCTGTGTGCACTAGCGTGATCTGGACTAGTGCGGTTACGCAGGGTTCCGAATCGAAATTCGGGTCCCGGCGGACGTGGTATCGAGCCGGGTTGGTCAGAGGTCTTGACCTTAGTTAGATTGGCCGTCCTTAGAGAGTCCAAATTATTTTCTAAAAGAAAAAATTAACTTGCAAGGTTAATTGATTGCTTAACTTTTCTCATATCTCTCTCGCCTCAACTTTTGCTATAATCTCTTCTCTCCCATTTGTTTTAAAGTTGCTCTTACCTGCTCGTTTGTCTTGACAGATGCCTCGTCTTGAGCTATGGTGAGCGACCGGAGGGTATGCCGCCGAGCTTTGGAAGTTGCTCCGTGTTCTTGGAGGTTTTGATCGTCCATGTCGTCGGCAACAATCGGACGATGAATGGACGAACCGTGGAGTGATTTGTCGCTCGACGATCTATGCGGGAGGAGCGACAAGGCGAGCCAACCTTCGCACGCCTCGTGAGGAAGATCACTTGGCCGGAAGGTATCCGAGTCGTCGCGCTTGGCCATGCTACGATTCGCAACATCTACGCGGGAGCTTCAAGACACCGTCTTCCGCTACCACCCGTAGCCGCACGGTGTGGACTTGCCAAAGACGCTACCCGTCCACGTAGGAGAGCAACGCTACTGATCGTACACCTCGCCCGGTTCGTGGCGCCAGAGGAAGCTGCGAGAGGACTATCACGAGTTGGATCATGTCTATGAAGCCTTGCAGAGAGCTGAAGAGAAGGTCGCCACTCTGCAAGAGATTCTCTACGACCAAGTCCCCGAAGAAGAGGAAGACCCCGAGGAGGATCCTGAAGAAGATCCGGAGGAAGGCCCAGTTGAGCCCGAAGAAGAAGCGAGCGAGGAGCCACTGAGCCGCTTGCACCAGAACGCCGCCTCGCTTGCACTGGGCTAGGCATCGGATCGGTTGCCAAGATGCCGCCACTTCCGAGTCTGGCCGTCGAGAGCGCGCGCATTGTGGAGGCTTTCGAGTAGTTGGTCTTAATTCCGTTTTGAGCTTAGCGATTCGGTTTAGTGAGTCGCCCTTAGGCGGTAGTTTTGTGTGCTTAGGTCGTTGTTTCTTTTGTGTGCGGGTATGAGTGCAAAGGCCCTTAGGCATTTGTTGCACCATGCTAAGACCCTATTAATAAAGGTATTTCATTTGAGGTTCTTGAGTACATGTTTTGTTGGGTTTAACCTACCCCGCTAGTTCTTAACTCATCTCGTGCTTGCTACCTTATCTAACCTATGGAGCTTCGGATGGTTCAAACTCGTCGATCCATTGCTAGTGGTTCCAGTACCCGAAGACTAGGAGGCAATGAGCAACCACCGCAGAGCGGTTCGCCGCAAGCACCCCAATTGACTTGCAAAACTTTGGAGCTTTCATGGCGGCCTGCACTCGGTGATGAATACGATGATGACTCGGATGCAAGCCATGCACAACCGAACAACAACAACAACAACAATCAACGATTATGGAGCCCGGTGCTCATGGTCACCATGGACCATCCAAACTTGCGAATTTATGAGGACTCGCCCACCAACCTTTTACGGACACGTCTCTCGGTGGAAGCGGATGATTGGCTCGAGTTATTGAAAGGAAGGCTGCGATCACTTAGTGTAGCGATCGTGAAAAGGTTACGTATGCCACTCGCGGATGGAAGGCACCACTGGCGAATGGTGGAGAACTTGCGTGCGCCCATGAGGCGCCACAGATATCACGTGGGAGGAATTTTCTGCGGCATTCGCCAAATCACGCACTGAAGGCATTATTGATCCAAGAAGGATGAGTTCGCGCTCAAGCAAGGAGCTATGTCAGTGTCGACTACCTCAACAAGTTTTCTCAGCTAGCTCGCTATGCAGCAGAAGATGTAGCCACGGACAAGGCTCGCCAGAGTCGCTTTTGAAGGACTAAACACCGGGTCGCAAGTCAGTTTGATCGCCCATACTTTCCCTGATTTCCAAGAATTGGTCAACAAAGCCTTTGTTCTAGAGGACAAACGCAAGGAGCTGGAAGATAGCCGCAAACGCCGGATGGCTCAGCAAGGGAATCATCAATCACAGCAAAGGGCAAGAATAGTGCCAGCACAGTTCAACAGGTTTCCACCCCAAACTTCGTTCAGAGCACCTGCACCAACTTCAACACCCCGTCCAGCTGCTCAGAACTTCCGCAACCCTGCACCGGTCAACCCCAACCCAGGAAGCAACCAGCAGAACGTACCAAAGGTCTGTTACGCCTGTCGTCAGCCAGGACATTTTGCCAACCAGTGTCCGCAAAGGGGAACAATCACTCCAGTACGCTTCAACCTTGGAGCTACACCATCCAAGACACCAGCGCCAGGCATCAATCAAGGAGCGTCACAAGTTGCCGGTCAAGCCGGAGGAGCCCCACAGTCTGTGATCAGAGGCCGTGTCAACCACGTCACCGAAGAAGAGCCGGGAATCACCGGACGTCGTCTTGGGTAAGTTCTCGGTTAACTCGGTACTGCATCGGTTTGTTTGATTACGGAGCTTCGCGTTCGTTTGTTTCGGAATGTTTGCAACCAAGAATAAATTGGAAGTTATGCAACTTAAGCATACTCTGTTAGTCGATCGCCTAGAGCGAGCTAAGTACTAGAGTGGGATGTTTAGGAGCTAAGTTACTCATAGCCGGAGTTGAGTTTCTAGCCAACCTAATAGTCCTAGACACCCAAACCCTAGATGTCATTCTTGGCATGGATTGGTTATCCAAGCATAAAGTCATGCTAGATTGTGGCCGAAGAGTCGTGAATCGAGGACGCCAGAGAAACAAGGTAGAGTTTCTAGCCACCTCGGTTCGTGATGGAAATTTGCTAGTAAGCGATGATGAAGACCCTTGCCTTAGAAGAAGTACCAGTGGTCAGTGAATATCGAGATGTGTTTCCAAAAGAATTACAAGGAATGCCACCGGATCGTGACATTGAGTTTGTCATCGACCTAGTGCCAGGGACAACACCAATTTCAAAGAGACCGTATCGAATGCCACCATGAATTGGTAGAGATGAAGAAGCAAATAGAAGAACTTCTTGAGAAAGGTTTCGTGAGACCTAGTTAGTCGCGTGGGGAGCGCCGGTGTTGTTTGTCAAGAAGAAAGATGGAAGCATGAGGATGTGTATTGATTACCGTTCTCTCAACGGTTACCATCAAAAACAAGTACCCACTACCGGATAGATGATCTGCTTGATCGGATGAAAGGAGCCGGTTTATTCTCGAAGATCGACCGCGATCATGTTACCACCAACTAAAAATTTGTCCTAAGGATATACCAAGACCGCCTTCTCAACGCGATGCGGACATTATGAGTTCTTAGTCATGTCCTTTGGTGCGACTAATGCCCCGCCTATTTCATGAACATGATGAATAAAGTATTCATGGAATATTTGGACAAGTTCGTAGTTGTGTTTATTGATGATATTCGTGTACTCCAAGTCGGAGGAAGAACACGCCAGAACACTTAAGGATAATATTGGAAAACTCGAGAGCATCGGTTGTATGCCAAGTTCGGTAAGTGTGATTTACGGAAGAAGGAAGTCGATTTCCTTGGTCATGTGATGACAGTCGAGGGAGTAGCAGTTGACCCCGGTAAAGTTAAAGCAGTGATACATTGGGAGCAGCCCAGAACTGTAACTCAGATTCGCAGTTTCTTGGGAATGGCAGGTTATTACCGCTGTTTCATCGAAGGATTCTCATCAACTGCTAAGCCTCTTACGCAATTGTTGAAGAAGGAGAAAAAGTTCACTTGGACTCAAGCCTGTGAGAAAAGTTTCCAAGAGCTGAAGGAACGTTTGACTTGACCCTGATCTTTGATTCTCGGATATTCGCAAGGATTTCGATATCTATTGTGATGCTTCAGCGTCAAGGATTAGGTGCGTCCTGATGCAAGAAGGAAGAGCTGTCGCTTATGCGTCCAGGCAATTGAGACCTCACGAAGAGAATTACCCTACTCATGATCTGGAATTAGCTGCCGTAGTGCATGCTCTAAAGATTTGGCGTCATTACCTCATCGAGAATCGTGTGAAGTCTATACGGATCATAAGAGTCCAAGTACATCTTCACCCAATGATTTGAACATGAGATGAGAAGATGGTTGGAATTGATCAAGGATTATAATCTTGGGATCCATTACCATCCCGGAAAAGCCAATGTAGTTGCAGATGCCTTGAGTCGCAAGAGTTACTGCAATGCTTTGGAAGTAAAGGAAAGTTGTCCAGAACTTTATGAAGAATTTCAGAAGCTAAAGCTAGAAGTTGTGTTCGAAGGATTTGTAGCCAATTTGGAAGTACAGTCTACCCTAGAGAAGCAAATTCGTGAAGCACAACCAAAGGATCCTGTGTTGTCAGACATCAAGGTCAAAATGACAGAAGGGAAATTCAAGGATTTCACCAAAGATGATCAAGACATACTCTGGATTAATGGGCGTATCTGTGTACCAGATATCGATGGTCTGAGACAGTTAATCTTAAAGGAAGCCCATGACTCAAAGTACTCAATCCACCCTGGAAGTACCAAGATGTACCAGGATGTTAAGACTAAATTTTGGTGGCCAAATTTGAAACAAGAAGTCGCAGAGTTCGTTGCCTTGTGCGACACCTGTCAGAAAGTGAAGGCGGAACACCAGAGGCCAGCAGATTCATCGCAACCAAAGATTCCAGAGTGGAAGTGGGAAGAAATCGGGATGGATTTCATCACCGTTTACCCAAGACCCAATCCGTTACGATTCGATCCGGGTAATAGTCGATCGTCTAACCAAGGTCGCCCATTTCTTGCGGTCAAAACCACATACTCCGAGATCGCCTTGCGGAGTTGTACATGGCGAGTGTCGGTTTACGGTGTGCCCAAGAAGATAGTGTCGATCGAGGATCTCGGTTCACCTCTCGTTTTGGCAAAGCTTGCATGAAGCATTGGGTACCCATCCAATTTCAAGATCGCATACTATCCACGGTGATGGGCGATGAAAGAGTCAATCGATATTGGAGGATATCTTTGAGAGCTTGTGCTCTAGCAAATGCTACCGTTGGGATAAAAGTTTACCGTATGCGAATTTTCGTACAACAATAGTTATCAAGCTAGTATGCAAATGTCACCATTTGAAGCACTTTGTATGGTCGTGCTGCGAACCCCGTTGAATTGGTCGAAGCAAATTGACGATCGCCGGTCCGACATTATTCGAAGCGAGAAAAGCAAGTGGCCATGATAAGAGAAAGATTGAAGATAGCTCGACCGAGCGTAAGAGCTATGCGATAATCGTCGTCGAGATCTCGATTTTGAACCCGAGGATTTCGTTTATCTTCGAGTGACTCCACTCAGAGGTGTCAAAAGGTTTCATGCCAAAGGGAAGCTTGCCCCTAGGTATGTTGGTCCATTCAAGATTTTGAAACGCCGTGGGGAAGTTGCTTACCAATTGGAGCTACCGCAGTCGTTAGCAGGAGTACATGATGTCTTTCATGTCTCGCAGTTGAAGAAGTGTCTTCGTGTGCCAGAAGAGCAAGCCCGTTGGAATCAATTCTTTTGAAAGAGGATCTTACCTACAAGGAGCGGCGGTCAAGATTTTGGATGTCGCGAGCGCCTCACCGTAAGCAAGGCTGCTCGTTTTGTAAGGTCCAATGGAGCAACCACTCGTAAGGAGAAGCAACGTGGGAACGTGAAGAAGAGCCGGCCGAGTTTCTAGCCTTTTCTCTAGCTAGCTTTGAATCTCTGGGTCGAGATTCCTTTAAGGGGGGGAGGTTTGTAACATCCCAATTTTCACAGCTTAAAAATCCTTTGAATAGTTAGTAGGAAAAAATTCACCATTTGATTTTATTTGAATTTAATTTCAAAAGCTTAATATTGGACTTTACAATCAAAAACATTTAATGTAAATAATCCCAACATGAACATTAGTCAAAACTATTTTATTTGGGTTCTATGTGCTCGGATATATTTTCTAGATTTTTCTAGAATTTTTACGAACTCATTTGCTATTTTCTATTGCCTATTTGAATTTACTCGTAATTTATAAATTAGAAAATCTATTAAAACCTCGAAATCTTCTTTGGGCCGAAATCCAACCCTCCGCCCAATTGTCCTCGCCATGTAGCCCAACTCATGCCTTGCCCAGCTCTACTTGCCATGCCGCCTCCACTTTGACATGCGGGCCCGCATGTCGATCTCTCTCGCTTTCCTTGGCGCGAGCATCCTCCACCGTCCGATCAAAGATGAACGGCTAGATGCGCATAAGGCAACCGGAGTTGTCCGAATGTTTCTTTGATTGTGGGCCGTTCGATCAAGATCCAACGATCGATCGCGATCTGCTTTTACTACCGCGCCGCCGCACGCGACCGGACTCCCGTGGTGTGTCTCGACATGGGACCCACCGCCACGTCATCGTCGTCTCGAGGCGGACTGCGGTTCCGATTTCCTCGCGCCGCCGCTTCTGCGTTTTGGCGTCCGTGCCCTAGACCTTCCCGAGCCGCCGCTATATAAGGAGGGCAAGCCCTCGGTCTCAGCATCCCAACGCGCGCACGCCACCCCCACCCTAACCCTAGCCGGAATCGCAGAGGAAGCCGGTGCGGCTCCAACTCCGGCGAGTCGTACTCGCGTCAACGCCGCCGCACCTCACCGATCGCACCCTCATCGCCACGGCC
The DNA here is from genome assembly GCA_036346255.1 of Ampelocalamus luodianensis. Lineage (NCBI taxonomy): Eukaryota > Viridiplantae > Streptophyta > Magnoliopsida > Poales > Poaceae > Ampelocalamus > Ampelocalamus luodianensis. The sequence continues at coordinate 24,792,640 of CM070632.1, read as the reverse complement.
CCTCTACCTCTGGTGGCCTTGGTTTCGCGGAAGATCGCGTAGCTCCGATCCCGTCGAGCCCGATTCTCTCGCGCTCTTCGCTCGCCGCCGCGCCACGACGTTCCGTGCACGGTGAGCACACCGCGTGATCCTCGTGTCATCCTCTACCTCGAGCACCACCCACCGCCGGTGGCGCCGCTGTCACGGAACCCTTGGTTCCCGAGCCGCCGCCGCCGTCGGTCCGCGTGGCACGCCACCTGCCCGCCACCTCGATCGCGCGTCGACTTCGCCGCTGCGTGTCGTCTTGCGTGGTTGCCTGCGTCGGCGATGCGTGGCGACCCACGGTTCTCGAGTCACGAGGCTCGGTGGACCTAGTCCACCGTGAGCCTAGCCTCGACATGTGGTCCCACATGTCGAGATTTCTTTATTTATCTTTTCCGAAATTCCTTGGACGCCAAACATTGCGCAATAATCCGATTTTTACATTGAAATAATTGGAAATTCGAAAAATCCAAATTAGGGTTTCTTTTAGATTTCCAATCCTCCAAAGCCCATAACTTTTGCATCCTAACTCCGATTGAGCCCATTCAAATTTCTAAATTTGTCTAAATTCAAGATCTATTTATCTGAGATTTTTATTTATTTTTTTTGGAGTTTATTTTGCCTCTGTTATTTATTTGTTTTGTTTGCTTGTGTCTCGTTTGCGAGTAGACGTCGTTTCGTCGGGGAATTTTGTGGAAGAAGGAGCACCCCAAGACCAAGATCAGTACATAGACCTTTTCCAAGGCAAGTCATACCTTTGATCATCTTGAACCCGTTTTCAAATTACTTTATGTTAAATTATTGCATTATAGTTTAATTATTTATTTAAATGCTTTGGGCATAGTTATTATCAAATTGTTATCACACCTTGGCCTTGTATGTCATATATCCTTGTCACCCTAGATTGGTTATGAGTTGGTAATATTGTAGTACCGACGTGGGTTGGTTAGATGCAGTATAATTGCTTAGCCATGCTACGAATCATCATCTCATGTGAGTCGCAAATATTAAATATGACTAAGTGTCTATGGAACTTTGTGTAAAACTGTGCTATGTTATTACTTCGTGATGGCATGTGTTGCACTAAAACTAGCTGGTGGTAAGGATTTGGACCGGGCAAGTGGTGGAGACTGTGTGACATGGTGGACTATGTGATGGGTATGATAATCTGTGTGGCTTAGTTAGAACATGGAAGTCTTGCCTTGGTCAATTAAGGACTTAACTTTGTGCGCCATTGAGCCAGAGCTTCATCGCGACGACCACATGCACGGTATGGGGCGGGCCTAACTTAGTAAGTTATGGATTCTCGGCATTGATGTTCAGTGGTAGGTTAAGCTTTGTGATAGGGTGGAGGTGTGACTACTTGGTGGTTGCATCACGGGAGGATTACGTCGTCCCCGTCCAGCGGTGTGTGTTATGCATGGGCTATGTGATATGTATAGCGGTTTGTAAGCACACCGGAATGTCAATGTTGGAGATGAAGTTTCAACTGTTTTGTTATGATTGGTGCTAGCTACACCGGTTATATCGTGTGGGTAAAGTGTACAACCTCTGCAGAGTGTTAAACAATCTATTCGAATAAGCGCGTCCGCGGCCATGGACATGCTCGGTGATTTCACATAAGGGTAGTTTTCATAAAATGTGGGAATGGGGCTGTGTGATCTCAATCATATGGCTATGTGAAATAATCTGTTTAGTTGTGTGTCTTTGTGAAAATATCAGTTAAATTAATATTGTCTATTTGTTTTGAATTATGCTTTCAAACTATTATTCGTATTCAATTGCAAATGTTGCTTTTATGCAAAAGAACCACAGAAGCCTTTTCTTTGGAATAAGCCTGCATCTATACATTGCATTCTGTGGTATGATTTGCGAGTACGGTTGTGTACTCACGCTTGTTGTAAAACTTGCGTCCAAACCTACTGAAGAGGAGGAGTCTACGCCGCTTTTGAGGAGGAGTTCGTTGAAGGTCGATCGTTCGTTAAGGTCCGGATCCCGCTTGGTTGCTTTGTGGTGAATTGGTGGGATCTACGCCGGAGTTTTCCGTTCATTCGCTTTATTTCTGTTAGCTGCGTGGCTTAATAAGTGTAAACTCGACCATAAGGTCAAAACCATTATTTATTATTCAAACTAATCGTTTACTTTATCTATCGCCAGTGGATCGATATTTACTGTGTTAACCCCGTGCACTAGCGTGATCCCGACTAGTGCGCTTTACGCAGGGTTCCGTCGAAATGCGGTCCCGACGATGCGGTTGCCTCGGCGACCCACGCCGCAGATCTAAAAATGGCGGCTCGATCACGCCCCGGTCGGAAGGTCCGATTGCACACACGATCGGGGCCGCAGATCAAGAGATGGGCGGCCAAGAATGACGAGGGGAACCGAGGTCCGAACGCATACAAGATCTAGGCGCGGATCGCAAAATGGGCGGTGGTCCAAGATCGAAGTGCAATCGAGTCTTGACACGTGGGGCGCATGTCGATGGCGAGAGTCACACATGCGAGATTTAACACACGTGCACAGTGCACGTGGACCCACCTGGCAGTGACTTAAAGGAGGCTCTTAGGACAGCTAATTAATTACTAATGACCAATGATTAGTGATGATTAGCAATTAATGTGTCCTAAAGATTTTGAACAGAGGTGATTTAGGGACAGAGGGCCCACACGTCAGTGACCCAAAAAGGTAATTTTGGACACATTTATTACTAACAATGATTAGCAATAAATAAACCCAAAATCAGCCATAACGACTTCTGGTTTTCTGATTTAGGCTTACGGGCCCACAAGTCAGTGAGACATTAGGCCAGATTAAGACACCATTAATACTACTAATGATTAACAATGATTAGGCAATTACTGTGCTCTAATAATCTGACGAAAATGGGAGCTTCTCAACCAAACAAAACCCGGCTTTCACGGCTTGTCGCGGCGACTCGCATGGCGGCGCCACAAACTATCAAAATGGACTCGCAATAGCAATGCGAACCAAATGGTGATGACCTCGCCGTGGTGGAGGTGCGAACGCCGCGAGCCGGAAAACAAAGAAGGAGGCCGACACGGCAAAACACGAAAATAGCAAGATGCTCATTGCGGTCCAAGGAAGCGAGTGCCATGACTTCTAGGGACTATATAGAAGCTACCTTAGCAGAGAGGAGCTCCAACTATGGCGGGAAGACTTGAACACGATGAAGTCCACAGGGCCAAGAAGATGAAGTGGAAGATGAGGTTACGAGCAAAATGAGTGGAACCAAATCATTACCACAGCTTCATTATAGCTCAAAGAGGCTCCAAAAGCAATTAATTGCAAAAGAACCACTTACGGAAATGGAGAAGAAAGGGGTGAAACCAACGAAAATCTCCAAACTTAAAATTGAGTGATTCCTGTGAATGCAACCCAAAATCAAGTTAGGGGAAATATAAAGGAGGTTGAGGAGTTCAAAAGGGTGCAAGAAAGATTGAAGATGAATCACTGGACACCAAGGCCGCCATTGGAGCTCTACGGTCAACAATGGTGCTTTGAGGGTGTGAGGTGGTTTAGCTGCTCAAAACACTGAGAAGAGCAGAGTGTGGTGTAAAGGAACACGAGGAGGACCTAGAGGGGCAATATATAGGGAAAGGATTAGGGTTTCGAGCAAGAACCCGAGTCCATGGTGGGCTCGGTTCATGCTACGGTCATGGACCAAGAAATGATGGGAGCAAGTGAGCACGGTGACAATGGAGGAGAAAGCTCAGTGCGCATTAAATGCCATGAGAAGTTGACGAAGCAACTTGAGGTGACACGTCAAGCGCCGCGCTCTCTCTCTTTCGCCATTGTCGCGCGCGCTTCGAAGAAGCGAGAGGAGAAGAAGAACGAGAAAAGAGAATCGTGGCCGTTGGATTGAAATTGGGCGGTCCGCGATTAAACGAGTTCGCGGACAATCAGATTGCCTCGAGAATGCGGGCGGTTGGATTGAGATCCAACGGTCCCAATTGGTTAACGCAACCGAGAGGTCCGAATGCTCACACGAGCGTGGGCGGCGATTTGAATCCAACGGTGATATCGCACGCGCGCTTTAAAATGCGGCTCGGTCGCGATTAGGTGGTTCGACCGAGTCAAGTGGCTCGGACTCGAGCCCGACTCGAACCCAAGGAACAATGAAATTGGTTTTTAGGTTTTAAATATGCTGATACTTTTGAGGATTTATTTGGGGTAGCAAAATAACTCCAAAAATTCTGAAATTTTTACAGGAGCTTGCTGACTGAGACATTGACCTTGTGTAAAATTTTCAGAGGTTTTTATGCATTGTATTTTTCTCCGAAAATTCTACAAGGTACTGGTTTTAGGTTTGACTGAGAGTCAAACAGGTTTGACTGCCCTCTAAAATATTCAAACAATTTCTAAAAATTGTGAAATTTTTCAGAGGGGTCACATATCATCCCAAGAACTTAGGAAAAATATTTTCAGAGGATGATCAAAAAGGTTTGGCAAGATTGTTTTTGAAGGAACAAGATTTGGATCAAAAGACTTGTGACTTTGCATTTCCATGACTTCTTGTACAATACTTGTCCAATACCAACAGGAAACACATGATGTAAGAAAAAGTTTTAATTTCTACTCATTTTCTTACATTTGAAACACAAGCCCAAAGCTGGATGTTACAACTCTCCTCCTTACAAGAATCTCGACCGAGATTAGTTTACTCGAGAAGAAAGAAGGAAAATCGCACGGAGGCGATCTTCTCGCTCCCAAGTTGCCTCATCTTGAGAATGGTTTGACCATCGAACCTTAAGGAACTTGATGACACGGTTCCTTGTTCTCCGTTCGATTCCTCAAGAATGCGAACAGGGCGCTCGCGGTAGGTCAAATTCTTCTCGCACATCGAGTTTCAACGGAGTTTCCTCGGTTGGGACACGGAGGCACTTCTTCGTGTGAAACATGGAACACATCATGCACACTCGAGTGCGGTGGTAGCTCCAATCAGATGCAATCGTCCCAACTCTCTCGGCGATACGAAGGCCCAACATATCGAGGAGTCAACTTGCCCTTGATGCCAAAACGCGATGGCCCTTCAAGGGTGAGACTTTGAGATACACAAAGTCATTGGGCTCAAGCTCAACTCACGGCGGCGGCGATCCGCATAGCTCTTTTATGCGGGTGGGCCATGCGCGGATGCTCGCGGATCAATCGAACTTGACTTTGGCCTCATTGATCGAATGCGGGCCGAAATCGCCCGCCACCGCCTCGACCGGTTCAATGGGGTCCCGATCTTCTCCCATACAAAGCCTCAAATGGTGCCATGCCAAGATCGCTGAAGTCGTTGTTGTAGGAGAACTCCGCAAATGGTAGGCACTTCTCCCACTTCTTCCCATAGGAAAGAACACAAGCACGAGCATATCTTCCAACACTTGGTTGACTCGCTCCGTCGACCATCGATCCGAGGATGAAAGGTCAGACTTGAAGTGAAGGCGGTTCCCCATAGCCTCTTGCGGACTATGCCAAAACCGTGAGGTGAAAAGCGCACCACGACGATCGAAATAATCGTCTTGATACCGTGAAGACTCACAATCCTCGAGACATAAAGTTCGGCCAAAGGCCCCACACGGCCGAGTCTTGACAGAAGGAAATGTGCCACTTTAGTCAACCTATCGATCACGACCCAAATAGCATCATTCCCTTGGATGAGCGGGGCAACCGGTGATGAAGTCCATGCCAGCGGAATCCCACTTCCATTCCGCACCGCAAGGGTCAAGAAGACCTGCTGAGCGATGCTCGGCCTTCACACGACAAAGACACGCGTCGCATCGCAGAACGAACTTGGCAATCTCGCGCTCATTCGGGTCCACTGAACCTCGGCGAAGGTCCCGATACATCTTGGTAGCCCTGGATGGATGGACAAAGGAGAATCGTGGCCTTCGCGGAGAATCAAATTCCGCAATTCCATGACCCTAGGAACCACAAGACGCCCAAACCACACAACGCCATGCTCGTCCTCCGAAAAGCACTTGGCTATCCATCCTGATGTTACGCTTGATTTGGCTCACACCGGCATCATGTCTGTGTGCGCCTTGATTTGGTCCACCAAGGTTGGTTGCACAACCAATGTAGTAAGAGAACCGTGCTCGATCAAACCCAAATTGAGGCGCCGAATTTCGAAATGAGGGTAGGCTGCTTTGCTCTTGGAGCATCAACATGTTGCAATACACCTTCCGATCGAGTGCATCCGCCACAACATTGGCCTTGCCGGATGATCTTGAATGCCCATGTCATAGTCCTTGATCAATTCCAACCATCTTCTTTGCACGAGGTTGAGATCTGTTGGGTGAACAAGTACTTCAAGCTCTTGTGGTGAATACACCTACACCGGTTCTCGATCGATAATGCCGCCAAATCTTGAGTGCATGGACCACGCAGACCAATTTCAAGTCATGAGTAGGATAGTTGAGTTCATGAGGCCTCAATCGTCGCGATGCATAGGCCACAACCTTGCCCTCCTGCATAAGAACACAACCAAGACCACGACGAGAAGCATCACAATAGATATCAAAACTCTTGTGAATATCGGGAGAACAAGCAGGGTGAGGTCAACCGATTCTTGAGTTCTTGAAAACTCACATCACAAGTGATGGACCACACAAACTTCTTGTCTTTCTTAAGCAATTCGGTCATAAACCCGCAATCTTGGAGAAATTCTCGATAAAGCGGCGATAGTAGCCACCAAACCAAGAAAACTCCGCACATCGGTGGCCAGACTTGGTGACCCCAAGATAGCACATCACCGACCTTACTAGGATCCACACCCACACCTCTCCCGCTGAAAGAACATGGCCCAAGAATGCCACTTCCTTCAACGAGAACTCGCACTTGCCGAATTTGGCATACGGTGGTGCTCACGCACTTGCTCAACACAAGCTCAAGATGCTCGAGATGCTCTTCTTCACTCTTGGAGTAGATAAGGATATCATCGATGAATACCACCACAAACCTATCCAAATACTCCATGAATACCGAGTTCATAAGATTCATGAATAAAGCAGGAGCATTAGTCAAACCAAAAGACATGACGGTGTACTCGTAAAGGCCATAACGAGTAGCAAAGGTCGTCTTAGGAATATCCTCGGCCTAATCGACTTAATGATAGCCCAGCCTCAAGTCAATCTTGGAGAAGACTCGTGCTCCGGTCAACTGATCGAAAAGATCATCAATACGGGGCAAAGGATACTTGTTCTTTACCGTCACCTCATTAAGCGGACGGTAATCAACACACATGCGCAAGGTCTTGTCCTTCTTCTTCACAAAGATAATGGACAACCCCAAGGGGATGAGCTAGGGCGGATAAAACCCTTCTCTTGCAGCTCACCCGCTTGCTTCTTGACTCCTCCAACTCATTAGGAGGCATGCGTCGGCCTCTTAGAAATAGGGCGATGCAGGGCGACAACTCTATCACAAACTCGGATCTCGAGCAGGGGGCATCCGGGCAAGTCTTCGGGAAAGACATCCGCGAAGTCACACACACGGTGGGGCGTCGTGAATCTCCAATCTTTGGCTTTGCTTCAGGACATAAAGATGGGGCCCTCGGCGTGGCGAAACCCAACCTGCTCACTGAAGGATGGTGAGGTAGACAATCTTCACGGCACAATCGATTTGCCCCAAGTGTTGGGACAACCAATCGATGCCAAGAATCACATCCAAGCGCCGAGTCGAGTAGGATAAGATTCGCCAAGAATCCCACTCTTCGATGTGGATAGGAACACCGGCATACTTGGTCGGCTCTCATTTCCGAACCCGGAGGCGAATGAGCATGGAACCCACAAAGGGACACGATGGAGTCCACAACCAACGACAAGCGACCTCGAAATAAAAGAATGCGAGGCCCCGAGTCAAATAAAGCGTAGCGGGATGCGATTAACAAGGAGCGTGCCCAACACCACGTCGGGCGCCTCCTGTGCCTCCTCGGCCGAGATGTGGTTGACTCGGCGCTCCCCAAGCCCGGTCTTACGGTCGGTGGTGACCACTCCCTTGCCCTCGTCCTCCATTAGGGCGAGGCGCTCAGATCTTCTTAGGACAACTACTCGCGTAGTGGCCCTTGTTGTGGCGATGAAGCGGTGGCGTCGGCGCGGGGTTGCGGGGAACACCTGCTGGCTGGTCGCAGCGCCGCGTGGCGAGTCACGGCCGCGGAAGGCGTGGAGCTGGTCTTGGCGGCCTCGGCGGTGGTGAAGCCAAAGAACGAGTCACGGTGTAGGCCCAACTGAGGACGAGCGAGGCCGACTGCGCAGTCGTTGGGCCTCCCACTTGCGCTTGACTCGAGCGCTCTCGCCTTGTGCTCGGCGATGATAGCCTTGTCCACCAAGGTGCGGAAGTCGAAGTCCACAATAGAGAGCTTGTCACAAGCTCCTCGAGACAAACCCTCCATGAACTTCTCTGCTTGGCCTCATCGGTGGCCACCTCGGTAGGAGCGTACCTGCCAAAATGGTTGAACTCATGGAGGTACTCGATCCGCATTTGCGCCTGTTTGGCGCAAGGAACTCCTTCTTCTTGACTTCATCAGTAGGCGGGGACATGGGCCCGACGGAAAGATGACGGAACTCCTCCCACGAGACCACGTGCCGCGGGCCGCATGGCGAGGAAGTTCTCCCACCATGAGAGTGCCGCACCCTCCGGTGATGGGATGCGAAAAGTGCGCTCTGCTCGCGCATCGAGCAACGTCGAGCTTCGCTCAACGAGACGCAGCGGTCAAATGCGCCCAAGGGGTCTCGGGCCGGGAGAAGGTGGGAGGCTGCGTGCGAAGGAACTCCGCAAGTCCCCACGAGGCCCGGTGACCACCTCGGATCGAGGCACGAGAGGGAGTGGAGGTGTTCCTCGCGATAACCTCCAACACCTGCGGTCCTCGAGCGATTGCGTTCGATTTGCATGAGACTTAGCCATGGTCGGAGGAGGAAGCTCCTCATCGGGACTACGGTGATTCGGCGCTCGTGTCCCACCACCATCACGATTCACTAAGATGAGTTAGCTACAAGCCCGAGATAAAAGAAAGCAACGAAATCCAAACTCAATAAAAGGGCTCGGGAATAACCACCAAGAGCACAGGCCCAAAATCACCAAATCGACTTCTGAAACGACTAACCCGTCTCGAAGAGCAGTAATCGTTTGAGAAGACCCAAAATTTCAGCACTAACTTCTAGCTCAAAACAGTCCAAAATCAAGGTATACCCACCTAATAGAGTACAGGCATTAGCTAATCTCATATCACTTCTTACCCTTTCATTCCCACAAGTTTCAGTTGAATTTACCTCTCATTTCCTACCATAATTACTAACCACTAGCTAGCTGTCCAAATTTCTTTCCCCAAGCTCTCATGGTTCTCCCACAACCAAGTTAATCGATAGAGGCTAATTTTTGAAACGAAGGGAGGAACAACCCTTTTAAAAACTTAAGTGAGAGTAAGGTGAGATGAGCAAGCTAAGATAGGTAAGGAGTAAAATTAGAGAACTTACTTAAGTTTTGCAACTCTTTTGAAGGTAAGTTTTCAAAATATCCTAGAGGCGACCAAGCTAGGGTTTCTACAGTCATGATGGCTCGATACCAACTTTGTGAGGACCGGAATATTTAACTAGTAACACTTAACCTCCAAATGGTTCTCAGCATTACTAATTAAACATTCTAAGCCTCGATGGGCATATGCTTCCTGAGTGCAAGATATGCACATCATCACAAAATACACATCAATTCCATACACAAACATCACTAAGTTCAACAACGACATACATAAAGTAAAGTTATTACAAAAGAGAGCCGACCGGCCAAATAGAACAATATACAAGAATGACAATGGAAGCAAAAGCGCCATAAGATGGCTAGAACAAAAGTCGCCGGTTAGCCATACACCCACAAGGCAACCGCCCGGGCGCTAAGCTAGTCGCCCATGAAGCTACCACAACACTGACTCACAAAGTGAGGCCCCTCGAGCTCACCTTCTTCCTCTGCAACAAAACAATTAAAGCGTAGCAACCGAGTACAAAGATTGTCTTTGTACACTTAAGATCGACGTGTGGAATAGAGACCTATTCATAAACTACATGCAAGCTTATTTAGGTGGAGGTTGTATGTCTCATTTTGCATGAAGCCAACTTTATTTGCAATAAGGTAATACATTTTAAAAGCAAGTTTGCAAATCTGTTTTGTTATCAAAGTAACTGATAAGTAAAGATACATACAAGTAACCACAGAAGCGACTATCCCGATAGCCACCACAACATAGCACGAATCCCGGTCGTACCACCCATCAAGTTTTAATTTAAAGGTTGTAGTCTAACTCTTGAAAGACCTTGCCAGCGTGTCCATAACCTAGGGCGAGGCTATTCGAATAGTTTTAACCTGCAGGGTGTACCAATGTACCCACACTGATAGCCTTCAAGCCACAAAGCACACTATCGAAGGTATGCTTACTGCTAAGTCCTCTGAGACATTTCCAATCTTGTGTATTAACTATTTAGCCGCTCATATGGATAGAAACCCATATGCTTACATTGCAAGTCGAAAGACAACAAATCTCATCACGGGTGAAGTCTTTCGGACACTACAATCCTCCCAACACCATCCCTCCCGCGACTCCTGCGACTGAGCCAATACACGCCAAAGTACTAAGTCAAGAGAGGTCCCATACCCTCTAATGTGGTTAGCATGCTAAAATGCTTGGTTTAGTGTAACAAGATGTTCGGTCCTTGTTGACCGGGCACCATTCGATCACACCCAAAATCACACCATCATACCATTGTGCCCAAGTCTAAATCATTTTGTTTTCAGTTTTAGTTTTCATAAGTAGACATAGCACAAGGTGGAAATCATAATCATAATAAGTTTGATGTGATCAAGGTTATCGACAAAGTCGATAACCGCCCATTTCTACCGGCTAAGCATGGCTAAGCAATTAATTCGCAACTACTAAGTGACAAGAGCCCATCCATGAACTCTAAATCACAAGCAAGTAACCTAGGCTCATGGTAGTAGAGAATAATCATTTGCTAAGGAAATGCATCTACTAGGCCAACTATTAACACAAAATAGCAATGCATACATAGAATTTGTAATCAACATAAATACTTAAAATCTCGGGATTAACATGATCAAAGCGCTTGCCTTCTTCTTTGTTGCTCAAAGCTGTTGTGGAGGGTCGTTCTGGGGTTACCGCAAATGTCGAACCCTAAGCGAAAGGCAAAAGAACCAAGAACAACCAATAAGGCAGGCCACCCTTAAACAAGCGAACAAGCAAAAATTATCCAAATGCGTGAAATTTATACATAAGGTAGAATACGAATATACCTAGACATAGAAACTGGAAAAACCTAATTTGGTTTATTGCAAAAGATATTACCTAAAAACTCATTTTACGGCCATAATAAGTCTTCAGAGTAAAAATATTTTCTAGAGGTTTTCTGGACTTGAAAATTTTATGATAGGTTACTCTTGACATTTTAAGGCTAATACAAGTGGTTTCATCTTAATTGGAGTTAAAATGATTTAGTTATGATTTTTCTAGGATGCAAAACTAGCATAATGCACTTTCGAAATATAAACATGTGCAAAACCTATTTCACATTATAGTATGACAACAGAGGATTTCCTAACATCAAATTTCTATTTTTAGGATTTACAGGAATTCTGGTGTCTATTACAACATTAAATGAATTTTTAATTGCTACTAATAAGGTTAAATTTATTAACATATTTTTAGTCTTGATTTAGGCCTACCACCATTTTTAGATTAAGTTTAGTTAATAACAAATTTATTAAAGTTAAAATAATACAATTAGAATATCTGAGAAAAGATATGCATTTTCCAAGTTTTAATACAATTACGAATATATAAAGATAGCAGAAAACAAGCTATAAAAGATTACAGAATTTTCTACTACTGAAGCATAGCTAAAAGCATTTTTATATTAAACTTTAGTGAAATACAAATTTATTCTGATTGGTTTCATGTAAAAGGATTTATCTAGAACTAGTTATGAATTTCTAAAGTTTTGATACAATTTTCGTTGATAAATAAATACTTACGAAATAAAAACCAACCCAACAGGAGATAAGCAGCGTGGGCGCTCGTGGGCCGTTGATGCAAAATCCAACGAGCCACACGCCCGCGAAACGGCGCACGCTTGCGCGATTCATAACAGAGCTCACCGTCGGATCAAGATCAGCGGCTCACGAGAAGGATGCAACCGGGCGGTGCGGTTGCCTCGGCGACCCTACGACCGCAGATCTAAAAATGAGCGGCTCCGATCACGCCTCGGTCGGAAGGTCCGGTGCACACACAATCGAGGCCGCAGATCAAGAGATGGACGGCCAAGAATAGCGAGAACCGGAGGGTCGAACGCATACAAGATCTAGGCGCGGATCGCAAAATGGGCGGTGGTCAAGATCGAAGTGCTGTCGAGTCTTGACACGTGGGGCGCATGTCGGTGGCGAGAGTCACACATGCGAGATTTAACACACGTGCACAATGCACGTGGACCCACCCGCGATGACTTAAAGGAGGCTCTTAGGGCGACTAATTAATTACTAATGACCAATGATTAGTGATGATTAGCAATTAATGTGTCCTAAAGATTTTGAACAGAGGTGATTTAGGGGCGAGAGGGCCCTGCGTCGGTGACCCAAAAGGTATTTCGGACACATTTATTGCTAACAATGATTAGCAATAAATAAACCCAAAATCAGCCATAACGACTTACGGTTTTTGATTTGGGCTTACGGGCCCACAAGTCGGTGAGACATTAGGCGATTAAGACACCATTAATACTACTAATGATTAACAATGATTAGGCAATTATCGTGCTCTAATAACTCGGCGAAAATGGGAGCTTCTCAACCGACAAAACCGGCGGCTTTCACGGCTTGTCATGGCGACTCGATCGTGGCGCGCCACAAACTATCAAAATGGACTACGCAATAGCAATGCGAACTAAATGGTGATGACCTCGCGGCGGTGGAGGTGCAGGCACGCCGGCGAGCCGAAAACAAAGAAGGAGGCCGACACGGCAAAACACGAAAATAGCAAGATGCTCATTGCGGTCCAAGGAAGCGAGTGCCATGACTTCTAGGGACTATATAGAAGCTACCTTAACCGAGAGGAGCTCCAAATATGGCGGGAAGACTTGAACACGATGAAGTCCACCTGGCCAAGAAGATGAAGTGGAAGATGAGGTTACGAGCAAAATGAGTGGAACCAAATCATTACCACGACTTCATTATAGCTCAAAGAGGCTCCAAAAGCAATTAATTGCAAAAAGAACCACTTACCTGAGTGGAGAAGAAAGGGGTGAAACCAACGAAAATCTCCAAACTTAAAATTGAGTGATTCTGTGAATGCAACCCAAAATCAAGTTAGGGGAAATATAAAGGAGGTTGAGGAGTTCAAAAGGGTGCAAGAAAGGTTGAAGATGAACCACTTTGGACACCAAGGCCGCCATTGGAGCTCACGGTCAACAATGGTGCTTTGAGGGTGTGAGGTGGTTTAGCTGCTCAAAACACCGAGAAGAGCGAGTGTGGTGTAAAGGAACACGAGGAGGACCTAGAGGGCAATATAGGGAAAGGATTAGGGTTTGAGCAAGAACCCGAGTCCATGGTGGGCTCGGTTCATGCTACGGTCATGGACCAAGAAATGATGGGAGCAAGTGAGCACGGTGACAATGGAGGAGAAAGCACAGTGCGCATTAAATGCCCACATGAGGCGTTGGCAAAGCAAACTTGAGGTGACACGTCAAGCCGCCCGCGCCTCTCTCTTTACGCCATTGCTCGCGCGCGCTCGAAGCAGAGAGAGGAAGAAGAAACGAGAAGAGAAGCGGTGGCCGTTGGATTGAAATTGGGCGGTCACGATTAAGCGAGTTCGCGGGCGATCAGGTGCCCTCGGGAATGCGGGCGGTTGGATTGAGATCCAGCGGTCCCAATTGGTTAACGCAACGGAGGGTCCAATGCTCACACGACGTGGGCGGCGATTTGAATCAACGGTGATATCGCACGCGGCGCTTTAAAATGCGGCTCGGTGCGATTAGGTGGTTCGGCCGAGTCAAGTGGCTCGGACTCGAGCGACTCGAACAAGGAACAATGAAATTGGTTTTAGGTTTTAAATATGCTGAGACTTTTGAGGATTTATTTGGGTAGCAAAATAACTCCAAAAATTCTGAAATTTTACAGGAGCTTGCTGACTGAGACATTGACCTTGTGTAAAATTTTCAGAGGTTTTATGCATTGTATTTTCTCCGAAAATTCTACAAGGTACTGGTTTTAGGTTTGATGAGAGTCAAACAGGTTTGATGCCCTCTAAAATATTCAAACAATTTCTAAACATTGTGAAATTTTTGGAGGGTCACATATCATCCCAAGAACTTAGGAAAAATATTTCGAGAGGATGATAAAAAGGTTTGCAAGATTGTTTTTGAAGGAACAAGATTTGGATCAAAAGACTTGTGACTTTGCATTTCCATGACTTCTTGTACAATACTTGTCCAATACCAACAGGAAACACATGATGTAAGAAAAAGTTTTAATTTCTACTCATTTTCTTACATTTGAAACACAAGCCCAAAACTGGGATGTTACAATAGACGCCCTTGCTGCCCGCTCCATTGTGGTGGCTACTACAAAGGAGGTTGCCGCTTCGTGTTGTCGCACGAGGAAGGCTAACAAGGTCTTGCTGCAGGACTTCTGGGCCCCACGTGGCCACAGGGCGCGATAGAGTCCTTTCGGGTGGCGCAGGCGCAACAACGAAAGGGAAAAGCACCGACGGGGACTTTGGTGGAAGACGCGGGGGACGGCAAGCGGGGGTCCACCCATGATGACAAGGTGTGACCCTCCGCTTGCCTGAAGCGGCTCAAACTTTTTAGCTTGTTGCTATTAGTGTAGGCGTTCGCTTTAGGCATGTTTTTTCTTTTTCGCTCCCCTTTTGTTGTCATTCGGGGCGGTTTTAGGAGGGACACCCCTTTTTGTGTAACAACCTCTGCTTTTGAATGAAGATATTTCGGAACGTGATTGCGTGTGCCTTGACCTGTGGCTTGTTTGAACTTGGGACTCGTGTACACAGGATGAACGGTGGTTGTTTAAGCGCTCTGCCCTGCAGGGCTCACCTCCTTCTGAGGCGCAAGGTGTTAAGACGATTGTTGGCCCCTGGGGCTCAAAGGACGAGCGCAACATGCTATCCATCTGGCCCCTGCAGTTGTGCTATCGGGGCGTGGTGTATCATGGCACCAAGAGGCAGTGGTGGAAACTGGCGAACCCGAACGACACCATGAAGAAATTTTGACGTTTCTACGAACGCAAGACGGCGAGGATGCGCAATGAAATATAGGCGTTCTGGAGGCACCAGGACTCCCTAGACGCGGAGGATGATCCACTTGCGTCATTCGCGGCTCCGCTAGTGGAGGCTTTCTACGAAAGCTCTTCCGAGTCTCTGGATGAGTACAAGGTGGTGCAAAGGGAATATCTGAAGTTGATGGCTGCCGGGGCGTCAGATGAGGAGCTGTTGGAGTGGGCGACCCGCACGGAGGCATGGTACTTTGTCCTGTAGTCGCACTATGGCCGTGTTGTGTGCTTGTACTAGGCACGACTGTTGTACTTTTTCCTATCTCATTTCTCTCGCCTCTTTTTTTTTTGCTATTCTTTCCTTGTGGCTTGTGTACTGTGTGCCGCGCTTTCGATGAATAAAGTGTGTTGTAATAAACTTCCATCCCAATTGTTTTTTAAAGAACAGGGCTCCGGTGGGGGGTTGGGGGCCCCTACCTTCTTTGTGAGGGGGGGCGAAGCCTCGTGCAGTCCCCCATATTCTTTCAGATAGGGCTCCGGGGAGCCCTATTTGTTTTGTGAGGGGAGGCGAAGCCTCGCGCCGTTCCACATATTTTTTTCAGATAGGGCTCCGGGGAGCCCTATTTGTTTTGTGCGGGGGAGGTGAAGCCTCGCGCTGTCCCCCATATTTTTTTAGATAGGGCTCCGGGGAGCCCTATTTGTTTTGTGAGGGGAGGCGAAGCCTCGCGCCGTCCCCCATATTCTTTCAGATAGGGCTCCGGGGAGCCCTATTTGTTTTGTGCGGGGGAGGCAAAGCCTCGCGCCGTCCCGCATATTTTTTTAGATAGGGCTCCAGGGAGCCCTATTTATTTTGTGAGGGGGAGACGAAGCCTCGCGTTATCCCCCATATTCTTTCAGATAGGGCTCCGGGGAGCCCTATTAGTTTTGTGTGGGGGAGGTGAAGCCTCGCACCATCCCCCATATTTTTTAGATAGAGCTCTAGGGTGCCCTATTTGTTTTGTGCGGGGGAGGCGAAGCCTCGCGCCGTCCCCCATATTTTTTGGATAGGGCTCTGGGGAGCCCTATTTGTTTTGTGAGGGGGGGCGAAGCCTCGCGCTGTCCCCCATATTCTTTCAGATAGGGCTCCGAGGAGCCCTATTTGTTTTGTGTTGGGGAGGCGAAGCCTCGCGCCATCCCCCATATTTTTTTAGATAGTGCTCTGGGGAGCCCTATTTGTTTTGTGAGTGGGAGGCGAAGCCTCGCGCAATCCCCCATATTCTTTCAGGTGGGGCTCCGGGGAGCCCAATTTGTTTTGTGTGGGGGAGGCGAAGCCTTGCGCCGTCCCCCATATTTTTTAAAATAGGGCTCCGGAGCCTATTTGTTTTGTGAGGGGGAAGCGAAGCCTCGCGCTGTCCCCCATGTTTTTTTAGATAGGGCTCTGGGAGCCCTATTTGTTTTGTGAGGGGGAGGCGAAGCCTCGCACCGTCCCCCATGGTCTTTCTTCATACCCTCGTGCCTTCGGGGGGCGAGGGCATTGGTGTGCATGAGGACCGACGGCCATGCGCAGTGTCCCTTTTTTTATACACTCGTGCCTTCGGGGGGTATTAGTGTGCACCAGGGCGGACGGCCATGCGCGGTGTCCTTTTTTATACACTCGTGCCTTCGAGGGCATCGGTGTGCACCGGGGCCGATAGCCATGCGCGGTGTCCTTTTTTATACACTCGTGCCTTCGGGGGGCATCGGTGTGCACCACGGCCGAAGACCATGTGCGGTGTCTTTTTTATACACTCGTGCCTTCGGGGAGCATCGGTATGCACCGGGGCCGAAGGCCAAGCGCAGTGTCTTTTTATACACTTGTGCCTTTGGGGGGCATCGGTGTGCACGGGGGCCGAAGGCCATGCGTAGTGTCTTTTTTAAATCGTGGTGTTGGAGAGACGGTTTTGTTAATTGTGTGGGTACAAAACGCCCAAAAGTAGCTTTACATAAGCTTCCTTTACAAGCCCCCCATTTGATGGGGTGAGGCAACTATCCGGTCGCAGCCGGGGTTCGTACAATGCAGTTCATAGGGATAGAATTTATGTAGGCTTTTAGCATTCCATGTGTGGTCGAGTTGTTGGCCCTCCGGGGTGGCAATGTACTAGGAGCCCACTCTTGTGCTTCGGGTAATTATGTAGGGGCCTTCCCATTTGGACTCTAGCTTGCCTATTGTTGCGGGGTTGGACACTCACTTGAGGACCATGTCACCTGGCGCCAGGGGGTGGGCCTTGACTTTTTTTGTTGTATGCCCTTGTGACTCATCCTATGTACTTTGCCAAGCTTGATATGGCTTGCATGTGACGCTCCTCGATTAGGTCGACGGAGGTTTCCCGGCCTGTGGGGTCGATGGCTTGACTTGCTCGGAGGGATTTTGCCATGAGCTCCTGGGGTCATTGCCTCGTCTCCGAAGATGAGTTTGAATGAAGAGAAGCCTGTGGCCCTGGTTGGTGATGTTCGTAGAGTCCACAGGGCCTTCTGGAGCTCTTCGGGCCACCGTCCCTTTGGCAATCCCACAAGGCACTTGTTAAGGCCTACCAACAAGTTTTCATTGGCCCTTTCGACTGCCCCGTTGGATTCAGGGTGTCCTACTGATGTGAAGCATATGGTTGTTCCTAGGCCTTGGCAAAATGTTTTAAAGGCCGTTGAGTCGAATTGGGAAACATTGTTGGTGACGATGTCGCGTGGCACCCCATACCTGCAAATAATGTTTCTCCATATGAACCGCTGAGCCACCACGGATGTTATCTTGGGGACTGGCTCAGTTTCCACCCATCTGGAGAAGTATTCAATGGCGACGAAGGTGAAACGCAGGTTGCCCCTTGCCGCCGAGAAGGGGCCGATGATGTTGAGCCCCTAGCGAGCGAAGGGCCAGACCAGGGGCAAGGGCTGTAGTGGGACTGCTGGTGCTTTTGGGTTGTGGTTGGCCCATTAACACCCTTGGCAATGTTGGACGAGGTCCTGGGCGTCTAGTAGCGTTGTTGGCCAATAGGGGCCCTGGCGAAAGGCCCTCGTCACAAGGCTTCGTGGGGCTTGGTGGGCTCTACAGGCTCCCTCGTGGATCTCCCTCAGGAGGTCTTGGCTTTCTTGCAGGGAAATGCACCGTAAGAAGGGGGTGCAAATGCCCTCCTTGTACAGCTCGCCTCCGATGAGGCGGTAATTCCTGGGCCGATGCCTGAGCCATTTTGCCTCGACTGGGTCTTCGAGTTCTCCTCCTGTGAGGTACTCAATGATCATGGCCCGCCAGTCTGTAATGCTGATGAGCATTACGAGGTGCGCAGCCGCTTGTGCCTCTTGGTCTATGTTGCTTATTTCGGGCTCAGCCCCTTGTGCTCCAGGTGGAGCCCCTTGCCCTTCGGGTTGAGTCCCTTGCGCTTCAGGTGAGACAGAGGGGGTAGCCAGCACCTCGTAGAATACTTCCAGTGGGGGGTGGTCGTTGGAGCTGGCCATTTTTGCGAGCTGGTCCGTCGCCTCGTTGGCGCCTCTTAGGATCGTCTGGATGGTGATGCCGAGGAAGTGTTTGGCTACGGCTTGCATTGTCGTCATATATCTGGCCATTTCAGGGTCCCTGGTCACAAATGTTTTATCAAAGTGTCCCGCCATGAGGCGGGAGTCACTTTTTACTATGATGCGCTTGGCCCCTAATGCTTTTGCCTTGCGGAGGCCCAGTAGCAGGGCCTCGTACTCGAGGTGTTGTTTGTTGTGGGGAAGTCGAGGCGTTCTACATGTGATATGCTCCAATCGTCTGGGGCAACCAGGATGGTTGCCACACTGGCCCCCATAGCACACCAGGATCCATCGGTATATAGTGTCCACGGCATCTCGACGACGCTTGCAGGCTGCCCTTCCGCCTGTGGGATCCACTTGGCGACGAAGTCGGCCAAGGATTGTGACTTGATGGTGGTGCGTGGAGCAAAAGTTATGTTGAAAGGTGTGAGCTCTGTGGCCCACTTGCCGACCCACCCTGAAGCATCCCTGTTTCGCAGCATGAGGGCCAACGGGTAGGACGTTGGGACCGTGATGGCGCGCGCCAGGAAGTAGTGTTGAAGCTTTCGTCAGGCCATGAGCAAAGTGTACGCCAACTTCTTTAGTTCTGTGTACCTGACCTTGGCCCCCTGGAGGTTCTCTAACACATAGTTAGGGGTGCAAGTGGGGCGGGCTGCGGACAGCCCACGCCCACCCCGCGTTGGCTACTGAGGATGTGCGACTCGCACCAGCCCGCAATGTAATAATGCATTCATTTGGTGGGGTTTGGCGGGCAGCCCGCAAGGCCTCTAATCCTCGTTGGTTCAGCTGCTTCTAATCCTCTAGTTCTATGAAACGACGTGGCCGCGAGCTCACCTTCCTGGTGGCGCACTCCAAGACCGAGATCGTCGACATGCTCTGGAAGCACACCTACTCCGACGAGCTCCGTTAGGGCCTGCGTCGCGCGCAAAGATGGCGCGAGCACACACCGATGCTTGTTGTGACACGTGCCACTTTTCGAGAAGGCCGTGACGCCGAGCGACGTCGGCAAGCTCAACTGCCTCGTCGTGCCGAAGCATTACGCGGAGAAGCACTTCCCTCTGAAGCACGCTCTCGATGCAACCACCGGCAAGGCGTGCTCCTCAACCGAGGACGGCGGGGAAGGTGTGGCGCTTCGGTACTCAGATCGAATAGCACCGAGGCTATTAGTTTGAAACTTGTTAATAGTATTTCATTTTAGGATTGTTCTTCATTACAACATTGTTGATTCGGTTTACAGATTCATGCGTTTAGTTTCGAGTTACATTTTCGTTTGCATGCTGTAGCAAATCAGAGTCGGTGTTGAATTGAGTTTCAGAAACGGTTTAGAACTAGATTGAAACTTGGATTGTAACTCTTTATGAAAATCTATAAAAGGGTGAAAATAGAAAAATCACATCCATCCAGACGTGGCGGAAATTGGAAAACTCGGTTATGTTTCTCTGATTTCGTTGTTCTCTGTTTTGGAAGTTCAGAAAGTTCAGAGCTTTGCTTTTCAGAGAAATGTCATTGCGTTCGAAATTGATCCTGTGCGTTTGTGTTCCAACAAGAGCTACGTGCTCACCAAGGGCTGGCCGCTGACGAGGGATGAGCCCATGGTCAAGCTCGACCGGCTGCACTACCTCTTCACGCTGCTGGACAAGGATGACACGTTCCTAAACTACGGCGTCTCCTTCACCACGGTCGATGCCGTGCTGCTGGTGTCCCTCGATGCGCTCCTCAAGACCAACGCCTGCTTCTCCGCGCCTTCGGCCGTGCCGTCGAGGAGTGCCAGGCCACCGCCGTCGTTGGACGGCTACTGGAACGACTTTGCTATTGTCGTTCAGGAACAGAAGCTCATCCTCGCTGGCGATGTCCATGTTCTCCACGAGCAATTCGTCCTCCTCCGTGGATGGCGTGCGCAACGGTGTGGTGGGCAGAGCCCCGCCGACGCCTACGGTGGGCTGAGGTGCTGCCGCGAGCGGGGATAACCCGTGCGGTGTAGTGCAGTCTGACCCAGCGGGTCATGCGGGCCGGCCTACTTTGAATTGCTAGCAACTTGTGGGTTTTTGCGGGCAGATAAGTGGGTCGTTTTTGTGGGGCGGGCTAGCAGCTTAGTGGGCAGGCCCGCCCCACTTGCACCCCTACACATAGTACACGGGGTGCTGCCCGTCGTCCTCTTGGACGAGGACCGCGCTCACTGCGGATGAGGAGGCGACAAGGTACAAGAGGAGCTGTGACCGAGCTTCAGGCTGGTGAGGTTTGGGAGTCGGGCGGGGTACTGTTTGAGCTCTTCAAATGCTGCCTGGCAGTCTTTAGTCCATCATACTGGCTCTACGCCCCGGAGGGTCCTAAAGAAGGGTAACGCCCGCTCCGTCGAGCGAGATAGGAATCAGCTGAGGGCTGCAAGGCGGCCCGTCAGCCTTTGCACCTCATGGGCGCTACGAGGCGGCTCCATTTCTTGTATTGCCTTTATTTTTGGGGTTGGCCTCGATGCCCCTGTTTGATACAAAAAAACCCCAGGAGCTTGCCCGCCTTGACCCCGAAGGCGCACTTCTTGGGGTTGAGCTTGATTTTCTCCACCCAGAGGCTGGCGAAGGTTTCCCGCAGGTCCCCCGAGTGGGAGTCTGCGAGCCTACTTTTGACCACTATGTCATCGACATATGCTTCGACGTTCCAACCGAGCTGCCCCGCCAGGACTTTTGTAATGAACCAGGTAAATGTTGCTCTTGCATTCTTCAGACTGAAGGGCATACGGTGGAAGCAATAGGTGTCAATGGGGGTGATGAAGGCAGTTTTGTCTTCGTCCTCCTTGGCCATGAATATCTAGTGATACATGGAGTAGGTGTCCAGGAAGCTTATCAGCTCGCATCCCTACGTGGCGTCTACCAATTGGTCGATGCGAGGTAGAGGGAAGTCGTCTTTTGGGCACGCCATATTGAGGTCGGTGAAGTCGACGCACATGCACCATTTGTCGGTGCTTTTCTGAACCAGGATGGGGTTGGCTAACCATTCGGAGTGCTTGACTTCGTGAATGACTCCTGCCTTTAGGAGCTTAGCTATCTCCTTCTTGGCCGCTTCGAGTCGTTCGGGCGTCATGCGCCACAATTTTTGTTTCCTGGGAGTTGCGTCTCTTCGGATGGCCAAGCGATGCTTTATTGTTTCTCGGGTGACTCCCGGGATGTCCTCCGGGCTCCATGCGAAGATGTCTGCATTGTCGCGGAGGACCTGGAGGATGTCATTGTGCTCCTTCGCCAGGAGTTCGCCCCCCTAAGGCTACTATTTTCTCTGGGGAGGAGTCCCTGAGGGGAACTATTCGCAGCTGTCCCTCCGGCTTGGCTTTTGGGGCCCACTTACCGACTGAGGCCCGGCCAGGTGCCTCCATGTTGGCTTCAACGACGTGAACGTGGTGGGTAAATGAGCCTGACTCTAGTTCGGTTTGGCGGGCCAGGTCTTGGTTCCCTCGTGTCGTGATGATCTATTTACCATTATAAAATTGTGAGGGAAGAATTAGGTAAGAAAGAATTGCTATGAAGAAGCTATAGATAGATGACCAAGATGAGGAGAGAACAATTTATTTTTCTTGTTATGTAAAATAAGTTTTGAAGTTTTTCAACTAACGACCATTCTAACTAGGTCACGACCTACAGTCGATATGGCTCTGATACCACTTTTGTCGGACCTGGGATTAACACTCCCAAATCCTCTGTGTATTACTGAACTAGTCCCATGATCAATAGCTAGTTCACATAGTAAACAGATATAGTAACATCCATAATTCGCATAACTTTATTAATACACAGAGTTGATTAACAGAAAGGCTTACAAGCCAACAATAAAGAACACAGTGGAAGGCGAAGAAGACGTAGTAGAGTCCAGCTGATCTGCCACAGACAATCGACTAGGGTAACAACCTAGTCGTCAAGATCCACACCGGTAGCAAAGTCCTTCTCCTCTGAAATTTATTTGCATAAAGCAAGTATGAGCACAACTACCATACTCGTAAGTTACACCCAGCAAGTAACAGAGTTAATGCATGCATGGCTAATATCAAAGGAAGGCTTATAAGGTTATTTATGCAAAAATAGCATTTGACAATAAATACAATACTAAGTTCAAAAGCTCAAGCTTTATAATATCTAAAATTGAGTTTTAACTGAAATAATAAAGCTAGTGTAGACACCAACCTAACACTAACTTAAACACGGGCACCAACCCGGGACTTCAACCCATAAGTTTTTCTCATGGACACCCATCCATGTCACAAACTATTTTACAAAATATTTTGAAAATAAAACCAAAGTCTAACTTTGAGTGGCTTTGCTACATGTCCATGATCGTGGACACGGCTATTCAAATAGTTTTACACTATGCAGAGGTTGTACAACTTTATCCACATGACATGAATTCTCTAGTTTGTTTGGCATCCGTTGATACCACCGCTCACTAACTTAAGTAAGCAGTCTAGACCACGTGTCAAGGCCTTTACAATGCGCCATCCTATCATAGTCTCGCCTCGCTAAGGATTCACCCTCTTTGGACTAACCATCTGCCGGGTTCAGACCCCCTCTTACGCCAGGTGGGAATATATAGAAGTAGATCATACAGACATCCACACATCAACATGGCACAACTATGATGGAATGTTACAAATTATTTAGCCAGGTCCTACCCACACAGGACATATGGTAGTACGGTAAGGCATAGCAAAGGAATGCTCAGAGGCCGGTCCTTAACTGACTTGGGCGTCTTTTAGATTAAACCTGGGCCTTAATCCTAACCAGATTAAGCCCGTGCATAAACCTGCACCCACCATTCATCCATTTCGCCCAAGTCCAAACTCATCTTTTATTTTATTTTGTTTTTCAAACCATTTTCAAACTTCCATGGCACACCAATGCTATGGATACAATTTAAACAACATTTGACTTTTGGCTAAAAATTCTCAAATCAAATGTTTTTTTGTCTAAGCATGGCTAAGCATATATTTTTCCAAAGTGTTCTAGTTCATACTATTGCACAAACTAGATTTTCACCTAAGGTGTCAAGGTATGTTTGATTCAATGTCAAATTTGGCAGTACAAAGGATTCAGGAATAACTATAATTTTAAAACAGGAGTTTAAATTACATTGAATAGAAATAAGTATGCAATAATAATTTTAAATATAATTTAAATAATTTGAAATAATAGGATCAACATGATCAAAGGTATAACTTGCCTTGCTTGATTAGTTGCTCTCAAACGGTGTTGAAATCCGACTCTCCAAAGTCGTCAAATCTATACGCAAAAATAAGCTAAATACAAATAAAACACAAATGAACTCTAAATTAAATAATTTTGGTTTAGATAACTAGATCTTGAATTTAGATAAAGTTAGAAATTTGAATGGGCTCAATCGGAGTTCGGATGCAAAAGATATGGGCTTTGGAAGATTGAAATCACATAAATTGATGAAAATCAGATTTATGGATTTACTGGATTTATTTTTCTAAAGAAAAAGGATTTATGATGCAAGCAAGACATCAGCCCTTGAATTTTTGGAATTAAACAATTCTGGAGAAAAGCGGCTGAGACTGACATGTGGGACCCATGTGTCATAGACATGGTCCACATGGACTAAGTCTACAACTGTTTGGATCTAAGGCTTGGGTGGACTGACACGTGCGTGCTGACTCAGCGTGACACGCGGGCGACACATGGGCAGCGACACTGAGGTGGCGTCCCACGTGGCCAACCACGTCGACAACAGCGTTGACAACGACGGCGAGGCCCTCGGGTGCGAACGGCAACGGCGAACGGCGGCGGTTCACCGGCGGTGGATGGTACCAGTGGGTAGAGCACATTATTGCGAACTCACCGGTGTGCTCACAGGCGGCTGAGGTCGACGGTGGTGGCGGCGGCAAGGTCGAAGCGGCGGAGACAATCGGGTGTTGACGGCAACGATGATTGACGGCTCGCGGTGAGAGTGAGTGATCGCGTTGGGTAGCCCTCGCTATTGCGCACTTGAGGACACTGGATTTGGCACTGGAGTGTGATGTAGGCGGCTGGAGTTGTTGCCGAGCGGAGGATGATGATTGGCTTTTGTCGGGGTTGGGCTCCGGTGCTGTACTAGCGACGGGGGTGGGTGTTCCGGGTAGATCCTGCGATGGCGAATTCGGTGGTGTGCTCCACCACGGTGAGGTGGCGAAGACAGCAGTGCAATTCAAGTTTGAGCCGGCGGCGGCGCTAGAGCTTTAGAGGAGGAGAGGGTTGGGGATTCTGCACGAGGATGAAGAGGCGATCCTAGGGGTCCTTTTATAGGGGCCGAGGGGCATCCAGGGAGGAGATCGTGTGCGTGAAGATCGCGGTAGTTGTGGCGGACGTGGGCGTACTGGACGCGAGATGTAACATCCCAAGTTTTGGCTTGTGTTTCAAATGTAAGAAAATGTGTAGAAATTAAAAACTTTTCTTACATCTTGTATTTCATTGATGTTCTGAAGAATTCTTGTAAAAGAATTATGGAAATACAATTCACAAGTCTCTTTTGACCTAAACCTTGCCCATCAAAAACTTTCTTATCAAATCTTGTGATCATTCTGGAAATATTTTTCCTAAGTTCTAGGGATGGTGTGTGACCCCTCTGAAAAATTTTACAATTTTTAGAAATTGTTTGAATATTTTTGGAGGTCAGTCAAACCAGCTTGACTGTTAGTCAAACCTTAGCTCAGTACCTTGCAGAATTTTTAGAGAAAAATGTTCAACATAAAGACTCTGAGAATTTTACACAAGGTCAATATTTAAGTTAGTAAGCTCCTGTAAAAATTTCAGAATTTTTGGAGTTAGTTTGCTACCTCAAACAATTCCCCAAAGTTCAGCTCCAATTCTAAAACCCTAGTGTGAGGACCCTAATATTTAACTAGGAACACTTAACCCCAAATGGTCCTAGTGTTACTAATTAAACATTCTAAGCCTCGATGGACATATGCTTCCTGCACTGCAAGATACGTACATCATCACAAAATTACACATCAATTCCATACACATACATCACTAAGTTCAACAACGACATACATAAAGTAAAGTTATTACAAAAGGAGCCGACCGCCAAATAGAACAATATACAAGAATGACAATGAAGCAAAAGCGCCATAAGATGGCTAGAACAAAAGTCGACCGTTAGCCACACACCCACAAGGCAACCGACCGGGCCGCAAGCTAGTCGCCCGCAAACTACCACAACACACTGCAAAGTGAGGCCCTTCTGCTCACCTCCTTCCTCTCGCAACCAAACAATTAAGCATAGCATCCGAGTACAAAGATTGTCTTTGTACCTGAAGATCGACGTGTGGAATAGCACACCTATTCATAACTACATGCAAGCTTATTTAGGTGGAGGTTGTATGTCTTATTTTGCATGAAGCCAACTTTATTTGCAATAATGTAATACATTTCAAAAGCAAGTTTGCAAATCTGCTTTGTTATCAAAGTAACAAGTAGTACAGATACATACAAGTAACCACTGGAAGTGACTATCCCAATAGCCACCACAACATAGCACGAATCCCCGATTCGTACTCACCCATCAAGTTTTAATTTAAAAGGTTGTAGTCTAACTCTTGAAAGACCTCCCAAGCGTGTCCATAACCTAGGACGAGGCTATTCGAATAGTTTTAACCTCGCAGGGTGTACCAATGTACCCACACTTCGCATCGCTTTAAGCCAAAGCACACTTCCGTAGGTATGCCAAGCACGCTAAGTCCTACGAGACGCTTTCCAATATTGTGTATTAACTACGAGCCGTCAGATGGGTAGAAACACCATACGCTACATTGCAAGTCGAAAGACAACAAATCCCATCCCGTGAAGTCTTTCGACACTACAATGCTCCCAACACCATCCTCCCGCGACCTCCCGCGACCCGAGCCAATACACGCCAAAGTACTAAGTCAAGAGAGGTCCCATACCTCTAGTGTGGTTAGCACGCTAAAATGCTTGGTTTAGTGTAACAAGATGTTCGGTCCTTGTTGACTTAGGCACCATTCCACTACACCCAAAATCACACCATCATACCATTGTGCCCAAGTCTAAATCATTTTGTTTTCAGTTTTAGTTTTCATAAGTAGACATGGCACAAGATGGAAATCATAATACATAATAAGTTTAGGTGATCAAGGTTATCGACAAGTCGATAACCGCCCATTTCTACCGGCTAAGCATGGCTAAGCAATTAATTCGCAACTACTAAGTGACAAGAGCCCATCCACGAACTCTAAATCACAGCAAGTAACCTAGGCTCATGGTAGTAGAGGATAATCATTTGCTAAGGAAATGCATCTACTAGGCCAACTATTAAAACAAAATAGCAATGCATACATAGAATTTGTAATCAACATAAATACTTAAAATACTGGATTAACATGATCAAACCGCTTGCCTTCTTGCTCGTTGCTCGATTTGTTGCGGAGGATCGCTCTCGGTTACCGCAAATGTCTAATCCTAAGCTAAAGGCAAAAGAACCAAGAACAACCAATAAGACGAGCCACAAATAAACAAAAGAGCAAGCAAAACTTAACCAAATGCGATTTAAATTTACACATCGTAGAGTACGATTATACCTAGACATAGAAACTGAAAACCTAATTTGGATTTGTGGTGCAAAAGATAATGCATAAAAATACATTTTCGCCCATAATTAGCACTGTAGCAAAAATATTTTCTAGAGAGATTTTGAAGCTGAAATTTTTATGGTAGCTACCCACTGGTATAGAGGTAACCCATATAAAATTTCAGGTCATTTGGAGTTAAAATGATTTAGTTATGGTTTTTCTAAGATGCAAAACTAGTATCATGCACTTTCCGAAATATAAACATGTGCAAAATCTATTTCACATTATGGAATGATAACAGAGGGATTTCTAACATCAAATTTCTATTTTTAGGATTTACAGAGAATTACTGTGCATTTTATAAGTCTTCCGTAATTTTCTAAATGTCAAAATAGGTACTAAATCATTAATCAAGGTTTCATATAATCTTGGACTTACCATCATTTTTACATTAACATTGGGTTAATAACCAATTTATCAAGGTTGGAATCATTCATTTTGGACATACACAGAGCAAGATATGCATTTTCTAAAGTTTTATTCATTTTCTGGAATATTCAAAATGACAGAAATCAAGTTATTCCTATTTATACAATTTTCTGCTACTGGAACATGCTTAAATCCATTTTTATAATAAGCTAAAGTGATAACATAATTTATTACAGTTGGAATTAACTAAAAAGCAGTTAAAATGAATTAGTTATGAGTTTCTAAAGTTTCTATATCATTTTCGCTGATAAACAATTGCTTACCAAATACGTAACAATCCAATAAAAAGGAAATGACGTGGACAACTCCCAACCCTTGATCTAAAATCCTACGCTCACGCTACAAAAATAGCGCACGCGCGCAAACCCACATGAAACCCACCGTTGATCAAGATCCAACGGCTCACCCGAGTGTATGCAACCGGACGGCATGCGGTTGCTTGGCCAATCCCACCGCAGATCGATGATGGGCGCCCGTAACGCACCAACAACCGGATGGTCCGATTGCACACACGATCTTCGCCGTTGATCGCAAGATCGACGCCCAGACGATGAGGGGAACCGATGGTCCGAATGCATACAAGATCCGGGCCGCAGATCACAAAATGGACGGCGCTATAGATCGGTTCAAAAAGAGGTATCGACGAGTGGGACCGCATGTCGCTGACTACGAGTCACGATCGCAACGATTTAACCCACGCAGCACAGCAGCATCGGCCCACAAGTCACGACCGCAGAAGGTTTCCGACAGGTTATGCGTCGACATTTTTACTAATCAATGATTAAGCATTAATGATGTCGAACAAAGCGTGGAGTGAAACAGAGATTGATTTAAGGAGATTGGGCCCACAGTCGCTGGCTCATTAATAATGATTAAGACACAATTAATAGCTAATGATTGGTAATTAATGTGTCCTAATGATCCGACGAAAACGGAGCTTCACAACCGACAAAACCCGAATGGTTTTAGCTACCGGTCGCCGGCGACTCGGCCACATGCGCGCCACAAACTATCAAAATGGGTTCGCAATAGTGTTGCGACCCAGCGGTGGTGACCTCGCGCGGTGGAAGTTCGAACGCCACGAGCCGAAAAACAAAGATGAAGGCCGACACGGCAAAACACGAAAATGGCAAATGCTCCACGCAGTCCAAGGAAGCGAAAAGCCATGACTTCTAGGGACTATATAGGAGCTACCTTAACCGAGAGGAGCTTCAAAGATGGCCGGGAAGACTTGAACACGATGAAGTCCACCGAGCCAAGAAGATGAAGTGGAAATGAGGTTCTGAGCAAAATGAGTGGAACCACATCATTACCACAGCTTCATTATAGCTCAAAGAGGCTCCAAAAGCAAGTAATTGCAAAAGAATCACTTACCTGAGTGGAGAAGAAAGGGGTGAAACTAACCGAAAATCTCCAAACTTAAAATTGAGTGATTCCTCGTGAATGCAACCCAAAATCAAGTTAGGGAAATATAAAGGAGGTTGAGGGGTTCAAAAGGGTGCAAGAAATGTCAAGATGAACCACTGACACCAAGGCCGCCATTGGAGCTCTACGCCAACAATGGTGTTTTGAGGGTGAGAGGTGTTCTTGAGCTCAAACACAGAGAAGAGCAAAGTGTGGTGCAAAGGAACACTGTGAGGACCTAGAGGGGCAATTATATAGGGAAGGATTAGGGTTTCGATCAAGGACATGAGCCCATGGTGAGCTCGGTTCATGCTCCTGCCAGACCAAGAAAAGATGGGAGCAAGTGAGCACGGTGACCATGGAGGAGAAAGCTCAGCGCATTAAATGCATTGCGAGAGACGCTGGCAAAGCAACGTGGAGGTGACACATCAAGCCCCCATGCTCTCTTTTCTCTCGCCATGAACGCCGCGCGCCGAGCAAATGAGGAGGAAGAAGAACAGAGAAGACGAGCCACGATCGTAGGATTAGAAATGGACGGTCACGATTAAACGAAGTTCGCGGACAAACCGATTGCTCACGGAGATCCGGACGGTTGGATTGAAATCCAACGTCCCTATTGGCCAATGCAACCGAGGGTCCGATCGACACACGCGCTGCCCGGGCGATTTAGATCTAACGGTTGAGATCCACCGCGCTTTAAAGAGTGGCTCGGCATTTAGTTGATCGACCGAAGTCGGTTGGCTCGAGCCCAGTCCGACTCGAACCCGAGTAACAAGAAACCTAGTTTGACTTTGAAATAAAAACAGAGACTTTGAAAGATTTATTTGGGGTAGCAAATTAACTCCAAAAATTATGAAATTTTTGCAGAGCTTGTCGATCGGGCATTGACCTTGTGAAAATTTTCAGAGAGTTTTATGCTGCGAATAAATCTCCAAAATTCTGCAAGGCTCTGCTTTAATGTTTGACTGAGAGTCAAACAGTTTGATCGCTTCTAAAAATATTCAAACAATTTCTAAAAATTGTGAAATTTTTCAGAGGGGTCACATACCACCACAGAGACTTAGGAAAAATATATCCAGAGGATGATCATAAGATTTGACAAGATTGTTTTTGGAAGAACAAGATTTGGATCAAAAGACTTGTGACTTTGTACTTCCATATCTTTGGTACAATACTTGTTCAGTACACAAAGGAAATACATGATGTAAGAAAAAGTTTTAATTTCTACTCATTTTCTTACATTTGAAACACAAGCCCAAAATTGGGATGTTACAACTCTCCCCTTACAAGAATCTCGACCGAGATTCCGCTTACTCTGAGAAGAAAGAAGGAAAATCTGCACGAAGGCGATCTTCTCGCTCCCAAGTTGCTTCATCTTCTGGATGGTTTGACCATCAACCTTAAGGAACTTGATGACACGGTTCCTTGTTCTCCGCTCGATTCTCAAGAATGCGAACAGATGCTCGCGATAGGTCAAATCCTCCCGCACATCGAGAGTTTCCAACGGAGTTTCCTCGCTGGGACACGGAGGCACTTCTTCAGTGTGAAACATGGAACACATCATGCACCCTCAAGTGCACCGCACTCCAATCAGATGCAATCGCCCAACTCTCTCGATGATACGGTAAGGCCCAACATATCGAGGAGCCAACTTGCCCTTGATGCCAAAACGCCGATGGCCCTTCAAGGGTGAGACTTTGAGATACACAAAGTCATTGGGCTCAAAGCTCAACTCACGGCGACGACGATCCGCATAGCTCTTCCGCTCGATCGGGCCGCACGCAGATGCTCGCGATCAATCGAACTTGACTTTCGCCTCATTAATCGAATCGGGCCAAGAACCGCCGCCACCGCATCACCCGGTTCAATGGGGTCTCGCATCTTCTCCCATACAAAGCCTCAAATGGTGCCATGCCAAGACGGCCTCGATAGCCGTTGTTGTAGGAGAACTCAAGAAAAGGTAGGCATTTCTCCCACTTTTTCCCATAGGAAAGAACACAAGCACGAGCATATCTTCCAACACTTGGTTGACTCGTTCCGCCCCGACCATCACCGAGGATGAAAGGTCAGATCAAATGAAGGCGGTTCCCATAGCCTCTGCGCACTATGCCAAAACCGCGAGGTGAAAAGTGCACCACGATCGAAATAATCGCCTTCTGTACACCGTGAAGACTCACAATCCTCGAGACATAAAGTTCGCCAAAGGCCCCACACGGCCGAAGTCTTGACCGAAGGAAATGTGCCACTTTAGTCAACCCGTCGATCACGACCCAAATAGCATCATTCCTTTGGACGAGCGGGCAATCCGTGATGAAGTCCATGCCAACGGAATCCCACTTCCATTCTCGCACCGCAAAGGTCAAGAAGACTCGCTGACGCCGATGCTCGCCTTCACGCGACAAAGACACGCCGCACTCGCAACGAACTTGGCAATCTCGCGCTTCATTCGGGTCCACCGTAATCTCGACGAAGATCCCGATACATCTTGGTAGCCCCGGATGAATAGACAAAGGAGAATCATGGGCTTCGCGAGAATCAAATCCCGCAATTCCATGACCTTAGGAACCACAAGGCGCCGCCTAAACCATACAACGCCATGCTCATCCTCCGAAAAGCACTTGGCCATCCCATCCTTGATGTTCGCTTGATCCGCTCACCCCGCATTCGTCACTGTGCCGCTTGATTTGGTCCACCAAGGTTGGTTGCACAACCAACGGCAAGGGAACCGTGCTCGATCAAACCCAAATTGAGGCGCTGAATTTAAATGAGGGAAGGTCGCCGCTTCTTGGAGCATCAACATGTTGCAATACACCTTCCGATCGAGTGCATCCGCAACGACATTGGCCTTGCCCGATGGTACCGAATGCCCATGTCATAGTCCTTGATCAATTCCAACCATCTTCTTTGCCCGAGGTTCAGATCGTCCGGGTGAACAAGTACTTCAAGCTCTTGTGGTCGAATACACCTCACAACGGTTACCAATCGATAATGCCGCCAAATCTTGAGTGCATGGACCACAAAGAGCTAACTCCAAGTCATGAGTAGGATAGTTGAGTTCATGAGGCCTCAATCGCCGCGATGCATAGGCCACAACCTTGCCCTCCCGCATAAGAACACAACCAAGACCCGACGAGAAGCATCACAAAAGATATCAAAACTCTTGTGAATATCGTGGAGAACAAGCACTGGGCTGAGGTCAACCGCTTCTTGAGTTCCCGAAAACTCACATCACAAGCAATGGACCACTCAAATTTCTTGTCTTTCTTGAGCAGCTCACCATAGGCTTTGCAATCTTGGAGAAATTCTCGATAAAGCGGCGATAGTAGCCAGCCAAACCAAGAAAACTCCGCACATCGGTGACCGACTTGGGCTGACCCCAAGATAGCACATCACTGACCTTGCTAGGATCCACAGCCACACCTCCTGCTGAAAGAACATGGCCCAAGAACGCCACTTCCTTCAACCAGAATTCGCACTTGCTGAATTTGGCATACAACTGGTGCTCACGCAGCTTGCCCAACACAAGCTTAAGATGCTCAGCGTGCTCTTCTTCACTCTTGGAGTAGATAAGGATATCATCGATGAATACCACCACAAACCTATCCAAATACTCCATGAATACCGAGTTCATAAGATTCATGAATAAAGCAGGAGCATTAGTCAAACCAAAAGACATGACGGTGTACTCGTAAAGGCCATAACGAGTAGCAAAGGCTGTCTTAGGAATATCCTCGCCCGATCCTCGACTTGATGATAGCCCAATCTCAAGTCAATCTTGAGAAGACTCGTGTTCGGCCAATTGATCAAAAGATCATCAATACGGGCAAAGGATACTTGTTCTTTACCGTCACCTCATTAAGCTTGACGGTAATCGACACACATGCGCAAGGTCTTGTCCTTCTTCTTCACAAAGATAATCTGACAACCCCAAGGAGATGAGCTAGACGGATAAAACCCTTCTCTTGCAGCTCACCCAGCTTGCTTCTTCAGCTCCTCCAACTCATTAGGAGGCATGCGACACGGCCTCTTAGAAATAGGGCGTGCACGGCAAAGAACTCTATCACAAACTCCAGATCTCGAACAGTGGCATGCCGTGCAAGTCTTCCGAAAGACATCCGCGGTCACACACAGTGGGGACGCTCGTGAATCTCCAATACCGCTTTGCTTCAAGGACATAAAGATGGGGCTCTCGCAATCGTGGCGAAACCCAACCTGCTCACCAAGGGTCGTGAGGTAGACAATCTTCCCGGCACAATCGATTTGCCCCAAGTGTTGGGACAACCAATCCATGCCAAGAATCACATCCAAGCGCCGAGTCGAGTAGAATAAGATTCGCCAAGAACCCTACGCCGATGTGGATAGGAACATCCCAAGATACTTGGTCACTCTCATTTCCAACCCGAGAGCGAATCAGCAGTGGAATCCCTGAGGAACACAAAGAAGCCCACAATCAACAAAGAAAAGACCTCAAATAAAAGAATGCGAGGCCCCAGAGTCAAATAAAATCGTAGCAGACGCAAATTAACAAGGAGCGCACCCAACACCACGCCGGTGCCTCCCGTGCCTCCTCACCGAGATGTGGTTGACTCGCCGCTCCCAAGCCCGGGTCTTCGGTCGTGGGTGACCACTCCTTGCCCGCCCTCCATTAGGACGAGGGGCCGCTCCAGCCTTCTTAGGACAACTACTCGCGTAGTGGCCCTTGTCGTGGCAAGAGAAGCAGTGACGCCGGCCGCGGGTTACGGGAACACCGCCGCTGGTCGCAGCGACGCGATCGAGCCACGCTCGCGAGGACGTGGAGCTGGTGCCAAGGCCTCGGCGGTGGTGAAGCCAAAGAACGGGCCACCGTGCAGTCCAACACGGGACGAACGAGGCCGCTCGCGCGCATCACCGGGCCTCCCACTTGCGCTATGGGACTCGCCAGCTCTCGCTTTGTGCTCGCGATGATGGCCTTGTCCACCAAGGTCCGAAGTCGGGAAGTCCACGATAGAGAGCTTGTCCTCAAGCTCCTCGCACAAACCTCCATGAACTTCTCCCGCTGGCCTCATCGCGGCCACCTCGCCAGAGCGCACTCGCCGATGGTTGAACTCGTGGAGGTACTCGCCACGCATTTGCGCCGCTTGAGCGCAAGGAACTCCTTCTTCTTCACTTCATCAGCCGGGGGGACATGGGCCCGACGAAAGTCGATCGAACTCCTCCCACGAGACCACGTGTCCCGCAGTCGCATGGCGAGGAAGTTCTCCCACCATGAGAGTGCCGCACCCTCCACCGATGGGATGCGGTGCGCCCGCCCCGCTCCCGGGCATCGAGCAACGCTGAGCTCCGCCAACCGACGCAGCCGGCCGTCTCGCGCCCAAGGGATCCTCGACCGGAGAAGGTGGGAGGTCGAGCACGAGGAACTCCGCAAGTCCCCACGAGACCGGGAACCACCTCCGCATCCAGAGGCACCAGAGTGAGTGGAGGTGTTCTGGCGATGACCTCCAACACCCTACGGTCCTCCGAACGACATGCTCGATTTGCATGAGGACTTCCGCCATGGTCGGAGGAGGGGAAGCTCCTCATCGGGACTACCCTACCGATTCCGCCGCACGTGTCCCACCACCATCCCGATTTACTAAGACAAGTTAGATACGCTCAAGACCCAAGAACACAGAATCCAAACTTAGTTAACATGACCAACGAACAGCCACAAAAGAACATGAGGTCATAAGTCACCGAATCCACTTCCCGAAACGACTAACCCGTATGGAAGAACGAGTAATCGTTTGAGAAGACCCAAAATTTCAGAACTAAAATCTGGCTCAAAACAGTCCAAAAATCAAGGTATAACCACCGATAGAGTATAGACATTAGCTAATTTCATATCACTTCTTACCCTTTTATTCCCACCAGCTTTAGTTGAATTATCCTCTCATTATCTACCTTCTTTAGAACCTTTGAGCTTGCTGTCCGAAATTGACGCTGCTGTCCAGATTTTGCATCCAAGCTCCTAGTCGAAATTTTCCATTCCAGAAGCTTCAAAACCTTGTAGAAGGGCAGCCAACACTTCAATTTGCCAAACTCATTGGTCCCCAAAACCCAAATTAAACGATAAGGACTATCCTTTGGAAGAAGATGAGAGGAAAACAATTTTCAAAACCCAAACCGTAACAAGACGAGTGAAGAAAACTAAGATAGGTAAGGAGTAAAATCTGATAACTTACTTAATTTTCATAAACCATTTGACTCTTGAAAGTAGGTTTTCGTAACATCCTACAAGGCTACCAAGCTAGGGTTTTCTACGGTCAAGATGGCTCGATACCAACTTTGTGAGGACCCGAATATTTAACTAGGAACACTTAACCCCAAATGGTTCTAGTGTTACTAATTAAACATTCTAAGCCTCGATGGACATATGCTTCCTGCACTTGCAGATACGACATCATCACAAAATTACACATCAATTCCATACACATACATCACTAAGTTCAACAACGACATACATAAAGTAAAGTTATTACAAAAGGAGCCGACCGCCAAATAGAACAATATACAAGAATGACAATGAAGCAAAAGCGCCATAAGATGGCTAGAACAAAAGTCGACCGTTAGCCACACACCCACAAGGCAACCGACCGGCCGCCAAGCTAGTCGCCCAAGAAACTACCACAACACACCGCAAAGTGAGGCCCTTCTGCTCACCTCCTTCCTCTGCAACCAAACAATTAAGCATAGCATCTGAGTACAAAGATTGTCTTTGTACCCGCAAGACTGACGTGTGGAATAGCAGACCTATTCATAACTACATGCAAGCTTATTTAGGTGGAGGTTGTATGTCTTATTTTGCATGAAGCCAACTTTATTTGCAATAATGTAATACATTTCAAAAGCAAGTTTGCAAATCTGTTTTGTTATCAAAGTAACAGTGAGTACAGATACATACAAGTAACCACCTGAAAGTGACTATCCCAATAGCCACCACAACATAGCACGAATCCCCGATTCGTACCACCCATCAAGTTTTAATTTAAAAGGTTGTAGTCTAACTCTTGAAAGACCTCCCCAAGCGTGTCCATAACCTAGGACGAGGCTATTCGAATAGTTTTAACCCTGCAGGGGTGTACCAATGTACCCACACTTCGCATCGCTTTTAAGCCAAAAGCACACTTCCGTAGGTATGCCGCACGGCTAAGTCCTACGAGACGCTTCCAATATTGTGTATTAACTACGAGCCGCTCAGATGGGTAGAAACACCATACGCTACATTGCAAGTCGAAAGACAACAAATCCCATCCCGTGAAGTCTTTCTGACACTACAATGCTCCCAACACCATCCCTCCCGCGACCTCCCGCGACCCGAGCCAATACACGCCAAAGTACTAAGTCAAGAGAGGTCCCATACCCTCTAGTGTGGTTAGCACGCTAAAATGCTTGGTTTAGTGTAACAAGATGTTCGGTCCTTGTTGACTTAGGCACCATTCCAACCACACCCAAAATCACACCATCATACCATTGTGCCCAAGTCTAAATCATTTTGTTTTCAGTTTTAGTTTTCATAAGTAGACATGGCACAAAATGGAAATCATAATACATAATAAGTTTAGGATCAAGGTTATCGACAAGTCGATAACCGCCATTTCTACCGGCTAAGCATGGCTAAGCAATTAATTCGCAACTACTAAGTGACAAGAGCCCATCCACGAACTCTAAATCACAGCAAGTAACCTAGGCTCATGGTAGTAGAGGATAATCATTTGCTAAGGAAATGCATCTACTAGGCCAACTATTAAAACAAAATAGCAATGCATACATAGAATTTGTAATCAACATAAATACTTAAAATACTGGGATTAACATGATCAAACTGCTTGCCTTCTTGTCGTTGCTCGATTTGTTATGAGGATCGTTTCTGGTTACCGCAAATGTCTAATCCTAAGCGAAAGGCAAAAGAACCAAGAACAACCAATAAGACGAGCCACAAATAAACAAAAGAGCAAGCAAAACTTAACCAAATGCGACTAAATTTACACATCAGGTAGAGTACGATTATACCTAGACATAGAAACTGAAAAACCTAATTTGGATTTGTGGTGCAAAAGATAATGCATAAAAATACATTTTCTACCATAATTAGCACTCAGTAGCAAAAATATTTTCTAGAGAGATTTTGAAGCTGAAATTTTTATGGTAGCTACCCACTGGTATAGAGGTAACCCATATAAAATTTCAGGTCATTTGGAGTTAAAATGATTTAGTTATGGTTTTTCTAAGATGCAAAACTAGTATCATGCACTTTCCAAAATATAAACATGTGCAAAATCTATTTCACATTATGGAATGATAACAGAGGGATTTCCTAACATCAAATTTCTATTTTTAGGATTTACAGAGAATTATCGTGCATTTTATAAGTCTTCCGTAATTTTCTAAATGTCAAAATAGGTACTAAATCATTAATCAAGGTTTCATACAATCTTGGACTTACCATCATTTTTACATTAACATTGGGTTAATAACCAATTTATCAAGGTTGGAATCATTCATTTTGGACATACACAGAGCAAGATATGCATTTTCTAAAGTTTTATTCATTTTCTGAATATTCAAAATGACAGTAAATCAAGTTATTCCTATTTATACAATTTTCTACATCGAACATGCTTAAATCCATTTTTATAATAAGCTAAAGTGATAACATAATTTATTACAGCTTGGAATTAACTAAAA
The DNA here is from genome assembly GCA_036346255.1 of Ampelocalamus luodianensis. NCBI lineage: Eukaryota > Viridiplantae > Streptophyta > Magnoliopsida > Poales > Poaceae > Ampelocalamus > Ampelocalamus luodianensis. The sequence goes on along the minus strand of CM070632.1, from coordinate 24,754,665 downwards.
GCGCTTAAAATGAATTAGTTATGAGTTTCTAAAGTTTCTATATCATTTTCGCTGATAAACAATTGCTTACCAAATACGTAACAATCCAATAAAAGGAAATGACGTGGACAACTCCCAACCCTTGATCTAAAATCCTACGCTCACGCCGCGCGAAAATAGCGCACGCCGCAAACCCACATGAAACCCACCGTTGGATCAAGATCCAACGGCTCACCGAGTGTATGCAACCGACGGCGCGTTGCTTGGGCCAATCCACCGCAGATCGGCGATGGGCGCCCGTAACGCACCAACAACCGGATGGTCCGATTGCACACACGATCTTCGCCGTTGATCGCAAGATCGACGGCCCAGATGATGAGGGGAACCGATGGTCCGAATGCATACAAGATCCGGGCCGCAGATCACAAAATGGACGGCGCTATAGATCAAGTTCAAAAAGAGGTATCGACGAGTGGGACCGCATGTCGCTGACTACGAGTCACGATCGCAACGATTTAACCCACGCACAACGCAGCATCGGGCCCACAAGTCGGCGACCGCAGAAGGTTTCCGACAGGGTTAAGCGTCGACATTTTTACTAATCAATGATTAAGCATTAATGATGCTCTAACAAAGGTGGAGTGAACAGAGATTGATTTAAGGAGATTGGGCCCACAGTCGCTGGCTCATTAATAATGATTAAGACACAATTAACACCTAATGATTGGTAATTAATGTGTCCTAATGATCCGACGAAACGGAGCTTCACACCGACAAAACCCGAATGGCTTTTGCTACCGGTCGCCGCGACTCCATGCGCGCGCCTACAAACTATCAAAATGGGTTCGCAATAGTGTTGCGGACCCAACGGTGGTGACCTCGCCGCGGTGGAAGTTCTCGAACGCCACGAGCCGAAAACAAAGATGAAGGCCGACACCGGCAAAACACGAAAATGGCAAATGCTCCGCACCCAAGGAAGCGAGTGCCATGACTTCTAGGGACTATATAGGAGCTACCTTAACCGAGAGGAGCTTCAAAGATGGCCTGGGAAGACTTGAACACGATGAAGTCCACCTGAGCCAAGAAGATGAAGTGGGAAATGAGGTTCGAGCAAAATGAGTGGAACCACATCATTACCACACTTCATTATAGCTCAAAGAGGCTCCAAAAGCAAGTAATTGCAAAAGAATCACTTACCGAGTGGAGAAGAAAGGGGGTGAAACCAACTGAAAATCTCCAAACTTAAAATTGAGTGATTCTGTGAATGCAACCCAAAATCAAGTTAGGGAAATATAAAGGAGGTTGAGGGGTTCAAAAGGGTGCAAGAAATGTCAAGATGAACCACTGGACACCAAGGCCGCCATTGGAGCTCTACGCCAACAATGGTGTTTTGAGGGTGAGAGGTGTTCTTGAGCTCAAACACAGAGAAGAGCAAAGTGTGGTGTAAAGGAACACCAGTGAGGACCTAGAGGGGCAATTATATAGGGAAGGATTAGGTTTCGATCAAGGACATGAGCCCATGGTGAGCTCGGTTCATGCTCCGCCAGACCAAGAAAAGATGGGAGCAAGTGAGCACGGTGACCATGGAGGAGAAAGCCCGTGCGCATTAAATGCATTGCGAGAGACGTTGGCAAAAGCAACGTGGAGGTGACACATCAAGCCCCCATGCTCTCTCTTTCTCTCGCCATGAACGCCGCGCCCCGAGCAAATGAGGAGGAAGAAGAACAGAGAAGACGAGCCACGACCGTTGGATTAGAAATGAACGGTCACGATTAAACGAAGTTCACGGACAAATCCGATTGCCTCACGGAGATCCGGACGGTTGATTGAAATCCAACGGTCCCTATTGGCCAATGCAACCGAGGGTCCGACCGACACACGCGCGCGCCGTGCGATTTAGATCTAACGGTTGAGATCCACCGCGCGCTTTAAAGAGTGGCTCTGCATTTAGTTGATCGACCGAAATGGTTGGCTCGAGCCCAGTCCGACTCGAACCCGAGTAACAAGAAACCTAGTTTGACTTTGAAATAAAAACAGAGACTTTGAAAGATTTATTTGGGGTAGCAAATTAACTCCAAAAATTATGAAATTTTTGCAGAGCTTGCCGATCGGGCATTGACCTTGTGAAAATTTTCAGAGAGTTTTATGCTGCGAATAAATCTCCAAAATTCTGCAAGGCTCTGCTTTAATGTTTGACTGAGAGTCAAACAGTTTGATCGCTCTAAAAATATTCAAACAATTTCTAAAAATTGTGAAATTTTTCAGAGGGTCACATACCACCACAGAGACTTAGGAAAAATATATCCAGAGGATGATCATAAGATTTGACAAGATTGTTTTTGGAAGAACAAGATTTGGATCAAAAGACTTGTGACTTTGTACTTCCATATCTTTGGTACAATACTTGTTCAAGAAATACAATGTAAGGAAATACATGATGTAAGAAAATCCTAGTTTCCACTAATTTCTACTCATTTTCTTACATTTGAAACACAAGCCCAAAATTGGGAGATGTTACTTAGCCGTCGGGACCTCCCTCCGTTTAGACCTCTACCGCTAGGACCTCCCCCACGTAGATCTGGACCGTTAAGACCTCCCCTTGCGAGATCTTAGCCGTCGGGATCTCCCTTTGTTTAATTTTGACCCGTAGGACCTCCCTGTGAAATCTTAGCCGTCAGGACCTCCTTCAGTTCGATCTTGACCGTTAAGATTTTCTCCTGCAAAGATCTTAGCTGTTAGGACCTCCCCAGTCTAGATGTTGGCCGTCCAGGACCTCCTCTGGTAGATCTTGGCCGTCCCAGACCTCCTCCTTTAGAGCTCTCCCTTAGTACATCCGCTTGTAGATCGTGACCGTTAGATCTGGATCTGACGGTCACGACCTCCTCAGTGCGCGTGGAGATCCTTCGCGTAGGTCTTCGCGTGCACTGTGCATGCACACATCGGGGCTGTTGGATTCGATCTCAACGGTCACGACTTCTGGTTATTTTGGAGCAGCCCGAGAGTTTTTATTTTCAATCTGTTAAATGCTTTAAATTTCAAAAGTGCATAACTATTTCATTTTAGCTCCTTTTAGGGTGATTCAAATTGTGTTAAACTTCTGTAGAACTAAACTTTAATCAAAAATGTCTTTAGGCACTGTTCTGTTCCAGAAAATGTTGTTTATTGCATTAATTTGCTAGCATTAGATATTATGCTAGAAATTCAATAAAACTTAAAAAATGCATAAGTATTTCTCTGTGATTCCAAACTGAGCAAACTAAAATGTGTTAGGTTTCTCTGTTAATATGTGTTAGCATAGAATGTGTTTCATGTAGGTCTTTGCTTCTGAAATTGACTTAGGGCTACTTTTACAACTTAGAAAAATCATAAGTAATTCAATTTAGCTCCAAATGAAGTAAATCCAGTTTTGCTGTTCTTAGAATTCCATGTTTTACCTACCATAAAAATTTTAAGTTCTAGATATTTCTGGAAAATTGTGTCATGAACACTAACCAAAATTAATTTAATTTGGATTTCCAGGCTGAGAGAAATTGTTTAGGCTATAACTTTTGCATGCTTAGTCCAAATTGAATAATTCTTATTGTTAAATTCATTTAAAATCATACCCTTGCTGCTGTGTAAATTTCATGGGATTTGGATGACTTTGGCTTTTGAGTTTCTTTCGGTGTTCTTCGTTTTTATTGGATTTTCGCGTTCTTGCGTTAGGTTCCGAAGAATTTGTTGAGCCCAAAAGCGATCCTCTGCAGCAAGAGCACTTCCAGCAAGGTAAGCAGATGTAACATCATTTGATCATATTGCTCCTATTATTTTCAAATTCTAATATGTTGTTTTCAAATTCTACGTATGCATTGCTATCTTGTTTTAAACTATTGTCGATTAGTTGAACCATTAGATGCATTATCGGTAAGCAAATGTTTATCCTCTACTACTGAGCCTAGGATTATTTGCTGTGATTTAGGGTTCTTTGGATGAGCCCTTGTCACTTAGTAGTTTACGAGTTAATGTGCTTAGTCATGCTTAGCTACCGGTAGAAATGGGCGGTTATCGACCTTGATCACACAAACTTATTATGACTTTATGATTCAGCCTTTGTGCTATGTTTAATTGTGAAAACTAAAAATGAAAACAAAATGATTTGGACTTGGGCATAATGGTATGTTGGTGTGCTTTTGGGTGTGACTGGAATGGTGCCCGAGTCAACAAGGACCGAATTACTTGCGCCATTGATCCAAGCACTTTTTGAGTGCTAACCACACTAGAGGGTATGGGACCTCTCTTAACTTAGTACTTTGGCGTGTGTTAGCTCCGAGTCACAGGAGGTTTTGTAGAAGGAAAGGTGTTGGGAGCATTGTAGTTGTCCGAAAGCTTTACCCTTGATGGGTAGTTGACTTTCGGCTTTACGATGTAAGCGTATGGGCTTCTATCCATACGAGCAGCTCGTAGTTGATACACAATATTAGAAATATCTCGTAGGACTTAGCCGTGCCGGCATACCTTTGGATGTGTGCTAATCTTGTGGCTTAAAGGCGGTCTGAAGTGTGGGTACATTGGTACACCCCTGCAGGGTTAAATCTATTCGAATAGCCTCATCCTAGGTTATGGACACGCTTGGTTATTTCCCGCAAGAATTAGACTACAACCTGATGGGTTCGGGGTCCCGATCTTCCAACAGGTTCTGGATATGTTCGATTTGGTGGAGGCGCGACACAAATCGACTCGGCTTCTGAACAACACGTTCGAACCCTGCAATCGCAGCACCACGCCTCCTCGTGTTATCAACCGTGCAGCCCGTTGACCTCGCCAAGAAGGCTAATCCTCTGCGAATCGAAGAACACAAGCAAGAACAAGGAAGAACACAACGGAATTGCGGATGTATTGTTTTAGCACTCGAAAGTTGGGGTCTCACAAACCGATGAACGCGAAACTGTTCAAGACATAATTAATCTAAGCAAAACCCAACCCTAATGGTGGGGTGGCCGCTGGATATAGAGGACCGAGGCATGCAAAACCCTCGGGCGCGCCCTAATGGGCTCCAACACGATACAAAGCCGAGCGGCCCAAAAGACGGTGACGCAAAGACCGACAGATTCTGAATGCCCACTTGTTTCAACGATTCCGTTGGCTCGGAAGGAATTTTGACATGGGACCAGAGCCATTGGAAAGATCGTCTTCTCAGCTTTCCATACATATGGAACGTCCAAAACGGAGCCCGGATGCGATCTGGGGCGTCCGCTTTAGTGCGGCTCGTTCGGACTCGAATTGGATTCGAAGTCGGCTTGAGTTGGGCCTCCAACATGATTCGATCGCCTTGCTGGACTTGTGCGCCTCGTAGCCCTTCTCCAAGTACTTCCGTGTCCTCTCCATGGTCCCTAATCATAATTAAATCATTAGGTAGCAATCGATTCTCAAATGAACAAAAGAAGTACTTAGGAACGAGCTTACCTATAAATTCAATTGTCGGTCTGAGCTCTAGTGATTGGTCCTGAATGTCAAGTGGAGGATTGTTGTGTGTATCCAAGAAGTGATGTCCTCATCATCCTCCCCTCTTGAAGCGGAGTTGTCCTCAACTCACCTCATCTTCTTCTCCCAAGTATGGCTTCAAATCTGAAATGTTAAAGGTGGGACTAACCCCAAACTCGGAAGGCAACTCAAGGTTATATGCATTATCATTTATCTTCTCAACTATTTTAAAAGGACCAGCAGCTCTAGGCATCAATTTTGACTTTCGTAACTTAGGAAATCTATCCTTTCTCAAGTGCAACCAAACAAAATCACCCGGTTCAAGTTTAACTTCCTTTCTACCTTTACTACCAGTAATCCTATATTTTTCATTCATCTTTTCAATGTTTGCCTTAGTAGTCTCATGCATTTTGACAATAAAATTAGCACGCTCCTTAGCATCATTATGAACTCTCTCACTAGTAGGCAAAGGTAAAATATCAAGAGGGTGAAAGCATCTAGGCCCCTAAAATCTGGTTTTGGTAATTAATGATGATATGTGTTAAATGGACTTATGTGTTTGTTTAGTATGTACAAGGTTAAGTCCAAATGGTAAGTACGATCTTGAAGATGCATGCTAAAGGATACCGTGAAGATCAAGTTAGTTCAAAGACAAGGTACTAGTAGATTAAAAAAATCTTTTACCTTTTACCGGTCTTAGGAGATATGGTTGGAATACCGGATTATAGGATAAATACCGTACTATTAAGAGGGATCATGTCCAAGTAACTTGATAGCCATTCATGTGCTTTGTGGATCAATTTAGAATCATGCATGAAATTGTTTTCTCCTGAAAAGCATCCATTGCATTGTCTAGTTATCCGGTAGTACCGGCGTGATCACGCGGAACTACTGGACAACGGTATAACCGGATTGTAGTGCGGTACTACCGCTTGGTCGTTCCGCATAAAAGACGGTATGGTTTTTCCAGAGCATGTTGTCCGGTCTCGGTGCAAATTTCTCATCACGGTAGTACCGCCGTTGAAAAGCGGAACTCATCGCAAACTGTGGTAGTACCGACTTAGTAACAGTGCGTTTTTCCGAGAACATGTTTTCGGGTGTCTTGGAGTCACCCTCAAAACGGTAGTACCGTCGTGCAACACGAACTACCGCTCACCCCAGTAGTACCGACTCTTGACGGTATGTTTTTCCGAAGCAATGCAGATTGGTTTTCTCGTGGAACAGTAGTACCAGCGCCTTCGCGGTATGACCGGAAAAGCGGTAGTACCGCATGTTCGTGGCGTAGTACCGCTCAATTTCTAACGGCTATGTCAAGACATTTATTATCTTCACTTCTAGCCGCATCGTGCAAGTAGGTAAAGTGCGTAGTACTGCATATACTTGGCGGTAGTACTGCGATTCATTGCTTTTTCTAGGTTTTCCTCTCCAACGGCTCTATTTGTTGGTGGGTGGTATTTATACCCCACCGCTCAAGGACTGTAGCTAGACCACATTTAACATCTTAGAGCCTTGTGCATTCATTCAACTCCTCAAATACATTTGTTCACTCTTTGAGAGGTTGTTGAGCTCATTCAAAGTGCATTCATCATTCTAGTTGATCCTTTTGCACTTGAGTGTCGCTGCGAAGGTCTTGGTTTGTTACTCTTGGAGTTTTGCCGAACTCCTAGACGGCTTAGCGGTGATTGCACGGTGATCTCTTCAAGAAGATTGTGAAGAGGCCCGGTGCCCATATTGTGAGTGGTTTGGTGTTCACCATCTCCGAGTGGAGGAAGAACAACCAATAGTGACAGAGGAAAGGCTTAATACGTGGAGCCGCTTGATTGGTTCAAGCTCCTCAACGTGGACTAGTGAAGACCGCAAGTCTTCGATACCACGAAAACATCGTTGTCTCATTGTGGTTATTCCTAGTCTTTACTCTTCCGCATTTATATTTCTAGCTTGATCTTTGTGCTTGTATTGCTTAGCTAGAAGTATAACTTGTTTAGACTAAGTTATTAATTAGCTTATCTCGTTAATTTGTTTAAAAGTTTAAAACCTCCTATTCACCCCCTCTAGTCGGTTATCCTTGATCCTACAAGTGGTATCGAGCTTGGTCTCTCAATTTGTTAGACTTACCGCCTAAGAGAGAAAGGATGGCTAGTGAGTGTATGCATATAGGAATGGCTCCTTTATTTGATGGCTCAAATTATTCTTATTGGAAAATTAGAATGTCTATTTTCTTAAAAGCCATGAGTCCAACATATGGAAAATTGTAAATGAGGGTTACGTTATGCCTCTTGATCCAACAATCCTCACGGTTCAAGATGAACGTAATGCTCATTTAGATGCTCAAGCAATGAATGCTCTCTTTGGTGCTTTGAACGCGGATGAGTTCAATAGAGTGAGCAATTTGGAAACCGCTCATGATATTTGGATCACCCTCTCCGAAATTCATGAGGGCACATCCACGGTCAAAGAAGCCAAGTTGCATAGGCTTCGGATTAAATATGAGACATTCATAATGTTGCTAAATGAAAACATCACCGAGATGTATTCAAGACTAAACAACATTATAAATGAACTCAAAGGTCTTGGTACTAACCTTCTTAATGTTGATGTTGTGCGCAAAATACTTAGGGCCCTCCCGGATAAATATGAGACGTTGGTGACATTATTTCTCAACTCTCCCGAGTTGCCAAGAATGACACCAACCGGACTTTTGGGCAACCTCATCACTAACAAACTATATAAGAAGGACAAGGAAGAGCTATTGGAATCATCTTCATCCAAGAAGAAAATTACCGCTTTCAAAGCTAAAGCGGAATCAAGTGATGATGAGGATGAAGAAGAAGACTCGGATGAGGAGTACGCTCTTCTTGTGAGGAAAATGAAGAAATTCATGAGAAGACGCCCACATCGAAACTTCAACTTCAACAAATTCAAGAAAGGGCAATCCTCAAGTGACAACAAGAGATATAGTAACATTCGTTGTTATGGATGTGATGAAAAGGGGCACATAATCTCAAATTGCCCCAACAAGAAGGATGACAAAGATCAATCATCAAAGAAGAAGGAATTTGATGGAAAGAAGAAGCATTTCAAAAGGCTACACAAAAAGGGCAAAAATGAAGCTCACATTGGAGAGTGGGATTCCGACGAAGAATATTCGGATTTCGACTCCGAATCAAGTGATGAAGAGTCTCCTAAGAAAAGAGGACTTGTCGGCATCGCCATAAAGGAAACTCCGTCACTCTTCACGTCTCCTACATGCCTTATGGCGAAAGGAGATAAGGTAAAATCTATTGATAATGATGCTCCTTCATATGATGAATTAATGGATATGGTTGAAGATTTAAATGAATATATTGGAAAAGAGAAATCAAAATTTAAAGTCTTAAAGAAAGAGTATATTTCTCTAAAAGACTCTTATGAGGAGCTAAAGGAAGCTCATGATTCTTTTCTCCTAAAAGATATAGAAAAATCTCATTCAAATATTGGTATTACTTGTGATTTAATGAATGAGATGCCAAGAATAGAAAGTATGCCAAATGCTAAAACCATGTCTAGTATTTCTACCTCTTGTGATGACTTGCTATCCATATCTTGTTGCTCAAATGATGATTCAATTATTGGCATGAATAATACGTGCGACCCTTTGCTAATTGTTGAAAATCATGAGCTAAAAGAGCAAGTCACCAAGCTAAGTAAGAGCTTGGAAAGATGCTTCAAGGGTAAATCAACCCTTGACAAGTTATTAAGTGAGCAAAGGTGCTCATTCAATAAGGAAGGACTTGGGTATGTGCCCAAGAAAGGTAAGAAACCTAAACAAGCCTCCAAGGTTTATTAAGCAAAATGGTAAATATTGCAATAAATGTGGTAAGGTAGGACACATGTCAAATGTTTGTTTAAATATTAATGTTAAATCATATGGCATTTATGATTCTTGCTACATGCTTAAGAAATCCATTGATGGTAAAATAATTGCAAGATTTATTGGCACTTCGATTTTAGGTGTTAAAAAGAATGCTATTTGGGTGCCTAAAGCCTTGGTCACTAACCTCCAAGGACTCAAACAAATTTGGGTACCTAAAAGAACTTGATTCTTGTTTTGTAGGTGAACTACAAGACCGGTGGAAAACATTGGGTGCTTGATAGTGGATGCACTCAACACATGACCGGTGATAGAAAAATGTTCACCACATTCGAGAACGTAAAAGGAAGTGACAAGATCACCTTTGGAGATAATAGTAAAGGAAAGGTAATAGGATTGGGTAAAATTGCTATCTCAAATGACCTTTCCATTTCAAATGTATCTTTAGTTGAATCACTTAATTTCAATTTATTATCCGTTGCTCAAATATGTGATCGTGATTTAATTTGCTCCTTCTCAAATGAAGGTGTGTCAATTTCAAGTGTAAAGGATAATGCTTTAGTTTTCAAAGGCTTTAGATTTGGAAATCTTTACTTGGTTGATTTTTCCTCAAATGCTTCATGCTTACAAACTTGTTTAATTGCAAAAACTTCTTTGGGTTGGCTTTGGCATAGAAGGCTAGCTCATGTTGGCATGATTCAACTTAAAAAGCTTTTCAAACATGATCTAGTTGTTGGTTTGAAGGATGTGAAGTTTGAGAAAATCGACTTTGTAGTGCTTGTCAAGCCAGTAAACAAGTCGCAAGCTCTCACCCTTCCAAGAGTATCATGTCAACCTCTAGACCATTGGAACTCTTACATATGGATTTGTTTGGGCCAACAACCTATAAGAGTATCGGAAATAGCTATTGTTTAGTTATCGAGATGATCACTCTAGATATTCTTGGGTGTTCTTTCTAGATGACAAGAGTGAAACCTCCGAATTTTCAAAAGCTTTGCTAAACGGACTCAAAATGAATTTGATTTCAAAATAAAGAAAATCCGTAGTGATAATGGTTCCGAGTTCAAAAATACTAAAGTTGAATACTTTTGTGATGAACTTGGAATAAAGCACGAACTTTCCACAACCTACACTCCGGAGCAAAATGGAGTTGTAGAAAGGAAAAAATCGTACATTAATTGAAATGGCTAGGACAATGCTTGATGAATATAATACTTCCGATAGTTTTTGGCGAAGCAATCAACACCGCTTGTCATGCCATTAATCGTCTCTATTTGCATCGCTTTGAAAAAGACTTCCTATGAACTCCTTGTTGGAAGAAAACCAACATCTCTTATTTTCGTGTCTTTGGTTGCAAATGTTACATTTTGAAAAAGGGTGTTCGTCTTTCAAAATTTGGAAATCGGTGTGATGTTGGTTTCCTGCTTGGTTACTCCTCAAATAGCAAAGCATACCGTGTCTTCAATCAAAACTCCGGTTTAGTTGAGGAAAGACACGATGTTCAATTTGATGAAACTAACGGCTCCCAAGAAGGGCATGAGAATTTGGATGATGTAGGTGATGAACTGTTAAGAAAGACTATGGAAAATATGCAAATTGGCGACATCAAACCTAAAGATGAACCGTCATCCTCTACTCAAGTTGAACCTCCTACCTCTTCCACAACAAGTCAAATTCAAGTGGAAGAAAATAACAATGAAGATGATCAACCATGCAACCTACCACCAAGAATCCACAATGCAATTACAAAAGATCATCCAATAGATCAAATATTGGGTGACGTAAGTAAGGGTGTTCAAACTCGATCTCATGTTGCTTCATTCTGTGAACACTACTCTTTTGTCTCTTCTCTTGAGCCAAAGAATATAGATGAAGCACTTGAAGATCCGGATTGGATGATTGCAATGCATGAAGAGCTCAATAATTTCATTCAAAACGAAGTTTGGACATTAGTGGATAGACCCAAAGAACACAATGTCATCGGTACAAAATGGGTGTTTAGAAACAAGCAAGACGAAAATAGTATGGTTATAAGAAACAAAGCAAGATTGGTTGCACAAGGTTTCTCTCAAGTCGAAGGTTTGGATTTTGGTGAAACTTTTGCTCCCGTAGCTAGACTTGAGTCAATTCGTATATTACTTGCTTTTGCATCATGCTTTGATATTAAATTATTTCAAATGGATGTCAAAAGTGCCTTCTTAAATGGAGAAATATCCGAACTTGTGTTTGTTGAACAACCACCCGGTTTTGAAGATCCTAAGAATCCAAATCATGTCTATAAACTCTCCAAGGCGCTCTATGGTCTTAAACAAGCTCCTAGAGCATGGTATGAACGCCTTAGAGATTTTCTAGTTTCAAAAGGATTCAAAATTGAGAAAATTGATTCAACTTTGTTCACCAAAGTATTAGATGATGATTTCTTTGTATGTCAAATTTATATTGATGATATCATTTTTAGATCTACTAATCAAGATTTTTGCAAAGAGTTTGGTGATATGATGTCTAGGGAATTTGAAATGTCCATGATCGGAGAACTAAGCTATTTTCTTGGACTTCAAATCAAGCAACTCAAATATGGAACTTTTGTAAGTCAAACAAAGTATGCAAAGGACTTGATCAAGAGATTTGGCATGGAAGATGCAAAACCTATCAAGACTCCCATGGCAACCAACGGTCATCTCGACCTTAATGAGGGAGGTAAATCAGTAGATTTAAAGCTTTATAGATCTATGATTGGTAGTCTACTTTATCTCACCGCATCTAGGCCCGATATCATGTTTAGTGTTTGCATGTGTGCACGGTTTCAAGCATCTCCAAAAGAGTGTCATTTAATGGCCGTAAAAAGAATACTAAGATATTTAAAGCATTCCTCTAGCATTGGCCTATGGTTTCCTAAAGGTGCTAAGTTTGATTTAATTGGATACTTGACTCCGATTATGCGGGTTGCAAAGTGGATAGAAAAAGCACCTCGAAATTGTCAATTTTAGAGATCCTTAGTATCATGGTCATCCAAGAAACAAAACTCCATATCTTTATCCACCGCCAAGCCAATATGTCTCCGCTGTAGTTGTTGTGCTCAATTGCTATGGATGAGGCAAACCTTGATGGATTATGGAATTAAGATTGATAAAATGTCTCTTTGTGTGATAATGATAGTGCGGTTAAAATAGCAAATAATCCCGTCCAACACTCAAGAACCAAGCATATCGACATTCGCCACCATTTCTTGAGAGATCATGTGGGCAAGGGAGATATAGAAATTAGCCACATCCGAACCAAGATCAATTAGCGTGACATTTTCACAAAACCATTAGATGAAGGCCGGTTCTGCAAATTGAGGAATGAATTAAATGTCATAGACTATTCAAATGTTGGTTGAAATCTTGCCTCATGTGTCTTGGTTGATTGGATGTTATTCGAAAATATTTGAAAGAAAATATTTTCAAAATAATATTATAAAGAATATCTATGTTCATAAAACTATATTCTCATATATAGACATTAGTCTATACTATGCATAATGATCCTTAACAATATTCATCTGAGTGTAAAGCTAAGGATCATTTGCAAATTATTCTAAATCTCGAAGAAATCCAGAGCTGACTTATGCAGTCCCAGGAACATCGGAACTACCGGAGTTAAATCACGGTACTACCACGGAGCGGTACTACCGGAGGCAAAAAGCGGAACTACAAAGATCAATCGTGTGGGTTCGCTTTCTTCACCCGATTTTCTCTCCGAACGGTCTTACTGTTTCATTCTTTCGAGCTTATCTCGGGTGCTCTCTCTTCCTCTCTCTCCCTCCCGAAAAACTCCACATTCTCTCTAAAAAATTCTCAAATCCCTTCGGTGATTTCTCATTCCCCGGTGATTCCTAGCATCTCTAGGGCTTCACTCCTCCAAATCCTTGAGGTAAATCGACTAAAATCCTCGCTTTTACCGTTTTATCTCAAACTAGGTCTAAATCAAAATTGATCCAAAATGTTGCGGTTCTCTGTGATTCTAGTGGGGCAAAACGATATCTTTGATGTTTAATGATGGTTATACATCTGTTCTCTGGATTCAAACCACAATAAACATCAAATTTCTCTTAAAAATCAAAACCCTAGAACCGGGTCTGTGAAAGCGGTACTACCGCCCCTTGGGCACGGTACTACCGGTGACGGTACTACCGCTCCATGAGCTCAGTACTACCGGCAGCGGTACTACCGGCCAAGACTTGCGGTACTACCGTTTCTACTAAAAGAACCACAATTATCATTTCATTCATTTTGATCCTAGTTTGTTTGATCCCTTGATCTCCTTGTAACCTTTCATCTCCCTACTCAGATGGCAAGGACAAGGAATGCCTCTCGGCATCGCTTGGACCTCGTGAGGTCAATCTTCTTCCTCCCATCCTCCCAAGATCCAAAGGGGAGAATCACATGACAAAGGCAAAGGTCCAATGGATTATGATATCAAGATGAGAAGTATCCTCACGAGCCGGGTCGAGTTCGGATCCGATCTGTAAGAAGAATTTCCAAGAAAGATCGATGAAGAGATGGAAGATCGTGAAGAGCCTCAAATTAACTTAAGGCTCATTTCGGTGATGACTATGCTGCTCGAGACATAAGGATCGCACCTCCCGCTAGCAACTCAATCAATCCCATTTCATACAAAATTCCAAGAGCAAGTCTATGAGGAGATATATGGCCGTAATGAAAGTTTGCTTGATCACAAGTGGATAAAATGGCCACACATTAACAACTGGAAAATATAATGACATATATGAGATGTTTCAGCAAGTTGGTCTTCATGAGCTTGTCTCTCAAGCATGATTATGATCAGAAATCATAAGGCAATTTTATGCCACTCTCTATGTCTCTCCGCATTTCACCAAGTTGAAGCGGATGACAGTGACACGCTATGTGGAGTGTACTAAGACTCGACCTTGAGCGTGTCCAATGAGTATCTTCTTCCAAAGTGGGAGAAGATTTATGATGACTCGCCCGATGGTTCCTAGTGGACAGAGCATTATGACGTAAATGCCAAGTTTGTTCGAGAAAAATTCACGGCTTGTTACCCATTTCCAAATCGATTAATAGGATTATTAATCACACTATTCTTCCTAAGAGTGGAAATTTTGATGCTGTGCGTGGACATGCTTGGAATATTATTGATCTTATCTCCAAGGGGAAGAAATTTGATGTAGCAGATGTCATAATCAAGTATAGCTTCTTCAAAAGATGACAGGGTAAAAAGGATTTATCATACTCCTTTTATCATGGCCCTAATACTCAAAGAAAATTGAGTACCAAGGAGGCTTAGGCACTGCTCATAAAGCCTACAAGCCAAGAGAAGGACCTCTGTTCAATGCAGACAAAGAAGAGCCGAGCTCACCGAACATATTGCCCTGAGGAGGCGGTGCAGAAGGCTCTCGAGCTGCCACTCTCGCCGATTCTTACCACTCGGACTCTCATTCTTAATAACTGATGCAGATTAAGGTCACTCAGCGGGAGAGATGAGGACAGCTCTGCAGATTTTCGAATGAGACTAACAACAGACTTGCCGTCACTGTCGAGACGCTTGACTCTATGGAACAGCGTCTTCCACCTCTTCCACGTCCTTCGTCTCCAATACGGTTCACGCGTCGTCGCACTCGTACTCCACCTGGTGCTCCAGTCTCTCCAGCTCCAGCTGCTTCAGCTCCTGCCTCTCAGGATCCCGCGCCTTTTCCCCCTCAGGATCCAGCTGCTTGATATTTGTTTTTGGTACTTTGAAATAGTATTGTAAGGGGAGCTTGTTTGAACCTATTTTATCGTTGTGTTATTCAAAGGTGTATTGTTAATTATCTCATTGCACTTGTTGATTATTATCTATGTTTTCTCTCTTGAAATGCAATTGTCACAAGCTTCTCTTATTACTTGCATTTTCCTCAAATCTAACATGTTAAAGAAACTCTGCTAAAATTCTTAAAATTGTTGTGCTTGCAAAGCTCGTCCATACCTTATATGCACATGTTTAGGGAGAGCTTTATTCCAACTTAACAAGAATAAAACTCTACTTCAACTCCGTTTAGAATTTTGTTAAGTTAGAAATAGAATATATACTGCTTTCACACAAGGAGTATATTCAAATCAATCTTCCTCAAACATTTGTTATGTTGTCATCAATTACCAAAAAGGGGGAGATTGAAAGCATCTAGGCCCCTAAAATCTGGTTTTGGTAATTAATGATGATATGTGTTAAATTGACTTATGTGTTTGTTTAGTATGTACAAGGTTAAGTCCAAATGGTAAGTACGATCTTGAAGATGCATGCTAAAGGAGTAAAATTAGAGAACTTACTTAAGTTTTCATAAGCTATTTGGAAGTAAGTTTTCAAAATATCCTAAAGCGACCAAGCTAGGGTTTTCTACACAAGATGGCTCGATACCAACTTTGTGAGGACCGGAATATTTAACTAGTAACACTTAACCTCCAAATGGTTCTAGCGTTACTAATTAAACATTCTAAGCCTCGATGGTCATATGCTTCCTGCACTGCAGCATATGCACATCATCACAAAATTACACATCAATTCCATACACATACATCACTAAGTTCAACAACGACATACATAAAGTAAAGTTATTACAAAAGAGCCGACCGGCCAAATAGAGCAATATACAAGAAAGATAGCGGAAGCAAAAGGTGCCATAAGATGGCTAGAACAAAAGTCGACCGGTTAGCCATACACCCACAAGGCAACCGACCGGGCCGCCAAGCTAGTCGCCCATAGCTACCACAACACACTCACAAAAGTGAGGCCCTCAAGCTCACCTTCTTCCTCTGCAACAAAACAATTGAAGCAAGCATCCGAGTACAAAGATTGTCTTTGTACCCGCAAGACTGACGTGTGGAATAGCAGACCTATTCATAAACTACATGCAAGCTTATTTAGGTGGAGGTTGTATGTCTCACTTTGCATGAAGCCAACTTTATTTGCAATAATGTAATACATTTTGAAAGCAAGTTTGCAAATCTGTTTTGTTATCAAAGTAATAGTAAGTAAAGGTACATACAAGTAACCACCTGGAAGCGACTATCCCAATAGTCACCACAACATAGCACGAATCCCCGATTCGTACCACCCATCAAGTTTTAATTTAAAAGGTTGTAGTCTAACTCTTGAAAGACCTTGCCAAGCGTGTCCATAACCTAGGACGAGGCTATTCGAATAGTTTTAACCTCGCAGGGTGTACCAATGTACCCACACTTGCATCGCCTTCAAGCCACGAGCACACTACCGAAGGTATGCCGGCCCGGCTAAGTCCTACGAGACATTTCCAATCTTGTGTATTAACTACGAGCCGCTCATATGGATAGAAACCCATATGCTTACATTGCAAGCCGAAAGACAACAAATCCCATCACGGGTGAAGTCTTTCTGACACTACAATGCTCCCAACACCATCCCTCCCGCGACTCCTGCGACTGAGCCAATACATGCCAAAGTACTAAGTCAAGAGAGGTCCCATACCCTCTAATGTGGTTAGCACGCTAAAATGCTTGGTTTAGTGTAACAAGATGTTCGGTCCTTGTTGACCGGGCACCATTCCATCACACCCAAAATCACACCATCTTACCATTGTGCCCAAGTCTAAATCATTTTATTTTCATTTTTAGTTTTCATAAGTAGACATGGCACAAGGTGGAAATCATAAATCATAATAAGTTTTGTGTGATCAAGGTTATCGACAAGTCGATAACCGCCCATTTCTACCGGCTAAGCATGGCTAAGCAATTAATTCAGTAAACTACTAAGTGACAAGAGCTCATCCACGAACTCTAAATCACAGCAATGCCTAGGCTCATGGTAGTAGAGGATAATCATTTGCTAAGGAAATGCATCTACTAGGCCAACTAACGACAATAGTTAAAACAAGATAGCAATGCATACATAGAAGTTGTAAACAACATAAATACTTAAAATACTGGGATTAACATGATCAAACCGCTTGCCTTCTTGTTGTTGCTCAAATCATTTGTGGAGGGTCGTTCTCGGGGTTACCGCAAATGTCGAACGCTAAGCTAAAGGCAAAAGAACCAAGAACAACCAATAAGACGAGCCACACTTAAACAAACGAGCAAGCAAAAATTATCCAATTGCGACGAAATTTATACATAAAGTAGAATACGAATATACCTAGACATAGAAACTGGAAAAACCTAATTTGGATTTGTGGTGCAAAAGATATTACCTAAAAACCCATTTTCGCCATAATAAGGTATCTGTAGCAAAAATATTTTCTAGAGGTTTTCGGACTTGAAAATTTTATGATAGGTTGCTACTGATATTTTAAGACTAATACAAGTGGTTTCATCTTAATTGGAGTTAAAATGATTTAGTTATGATTTTTCTAAGTTCTAAAACTAGCATATATCATTTCTCAGAACATGAATAAAGACAAAGCCTAGTTCAAATTAAAGCATGTCTACAGCCAAATTTACTAGGTTGAGTTTGCTCGATTTGCAACTACAGAGAGGAAGTTATGTGTTTTACAAATTTTTCCATGAATTTCTAGACATCATCTTTCATTAATCAAGATCATGCTGTTTAAATCATTTTCTGCTACAAACAGACCTAATTTCATTCTCGATTAAAGTTCATACTATAACAAAGCTACAAAGAATCGGAATCATTCAAAAGGAGTTAAAATGACAAAGTTAAGCACTTTTGAAATTTGAAACAAAGAAAAGACTTAGGAAACTTTGAGCTCTGGAGGTCCAATCGAATCGAAGACAAATGAGAGGTCGTGGGCCGTCGATCTTGCATCGCAGGCCACGCACTCGAAAGCACAGCGACGGAAGACCTCCTCCCGCGACCGGGAGGTCGGACCGTTGAGATCTGATCCAACGATCACGACCGGTCGCGCGCACGCGCACGCAAGGAGGTCTACGCGCTTAATCGAGGTCGTGACCGCCGACGAGATCCGCGGTCCCGAGCACTAGAGGAGGTCCTACGGGTAAACCTTCTGAGAGAGGTCTAGACGGCTAAGAGCTCACGGAGGAGGTCTTCAACGGTCTAGATCTCCAGAGGGAGGTCTTTAACGGACACGATCCCGAGAGGGAGGTCCTGGGCGATCAAGATGAACGAGGGAGGTCCTAAGTCTTTAACGGAAGGAGATCTGGACGGTTCAGATTAGACCTCGGGAGGTCTTGAACGGTCTAGATCGACGCGAGGAGGTCTCGAGACTAAAGATTTTACAAATAAAATCTAACGCTCGATCTAAAGCCGGGAGGTCGCGTCACGGCCAGGATTGAGCCTAGAGGTCCGAGCGGGGTTTTCCTTGTAAAAGGCCGGGTGGCTTTTACAAAGGGGACCGAGGTGGTCTTTGCAAAATGACCAAGGGAGGTCTTTTGCAAAGAGGACCTCGAAAGAGGTCCGAGAGGGTGGTTTTGACAACACGACAAGGGGTGGTCTTTTTACAAAGAGGACCTCGGGAGTGGCTCAGAGGTGGTCGTTGCAAAAAGGACCGAGGGAGGTCTTGCGGCCTACTAGGGGTGGTCCTAACAAAAAGACCACGAGGAGATCTTTTTGCGCCGGAGTGGTCCTAGCGGCCAGGATTTAACCAGGGTGGTCCTAGACGGCTAGGATCACAACCAGAGGGGAGGTCTTATACTTAAAGGTTTTCACGGGAAAGATCTAAAGGTCCAGATCTAAACTTGGGGAGGTCTAGACGGTCACGAAGAACCCGAGGAGGTCCAAGGTGCTGTTAAAGGCGCGGGACCTCCGGACAGCGACAAAGGGTGGCGGCTAAGACAACTCACTGCTACTGATGATTGGTAATAAATGGGCATTTAAGATGTCCTAACACGATGACGAAAACGGGAGTTTTGAACCGGCAAAATCCCGAGCGGGCTCAACGGTTTGCCGCCGGCGATGGGGACTCGCGCACGCGACCAAGGGCACCGATGTACTTGCAATAGTGTCGCGAACCTAGCGGAGGCACTCGGCGCG
Source organism: Ampelocalamus luodianensis (assembly GCA_036346255.1). Taxonomy (NCBI): domain Eukaryota; kingdom Viridiplantae; phylum Streptophyta; class Magnoliopsida; order Poales; family Poaceae; genus Ampelocalamus; species Ampelocalamus luodianensis. The sequence continues at coordinate 24,735,395 of CM070632.1, read as the reverse complement.
GCGACGGTTTTAAACGCCGCGAGCCGAGAATGGCGGAGGACAAGCTTTTCAAGCAAGATCCGAAACAATAAATCGAGCGCTATGAGCTATCCTAGCTAGACCTTAAGCTCTAAGGGACTAAAATGAACTTACCAGGGCACAGGGGTGGTCCAGAGGAGGTCGGAGGAGTGCTGGCGGCGGAGCAGATCACCGGAGTCGAGGAAGAAAGGAGGTGCTCTTCAGCCGAATCGGGATCTCCCGCAAAACTGGTCAACCCTGTGAGAGGCAAACCCGAGAGATTAGGGAGGGTCCTAGGCGACCAGAGAGGACCATAGGAAGAGAAAGGAACCAATGGAACCACTGGAGCTCGAGGCCTTCAAAGAGCTCCAAAGCCGGCAATGGTGGCAGAGAGAGAGTGTGTGCTTAGGTGCTTGAGTTTGGGAACCAGCTCAACTGGGGGAGCCCAAGCACAACAAAGAACGAAGAAGGAAAAGGAGAGGAAGGCCTCAGGCTATACATAGCCTGGGAGCTTGGCAATGGTGTGGGCAAAAGCCTACTGTGAGCATGAACCATGCCCCTGCCATGGACTGACTGGATTTGACAAGGGTAGGTAGGGGCAGAGCAGGGTGGAGACCTTGGAGGTTAAAGCTGACTGGCAATAAATGCATGTCAGCCGAAAGAGCCGTTGACAAGAGGCAAAAGGTGACATCTCACTGCCCCCAACTGCTCTGACCCTGACACACGCACGGGTGCGGGAAAACCATGATGACCAGACCTCCAGGAGGTCATGAGGAAGAGAAACAAAGCCGAGGGAGAGGTCCTGGACGTCCCAGATGTGCTCGGGGAGGTCCTGGACGTCCCAGATCACCCGAGGTGGGGAGGTCTTGCGCGGGCGAGGAGGTCCTGGGAGGTCGTGAGCCACGCGATGGATATCCCACGGCTTGGACCACCCCAAAGCGCTGAGGGCGCTCAAGAGCTCCTCGGATCAGGGGGAGGTCGTGAGCATTGGTTTGAGATCCAATGGCTCAGCTTGCGCGCGCAAAAGCTTGAGCCCGAGTGCGGCACTGGCGACGTGGTCCAACCAAGTCGGTTGAGTTGGGCTCGGGTCCGAGCCCGAGTTTGACTCAAACTAGATTTGAATTTTCTGGTATTAGAGAAAGGCTGACATTTGGAGAATTGTTTGAGGTAGCAAACGAACTCCAAAAATTATGAAATTTTTACAGGAGCTTGCTAGCTCAAACGAGGACCTAGCATAAATTTTTCAGAGGCTTTGGTGCTGTGGATTTTCCTCCAAAAACTTACAAGGCACTGGTCCAAGGTTTGACTGATTTTGGATTGGTTTGACTGACCTCCAAAATATTCAAACAATTTCTAAAAATTGTGAAACTTTTCGAGGGTCACAAACCATCCCAAGAACTTAGGAAAATATTTCCAGGAGATGATCAAGAGGTTTGACAAGATTGTTTTGAAAGCTCAAGATTTGGATCAAAAGACTTGTGACTTCAGATTTCCATAACTTCTTGTACAATACTTGCTTGGTACAAAAGGAAATACAGGATGTAAGAAAAAGTTTTAATTTCTACTCATTTTCTTACATTTGAAACACAAGCTCAAGTTGGGATGTTACAACTCTCCCCTTACAAGAATCTCGACCGAGATTCCGCTTACTCGAGAAGAAAGAAGGAAAATCTGCACGAAGGCGATCTTCTCGCTCCCAAGTTGCCTCATCTTCGAATGGTTTGACCACTGAACCTTAAGGAACTTGATGACACGGTTCCTTGTTCTCCGCTCGATTCCTCAAGAATACGAACAGGATGCTCGCGGAGGTCAAATTCTCCTGCACATCGAGGACCTCCAACGGAGCTTCCTCAGTCGGGACACAGAGGCACTTCTTCAGGTGTGACACATGGAACACATCATGCACACCCTCAAGCGCAGCTGGTAGCTCCAACCTGTAAGCAACAGCTCCAACTCTCTCGATGATGCGATAAGGCCCAACATATCGAGGAGCCAACTTGCCCTTGATGCCAAAACGCTGATGGCCCTTCAAGGGAGAGACTTTGAGATACACAAAGTCATTGGGCTCAAATCTCAACTCACGGCGACGGCGATCTGCGTAGCTCTTCTCGTGCGATCGGGCCGTGTGCGATGCTCGCGAATCAATGGACTCGCTTTGGCCTCATTAATCGACTCGGGCGAAAATCGCCGCCGCCGCCTCTCGACCAGTTCAACGGGTTCTACACCTTCTCCCATACAAGGCCTCAAACGGTGCCATGCCAAGATCGCTCGATAGTCGTTGTTGTAGGAGAACTCAAAAAAGGTAGGCATTTCTCCCACTTCTTCCCATAGGAAAGAACACAAGCACGGAGCATATCTTCTAACACTTGGTTGACTCGCCCGTCGACCATCATCACCGAGGATGAAAGGTCAGATCAAGTGAAGGCGGGTCCCCATAGCCTCTTGCGACTATGCCAAAACCGCGAGGTGAAAAGCGCACCACGATCGTAAATAATCGCTCTTCTGTACACCGTGAAGACTCACAATCCTCGAGACATAAAGTTCGCCAAAGGCCCCACACGGCCGAGTCTTGACGGAAGGAAATGTGCCACTTTAGTCAACCGGTCAATCACGACCCAAATCGCATCATTCCCTTGGACGAGCGGGGCAATCCGGTGATGAAGTCCATGCCAACGAATCCCACTTCCATTCTCGCACCGCAAAGGTGAAGAAGACCTGCTGACGCCGATGCTCGGCCTTCACACGACAAAGACACGCCGCACTCGCAACGAACTTGGCAATCTCGCGCTTCATTCGGGTCCACTGCATCTCGGACGAAGGTCCCGATACATCTTGGTAGCCCCGGATGGATGGACAAAGGAGAATCATGGGCTTCGCGAGGATCAAATCCCGCAATTCCATGACCTTAGGAACCACAAGACGCCCCAAACCACACAACGCCATGCTCATCCTCCGAAAAGCACTTGGCTATCCCATCCTTGATGTTCTCGCTTGATCCGCTCACACCGCATCATCGTCATGTCGCCTTGATTTGGTCCACCAAGGTTGGTTGCACAACCAATGTAGCAAGAGAACCGTGCTCGATCAAACCCAAATTGAGGCGCTGGAATTCGAAATGAGGGTAGGTCGCGCTCTTGGAGCATCAACATGCCGCAATACACCCTCCGATCGAGTGCATCTCGCCACAACGTTGGCCTTGCCCGATGATACCGAATGCCCATGTCATAGTCCTTGATCAATTCCAACCATCTTCTTTGCTCGAGGTTCAGATCCGGTGGGTGAACAAGTACTTCAAGCTCTTGTGGTCGAATACACCTCACAACGGTTACCAATCAGATAATGCCGCCAAATCTTGAGTGCATGAACCACAGCAGCTAACTCCAAGTCATGAGTAGGATAGTTGAGTTCATGAGGCCTCAACTGCCGCGATGCATAGGCCACAACCTTGTCCTCCTGCATAAGAACACAACCAAGACCACGACGAGAAGCATCACAATAGATATCAAAACTCTTGTGAATATCGGGAGAACAAGCACTGGGCTGAGGTCAACCGCTTCTTGAGTTCCCGAAACTCACATCACAAGCAATGACCACTCAAACTTCTTGTCTTTCTTGAGCAATTCGGTCATAGGCTTTGCAATCTTGGAGAAATTCTCGATAAAGCGGCGATAGTAGCCACCAAACCAAGAAAACTCCGCACATCGGTGACCGACTTGGCCGACCCCAAGATAGCACATCACCGACCTTGCTAGGATCCACACCACACCTCTGCTGAAAGAACATGGCCCAAGAATGCCACTTCCTTCAACCGAACTCGCACTTGCTGAATTTGGCATACAATGGTGCTCACGCACTTGCCCAACACAAGCTTAAGATGCTCGGCATGCTCTTCTTCACTCTTGGAGTAGATGAGGATATCATCGATGAATACCACCACAAACCTATCCAAATACTCCATGAATACCGAGTTCATAAGATTCATGAATAAAGCAGGAGCATTAGTCAAACCAAAAGACATGACGGTGTACTCGTAGAGACCATAACGAGTAGCAAAGGCGCTCTTGAATATCCTCGCCTACGATCCTCGACTTGATGATAGCCCAATCTCAAGTCAATCTTGGAGAAGACACGTGCTCCGGTCAACTGATCGAAAAGATCATCAATACGGGGCAAAGGATACTTGTTCTTCACCGTCACTTCATTAAGCGGACGGTAATCGACACACATGCGCAAGGTCTTGTCCTTTTTCTTCACAAAAATAACTGGACAACCCCAAGGAGATGAGCTAGGACGAATGAAACCCTTCTCTTGTAGCTCACCTAGTTGCTTCTTCAGCTCTTCCAACTCATTAGGAGGCATGCGATACGGCCTCTTTGAAATAGGGCGATGCAGGCAAAGCAACTCTATCACGAACTCCAGTTCTCGAACAGGAGGCATCCCGGGCAAATCTTCAGGAAAGACATCCGCGAAGTCACACACTGTGGGGACATCGTGAATCTCCAATGCTGGCTTTGCTTCAAGGGCAAAAAGGTGGGGTTCTCGCAACTGCGGTGAAAACCCAACCTGTTCACCTGAAGGGCTGGTGAGGTAGACAATCTTCCTGGCACAATCGATTTGCCCCAAATGTTGGGACAACCAATCCATGCCAAGAATCACATCCAGACGCGCCGAGTCGAGCAGGATAAGATTCGCCAAGAATCCCACTCCTTCGATGTGGATAGGAACATCCCGGCATACTTGGTCACTCTCATTTCCAACCCGAGAGCGAATCGCAGTGGAATCCCCAAAGGAACACAAGAAGTCCACAATCAACAAAGAAAAGACCTCGAAATAAAAGAATGCGAAGCTCCAGAGTCAAATAAAACTGTAGTAGGACGCAAATTTACAAGGAGCGTACCCAACACCACGTCGGGCGCCTCCTGTGCCTCCTCAGCCGAGATATGGTTGACCCGCCGCTCCCAAGCCCGGATCTTCGGTCGGTGGTGACCACTCTCGCCCGCGCCCTCCATTAGGACGAGGGCCGCCCAGCTTTCTTAGGACAACTACTCGCGTAGTGGCCCTTGTTGTGGCAGAGAAGCGGTGACGCCGGCGCGGGGTTGCGGGAACACCTGCTGGCTGGGTCGCAGCGCACGCGATCGAGTCACGGCCGCGAGGACGTGGAGCTGGTGCCAAGGCCTCGGCGGTGGTGAAGCCAAAGAACGGGCCACCGTGCAGGTCCAACACGGGACGAACGAGGCCGGCCTGCGCACACACCGGGCCTCCCACTTGCGCTATGGACTCGCCAGCGCTCTCGCCTTGTGCTCGGCGATGATGGCCTTGTCCACCAAGGTCCGGAAGTCGGGAAGTCCACAATAGAGAGCTTGTCCTAAAGCTCCTCGCACAAGCCCTCCACGAACTTCTCCCGCTTGGCCTCATCGCTGGCCACCTCAAACAGAGCGCACCTCGCGAGATGGTTGAACTCGTGGAGGTACTCAATCACGCACTTGCGCCTGCTTGAGCGCAAGGAACTCCTTCTTTTCAGCTTCATCAGCCTCGGGGGACATGGGCCCGACGAAAGTCGACGAACTCCTCCCACGAGACCACGTGTCCCGCAGTTGCATGGCGAGGAAGTTCTCCCACCATGAGAGTGCCGCACCCTCCAACCGATGGGATGCGAAAAGTGCCCGCCTCTGCTCCTCGGCATCGAGCAACGTTGAGCTTCCGCTCAACCGCACGCAGCACCGCGTCTGCGTCCAAGGGATCCTCGGACCGGGAGAAGGTGGGAGGCTGCGTGCGAAGGAACTCCGCAAGTCCCCCACGAGACTGGTGACCACCTCCAGATCCAGAGGCACCAGAGGGAGTGGAGGTGTTCCTGGCGATAACCTCCAACACCCTGCGGTCCTCCGAACGATTGCGTTCGATCTGCATGAGGACTTCTGCCATGGTCGGAGGAGGGGGAAGCTCCTCATCGGGACTACCCGGCTGATTTCGACCACTACGGGTCCCGCCAGCCATCCTGTTTCACTAAGACAAGTTAGATACAGTTCAAGACCCAAGAGCACAGAAACCCAAACTTAGTTAAAATGACCACAGAATAGCCACAAGAGAACATGAGACCATAAGTCACCGAATCAACTTTCCGAAACGACCAACCCGTATGGAAGAACGAGCAATCGTTTGCGAAGACCCAAAATTTCAGCACTAATTTCTAGCTCAAAATAGTCCAAAAATCAAGGTATAACCACCTAATAGGGTATAGGCATTTAGCTAATTCCTTATCACTTCTTACCCTTTTATTCCCACAAGTTTTAGTTATATTTACCTCTCATTTCCTACCTTAATTACTCACCACTAGCTAGCTGTCCAAATTTCTTTCTCCAAGCTCTCATGGTTCTCCCAAAACCAAGTTAATCGATAGAGGCTAATTTTTGAAAGGAAGAGAGGAACAACTTTTTCAAACTTAAGTGAGAGTAAGGCGAGATGAGCAAGCCAAGACAGGTAAGGAGTAAAATTAGAGAACTTACTTAAGTTTTCATAAGCTATTTGGAAGTAAGTTTTCAAAATATCCTAAAGGCGACCAAGCTAGGGGTTTCTACGGTCAGTATGGCTCTGATACCAACTTTGTGAGGACCCGGAATATTTAACTAGTAACACTTAACCTCCAAATGGTTCTAGCGTTACTAATTAAACATTCTAAGCCTCGATGGTCATATGCTTCCCAGAATTGCAGCATATGCACATCATCACAAAATTACACATCAATTCCATACACATACATCACTAAGTTCAACAACGACATACATAAAGTAAAGTTATTACAAAAGAGCCGACCGGCCAAATAGAGCAATATACAAGAAAGATAGCGGAAGCAAAAGGTGCCATAAGATGGCTAGAACAAAAGTCGACCGGTTAGCCATACACCCACAAGGCAACCGACCGGGCCGCCAAGCTAGTCGCCCCGCAAGCTACCACAACACAGCTCACAAAAGTGAGGCCCCTCAAGCTCACCTTCTTCCTCTGCAACAAAACAATTAAGCATAGCATCCGAGTACAAAGATTGTCTTTGTACCCGCAAGACTGACGTGTGGAATAGCAGGCCTATTCATAAACTACATGCAAGCTTATTTAGGTGGAGGTTGTATGTCTCACTTTGCATGAAGCCAACTTTATTTGCAATAATGTAATACATTTTGAAAGCAAGTTTGCAAATCTGTTTTGTTATCAAAGTAATAGTAAGTAAAGGTACATACAAGTAACCACCAGAAGTGACTATCCCAATAGCCACCACAACATAGCACGAATCCCGATTCGCACTCACCCATCAAGTTTTAATTTAAAAGGTTGTAGTCTAACTCTTGAAAGACCTTGCCAAGCGTGTCCATAACCTAGGACGAGGCTATTCGAATAGTTTTAACCTGCGCAGGTGTACCAATGTACCCACACTTGCATCGCCTTCAAGCCACGAGCACACTATCAAGGTATGCCGCCCGCTAAGTCCTACGAGACATTTCCAATCTTGTGTATTAACTACGAGCCGCTCATATGGATAGAAACCCATATGCTTACATTGCAAGTCGAAAGACAACAAATCCCATCACGGTGAAGTCTTTCTGACACTACAATGCTCCCAACACCATCCCTCCCGCGACTCCTGCGACTCTGAGCCAATACACGCCAAAGTACTAAGTCAAGAGAGGTCCCATACCCTCTAATGTGGTTAGCACGCTAAAATGCTTGGTTTAGTGTAACAAGATGTTCGGTCCTTGTTGACCGGGCACCATTCCATCACACCCAAAATCACACCATCTTACCATTGTGCCCAAGTCTAAATCATTTTGTTTTCAGTTTTAGTTTTCATAAGTAGACATGGCACAAGGTGGAAATCATAAATCATAATAAGTTTTGTGTGATCAAGGTTATCGACAAGTCGATAACCGCCCATTTCTACCGAAGCTAAGCATGGCTAAGCAATTAATTCGTAAACTACTAAGTGACAAGAGCTCATCCACGAACTCTAAATCACAGCAATGCCTAGGCTCATGGTAGTAGAGGATAATCATTTGCTAAGGAAATGCATCTACTAGGCCAACTAACGACAATAGTTAAAACAAGATAGCAATGCATACATAGAAGTTGTAAACAACATAAATACTTAAAATACTGGGATTAACATGATCAAACTGCTTGCCTTCTTGTTGTTGCTCAAACTGTTGTGGAGGGTCGTTCTCGGGGTTACCGCAAATGTCGAACCCTAAGCGAAAGGCAAAAAGAACCAAGAACAACCAATAAGACGAGCCACACTTAAACAAACGAGCAAGCAAAAATTATCCAATTGCGACGAAATTTATACATAAGGTAGAATACGAATATACCTAGACATAGAAACTGGAAAAACCTAATTTGGATTTGTGGTGCAAAAGATATTACCTAAAAACCCATTTTCGCCATAATAAGGTATCAGAGCAAAAATATTTTCTAGAGGTTTTCTGGACTTGAAAATTTTATGATAGGTTGCTACTGATATTTTAAGACTAATACAAGTGGTTTCATCTTAATTGGAGTTAAAATGATTTAGTTATGATTTTTCTAAGTTCTAAAACTAGCATATATCATTTCTCAGGAACATGAATAAAGACAAAGCCTAGTTCAAATTAAAGCATGTCTACAGCCAAATTTACTAGGTTGAGTTTGCTCACTTGCAACTACAGAGAGGAAGTTATGTGTTTTACAAATTTTTCCATGAATTTCTAGACATCATCTTTCATTAATCAAGATCATGTTGTTTAAATCATTTTCTGCTACAAACAGACCTAATTTCATTCTCGATTAAAGTTCATACTATAACAAAGCTACAAAGAATCGGAATCATTCAAAAGGAGTTAAAATGACAAAGTTAAGCACTTTTGAAATTTGAAACAAAGAAAAGACTTAGGAAACTTTGAGCTCTCGGAGGTCCAATCAATCGAAGACAAAGGAGAGGTCGTGGGCCGTCGATCTTGCATCGCAGGGCCACAGACCTCGAAGCACAGCGCACGGGAAGACCTCCTCCCGCACTGGGGAGGTCTGGACCGTTGAGATCTGATCCAACGATCACGACCAGTGCGTGCACAGCGCACGCAAGGAGGTCTACGCGCCTAACCGAGGTCGTGACCGCCGAATCGAGATCTGGCGGTCCCGAGCACTAGAGGAGGTCCTACGGGTAAACCTTCGGAGAGAGGTCTAGACGGCTAAGAGCTCACGGAGGAGGTCTTCAACGGTCTAGATCTCCAGAGGGAGGTCTTTAACGGACACGATCCCGAGAGGGAGGTCCTGGGCGATCAAGATGAACGAGGGAGGTCCTAAGTCTTTAACGGAAGGAGATCCGGGCGGTTCGATTAGACCCTGGAGGTCTTGAACGGTCTAGATCGACGCGAGGGAGGTCTCGAGACTAAAGATTTTACAAATAAAATCTAACGCCGATCTAAAGCCGGGAGGTCGCAGACGGCTAGGATTGAGCCTAGGAGGTCTGAGCGGGGTTTTCCTTGTAAAAGGCCAGGTGGCTTTTACAAAGGGGACCAGAGGGTGGTCTTTGCAAAAATGACCAAGGGAGGTCTTTTGCAAAGAGGACCTCGAAGAGGTCCGAGAGGGTGGTTTTGACAACACGACAAGGGGTGGTCTTTTACAAAGAGGACCTCGGAGTGGCTCGAGGTGGTCGTTGCAAAAGGACCGAGGAGGTCTTGCGGCCTACTAGGGGTGGTCCTAACAAAAGACCACGAGGAGATCTTTTGCGCGCGAGTGGTCCTAGCGGCCAGATTTAACCAGGTGGTCCTAGACGGCTAGGATCACAACCGAGGGGAGGTCTTATACTTAAAGGTTTTCACGGAAAGATCTAAAGGTCCAGATCTAAACTTGGGAGGTCTAGACGGTCACGAAGAACCCGAGGAGGTCCAAGGTGTTTGTTAAAGGCGCGGACCTCCTGACAATGCGACAAAGGGTGGCGGCTAAGACAACTCACTGCTACTGATGATTGGTAATAAATGGGCATTTAAGATGTCCTAACACGATGACGAAAACGGGAGTTTTGAACCGGTAAAATCCCGAGCGGGCTCAACGGTTTGCCGCCGGCGATGGGGACCTCGCCGGCGCCGACCAAGGGCACCGATGTACTTGCAATAGTGTCGCGAACCTAGCGGAGGCACTCTCGACGGCGGCGACGGCCTTAAACGCCGGCGAGCCGGAGAATGGCGGAGGACAAGCTTTTCGGCAAGATCCGAAAACAGCGAAATCGAGCGTTGCGAGCTATCCTAGCTAGACCTTAAGCTCTAAGGGACTAAAATGAACTTACCAGGGCACAGGGGTGGTCCAGAGGAGGTCGGAGGAGTGCTGGCGGCGGAGCAGATCACCGGAGTCGAGGAAGAAAGGAGGTGCTCTTGGTCACCAATCGGATCTCCCGCAAAACTGGTCAACCCCGTGAGAGGCAAACCCGAGAGATTAGGAGGGTCCTAGGCGACCAGAGAGGACCATAGGAAGAGAAAGGAACCAATGGAACCACCGGAGCTCGAGGCCTTCAAAGAGCTCCAAAGCCGGCAATGGTGGCAGAGAGAGTGTGTGCTTAGGTGCTTGAGTTTGGAAACCAGCTCAACTGGGGGAGCCCAAGCACAACAAAGAACGAAGAAGGAAAAGGAGAGGAAGGCCTCGTGCTATACATAGCCCGGGAGCTTGGCAATGGTGTGGGCAAAAGCTCATCAGGAGCATGAACCATGCCCCGCCATGGATCGACCGGATTTGACAAGGGTAGGTAGGGGCGAGCAGGTGGAGACCTTGGAGGTTAAAGCCGATCGGCAATAAATGCATGTCACCAAAAGAGCCGTTGACAAGAGGCAAAGGTGACATCTCACCGCCTCTAACCGCTCGACTCACACACACGCACGCGTGCGGAAAACCATGATGACCGCACCTCCGTGAGGTCATGAGGAAGAGAAACAAAGCCGAGGGAGAGGTCCCGGGCGTCCCGGATGTGCTCGGGAGGTCCCGACGTCCCGCATCACCCGAGGTGGGGAGGTCTTGCGCGCGAGCGAGGTCCTGGGAGGTCGTGAGCCACGCGATGGATATCCCACGGCTTGGACCACCCCAAAGCGCCGAGGGCGCCAAGAGCTCCTCGATCGGGGAGGTCGTGAGCATTGGTTTGAGATCCAATGGCTCAGCTTGCGCGCGCAAAGCTTGAGCCCGAGTGCGGCATCGCGACGTGGTCCAACCAAGTCGGTTGAGTTGGGCTCGGTCCGAGCCCAGTTTGACTCAAACTAGATTTGAATTTTCCGGTATTAGAGAAAGGTGACATTTGGAGAATTGTTTGAGGTAGCAAACGAACTCCAAAAATTATGAAATTTTTACAGAGCTTGCTAGCTCAAACGAGGACCTAGCATAAATTTTTCAGAGGCTTTGGTGCTGTGGATTTTCCTCCAAAAACTTACAAGGCACTGGTCCAAGGTTTGACCAGATTTTGGATTGGTTTGACTGACCTCCAAAAATATTCAAACAATTTCTAAAAATTGTGAAACTTTTCAGAGGGGTCACAAACCATCCCAAGAACTTAGGAAAAATATTTCCAGGAGATGATCAAGAGGTTTGACAAGATTGTTTTTGAAAGCTCAAGATTTGGATCAAAAGACTTGTGACTTCGTATTTCCATAACTTCTTGTACAATACTTGCTTGGTACAAAAGGAAATACAGGATGTAAGAAAAAGTTTTAATTTCTACTCATTTTCTTACATTTGAAACACAAGCTCGAAGTTGGGATGTTACATACCAGATATACAACCGGCAAGTCTTCGATACCACGGAAAACATCGTTGTCTCATTGTGGTTATTCCTAGTCTTTACTCTTCCGCATTTATATTTCTAGCTTGATCTTTGTGCTTGTATTGCTTAGCTAGAAGTATAACTTGTTTAGACTAAGTTATTAATTAGCTTATCTCGTTAATTTGTTTAAAAGTTTAAAAACCTCCTATTCACCCCCCTCTAGTCGGTTATCCTTGATCCTACAGAGGGGCACAGGGATTGAATCCATGTACTACCTGAAAAGGACTTACCTTGGTGGTGGAGTGTTCCGCTCGATTATACGTGAACTCAACATGCGGCAAACACTCTTCCCACACTTCAAATTATTCACAAAACAGCTCTCAAAGATGGTAGACAATGTGCGGTTCACCACCTCGCCACCATCAGTTTGTGGGTGACATGTTGTAGAGAACGACAACTTTGTACCCAACTTGTTCCATAGAGTACGCCAAAAGTGACTCTAGAACTTGGCATCACGATCTGAAACAATAGTAGAAGGCATACCATGCAAACGAACTATCTCTTTGAAAAAGAGGTCAGAATATGAATGGCATCATCGGTTTTATGACATGGTATAAAATGAGCCATCTTAGAAAAACGATCCACAACAACAAAATGCTATCCCTCCTCTTAGTCCCGGGCAATCCTAAAACAAAGTCCATAGAAATATCCGCCACGGAATAGAAGGAACAGGAAGAGGCATATACAAACCATGTGGATTCAAGCGAGACTTAGCTTTTGACATGTAGTGCAATGAGCCACAAACCGCTCAACATCTCGCCTCATTTTTGGCCAAAAGAAGTGTGTGGCCGAACGCCCTCCGTCTTCTTAGCACCAAAATGTCCCATCAAATCGCCTCCATGCGCCCCCGCAACAACAAAAGACGAACGGATCCAATCGAAATGCATAGGCGGTTAGCTCTAAACAAGAACCCATCATTGATCATGAATTTATTCCATGCTTGTCCCTCTTTACAATACAACAACACATCCTTAAAATCAGCATCTAAAGCATATTGCCCTTTAATGGTTTGAAGACCAAAATGTGACAATCAAGTTGAGACAACATGGTATAGCGTCGAGACAAAGCATCAAGAATCACATTATCCTTCCCTTTCTTGTGTTTAATGACATAAGGAAAAGATTCAATAAATTCAACCCACTTAGCATATCTACGATTCAAATTGGTTTGACTACGAATATGCTTAAGTGATTCATGATCAGAATGAATGACAAATTCTTTAGGCCATAAATAGTGTTGCCACGTCTCTAAAGAACGAACAAGAGCATACAATTCTTTATCATGCGTGGAATAATTAAGAGCAGGACCATTCAATTTTTCACTAAAGTAGGCAACATGTTTGCCTTCTTGCATTAAAACACCACCAATACCAATTCCGCTAGCATCACATTCCAGCTCAAAAGTCTTACCAAAATCCGGAAGTTGGAGCAATGGTGAGTGTGTAAGCTTGTCCTTCAAAAGATTAAAGGACTCTCTTGTGATGGCCCCCAATGAAACACGACTTTCTTTGTCAACTCAATCAACGGTGTCGTAATGGTGCTGAATTCCTTGACAAAGCGGCGATAAAACCCTGCAAGGCCAAGAAAACTCCGCACTTGGGAGACCGTCGCGGGCGTGGGCCAACTCCATATCACCTCCACCTTGGCTCTATCAACCTCAATTCCCTGTGGAGTCACAACATAGCCAAGAAAAGAGACTCGATCCGTGCAAAAGGTGCACTTCTCAAGGTTACCAAACAAACGCACATCTCTCAAAGCATTAAAAACAACACGTAAGTGATTCAAATGTTCATCCATGGACTTGCTATAAATCAAGATATCATCAAAGTAAACGACCATAAATTTGCCAATGAAAGGACGTAAAACCTCGTTCATTAATCTCATGAAAGTGCTAGGTGCATTAGTTAAACCAAAAGGCATGACTAACCACTCATACAAGCCGAACTTAGTTTTAAAAGAAGTTTTCCATTCATCGCCAAGTTTCATTCTTATTTGGTGGTATCCACTACGCAAGTCAATCTTTGTGAAAATTATAGCACCACACAACTCATCAAGCATGTCGTCTAGCCTGGGAATAGGATAACGATACCTTATAGTAATGTTGTTAATGGCTCTACAATCTACACACATACGCCAAGAACCATCTTTTTGGGTACCAAAAGAACAGAACAAAGACAAGGACTAAGGCTCTCACGCACGCACCCACGGTCCAAAAGGTCTTGGACTTGTCGCTGAATCTCCTTAGTCTCGTCGGGATTGGTCCTGTACGCCGCACGGTTTGGCAAACTCGCTCCAGGGATCAAGTCAATCTGGTGCTCAATCCCTCGAATGGGTGGAAGTCCTGGAGGTATCTCATCAGGGAAAACATCTCTAAAATCCTGCAAAAGGTTAGTGACAGAAGCAGGCAAAGTGCAAGGCATATTATCAAGAGAAAATAAAGCATCTTTGCACACAAAAGCATAGCATGTATCATTAATATCATCAATTTCAGCAAGGTCTGATTTTGTGGCAAGCATAACAGAATGTTTTTCAGATTTATCATGTTCCTTTGGATCATTAGCGTGAGCACTCGCTCCCTATCGGCCTCTATAATCTCAAATGGGTCAAAGGCAGAAAGTAACTTTCTTTCCTTATGCATAAAAGTGTATTTGTTACTACTACCATGGTGTAAAGCATCATTATCAAATTCCCAAGGTCGACCCAATAAAAGAGAGCATGCTTGCATGGGAACCACATCACAATCAACATGATCAAGATAACCACCAATGGAAAATGGACTCGGCATGTTTGTGTTACCTTAGCTATTCCGAGTCATTTAACCACCGAATATGGTATGGATGTGGATGAAGTCGCGTGGTCAAGCCAAGCTTTTGACCAAATCGAACTCACCAAGTTGTTGCGCTTCCTCCATCAATGATGACACGTGCGCGCCGCTCTTGATTGCAAAGAAAGTATGAAACAAATTATGGTGTTGAAGCTTATCGGGTTGTTGTACTGTGGTGCCGAGGACTCGCGCACAATGATGCTCGTAGCATCGCCGTGGATGCCCCACCAAGGAACAGTCGCCATGACCACCGCCATTGTCGTCCGAGGCAGCAAAGAATGTCATCATCCTCCTCGACATCCGGCGTCGCGATGTAGCCTCCATCTTCCGTGGCGATGTATGCCCGCTGGCTAGGCAATTCCTCGCACATGACCAAGTCCATGGCAACGGTGGCACCGAATGTCGGAGGAGCGCCCGTGGAAGCCACGGAAGAAGAACTCTTGGCTGGAGCCCGCAAAGAATTTTTTGTAGAATCTGCAGGGCGTGCCGTGGAAGGTGGCTTTGGTGGCGCTGCAGCAATCTTGTTCACTGGTGGTGGAGGAGAACGAAAACTCGACGAAGACTTGGGCAGTCCCGTCGATGTAGTCGTGCGACGTGTAGGAGGGTCGTCTGGTGCTTGCCGTCGCTGATTCCTTGCGTCCCTGCAATTCATTTTCTACAAGCATAGCAAGTCGAACGATCGTTGATGATGTAAATTCTTTATAATCAACAATGTCCTGAATTTCACGTCAGAACCCCGTAGAAACGACAAATCTTATCCTCTGCTTTCCTCAACAACCCCACAACGCACCATACCTTTTTGAAGCTCAAGATAATAGTCCCAATGTAACTATCACCTTGTTCTAAGCGCTGTAATTTTTTCTCAAATCACGCTTATATGAGGGAGGAACAAAATGATTACGCATAGCTTCTTTTAACCGCTCCCATGTATCGTTGTAAGCGCATGGTACCCATTCATTCCACCGGATAATAGCAAAGTCCTTAAACTCACTAGTAGCTTGTCTAACTCTATGTTGTTCAGAACCAAGTGAGAATTAAAGTTCGCTCTCACCGTCATCTCCCAATCAAGATATATTGCAAAGATCATAAAGGCGAAAAAGATGGGATGGTAAACTTGACTTTAGCAAAAGGGTCATCGTTACCATGACGGTTCTGTTATTACCTCCCATACCATGTCTGCTTTGTCAAGACGCCGACGTAGTCGTGCATCCGTGTCTCCCGCTAATCAATGTTGCCAACCGCATCATGCAATCGTGGTCATCATCATGATGATGGACTTCATTGACAGTGGCGGCGTGTCTCAATGTGTCCATCGACCGCTGAGGTCACCATCCGCCGCTCCACCCGCCAATGCCTTCTCGTGGTGTTCAATCGGGCAATGGCGGCGACGATGGTGTCCATTCGCACGAGATCGATGAATGAAGCATTTTGTTTGTCGGCGCAGCTTGTAGTTGGTCGCGACTAACACACTCGTTGAAGTCGACCGGTGTCGCGTTCCCTTCGGCCCCTGCCATGGTTAGTGGAAACACAGGGAAAACAAAATGATTATCCCTATCAACTACACAGGATGACAGTGGGAACCCGCAAAGGAAGTGGCTTACCAAGCTCTTACAAGTGTTCTTACTATCGCAAACCGTAGGTGGTACAACCGGTGGCTGGTTCGTGATACTTGGGGAGTGTGACCCGCGATTGCAAGGGTCAAAAGTCAGTGCTATCCTAAGTAGGTATATGGAGCTTGGAAGGCCAAATATGTTAGTGGAATACAAATCAATAACAGATAGTAATGCTGAGTAAATGTCCAAAACACTGGTCCTAGTTGCCGGTCTAAATGTGTCCTATAGCAGGTATGATATGATGAACAAGGAGTCAAGACCAAAATAGTAAAGCAAAGATAGCAACAAGGACGGCCAGGTAAAGACAGCACAAATCAATATCTGTCACCTAAAACTGTCCTCCTTTTTTTTTAGGCACGGAGTGCTCTCCTCAGGTGCCTTTGCTCTCGTGCAAAACCAGTGCGAAATTTTTTCCCTTTTTCTGTTATTTTTTCACAAAGCGGAGCACATAAATAGGAACCACACAAAGTTTCACCTCAACTGATGTAAGGTGTGGCCTCGACGTAAAATGATGAATGTGTCAAATTCGTGATGAAAGTTCAGAGCTCGAGTACTGCACTTTCCAGCCGAATTTGGGCAAAATAAATTCACGAACTGACAAAGTTGGGGAGTTTCGATGCAAAATTTAATTTCAGCTAATTTCAAAAAAATCGTCTGATTTGAGTCCAGATCGAAAGTTACATTGTTTGAAGGAGGGCCTCGAGTTATGGTTGCTGGGAGGCCGAAACGAAATCGTGTGGAGAAAATTGGTGGAAATTGGGCGGAAGCTCGAGAAGAGGTGGGGATGGTGCCGGTGATCACGAGACTCAATGGGAATGGTGTTTGGGTGATCACGAGACGCGATGGATGACTCAAAAACAAAGGGTGGGAGAAACAAACGTTGACGCTAGGGTTTGTATGAGAGGTAGCGAAACAAGACAACCCAAATAAAACACGATCTAAACCAAAGAACACAACTCAACTAAGGACACAAACTCAACACTACGGACTCAAATCAAATTGTGTAAAAGGCTAAACGAGATCCGGGACAGGAACAACCTATGACTACAATTTTTTTGTAGGGCTTTTTCTTGGACTCTAGGATGGAACCGAAAACAACGAGGGTAGGGTAAACTCGAACTGAAGGAACACCAAGCTCGATACCACTTGATGGGTTCGGTCCCGATCTTCCAACAGTTCGGATATGTTCGACGGTGGAGGCGCGACACAAATCGACTCGCTTCGAACAACACGCCCAACCCCGCAATCGCAGCACCACGTCTCCTCGGGTTATCAACCGTGCGCACCCGATTGACCTCGCCAAGAAGGCTAATCTCGCCACGAATCAAGAACACAAGCAAGAACAAGGAAGAACACAAATGAATGCGGATGTATTGTTTTAGCACTCGAATGTTGTGGTCTCACAAACCGATGAACGCGAAACTGTTCAAGATGAATTAATCTAAGCAAAACCCAACCCTAATGGTAGGGGTGGCGGCTGGATATAGAGGACCGAGGGGCGTGCAAAACCTCGATGCGCCTAATGGGCTCCAACACGATACAAAGCCGAACGGCCCAAAAGACGGTGACGCAAAGACCCTAACGATTCGAATGCCCACTTGTTTCGGCGATTCCGCTGACTCGAAGGAATTTTGACATGGGACGAGCCATTGGAAAGATCGTCTTCTCAGCTTTCCATACATATGCGAACGTCCAAAACGGAGCCCGGATGCGATCTGGCGCCCGCTTTAGTGCGGCCAGTCCTGGACTCGAATTGGATTCGTCGGCTTGAGTTGGGCCTCCAACATGATTCGACCGCCCTTGCTGGACTTGTGCGCCTCGTAGCCCTTCTCCAAGTACTTCCGTGTCCTCTCCATGGTTCCTAATCATAATTAAATCATTAGGTAGCAATTGATTCTCAAATGAACAAAAAGAAGTACTTAGGAACGAGCTCACCTGTAAATTCAATTGTCGGGCGCGAGCTCTAGTGATTGGTCCTGAATGTCAAGTGGAGGATTGTTGTGTGTATCCGAAGAAGTGATGTCCTCATCACAACCTTTTAACTAAAACTTGATGGGTGGTACGAATTGGGGATTCGTGCTATGTTGTGGTGGCTATTGGGTTAGTCACCTCTAGGTTGTTACTTATACTACTTATTGTTACCTCGCTATTATTTCAACATGTAAAAACAGATTTGATAAATTGCTTTCAATCTATTACATTATTGCAAATGAAAATTGCTTTATGCGTCCAATTAACCATATAACCATCTCCTTTGTTACAGCTTTCATGTAGCTATGTATAGGCTTGTTACTCGTAAGTCTCGCGAGTATATTTTTGTACTCACCTGCATTGCTTGTTGTGTGCAGAGGAGGAAGTGGATCCCCAAGGGATCGACTTCTGTGAGTTGTGTTGCGGCAGGTGCGACTAGCTTGGTGGCCCGGTTGGTTGCCTTGTGGGTTATGGCTAACCGTTTGTCTTTTGTTTATAGCCATCATATGGCACTTTTGCTTCCGTTGTTTTTGTTACTTTGATGTCATTTGGCCAGTCGACTCTTTTGTAATAACTCTATATTATGTATGTCTTTTGCTAGACTTGCTATTATGTGTTGTATGGAAATGATGCATGATTTTGTAAAGATGTATATGTGCTACAATTCTGGGAAGCACATGTCCATCGAGGCACGGTATATTTTGTTTGTGATGCTAGAGTCAAGGGAAGGCTAAGCATTACAAGCTAAACACGCCGGGGTCTCACACGAGATAAGGGGATAAGGAGAGGGCGTGCGCGGCGGCCGCTATGCGCTGGCGTCAAAGCGCCGCCAAGAAAGGGGGAAGGGATAAGGCGGTTGCGCGAAGCTTCACGAAGAAGCCATGGCGGACGCTAGCGAAGCTGTGCGAGGAAGAAGGCGGCTTGGAGACGAAGGCGTGGCCCCACGCGTTAGCGGGTGCGAGGGTGCGCGTGCGAAGAGCTAGGCTGTTGAGAGGATTTGGGTCGTTCGATTTGGATCGAACAGTCCACACCGATGAGGATGTTCGGACCGCTCCGATCGGCAAATCGGCAAATCTAGATCGGGCCGTTCCTTTTAGATCCAACGGTCCACGTTGGTTAAGGCGTTCGGTCGTCCGAACGCACCAACGAAATTTGTCTGTTGATTCTTGATGCAATGGCCGAAACGGGTTGATGTGTAAAGCGCGCGGGAGGTTCGAGTGGGATGGGCTGGACTGGGCCACGCTGAAGAAGGGAATGGGCCAAGGGAAAAAAAGATTAGGCCCGGAGATTTTATGAGATTTAGATTTAGCTTTTATTTTTAGAAAATAGCAGAAAGTCCAAATAAAACTTAGAAAATAGCAAATGCACTCAAACAAATTCTAGAAATTATATCCAAGCACATAGAATCCAAATAAAATAATTCCAACTCATAATTGGTAATTAATTTTGCAAATAATTTATTTTAACTTTGAAATACTTAAGGAAAAGCTTTTAAAAAGTCTAGAAAATTCCATAAATAACCTAAAATTTCCTTTTTAACTTTAAATCCAAGAAACTTCAATAATTTTTTTTTTCTTGACTTTTAAAATTTAAGAAATTCAAGAAAAGTAATTAAACTCTTTTAAATTTCAAAAAATCCAACAAAATAATAACTTTATTAATTTTATTTTTGGTAACATAACTTTGGGATGTTACAGGCTATTGCGCCGAAGGCGTTCAGCGTGGCTCGGCCAATGTTGGCGTTGTACTGGTGGGGCATTTGGACCACATCGAAGGTTATGGTCTCCGCGCGGGATGCGAAATCATCGCCGCTGCGTATGTAGTCTTGCATGGCTGCAATGGTACGGCAATCTGCGTTGTATGTGAGCCTTCGCCGTGGAGATCACAGTATAGCAGGGTGCCTCCTTCTCCACCTCGAGCATCTGGGTGTTGCCCCCCATGGCGTCCGTGGCCTCTCCCTCGGCGCGACCTGCCTGACCGCCTTGCTTGCCTCATTCAGGGATCTGACCATCATCTACATGGCAGATGTTCTGGCTTTTTTGGCGGAAGTTGGCGGTGCGCGCCTTGTTGGTGGTTGGGGTGGGTGGTTGCTCTTCTTTGGGCGGCTTGCTCGATGATGCTGCTGGTGTGGCGGAAGGTGTGACCTCCCCCCTTCGGGTGCTGTCTTCCTCCGCTTGGGCGTATTCTTCTATTTTGTCGAAGAGTTCCGCGACCATGCGGATTGGCTTGCGGGCCAATCTCTCCAACAGGGGGCCCTTTTGGAGCCCACGGGTTGTTGCGTTTATGATAGTGGTCTTGTTGACCCCTTTTACTTGGCACTTCACCTTTGCGAATTTCCTAAAAAAACTACGAAGCGACTCACCTAGGGCATGTTTGACCGCGAACAAGTGCCCTGCGTCCTTCGGCTTGATGTAGTTTTCCCGTTGTTGCATATGAGGTCCCGCAACTGTTCCCAGGCGTATATAGACCAGGGTGGATGGTAAAGAACCATGTTAAGGCGACGCCTTTGAGGGAGAGTGTAATGCTCTTTGCCTTGGTTGTGTCATCCCCCCTCCCACCGCTTCCACCACTGTTTCTTACACGCGAAGGAGTTTTGAGGGGTCTGTGTAGCCTTCGAAGGGTGTAATCTCCGGCATCTTGAAGCCTTTGGTCAACAGTCGCTTCAAGCCCGTGCTCAACGGAGTTGGGTCCCCGAGCAAAGAGGTCGGTGTTGGATTGGGCAGATTGCGGGGGTCACCTCGGTCTTGCGCCGCACGGTGAGCGTCGGGTGGGAAGTGGCCGTAAGGGTACTCCCCGCTGGCTGCCGAGGCTGAGCATTTCCCGTCGAAGGTCCGCCAGCTCCCGCTGAAGGGCCTCGTAGGCCTCGCGAGCTACGCCCGCGGTTCCTGTGGGTTGGTGGTTCGGGAGGGATGCTTCGGTAGGTGGGGCATCACCTCCCACAATGTCCCCATGCGTGGAGTTGTTGGCTTCCTCCTCTGCGGCCCGGGAGGCGGCTGCTGCTGCTGCAGTCTTGCTTCGCTTGGCTCTCGGGTGCTCGGAGCCGCGGCCGCTGTCGCTACCTTGGCCGCTGAGACTTTGGGTGTGGCCCTTCGGGGGGGCATAGGCCACCTTGATGTGTTTGTGGCTTTCCTGCCGAAACCCCACGGACGGCGCCAACTGTCATAGTGAGAAGACTAGACAGGAGAAAAGAGGGGACCCTTAGCGTCTAAAAGAGACCGAAGGGTCCTTGGAAAGGGGTTTCGGTTCTAGGAGAAAATCCGTGCATATTGCTAAAAAAATGTCCCTTAGCTATTACATGGGGGAGGGGGCTATTTATAGCCTCCCTGCCGCGCACCTGAGTTAACATTTATACCCCTAAGAATGTACTGCAACCATAGGGGCCACATGGGCTTTACACACCCTACGCGTAGCCTTCGGCCCATTATGGATCTTCCTGGACTTGTGCCCCCCGCGGATATGGTCCCGCGAGGCCCTCAGTGATCCCTTCGGTGGGTCTTTGGGACCCCTTCGGAGAGCCTTCGAGGCCCCTCCGGATGGTCCCCTGGAGGGACCTTCGGGGGTCAACTTCTGTGCTTCGCCGGGTCGTGGGGCCTGTGGGGCGTCCCTACGACAACTATAATTATTCTTGAAAGTCTTAATAACTTGTGAGGACCCCGGTTTATTTAGCTTGTAATGCTTAATCATCCACCTGACCCTAGCATCACAAATCAAATAAACCAAGCCTCGAGATATGTATACTTCCCAGAACTGCAGTATACACACCTCTTCACAAAATCATGCATCAATTCCATTCTAGACATAGAGTCCAAAGCATCACGTTACCAAACAGTAGACAAACAAAGTAGAGTTATTACAAAAGAGGGACGACCGCCAAAAGACAAACAAATAACAAAGTAAACATCGAAAGCAAAAGTGTCATAAGATGGCGATAAACAAAAGCCAATTAGTGTGCCTCTGCCCACAACCGCTCCAGTCTTTTGAGGACAACTATTCGCATAGTGGCCCTTGTTGTGGCAGTGGAAACAAGTGACCTCGGCAGCTGGGTTACGGGGCCACCTCTATGCTGGCCGCAGTGCACGTGGATCAATCACGGCTCGGGGGACGGAAATCGCGCCGACGGCCTCGACGGTGGTGAAGCCAAAGAACGGGCCCCTGGTACAGGCCCAACACGGGGACGGGAGAGGTTGTCCTGCGCAGATCGTTGTGCCTCCCACTTGCGCTATGACTCACTCACCAACGCCGCTTTGTGCTCGGCGACGATAGCCTTGTCCACCAAGGTCTGGAAGTCAGCAAAATCCACAATAGAGAGCTTGTCCTGCAGCTCCTCAGACAAGCCCTCCATAAACTTCTCCTGCTTGGCCTCAACAGTGGCCACCTCAGCAGGAGCGTACCTCGCCAAATGGTTGAACTCATGGAGGTACTCAGTCATAGATTTGCGCCCCTGTTTGAGCGCAAGGAACTCATTCTTCTTCAGCTTCATAAGACTGGCAGGGACATGAGCCCGACGGAAAGCAGTGTGAAACTCCTCCCATGTGACCACATGGCCAGCGGGCTGCATGGCGAGGAAGTTCTCCCACCATGAGAGTCCTGCACCCTCAAGCTGGTGGGATGCAAACAGTGCCTTCTCCCGCTCCTAGCACTGAGCGATGTTGAGCTTTCGCTCAACCAGACGCAGCCAATCATCTGCGTCAAGTGGGTCCTCAGACCGGGAGAAAGTGGGTGGCTGCGTATGGAGGAACTCCATGAGTCCCCCGCGAGACTGGTGCCCACCACCTCCAGATCCTAAGGCACCCGCGGGAGTGGAGGTGTTCCTCGTGATGACCTCCAGAATCCGAGTCTGATCCATACGGTTTCGCTCGATCTGAGCGAGAACCTCAGCCATGGTCGGAGGAGGGGGAAGCTCCTCATCTGGACTAGACGGCTGATTCCGACCACTACGGGTTCCTCCAACCATCCTGTTCCACCAAGTAAGTTAGTAACAATTCTATAACAGAAAGCATAGATAGCAAACATCCACCCTACAAAATAAACTCTAAAAGTTTATAACAACAAGGCAAGGTCACAATTTATAAAATCAACTCCCTAATATGACCAACTCGTATGGAAGAACGAGCAATCAGTTTTAGGAAGACAATTTCGAATACAACTAGAAAGCAAGGTAAAAATCATCTAAGAAAAGGTTAGACATTTAGATAACTCATATTACATCTTACCCTTTTATCCCCACAAGTTTGGTTAACCTCTCATTTTTAGTCCTACACACTAACCACTAGTTGGCTATTCAGACTTTCTTCTTTAAGTCCCTGGCCGAAGTCTTCAACTCCAGAAGTTTCGATTTTCCACCGATGACATGACCAACACTTTAGGTTACAACTCTCAGGGTTCTCCCAAACCAATTTAACCAATAAGTAACTACCTTTTGAAAGGAAAGAGAGGAATCCAATTTTAAAACTCAAATTAGAGCAAGATAAGAGTAGAAAGCTAAGATAGATAAGGAGTAAAATATGAGAATCTACTTAAGCTTTCATAAACCATTTGTTACTTCGAAAAAAAGTTTTTACAAAATATCCTAAGGACGATCATGCTTGGGTTACTACAGTCAGGATGGCTCTGATACCAACTTTGTGAGGACCCCGGTTTATTTAGCTTGTAATGCTTAACCATCCACCTGGCCCTAGCATCACAAATCAAATAATGAAGCCTCGAGATATGTATACTTCCTACAACTGCAGTATACACATCTCTTCACAAAATCATGCATCAATTCCATTCTAGACATAGAGTCCAAAGCATCACGTTACCAAACAGTAGACAAATAAAGTAGAGTTATTACAAAAGAGAGCCGACCGGCCAAAAGACAAACAAATAACAAAGTAAACAACGGAAACAAAAGTGCCATAAGATGGCAATAAACAAAAGCCAATTAGTGTGCCTCTGCCCACAAGGCAACCAACTGGACCGCCAAACTAGTCGTCCCAAAAACCGCACATCTCACAAAAGTAAGGCCCTTGGGGCTCACCTGCCTCCTCTGCAACAAAAACATTAAGCAAAGCAAATGAGTACAAAAATATACTCGCAAGACTGACGTATGGACTAGCAGACCTATGCATATACTACATGCAAGTGGAGGTTGTATGGCTCATTTTAGCACAAAGCAATCTTTATTTGCAATAATGTAATACATTTAAAAGCAAGTTGGCAATTCATTTTTATTGTTGAAATAACAGCAAGAGCAAAATAATAACAGTAGATAGACGACAACATCCTGGAAGTGACTAACCCATTAGTCACAACGACCATAGCATGACTTACCCATTCAAGCCACCCATGTCAAGTTTTAATTAAAAGGTTGTAGTCTAGTTCTCACGGGGCGTATCCGAGCGTGTCCATAACCTAGGACAAGGCTATTCGAATAGATCAAACCCTGTAGGGTGTACCAATGTACCCACACTTCAGACCGCCTTTTTGCCACAAAAGCACACTTCCGAAGGTATGCCGGCATAGCTAAGTCCTACGAGACATTTCCAATATTGTATATTAACTACGAGCCGCTCGTATGGATAGAAATCCATATGCTTACATGGTAAAGCCGAAAAGACAACTACCCACTCAGGGTAAAGCTTTTCAGACAACTACCATGCTCCCAACACCATCCCTCCTGCGACCCCCTGCGACTCTGAGCCAATACACGCCAAAGTACTAAGTCAAGAGAGATCCCATACCCTCTAGTGTGGTTAGCACGCAAAATGCTCAGTATGGTGGCACAAGTAACTCGGTCCTTGTTGACTCGGGCACCATTCCAGTCACACCCAAAAATACACCAACATACCATTGTTCCCAAGTCCAAATCATTTTTGTTTTCATTTTTAGTTTTCACAATTAAACATAGCATAAATGCTGAATCACAAAGTTATGAAATTTTTGTGTGATCAAGTTATCGACTAAGTCGATAACCGCCCAATTCTACCGATAACTAAGCATGTCTAAGAAGTTTAATTCGTATCTACTAAGTGACAAGAGATCATCCAACGATCTCTGATCACAGCAAATAATCTAGGCTCAGGTAGTAGAGGAATATCATTTACCTATAGATTATGCTACTAAAAGGGTCCACTAACCATAGTTTAACAACGAAATAGCAATGCATATATACGAGTTGCAAACAAAATATTAGTTTTTAACATAAAGGAATTAACATGATCAAACTGCTTGCCTGGTTGCTGCTGCTCAAAATGTTGCTGAGGCTCACTCTCGATAATACCAGAATCGTCGCAATCTATCGATCGAGCAAAAAGGACAAATAAGAACAAATAACACCGACAATAACCAAAATTCAATTAAATCCAGTAAGCACAAATTTCATACAATAGTTAGAGTATGATTTTATAAAATTTTAGAAACAGAGAACATTTTATTTGGAGTTAAGAAGAATTTTCTAGGAATTTTCCAAGTTAGAAATACATAAAAACATCATTAAATTAATTATCAAAATTTTATGAATAGATACATAATTAAACTTATTTTGGTAAAAAGTACATCAAAAATGAAAATTAACAAAATTGGTTTCATTCGATTTGGAGCAAAATTGAATTAGTTATGGATTTTCTAAGTTAATTAAATTATCAGTTCAAAAGCAATTCCATTTCAGAAATTTCAAAAAGGAATAAACCTTTCTTTACCGGGGCTCAGCTAACTCACGGTCACGGCCGGTGGGGCCGAAAACGTATAATAGAGAATACGTTTTCAGATTTACAAAACGTACCAAACCTAACCAATACAGAGAAATACGTCTGCTATTAAAAGAGGACGTATTTCAATACTTTACGCAAAACCTTAATTGGCCGAGAGGGCCCACATGTCAACGGCTCAGGGAGCTATAAGCGGGGAGATTTAATTTCCTAAATGTATTTAACTCAACGGGGTCCACCTGTCAAAGAGACACTTAAAAGAAATGATTAGCACTAAAGACTGTGCTTAGTGCTAATGACACCGGCGGCTTACCGGCGTTCCCGTGGACGGCGGCGCGACCGTGCAGCGGATCTAACGAACCAGCGAGTCTCTGGGCGCGTGGGTGATACCTCCAGGTTCACCGTGACCTCGCGAACCCGATGACGGCGACACGGGCCCTTGAGGATGCCGGCGGCGAGCTGGCGGCGAATAGAGGCGAGAAAGAAGCTACGACTCTTGCGGAGAAGACGCTACGGGCTTCGAGAAGACTCCGAAAGGTGCGCCTTAGCTCCGCCTTGATTCCAGGAACGTGTAGCCCAAGCTGACGACGACGGAGGAGGACGGAGGTGGCCGGAATTGAGGCGGCGGCGCTTCACCGAGCTCGGAGAAGAAAGCGTCGCACGCCCTCAGTGATGCATCAAAGAACAAGATAAAGCTACCGTTAAACTCAGTGGAGCAATGCGATCCTAAGGGACCAAATGTCGAGGCTAGAAACTCACTAGAATGCTAGGAAGCTCGCAGGACCGAGATCACTGGAGGCGGAGACGACGAAGCCGCCCCTGGCGATTCACCGGATGCCAAGGACCCGGGCTGGGCAAAATGGAAGCGGTGCTGATCGTGGATCACGATGGTGAGGTCGCGGGCTCGAGGGAGGCTCTGACACGGCGGCACTGCCTTCGGTTTCTTCTCCGGCCGAAACCAAGAAATGGGCGGAGAGAGCGATAGAGCGAGGGAAACGATGAATGGGTGGGTGCGGTGAGGTGATGAAGACCTGGCGATGCGCCACGGACGGACACGCGTTCACGAGGTGGCAGCGACGAGCTGCGTGGCACACATGCGCGAACGCCAGCGAGCTCCGGTAGGCAGCGGAGACGACGAGGACGAGCCCGACAGGTGGGGCCCGCCCGCCAGCGACAGCGAGAAGAACGGCGCGGTTGGGTGCGAGCCAGAGTCTGACTCGGGTTCGGCTAGGTGACGCGGTCGAGCCAGGTTGGGTGGTGCGGTCGGGGTCGGGTTAGGGTTAGGTTAGGATTTAGTTTTGACCGAAAATCAAAAGGTTTGACCTAGTAGTTTAAAATAGAAATAAAATTCTGAAAATTTTTGTGAGTATTCTGAGAATCCAATAGGACTTAGCAAAAATAGTTTCGAACACTTTATATACTAAAATTTGTTAGAATTTAAATTATTTTCAAATATGCATTAGTGATTTGATTTGAATTTTGGTGAAGTCAAACTCACTTCTAAAAATTTGGTAAAAATAATTATAATTCAAGATAAATAATCTAGTATTTGAATAAATTATTTTCAGAAACTTTCATTCATACATTTTTCTAGAATTCAATTAAAACTTGAATTTAAGTTTAAAAATTTAAAATTTCAACACAAACTTTAATACAAACAGCAAAAGTTTAAAATTGTGCACAAGTTTTTAGAAAACCAAGAACATGAACAAGAGATACTACAAAAAAAATTAAACTTTCATACTTTTATACATTTGAAATACAAACTCTGTTTTGGGGTTGTTACAAATCTCCCCCCCCCCCTTACAAGAATCTCGCCCCGAGATTCCGATCACTAGGAAAAGAAAGATGGGTAGTCCGCACGGAGACGATCTTCCCGCTCCCAAGTTGCCTCATCCTCGGAGTGATTCGACCACTGAACCTTAAGGAACTTGATTGCACGATTCCTTGTCCTTCGTTCAGATTCTTCAAGAATACGAACAAGGCGCTCGCGGTAGGTCAAATCTTCTTGCACATCGAGATTTTCTAACGGAGTCTCCTCAGTCGGAACTCGGAGACACTTCTTCAATTGGGACACATGGAATACATCATGCACTCCCTCAAGCGTAGCTGGAAACTCTAACCTGTATGCAACAGCTCCCACTCTCTCGATGATGCGATAAGGTCCAACATATCGAGGAGCCAACTTGCCCTTGATGCCAAAACGCCGATGCCCTTTTAAAGGTGAGACTTTGAGATAAACAAGGTCATTGGGTTGGAAACTCAACTCACGGCGACGACGATCTGCATAACTCTTTTGCCTGGACTGGGCCACCCGCAGATGCTCGCGAATCAACTGAACCTGGCTTTCAGCCTCATTGATTGAATCTGGACTGAAGAACTGTCTCTCACCAGTTTCTGACCAGTTCAATGGGGTTCTGCACCTCCTCCCATACAAGGCTTCAAACGGTGCCATACCGAGACTAGCCTGAAAGTTGTTGTTATAGGAGAATTCCGCAAGCGGCAAACACTTCTCCCAATTCTTTCCATAGGAAAGAACACAAGCGCGGAGCATGTCTTCCAAAACTTGGTTAGCTCGCTCCGTCTGTCCATCGGTTTGGGGATGATACGCTGAGCTGAAAGAAAGACGGGTCCCCATAGCCTCTTGCAACCTGTGCCAAAATCGAGAGGTAAAAAGGGAACCACGATCTGACACAATCGTTCGTGGCACACCATGCAAGCTCACGATGCGGGATATGTAGAGGTCTGCCAATTGGCTCACATCAATCTTAGCCCGCACTGGAAGAAAGTGGGCTACTTTTGTCAACCGATCAATGATGACCCATAAAGCATCCTTCCCAGAAGAAGTACGGGGCAAACCGGTGATGAAATCCATACCAACGGAATCCCACTTCCACTCAGGCACCGGCAGAGGCTGGAGAAGTCCTGTTGGACGCTGATGCTCGGCCTTAACCCGACAGCACACGTCACACTCGGCAACGAACCTGACAATCTCGCGCTTCATTCGGGTCCACCAGAATCTCTGAAATAGATCTTGGTACATCTTGGTGGCCCCGGGATGGATGGACAAAGGGGAATCATGGGCTTCGCGGAGAATCAAATCCCGTAATTCCATAACCTTAGGAACCACAAGCCACTGTCCAAATTACACAACACCGTGTTCATCTTCTGAGAAACACTTGGCTGTCTCATTCCTGATGTTCTACTTGATTTGACTTACACCATCATCTGATTGATGTGCCGCCTTGATTTGATCCACAAAGGTTGGTTGCACAACCAAAGTAGCAAGAGAACCGTGCTCAACTAAACCCAGGTTGAGCCGCTGAAATTCTTCAAGAAGGGCAGGCTGCTGCTCTTGGAGCATCAAAGTATTGCAATACACCTTTCGACTCAGTGCATCGGCAACAACATTGGCCTTGCCCGGATGATACTGAATGCCCATGTCATAATCTTTGATCAATTCCAACCATCTTCTTTGCCTGAGGTTCAGATCCGGCTGGGTGAACAAATACTTCAAGCTCTTGTGATCAGAATACACCTCACAGCGGTTACCGATCAGGTAATGCCGCCAAATCTTGAGTGCATGAACCACAACAGCTAACTCCAAATCATGGGTAGGATAGTTTAGTTCATGAGGCCTCAACTGCCTTGATGCATAGGCCACTGCCTTGCTTTCTTGCATAAGAACACAACCGAGTCCCTGACGAGAGGCATCGCAAAAGATATCGAAGCTCTTGTGGACATCGGGAAGAACAAGATCAGGGGCTGAAGTCAACCGCTTCTTGAGTTCCTGAAAACTTTCATCACAAGCATAGGACCACCCAAACTTCTTGTCCTTCTTGAGCAATTCAGTCATCGGCTTTGCGATCTTGGAGAAATTCTCGATAAAGCGACGGTAGTAACCTGCTAAAGCAAGAAAACTCCGCACATCGGTGACCGACTTGGGCTGACCCCAAGATAGCACATTGCTGACCTTGCTAGGATCCACAGCTACGCCTCCGGCTGAAAGAACATGGCCCAAGAATGCCACTTCCTTCAACCAGAACTCGCACTTGCTGAATTTCGCATATAGCTAGTGCTCACGCAGCTTTCCCAACACAAGCTTCAGATGCTCAGCATGCTCTTCTTCACTCTTGGAGTAGATATGAATGTCATTAATAAATACTACCACAAACTTATCCAAGTATTCCATGAATACTGAGTTCATAAGATTCATGAACAAAGCGGGAGCATTGGTCAAACCAAAAGACATGACGGTGAACTCGTAAAGACCATAACGAGTAGTGAAAGTCGTCTTCGGAATATCTTCAGCCCTGATCCTGACTTGATGATACCCCAATCTCAAGTCAATCTTGGAGAATACCCGGGCTCCAGTCAACTGATCAAAAAGATCATCAATGCGAGGCAAAGGATACTTGTTCTTCACCATCACCTCATTAAGTGGACGGTAATCAACACACATGCGCAAAGTCTTGTCCTTCTTTTTCACAAAGATCACTGGACAACCCCAAGGAGATGAGCTAGGATGGATAAAACCCTTCGCTTGAAGCTCACCTAGTTGCTTCTTCAACTCCTCCAACTCATTGGGAGGCATCCGATACGGCGCCTTCGAAATTGGAGCGGTACCGGGCAGCAACTCAATGACAAATTCAAGGTCTCGAACTGGAGGCATCCCAGGCAATCCTTCGGGGAAAACATCCACGTAGTCGCAAACCGTGGGGACATCCTGAATTTCTAAGGTTGGCTTTGCTTCAAGTGCACAGAGGTGTGGCCCTTGCAGCTGCGGTGAAAACCCAACCTGTTTGCTTGAGGGGCTGGTGAGATAGACAATCTTCCTAGCACAATCAATTTGTCCCAAGTGTTGGGACAACCAATCCATACCAAGAATCACATCTAGGCTTGCTGAGTTGAGCAGGATAAGATTTGCTAAGAATCTTACACCTTCGACTTCAATAGGAACATCCCGACATTCTAGATCAACTCTCATTTCCGAACCCGGAGAGCGAATAAGCAAAGGAACAACATGGAGATTACTGGCAGCAGCAAAAGATCTCGAAATAAAATAATACGATGCTCCTGAATCAAATAATACTACAGCAGTACGAGTGTTAACAAGAAGTGTACCCAACACGACGTCGGGTGCCTCCTGTGCCTCCTTAGCCGAGATATGGTTGACTCGGCCACTCCCCACACCCTGGGTCTTCCGAACTATCTTCTAGTCAGGTGGGTGACCACTTCCTTGCCTGCGTTCTCCATTAGGACGAGGGACCGCTACAGTCTTCTCAGGGCAACTATTCGTATAGTGGCCCTTGTTGTGGCAGTAGAAACAAGTGACCTCGGTAGCGGGTTATGGGGCCACCTCTGCTTGGGCGCAGTGCGTGGATCAATCACGGCTTGCGGGGGACGGGAAACTGGTGCCGACGGCCTCGGCGGTGGTGAAGCCAAAGAACGGGCCCCTGGTACAGGCCCAACATGGGGACGGGAGAGGCTGGCTTGCGCAGATCGCTGTGCCTCCCACTTGTGCTTGCGGGACTCACCCAGCGCCTTCGCCTTGTGCTCGACGATGATAGCCTTGTCCACCAAGGTCTGAAAGTCAGCAAAATCCACAATAGAGAACTTGTCCTGCAGCTCCTCAGACAAGCCCTCCATAAACTTCTCCTGCTTGGCCTCATCAGTGGCCACCTCAGCAGGAGCGTACCTCGCCAAATGGTTGAACTCATGGAGGTACTCAGTCACAGATTTGCGACCCTGTTTGAGCGCAAGGAACTCCTTCTTCTTCAGCTTCATAAGACCGGCGGGGACATAAGCCCGACGGAAAGCAGTGTGAAACTCCTCCCATGTGACCACATGGCCAGCGGGCTGCATGGCGAGGAAGTTCTCCCACCACGAGAGTGCTGCACCCTCAAGCTGGTGGGATGCAAACAGTTCCTTCTCCCGCTCCTGGCACTGAGCGATGTTGAGCTTTCGCTCAACCAGACGCAACCAATCATCTACGTCAAGTGGGTCCTCAGACCGGGAGAAAGTGGGTGGCTGCGTACGGAGGAACTCCGCGAGTCCCCCCACGAGACTGGTGCCCACCACCTCCAGATCCCGAGGCACCCGCGGGAGTGGAGGTGTTCCTCACGATGACCTCTAGAATCCGAGTCTGATCCATACGGTTCCGCTCGATCTGAGCGAGAACCTCAGCCATGGTCGGAGGAGGGTGAAGCTCCTCATCTGGACCAGCCGGCTGATTCCGACCACTATGGGTTCCTCCAGCCATCCTGTTCCACCAAGTAAGTTAGTAACAATTCTATAACAGAAAGCATAGAAAGCAAACATCCACCCTACAAAATAAACTCTAAAAGTTTATAACAACAAGGCAAGGTCACAATTTATAAAATCAACTCCCTAATATGACCAACTCGTATGGAAGAACGAGCAATCCGTTTTAGGAAGACAATTTCGGAATACAGCTAGAAAGCAAGATAAAAATCGTCTAAGAAAAGGTTAGACATTTAGTTAACTCATATTACATCTTATCCTTTTATCTCCACAAGTTTGGTTAACCTCTCATTTTTAGTCCTACACACTAACCACTAGCTGGCTGTTCAGACTTTCTTCTTTAAGTCCCTAGCCGAAGTCTTCAACTCCAGAAGTTTCGATTTTCCACTAACAGACAGCCAACACTTTAGGTTACAACTCTCAGGGTTCTCCCAAACCAATTTAACCGATAAGTAACTACCTTTTGAAAGGAAAGAGAGGAATCCAATTTTAAAACTCAAATTAGAGCAAGATAAGAGTAGAAAGCTAAGATAGATAAGGAGTAAAATATGAGAATCTACTTAAGCTTTCATAAACCATTTGTTACTTCGAAAATAAGCTTTTACAAAATATCCTAAGGACGGTCATGCTTGGGTTACTACGATCAGGATGGCTCTGATACCAACTTTGTGAGGATCCCGGTTTATTTAGCTTGTAATGCTTAACCATCCACCTGGCCCTAGCATCACAAATCAAATAAACAAAGCCTTGAGATATGTATACTTCCCAGAACTGCAGTATACACACCTCTTCACAAAATCATGCATCAATTCCATTCTAGACATAGAGTCCAAAGCATCACGTTACCAAACAGTAGACAAACAAAGTAGAGTTATTACAAAAGAGGGCCGACCGGCCAAAAGACAAACAAATAACAAAGTAAACAACGGAAGCAAAAGTGCCATAAGATGGCGATAAACAAAAGCCAATTAGTGTGCCTCTGCCCACATGGCAACCAACTGGACCACCAAGCTAGTCGTCCCAAAAACCGCACATCTCACAAAAGTAAGGCCCTTGGGGCTCACCTGCCTCCTCTGCAACAAAAACATTAAGCAAAGCAAATGAGTACAAAAATGTACTCGCAAGACTGACGTGTGGACTAGCAGACCTATGCATATACTACATGCAAACTTATTTGAGTGGAGGTTGTATGGCTCATTTTAGCACAAAGCAATCTTTATTTGCAATAATGTAATACATTTAAAAGCAAGTTGGCAATTTATTTTTATTGTTGAAATAACAGCAAGAGCAAAATAATAATAGTAGATAGATGACAACATCCTGGAAGTGACTAACCCATTAGTCACCACGACCATAGCATGAATTACCCATTCATGCCACCAATGTCAAGTTTTAATTAAAAGGTTGTAGTCTAGTTCTCACGGGGCGTATCCGAGCGTGTCCATAACCTAGGACGAGGCTATTCGAATATATCAAACCCTGCAGGGGTGTACCAATGTACCCACACTTCATACCGCCTTTTTGCCACAAAAGCACACTTCCGAAGGTATGCCAGCACAGCTAAGTCCTACGATACATTTCCAATATTGTATATTAACTACGAGCCGCTCGTATGGATAGAAATCCATACGCTTACATGGTAAAGCCGAAAAGACAACTACCCACTCAGGGTAAAGCTTTTCGGACAACTACCATGCTCCCAACACCATCCCTCCTACGACCCCCTGCGACTCGGAGTCAATACACGCCAAAGTACTAAGTCAAGAGAGGTCCCATACCCTCTAGTGTGGTTAGCATGCAAAATGCTCAGTACGGTGGCGCAAGTAACTCGGTCCTTGTTGACTCGGGCACCATTCCAGTCACACCCAAAAACACACCAACATACCATTGTGCCCAAGTCCAAATCATTTTTGTTTTCATTTTTAGTTTTCACAATTAAACATAGCATAAATGCTGAATCACAAAGTTATGAAATTTTTGTGTGATCAAGGTTATCGACTAAGTCGATAACCGCCCAATTCTACCGATAACTAAGCATGTCTAAGCAATTTAATTCGTATCTACTATGTGACAAGAGATCATCCAACGATCTCTGATCACAGCAAATAACCTAGGCTCAGGTAGTAGAGGAATATCATTTACCTACAGATTATGCAACTAAAAGGGTCCACTAACCATAGTTTAACAACGAAATAGCAATGCATACATACGAGTTGCAAACAAAATATTAGTTTTGAACATAAAGGAATTAACATGATCAAACTGCTTGCCTAGTTGCTACTGCTCAAAATGTTGCTGAGGCTCACTCTCGATAATACCGGAATCGTCGCAATTTGTCGATCGAGCAAAAAGGACAAATAAGAACTAATAACACCGACAATAACCAAAATTCAATTTAATCCAATAAGCATGAATTTCATAAAGTAGTTAGAGTATGATTTTATAAAATTTTAGAAACAGAGAACATTTTATTTGGAGTTAAGAAGAATTTTCTAGGAATTTTCCAACTTAGAAATACATAAAAACATCATTAAATTAATTATCAAAATTTTATGAATAGATACATACTTAAACTTATTCTGGTAAAAATAACATCAAAAATGAAAATTAACAAAATTGGTTTCATTCGATTTGGAGCAAAATTGAATTAGTTATGGATTTTCTAAGTTAATTGAATTATCAGTTCAAAAGCAATTCCATTTCAGAAATTTCAAAAAGGAATAAACCTTTCTTTACCGGGGCTCAGCTAACTAACGGTCACTGACCGGTGAGGCCTGGCGAGGGCGCTGACTGGGTCAACTTTGACCCAGCCGGTGCCAACGGCGACGCCGAAAACGTATAATAGAGAAT
The DNA here is from genome assembly GCA_036346255.1 of Ampelocalamus luodianensis. Taxonomy (NCBI): domain Eukaryota; kingdom Viridiplantae; phylum Streptophyta; class Magnoliopsida; order Poales; family Poaceae; genus Ampelocalamus; species Ampelocalamus luodianensis. Next base: position 24,700,371 of record CM070632.1, on the reverse strand, counting down.
ACGTTTTCAGATTTACAAAACGTACCGAACCTAACCAATACAGAGAAATACGCCTACTATTAAAAGAGGATGTATTTTAATACTTTACACAAAACCTTAACTGGCCGAGAGGGCCCACATGTCAACGGCTCAGGGAGCTATAAGCGGGGAGATTTAATTTCCTAAATGTATTTAACTCAACGGGGTCCACCTGTCAAAGAGACACTTAAAAGAAATGATTAGCACTAAAGATTGTGCTTAGCGCTAATGACACCGGCGGCTTACCGGCGTTCCCGTGGACAGAGGCGCGACCGTGCAGCGGATCTAACGAACCAGCGAGTCTTCGGGCGCGTGGGTGATACCTCCAGGTTCATCGTGACCTCGTGAACCCGATGACGGTGACACGGGCCCTCGAGGATGCTGGCGGCGAACGGAGGCAGAGAAGAAGCTATGACTCTTGCGGAGAAGACGCTACGGGCTTCGAGAGACTCCAGAAGGTGCGCCTTAGCTCCACCTTGATTCCAGGAGCGTGTAGCCCAAGCTGACGACGAGAGAGGAGGACGGAGGTGGCCGGAATCGAGGCGGCGGCGCTTCACCGAGCTCAGAGAAGAAAGCGTCGCATGCCCTCAGTGATGCATCAAAGAACAAGATAAAGCTAACGTTAAACTTAGTGGAGCAATGCGATCCTAAGGGACCAAACGTCGAGGCTAGAAACTCACTAGAATGCTAGGAAGCTCGCGGGACCGAGATCACCGGAGGCAGAGACGACGAAACCGCCCCTGGCGATTCACTGGATGCCAAGGACCAGGGTTGGACAAAATGGAAGCGGCGCTGATCGTGGATCACGATGGTGAGGTCGCGGGCTCGAGGGCAGCTCTGACACGGCGGCGCTGCCTTCGGTTTCTTCTCCGGCCGAAACCAAGAAATGGGTGGAGAGAGCGATAGAGCGAGGGAAACGATGAATGGGTGGGTGCGGTGAGGTGATGAAGACTTGGCGATGCACCACGGATGGACACGTGTTCACGATGTGGCAGCGACGAGCTGCGTGGCACGTATGCGCAAACGCCAGCGAGCTCCGGTAAGCAGCGGAGACGACGAGGACGAGCCCGACAGGTGGGGCCCGCCCGCCAGCGACAGCGAGAAGAACGGCGCGGTTGGGTGCGAGCCAGAGTCTGACTTGGGTTCGGCTAGGTGACGCGGTTGAGCCAGGTTGGATGGTGCGGTCGGGGTCGGGTTAGGGTTAGGGTTAGGTTAGGATTTAGTTTTGACCGAAAATCAAAAGGTTTGATCTAGCAGTTTAAAATAGAAATAAAATTTTAAAAATTCTGAAAATTTTTGTGAGTATTATGAGAATCAAATAGGACTTAGGAAAAATAGTTTCAAACACTTTATATACTAAAATTTGTTAGAATTTAAATTATTTTCAAATCTGCATTAGTGATTTGATTTGAATTTTGGTGAAGTCAAACTCACTTCTAAAAATTTGGTAAAAATAATTATAATTCAAGATAAATAATCTAGTATTTGAATAAATTATTTTTAGAAACTTTCATTCATACATTTTTCTGGAATTCAATTAAAACTTGAATTTAAGTTTAAAAATTTGAAATTTCAACACAAACTTTAATACAAACAGCAAAAGTTTAAAATTGTGCACAAGTTTTTAGAAAACCAAGAACATAAACAAGAGATACTAAAAAGTTTTTAAACTTTAATACTTTTATACATTTGAAATACAAACTCTGTTTTGGGGTTGTTACATAACTCATATTTCTTTCACATGTTTCAAGATCTCACGTGTACTTTGAGAGATTAAGCAAAAACAAAGACAAATAGATTGAGCAAAGATAAAGATAAAAAATAAAATTATATACTAACAAAATACGGCAATGTGGTGAACCCGTTATGTTCTTCACATGTACTTTGAGAGATTGAGCAAAAACAAAGATAAAAAATAAAATTATACACCAACAAAATACGGCAGTGTGGTGAACCCGTTATATTTTTCACATGTACTTTGAGAGGTTGAGCAACAACATACGGCAATGTGGTGAACCCATTATGTTCTTCACATGTACTTTGAGAGATTGAGCAAAAACAGAGACAAAAAATAAAATTATATACAAACAAAATACGATAATATGGTAAACCCATTATGTTCTTCACATGTACTTTCAGAGGTTGAGCAATAACAAAGACAAAAAATATATCTTTTACAGCACATCAACAACATGAATCTTATAGCCCATCTAATGAACAGAGAAGTGACAGTTTTGACTTCAACAAAAAAATTGTCCGAAGTTAGCAATTCGAAAAAAAAGTGCTACCATCGCCAAACTGGGGGAGGGGCTGCGCTAGCATTGCTACACTGCACTGATGAGTAGGGGTGCAAATGGAACGGATAGTTCCCGATCGTCCGAATAAATGTGAGCAAAATCCGGATAATTTTTTGTATTCGAATAGTTTTCACCGGTTACAGATTCGGATCCAGATAATCAGTTATTCGGTTTATTCAGAAGTATCCGGGATTAAAATCAGATATAACCGAAGACTATCCGATTTTCACACTCACAGAGCTCACGCGGCGGGACATCTCCCGCGCGGTCCCGCCCGCCCCAGCCCCCAAAACCAAAAGGCTCGGCTCAGTCTCACTCTCTCTCCCAGTCTCAGTCGCAGCTCCCAACCCTACCTCACCGGTCACCGCCCCGCCGCCACCCCTCCCGCGGAACCTCCTCTCCTCCTCACTTCCTCAGTCGGACCTCCCCCCACCCGCGCCCTCCCCATCCGCGGCTCCGCCTCCCACCTCCCTCGCCACCGCCGTCGTCTCCCTCCACCCTCACCGCCGTCGCCGCAGCCGCTGCCTCCCTCCTCCCTCGCAGTCGCTGCTGCCTCCCCTCCCTCCTCATCTCTGCATCCCCCCACCCGCGCCCTCCGCCGCTGCAGCCGCCATCCTCCCTCGCCGCTGCAGCTGCCGCCTCCCTCCTCCTCGCCGTGCAGCGGATCACCGCCACGGGCCGCCGCAAGACGGCCAGCGCCCGCGTCGTGCTCTAGGAGGGCACTAGCAAGGTCTTTAGTCCTCCCCTTCTCCCTTCACCTGTCGGGGCCATCCAACCGCAGCTTCTCCTCGTCCATCCCCACCCCCGACGCTGCCCCACCCGGCGAGGTTGATGCTGCGGCGGCCAATCTCGCCGACGCCGTGGAGGCGGCGGCTACTTCAGTGTCGACGCCATTCCCGGGGGAGGTGGTTGCGGCGGCCGCTGACTCCTTCCCCGTTGCCGCTCTACAGCATCTCATCGACGCCGTCCATACCTTCACTGGGCTCAACTGGTAAGGTTTCTGATGCAACTTTTAAGGTTCGTGATCTGTTTCGTTGGGTCGTTTGCTTGGTTTGCTATCTGTTCGGTTCTCATGCGGGGTGTGGTTAGGTGGGCTTGTATTGTGCTAATGACAGTGCTGATCCGGAGCGCGACGATCCCGCTGCTAATGAACCAGTTGAGAGCCACGGTGAAGCTAAATGTAAAGTGCCCTTAATGCGATTCAACTAGCATTTTCTAGCCCTAGTGTTTGCTTGATGTTTGAATGTATGTGTGGGGTCAAAAGCTTCTCGTGAAATCCTTGTGTCATATGGTGATAAAATGATAATGCTAGCAACATAAAGTACAATTGTTTTCTTGCTGTTTGTAAGTTTCCGTGTGTGGTATGTGTTTCAACAATTATTAAAAAAACAAATAAATTTATGTATAATGGTATATGATATGTGCTAAATATTGGTGAATATATGAATTAAAACAACAAAAGGGGTATTATAAAACTTAAATTTACCTATGCATTTACATACACCAAATACCTTGATCCGGAGAATTGTTCCTTGGTTCTATCTCCAGGATTGCAATCACCTAACTTGAGTATGCATAATGTAGATTGTATTTGTGAAGACATCTGTAGCAAGTTACTTGAGATCACTGTATTTACTTCTTTGATCTTCCTACAGTGAAGTTATTTGAGCTTCACAGTAACACATGATTTTCCTTCATGTAAAGTTCTTAGACGATTCTTTGCTGCCTTCAAACTTGTGCATTTTGCAGGCAATAAGGCCAGAGATGGAAGCCATTAAGGAGGGAAATGAATGTGAGATTATATTCTTAGCGTGTCTAGAGTATAATATGTACTTATGAGAGGCTTGTTCATGGAGAACAATCATTTAAGTATTGTTTGTTAAATGTATCATATAGCTAATACTTTAACCTTTCAAGTTTATTTCTGTTGGAGATATGCCCTAGAGGCAATCATTTTGATGATGATATTTCGTTGTATCCATGATTTAATAAATGTTCCTTGAATATTGCCTTTGTGTTGATTAACAAGTATGTGACTTGTTTGTGAAACTCTTTACTTGTATGGTTATTCTAAAGTTGTCCCTAGTCGGAGTTCATGTGAGGACACACGTGAATGATGGATTAGCACATGTATCGGTTGATGACCATGTTTCACAGGTCATAGACATGGAGATGTCAAACCAATAATGTGGACATATGTTTAGAACATGGGGTTGGACCGACCCAACATGAGACATAGCTTTTATACTTATGGTTCTCTCTACACAATGTGTACGCCTTGTCCTTAGACACGAGATTGTCGCATGTACTTGAGATGTGAATAGACCTACTTAGGGGCTATCAAGCGCTACTCCGTGAATCGGGTAGTTATAAAGGTAGCTTTGGGTTTGTCATGAAGCATGTCACGAGGCATGGTCGACGAGATGGGATTTGCCCTCTCTACCGAGAGATATCTCGCCCTCGAGTAATCGGATCCGTAAATGCATGGCCATGCTACTTAAGGTTAAGAGTTAACCTAGTAAGGGATTCGGATCACAGGATCGAGAAAGAGTGGTCACTTGGAGCTCGACCGAATATCGTGAGGCAAAGGGATTGGCGTGTACATAACGTTGTGATGGTTCGTCCGATATGATCTTTACGCATGCGTTAGGAGTTGGCACGCCTTGCTAGAGGCCGCTACCAACTATTGACCAAGTATGTGTACTTGCATCATGTCTAAACATACGTGAACCTATAGGTCACACACTTGAAGTGAAGCCTAATTCGGATTGGATCCGAATTAGATCGGGCATTGAGTCCTAATGGGCCTCTATTCGTAGAAGCCCATTATAAGGACGCCTATAAAAGGAGGGCAGGCGCATCGGTTAAGGGTTGAGTTTTTCGTGACATCCCCAAACCCCGGCCGCCACCCTCCCACGCCCTAGTCGCCGCGCGATCTAGTAGTCCGTCGCCGCTTCCTCCCGCACGTGTGATACCTTTCAAGGCGCCGCATCGTGGCGTTGGGACGAACCGCAAGAAAGGAGCTCAGACGTGGGGCGCCACGACGAGGACGAGGAAGTAGTACGACTACTCGCCTCGACGCATCGCATCAACTTGGTACGACTACATCGCCTCGACGCACAGCATCAACTTCCGCACTGCGCGCCTAGTGGTAAGATGTGATCTATAATCGCAGTGATCTTGGTTTACGGGTAGAATTTTTTAATTTGCGCTAGTGTAGCCTACCCGTTTCCCTACAATTTCCTGCAGACTATGGATCCAAAATCAGCGCTAGAGGGCAAAGATAAAATGACTGCACTCTTCAAAAAGTATGAAACTTTGAGTTGATTACTCTTATCTCTATTTTAATGACAATGAAATGCTGAGGTGTATTTCCTGGCTAATATATATTGTCCATGGCTTCAAAATCTGTTAACTAGATTTTTCCTGCTGATGGATTAAGAGTCTTGGAATTCTTTTCATGTGAATGGCCGAATAATAAAATGTTGGGGAGCACATTCCCTTCTTTCTTACTCATCCGTCTATGTACTTGCAATTGAACTCATCATGAAATTTGTATCAAAGATAGTTTTTCTTTTGTGGTACATGATGTATTAGAAATACTGCCCTTTGCTCCAGTTCCTCTAACTTCTTTGGTATTTTTCCTTTAGGCACAGTGTTAGTCCATTTACTCCACTTTTAAAGGACTTCTAGTCCAAGGGCCAATGTTCATGAGCTTTTTCTTTGTTGTGAGTTACACAGACATCCTGCTGCACCTCCAATTCTTCTCTTGTACATTATTTACCTTAGTTTCTGTAATGGTATCCTTATTTTCTTCCCATTGTAGATATCAAACATGGTTGAGAAAGTTCCTTCGTTGAAAGGAGGTGGAACATTTTTTATGAGGACATCAATCCTTCGGATACGACCGCTACTCCACCTCCAACTGGGCTACTCTACTACCATCGATTCGGCTGCGTCAAACGCTACTTCAATGTGAATGTGCCGACAAAGTTACTTCACCTCATATTGATCGAGAAGGTTTACGACCACTACACGACTTCGATTGCGTGGTCGAAGCCCCCGCTGAGTGGTCGAAGGAGGCTATCGACCACACGAGAAGGGGTCGTAGAAGGCTACGACTGCATCTCATCTGGTCGTAGGATTGTTTTGACTGCTCGTGGTCTTAGCGTGTGGAGGTTCGACTACATCCTAGTCGAGGGCCTTGGACTGGTCGGAAGTTCCGATTACCTGGTCGTAGATCACTTATATCTGGTGCTGCGTCACCTCACATTGGGCCAAGGGTCTTGTATCAATTATTGGGTCCAAAGGACAACCACCACTTTAGTGTATTTGGGCCGGCCACCTCCCTGGCCCATAAGGCCACCTAGGGTTTCGTGGGGTACTGTTCACGCGGCACTAATCACGCATGAACAGTGCCGCTGCCCCTCCCTTCGTCCTTTAAGTAGTGGCCGCTTCCCCTCTAATTCCTTGGGTTTTTTTTAGAATTATTCTGCCACTTGCAGTTTTGCCATTGTACGGTTTGAGGAACCCCACATTGTGAGCTCCATCCAAATCCGCAATATATTTCGGATTGCATCTATCTTGTTTTTGTGAGTTGCTTCGATTGCTTGCAGGAACCATAACCCTCGTGGTAAGGTCGATCGCGTGCGAGCGTGGTCGATAACGACAGTCGTGTGGGTGTAGCGAATTGCGAGGTGAAGATCTGCGGGTCGGAAGCCTCAAAGCGTCAACGTCCTCACGACGAAATCAATCGAACCTATCGGAAGATCGGGCCACCGTATTCCATCAATTTTCGTTTACTAATCTGACAACTCTTGATGCTCTTTACATCTTGCCTGTGTTAACAACACTGATTTTCTTGGCTACAGTGGAGGTATGCATTTTGTCTGATGCGATTGTAGTGTCTGTTCATCATTGTGCAAATAACATGGTGTACCGTTGCTTCTTGCTCTATGCTTTACAACTTAATTGGTAGAATGGAATGGTAGTGTGATAGAACTGCCCACATAAGGCATAAGCAGTTGTGGCCTTGTGAGGCAATTTTTGTAACTTGAAACATCTACTGTGTTGACTCATTTGTTTGCCAATACTGCAGTCATATCGAGCGAAAAATTTGTGCTATTTCAGCTTAACTTGCAAGAAGGAATGGAGGGAAATCCCATGGCCGGTAAAATGAAGAACTTTTCTAGAGGAATGGCTGTTATGATAGTCCCATTCACAATGAATTTTGCGAAGGTATGACAATATTACTATTTTCTTGTGCTTTCTTAGTTTTTGCACATAGATATGATCTTATGTGATAATTAGCAATGAGTTAAAAAAATGGGAATGTGTAGCAACCAAGATTTTGAAATATTTGAGGAATCTGTTGTTACTTCTTAATTGACAAGCATTAGCGTAGACATATATTGAGCAAGAAAAGGCATTTGCTTTTATTGGTTAGAAATTCTGTAAATACCAACAAGTTTCCTACATAAACTTTGATCGAGAGGAAAATGTATTGAGAAAATTAATGATTATGTAAGACAGATTTCCTCACGTGGCTGAGAAAATTAATGACTATAAGACAGATTGTCTCATGTAGCTGAGAAAATTAATAAGACATTGTATCGAGTGGCTTTTGGGGTTTAGTTCGGTGTTAGCAGATACTATAGTCTATTGCTCAGATTGGTGCTAAGAAAACAGTAGGAAGTAAGGTACTAGAAGTTTGTCACTTGTCAGTAATCAAAACAGTATTCTTTCAAAAAAAAAAAATCTTATTTGCTTAGGGTTTGGGTGTATTATTCTGTTGATATGTTAGTAGTTACTACTTGATTAACTAGCCCCTGTCAATCTGTGCTTGTTACTTGCAAGTTATTAGTTACTACTACTTGTTTAACTAGTTAACTACCCTCTGTTATCGTGTGATATATTTAAATTCAATTGTTAAACTACTAATCTAGTAGTATTTTGGACATATAGTATAGTTGATTGATCTTTATTTATGCGACATATATAGTTTCTGTTTTTGCACAATATCCGAATAAGTATTTGTGACCGAGATGATCCGTATTTGGTTAGGCATGTATTTGGTCCGTATTTGTGACCGAGATTATTCGTATTCGTATCCGGCACTGTCCGTGTCCGATTTTGAATCCGAGAAAAAAAATAGAAAAGAATACGAGATGAGCGCGTATGTATCCGCTCCGTTTGCACACTGCTGATGACCGAGCCACCAAAATCGTCGATCACCTCCTCTGGAAGTTGAGCACCTTGATGGAGAGTCCGAACGCGAAGGCGAACAGCGCGGTGAACCCTGCGACGGCGACGGCGACAACGCCCAGGAAGTCGTGCCGGAAGCCGAAGTACTCCCTGAGGAAGGCGTCGACGGGCACGCGGGTGTCCTGGAGCCGCTCCGTCAGGTCGCCGAACTGCGAGGCCACCAGCCCGTACAGCGTCCACGACACCGGGCACGCCCACGAGTACCACCTCCACCACACCGCCATCCTCTATTCAAACATCCATTGTTCAGTTCAGAATTCACACATGTGAAGAGTGCCGTTGAGTTTGATGCACCAACCGGTTCGCGCAAAAGTGAAAAGGTGAAAAAGCTTACCGGGCGGGGGATGACGAAGCCGGAGAAGAGGTTCCAGATGCCGTAGAAGAAAGAGGAGACAATGGAGGCGATGTCGTAGCTGGGAGTCAGGCCGACGGTGAGCATGCCGTAGAAGGTGAAGTACAGCAGCGTGAAGTACATGAAGTAGAGGTACCAGAAGAACTTCTTGGCGTCCCACTGGAAGTCGATCATGGCGTAGACGATCAGCCCGTACGCCACCGACTGCACCAGCACGTACGGCAGCTCCACCACCACCTTGAAATCGATCGATCAAAAGACCACTTCAGATTCCGACTTCAGAATGGCAACGGCACAATCCATTGGTTTTACCTGTCCGAACGCGTATGGAAATGCTGAGTACATCCCGGCCGCTCTCTCCCGGTAGAACACCGTCCGCTCGACGGCGACGACGGGCTGCACCGACGACGAGTAGGAGATCCCCATGAACAGCACCGCCGCGTACATCGACCCCATCGCGTTGAACAGGTCCTGCTGCTTCGATCTGCGTCAATTCACCAATTTGCATGCATGCCAACTCAGCACAAGAAAATGTGAAACTCTTCAGATTTATGACGTCCTTCAGTAGTTCAGAGTTTCGTTGTGCACCTTTTGCTCCCGAGGCGCCAGAAAATGGTGCCGAACATAAGGGCGATGACGAGGGAGAAGAAGAAGCGGACGACGGTGTAGGGAGGGTTCCTCCAGTAGGAGAGGTGCTGCTTCCACAGGCAGGCCATGCATTGGGTGAAGAAGTTTTGCGAATACTGCGTCGGAAAGTAGAGGTCTTTGGAGCCATGATGGGGCCTGCTTATGTCCCTGATCAAGCTTTGGTTTCTCCTGAAATGTCGAATCGAATTGTCAGGTCATTTTCCTTCATGTTATGGGAAGAAGATATGAAGAAAAATGCGTGGGTAGATTATTGGCAACTTACTGATAGAGATCTGAGTTCTTGTGGACTTCTGCGAAACTGACACCCAGTACATCTTCTTGTGCCAATGTGGTCACTTCTAGCATCCAGGTTGCCGGATTGTACCCCGGTCTGATCTTGCTGACCCCTTCGATTCCCTGATAAATACCGGCAAATGTTCATCAACCACAGTCCTACAAGATCAGTATCTCAAAAATAAAAAGTGGGTGTGTCGTTGGTGCACCCCTTTAAGGCAAGTTTACGAATCTTAAAGCAAATTAGTTAATATTAGGTGAGGACAAATCAACTTTAACCTAATTTTTTTTTTTAAAAAAAAGATTTGCCCTCACTTATTATTCAAATCTATATCTAATCTTCAATTTGATTTTTTTTTGTGATGATATAGATTTACCCCGTACATAATATTAATCACTTTTCTTTAAGATTCGTAAACTTTTCTAAAAGAGGTGTACTGAATCAAGGCCCATAAAAAGTAAGAAGATCATGATCAGGTTGCATTTCACTTCTGAATCAGACATTCAGGTGTCTGCCCAGAAGCCAGAATAAACTTCAGAGAAGGTTAAGTTACCTCAAAGTATTCAATGAGATCGCAAGAATGGTGTCCTAGAGGACCCACGTATATCTCCTCTCCCCCTCTTTTCATCAGGAACAGCTGCATCAAATCAAGATCACAAGAGAAAATCTTACGATACTTTCAAAGACATGAAAAAACTTGATATGACATGTTAAACAATCTACTGCAATTACCTCATCAAAGGCTTCAAAAATGTCAATGCTAGGCTGGTGGATGGTGCAAACAACAGTCCTGCCTGTGTCGACAGTGTTCCTCACTGTCCTCATGACAATCGCTGCGGCCCTTGCATCGAGGCCAGAAGTAGGCTCATCCATGAATATTATCGAAGGATTAGCAACGAGCTCGACAGCGATCGTCAACCTCTTCCTTTGCTCAGTTGACAGCCCATTTACTCCAGGCAGTCCAACAAGTGCATTCCTCAGTGGATTCAGTTCTACCAACTCCATGACTTCCTCTATAAACATCTGTTCAAAACTAATATCATTGTTCAGTAAAGTACATCCTATGTCCAGTCCAGTAATTTGTACAGTAATTGATACCTTTCTTGTTCCTGAATCAACATCAGAGGGCAGCCGGAGCCATGCCGAGTACGCCAGCGACTCATACACGGTCACATTAGGTGAGTGGATGTCATTCTGCTCACAGTAACCGGACACGCGAGCGAAGGTTTCCTGCTTCTTCGGGTAGCCGGAGATTGATATGTCACCTTCGATGTAGCCACCGGTCTTCCTGCCAGCCAACACATCCATCAGTGTGGTCTTGCCAGCGCCACTGACTCCCATCAGTGCTGTGAGAACTCCTGGTCTGAAGCTGCCACTGACTCCCTTTAGTAGAAGCAGCCTATCTTGATCCACACCTTGTGCTTTCATTTCCTGCAATGCAATTATGCAACACATTTTTGTCAGAAACTTAATCATCAGTTCACATGATCTTAGTATTTCCATGTGTTTCACAATTTGACCAAATGTGATAAGCTGCTGTGTTATGACTATAAAATTCTTGATGTGCTTGTGCACTCTGAAAAGCGAAAGCAACCAAAATTGATTATGTCACACCATCTTCCGGTGCACAACATTTTATCAGAAACCAAATTTACAAATAAACTAAAACTAGAATGCAAGTAATATTCTGCTATAGTTTTCTAACTGAAATTTCTTGTTGCTGAGAATTTCATAGTTCTGAATTTCTGATTAGGTTCTAATGCTGGAGGAAGTAGTAGAGGGACATTACTGCAGGCATGTCAACAGAGTATCTGATGTTGTTGAAGGCAACAGCAAGCGGTGCGAAAGGGAGGACCATGCCTCTCCTACTCACGCTTGCCTCACCTGGGGCAGCCCCTGATGCACCATTTCTCCTTGAGTTGTCGGTGTGTCCTACACATTTGGGACCTTTAGATGGCATTCACCAAGTGACATGAATGCTCCTGCAAGTAACCTTACCTGCAGATGTAGAGCTTCTTGACTCATTAAACATTTCTCCGGTGATATTGGCATGCTTTTCCTTCAGCGCTTCTTCTGAAAGAATTTGCTGAGCTTTCCCCAACGCTGCATGGATTGGAAAATGGTTCAGAACCAAGTGCTTGAATAAATTCTTTGCTTCAATTTCATTCTAGAATTTTGGAATCACGTTTAAGGTAGCTTAGAGCGATGGTGAAGAGGATGTTGAACACGATGACATATCCGAAGAGTGCACCAACGCCAATCCAGTACCATTTTGCCTCAGTGAACATCCCCCTGGACTTGAGCACTTCTATTCCTAAAATTCTGTTGGATCCTTGGACAAACTGCAAAATGGCTTTGACAATCAGAATATCGCGAGCTCTGACAATGAACAATATCGTTGTAACAATAGGAAGAAATTACATACGCGGTTCCATTTGTGTCCAAGGAACTCGTTCACAGCAATGGCGTTCATTGCGTATTGGAGAGGTGATATCCAGTAACCCCATATCCACCATTTCTTCACATCATCTGCCACGAACAAAACAACATCAGTTTTACTACTCTTATATCAGAAATCTGCATTTGAGCTTAATGAATAATTTGTTCAGGGAGCATTACGATGAGACAGGATGAATCCACTGAGCACGAGGAGCACTAGCAGTGCAAAGGACGCCAGTGTATTTGCAACAACCATGGTCCTGCCCAATGCTGCGATGAACCTGAACAACGCTGCAGCCATTTGGTTCACCAGCAACAATAGCAAGTACTGCTTGAACAGCCTACAAGCAAAGCAAGAAAACAACAATATTAGTATTTTAGTGTAACCTATTTGTACCAGTACTCGCAGGATCATAAGTTGCGATGTTCTTCCAGAATTGCAACAATAACATGTGGTTTTACAGTTAATATAATATAGCAAGATGATCTTTGATGCATACCTTCCAATAGTCGGATCGAACCCAATGACATAGTAACTCAAGAATACTGTGATGGCAACCTCAATGCAAGATATCGGTATCTTCAGAATCCAGGTTGGTAATGTGTAAGCCCATGCAGGGAAGAATAGGTAGTCTCTTTGCTTGAAGAATACAGGCAATTTGATGGTGGCCATAGCGAGCTCAGAGAAACCGTTGAACATGTGTGCGACCATAGCGAAGAACAATGCACCTAGGTAAACAATGCCGTCATTCATTGATTCATGGTGCATGTTTGTGCGCAGGAACAGTGTCATCACAATGATTGTGATTATCAGAAGCTGCAGATGGAGATTAAACAACGCCATTAGTTTATTGGATGTATGAAATTGGAATCTGTACTTTGACTCCTCTCCAACTTCCCTAGAACACAACACTCTGATTTAACACTTAGTGAAAGCCGCATTAGCACAGAAGAGAGAGGACTAATCAGATTACCATGCATTATATGACATGTCAGCACATCTTAAACTCTGAATAAATGCCTGCATTAGCTTACAAAGTTACATTATGTTTACCTGAAAAGCCCGAAAGCGGTAGACAAACATATTCCGTTTCATGAGCAACAATTCCCTTGCGACGCATGCACGGAGCAGCTCTAGCTTGCTGGCACCGTACGTTGAGGTGGTCAGTGATGCAGGGTGGCACCTGCTCCTGTCATAAGGGTGAGAGAGCTCGGCTGATAGACTTTCGCCTACATGAAATGACTGGAATGCATGAGCAAACTCCTGAACTGGGATGTAGCGGTAACGCTGGTGACTCCCTGCCCAGTATTGCCGCTGATCTTTTCTTGATGTCACCTAAAGATTTTGAAAAATGAAGATCTTAATAAGGGTCGAGGATAATTTATTAATTCAAGGCATATCTTCACTAACTAAATGAGAAGAACCAAATATTTATGCAAGAACTGAAATGAACAATAAATAAAGAAATAAGCATTCAAGGACAGAAATATGCAGAAAATGAAACTCTGGGACAACTGAAATGTGCAGACATACATAGTAATACAAGAAATGAAATTGGGAAATTAATAGCTATGCAAGAACCAAGATGAGTATAAGTAATCGTGCAAATAGCTAAATGAGCACAGGAATATACAACACAAATAGCCTGAAATTAGTAACTGTGCAAGGAGACTGATAGTGAAATCGGCAAGAAAAAATGTCGTTCCAAAATGAGTAAAATTTAACATAGATTTTCAGCTGAATTACTTCTTGCAAAAAGTCAGCAACGCCCTTCCGGTCAGGACATTTGAAGCCCATGGACTCAAAAAATTCAAGCACATGTTCACGTGGCCCTTGATACACAATGTGCCCATCCGACAAGAGGATTATGTCATCAAACAAATTATATGTTTCTGGTGCAGGTTGCAACAAGGAGATGACAGCTGTGCCACCAAGGATATTGGTGATTTGTCCAAGTGATTTCACTATCTGGTATGTGGTAGAGCTGTCCAGGCCAGTGGAGATTTCATCCATGAACAGTGCTCTTGCTGGTCCAACCAACATCTCACCTTCAGGGGGAAAAAACAAAAAAACAAGAATCAGAAAAAGTTCAAATATCAGATTCTGACACTATAACTAGATGACATGTTACAAGAAAATTTTAAAAATTAGATGTGATGAATCATGAGAATTAGATGTTCAACAAGATTTTTCAGGCTTTTTACTCGAGATGTTAAAGAAAAAAATTATAGTTTCACATTTTGTCATGGCAATGAGATGTTCAAGAAATTTGCAAGAGATTCATATTTTGTCAGGACAACTGAACACAAACAACTCCAGAATTATCCCGTAATGATGTTTTCTGATACTCAAGAAAATTCATAATACCAGTTGTGACACGTTTGCGTTGCCCCCCTGAGATTCCCCTCAGCATTTCGTTTCCAACGATGGTGTCAGCGCAAATGTCAAGTCCTAATATCTGCAGGATTCAATAGAATACTCAGTGCTTAGTGCATCGAAGAAAAAGCGAGTGCTGTTGGATGCAGTACCTTGAGGACGTAATCAGTGATAATATTTGTTTCCTGACCACCCATTGATATTGCCTGCAGATTAAATGCAGTGAGCAAAAATACTTTCATGAAATGGAAAGTTTCACCATATTTCTATCCATGTATCATTAGTTCAAAAGAGTAAAAGAAATTTATAACACTGTCAGTTGTAAGAATGCTAGTTATGAGAATGCACAAAGCTATCTACTATTCTGCAAATACAATCGTTGCGTTATATCTGAATATTCCTAGTAAGAAAAAGTATAGAAACATCATGAAGCGTTCACATAAATCTCTAAACCAACCTTCATGTAGACATCAAGATCTTGGTCTGGTTTGATATTTGCAGCCTTCTCCCTTCTAGATAGCTCCGTCAGCATGTCTAGGACAAGTTCATCAGGACAATTAGAACACTTGAACCATCAGAGAAGTAAATCATCTCCCACGATGTGAAATTTGAATCTCACCATATCTAGTTCCAACTCCTTGGCATCTGGCAGAGAAGGCTAGGGTTTCCCGTACCGTCATCTCAGGGATGTGAAGATCATGTTGGGAAATGTAAGCAGCTGATCTTTGAGCCACAAACTCATCCATTTCGTGTCCGTTGTATGTCACTCTTCCTGAAACCTGGTTGGTTCATATTGTTATGAATATTGTGTATATATTGAAGAGGCCCAATGGGCAATATATATAGGAGTACAAGAGGTGTATGCCATATACAGATAAGGCAATACACAAGAGTCTCTATTCTAACTCCTATTCTAACACCCTCCCTCAAATGCAAGGCGTATGTAATAGCGTTGCATTTGGAAATGGTTGATACTAAAAATATGAAAAATCCAAAGTCCGGGTCTTGATAATGTCGTCGTAGTATGCAACTCTTGGAAAATATGTCGAGTATCAAAAGATCTCCTCCCATATAGGGTCATGCGACAGCCCATAAAGCACAAGGTGCAGGGGCTGAGAAAGTCGACCGTGGCAACACGACGAAGAATATGAAACCGACATGAATAGAGAGAGATGTCAAATCAAGCTGAATAGGAATAGGTGGAAGCATGACAGCGCAGATCGAAGCCCAAGACGGCGGCGGCGCAGAAGAAGCTCGGGACGGCTGCTAAGAAAGCGGCGGCATCAAAAATGACTTCTACGATCTACACGCGGCTCAGAAAGAAGAGCGGGAGCGGTGGCTACTGCCATGCATAAGACAATTCCTATGCTTCTATGACTGACAATAAATTTGTGGACTCGCATGGCTTAGACGAACTCAAAGATTGAGCGATACGAACTTAGATGGACGCAACGGAAGCAATGACACTTAGAAAAAAAATCTAAAGATAACTAGTAGAAAATACTGGCAGCACCAAAAGATCCATCTCCTCATCTAAAGCAAGCACCAGTGGAGCGTTTGAAGCAACACCATCAACAGGCCACACGACATGATGGCCCAGCCCCGCCATAAGTGCAACACCACCACACATGGCCCAGCCCATAAGTGCAACACGATCAACACCTGCAAGCAACCAATCGATCCCCCTCCGGTTCCCTCGCGTCATGGCAGCAGCACATGGATGCGAGCAGAGGAGGCGCCGGGGCGGCGCCGAGTAGAGGCGGCCCGGAGAGCTGGATCCTTCGAGGCGAGCTCGAGCGGTAGCCTCGGGCGACGGTGCGGTGGTCTGGTCGGAGCCGAGCAGAGGAGGCCCAGGCGTCGGATCCAAGCGGGACGAGCTCGGGCGGAGAAGCTCGAAGACGAGGCGGTGGTGGCGGCGGCTCGGGGGTTGAAGAGGCTTGAAGACGAGCTCGGCGCGGATCCACGGCTGTGGCTCGGGAGGCCCGACGGCGGCGGCGGCGGATCCACGTCAGGCTTGTCCTGGAGCGCGTCATCAAGGTGCTGCTCGACGGGGTCGAAGCCGTAGTAGATGCGCTTATTGGCATCGTCGATGCGGTGGAAGACACGCTCGAGGTACGACTTCTCACACTAGATCTTCTCCAGCAGCGCTCGAGGTGGAAGACGAAGGCGCATGGAGCGCTTGGCGATCTCCTGCTGGAGCGTCTTCTGCTGGAGAAGAAGCTGGGAGGCGGCGACGGATCCAAATCGAGGAAGGATGCTATTGCTGCTTCTACGAGGAAGAACTACGCCTAAACGTGGCCTGCCCCCAGGAGTGGAGATAGCTCCTCCCGGGGGCGGCGGCAGTGGAGACGAGCAGAGCCGAGGAGGCGGTGGCACTACAGTAGCCCTAAACCTAACTTTTGCTCTGATACCATGTTATGAATATTGTGTGTATATTGAAGAGGCCCAATGGGCAATATATATAGGAGTACAAGAGGTGTATGCCATATACAGATAAGGCAATACACAAGAGTCCCTATTCTAACTCCTATTCTAACACATATCACACCAAGATTAAGTTTCCTGAAACGTTAGTTACAATATTACTGGAATTGGTTATGTTGCTTTAAAAAGTACAATGGTTAACCTTTATATCAGATTCTAGCTTCCCTGCCAAGGCAAGAAGCAGTGTAGTCTTCCCTGACCCTGGTGGCCCTAAGAGTAATGTCATCCTGAAATTTGCACGAACATCAAATACATTAGACACATCAAGTGCAATGTTACGTTGTTAAAGAAAATGCAAAATGCATTAAATCGATAAGTGATGTAACGATAGCACAACATGTTTTACGTCAATGAAAACTCGACAACAACATTTTCACCTAAAAGGCGCGATTATGTACTATCATAACATACAGTTCTACATGAGTAACAGAGTCTTAAACGCCCAATTTGGCAATAGGTTTTCACCTCCTTGGCTTGATGACTCCATGGACATGACGGAGGATGTTCAATGGCCTCTTCTTGTTTGGAAATATATGAAGAAAATTGGCCAATGACTGCACATCAAGGGGAAAAGGGGTTAGATCCAAAGAACATCGCCCCAGAAAAGTTTCGGCGCCAAAGGGTCAGATTCGAAGAATATCGCCTAGAAAAGTTTCAGCGCCGTAGTTAGTACCTCTAGAGAATTCAGAGTCGTGTTGAGGAACGTCGGCAAGCCTCTGTTGCCGACATATGCCAGAGTTTCGATGTTGAGGTGCTCGTACCGCACTTCGATCGCCGGGAAGTCAAGCCCAACCCTGAAACAAATCGATGAGGAAAAGCTCACACGCATTCTCTTCTTGAAATTCTTATGCTTAATGATTTCCAAAAAGAACTAAAACTTCTCTTGACAAAAAAAAAGGATAAAATATATGTATAAATCACGCAATATGGGTCCAAGAATAGTGAAAATATATGTAAAATTGAACTCAATGTCCTCCCGAATTGACAAATTTTTAACATGGTTGCACTTTCAACATGGCAAACTCACAAGAACTCTGAGAACAACAAGTAAATATATAAATAATAAAAGCAAAGCAAAGCAAATGATTTAGTCACCTATCGATCCTCTGCCTGAGCTTGAGCAAGAATCGCTCGTGGTCCTCTTCCGCGACGCGCACGAGGCGCTCGAGCAGGCGCTTCCTCTCCTGGAACCCGAGGCCGGCGACGTCGACGACCTCGCCGCCGCCCGCGTCCCCCGCGACGACGATACCCTTGCGGACGCGGCTGTTCGTGGGCAGCTTCTCCAGCGCTGCCCACTTGAGCGCCTCCTCGTCGTCCTCCGACTCGGCCCGCCGCGACGACGACGCCAGCGAGAAGGCGTCGACGTCCCGGTACGTCGCGGACGAGCCGACCAGCCGCAGGCTCGCCACCCCGAACGCCGCCTCCCCCGTGTTCATGGCCGATCAGAGGTCACACTAGATCAAGAACGCTGCCTTCTTGGACGTCGCGGCGGCGGGTACGTTCTTGGCCAAGAAACGGGGCGGCGCCGCGACGGAGGGGTTTCAAGGGGCATTCTTGGCCTGGGTGCCGGGCTGCGCTCGTATATGTAGCGGCGCGGAGGCGGACATGCCTGGGTGGAGTGAGAAACCTTGACGTTTCAACGGTGTCGGTCAAGGAGGGAGTGGAGCGGGGTGGAGAAGAAAGGTGTTGCCCGACTGTTTTACGTTAGTGCGCGCCGAGGAAGGAAGAAAGGAGGGAAGCTTCTAACAAGGCCGAAAAATCTAGTTCAGTTCAGTCCACAAGAGAGAACCCGTAATGCTACTCGTGTAACTCTCTGCATCTAAACTTGTTTTACTGTAGGGCCTTGGAAAGCTCATTCTGTGTCAGGATTATACATGTTCAAACGCCGGGCCCGGCCAGGCCTTAAAAAGCCCAGTCTCGAATGGGCGGACCCAAGCCTGACCCAATCTGAAAAATATTTTTTTCATTTTTTAGAATAAAAATTAATGTTTAATTTATTTTGAGAAAAAAAATAGTTTTTATTTTATTTTAATTGCATTTCGTCGGGCTTTCGGATTAGAATTCAAGTCCCGAGCCCGGCCTAGATCGGGCTAGGCTCGGGCCAAACCACCTGTGAACAGGTCTAGTCAGGATATATGTAGATGGTACGGCTGGAAACGAGCTGAGCCGAGCCGGCTCGAGCCAAGCTAGCCCTGTATTGTGGTGTATTGCGGCACGGCTCGTTTTCTTCCTAGCTCGGCTCGGCTTAATCATGTATAAAAGAAAAAATTTCCAGCCAAATGCAGGTAATTAGCTAAATGCATGTAAAGTCATGATCACTATTATACACCAGTGTAGTCTAGCAACAATTAAGATGAAAAGACAGAACGATTATGCCTTGGTCTTGCATCTTGATTTGCAAAGTAAAGTCATGACCACTGTTATACACGAGCCTGATTTGCATTCCATTGTAAACATGAAGTCCTTACATCTAGCAAGTTTCCAGCACCTCCACGTCACGAGGAAACATTGGCATTAAAGACAAAGCAAGATCCATCAATCCAAAATAACAGTCCAAAGTCCAAACCACGTGACAAAAATAGTTTAACGGCTCATGTTTAACCATCCATGCTTAACACTAAATTTGTAATTAAGAGTTCTAACTTCTAATTTATAAATAGACTTCATAGTATTTAAAAGGTCTTGTATTATGCAAAGGTCACCAAACAAAAGGTCATCTTGTCAACTTGTCACGACGTCAACATGTCATCCAGTTATCCTAAGCATCCAATGAGCCTACAATACATATAGATACAGTTATAGATACTTATTTTGAGACATCACAAATGTGGTCATCAACAAGCAAAAAAGTAACAAGTTGCAAAAGTCATTCCAAGAAGTTGTAAAGGAAATTGATTATCCATAAACATTTCTACTTGATATAAAAAAAGGAAATTAGCTCAGTGACATCGCGTTCGGATGTAATTGGAGGAACGACACTCCGTTCGTCACGTATTGGAAAATAACATCGCGATCACCAAACAATATGCCGAATGATATCACCGTCAGTAACTTCCGTTTGTAGAATTTTTAAAATATAGAAACTGAGCTCAACAAATTATTAATTTTTTTGTGGAGCCTCCCGACACAGTTTAATTGCTTGTGTATTTTTTTCAAAATTTTATATATTCTGATTTTGTTTCTAAAATTCATTTAAGTATACTGTTTGTAGGAGTTTTCTAATATAGAAAATGAGGTTCAAACATTATGAATTTTTTTCAAGCTCCTTAAACAGTGGACTTGATTGTGTAATCTTTCTAGAATTCTTATAAAATTAATTAATACAATTTCATAATGTCCTTACATTATGAAATATTAGACTTCTTACACAGTGAACACTATGAAATTGCATTAATTAATTTTATAAAATTCTGAAAAAAACTACACAATCAAGTCCACTGTGTAAGGAGCCTAAAAAAATTTCATAATGTTAGGATCTCATTTTCTATATTAGAAAATTTCTACAAACAATATACTTAAATGAATTTTAGAGACAAAATCATAATGTATAATTTTTTTAAAAAAAATACACAAGCAATTAAAACTGTGTCAGGAGGCTCCACAAAAATTTGATAATTTTTTTAGCTCAGTTTCTATATTTTAAAAATTCTGCAAATGGAAGTAACTGACGGCGATGTCATTCGACATATTGTTTGGTGTTTGTGATGTTATTTTCCAATGCGTGATGAATGGAGTGTCGTTCCTCCGATTACGTTCGAACGCGATGTCACTAAGCTAATTTCCAAAAAAAAAAAGTAGCAAGGGACCTACAATAATCCCTAGTGGATTCGAACAACAGCCTTACATTTCTACGCTAAGGATACAATATAAATATGATGTTCATCGTCAGCGTTTAGTGTTTTCTTCAGGCCATGGTTCCAAAAAGATGATTGCCGATCTGGTCTTGAAAACTATATTATTTAGCAGTTTAGATCAGTGAGCAACATGCTGGTTAAGGACTTGCACATTATGTATGATCTACCTACCCATATGGTGGCAGAACTGCAAAAACAAGCTCCAAGAAGCAGAGGCCGGAAGCTCACAGCGGCGCATCTTGCGGCGTTGTACAGTATCGTATACACTATTCTTTCGACCACAAAGCCATACCAAAGAGGCAGCAAGATTTATCTAGTCGAACAGTGTATCACAAACACTGTTCATCATATGGCAAATTTCAGATCTCTGAATTTCGGGTTTTCTGGCTGCTGTATCCGATGAAAGGACCTTTGTTCAGCGGATAGGTGATGTTAGGTCCACTACGATCTTGGTTTTGGCGGGTTGATGATGGGGATAGTTCGGAGAATGAAGAGGATGAGGCAACGGTCATCTACGCCGATGTGCGGCGGTAGGTTACTCGGAGGAGGATGCTACAAGTTTAGAGTTTTCGTTTTTTTGCAAATCAAGGTTTAGGTGCAGGCGGTGAGGCGTCATCGTCACTGACCGAATTGTCGTTGTCGCCGGTGGACAGAAAGAGTCGTCGTTAGGGGGATGGAAGAAGAAGCCGACGGGAGCACCTTGGCAGGGTCCTCTGCCATCACCAAGATCTTCGCCTAAACTTTCCTTTGGTGATGTTTTGTCGTGGGCAGTGTTCCGGTTGCCGGTGGCCTCCACGAAGCATCATGCAAAGATTTCTCCTCCGATCAATCTGGAGGCACTTTGCAAGCCGAGGATTCAGCGTCAGGTTCAAATTTTGAACCACGTGGGGCCAACATTTGACGACTCAGATTGCATCGACTTGGATTAATTCGCAATCAATTTGGCCAATCAGGCCGGTAATTCCTCCCATCAACCGCAGGTGCGCCCATCTTTGGAGACGTGATCCAAAGGTGCCAGCTAGGGTTTCACCGGTGGCTGGGATAAGTTGGTCTCCTATCCGGCGCACGTACGTGGAAGTTCTTCGATCGTCTGGTCCAATGGGGCGTGGAGGTAGAACGTTCAGCAGATCCTTCGCCGGCGGCAGGGATGGCGGATGTGGCAATTTTGTGGGTGGTCGGAGCAGCTTTGGTCGAGGATGGTGGAACATTGGTCGGGGAAACTACGATGATGTCGTGGGCAATGCTGGGGTGGAACGAGGCCTACACCAAACAGGAGGTAATGTCGGCTTCAACAGCAAAGCAGGTACCAACGTTGGTCATCTTGGTTCGACGAGTGATGAGGACATGAACCCTTCGGATACGACCACAACTCCACCTCCAATCTGGCTGCTCTACTTCCACCACATATTGATCGAGAAGGCTTACGACCACTACACGACTTCGACTGCGTGGTCGAAGCCCCCGCTGAGTGGTCGAAGGAGGCTATCGACCACACGAGAAGGGGTCGTAGAAGGCTACGACTGCATCGCATCTGGTCGTAGGATTGTTTTGACTGCTCGTGGTCTTAGCATATGGAGGTTCGACTACATCCTGGTCGAGGACCTTAGACTAGTCGGAAGTTCCGATTACCTGGTCGTAGATCACTCATATCTGGTGCTGCGCCACCTCACTTTGGGCCGAGGGCCTTGTATCAACACTACATTAGGGTTTTTGGGCCGACCACCTCCCTGGCCCATAAGGCCACCTAGGGTTTCGAGGGGTACTGTTCACGCGACACTAATCATGCATGAACAGTGCCGCCGCCCCTCCCTTCGTCCTTTAAGTAGTGGCCGCCTCCCCTCTAGTTCCTTGGGTTTTTCTTAGATTATTCTGCCACTTTGCAGTTTCACCGTTTATCGGTTTGAGGAACCCCACATTGTGAACTTCATTCATATTCGCAATACAATTCAGATTGCATCTTCTTTATTCTTGTGAGTTGCTTCGATTGCTTGCAGGGACAATAACCTTCGTGGTAAGGTTGATCGCGTGCGAGCGTGGTCGATAACGGCGATGCGTGCGGGTGTAGCGACCGCGAGGTGACGATCTGCTGGTCGAAAGCCTCAAAGCGTCAACGTCCTCACGACGAAATCAATCGAACCTATCGGAAGATCGGGCCGCCGTGTCCTCATCAACGAGCGGGACGGTGTTCATTGGTGCGGCTGAGCACCATGGTCAAGGTGCTGTTGCACAATCGTCGGTAAGTGGATTTGCACATCTAGGCGCTGGCGGGCAACTTGGTGCGGCTCGGGTGGTGGTAGATGGGATGGTGGCCACGGCCTCGGCATCGTCTGCTGGTGCAACTGCAGTGGCAGGGCCGGGGACGTCAGCTTAGACAGTAGTGCCAACGAAACATGGAGGGTTGTCTGTTCATCACCATGGGCAGCCGGTGAAGGATGGTGTTGCTGACAAGAACAAGAGGTATTGCATCAGATGCAAAGAGAGGACATACCATTAATGTTTGTCCAGCAGTGTTGCACTGTGATATTTGTGACTATACTAATCATTTGGCACTGAGATGTCTTCTGCTCAAATTGCCAAAACCAGTGGCAAAATTCTGTGGATATGGGGCTGAGGGTCTGGGGTTCTATATGGTACCCTCTGTAGGTCCGTCGAGGTCGAGGGATGAACAAGGTGCACTGGGAGTGGTTCGAATTGTTGGTAGTCAGCTATTGGTTGAATGGGTCATTGGAGAGTTAAGAAGATGATGAGTGTAATATCCCAAAAGTATTTGAATGTTTATCGGGAGAGAATTAGTAGAATTAACAGAATGACCAAATAGAAAAGAGTTTAGCAAAAAAAAAAGAGAGGGTTTCATGCAAATCATCGGCAACCTGGGCCTCAAGCCTTGGCTTAGGAGGCCCATAAGGGGCCGACCACTAATAAAAGGAGGGGGAAACCCTAGCACTACTGTAGCATGCATAGCTACAGTACCCCTGCCACTGCTGCAGTGCCATGCTACAGTAGACACCACCCTTGCACTCCATTGCTGTTCCCCTCCCTCTTGGTGGTGCTCTCCCATTGCTGTCGGCCAAAGAAGGGAGAAGAAGGAGAGAGGGAAGAAGAGAGGGAAGCGGAGAGATCACAGCCTCAGTACGTGATCTTCAGTGGTTCGTCAAGGGAAAGATCCGATCCCCTTGCGATTAGTCGATTAATTGATTATTTAGCTTCGTCGGTAATTAGATCTGTTAGGGCAGACAGGGTTAGCCGACGTTTTTGATGAGTTTAAGAGCAGAATTTGTCCTGGACGCCTCCTAGAAAGTTGTAGGCGACGTCTATATCTTTCTGTAAAGTATAAGATCACGTCGTTTTGATGAATGGTTCAAAAGTTATGAATTTATTAGTGTGACTGTTCTGCGAATCTATCAGTACTCTGACAGGTTTTAGTAATCTGACTTGAGCGATCAGTTCAAAGAAAAATTAGAGGAGCTCAGTATAACGAAAGTTGTAGACAATTATCGTAGCTTTCAGGGAAGCCTAAGAACGAGAAATTTTGACAAACGAGCGAAAAGTTATGATAGTTTTAGTGTACTGTCTAGAGAACCTGACGTGAATTCGATGTTCTGTTATTTGGCATGATAGGAATATTAGATGGCCGAATCAGAAAGGCCCATCAAGTAGGTTTAGTTGGGGAATTTTATAACCTTTCAATTAAGGCTAAGAACACCTCATTTGGACTTTTGTACTAAAAGATACGAATTTTTGAACACGACTATTTACAGAGGGGTCAGTTCTGCTAGTTCGTACTTACTTATATGGTTTGTTTGGTCCATTACTGTTGTCTTAGTAAGTTTTTAAATGAATTTTAGGTGGGGGTGGTCCCGGAGGCAACACCCTCTTCGCGGCCTCCGTTCTCACGCGGTTAAGGTAAGTACTTGTTTGCTAGTATTGTGAATAATTGTGATGTTTATGGATGCTAGAATGTTATAGATGTTGTTGACCATGATTATTAATGATGTGAAAATGTGTATGATGCATGGTTGCTTGAGTGTTTGCATATCTATGAACATGTATGATAGAAGTTTGAATGAGTTAAATTTATAAATGATGTTGCTGAGAAGGTATTATGATGATTCATGGTTTGTGCATATGCATCATGTTGATAAAATGAAGACTAGGTCACTTGGTGACCAAGTATTTGTTGAGATCCTCGTCATGTATATGACGGGCTTAAGGCCCCCACACTTGTGGAGTGTGGACTTGAGGTCCCCTTTACTTGCGGAGTATTGGGCAATTTGTCCCTGTGCTTGCGAGCACAGGCATGGTATGCGGCGACGGTCGCATATCTCGCATTACCGGTGAAATGCGAAAAAGAGTGAAAGAGAAAAGTTGCATTGCATATTTGCATACATATCTCATGAGTTATGTTTTCGAGTAAAGCTTTGGAATGGAATGTTGATGCTGTAAATGTGAGTTTAATATTTCATTATTGGTACTTGCTTAGTCTTTGGGCTCACCCTTACTTTTGTTGTGTTTTTAAGTACCGTTTGCAAGAACAACATGCATGGGAGGGAGTAGACTTGAAATGGACTCACACACTGCCATCCACCTTTAAAGTTGATAAATTTTTAGTTCGTACTTTAATAAAAGAGCAAACTGCTTAAAAATTGATTATGATTATGCTTCATGCATTGGATTTAATGTAATAATGATGAGTAGTGTCTTTGGATACCTTTGAATATGCTAGATGCTTACATGTGAATGCCTATTGATGATTCTGAAGGTTGGATTATTTATTTATGTTTTATTCAAATGTTGGAATCTCCTGGTAGTTAATAATACATGGGAGGTTCTGTCGAAAATTTGGTAGAATGTTTTGGCTTAGAATTGTTTAATATTAGTTTGGTAGCATTCCAGGCTCATGTTGGGCTGGGGTGTCACAATAAGGACATCAACCCTACGGATGCAACATAACTTCAACACGCTGCACTCGCTGCTCTACTTCAACCACATCTTCACCGATTCGACTTTCAGCCACTACAGTGCCATATTCATCAGTTGGATCGAGCTACATCTACATACCATGGTGCTACATCTACATGCCATGGTGCTACTCCATATGCCAAGCAAAAGTTCAAGCTGGATATGTTTTGGAATCCAATTCAGCCTCCGGAGACAGCACCGACGTCAAACATGCATAACTTTCACATACGGAGTCCGTTTGAGTTCCACGAGTACTCGATCGAAAGCTTATTTCGTCCTCTTTCCAACAGATCTGGCCTCACCTCCAAATTCTTTCAGTGCGCGTCACAATTGCCAAAAAAGTGCTATGTCACCTGTTTGGGCCAATTTGTGCCTTGTAATCCTTGGGCCCATCTCCCTAGCCGCCCCTCCTTGGGCCACACTATTCATGGTGATACTGTTCACGTGAACAGTATCATGTGAATAGTACCACCCTTAGTTGTTTAGCTATGTGAGGCTCCCTCTCTCCTATTTAAGGAGGCCTCGCCCCTTTAGTTTTTCTTGGATTTTCTTTGAGATTATTCTGCATAGCAGTTTGGCCGCTCGTCGGTTTGAAGAACCCTAACTTTGTGAGCTTCAATCTTTATCCGCAATACAATTTCAGATTGCATTTTCTACTCTCTTGCTTGTGTTCTCGATTCGCTTGTAGGAGATAGCCTTCTTGGTGAGGTCAACCGCGTTCGACACAATTGATAACCATCGGAGCAATGGTGTAGTGATTGCGAGGGGTTCGATCTGTTCGGGTCGGAGCCTTTGAATCATCAATGTCGTATTCTCCACAATCAACGTATCAGTACCTTTCGAAAGATTGGGCCACACTCACATCAGAAGACTCATTCCGATTGATTGGTAGTGGGATGTGAAAGATATTGGTCAGAATTCTTTTTTGGTTCAATTTCCGACGCCCATTGAATTATCAATAATGGCCCAAATTAGGGATATACAAGTCAAAGCTCAAGGGTGGTGCTACGTTTTGAGGAATGGAAGCCAGGCCCTACTCTGAAGTTTCAGCTTAGCTCAGTTTGGGTGCAAGTTTGGGGTTCCTTATAAAGTTAAAGACTACCTTAGTCTTTATGCCATTGGTTCTATCGTTGGTGCACTGAAGGTGGACATCATAAGTACAAGGAAGAAAGATCTAGTCCGGTTGCAAGTGGGGGTTATAGATGTTTCTCTAATCCCTGCGAGTGTTGATATTGTTGTTGGACACAGTGTTTACGAGTTACTTTTTAAAGTTAAGCAAGACTTCGATGGAAATATGAGAGAAAGAACTATGGGGGATGAGCAAAATAACGGAGGCGACAAGGATAATGAAGGGGATGAAGATGAAGAAATGAAGGACCGAGAGATGTTGGACCGTGATGCTAAGAGGGCAAAAAATGCTTCGGCTGTGACGGGGTTGAATTCAAGTGTTATCACCTCGTCGCCTCAAGCTAGTGATTCGGTTCTTGGCAAAAGTCTCATTTGTGCCACTCCTATTTCACAGCAAAAGATTGTAGAAGAGAGATCGGGTAGACCGAAGGTCGAGGAGGTCAAGGGTTCTGCGCTTGAGGGGGCGATGGTACTGTGGCAGTCGGTGATACCGCCGGTAGGTGGTGCACTTGTGGGGTGGACTCGTTAGTGGCAGGTACGCCACCGCCCGGGATGTGAAGATGTCTATAGGAGAGTTTGAGTGTGCGATTTTACCACAGCTGGGCTTGCCCAAGAAAGGTGGTTCGGCCAGTGCGCCAGTCAAGATGCAGCGGGGACGATCGGCGGAGGCTTTGCTGTTCGGTGCTTCCGAGTGGACGTTGATTAGGAAAAAGGGGAAGTCGATGGGTGAGGTGGCAAACAAAGGGGGTCGGTGGCTGGACCGGAGTCCACACAGGAGCCAAGGTGGAGCCGGCGTCTTGCGAGCAAAGTTGGAGCGGCTGAGGATTCCTTGGTGAAGGCTGTTTGAAGGGCTAAGTATAAAAACTTGGAGGAGAGCAAAGGTACTAATTTAAATAATGCATTTTCCATTTTGGCTATTCCAGATGAGGTTGCTATTCCTAATTTAAATCAAGTAGGAATTTCTTTAGGAGTCAATAGTTTGGAAATGACCTCTTCCTTAGATTCTATTAAAAAAATCAAACTTGGTAGGCTGGTTTGTAGATTGGCTTGTTCGGGAAAAATTAGTAAAGAACATGCCCCCATAGAGGATTCGAGTGAGGAAAAAGTAACCTTGATTTGTCTTCTTTAAATAGATAATGTAGTGATTTGTGTTATGAGGAAATGACTGTGGGTGATGAGCATGTTTCGCAATTGGTCTCACACAAAAAGAAAAGAAATGGTGTTTAAAAAGCCCTTGCAAAAGTTGTTGAGTCTCGCATTAAAAATAAACAAAAGAAAAAAATGAAAGGTGTTTTTTGGAGTAGTAGGGGACTTGGTGACCCAACGAAGCATAGATTCATTGTGGAGTTGGATCGGGAACAACATATGGATTTTGTTGCTATTTTAGAAACTGTTAAGAATGATTTTTTCAATTCACAATTAAAACATCTTAGCGGTGGTATGTATTTTTTTGGCACTACTTACCACCCCATGGCCATTCTAGGGGTATTTTACTTGGTGTGAACATGGCTGTTTTTGAGGTTGGCTCAATTTTTTAGGGTGATTTTTTTTATTAAGCTTCATTTATGTAATAAGGAAGATGGGTTCCAATGGATCCTTGTGGGTGTGTATGGTGTTTGCACAACCAGCTTATAAAGATAAATTTTTATCTAAACTAGTTCAGGCGTGTAGTAAGGAAACTTTGCCTATTCTAATTGGTGGTGATTTTAATATCATAAGGCGTGGTGAGGAGAAAAATAATGATAATTTTGATTGGCATTATCCTTTTCTTATTAATGCTGTTATTGAGAGCCTTGAATTAAGAGAACTTAGGCTTTCGGGTAGGCAATTTACGTGGGCGAAAATTTGGATAATCCTACTTTTGAAAAACTTGATAGAATTCTTGTGAGTATGGATTGGGAGCAGAAATTCCCTTTGATCACTGTAAATGCTTTGAAACGTGTTCTTTTAATCATACGCTTATTGTTCTTAACACTGGGGCTACCTCTGATACTGAGAACCAACATATGTTTAAATTTGAGTTGGGTTGGCTTAAGAGGGATGGGTTTTTTTATTTGGTGGTTCAGGTGTGGCAACAAAATAATGATGGTAATTCTGCAATTGATCGTTGGCAGAGCAAAATTAGAACGCTTAGACAATTTCTCAAATGGTGGGCTAAAAATACTAGTAGGGCGTATAAGCTAGAGAAAATGTCTTTTGATTATCATTGATAATCTTGATAAGAAAGCTGAGGCTATAGGGTTATTTAATTTTAAAATTAATCTTGAACATAGTTCTAATGAGCATCTTGCCAATTTACTATGAGGGGAAGAAATCAAATGATATCAACGGGCTAACACGAAGCATTTGCTTGATGCAATTTTTCAAATGGAGCATAATAAAGCTCCGAGTCTAGATGGCTTTCTAGCTGAATTTTATCATGTTTTTTGGAGCATTATTAAAATGACTTGATGGCTCTCTTTCAAGATTTTTATAGAGGCAATTTACCTCTTTTCAGGCTAAATTTTGGTGTCATCTCTTTACTTCCAAAAAAAGAAGATGCATGACGAATTCAGTAATATAGGCCGATTTGTCTATTAAATGTGAGTTTTAAAATTTTTACTAAAATAGGGACTAATTGTCTCATGGGTATTGCGCAAAAGGTTGTTCGTCCATCTCAAACGGCTTTTATGCTGGGGAGAAATATTATGGAAGGGGTAGTTGTTTTACATGAAACAATCCATGAGCTTCATAAAAAGAAATTAGATGGAATCATTTTTAAGATTGATTTTGAAAAAACTTATGACAAGGTCAAATGGCCTTTTCTGCAGCAAACTCTTAGGATGAAGGGTTTCTCTCTAAGTTGGTGTGCTTGGATTGAAAATTTCGTTGCAAGGGGTAGTGTGGGAATTAAAATTAACGATAGTATTTGACCTTATTTCCAAACTAAGAAAGGGTTTAGGCAGGGAAACCCTTTGTCTCTAATTCTTTTTAATATTGTTGGGGATATGTTAACTATTTTTATTGGAATGGCTAAGAATGAGGGTTAGGTTAGTGGGATAATACCACATTTGGTTGATGATGGTCTGTCTATCCTTCAATATATTGATGATACTATTCTTTTCATGGATCACAATTTTGATCAAGTAAAAAAATTGAAGCTTATTCTTTGTGCGTTTGAGCAACTTTCTGGTTTAAAAATTAATTTTTATAAAAGTGAGATCTTTTGCTTTGGAGAAGCAAAATTTTTGAATCTCAATACTTAGAGATATTTGGATGTGAGACGGGTTCTTTTCCCTTTTAAATATTTGGCCACTCCAATTCATTTTAGAAAGCTGTGAAATAATGAATGGAAGGGTTTGGAAGATCGCTTCTAAAAAAGATTGAGCAATTGAAAATGGGAAAATTTATCTACTGGTGGTAGACTGATACTTATAAATTCGGTTTTGAGTGAGCTTCCTATGTTTATACTTTCTTTCTTTGAGGTACCCAAGGGGGTCCTTAAACGACTGGATTTTTTTAGATCCAGATTTTATTGGCAGAGTGATAACCATAAAAAGTATAAGTTAGCTAAATAGAATATCCTTTGTAGACCCGAGGACCAAGGTAGCCTTGGAGTTCATAACCTCGAGACAAAAAAATAAGTGCCTTTTGGCTAAATAGTTGTTTAAATTTTTGAATGAGGAAGGGATTTGGTAGCAATTACTTACGAATAAGTATTTAAATGATAAGTCGATCTCTCAAGTTGAGAGTAAACCAGGGGATTCTCATTTTTGGAAGGGATTGATGAAGGTAAAGCATGATTTTATTCAACATTGTTCTTTTAATCTTGGGGATGGGAAACAAATTAGATTTTGGAAGGACATTTGGATTGAACATCGATCTCTTTATGAACTTTATCCAACTTTGTTTCAGATAGTCCGGAATAAACATGCTTTGGTTGCAGATGTTTTAGGAACTATGCCTTTAATTTTGAGTTTCAGGAGAGCGATTATTGGCCCAAATTTGCTTGCTTTCAATAATCACAGAGTAAGAAAATTTCTAAGTCACAGACGATTTTTAATACAAACCGTCTGTGTTATTATACTTATCACAGACGGTTCGTATCGTAAACCATATGTGAAGTCTACAATTATTACAGACGGTTCGTGTTAAGAACCGTCTGTGATACTTCATAGGCGGTTTTCAATATGAACCATTTGTGATATTACCTCTTCACAGACGGTTTTTAGCGCAACTAGTAACACAGACGGTCTCTAAACCAAAACCGTCTGTGATTGCATGTAATACAAACGGTTTTGATCAACCATATATGATGAGGTGTCCAATATTAGCCTTTTTGTAGTAGTGAGACTTACCTCGTGGCGTGACAGTATTCTTTGTCACGTCACGGATAGTAGTGTGACAAAAGGATCAGATTTGTAAATAAGTTAGATGAGTGGTTATTCATAAAAATAATTTAAAAGGGATTAAATAATAAAATGCTCCTCCCTTCCCAAGTCCATCCGTTATGACCAACAACGTCCTCGAATTGCCACATGCATGTTCTTAATTAAAAAGGGGAAAATGACTGAGAATCATGTGCACGGTATGTGTACCTTTCCAAAATTTTCTCATTAAGCATGCATATGGTTAGAAGAAAAAATTAAGGACCTAGTGTAACATTTTTCTACGACAGGTTTTGTGATGGCAATCATTTATACTTCCTTCGGACAGAAAAGAAGGTTTTTACTAATATAGCACTTTGACGTGCGAATTAGCAATTCTAGCTTCTTGTTCATGTCAAATGCAAAAATGACGCTGAGTCCGTGCATCGGAGGACTGGAGCCACCATACGCAGATGACACGTCGCCGAGTCCGTGCGCACGGGGCACGGACCGTGCGACCAGGAGTGGAGCTAGAATATCAACATTGATTCGGAGAGGGGTCTAAAATTACTAATTCGCACGTCAACAGTCCTATCTTAGCCCAAAAACTAGAAAAATATTGTTATGAGATATGTGCATACATGCTGTCAAAATTTTAAAACTTTACCGATGAATATCTCTTTACCTATTCGGATTGGACAGACAAAAATCATGTGTAGAATATTTCTCTCAAAAAAATTCATAATATTTTAATTCTATTAGATTTTATAAATA
Organism: Ampelocalamus luodianensis; assembly: GCA_036346255.1. Classification (NCBI taxonomy): domain Eukaryota; kingdom Viridiplantae; phylum Streptophyta; class Magnoliopsida; order Poales; family Poaceae; genus Ampelocalamus; species Ampelocalamus luodianensis. The sequence goes on along the minus strand of CM070632.1, from coordinate 24,668,157 downwards.
TATTATAATATAAATTAATGGCCAAAGTTGCGCTTTGGAGCCGTATAGATGTAACATTATTTTGCCATCGAAGGGAATACCATGCGACTAGCTAGATCATGCTGCGGACGGTAGCTGAGGGACCCAGATTTTTGCATGCGATCATCAGCAACAATTTACTTTCAGTTAGATATACGTAACGTCGAGATGTGAGCTCGGAAAGACATGCACACGTCATCACGCAACAACGAGTTAAAGGAAAAATATCGCAAGAAAGGCTAAAAATGGAAACCATCCACCCATCCACGTGGATAAGCAAGCTAAACTAGCAAATTAAGCCTTTCTTCTAGAATGGAGCCAAATGAAACGACGGAGAATTCAACAACCACCAAAAAAAAGAAAAAGGCACTACGGCATGCAGGCAGTCAAATTACGTTGCTGACTTGCTGCTCGGCGTTCCTCTGTTTCAACGCCAAATTCCTCCTCTCCGATCCGGTATCCCTTTTACTGCTTCCTGGCAGCTGTTCATTGGAGAGTTTGCGAGGAAAAACGAGTTAAAGGTGCCACATTGAGTTTCCAGATTGCCGTTTCTTGTGGGCATCTACTAGCAAGCGCTGATGTTCACACTGCAATCTTCTCTCAACTTCCCGGAAAGAAAAGAAAAAAACTTACACGAGTGGACTGTGACTCAATGTCACTTTCAGCTCAGATAGCCGCAACTAAACATGTCATTAACTGAACTTGTTAAGCCAGAATATCAGACGAACTGCTTGAGAGGGCCGTAGTAGCTAGCTAACTACCCTCAGCCTATGGGTTCGAACAGATGATGAGAATGTTTTCTACCGGCGTGGCGTGCAAGCCTGTCTTACCTACCCTCGGCCCATTTCTCGTTTTGTTGAACCGCTTTTAGATATTTTTGGTGTTTGGGTAACAAATTGGCCCAAAATCCAATCTCACCGTGGGACGGAATCGTGCACATATACCATCTAATTTATACTTTTGTCATCGCTCTGTGTAAAAGAGTTAACCCGAAAATACTATATATAGACTTAATAGGCATTATATGCTACTACAACTCACTTTAGACAACTAATGTAGGACTAATCTCACCATCACAATTCCACATGGGCCGCACACTAATAGGCTAATATATTACAGTTTGGCTAGCGGCTTTTTTATTAATCAAGTTGCAAACAAATATATTATTACATTCTAAAACATATGAGATGAAATATGAGAGGATAACCTTTTACAGACAACAACAACAATAAAACATTTGGTTCCAAACAAGTTAGGGTAGGCTAGGAATGAAACCTCCTCAAGGTCAAAGAGCCGAGAGCCTTGCAAATAAAATAAAATAAAATAAAATAATAATAAAAAACCTACAAGGCTAAAACCCTAAGCCGTATATCCTGCCATCTGAGCCGAGAGCCTAAAACACAGTCCCTAAACCTTCTTATGGTTCCGGTACGTGGATCGCTAACTCATAGACAATTATAAACAAAACACATAGAAGAAATCTCCTCAATTTACCGCTCCCTTTGACAACAAATGGGGATGAAACATTAATCATTATGGAATTATTTTGCTTAAAGGGCCTATTGAATACATTCACTTCCTCCACAGGATTGAAAGTCAACTACAACAAGTCTTTTTATTATGCCAATTAATGTTGATGAGGATAAAATGTCTATCTTGGCAAGTACCTTTGGATGCCAAATTGGTACTCTTCCTTTCACTTATTTGGGTTTACCATTGAGAACAACAAGGTCAAGAGTTCAAGATTTCTCACCACCGGTTAATCGAGTAGAGAGAAAGCTTTCTAGTTGTGCGGCTTATCCCTCCTATGGTGCTCATTTGATAATGATCAACTCGGTATTATCTCACCTTCCAACCTTTTACATGTACTCACTCAATATTCCAGAGACAGTCATTAATAATATTGATCGGGCTAGAAAGCATTCTCTTTGGAGGGTCTTAGATTTAAATGCAAAAGGTGGAAATCTAGGCGCATGGGATCTAGTTTGCAAGCCAAAAAAACAAATGGGGTCTCGAAGTTCTTAATTTACAAACAAAGAATGATGCTCTATTAATGAAGAATCCACATAAGTTTTTATAATCATCGTTAGCTCACTTGGTGAAACTTATCTAGGAAAGATATTACATAAATAATATTCCTCATAGTACAAGGAATCAAGGCTCTTTCTGTTATAGGGATATTATGATATGCATTATAATTTATAGAGAAATTGCTATGGCAATAATTGGTGATGGTACATCAGTATGATTCTAGCTAGACTTTTGGAATTCTAGTCTTTACTGTCAAACATATCCAACGCTATTCACCTTTGCTAAAAATCAGTGAATTTCGATGGCTAACCTACTTCAAAATCTAGGTATAAGAGAGCGGTTCAACCTGCCTTTATCTATTGAAGCTTTTCAGGAATATAACATGTTCGTGGAAGACATTAAGCGTTTTCTATCAACTAATAATTATCAAAACAGTTGGACATATATATGTGGCTCAACACAATATTCATCTCAAAGATTCTACAAAGTTTTGCTTTAATGCTCTCATACCATCACGACACTCAAATGGATTTGGAAAAACAAATGTGTTATGAAACTTAAGGTATTTGCATGGCTGCTCCTAATGGATTAGACAGAACACAAAAGATATGTCACGCAAGTGACATTATAACACTAAGGATGATCAATATTATATCTTATGTCCAGATAGAGAGGAAGAAACTCTATATCACATATTCTTTGGCTACCAATTTAGTCAAGCATGTTGGAAATACCATTGGCATTAATTGGGATGATATGAATGATGTTCAACTTAAAGTAGAAAGAACAAGATTACTCTTCAATTCTATGTTCCATTTGGAAATCTTTATTATCGTAGCAATGCACGTTTGGAAACAAAGGAATGACAAAGTATTTGACAAAATAACGCCAAATATTTCTAGTTGGAAAATCCTCTTTAAGAGTCAACTCGTGTTGCATGTGCACCGAGTCAAAGAAAACCATAAACAATTTATCTTTGATTGGCTAGACACATTTTTTTAATGTTTTTTACCCCTAGATGGTTGTAACTTTTTTATTTTCTTTTTCCCTTGTACACAAAACCTGTTCTTTTGTGTGTGTATATACACACACATAGGGCCTCCCTTACTGTTTCTCATAAAAAAACAGAGGGAAGACAATTATTAGATAACAGAATCTATGTAACTTTAATCTAGTTTAACAAAATGAGTAATAGTCTTTTCACAGCATTGTTTTCACATCACATTAAGAAATAAACACAACACAACAACCACAAACTTAGCATTATTAGACCGAAAAATTAATAGTTTGATTTAAAAGAAAGGAGATGTCTATTCATAAGGCTACTTATGTATGTTTGATAAGTCACATTTTTAGACTATTTCATCAAAACCATAATCTAATAAAAAAATCTCAAAGCTTATACAAAGACTAGGAAAACCGAGTTAGGATTTAAAAATCTGGCTATTTGCAAGTCCACCTTGAGCCCTTGAAAACTGAGCCTAAAAGTCGACATGTACATCAAAGTTATTATTATTCAGTACAAGCCTAGATGGGAATGTTTTCTAGCTTTACGGGGATGCAAACATATTTGAAGTTTTGTTCAAATTTGGTTTTTGCCAAATTCGGAAAGTTTTTTGTCCTTGCCGCTTTCCTCTTTTGTTTTCCCATTTCCTCGGCCTGAAGACGTCTTTCCATAATCCCGCCACAACCTTGTTTTCTTTGCTTCGCGTCGCGCCGCCAGTAGCTGCACCGCACCGCCCATCGTCCTCGCGCCACCCCCACCCCGCGCCAAACCGGCACCAGTACCCCGCCACCTCGTTGGCCACCTTCTGCACCCTATTCCACCCACGCCAACGTCGCCCAACCTCGCAGCTTCACCCACTCCACACACCACGCCGACCACGCTAGGTGCTCGATGCACAATAGCCACCCTCGCTAGCTGGCGCACCTGCACCAGTGAGACGCCACTCCTCCCACCACCACCCCACTGCCAACTCGCCCCTGTGCAACGCCAATTCCGCCTTGCCATCCACCTCGCCACCACGCGCCATGCTGCCCCGAGCATGCATACTGTCGCCACCACCTCGTCGGGCTATAAAAGCCAGCCCCTACCACGTCATGACCTACACCATCACTCACCCTACCTCATACTCGCCGCCAACTCGCCGCTACGCACCCACCCTATACTCGCCGCTACCATGCCCCACCTCCATGCTGCCCTTGGCCATCGGTGCCAAACCACCACAGCTTCCCTAGCCTCACCTCCACCACCGTCATGATCCCCTTGGTCCACTGGTGCTCAAGCACCGACCGCTTTGGCCGGAGCATGGCCGAAGAGGCGACGCCGCCGCCAGACCATTCCCGAGTCGCCTCATCCCGTGTGAATGCCCAAAATAGGTTGTCCGCGCCTCACTGATTCTCACTACACCACCTGGCGCCGCTGCCGACCACCATTGTTGCCACAATTATTGCCGGCCAGAGAGGAGTAAAGAAAGCAGAGGAAGCCAGCGAGAAGAAACAAAAAGGGAGCCGGGCTCCCTTCAGCCGAAAAGCCGAAGTGGGATGAATGCCCAGTAGGGCGCCAAATGAGCCCAAAATTATTTCCCATTATGTATTGTGTAGCCCAATAGCAACTAGCCCAAACCCATTACTATTCATCAAGCCTAACCTGTTCTAAATAGTGTTGACCTGACACTATTCATCAAACCCTTTACTATGCCCACTCGAACCTATTAGTGAATAGTACCAGTCCTGGCACTATCCATCCCAAACTCGTTAACACATAATATGTCCATTTCCACCGTTTCAAGCCCGTAAACCCCATTTTCGACTCCGTTTAGCCAAATCAAGCACCAAATAAATCCAAATCACCTACACCACTTTTCTTTATTTTCTTTCTGAATTTCTTTATTTTATTTTATTCGCAGCTCGCTTCTTGTTTACTCCGAGCTTATTTATTTGATTTTCTTCCACGATAGAACCCGAATTTTGTTGATTAAGCTACAGAAGGAGTTGATCAAGACACAGAGAGGTAAATCCAGTCAAAGGCCGCGGATAAGGAGGCAAGTTGCATTCTTTGACCATTTTGATCATATATTTCATGTACTTGTATTATTACTTTAGTTATCATATTTATACCAATTACTTCTTTATTGAAATTATACTTTTGAATGTCATGATGATTAGATATATCCTATCACCCCACATACAAGCCCACATGTTCATTTGTAGGCCATATTCACTTTGACAAGTTTCAGGTACATAAAATATTAATAAACGTTCGACATTATCACATAATGTGTTTACAAATACTAAAAAAGAGTATTGACTAACCGTCAATGGTTTTGGTGGAGAGTTGAGATCAGGAGGTTGGACAACCCAATAGACTTGATAAAAGTGAGTCAAATGTGAGATCATAGGTGAATAACCATGAGTTGGATGTTGGTCCATCGCCTCACTAGAAGATAGGTAAAGACTAGAACCTTGTGCCAAATAACAGATGTAGAAATCGCTCAACCACAGGTTTGGTATATCCAATTTGGCTTTGTGAGAATCTAGGGTATTTAACTCGTAATACTTAACATCCAAATGGTTCTAGTATTACCAGTTAAATATCTTAAGCCTCGATGGACATGTGCTTCTCAGAATTGCAGCACACATACATCTTTACAAAATCATACATCATTTCTATACATCAAACAAAGCTAAGTCTAGCAAAAGACATACAATATATAGAGTTATTACAAAATAGCCGGCCGACCAAATGACATAAGAGTGACATATAACAGCGGAAGCAAAAGCACCATATGATGGCTATAAACAAAAACCAACCGGTTAGCCATAACCCACAAGACAACCGATCGGGCCGCCAAGCTAGTTGCACGATCCGCAGCAAAACTCACAGAAGTCGATCCTTTGGGGATCCACTTCCTCCTCTGCAACAACAAAGCAATGCAGATGAGTACAAAAATGTACTCGCAAGACTTACGAGTAACAAGCCTATACATAGCTACATGTAAACTGAAACAAAGGAGATGGTTATATGGTTAATTGGACGCATAAAGCAATTTTCATTTGCAATAATGTAATAGATTGAAGGCAAATTGTCAAATCTATTTTTAAATGTTGAAATAACAGTGATGTAACAATAAGTAGCATAACTAACAACCTAGAGGTGACTAACCCAATAGCCACCACAACATAGCACGTATCCTCGATTCGTACCACCCAAGTTCAAATTTTAGTGAAAAGGTTATAGTCTAACTTTTTAAAGACCTCCCCAAGCGTGTCCATAACCTAAGACGAGGCTATTCGAATAGTTTAAAACCCTGCAGGGGTGTACCAATGTACCCATACTTCAGACCGCCTTTTGGCCACAAGATTAGCACACTTCCAAAGGTATGTCGGCACGACTAAATCCTACGAGACGTTTCCAATATTGTGTATCAACTACGAGCCGCTCGTATGGATAGAAACTCATACGCTACATTGTAAAGCCGAAAGTCAACTACCCACCAGGGGTAAAGCTTTCAGACAACTACAATGCTCCCAAATATCTTCCCTCCTACACAACCTCCTACGACTCGGAGCTAACACACGCCAAAGTACTAAGTCAAGAGAGGTCTCATACCCTCTAGTGTGATTAGCACGCAAGAATGCTTGATTTAGTGTAACAAGATGTTCGGTCCTTGTTGACTCGGGCACCATTCCAGTCACACCCAAAAGCACACCATCTTACCATTCTGCCCAAGTCTAAAATATTTTATTTTCAGTTTTAGTTTTCTCAATTAAGCATAGCACAAGGTGCTAAAAATATAGTCATAATAAGCTTTTGTGTGATCAAGGTTATCGACTAAGTCGACAACCGCCCAATTCTACCGATAGCTAAGCATGACTAAGCAACATTACTCGTAAACTACTAAGCAACAAGGGCTCATCCAACGAACCCTAAATCATGATAAAATAATCCTAGGCTCAGTAGTAGAGGATAAACATTTGCCTACAGGTTATGCATCTAATGGGTCAACTGATCGACAATAGTTTAACACAAGATAGCAACGCATACGTAGAATTTGTAAACAACATATTAGACTTTGAAAATAGTAGGAGAAATATGATCAAATGATGCTACATCTTCTTGCCTTGCTGGTAGTTCTCTTGCTGCAGAGGTTCACTCTCAGGCTCAACAAATTCTTCGGAACCTAACCCAAGAACGCGAAAATCCAATAAGAACGAAGAACACCGAAAGAGACTCAAAAATCAAAGTCATCCAAAAACCATGAAATTTACACAGCAACAAGATCATGATTTTCAATGAATTTAGCAATAAGAATCATTCAATTTGGACTAAGTATGCAAAAGTTATAGCCTAAACAATTTCTTTCAGCTAGACAATTCAAATTAAATTATTTTTTGTTACTGTTCATGGTAAAATTTTCCAGAAAGTTTTAGAACCTAAAATTTTTATGGTAGGTAGAACATGGCATTCTAAGAACAGCAAAATTAGATTTACTTTATTTGGAGTTAAATTGAATTACTTATGGTTTTTCTAAGTTGTGAAACTAGGGCATATCATTTTTCAGAGGCAAAAACATGAACAAAACCTGTTCTATATTAAAGTACATTATCAGAGGAATTTAACAAATTTTAGTTTGCTCAATTTGGAGCTACAGAGAATTACTTATGCATTTTACAAGTTCTAATGAATTTCTAGAACAATAATTAATACTAAAGCAAGTTAATTCAACCTATACCATTTTCTGGTATAGAACAGTGTCTACACACATTTTTAGATTAAAGTTTAGTTAAGCAGAAATTGAACACAATTGGAATCACTTAAAATGGAGTTGAAATGAATTAGTTATAAAATTTTGAAGTTTAACACTATTTTCAGTTGACAAATAAAAGCTTACCGAATTAAATCCAATTTAACTAAATGGAAAAGACGTGGACGGATATGGGCCGTCGATTGTGAATCGAACGGCCCAAACGCGAGGGCCGAACGTAACGTGCACAGCGTCACACACCACCAACCGTTGGATTAGATCCAACGATCCACAGCGGGGGAGGTGCTCCGCGGTCCGAACATTCCAACGAACGTGGGCCGCTGATCTAAAGATGGGCGGCTCGCAGTGAGGGTTCCTTTCGGAGGCCCGAACGTTCACGCCATCAGAGCCACAGATCCAGAAATAAACGACGAAAAAAGATCGGAACGTTAGAACTCCGAAAGCGCTGATGAGGTCTGGACCGTGGGATCTAGATCTAACGGTCCAGAACTGCAAAGGAGGTCCTAAGGTTAAGGGTCTATAAGAGGAGGTCCTGAATGGCTTAGATCTCCAAGCGGAGATCCTGGACGGTCAAGATTTACTCAGAGGAGGTCCTGGGCGACAAGATCTAAAAGAGGGGAGGTCCTGGACAGCCAAGATTCCCACAGGGAGGTCCTTAATGATTAGGTCTAAAAGAGGGGAGGTCTTGAACGGATCAGATCTCCATGGGGAGGTCCTGAATGGTCAAGATCTACCCGGGGGTGGTCCTAGAGGTCCAGATCTGCGGGGAGGGAGGTCCTGAGGTTTTCTTCACAAAAGACCAAGGGGTGGTCTTTTGCAAAGAGGACCCCAAGGATGGTCCCGAAGGTGGTTTTTACAAAAATGATCACGGGGGTGGTCTTTTCACACAGGGGTGATCCTAACGGTCAAGATTAAAACCAAGGAGGTCCTTAACGGTCAAGATCTAAGCTGGGGGAGGTCCTGGCAACTAAGGTTTCACAAAGGGATATCCTACGGTTAAGAGCTATCCCACAGAGATCTTTAACGACTAAGATTACACCTAAGAGGTCCTGTTATTTGCTTAACTTACGACAACAGTACCGTACCTCGCGCCTTGCTCGTCGGCTTGTCGCCGACGACCACGACCACGACGACGCGAACCAAAAGTGGCAAAACGTTCGCAATACTATTGCGAACACTTTGAGGGTACTCTCGACGGCGGAGCTGGCCTAAAACGTCGGCGAGCTGGAGAAGGGCGAAGGAGCAAGTACGGCTAAAATCGAAAATGGCGAAAAGCTCTGCGACGATCTAATCTAGCAGGTGCTCGAGCACTAAGGGGCTATCGTGAAGGTACCTGGGCCCAGAGGAGGTCCGAAGGAAGTCAGAGGAGCTCTGACGGTGGGGACCTGTGCCAAAACTGAGGACGACCACGTGGACCAGAGGTTCTGTGCAAAGAGAAGGCAAAAGGACGGTAAGGATAGCTTCGCAAAGGTCTAGAGGAGGTCCACGAGAAAGGAATTGACCGGAGAAGGCACTTACCGGAGTTGGGGAAGAAGTGAAGGATTTCGGCTGCAAAGATCCAAAACTCAACTTTAGGCTGCTCCTACGAAGGCAACCCAAAATTAAGTTAGCGGACTAGCTCAAGATGACGAGGTGGTCTAGGCGACGCGAAAAGAACAGCCAGGGGACCACTGGAGCACCGTCGATGATGAGGAGCTTGAGCGATCAAAAATGGCGGAAAACGGGGCTCTCGGTGATTTGCGCACAAACACATAGAGAGGAGCTAGGCAACAGGGAGGTGCTAAAGAGGAGCTAAGGGAGGAGCTCGGAGGCCCTCAAATAGCTCGGGGTCAACGGTTGTGCGAGGATGAGCCCTAATGGCGGACAAGACTAAAAGCTGGTTGGGGGCAGAACGGAGGCAACGGGAGCAGGTGAGGACAAAAGGCTACTGGGCTAAACACTGACACGCATTGAAAAACGGGCTCGGAGCCGTTAAGGGCACCACGAGGTGACCAGAGCCTGCCCCGCTCTCCCCGCCATGGCGTACGCGCGTACGGCGTGGGGAGGAAGAAGAAGAACAGAGGAGGAGGTTGGGGAGGTCGTGAGCGGTTAGATTTGAGACGGACGGTTGGGATTGCTCAAGACCTCCTGAGGTCCAACACGGTACAGGAGGTCTGAGGCGTTGGATCGAGATCCAACGGCTGAAACACGCGCGTCCAAACGACCGCGCCCGGTGCAGTTAGGTGGTCTGGCTCAACCTTGAGCCCGAGTCTAACTCAGGCCCGATCGGTTTGACTAGGGTTTTAAAATTAGATTAGAAACTTTGGGGGATTGTTTGGGGTAGCAAACTAACTCCAAAAATTCTGAAATTTTTACAGGAGCTTGCTGACCTAAGGGGTGACCTTGTATAAACTTTTCAGAGGTTTTGATGTAGTGCATTTTCCTCCAGAAATGTTGCAAGGTTCTGAGCTAGGGTTTGACCCAAAGTCAAACTGGTTTGACTAACCTCTTAAAATATTCAAACACTTTCTAAAAATTGTGAGATTTTTCAGAGGGGTCACACACCAACCCTAGAGCTTAGGAAAAATATTTCCAGAGAATGGTCACAATATTAACCAGAATTTTTTTTGAAGGGTCAAGATTTAGATCAAAAGAGGCTTGTGATTTGTATTTCCAAAATTCTTTTACAAGAATTTTTCAGAATATACATGAAACACAAGATGTAAGAAAAGTTTTTAATTTCTACACATTTTCTTACATTTGAAACACGAGCCAATACTTGGGATGTTACAGGTTTAGTACACTACTCTTCTAATTTAATATCTACATGATGTCACCTGCTCTTGTTGTATAGAGCAGTCGCGGATGAGGGGTGAGTTAAGAGTGGGCCTGTTAGGGCACTCGTTGAACTACACAACGGGATGGACTAGTCAGTATCGGACCGTGCACTCCATCATTGGCCGGTGGTTTTTCAATGGCTGTATTAACCTTGAACCTACCGGGTAGAAGCTAGAAAGGTTGAGCACTAGAAATGCTTTGTTATTTTAACTTAGTCGCATGCTATCAGGTTGCGTGTATATTGCATGACAGTATGAGTTTGATGTATCTTATGGGTAAAGTTGTGCAACTCTGCAGAGTATAATCAATGATATTCGGACACACCGTGCTTCTGATTAATGAAGCTGTGTTCATAGGTGATTCCAATATATAAGGCATAAGTAAAGATTTTGAGATGTTAACATGGCAATTACAATTATTGAGTAAACCACTAATGTTATATTAGTATGATTTTACTGTTTTAAAGATAAACTGCTTTAATCCAAAAGTTGCATCTATATATACCTGATATAGTAAACCCTCAATAATCAATTGAACTCCTAACATGTAGTTAAATAGCTTTGCTATGTGACTTACTGAGTACGTTGTGTACTCAATCTTGCTTAATTTTTATCAGAAGGTGTATCAGAGGATAGAAGGACACTTTAAAGAACGTGTTAGGGTTGCGACCACACTCAAGCTTTCCTATGGAAGATCTTTGTTCTTCTCAATGTAAGTCAAAGTTTTGGGCTAAAGATACCCATTTTGTTACTGTAAAATAGCCATTTGGCCATAATTCAATCAAATTTAATGTTTTTTAAATGTTCGTAAGTAGGTTTGGTGTCATTCCAGTTTGCAATCGAAATACTGGTCGATTGCGCAAACTGGGTAAACCTTGTTTGAAAAATAGGATCGTTTCAGGGTGCAGCTAAACCTGTGACTCCATGCAAGAGCCCCTAAAACTGGGATTTTTTTTCAAGAAACTGGGCCCAGAAGTCGACCAATGTAAGTGATGCATACGCCAAAATTATTATTCAGCCCAAGGTCAAGGTTAATCAGTCCCGATCAGATGCAAAATGGGTGGGGCAAAAAGTAGGCTGTGACGGCACATCTGCTGGGTGGAGTGAGGGCATAAGAATCATACATTAGGCTATTCCACTACAAACTAAAATTTGAACGACGGCCGGAGCCCCATATCCTCTTTGTGTCCGCTCCTGGATGCATGATTAGCAGGCACGCTGGAATTTTCCGTCCTAGTCTGAATTCCATGAAAATTTGGAATGTTTGGGCACCGATCAGTCGGTCGTGGCGTCGACGTACGTAACGGCAATTGCATGCGTAGGAGTGTGTTGCTGCAATGCCGTCACGCCATCTCCACCGCATGGAGAATCTAAGTCTAAATACGTCTTCTTTGCTAGAGTGAATCATGATCCTTTTTTTTCTCAAACGAAAACAAAATTAATTAACTAGCTGATAACTTGCTTGGATCAGTCGTGTGGTAAACTGTCATCGTGCACCAACTCGATCGCTTGATTTTTTTTACATTCTTTTTTTTTTATAGAAATATCCTCTTATTTGTATTAATAACTTACGGATAAAATACACAAGGGCTAGTTTTTACCTTGAAGATTATTTGGTCGATAAATGTGCTCGACTTCTTTCTTGGCCAGAGAACCCGAATCCTGCAACTGCATCATGATTTGCGGGCGTAGCTGTCGTCATTGTCGTCAAGGTGAGTCGGTCTGATAAAACCCATCACAAGTAAAGAAATCTGGCTAAGAAATTGGTACTTCCCCCTTTGATTTGCACACTCGTTTTGGAGCTTGGTTGATTAAATCAATCGATTGAGCACCACAAAAATCGAATGATCATCCACGAACGGGAATGGATGCTTACTTTTGTCTAACTAACTTTTTTTTTACAAGGAAGTGCAAAAGTTTTGCACATCATTCTATTAAGTAGGATAACCAAAAACTCAGTTACAGATTACAGTCTAGAGGGGAGGGAAGAACTGGGCAGAAAAATAAACACGAGAGAGAGAGAAAGAAAACAAGAGAAACCGACAACTGAAAGATGGGGAACAGTCATGACCGGCAAGAAAGGACGAGGACTACTCCTGCTGGCTGTGCATCTCCAGACTAGCGGCGGCCGCCATGCGCCATTGGCAGTGCTTGTCGAGTATATACTTGAGAAGCTGCTCACTAGTTGCAACGACGTTATTGAAGATCCGTTGATTGCGCTCCTTCTAGATCACCCATGAGATGAGAATGACACAAGAATCAATCTCCTTTCTTCGCTGCTTTGGTGCCGACTTCTGAGCGGCGATCCAGTGGTCTTGTAAGGTTGGCTGGCCGACCGGAATGGCGCATGGCGAGCCGACTTGGATTCAAAACCTCGCCCAAACTTGTGCAGTCACTACACATCCTACTAGAAGGTGTCTATTGTCCCTGCCGATGACCACAAAAAACACAAACGCCTTGATTAGGCAACCCTCGATGTTGGATACGGTCAGTCGTCCAACAGCGTCGGCGGATTGCTAACCAAATGAAGATTTTGCATTTTAAGAGATGCATGACCTTTCCAGATGGCCTCCGCACACGGAAACCTGAGTGGTCCTGCGAAGAAAGCCATGTATGTCGACTTGGACGAGTGGCGTCCGGATGGTTCCCAACGCCAAATAACTTAGTCAACGATTCCATGCCCGAGTCGTACCAGAAGTAGCTTGTTCCAAAGTTGAATGAATTCGACAGCACTTTGAGCTTCTGGCTAGCCCGATATATCCGAAATCCATGTGTCATTTGTAAGGGCTTGAGCTACTGTCCTTTTATTTTTGATCGTTTTCTTAACCATCTTAGCGATTGATGGCACCAGGCTGGGTATTGTGCGACCGTCAAGCCAACGATCCTCCCAGAACAAGAAATTTTTGCCGTTCCCAACTCTGACCGAGTTCGAAGCATTGAATATGGCTTTCTCTACTCGGTTGGTCTATGTGTGGAGCCTTCCCCCACAGCTCCGCCCTCCAAGTCCTTTGCAACCATTGCCATCTGATGCGCAAGGCCCGCCCTAACATGACCAAGTTGTGTAAGCCAAGCCCCCCCTGTGTAGGGGACGACAAACTGTGGACCAAGCCACTAAGCAGTTTCCTCCTACCACACCTTGAGAGCCTTTCCAAAGGAATGCTCGACGTATTTTGTCAATTTCTTTAATGACCGAGAGTTGGGGGGGGGGGTCGAGTGCGTGCCATGAAGTTGTATACCGACATGGCCAACAACACTGTCTTGACCAAAACTAGCCATCCCCTTGTGAGAGCATGCTGGCCTGCCAGGCTTGTAGGCGGTTAGCGACCTTATCCAAGAGAGGTTGGAAATCTCCTCTTGACGGCTTTCGCAAGATGAGGGACAGGCCAAGGTATTTGCAAGGGAGAGAGGCGATGTTGCAGTGTAGTGATTCTGTGATGAGCTGAATTTCTTGGTGTTGCAATGAATTGGCGAGAAGGAGCTCTTGGCCATGTTGGTTTGTAGACCTGATGCCTCGCCAATGAGCTGCAAAATTTCTTTTATGGTAAGCAGGTCTACTTAAACTGGAGTAAGGAACACCACCGCATCATCTGCATAAAGGGATAGACGATGTGGTAGTCCTTGGCACCCTCCGATTGGATGTAGCAAAGCTGCATTTTCTGCTGTTAGGAATAGGTTATTGAGAATGTCTATGACAATGATGAACAACATCGGAGATAAAGAATCCCCCTAACATTGGAGAATGTCCATGACATGTGGTAGTCCTTGGTGCCCTCCGATTGGATGTAGCAAAGCTATGTCTCCTCCTAGATTGCTTGCGCAACCTCTTGGATTGAGACTTCTGGTCTCGTTCCCCCGACGTAGACGATGAGGGTTCGTTCCAGGCATCTCTCCATGTCGCGCATGGCCGGCGATAAAGGAATAATGCAGACTTCTCTGTCGGGCAGTGGAAGGGGTTCCCAGGAGGGAATTTGTCGTCGACATCCCCAAAGAGCGGCGGAAGGAAAACCCTCCCCCCATGGGGATGAGCTAAGGGGGAACGATGCGGGTGAAGAGGCAGGGGTGAGGATGATCATGGGGGCGCCTCCTCCTGCGCTAAACGACGACGTTGGGCGGGGACAAGCGACCTGAGTCGGCGCTGACGACCAGTAGGGACCGGTGAAGGATGCATTTATCGACCCTTGGGCGTGACCGTAGTCCTTCCTACAGGTCGCCGACGGGCTACGGTTGTCTCGAGATGGTGTTGGGGCTTGGCGGTTTTTTTGCAGAGAGTGGATGTGTGGCCCACATCCTTGCAACGGAAGCAGCGGGTAGGGTTCCTGCATGCCGCCACTATGTGATCATTGGCGAAATAGTTGAAGCAGATGCCGATGAGGTCACGGGGAACTGGGCGCGACACGGGAACCTGCCGCCGGCCTAATTGGGCCCTTCGATGCCAGGAGCACCACCGGCAAACCTCTTTCCAGGGGCTTGCCTCCGACGGTTGACCAGCAACAGATGACTGGGCAAGCGAAGGCGCGTAGGCGTTGGCCAAGGGAAGCCCACCGTCGAGGAAGAGTACAGCTTTATCCCTAGCTTCAGGAGGAGGCTTCGTCATGGGGGCTAGCGCCCCCGGCTGACTTGGCGACCGGGGTCCTTGAGCTACCGGGCTTGGATAAGGCGGCCCAGTCGGCAACACCACGCGACGCTAGTACTCCACCGAGTCTGGACTGGAAAGGGTGGACTTAATCCACCTATGTTCCTTCTCGGTTTGCTTCCCGAGGTCCGCCACTCTGAAGTCTAGGCTAGAGGGAGAAGAAGCCATTTAGGGGTGGGGGGAGGGTGGAAGGGTATGGTTGGTGGCGGTGGATGCCGTTGTCGGAATGGCCGAAAGTACGGGAAGGGCCGGGGTGGCGTAGGGTAGGGTGGTGGCTCTGGGCACGGTTGCCGGGGCAGCAGGCGATGCGGTGGAGGTGGACACCGTCGCCGGAGCAGCAGATGGCGTGGAGGTGGCCGATGTTGTGTTGCTTCTTTGTTTGTCTAACTAACTGAAACTCCATGTGAACACCAAAGGCACCTGACTGACAACCGGGGTCCATGCCTACCCGCAGAATCGTAGGTTAATGGTGGCATGTGTACGCTAGTGAAGTTCCGTGGCAGTCTCCTGTTGTTTGTTTGATGTGTTCTCCATTTCACGTTTCATGTTTGGGACTGAAAGCGATCACCACAGCCACGTCACCCGGTAAGCGCATACTTCAGTCTAATGGCAGCGAGAAGTAGATTGGAGATGACTTATCACGAATGTGTATGTTTTACGTAGCGGTGTCGTTCGAAAAAGAAAAAAGCATCTCGCCTCACAAACCGGACACGCCGTGTGCCCAATACGTGCCCTCGTCCGTATAGCCACCGACCGGACGGACCTCATCCACACGGCCATAGGTGCGTCCGCATGGTAGGCGGCCGGATTGTTCTAATTGCATGTCACAGTCTTTGCATGGCACAATGTAATACTGCCCTGTGTGTGTTGGCTAGTGCACTTGCTTTTATTTTGTAGTTCTCAAAGGCTGTAGGGAAGATCAAAGATGTCATCTCAGCCCTGCCAGTGGCGACAGTGGATGATGATAACGATGAAGCGGCAGCACTTGCAGTTGCTGGAAGCAAACCTGGCACCACAGAGAATAAAGCAGATGATAACGTGCAAGCCTCCGACTCTAAGAGAAGAATCCTCTTATCCTTTTGGTTTAGATGATCTGGCTATGTTTTATTTGTAGGAATAAAATAGGGATTAGGTTGTGGAGAGATGGCTGAGTGGTTCCTTTCAATGGCATAATAAAAAAGAATGGAATGGATTTATGCCTAATCCGTGTATAGGTAAACTACAGGTCCGAACAGCATTATTATCCATAACAGCATTATTATCCATGGATCCTTGAGCACAAGTCGAAGAAATCCGAAAGGGCTCGAGGGAAAGCGGTAGCAGCTCTGAACAGAAAAGCAGATGAGGAGGAATCAAAGAGATTTCTGAAGTCACAGCGAGAGGCCCTTCTGAAATGTCTAGAACTTGCTGCTCGGCGCTATAGGATACCATGGTGAGTTATCTGACAAAACGCCATGTGTTGCTAACCATATACTGCAGTTCGTTGTGCTAAATTCTCTCTTGCTTGTCAGGGCGTAGACTGCCACTGACATCTTTGCCAAGCATACTTACGACAACATGAACTGGTTCACGAAGCAGCAGAGGGACGCCATCGAGAAGCTGTGGAATTCGATCAAAGAGAAGCAGATCCGATCAAAGAGAAGCAGATCCGACGCAAGCAGGGCAAGTGCGGACGGGCTGCTTTTGGCCTGTGGCTGTGTGGATGAGGCTCGGCTGTATGGTGGGCGTGCGGACGAGGGCACGTGTCGAACACATGGTGTGTCCAGTCTGTGGACGACGACCAAGATGCTATTTTTGTCATTGCGCTGTGAGAGGCGCTAATTGTGTTAAAAACACCTGTAACAGTGACAATTACGCCAAAAACTCCGATTTTCCTAGTGGCTAAGGTTCCGTGTGTGTGCATGTGGCGCCAAGTGGGTTATGTTTTGGATGTTAAAAGGATTACTTATTGGGAGCGGATCTCTGCATTAGCATAGGTTAATACAGAGCAGCACAGTGATATACATTAGATTCTTCTCTTTATCGTCCGATCCAAAACGAACGGCCTAGATCAATGGTTACTGTAAACCAAGAAAAACAGTAAAATAGCTACAGCAAACCAAGATCATTGCTCAAACAGTGATGCTTGTAGTACAGCATCTGGATCCTTACTTAGTGGCCGAGGCCCCAAGCTTGGAAAATGCGGCCTAGCCCGGCAAATGCTCAAATCTAGGCAAATAGGCATAAATAAAATTTCTTATTTTGCAACAATGAATTTGCATCGACATTACGAGGCAGTCGTTTTATATTTCCTGCAAAATTCAAAATTGCTATGTCATGGGCTTAGGGCCTGAAAAAGGTGGGCTCAATGGGCATTCTCTGTGCTGAGCCCTGCACATTTATGGGCCGGGAACAGGCCCACAGGATGGTTGGGTCACATCACTAATAATTCTACTCGTCGGGCCGGTCGCGGTGCTTCTCAGAAACTTCTATGATATCTACCACTTTCTCGATTACCACCTCCAGGTCTGGTATTATTGCATTCGCTTCCGCGCTGCTCCCACGGAATCCTTGGAAACCCCCACGAGAGGCGAAGGCGCAAAGCTCCCGAGAGAATCTATTAGGCTTCTTCCCTTCGCTGGTGATCCGTCTTATCGTTTGTTGATTTCTTGCGGGTTTGTTGATTCGGTTTCTCCTGGCGAGTCTTCCCTTTTGGTCCTCGTGGTCTCCGTCTTTTCCCGAATTTATGGTGTTTTGGGATTTTGACTTCGGGTCTCGGGGAAATTTGCACAAACTCTGGTAGGATTTTTGCGGTCGATTTGTGGGAAATTGTGTGGCTACGTTTATCCTGTTTTTCTGGATTTTTTGCAGCCTACCATCCCGATATTTTATCTGTCCGTGGTTTCTTGGTTCCATCGGTAGGCCTGGGAATCTTGATACGCTGTTCCCGTTTGGATTTTTGTGCAATTTGAGGCTACCTTTGAATTCTTCGCCTCCGTATGTAAATGTTTCACAGCTGTTCAAACTATAGTTTGACTTCAGATTTTTGTGTTTCTTGATTAATTTGGCTGTATAATTTGACCATAGAGCATCTGCCGCGGATGGAGAGGAGCGAGGAAGAGACGATCCCGAATGACTCAGACCCTCTCCTTGAGAGGAAGAATGAGGGCGCGGAGCCGTCGTCGCAGCTGTCGCCGCCGCTGCCAGCGACCGTGAGCGCGCTGGAGATTGAGGATGAGGAGACCGATGCCTCCTCTGCCGCGTGCTGCCGCATTTGCCTCGAGGCCGAGTCTGAGATAGGTGATGTTCCTATGTGTTGGAGAGTGCAATTTTGTTGTGTCAATTGGATTGCGTTGTTTCAATTCTTTTGGGAATGCTTTTGTCTATGGCAAATTTGGTTCTCTGATTGCAGCAAGTAGGAAAAAAATTGATGTGTATTGTTGATTACTTGCTTAAAGTGGTTAAGCATCTTCATCTGGTAATCCAAAATCTCAGCGTGATGTATGTTCAAATTTGTTCTGTATCATAACCTAATAGGCAAGGATTAGGTCATTGGATGCATGCCAGGGAATAGGGTAGCATTGAACCATACCACAAGCTTTAGCTGAAGGTCATTAGCTAGGACAACAAGGTAATGCACAGTTAGTCAGCTTACAGAAGGTCATCACTTTGTATATGTTCTTGTTATAGAAATTAAAATTTGGCTTTACACCCTCCTTCCATCAACATCTCAGCTGCTTTAACTAATTTAACAATTGTCCTGGAATCTGGACAAGATCTGCAATCACATTATACCTGAAGCCTAAAGCCAACTCTAATACCCACTACTGCAAGTGTTAGCAGGCTAGGTTGCACGGACACGCGAGTCAGACACGACACATATCGGACACGAGATTCGTCATTTTCTAAAAAATGGTGACACGGGGACACAACTATATTTTCCTATATATATATGCATATGAATTATTTATTGTTTTTCTACGTGTTTATCAAATTGAAAGTGTAAAATAGGAATATGTACCTCAAAGATGAATATATACCCGGTTCCATCTCCTAATTTCACAGAGCAAGAAAAAATTATGACCTGCAGGCTGCAGCGATGAAGATCCAAATGTAACATAATAACGGCTAATTTGCATGCTTAAATCTTAATCATGTTCGACCAAAACTAGTTACCATGAGCTTTGAATCTCTGATGCATGGCGAAATTCTGATGCATTAACCGGCAAGAACTACAAACTAGAACTACAAAGAGAAGCATTAACCAGCAGGTCCAGGACTACAAACTAGAACTACAAAATAGTGCATTAACCAGGAAGAACTACAATCTAGTAATCATTAATCAACAAACACTCACCGACTCACCGTCGTGTGTCCTCAATTCGTCTCATCACCAAAGTGGAACAGAAGCAGGCACGGTGATGGGGAGAAGGTGCAGCGACGGGGTGAAGGGGAAGGGGCGGCGTCTAGAGGGAGGGGGTCGCCGCCGGAGTTGGCGACGCAGCAGGGGCAGGCGGGCGATGTCGCGGCTGCTTGCAGGGGTCAGTGAGAAGGCGCGGTGGGAGAGAAGGGGAAGGCGCGGCATCTGGAGGGATGGGGTCGTCGCCGGGGCTGGCGACGTAGCAGGGCCGGGTGGTGCGGTGTCGCGGCTGATGGAGCTAGGCGGCATCGAGGGGGACTGTGGGGAGTGAGCGAGACTGGGATGGAGCTAGGGTTAACTGATTTGAGGGAATAGTAATGGGCTGGCTACTGTTTTGGGTCGAATGGAATGGGCCCAAGTGTCCGATTTTTTTTTTCTTTTCGCGGCGCTAATTTCAGACACGCCTGAAATACGTGTCGGAGCCGTGTCCGTGTCCAACACGGACTCGGCACCTTGCAGACATGTCCGTGCATCAGAGTTAGCAGGAATAAGTGTCATTTTACTCATGATGAACATCAACCATTATGGATTTCAACCTAATTGTGCGAAAAAAGAGAAATTAACTGTTTATACATCATGATGTACATTGGGTCAATATTGCTTTTTATAATTGAGCTTGCAGTAGTGATTTGGATAGCACATATTGGCTGGGTTCTTCAATTTTGCCTTTTCCTGTCCAACTAACTGGTGATCTAATTCGAAGCTTCTGTATTCATGTTAATTATTTTTTATGCAGGTGATGAGCTGATATCACCTTGCATGTGCAAGGGAACTCAGCAGTTTGTTCACCGTTCATGCCTAGACCACTGGAGGTCTGTTAAGGTACTGTGACTACTGTTTCATCTCATGTTACATTTTTCATACCATTTTCTTAAGGAAATCTGATAGTTACAGGTCATGTAAATGTATATATGTGTAGCTTACATTATTCACGGCAAGAAGCTTTTCTTAAGCAATCACATGATATGCGGTGTTGCTTTCCATTGCCAACACTATGCTGTATACCTTAGGTTTGTAACTACCACATTGAGATATCAGTGGGAGATAAAGGGAATATATCACCTTGAGAAAATGCAAAAATGCATAAGGCAGTGTCACACTGGTTGAACTGTTATACGCAGAGTAATGCAATTATTATAAAGGTCTTGTGTTGTACTGTACAAAGAACATAAAATAACAATGCAGCCTAGTTTTTAGGACCTTGTTTCTCTGGTGACAGTAAATGGCAGATTGGCAGTGCTCCTCTATGCATTAGAAGAACCTGGCCATTTGCTTTATTAACCATTGTTTTCGAATGGCAGATTCTGAAATTTCAAAGATGCACATCAGTACATCAGTGACAGCTTTAGATACTGGCGGTGCATTATCCATTAGGGGTCGACCTCCATCTCACCAAGCCATGATCTTTCAGCTTGATTTGGAGGGTACAGTGTAGAGTCTTGGATGCAATTTGTGCCACTCAAAGGCTCTGGTCATGACTGGAAAGGATGCAACCTTCTATTAGAATCTGGGTTTAACCTGTTCTTTATTCCTGAACTTCGGTTATTCTCTTTTTGTTAAAGATTTCCTAACTAGGTGCTATGTTCTAAATATGATTTTTCTTCACTGATATCTTCATTCTGAATGGGGAAAGAAGTACTACTTCTGATTTTTATGCTTATTTTGTAGGAAGGATTTGCATTTTCACACTGCACAACATGCAAAGCTCAATTCCATCTTCGAGTGGAAACATGGGAGGATAACTCATGGCGTAAAATGAAGTTTCGGATCTTTGTCGCAAGAGATGTTATCCTTGTGTTTATTGCCGTTCAACTTGTAAGCTATAACATTTGAAAGCACTTCTTTTCATATTTGCTTCCTTCAATAAAATGAAATCCGATATCTTTATTTCTAGAGATGTTCTCAGGATTCTTTCTATACAACTTATGAACTTCAACATTTGAAAGCACTTCTGTATTATATATTTATATGCCTCCTGAGGCATCAAGAGTTAGATTTTTCTACTTCAGTTAAATGATGAAAAAGCATCGCCTCAAGCTGGAACTTTTGTTGCATTATTCACAATTTTACATAGTAAAAGCTACAAATACAGACTACTTAGCTGAAAGAAAAGATCCATCTCAGTAGTGTTTCATCTTAACTTGTTGCACTACTAGGTCATCTTTTTAAAATCTAAGTTCAAGCAAGTGAAATAATTATTTGTGTCGGTTTCACTGTTTGCAGACTATTGCTATGATTGGTGCGATTGCATACTTTCTAGACAGGGATGGAAGTTTTCGGAACAGTTTCAGTGATGGTTGGGATCGCATCTTGTCAAAGCATCCAATACCGTTCTATTACTGCATAGGTATTCAAATCACTCCTTTTCTCATGCATGATGCATCTGCATCGTTGATATTTTTGACCTGAACATTTGGTGATTACAGAGGGATGCAATGCACATTTCTCTCCTGATCGAATCATTCCGAAATGTTACATGTGACGGTGGTCCCTTTGTGTTCCAGGTGTTGTGGTTTTCTTTGTACTGCTTGGTTTTTTCGGGTTGATAGTACACTGCTCGTCCTTCAACGACAACCAAGATCCATGTCTAGCTGGTTGCCGGAACTGCTGCTATGGTTGGGGCATCCTGGACTGCCTTCCTGCTTCGTTGGAGGCTTGCTTTGCCCTGGTGGTGGTTTTCATTGTCGTGTTCGCCATCCTGGGCATTGCATACGGTTTCCTCGCTGCAACTATGGCAGTCCAAAGGATCTGGCAGAGACATTATCACATTCTGACCAAAAGAGAACTCACAAAGGCAAGAACTCATTTATAATTCCGAATATCATTCTGAGCATTAAGCAAGAAAATTACACACATTCTGGTTAAAGGATAACCGTTTGAATATCTCAAACTTTTTAATCTTGATAAGCGTGTAGCTAGTTTTGCAAGTGAGTAGTATTCAATCAGATTCTTAAATCTACATTTTTTTATAAGCAGGAATACGTAGTGGAAGATCTTCACGGGAACTACGCTGTACCGAAGCTTGATCCGGAGCACGAGGAGCGGCTGAAAATGCTAAAGCTCCTGTAGCCTTCATGGCAGCAACTACATGGCGTGTCCTCGCTCCATGCCAAGAATTGGGCATCTAGACCACTGTAAATCCTGCCTATATGTAATCACCGTGTGCCGGGACAAATGTGTGTTTTTGGTCATCAGTTTTACCCTGTCGGTAATGCTCGTGAGTGAGTGAGTTCGTCGTCGACAAATGATACTCATGCTGGTACACTAGAACTCCTGTCTGAATTTACCCTGCAATGTCCTTGTTTTACCATCTGCATAAAATCTGCCGCACGCATCCGACAGCAGAAATGGTTTGGTAACGGATGGGGTCTTATTCCATTACAGTCGTGCACTTCATGTGCTACAGACACGTACACACACAAACTATTTAATTTAACGGTCAGCCTGCGCCGGTGCCGGTGACGCCGAGGTCAGGCTTGCCGTCCTCCCTGCCGGCGCCGAACACCGGGCCGCCCTTGCCGGCGGCATCCTGGACCCTGTCCTCGAGCTTCTTGACTGGTAGCCCGTGCTCGTCCTCTCCTGACAGGAGCTCCGTCCTTGGCGGCGGCTGACGGCTATCCTCACCGCCGGCGGTGGCCGCTCCCGACGTGTACGTGGTCGCTGTGAAAGCGCCCTTCGGCTGTGCACCTTGCGCGCCGGACATGATGCTCGATCGGCTGTTCCTTTCTGCTCTGTGGATCGGATTGCGCTGTTCGTCTTCGGGACCTCGCTTTAAGTAGGCGACATGTGGTTACGTGTCAGTGCCACCTGTATCGACCTGGTGCCACGCGGAGCCTGATTATACTGCTCAAGAATATTATAAAGGTATATTTTTTTATTTACGAAGGAAAGAATAAACTAGATCTTTTTTTATTTGACATTTTAGATAAATTGCTTCCTTCAGTCACAGAAAATATCGGTTTTAGGCACGTGCAAGCAAACTTTTAAAACTTTAGCTATTGATACCATTTGCAATATTTAGATTGAACACATTAAAATGATATATATATAAATTTGTCTCGAAAAAATTTCATAAAAGTATAATTTTATTAGGTTTTATAAATCTAATAAGACATAAACTAATAGTTAGATCAGCTATATGAAAGCTATATCTGTGTTCAAAAATATTTTTATATTTTTATTAGTACATATTCACATAAAATATATAAAAAGTAACGACCAAACTAAATTTAAAAAAAACGTTAAATATAAAAAAGAAAGATAGTACTTATTTTAGCTACATACGGTCAGCTTTTGGCCCATGTCATGAAAAAGGCCCAGACCCAAAATAAAAGAATAATGGGCCCTTGTATGCGTCACACAGGCCACTGGCTTCTCAAAACTGAAAAAAAATAATAG
The DNA here is from genome assembly GCA_036346255.1 of Ampelocalamus luodianensis. Taxonomy (NCBI): domain Eukaryota; kingdom Viridiplantae; phylum Streptophyta; class Magnoliopsida; order Poales; family Poaceae; genus Ampelocalamus; species Ampelocalamus luodianensis. Next base: position 24,644,094 of record CM070632.1, on the reverse strand, counting down.
GACAATCGAGTACATGCCACTCAATAGAACTGTGTTATACGTTTTGCAATCATATAAAATGTAATTCACGATTTGCTATTATATATAAGATCCAATTCATCTTTTGCCACTTTGGACATTTTGCCCCTGTCTTTTACAAATTTACCCCATCTTCCTCCTCTCCTTCCTCTTGCATGCGCCTCGTCCACCACGACGCAATCGTCACTCCGCATCAACCACAATGCAACCCCCGCTCTCCCGTGCAGTCTTCGAGTGCTCCTCCTGTGCGCGTCTCCTCCTCGAGCGTCACCTCCACCTCCACACCCACTGCTTCTTCCCATCCTCCCCTCCCTCCACCCCCGACCTCGCTGTCGTCCAGCCCTCTTCCGCCCCTGACAATGACGATGACCCCTTCCTCCCTGTTGGCTTTGTCTTCGCCTTCTCGACCTTATCCCTTGAGCGTCACCCCATCCTCGCCCGCTCCGCTTTCGTTTTCTCCAGCCTCCTCTCCTCGCTGAGCTCGAGCGCGCGCTCGCCGTCAACTCCGCCGCTGCCTCCACCCCGGACCCTGCCGGGTCCATGGTATCCGTCAAAATCCTCCACGCCCTACCCCTTCTTACTCCTCCCCTCCCTTCCCCTCGTCACCCCCGACCTCGCCGCCGTCCAGCCCTCCTCCTCCCCGACAACGATGATGACCCCTTCCTCCCCACCAACTTTGTCTCCGCCTTCTTCCTCGAGCGCCACCCTATCCTCGCTCGCTTCGCCTCCGCTTTATCCGGCCTCCTCACCGAGCTCGACCGCTCGCTCGTCGTTGACTCCGTCGCCTCCTCCACCCCGGACAACCTCTACGCCCAAGCCCGACGGCAACGCCATGCAGCATGTGGCTAGGGCTGTGCTGGACGCTGCTCCTGCCTCGTGTAGCACCCACGCAGGCGAAGTCGCCGCCGCGCGGCGACACTTCCTCGACTCATACCCCTTCCCCCACCTTGTCAGCGCCGCCGCCAACTTGATCCTAGAGGCCACCTCCCATTCATCCTGCATGGGCAAGAAGAAAAAAAAGAGGAGAGAGAAGGGGAGAAAGAAGAGCGGTAAGGGCAACATCAAATTCTAAAATGACACTCTATATAATAGTAAATAGCGAATTGCATTCTACATGATGGCAAAACATAGAACGCGGTTCTATTGAGTGACATATTCTTAATTGTTCCAAAAACATAGGTAGGGGTCACGAACCGGCTAGGTCATGTTAGGTTCGCCTTACTTTTGAGTCCTATTGATTCTTCGGCAACAACGGCAGCATCCCCATGGCAGACGTCGCGAGCGTCTCCGTCGTGGACGAACATGACGACAATGACTGCGGAAACTTAGAGCCTTTCTTCTTTGATGAGGCGGCGACACAGGCAGCGGCGGCGGCAAAGTGGCGGAAGTGGGAGGATGAGGAGAAGGCGCAAGAGGAGGAGCTGCTCACACGGGGAGGGAAGCCCACGACGCCGTCATCGATTGGATCCGTGAGTACGATCCTAAGCTGGGAGGCTTTGTTTACACCCGATTCTACATGGGGGACTTCTCCACATTCGACATCGACGAGGAGTGTAAGCTCTCTCTCTCTCTCCCCCCTCAATCCCCTTCCATGGCTAGCTAGCTAGGAATTTTTATCCCACGTTACCATACAATTCGTTCTATTCCATACTGGATTCGATAGACCATGTGTGCACCTTTAACTTTTGGGATTAATGAGGTAATCGTGCACAATACAACAACCTCCACGATCCCAAAAAGAAATCTCTTCCATTTTGAGAATGTCTGGCTTCTTTATACCTCCTTCCTTCCCTCGATTCTCTATGCCTGGTAGCCGCCCGCCAGCTCTACCTACCCTGCTGGGGCTCTCATTGCCAACCTTAAGGTAACTCGCTGCCACACAAGGTATGGCACAAAAACACACGCACTACACCACACCTTGAGAATGATTGCAAGTTTATTATTGATCTCTTTGACTCTTTGGAGTAGTTCGTTTACTCACTACTATGTAGAATCTTGCCTTCGAGGTTTAGTCCAAGACCAACTTTGTCATCTTCTCACTGCCAAGGCCGTGTACTCGAAGCAGCGGGGTAAGATCAAGGGGTGTGTCCGTGTGTGTGCTGACGACGAAAACACCAAGTTCTTCCATACCAATACCTCCCAAAAGATGCGCCGCAACAATCTTAGAGCATTTGACATTGAAGGTGTGCAAGTCTCCTACAACATGACGCCAAGGCGGCTCCTCTGTACTCCTTCTCGGGATCACCAGGTGCTACCACAACCTGCACTTGGAGTTTTGACTTAGAAGCACTCTATACTAACCAGCCCAAAGCACTAGATGATGAGTTGATCTCAGTGTTCACCACTGAGGAAATACACCATGTTATCTGCCACATGAACCGGCACAGCGCCCTCGGCTCAGACGGCTTTGGACCTAGCTTCTTCCAAGCGACATGGGAAACTACCGGTCTATGTCTACTAGCTCTTCTCCGGGCTTTCCACTCCCGGCCAGTCCAATTGGAAAGGATTAACCAAGCATTTGTTTTGCTGCTCCCAAACCCCGGCAAAGCAAATACTTTATAAGGTTTTCGGCCAATATCACTACAAATTTACTCAATTAAGGGGATTACCAAGACACTCACTGCTCGGTACAACGACAAATATCTGACCTAGTGGATGTCGACTAGACCAGCTTTCGGAAAACTTCATCTATGCCACGGAATTGATCTAGTGCTGTCACAAACGCAAGGTTCCTACCATTGTGCTCAAACTATATTTTGCCAAATCTTTCGACTCCGTCAATTAGAATAGCCTCCTATGCATTCTCTGGACTCAAGGCTTTCCTGATTTGTGGTGCCAGTGGATGGAAGATTTATTCCATTCCTCCAAGACAGCGATTCTGCACAACATAATCCTGGGGCAATGGATGAACTACAAACAAGGTTTACGACAAGGCGATTCCCTGCCCCTTACCACTTCATCTTGGTCGCCGAAGTACTTCAACGACTTATCAAATGTCATGGCGGAGTTCGACATCCTCTGAATGTGACCAACCATGTACCATTCTCCAATATACAAATGATATTCTGATCATCTGCAAGGCGGCGTGATCTGACATCACTGATCTGAAGAAGCTCCTCGATCAATTCTCTACTGCCACCGGGTTACACATCAATTACAACAAAAGCACTATTATGCCAATGAATGTGGAGCCGGAGTTAGTCCACTGGATAGTGGGTGCTACAGGATGCAATCTTGAAGGTTTCCCGCAAACTTATCTCGGACTTCCCATGTCCAACGTCAAGCTCAACCTATCTGCCTTTGCACCGCTCATATCCAAGACCGACAAATACTGGCAAGTACTGTTACTCTCTCTCGGTGGGCGCATCATTCTTGTAAACTCAGTGATGGACAACCTTCCTACCTATGTCATGGCTACGCTGCTCTTGCCCAAGGGTGTTGTCGAAGCACTAGAGAAACGCCGTCACGCTTTCCTCTGGATTGGAGAGAACAAATGTAGTGGCGCACATTGCCATCGCATGGGATAGAGTCTACCAGAGCAAACAAGAAGGTGGTCTCGGCGTTAAAGACATTGCAGTGCAAAATTGGTGCCTTCTCCTCAAGCAACTTCATAAGCTTCACCACCCCCTGCAATCAACCTGGGCGAGCTGGGTGTGGGAGCAATATGATAATAATGGCCTGGATGCCCAATTGCAATTGGGGAGCCACTAGTCTACCTTGCAACAGCTCTTGCCCGACTACCGGTCCGCGACGTGGTACTGAAATTGCAGAAATATGAACACATCAAAAGTTGCACTCAGTTTGTACTGAAAATTGCATAGAAACTGGTACTGAAAATTAAATCCAAATGGTATGCAATTTTTAAGATGATAATTATTATATCTAATCTAACTTTTGTAACATTTCAGTACAGTACAGTACAGTAATGTGTCTAGATAGAATAACACTACGATAACCACAGTGATAGCAAGTACTTTTGGTGGGAAAAAAAGGCATATTACATAATTGTGCAGAGTTTCTTCAATCTAGAATAGCTTTAGTAGAAGATGACCATGACAGAGTAAAAGACTGATATTTACTAGACCAACTTTCTTGCATCTGACTAATCTAGTAATTTAACTCATAGAGATAAGAGAATAGAGAGACAGAAAGACATAATTCTGGAGGCAAGCACTTACCAGTTTCTGCTGGATGAATGGTGCCACGTCCTAGCCATCTAGCTGCAGTACCCACATTTGGTATTGCAGTACTTTGAAATGTAACAAATAGACTCAACAACTTGGCAAGAAACCAAGCAAATCCAGCATATGTTTTCCAGAAACAGCCAATGTAGGGTGTTGTAGATATACTTATGTTTTTGGGAAAATGTTGCACGAGCAAAAGTTGAAGGGGAAACAATGAATGGTCAGAACAAGTTATTGCATTCTCTTATTCTCTAGAGTAGAGGATAAAAAACTTAAGTTCAGAGCACAACTTCGTATAAGAATCAACCCAAAAGAAGAACAAAATCGTCAAACATATGGTCAGAACAAGTGGTAGCTCTAACCATTCAAATGTTTAGGGTCCTAATTCCTAGATTTGACCATATAACCAACCCATCACTTTAATTCAGCAACAAAGCCAACATGCATAAACATAAACCCGCCCCTAACATTCAGAAAAAAAGTCTATTCATTGACGTGAAGCAGTCAAAGATGTGAAGCGGTACATCAATGGAGAAAGATGTGAAGATGTTAAACATAAATCCACCCCTAATATTCAAAAACTATGACTAGGCAGTCAAAGATGTGAAGCAGTACATCAATGGAGAAAGGGCGGTGGCACGCCACCTTCCTCCCGAGTGATGATGGCGGCGGTACCAATCTGGCCATGGTACTTGGGAGCGATTGCGAAATAGCTAGATCACATGAGTTTTTTGCGGATACGGTCCGTTTGCAAACCGCATTTACATTTTTGACCATGCGCAAACTGTATTTGCAGAAATGGCAACGCGGGCGCGCGGTCACCCTGCGCCCAGCGCTGCCGTGCCGCCACGTCGCCGTGGGCGCACGCCCACCTGCGCCGCCGCCACCGGCCGCCACGTCGCGTGGGCGCACGCCCACCCTGCGCCCGCGCTTTTTTTCCCCAATTTTTTCTTTTTTCTTTCTTTTTTTCAATTTTTTTAGACGTAGAAATATTTTTAAAAAAAATTTGCTACAGTGTGGGCGCACGCTCACCCTGCGCCCACACTGTAGCAAAAATTTTGTTTTTTGTTTTTTTTAAAAAAATATTTATGTTTATTTTTTGTAAGAATTTTTAAATATAGTAAATAGGGTCCAAAAATTATGAAATTTTTTATGGAGCCTTCTGACACCGTGTACTTACTTGAGTAATATTTTCAAAATTTTATCCATTATGAATTTTTCTCGAAAATTCATTTAAGTATATTGTAAATAGGGTTTCATCATTTCATGTGACTTGGAATGATTTCATGAAATTTTGTCCATTATCCCACCGTCCCTCCTCCCTCATCCGCACATCTGTCGCCTCGTCCAGAAATTCTGGCACCAAATCTTACAAAATTCCCGGCGCCAACGCCGCGGCTCATTCTCCGCTCGGCTATAAATACCGAACTCTTGCACTCACTCGTCGCTTGACCTTGATTGATTACTTCCCCCGAATGACTGATCGATTACTTCCTCCGAAGGGCAGGTAATTTGTGCTATGCTTTTGCCGTTATTATCGTAGTTATAATTAGTCAGTCTTAGTCAGCTAGTCGTAATTAGATAGTTTAGGGGTAATTAATTAGTCGTAATTAGTTAGTTGACTAGTAATGAATTAGTTTAGTAATAATGAATTAGTTTAGTGGTAATTAACGTTGTTAGTCGCATGTAAGAAAATGTTATGGCTTAAATTGGATACTTATCTTTTCTTAATTTCAAAATTTTTTAGATGTGTTTCATGAACACCTGCGCTGAGAAGGGGGGAGGTTTCTGTGTAGAGTTGTGGTGCATACTTCAGGGTTTGGGCTACGTCTACCGACCAGAGTATCATGGCTTCACTATCAACAAGTACGGCAAGGAAATGTAGCGCGTCAAGGTCACCGTCTACTCGAAGAGCCATCTACGAGGAGACAGACCCTACCACTTCACGGTAGAGAGAGCCAGACAAGCTCGGGATGCAAGATGAAACCCTAATGTAGATGCTATTCTTTAATACTGCATCGCACTACAGGCTCGATAGGCTTGTACATAAACCAAATAGGCAAAATACGTGGCGTGTAGATCATATAACGATGTACCGTAGCCTTCGAAACGCACACGAGTCGGAGGTTACGATACATCGTTATATGATCTGCATGCCACGCATTTCCCTCAGTTGGTTCATGTACAAGTTTATCTAGCCTATGGTACAATACATTATTAAATAATATCATCCAATGCAGTGATGATATTGGATACAGTATTAAAGAATATCATCCAATGTAGTGATGATATTGGATTGCACTGGGATGTTATGCGAGTGACAATTATTCTTCCTTCCTTCAGATATCTCCAATGGAGTTGAAATGCAGCGTATTTTATGCAGCGTTTTTTTATACATTCTAAGTCACATGAAATGATGAAACCCTATTTACAATATACTTAAATGAATTTTCGAGAAAAATTCATAATGGATAAAATTTTGAAAATATTACACAAGTAAGTACACGGTGTCAGAAAGCTCCATAAAAATTTTCATAATTTTTGGACCCTATTTACTATATTTAAAAATTCTTACAAAAAATAATCATAAATGTTTTTTTAAAAAAAAACAAAAAACAAAAAACAAAATTTTTGCTACAGTGTGGGCGCAGGGTGAGCGTGCGCCCACACTGTAGCAATTTTTTTTAAAAAAAATATTTCTACGTCTAAAAAAATTGAAAAAAGAAAAATTGAAAAAGCGCGGCGCGGGGTGGCGTCGCGCCCACGCGACGTGGCGGCCGGGTGGCGGCGGCGCAGGTGGGCGTGCGCCACGGCGACGTGGCGGCATGGCAGCGCTGGGCGCGGGGTGACCGTGCGCCCGCGTTGCTATTTCTGTAAATACGGTTTGCAAACCGACCGTATTCGCCAAAAATTCAGATCACATACCAGCAAAACAAATCGACTAGAAACTACATACACATGTAGATCCACCTAAAACTAACCTAAAATCCAAATCAGTCAACAATGGGACATGAAGATAACGCCTCATGAACTACAATTTCCCCAACCCTAGAACACATCAACTACAAATTGAATCACCCAAAAATAGAGTGCGATTTCACATATCAGCTAGAGTTGGCCCTAGATTGAAGCAATCTCACATAAATGGCAAAATTCATCATATACCCTCTTCATAGTTCAAAATCTAGAATATACCCTCCTACACATCAAAATTCATAATATACCCTCCTCTAATCTATTTGCTTTGCAAAACACCCTATTTATACCTTTTCAATGTATTTTTTCATATCCTTGTGTATTCCATCACTTGAAATGACCAAAATACCCCTGATTAAAATTTGTGCACATTATTTATATTTATATCACTTGAAATGACCGAAATGGAATATTCATAAATATTAAACAACAATTTGCATCAATAATCAATTCATCAATCACATTTACTTCACAGGCAACAAACAAACTCACAGTCTCACAGAGTCAATTCATCAATCACATTCACTTCACGGTTCACAGGCAACAAACAAAGTCTCACAGAGTCACAGGAGCAAACAAGCCGGCGAAGTCGATCGGCGATCCCAGTCGCCGCGCAACCGCCTCCTCCGTGCATGGGGGCCGACCCCAACCGACGATCGCCTCCACAGGCCTTCACCGGCCTCATTGCCGCTTGCCGCTTGCCCTACGCGGCGCGGCCTGCAAGAAGACCGCCCGCCCGCTTAGGACGCCGACGCCGCACCAAGATGCCGGTTGCCGCATGCTCGCCGATGCTCGGTGCCTCGGTGGGTACTAGGGGATAGGTCCGGTGGTGGGAGGGTGCTGAGCACCCACTAGCACCTACGGTGGTCGCCCACAGGACCGGCGATAGGCCTGGCCGGAGGTCGACGAGCGCCGAGGAGTGCGGCGCCGGTCACCGAGGCGCCGAGGAAGAGAAGGGAAGGGAGGCGCCGGGGAAGACGAGGAAGGGTAGATGATCTCACGATCATCTGCGCGCTTGAATCCGCGCGCGCCTCGCTGAAGCCCGCGCGCGCCTCGCCTCGATGCCGCGGCGCCGCTTCGCTGGAGCCGCGGCGCTGCCTCGATGTCGCGGCGCGCCTACGCTGGAGCGCGGCGCTGTTCGCCTCGATGTCGCGCGCGCCTCGCTGGAGCGCGCGCCTCGCTGGACCCTAGCCTGATGGGAATGGGGTAACGGGGGATAACGGGAATGGGTGGCGTTGGGGTAAAATGGGTGGGGGTAAAATGGGTACATTAGGTCCTAAATACGGTATAATACATGTTTATACTTTTATCTATACAGATTAGTATAAAGAGGGTGTTTTGTAAAGCAAATAGATTAGAGGAGGGTATATTATGAATTTTGATGTGTAGGAGGGTATATTCTAGATTTTGAACTATGAATAGGGTATATGATGAATTTTGCCCACATAAATAGGAACAAAAAAGGCACACCAAAATTGAGCCAAAAAACCACACATCAAACCGCTAGAACTCCGTTGATGCGGCTGCTCACCTTCAATACAACCAATTGAACTGACAAGAGCTCTCGGCGAGCTCCTGCGTTGGCATTTGGGCTGCTTGCCGTCGCAAAGCGCCGCCGCTTGTCGCGAATCACCTGGTCGCCTCCTTGCTTTCTATCCCTCTTTAGTTTCTCAGCCGGAGCACTCTCTCTCTCACACACATACACACACACACACAAAACGTGAGTCGTTAGATAGAAATAACAGATCGGGTTTGTGCAGTACTAACCAACAACGCTCATGAGCCTGTTAAGCAGAAACACATAAGCGCAAGTCTCAAAGCAAATTAGAAGGCTAAAAAAAGACTGAAACTTAAAGACTTTTCAGGCGACTGTGCACAAGCAAAATTGTTTTTGTAACTAGGGTGGCTGCTTCGTGTGGGAATTGAGTCCGAGGCTGCTCCATAAAAATGGACTAAAGGTCACTCTGCACCTCAGGAGATATGAATCTGCATAAAACTTGGACTTGGAGGCAAAAATTATGGAGCAGGCCCTAAAAATGCAATCCCTCCTCTCATCGTAACACTCTTCCCTTTCTTTGACACAATATTTCATCATGCAAAAAATCAATATAATCCTCCGCTCTCACCGGCACCAAAATAAACGGATGCGCTACGTGGAAGTTAGCATGTGTATGTGCTACATGAGAAAGCTCACCTTCAACGCCCATGCTCACAAAAATAAATAAGTGCACACGCGTGGACCTGTTAGAAATTTTTACTGTTTTGGCCCCGTAACATAATATATTTTCAAAAGTAGCTCCATTCGGAAGTAATTAGCAGAAATAGCCCGTGAATAGGAGACGTGCCGCGGCTAACGGGCGCGGGAGGCGTACCAAGACCGGGCGGCGGGGACTGCCCCGATACCAGGCGCGGTTCATCGGCTCCCCCGCCCCCGGCCAACCCCGCGGCGCCACCTCCGCCCCGGCCCCGCCCGCCACCTCACCTCTCTCCTCTCACCTCTCTCTCTCTCTCCCCCGCATGCCGCATGGGGGCCATGCGCCCACCTATTTACATGCCGCATAGGGGCCATGCGCCCACCCCTATTTGCATGCCACCCACCCCTACTATTTGCATGCCGCATGGCCACCATGCGCACCATAAATAGTTAGGTTAGTTAATTATAATTAGTAGTTAGTTTAGTTAATTAGTATGGATAGATTTCGATAATTTTAAAATATATTAAATGATTTTAAAAAATTATGAAATTTTTTTTTGTGTAGCATTCTACTACCATTTACTTATTTCTATAAATTTTTTATAATTTTATTCGTTCAATTATGTTTTAATTTTTTACAATTTTATTCGTTCAATTATGTTTTCGCTAATTAGTATGACTGTATCCTTAGTAACATTTATTGATTGATCAAAGATTTAAACCAGGCCTCGAAGCACCACGTGTTGATTGTACAAAGCTTTGAACCAGGCCCTTCCTCTTTTCACACCGATTCACACCAGCTATTGATTGTTTGAGCCAGGCCCTCCCTCCATCCGGCCATGTGTTGATTGTTTGAGCCAGACCCTCCCTCCACCTCGCCATGTGTTGATTCTCCGAAGACGAAGCAGGCAGGCCCTCCTTGCATTTGCACCGAAAGCAGCGATGTCACTTCCCTACATTTATGGCTTAATTTGCGGGGCGCGGGATAAAGATTCGTTATAAATTGGAGAGAACTTCATTTGATATGTCAGTCAGTCACTTGTTCATTTCAGTGAGCTCGCGGGAGAGTGCAGAAGGGCAGAGCACACAAATTTCATATCGCAGTGATCCCGCGGCAGAGCAGATAAGTTGAAGTTCATTTCATTTCGACTATATTTTTAGCTAATTTTAGCAATGTGATTAGGGTGTAATTAGATGAATTTTAGTTTGTTATTGCAGTAACATGAAGTTCTCACTAATGTTCTTTATCCATGTGTTGGTAGGCATGTGTCTACCGGAGCTACTAGACCAATTCTACGATGAGGACCACCGGTGCAAGCTGTGGCTCACCGCTGACGCGGATGGCCCTCCGCCCCTGACACTTCGGGCGGGGAGGGACTGGTGGGCGCTGGACGAGCGTTACACCCCGATCCTCCGGGAGACGGGCTTGTTGCCCTTTGCGAGGATGGTCTCCGTTGACCGCGGGTTCACCCTAGACGGCAGCTTGCTGTCCGCACTTGTTGACAGGTGGAGGCCCGAGACACACACCTTCCACTTTCGGTGGGGTGAGATGACAGTCACCCTACAGGATGTGTCGGTGTTGACTGGTCTCCCGATCCGGGGTGTGCCGCTTGTTCCGACCCTGAGTGGGGACTGAAGGCGAGCTTGAGGCGCTTTGGCCAATCTCTCCGGAGGGTGCACGTGGTGTCCCCCGGGCATGGCTGAGGCAGTTTAGGAATTGCCCGCAGGGTGCACCTGACGAGGTCGTTAGGACGTACCTCATTGCTTACCTTCTCCAGCTCTTTGGTTGGGTCATGTTTCCAACCACAAAGGGCGATATTATGAACCCCAGCTTCATCCAAATCGCCGAATCTTTGGTTGACGCGGGGGCTGGGCCGATGCCTCGATCACCGGGATCGGCCGTCCTTTGCACCACATACTGGGGTTGTGTGGCGCCGCGCGCGGTAGCACCGCTTCCAACTCGCCATCCGCTACGTGCTCTGCACTGTGGAGTTGGGAGCACTTCCTATTGGGCGGCCGACCATCGAGAGCGCGCGCACCGTACACTATAGACGGACCCGCCCACATGACCCCATAGACGCGCCGACCATGGGCTTACGGTGGATCGCTGCCTGCTTGCGCCGGGCGGCGCAAGACCGCGAGTGCTACTCGTTGTACCACAACGAGTTCGAGTTGTTGCACGAGCGACATCATCCGTGTCCATGGCATCCTACTTTCCTGCTCGATATAGCGCCGCACGGGATATCCCTGCAATGCATCCAGGACATACCACTGTGGAAGACGACCTGTCACCTGGTATTCTCGCATATGGTGGAGCCTTACGCGCCGCAGCGCGTAATGCGACAGTTTGGTGTGTACCAGATCGTGCCCCCCCCGGACTGCAGGCCCCTGGATCGAGCCGTACACACGTGAGTCAAACTTAATTCGACTATTGTTTGCAGTCCTTACGTCTTATTTTCTAACATTAATCTCTTCGGAAATGCAGGCAAACAAGGTGGGGTGGGCAGATTAGGGACTGGCCATTGCGGCGGCAGACCGGATTCGGCATGGATGAACGCGGCCCATGTGGATGTCTGGGGTGAGCAGCGTCCGTACGACCGTGAGTCGTACCGTGCGTACATGGAGTGGTACGTGCCACGAACGCGCGCAAGACTGACCATTTCTCCTCCGGAGCGCGCAGAGGAGGTGACACGGCCGACGCAGCACCACGAGAGCCTCCGCCGCACGTACGATCGTCACAGCGCTTCCCGACTTGACGGCGATGCGACACCTACCACCTCGGTTCGGTTTCATTGAGTCGTACCTTTCATTAATGAACATGTTACGTATGTCATCTGCGATTAGAGGCGCGCGCAGCGTCTGAGCGCATCGGACGACGCTCAGGCGATTTCGTATAGAACCCACCGGGTATAAAAAAGTTTTGAAGCACATCTCGGCGGAGATGAAGAAAATTGTAAAGAACTTGAGCCGCGGTCGTTCGAGGGACGACGCCCATCAACTGGGGGGGCCGTGCTCACCCGCTGGGTCACCACGACCTAGGGAGTCCGGCAGACGTCATAGCGTTTCCGGGTATGGAAGCATGCATCCAACTGGCGCTCCCCGTCGGTCATCTGCACTGCACATCCGGGAGGTACGGGGTTCTTAGTTTATGTCCAGAGTGTTTACCTGTACTAACATCGTTCCGTCTTGCAGCCTTCAGTTCCCCGTGGGGGTGACGGCCAGTTCACGTCGACTGATGATGAGGATACGGGCCTCCCAGCTCGTGTGAGGGAGCAGTACACAACACTAGGGGACGATCAGTGGCAGCCAGGGTTTCTAGCGTACTCCGGGCAGAGTTCCTCCGGGTTCGGTGCTCCACCGTACGTCCCAGGCCAGAGCTCCTCCAGGTTCGGTGCCCCACCGTACGTCGCAGGCCAGAGCTCCTCCGGGTTCGGTGCCCCATCGTACGTCCCAGGCCAGAGCTCCTCCGCGCAACCGGAGTTGGATGCCTCCACCGTGGATGAATTCCTTGACTTCTCCCCGGTGATCACGACGACATGTACGCCTACGGGCTCTTCTCCGAGTCACCATCGGTCCACCTCCACCTCAACGATCTCCATACCCCCTCCGAACCGACACGCGTTCTCCGGACCGGTGGACGTATTCGACGGGTCATGCTCGGCGCAAAACAAGGCCGCGCACGCGGACGCAACCGCAGCAGGGAGAGAGTAGTGGCTCAGACGAGTGAGCCATATAGTATCGCGTGTTATGCGATTTTGTTTTACTATATTTGTACACATATTTTGGTTCCTATGTGTGTACTTGCCACTGTAAAATATAGGAAAATTTCGGAACTTTTTTGTGGAACCTCCCGTGATAGTTTTGTTTGCTTCTTTATTTTTTGTAGTAATTTGAAATGATGATTCATAAGCATATCGATTTTCAAGCATATTAGACATTTGTCACGCCATTTGGTGCGGCGTGACATTGCATAACTCGCGTTTGAAGTTGGGATCATGTTGTTAATGCGAGTTGCGAATTAAAGTAGACTTTATAATAAAGCTTGGGCTTGCACGCGCAAAGGGTTTGGTTACGTGCATAACAAACAACATCATGCACGATGCAACAAACCGACCGACTCTACGATACATATGCGCCTTTTTGGAATTGAAATAAATTCGACATTCGATGGGCGACTAGTGCGGAATGGCGGACCTCTGCGTGGAGCGGGCCATTTTCCTTCTTTGCGCTCGTTGTTGGACTCCTCGCAGCCTCTTTGGCCTTGGCCGCAAGTTCCCTCTTTTGTCGCTACCCGCCTCGCGAGCCTCGCGTTCCCTGCGATTGCATGCCTCGAGATGAGCTTTCGTCTCCCGACGTATACGCTCGTTTAGCTCGTCGTTGCGGCGCTCCTCCTCCCGGATCTCGTGTGATCTTTTGTCATTCCACTCGTAGAAGTCGAGAGTCCACTGGTCATGCGGGTGGATCTCCCTGTCGATCCACTTGCGGTAGTCACATAGTGCATCCGGGGACTACGAGTAGATGGGAGAGGTTGTTAGTGCGCACTTTCAAAGAGGAAAGTTACGGAAACATACTTGTAACAGATCTAACCGGCTGCCGATAACTTCTCGTGTCGAAACGACGATCGGGATAGTCAGAGGAGTAGTTTGTACAACCCCAGTAACGCATGCCTAGGCTTAGCGGATGCTTGGACTTGAAGAACTTGCACGGGTCCCTGCACCAGCAGAGGGGCGGCGTCTCCCCCTCTGGTGGGTGCTGCGGCGAACGCTCGGTTGGAGGGTTCGGGCTGGGGTTGCTGCTACGCGGGGCCTCTTTGGCCTTAGCCTCATTGTGGAGAGCTGCGATCCTGGCGTCAGTCTCTTGCCGGACCCGGGCCGCAGTAGCCCTTGCTTCATCGTCCATCTCCCCAGCAGCCCTTGCCAATACTTTGTGAAGATGACTCAGGAGCGCGAGATGGTCCGAAAAATCAGGGAGGAGCAAGAGCGGCGCGTCAGCGTGGACCACATCCGTCTAAACGGTAAGGAGGATGAGCTTGCTAGGAGGAGGGAGCGATTAAGCTGCGTGAAGCGACCATCAAGCGCCAAGAGCAGGAGCTCAAAGTCCGGAGGCACTCACAAGAAAAAGAAGGATGCAACAACCATCTTCGTATGCGACAGAAGGGAAAACAACCACGCCGCACTCCAAAGAGAACAATGTAATACACCCAGCAAGTTAAATTCTCTAAGGCATGTTAGGATTAGTGGTGGGACTAGCTAGAGTTCCACACATGCCATGTATTGTTTCATGTACTGCACATGTAGCGTTGCATTGATTAGTACAAACAATACTCAAACGTGTTCTTATTTTTACGTGGGGGGGAATTTCTACGTTCATTGATTGGTACAAACAATACACTTACACCAAATACCGATAAAAATTCTGACCGAATAAAAATTCTTAAGAAAACAATCTCATGTACCACAATCGGCTTGGATTTCAAATACATAACTGAAGTACAAGTTACAACATATAATACACTTCTTTTGGTACTACTCCTCACGCCTCGCCATCGCTCACGGGCATAGGACCCTGTAACGTCCTTCCGCGTCGTGTTCCGCCCACAGGTCTCTGACGAATCTGCTCCTGTGGGAACGTGAGCCTATCGGGTGACCGTGGGTTCTGTCGCAGGTCGTATCGGGCCTCCTCAGCACCCGTGTCATCGTACACGGGGGGCGTCACATGCGGGACTGGCGTTGACAACAAGTCGGTGAGCCAAGCATTAGGATCCGTAGTATGATCCGTGGAGGGCCACCAACTCGGCTCACCTTGAGAGACGATTTGGTAACCGCCGGGTACGCTTCACCTTGCGGGTGAGTGCGCATAGGTACGAGTGTAGCCCGACTGGCACCATGGCGCCGTATCGCCCATCGGAAATTGTCCGAGAATGTCGGACTGCGAGGGAGAATCTGGGATGACATCCGCGGCTGCGGGTTGCACGTTCGTGCTGTCTGGGATGTCCTCTTCCTGCCTCCGCGACGACGACGGCATCTGCGTAAGGTCCCTCCGCGAAGACGAAGGCGTCAGCGTAGGGTCCCTCCGCGACGACGACGGCCTCAGCGTACGGTCCCTCCGTGACGACGACGGCATCAGCGTAGAGTCCCTGCGTCGGAACTGCGCGGACGATCCGCCGCGTCGTCTTTGCCGCGCGCTGGTCGACTTCGCTCGGACGGGAAGATGGAGGGTGAGAGGTACGTGACGACGCTCCGTCCGATGCCTCAGGTCGACATCGCTGGGCCTTCCACAGCTCATGTTGCGAACGACCCGCTTAACATCATCAACAATCGTCTTAATCACCGTAACAAGGTGTTCTACTGTGTTGTTACTACCCCGCTCGAGTTCCCGGCGGCCACGCTCCACAACACTCTGCAAACGGTCCACCTGCTACCGAACAAACAAAATTGTGTTAGTTAATCCTAAGTCCGAGGGTGGTTACTGTACTACGTGCTCAACGTACCGAGTCGTCACGGCGTGCTGCACGGTGCGGGTCCAGCCCCAAGCCCAAGCGTTCCGCGTGGCTAGGATCTTCAGGACGGGCCGGTGGGACGCCTGTCAACCTCGTCCGCGTGTGCCGTACGTACCACTCCAAGTGGGTGTCGTACGTCCCTTCATCATATGGCCGTGCCTCCTGCAAAACGGAATCAGTGGCCGTTTGCCACGCATCTACCCACGGCTGCTGCGTCTGAAGCCAGTCGTCGCTCTTGCGGCCCTTCTTCGTTTGCCTGAAAGTCAAACAAAATCAACAAATTATGGTAGGGTAATAACACATGAGTAAACGACCTACAATATTATTAAGCAATACATTACACTTACAAGTGACTACGCCTCGCAAGCGGTCGCCCTAGAGCAGGGGGAGTCTCCTGGTGCAGTCGGAACTGCCTCATCACCCGTTGAGGGTTGTAGGGCTCAACCATATGGGAGAACACCAGATGACAAGTTGTCCTCCAGTACGCCTCATCCTGGTGGCATAGCAAGCTCAGACCGTCGGGCGCCGTGGCCTGCACGAAGACATCCGTCCAAGGAGCCCATATTACGTCGTCCTCGTGCAGGGCCTCGAATTCGTTGTGGAATTCGGGGTATACGCGACGCGCTTGCCCCTAGCCCACCCCAAGATCGCCATATCCATCGGGATCCCATGGTCGGGCCTTCCACGGATCCTCGCGTCCGCCCAACCATAGAAATGTTGTGTGTGCGGGTAAGGGTGGACTGGAGACCGGAAGTACGGCCGTCCTACAGCAAAGTGCTCCCACGACCACAGCTGTAATAGCGTGTGGCAACCCGAGAGCACGGGCTCTGTTCTCGCGGCGACGCCGCGAGTCGCCGTGACAAAGTCGCGCAGATGAGCGCAGCACAAGATACCTGAACCCCAACCGCATCGCGGCACATCTCATCGCTCGGCGTCCACGATGGACTCGCAAGGTGAATATAACTCGGGTACACCAAGTCCCCCTGCGTGCTAGGGAACATGACCCACCCGAATAAAAATAACAAATATGCAATTAGGTGGCATCGAACCACCTCCTCCGGTGCGTTATCTGGGCAATGCATGAAATTTCGCAGCCAAGCGTGCGGGATGCCCTTATACTTGTCGGGGATAGGATGCCCGAAGCGATGATGGAGACGCGCCTTCCAGTCCACGGACCTCGGCGGGGGAACAACTGCACGGCCTCGCACCGGCAGGCCGGTTATGAAGCTGACGTCTTGCAGAGTCACGGTCATCTCCCCCCACCGGAAGTGGAACGTGTGGGTCTCCGGCCGCCAACGATCAACCAAGGCGGAAAGAAGGCAAGCATCAATCAGGAGGTTCTGCCCCATGTTCAGCATGCGGGCGAACGCAATCAGTCCAGATTGACGAAGCCTCGGAACAAACCGTTCGTCCAACGGCCACGTCTCCCTCGGTCCCCGTGTCACCAGAGTTGGTGGTCCATCGCCACCGATCCAAGCATGACAGCGATGCTGGGCGTCCCATGCCTCCTCAAGTAGGGGTGGTAGAGTACGTGCCATTGCTGCAAATACAGAGTAAGTAGTTAGCAAAATCTAAACGCTATAAATTTCAATAAGCAAATATTAATTACGTAATTACCAAATCAGAATGCTAAGCAGATTGCTAATCAGATTGCTAATTAGAATGCGCTGCGGCTTATGATCGATTCAGAACGCGCTGCGGGTTTATAAACGGAGAAAAATACGACAGTGAATGAGATCAGATCGACAAGATCGGAATGCGGCGCGCTTATGATCGATTCGAGCGCTGCGGTTTATAAACGGAGAAAATACGACAATAATGACATCGACAAGATCGATAGCGACACGACGTGACGTAAGGTGAGTCAAAACAAAACACAAATAACGAAAAAAAAAAAACAAAACGATGAAAACCAAAAACTTTCGTGCAATTGCGCGCCGCCGGCGACCTCTGCGCGCGTGTTTGCAATCAAAAGTTTAGTGAGCAGACAATTAACTGCGGCAGCAGATATTTTGCCCTCATTGCAGGGATCCGGTGAATGTGTTCTTATCGCATACGCTAACGAATCCATCCGGTACAGTTCTGAATGTATAAAATTATGAAAAATTTAGACGACCAACTACACGATATCAAGAGGCTAAGCAAATCGTAATTTTTTAAAATTGCTAATACATTTTAAAATTTCTTGCAACCCTAATCCTAACCTAATTAACTAACCTAATTAATCCCTAACTTTTACTAACTCTTTTTTTCTATCATGTCCGCTAAAACCCTAACTACCATTTTTTTAAACCCTAACTAACAATTTTTTCGCGCGCCGTGGCGCGCGTGGCATCGAGGACGGCGCATGGGGCGTGCGGCATCGAGGACGGCCAGACGGGGCCATGCGGGCGCGTAGAGGCGCGCGGCCGCATGCCGGAGAGAGAGTGAGAGAGAGAGGAGAGAGTGAGTAGGGGCGGGCGGGCGGGCGCATGGATGCCATGCGGCGTGCAAATAGGGCGCATGGCCCCGCGCGCATGCGAGAGAGAGAGTGCGGTGGCGCGCGCCGTGAGTGGCGCCGCGGGTTGGCCGGGGCGGGGAGGTGATGAACCGCGCTGTATCGGGGCAGCTCCCGCGCTCCCGTGCCGGTACGCTCCTCGCGCTCCTACCGCGGCACGTCTCCTATTCACGGGCTATTTCCGCTAATTACTTCCGAATGGAGCTACTTTTGAAAATATATTATGTTACGGGGCCAAAACAGTAAAAATTTCAAGGATTTGTTTGGATACATAGTGATCCGATTTAACATCTTCAAATTGACTCAAAATTTGAACAAAAATCCCTTTCAATCTAAAAGAAAAGAATTGGTTCTTAACCCTCTATCCAAACAAACTCAAGTGGGAGCGCTAATCGGACGGCCATACCCAATCCGATCCCCAGCCGGTCACCACTCACCACAACCAAAGCTCCTCGTCCCTGTTGGTTCCTATCTTGTTTCAGGGCTTCACCTCCACCTCGCGCCACCACACGTCCACACCACACCCTCGCCGCCCCCGCCCTCCTCCTTCCCCTTCCCCTTCCCCTCCTCCTAGTGAAATGAAATGAAGCATAGATGCCGCCGCTGCTACGGCTCGTCGGAGTGGTGGTCCCCGCTGGCTCCTCCAAACCCCACGGCCGCCTCCTCCAAACCCCTCTACTCTCCGCCTCCAGCTCAGCATCGCCGTCCCTTGGCTGCCGCTGCCGGCGCTCCTCCTGGTTCTCCAACGCCGAGCCCGGCGACGACACTGCTAGGAGGTGGTGGTACGACGACGACGACGAAGACGACGGCGACGGCGGCGGCGTGTTTGGTGGCGCCGAGGAGCTGTTCGACGAGCCATGGTTCTCCAAGGTCCATTTCTCCCTCCCTCCGGACTCCAGTAGGCAGTAGACAATCCAATTGCAAGCGAGCAGAACACCTATACAAACAGTAATAGCGGTATTAGTATTCATCCCACTGCAACCGAAATTGCGGAATGGAAATTGATATTGAGACCGATGGTCAATCTTAATTTCCCCCCTTGCCTTGAAGTCTCCTTTCCACTCGCCAAGTATATGTTATGCCATTGCCATGTAAATCCCATCTTGATGAACAATGCAAGGCCCACTCAACTCACAATATTGTGCTGTCCACAGCTAGTTGTTACTGCATGCTCGTCTTCCTAGTGGAGTGGAGTGGAGTGGAGCCACAATTCGTAGCTTACCTTCCCACTTCAGTTAGACCATCTCCAATGTTGTGTTTTAACCGGTTCAAATAAGGAGAGAAGACATTGAATCGATTCAATACATTAGAGGTATCGATTTCAACAAAAAAAATACATGAAACCGGACTCTACTTCGGAGTCGATTCAAAGCATTAAGCAACTCATATGAGTATTAAATAACTACATAGGAGAGAGTGTGGTTGAGAGAGGATATTATTATTTTGTAGTTTTTTAATGTAACGTGGGTCTCAGTTATTAGTAGGAATTGGTTCAATATATTAGAGAAAAACAAGCTCGATTCCTAGAATGCTTATGTGGCATGACTTTGAATTGAAATCGGTTCAATACACTAGAGATGCTCTTAACCCTTTCTAGTTGTTACTCCATATAAATACAGCGCCCATCAGCTCAGCTCAGGTCTCTTGGTTATCCATGGTTTACTTGCGCTTTTTTGTATTGTTCATTAATCAATTTTTGTTCCTCGCTGCATGGCAAGTTGGCAACGTTATGCTGAAGCTTCATGCTATATGTGCCAGGTTTTCAGGACGTACGGGTATGTGCTACCGGTGATGCTGGCATCCATGTTGGTTGCGACGGGGCCAAAGGCTTTCCTGATGGCCATGGCAATTCCACTTGGTCAATCGGCCATATCCTTTTTGCTCGCCGCAATCTGGGGAACAAGAGGCCGGGGCGGTAATCAGAGGACAACATTTGAAGAATCTGAATACAACAGCAGCGACTTTGAAGGTCAAGAAAAGTGGGGAGAAAACAAGACGTATAACTACTATAACAGGACGAGCCGGAGCAGCTACCAACAGTCATCAGATTCAGATGATGCCGGTCATGGCACCACCAACAGCAATAGAGCAGATCAAGGTGCAGGTACTAGTACTAAAAGCGGTTTTGGAGGATGGGATGAGCTCGACGGTGACGATTACAACAGCAAGAGGTCGCCTCCTCCTCCTGGAACTCCTACGGCTGATGATGCTGCGGTGAGGAGAGGAGTCGTCAGCAGGCGGCGCGTGTCGACGAGGAGGATGGGCAACAGGTATAAACAAGCGCCCCTCTTGATGCGTTTGTTGGTGGCAGTTTTCCCATTCCTTGGGTCATGGTTCAGAATACTCTAAAAGCCACTAGAGTCACTCTACTAGTCTGTCAACTAGAAACCCTTCCATGCCTTGGCGCGTGGAACCGAAGACGCTACACTGTGATCAGGACCAAGGAACCGTTGGTGATGGAAGGCACGGACATTTAGGCGATAGTTATAATTATAGAAGCAAAACAATTACGATGATGTTTACTACACCTGTTAGAGTATTCATAGTATTGATGTATATAATTTCTTATCAGTAACATTTTTTTCGTGAGTTCCTAAAATCATTTTAGATCAGATAGTACAATGGTTAGAGATTCGCACAGGCAGAATGTGGAACCTATGCAACAATAGATTAAAAAGAGTAGGAGAGTTGCCAAACTGTATAGCTACAACGGACCAGATACAACATAAGAGAAACCGCAATAGGTAAAGAAAAAACTGAAAAAAGGAGATAGAGCGGATGCTCTATATTCAGCTGGGCGTAGGTAACTATTGTTCGCGGAAGGTCTCAAAAGGGTAATATGTCTATGCCGTTCTAGAGTCGATAGGAAAGGAAATATACATATCAAGATGACATAATACTGATCAAAGCAAACTATATGCCTTGTCGATCACAACTGGCGCTGTAGGCGTTGGGTAGACGGTAACATAGGCATGTAGGTGACAAGCAAAACACACACTTCATACGATCACCTATAAGAAAAACAAAACACTAGTCAGTGGAAAACCGAAAAAATATGTGACTACATATTAGCCAACATAATATACTTGTTTTTATTTGTTTCCTTTGCTGGACAAACGTTTTCTGTTGCATCCACGGAGGGTGGTACATCATGAGGCAGTGGTTGTTGTGGCCTGTGAAGTAAACACAGTATGTAAGGAAGTGTTATTTGCAGGGCTAGCTAAAGTGCAAAGTTGTAGTGCGCTGGCAAGCAGAGGGTATGGATTCTAAAAAGAATGAAGTAGTATGTTGGGAACATATATGTTTGGTCTTGAATTAACTAACAGCATGGTTATCAGATAGCTATGGAACGCTATAACTGTTGGCCAGCAGTTGTATGTAAAGACAATGGGTATATACAGTATATGGCCAATACAATTGCATGAATGAATGATGTCATAACAAGGCGTTTGGTAAAGTGTCTGGTTATGGGGCATACCGTTGGTTTGTTAGGAACTGCAAGAAGTGTCTGAAGATGTACGACTGCTGATAGTGTTGACAGTATCGATTATCTAGTAGTGTGTACAAACGAATTTCGTAATCATAGACAGGAAAAGACCATAAAAAGGAAGTGTGTTTAGATGGATATTTTTGTAGGGATGAATGTACGACAGATTTAAAAGAACACAACTTTTGATTGGCAATCTTTTGTTGTTGTTACTGAAGTGTATTTTACAGTGGGATAGTAGAAAGCAGCGAACTGTGTAGAGTTGAATAATCTAATCATAGATATGGAAAACTCGTAAAAGGGTAGTGTGTTCATTTGTTTTGTTCTATAGATACGAGTACACTATAGGCTCTAAAAAAATGTAGAGGCTATTTTTTTTGCTCTGATCCGTACTAAATTGTAACTTATAGTATAGTAATAGAGGGCAACAAAACTATCTTAACGAAGTCTAAGTGAAATAGAATAAAATGACAATGAATAGGAACAACAAATCGTAAGGTAGCATGAATAGTTAGCTGTATGGACTGTAACCTGTCCCGAAGAGTTTCAGCTGGAGTGTTCTTGTCGTCGGATGAAGCCTTCCTTTTCAAACAGGGATCATATTCGCTGTCCTATAAGTGACCCATAGTTAGATAGTATATAATTTTTCATGTATTTCTCTGTCTGCAGCAGTATGATGGACCAAACAAGACATTTTTTTTGTGTGGATATGACATGTGCATAAAACTGTCGTACTGCTGCCATTGATAAGTATGAGAGGAAAGTATGATGTCATTCCTTACCTGCCTGGATCCAGATTCTTTATCGAAAAGTCTTTTGCCTGTGAAAGTAAGTGTGGTACATAGATCCTTTGTGCTGCGAGTAAAACACAGCAGTAGTATTGGGGCAGGCACAACGATGCAAATGTTAACTATTGTATCAGTTACATATAAAGTGTGTTGAAGGAGATATACCTCTGCTGTTTTTCTGTTTCAGCGTTATAAACCTGTTGCGGAGGAGGCATTGTGTACGGCAGTGCCTAAATACGTGACAAAGTTCAGAGCGTGAGAAGCATGAAATAATAGGGTCAACTGTAATAGGCAATCAATAGTATACACAATTTATTATGAAGGACTCTTCAGCGTTTCTGCCTACTATGTTGGGCATTGTCAGAAGGGACAACAGGGGAGAATGCAGACCCTAAAGAAACAAAGCAAGAAAGGGAAAGCTTATCGTTGTAAACATTTCAAGAGCAAAGAGGTACAGAAACATCAAAAGCCACATACGTGGCCTTCTCCGGGAAACAGCTCCCTGGGATAGGGTAGCACCATGTGATCACCTGAAGAAAGCAAGAAGAGGTAAAAGCTAAAAAAATGGGAGCAAAGAGAACAGGGAAAAACAGCAGCCAGCAGGCACACGAGAAGCAAAAAAGCGATAAAACACTAAAATAAAAGAAGAACAAAGTGCTACCTGAAGCAGACTGCGACGAACCCAGGACAGAAAGCGTTGAAGAAGCAGGACGACTAGGGATCATAATAACAACATGCGCACTTGAAAGCAATACCCAAGAATGAACAAAGCGCATCAGATAATTACGTAGGAAAAGAGAAAGCAAGTTGAAAGCACTGAAGAACTTGTAGGAATAGTAAAGACGCATAGAAACGCAACTGTAGGTAGGCAAAGTGCACCACACAAAAAACGAGCCCAAAAAATTGCAGGACCGCACTCGAAAAACGACCATGGGGAGAAAAGATATGGGCCAACTATAAAAACAAAGCTGAACAAAACCGAAATGATCTTATCACGAGGTAACAACAGGAAGGCAAAGAACAGTATAATAGTAAGATGAGTTCTATATTAAGCGGTAAGCATACGTAAATAGACTTTGGGACGTATGGTAGATAGAGAATACGATGGACAACACCGAGAATTAATGTAGATGAAGCGTACGCCTGACACGAGTACACCACGTAACAGAAGGATGACAAAGGGACCAACTACAGCAACACAGATTCTATAATAGACGATGAGAATTCGCTAAATAAGGAAAGAATTTGAGTACTACGACTGCAATCCTAGACAAAGGGGCTATAGCGGTAGAAATAGAGGAACGGTTATAGGCCTTGGGCTACACTATACAGGGAACGGACCAAAACAGGTATAACGATGCATAGGAAGCTAATAAACAAACAAGAAGCATAACAACGTAATACAGGTAGAGCACAGAGTACGAGAGAACTAAGCAGGCCGACCTATCACCTAGACCACATAGGAATGTAAGAAACCGCTAAAGGACCAGAACGAGGCTTACCTCGTTGAAGACAGGATGAAGAGCACAGAAGACGCACAACCAGTCGACGAAAATGTGTAAATAACAATTAAATCTGTATGCAGAGAACAGGCAACATACGAGTATAGGTGAAGGGGTGAACAAGTAAAACACAAATAACAATACAGGATGTGACGCGCAGCACGAGCTAATAAACAGACAAGAAGCATAACGACGTAATACAGCTAGAGCACAGAGTACGAAAGAACTAAGCAGACAGACCTATCACAGACCATATAGCAATGTAAGAGACCACTAAAGGACCAGAACGAGGCTTACCTCAGTGAAGACAGGACGAAGAGCACAAAAGACGCACAACCAGTGGACGAAAATGTGTAGATAACAATTAAATATGTATGTAGAGAACAAGCAACATAAGAGTATATGTGAAGGGACAAAGGGGTAACACACAAATAACAAGGCAGAACGTGACGCGTAGCGCGAACAGCATTACACAATAGATACGCAGAAATGAAGAAGGATGTACATAAAATAGAACAAATGCACACCGTAGGCACAAAACAACAAGGAAAGAGGAGTTTACACTGCTGGAGTGACAATGAACGCAGGCGCAGAGGACAGGTATGAACAGCTATGGAGGCTATTAACATTCGCACTAATTTAATATGCAGGGCCGATAACCACTAAACTAATTATGACTAGTTAATTAATTACCAGCGAACTAACTAATTACCTCTAAACAAATCAATTACCAGTAAACTAACTAATTAATAACCAGTACACTAGCTAATTATGGTAATAACGATAAAAGAATCCAACAAATTACCTGCCCTTGGGGGTAAGCTATAAAAAAAAACCGAGTGACAAGCGACGAGGAGTAAGCAAATACTTGATCTCCAAAAAAAAATTAATTATGTTAGGTTCTCTGAGTTCTCAGCGACGAGTGCCAAAATGAGAAGCGAAAGAGCGACTGCAATATCTCGGTATTTATAGCCGAGCGAAGGAGGAGCCGCTATGTTGGCGTCGGGAATTTCAGATGCGTTGTCTATGCGTAGCACTGCGTGCAAGGGGGGCAGCCGCGAGGAGTCAACAGATGTGCGGAGGAGGAAGGATGGACAGTTCAAAATATGGCCACCGAAGGGGGCTGTGAGGGAGGGGGGAGCGTAGGGCTTGCGGGAGGGGCCATGCGTGTGGGAGGGGGAAGGGGTGACACGTAGTGGGATAAAATGAGTACACATAAATGGAATTGTGAGGTAAAATCAGAACGAGTAAAATTATGGAAAAAATTACACAAGAAAATACACCGTGTTAGGAGCATTCACATAAAACTTTGTATTTTTAAAATGCTATGAAATTCGCGGATTATCGGTCGAAACCCTGACTTAACCGTCGAAACCCTAAATTAACCCTAACCCTAACATGCGGCGGGCAGCGGGGCCATTGCACGGCGGTAGTACGACAGCCACACCACATAGCGGCCGTGCGACAACGGTGATGTGGCGGGCGCGAGGCGTCTCCGCATGGCGGCCGTGCGGACGCGGCGTTATTTTTGCCAAAAAATTTCGACCACCACAACTTCTGTAAATACGATGCCAAAAAGTGTTAATACTGATAAAAACTCCTGGATAAGAACTTTCTTGGGATATTTTTTTTTCTACATGGGCTATTTATTTCTCTTGGGCTGAAATGAACCAAGTTTGAATTATTTAGTGTGAATTAAATGGCATCCGAGGGCTATTATTTAATGCGTGATGTGGTACAATTAGGAGGTTGTTTTTGTTGTTAGTTTAGAGATAAGTAGGATTTGTTTTATTAGAATTTTTGAATTACTTTTAAACATAATATATCGTATGCTGAACACCATTAGTCGAATTCTTTTCAAAGGATGAGATCTTTTAAAAATGAAAATTTTCATACATCACCTCATCTGTTCTTTATTTTGAGAGAAAATGCTAAAAAATGCTATGAAAATGCTGCGATGGAGCTTGGAGCACCCGATGCTTTGTTATTCCCCCTAAGACTTTTGGGTGCTACCTGCCTAATAAAAAGAGTAAATTTCGTAAAATCACTCCTCTAACAAAACTATCGTAAAACCGTACTTAGTATTAGCTTCATAGAACCACACTTACTTCTACATAATATTTCACAAAACCATACTTTTCAATATCGTCATATGCAACGAGCTTGGCATCCCAGGCCTACCCGTAAGATTAACAAGACCATCTTGTGTTTGTTTGCTGACTTAGAGGTAATTGTACCACAGTGGATAGCAACTAACTCATCAACATGATTGCATGTCGTGGTGGAGCTGCCAAAAGAGCTTGGGCTCTTTCTCTTGGAAGCCATCAATCGAGTCTAGGAGGCATATGCAGGGAGAGAAGCGGTAGGCTGGGCGTATAGAGGTGACATGAAGCGGGATGCAACGGACAAAAATGGCATGAAACGGGATGGCCTTGTAGTTTGATAAAGGAAAAGTGCATATTTTAACCTTCAACTATGGCCTTAATCCGTTTTTCAACCTGCAACTATAAAATTATTCACTTTGGAACATCGAACTCTCTAAATCGTCTAAAACACAACCTTTGACCCATTCTAGGACGATTTTGCCCTCATGTGGCATCCTAGTTGTCAAAGGATGCTGGCATGGCACATTGATCAACAACATATCAATTAAGCTAGCAAATAGAAAATAGTTGGCCCACAAGTAAGCCTCTTAATCCTCCTCCTTCCTCTCTCCCTTCCTCGCCTCCTCTCTCTCTCTCTCCACCCTTGTGCATAGCCCCGATCACCCTGACAGCGCGAAGCGCACTCCTCCGCTCGTCCTTCATCTTTGCCTCCTTTGACAAAGATCTCGAGGAGTGTGCATTCCATCTCTGGCTATGCCGTCGTTGACCGTCGTCTTCTTCCTCTATTTCTGATCTTCGCGGTCGACCCCATGTAACATCCCAATTTTTGAATTTCAAAAATATTTTGTGTAGTTTAGTCCTCTGAAAAAATTCACCATTTTTTGTTGAATTAATAAAGCTTAAATGGGATTTTTAAGTCAAAATAATTTAATGTGATTAATATGAACATCAACTAATTCAAAAGTTATTTTATTCGAGTTCTTTGTGCTTTCAAGTATTTTCCAGATGGATGACAATAACAATTTAATGTGATTAATATGAACAACAATAACAATAGATAGATGACAACAACATCTTAGAAGTGACTAACCCAATAGTCACCACAACAATAGCACGAATTACACATTCATACTACCCATATCAAGTTTTAAGTTTTTAAAAGGTTGTAGTATAGTTCTTGCACGACCTTACCAAGCAATGTCCATAACCTAGGACGAAGCTATTCGAATAGTTTTAACCCTGCAGGGGTGTACCAATGTACCCACACGCCAGACCGCAATTGCCACATGATGAAGCACACTACCTTAGGTGTGCCGGCACGACTAAGTCCTACGAGACATTTCCAATGAATGATGCTAATTAAGAGTCGCGACAACCCGAAGGGTAGGGTGCACCGGCCCAGCCAAAGCAACTGCGGGTGCTCTTCCCCTTATAAAAACAATTTTAACCACCTGCGACCCCGAATTAACACCTCCCAAAGTACTTAGTCAAGAGAGGTCTCATATCCCTCTCGTGTGGTTAGAACGCAATAAGCGTTTGGCTTAGTGACACAAGTAACTCGGTCCTTTGGGACTTAGGCACCATTCCAATCATACCCAACAGATCACACCAACATACCATTGTGCCCAAGTCAAGATATAATTTTTATTTTCAGTTTTTGATTTGCAAATTAGCAAAACACAAGAGCTAGACATAATGGAATAATATTAACATTTGTGTGATCAAGATCATCGACTAAGTCGATGATCGCCCAATACTACCGATAGCTAAGTATGGCTAAGCAATTTGAACTCGTAATCTACTAAGTGACAAGAGTCCATCCAACGAACTCTAATCACAGCAAATAACCTAGGCTCAGGTAGTAGAGGAATATCATTTACCTACAGATTATGCAACTATAGGATCAACTAATCAAACCAATTTAACAACAAAATAGCAATGCATGCATACAAGTTGCAAACAAGATATTAGACTTGAAAATAATGGGATTAACATGATCAAACTGCTTGCCTTGCTGGATTTGCTCAGTTTGCTGCAGAGGGACACTTTCGACATCAACACACTCGTCGGCACCTAACAAAAAAGCGAAAAAGAACCGATAAGAACGAAGAAAAACCGAAAAGACTCAACAGCCAACTTTCTCCAAATGCTCTGAAAATTTTACGGAAATAAGAGCATGATTTATAATGAATTTAGAAACAAGAACCAATTAATTTGGATCCTCGATGCAAAAGTTATGATCAAAACAATTCTGCTCAGCTTGAAAAATGCAATCTGCTACAATTCATCATAATTAAATTGTTTGGCATCAATTTCTAGAAAGGTGGTGCAGCTGAAATTTTTATGGCAAATCAAGCACCTCATAAGATGAACAACTCAATTGGATTCACCTCATTTGGAGCTATGATGCAACTTTTATGAATTTCCAAAGACATGAAAAAGAGCACAAGTTAATTGTATTTGCAATTCCTTCAAAAAGATTAACATGTTCAAAACCAATTTTACAATAAATTTCATTATTAGAGGAATCCAACAAATTTGGATTCACTCAAAAAGGGTTTACAGAGAATTAGTTATGCAATTTACAAGTTTAAGCAATTTTTAGTGCAAAATAAATCTAAACCTAAAGTTATTTTATTAACAAACATTTTCTGGAACAGCAACATGATTCAATCTAATTTTAGATTAAAGTACATTTAAAATAGAAACTAACAAAATTTGAACCATCCAAAAAGGAGTTAAAATGAATTACTTATGCCTTTTAGAAGTAAACTGATTTTTCAGTGCAACAATAATTCACTTCGGAATTTACATTAGTATTTAATACTTTTCTTACCGAGTGCTGAGCTAGCCGCACCTACTGACCAGTGGGGTCCACAAATTCCTTTTCTTTTTCAATTAAAATCCTAAATAAAATCTATTTCTCCCGGTGGGACCCACGTGTCAATCTCTAGGCTCATACGAATAGTGCGTGGACCAACGGTACACAGCCCGGTTCACCAGTGCATGGTCCCGGTGCGGTTTACTGTGCAGCTAAAGCCCTCGGGCCCACTTGTAAGTGATACAATAGAATCTTAAGGACATCCATTAGCTAACTAACCAATCATTAGCTATTAAAATGATTGTGATTTGTCCTAATCACGCCGCTATAGTGTTGCCGGCCCGTCCGACAACGAAGCTCTGGCTTCGCCGGAGGCTTGCCGGCGTTCCCGGCCACAGCAATGCAAACTAAGGGCAAGGATAGCTCCGCAATAGTCTCGCGCACAACTGGGTGGTGGCGGCGACCTCAAAGGCGGCTGGTAGCGGCGGCGCGACGCGGCGGAGCGGAGGAGAAGCTACGGCTACAGTGGCCAAGGTGATTCATCAACTTTTTGTGCGAATGAGTGCGCGCATAAGCAACAGGGGAGTTCACTGAGCTCACCCGTATGACGCGGAGGGACTGGGGTGGTCGGAGTTGGGCTGGCGGCGAGGAAGGTGACGGCGGCGATGGGGTTCCTCGTGGAGGCGATGACTCGGGATAAGAGGGGAGAAAAGAGAGGTCAAGGGAGCTTAAGTGAGACCCAAATAAAATGTCAAAGCAAGGAATCGATGAGTGGCTGGCTTACCACACCGGAGATGGGGGAGAAAGGGAGCGTTGCGGCCGAAAATGGAAGAAAACCTGATCCCGGCGATCCCTGTGATGCAAAGACAAAATTTGTTGAGGGGAAAGTGCAAGGATGCTCTAAGGCACGGGATGACGCACATCAGAGAGGATAATACCTCCCGAGCACGAAGTTGGCACGGCGGCGGCTCGGACGCGCGCTCCGGTGAAGAAGAATGGCACGAACGGGTTTCCAGAGCTACAAGCCAAAGCAAAGCTGCGCATTAGCAAAAATGGAATTGGCAGGGGATGTATAAGCTGAGGGACAAGGTAGCACAGAGCTTACCCGAGCAGAGAGCGAGTACGAGCTCCTTCTTCCTCAGCCCCGAGAGGAAGAATGAGTGGAAATGGGGATGCCGAGGGGGTGTTATGCGTGGGAAGATAGCGGAGTGGAGGCAGCGTTACGAGGCGCAGCCCTGGGAGTGGCCAACGGACGTGGCGCGATCACGGCGTGATCTGACGAAGACGGAGGCGCTCGGAGTGTCACGGCCGCGTGGCGTCCCTGCTCTGAGCGTCAGCGCGAGGGGAGGAAGAAAGACCCGACAGGTGGGGCCCAACAGACAGCGACCCAAAACGGTGCATGTGAGGGTCCGAGTAAGTGAGTAGGTGTGGACCGTCGGATCTGGACTGGGCGGCTTAGATCAAAAGAACGTTTGGACCGCCTAAGGGTTACGAAATCTAAGCCATTGAATAAGGATCGGACGGTTCGCGCTCGGTGCGTTTAATTGGTTTGGCCGAGTCAACTCGTCCGGGTCGGACTCGAGTCGGAGTTGGGTTCGGGCCCAAGGAACAGTAAAGGATTTGACTCAAAAGAATTCTTTGGATTCTAGTTTGACTGAGTCACAAAATACAACAAATAAAATCCTAAAAATGTGAAATAAATCACAGGGTTCCTCAGATGGTCTAGCACTCAAATAAAATTTTGAAACTCACTGTTCATAACTTATTTTCTTATTTTAATTTCAAACCTAAAGTAGGTCATTGAATTGTGTTTGAATTTTCTGAGGATTGAAACTAGTTCCAAAATTTTGGGAAAAATTATATTTATTCATGAAAATTATTACAGTATTTGAATAACTTATTTCCAGAAGATCATCACAAGTGTTTTGTTTCTATTTTCTTTCGGAGTTTCAATTTGAGTTATATGTTTTATTTGATTTCAAAAATTGCAAAAGCAACAAATCATGCAAATGCTCCAAAAATCAAAGCATGCTCAAAAGTTTTAAATGCTTCTTATTTTCATATCTTTGAAATACAAACCCAAAATTTGGGATGTTACACCTAAGGTCCCAAGCTCGATTTCGCCGCCGTTGAAATCAGAAGTTGAACCCTAGCGTCACCACCTCTATTTTTCATTGATTTCGTCGTCGCCGTTGTCTACTCCCTCAGTTTCTCCTCTTCGTGTTCTACCCAGTGCGCCCCTTCTCTGTAACATTCCTAAATTTGCCATTTTTCAAAAAATTAATTTAAATTAATTAATTAAAATATTTGGATTTTAATTGGAGTCTTTGCATTTATTTAAATTCCAAATCTGAAATTCCAAATTTTGATTCCATCGCCTCAATTCAAATCCCTTTGCCAAATTCCAAATTCAAAATTCAAAATTTGAATTTACTGGTCCCTTTCTTTTCTTTTCTTTTTTCCTTTCCTTTCCTTTTTCCCCTTTCTCTTTCTTCCTTCTCTCTTTCATTTCCCCCTTTTCCTTTTTCTTTCCTTCCCTCCTTTCTTTCCTTTCTCCTCTGCTCTGGCTCTTCGCTCGAGATGTGGCCCGGCGCTGCCCTGCACCCGCACGTGTACCCACACCCCTGCTCCGCGCTGCTTGCCCCAGCACCTCATGAGCCTGCGTGCCGCGCGCCTTGGCCCATCGCTGGCCCATGCGCGCCCCTCGCGCCCGGCTGCGCCCGCTCCACCAACGCCACCCCGAGTCGCGCGATGTGCCCGTGTGCCACACCCACGCCCGTCCTTCCCCAGCCCTATTTAAGCTGAGCCACCCATGTCAAATTCTTCACATCATTCTCCTCTCCCAAAGACCCAACTTTCCTTCCTCAATTGCCTCAGCATTTTGCCGAATTTCGCCAAAGAAGCCGAGCACCGCCGCAAGCTTCCCCACCAGAATTCATCACCATCGAGACTCCTCTGGCCACATCATCTTCACCCCCGAGACTCCTCTGGCCACATCATCTTCACCCCCGAGTTCGCCTTGAGATGTTCTTGCTGTGCTCACCTCCTCGTTCCCTGAAGATCGTCGCACCGTTGTCTTTTTCTTCATCCCCAAAACCGGCCACCGCCGCCTATCCTTGATCTCGCCTCTGGTGAGTCTTCTCGCCTACCCGAGCGAGTCACATCATGATCTGAGGCTTCCTCCTCCCTTACCCTCCCTTTTCCCTCTCTCTCCATCCCCAAGGTACCCCGCTGCCTTGCTTCTTCTTCATCGCCGGTCATCGTCGTCACGCCGCCTCCTCGGCCACCCTGACCCCACCATCACCTTCCCCTCGTCGTCGTGCAGCTCGTGCTCACCTCCCCCTCGTTGGCACCATCGCCCGTGCGCCTGACCGGCCCCTTTTTGCTACGCCACACCCTCCTACCACCTCAATGGGTCGCTGATGACCCGTTTTGCCGGTCGTCGGCGGCCACCGCGCCACCCCTAGCCAGTGTCGCCCCTTTGCCCGTGCGCCTCCCCCGCTCTCTGTCTGTGCTATGTTTCTTCTTCTTCCTTTCTTTGAGTCACCTACAAGTGGGTCCCTCAAGTCAGCCACTCCCTCTCTATTTCTTTTTAATGAAAAAGAAGATTCCAAGGAATATCCCCCCTCTCAATTTCCTGGAATTTCATTTCTGGCAAATCTTCTGGGTGTTCGTTCTCCTTCATACGAACTTCGATTCCATCGATTCTTGCTTC
The DNA here is from genome assembly GCA_036346255.1 of Ampelocalamus luodianensis. NCBI lineage: Eukaryota > Viridiplantae > Streptophyta > Magnoliopsida > Poales > Poaceae > Ampelocalamus > Ampelocalamus luodianensis. The sequence continues at coordinate 24,611,308 of CM070632.1, read as the reverse complement.
AAAATTCATCTAAATTCAGTCTCTCTATCGATACTAATTTTATAATTTTTGCATTTTATTTGATTTTCTATTATTTATTTGTCTCGATTCGCATGTGTAGAGTCTAATGCCGTCGAAGCCACTTTGGTTCAACCGAACGCAGTGATCCCAACCTTCAACGAAGGCAAGTCTCCTTTGACCATATTGTACCTATGTTTTTCCAAAATCTATTTTAAGTTTCAAATTATTATGCATTGCTATTTCATATAAAATAATAAGTTCAAATCCTAGGTTGTTAGTTTGGATAACAAAGATAGCCAAACATGCGGAGAAGACCACAGTTCATAAGAACACCAAATAGGCGTTCATAAGGGGAGGAAAGTTGAAGAGGTTTGCATGGTCGTCTATTAAGAAGATAGGTGGCTATCACAGCCCCAATTTCAGTTAATGGATTTTAGGTGCATTTCATGAGCATACATGTCATTTTGGATCATTTGCACAATAGGTTACATTTAAAAATATCAAATTCAAACAAATTTAAAACTTGAAATGGAACTTCCCAAATGAAAACAGGAGTTAATGCTTGTAAAGAACCCTAAGAAATAATTTAATCAAATACTAGATTATTTTTAACGAAGGGATATTATTTTTGTCAAATTTTTAGAGTTTAGTTTGAGCTTAAGAAAAATCCTTGTTCTTTCTCTAAACCTATTCGGTTAAGTATTTTAAACTATGTATTTAAATCATCTTTAGTGAGTTTTCAAAGTTTATTTGGGATCTATATCATCCTAGTAGCTGCTCTGAAAAATTATGTACTGTTATAATTTAAAAAAAAAACCTCGAGTCAAACTTTTAAGTTTGATTTTGATTCTAGTCAAACTGGTCAGACCCAACCGAGCCACTTGGCATTATAGCGACCCAAACCCATGCGTTTTGGCTTGACCCAACCTTGTGCCACTCGGACCGACCTGGGCCAAGTTCTTTTGACACAGCCAAACCTTAGTTGTGTGTGGGCTGCCCGATTTGTATCGGACTGTCCAGGTCAATCGGGCTGTTCGGACCACCAAACGCCTCAATCAATCTAGGCCGTCCCTTTTTAATCGGACATCGCCCTTTTCCTTCTGTTGAGTTTTAAAACGCGCATCATCTTGGGACCATTCGATCTTGATCCAACTGTCCACATAACTTGGGACGTTCGGACCTCCGAGCGCCCTACATGATCTGTGTTGTCCATCTTCAATCGAACCGCGTGCTTCCTTTTTGTGGAACCTAATGTGCGCGGGCCGTCTGATTTAAATCAGACCATCCTCATGGTTTTGGCCATTCGGATCATCCGAGTGCTCCGCGCGATCTGGACCACTCATTTTCAATCAGACATCGTCGCTGTCCTTCGTTTGAAATGTGAGTGCGCTTTACTGCGAGACCGTTAGATTTAAATCGGACCATCAGTATGAGTCGTGACGTTCAGACTTCTGAACGCTCCACTCAATCAGGGCTTTCCATTCTAGATCGGACCGTCCACATGGATTTGAAATGTTCGGACCGCCGAACAACATTTTCTATATAGACCGTTCAAAATAGATCGGACCGTTCGCGTCTTTTCACTCTCGAGCACATTGTTTCTTTGATATTGGTAGCCATGGCCCACTTGTAAGTCTCTCACCTTCATCTTCTCCATGCCACTGTGCCAGCTCCAAGCACATCGCGCTTGAGGTGGCTCCGCACCTGTGAGTGTCATTGCATGCATTGCCACTTGTCCTCAAGATGATGACAAGGCCTGCTCTGGTGCTGCCACGACTGACCATCATCGTCTTCTCCGGCAAAAAGCACCATTAAAAACACCTTGCCTTTCTCTCGGCCAAATTAGTGCGGCCATTGTTTCTTCCGCCTCACCGAAGCGTATCCTCTCGTCTCCGTGCCACTCTTTCTCTTTTACCATGCCTTACCCTTGGTGCTAATGTGAGTTCTTGGTTTTGATTGTAGTTTCTGAACCCCGAGGTTGTCCTTTGTCAGTCCATAGCGTGCCCAGAGCGCCACCGTTGTGGATTTCTTCATTCCGGTGAGATACTTTGCATTTCTTGAGCGTCATATCTTGACTTAAGATATAATGAGCACAAACCCTCAATCAATTCATTCTCTTCTTAACAGTGTGCTCGGGAATTTGAATTTTATTCAACTCCGGTCAACTTTAGCCCCTTCGCCTCCGTCTCCGGCTTGGTAGGCCATTCCTCGATTCTTTTCGACTTAGAAGAACAAAACTTATTCGGTAAACTTGTCATGTATTTTTCAGCATGTTGGCCTTTTTGCTATTCTATTTTCGATCTTCAATTGTTGTCACTCTTTTTAGATTCTGATTTGCCCAACGAGAGAGACTATATTGCCAAGACTCAAGAGAGTGAATAAGGAGGAGAGGGCCGTGACAGCCGCGAGCTTTGTCGTCTGCTCAAAATGAGTTTCCTCAAGGAGGAGATAGGATCTCACTCGGAGGAAGTCTGGGCAGGGGACCTACATGGTGAGTATAGACGCCACGTTGGTATTTAGGGTTAAGACTACGTAGCGTATTGAGAACCAGAGTTTGATTCGAAACTAGTTTATCCACGTCGCGAAGACTGTCTGCGATGGTTTTACGGCGGTGACAGTATTCGGTGATGGATAGATCGCCTTGGAAGATGTTGCGGAATTCCACCTCGATGTAGATAGCTCGATCGGGTGAGCTTGTTTCTCGCGGAAGATGGACTCGATGCTCACCCAGACCGAGCGGGCATTAATTGTCAGTCGGCTGCATGACAACGCCGAGGATTTCCGAGGAGCGTCGTTACCGTCGATGTGAGCGGTAAGACCGAACTTGCGGAGCACCAACCTGAGGGCTGCCGCCATTTAGCGATCTTGGAGTCTCAAACATGTGGCACTGAATGGTGCTGTGCTTTGCGTCACTGACTCAACGTCACCAACCTCGACCTCATGATCCAGCAAGTGTCACACGTTTTGTCTACATCGACTAAGACTACACCCTTGGGCTGTGCTGTGCAATTTGTATGGTTGCGCTACGTCGCTTGGACCTCAAGTTCTCAAAGGAACTTTCTGTTTAGGATTACAAAAAGTACAAAATTTATTTTAAAAAATACATATCTTTCTGTAAAAAAAAAAATCTACTCCACAGGAATTTGGAAGCAAAATGTTTGTTGGTAAGAGAGAGAAGAGGTGAGAGAAAGAGTGATGTCGCCTTGACTTCTCAAAGGAATTTTAACAAAAGGTTTGTGCTCATGTTTACAATCCTCCAAAATTTGAGGGAAAGGAAAGTTTTCCATAGGAATTCCTTGGACCATTCCTACGTTCCAAAGGCTCACATAGGTAAAATTCCCATAGATCTCAATCCTACAAAATTCCCTCAAAATTCCTTTGTTCGAAAGGAGCCCTGAGCATAGCATAGCTGCTTTAATGCAACTAGTTTTTTTGTTCTCCCATCTTGGTACGATATTCAAAGTGAAGGGTTGGAAACTTGGAATGGCAACAGGAGCTGGAAATTAAAGGCATCCTTGTTTTTCCCCCACCAAACAAGCCACTCGAAAACTGAAGTAATGTGAAATCCAGTGGTCAGCAAACTCACAGTATTATGGACCCACAAATTTTTATGGTGGTTATCCTCTGGACTAGTGATGTCCAAATGACTTTACGTTGCATTCATCTCAACCAAAGTTGACCTTTTGTGCATCTTAATATTTAGCTTGCAAAGACTAAGTTCTGTGGTTCATGGGACTTCACTCTGTTTATTTATAGTAGTTCATGTGCAATCTTATTTTTAGTGAATACCTCGTACAATAACTCATTTGTTCACTTTCCATAAGGCCTTATTTGGTTAGGCCAAAATCTCTACTTATCCACTTGGATAGACCGATATTTTAGTTTAAATTTCCAGTCTATCTATATGGAGCCCGGTTGAAAATGAACTTCCCCAAACAGGCCCTACATGATGAGCCTTCTTGCGCTTGTGGACACTGTAACCTAGTAGGCTACTAGGCTGATCATTTGCGATTTGTCCATGAATTTTTTCATCAGTGATGTTCAGAAGTTCGAAATATGGATTTATCTCATCGTAGTGAATCACTTCTCTTCGAAGTTTGAAGTTCGCGAGGCTCGGGAGGCTCCAGACAAAGTGAACCCCCCCCCCCCCCAAAAAAAAGGTCGTTTAGGGCCTCAAAACAGCCTTCGAAGTTTCAGCACCCGTTTTCGCCGGTCGTTTGCCATCCAGTTTGAGTTTTCTTTCATTTCAGATTGTGTAATCAACCATATGCAGATACTCGGGTCCAATTGTTCAGCAATTGATTAGTTTGACTCAAAATTCGATTTTTTTGCAATACAAAAAACTATCACAGACGGTTCTAAACAATAACCGTCTGTGAAAAAACTATCACAGACGGTTCTGAAAAAGAACCGTCTGTGATAATCAATTACCACAGACGGTTCTTATTCAGAACCGTCTGTGATAGCTTTTTTCACAAACGGTTATTGTTTAGAACCGTCTGTGATAGCTTTTTCACGCATGCGGTGAAAACCGTCGTGAAAAACTATCGCGCATTTGCTCAAAAAGAACCGTCTGTGATAATCAATTACCACAGACGGTTCTTATTCAGAACCGTCTGTGATAGCTTTTTTCACAAACGGTTATTGTTTAGAACCGTCTGTGATAGCTTTTTCACAGACAGTTGAAAAACCGTCTGTGATAACCTTATATCATCACAAACACATAAATTCATACGGTTCAAAAATCGTCCATGATGATGGTTTAGAGCCGTCTGTGATGACCTTCTCTGTAGTAGTGCCTTGCTTTACCGACGCGCAAGGAGGCTTGAAGATTCCTATTGAGGAACCGTCGCTGGCGAATTCAGTCCGAGCGATTACCTCGTAGACAAACTCAGAATCGTAAGAACAATGCAAGAACACAAAATTAGAATAGTAGATTGAACACAGAGATATGAGGGGACTTCTGGCTTTTCTTTATTGCTCTTCTGTAAAACTGTATTACAATTATTGGGGTCCCCCCTCCTTTATACAGGCTACTGGATAGATGAGGAGCTCACCTTGGGCCAGGACTGCCGACATGGGCCCTGTTTTTTAACACTCCCCTTTGGGCACTCATCTGTCATGTTCATGTCTCACCAAAACTCCACAAAAACCCAATAAAAATTTTGAAAAAAGAGTACATGAAACATGTTCTGTTGTGCTGCACGAATTGCCTCATTAAAAACTTTAGCCGAGAAACTTCAAGAAAACTCATCAAGGGAAAAGGAGTACAATCCACCCAATTTCATTTAATCTCCAGGATTTACTCTTTAGATACTCGATCTTTGTGATCAAGCTTTAATAAAGAGTTCGTGAAGGTTCTCCCCCTAAATTCTGCACTTCTCTAAATCTCATCATTCCAATTCCAAGCATGCATCTTTCAAAACTAGACGTTGGAAGTGACTTAGTGAATAAATATGCAAGATTTTCACATGACTTAGTATGCAGTACTTTAATTTCGTCCATCTTTTGCAATTCATGATCATAGAAGAACTTGGGGTTGATATATTTTATGAGTTGACTCTTCACATAACCCATCTGCACTTGTACAACACAAGCTGCATTATCTTTATAGATAATAGTGGGGGTTTGCGCGGTATTCATTCCACACGACTGCTGGATGTGGTAAATCATCCGTCGAAGCCAAGAACATTCTCGCGAGGCCTCGTACAGCGCTATGATCTCTGAGTGGTTCGTCGAAGTTGATACAAGACTTTGCTTAGACGATTTCCATAAAATTGTAGTTCCACCACATAGGAATACATAGTCTGTTTGCGACTTAGCTGTATGCGGGTCCGACAAGTACCCGATATATGCATAGCCAGTCATAGTTAGGTCTTGGTTCTTTCTATAGAACATACCAAGATCTTTACTTCCTTGGAGGTATCGGAAGATGTTCACGGAAAATGCAATCTTCAGTCTAGTACAATTTGCCAAATACATGAGTACTCCTATTCCACTCAAGTACGGGAATTTTGGTCCCAGGACTTTCTCTCCCTCTTCTCTAGGTCTGTACAGGTCCTTATCTTGCTGCAAGGATCTCCCGACCATCAGCACTTTCGAAGGATATGCCTTTTCAATGCCGAACCTTTCTAACACCTTCTGAGTGTAGGTTGACTGATGCACTAAAATCCCTTCAGGGGTATACTCAAGCTGCAAGCCTAAGCAATATTTGGTTTTACCCAAATCTTTCATTTCGAACTCCAACTCCGGGTAAGAGCTTGCTTTCTTAATATCTTCTAAGGTCCCGATGATATTCAGATCATCTACATATACTGAGATTATACAAAATCCATCCTGAGATCATCATATAAATACATAGGGGTAATCTTCATTTTTCGTGTAGCCTTTCTTGCAGAGAAAGTCGCTTAAGCGATTATACCACATTCTACCTAATTACTTCAGTCCATACAGTGACTTTCTGAGTTGCATACTGTACAAATTTCTATTTGCTCTGTCTTGGTTCGGGACAGGGATACCTTCAGGTACCTTCATATAAATGTATGAATCCAAGTTTCCATAGAGGTATGCAGTTACCACATCCATCAAGTTCATTTCTAAATTCAGGTTTACTGCCATTGAGATTAAATATCTAAAGGTAGTTCCACCTATGACCGGGGATTAGGTTTCTTCATAATCGACTCCTGACCTTTGAGTGAAACCTTGTGCAACGAGCCTTACTTTATGTCTCACAACTTCATTATTTTCATTTCTCTTTCGAACAAATACCCACTTATGCCATACGGGGTGCACATGGGGAAGCATGCAACTTATAGGCCCAAACACCTCTCTATTATTCAGAGATAATAATTCTGCTTCTATTGTTTTCTTTTAATTTTCCCAATCTGATCTTTTCTTACATTCAGTGAGCGATGCAGGGTCTGGATCAAAATTGATGATTGTGGCAATTTTCTTTGCAAAATAAATGTTAACATTGGTTGTTGTTCTATTCATAGATTCTCCCATGGTCACATAATTTATAGCTATTTCTTCATAGAGCGGTTATGCTAATGCTTCTACTTGCTCACCGCTGCTTCCAATTACGGGGGCAAGTACCTTTAGTTTTTCAGCTCCAATGTGTGCGCACACATCTATACTGATGTCTCCCTCCTTGGGAATATTCAAATCCGGTATGCCTTTTACTGAATGTTCCATACTAGTGTCAGGTCTCAACTAGCTCCCCTTCTGGTTCTAGGGCACTTCGGTGATCGGCTGTGTTAAGTCCTTATCCTTTTTCACCAGATGTCCCCGGTTACTTGGGATTCGAGGGGCCGGAGTTCTCGTCCTTTTATTCTAAGGCCTTTGGATGGGATTAGGGATACTTTCAATTTTTGTTGGTATTTGTAACATCCCAATTTTCAGAGCCTTAAAAATCCTTTGAATAGTTAGTAGGGAAAAATTCACCATTTGATTTTATTGGAATTTAATTTCAAAAGCTTAATATTGGACTTTACAATCAAAAATATTTAATGTGAATAATCCCAATATGAATATTAGCCAAAACTATTTTATTTGGGTTCCTTGAGCTCAGATATATTTTCTAGATTTTTCTAGAATTTTTCTGAGTTCATTTGCTATTTTCTATTGCCTATTTGAATTTCTGGTATTTTCTAAATTGGAAAACCTATTTAAAATCTCGAGATAGTCGTGGGCGAATCCTTCCGCTCGCCCATCTCCTTCCCGCTTTCCCGGCCCGCTCCCGAGCGCAGCCCACCTCCACCTCCCCGCTCGCGCGCGCGCTCCCGACCCCACTCGTCAGCCGCAGCCTTGCCGTGTGCAACGCGGTCGGGGTCGAGCCACTCCCGCTGCCTTGTGGGTCCCGTACGCCACGTCCTCATCGTCTTCACCCGGGACTCCTTCCCCGTGTCCGAGCCGGACTCTGCCGCGCCGCCGCCTTCCTCGCGGACTCTCCTCCTCCGTGGCTATTTAAGGTCCGCGCGCGTCAAAATCTCCGCACCGCTCTCCTCCAAAACCCTAGGACCCTCGCATTGCGCCGCCACCAGGGAGAATTGAGCCCTTCAAACCTCGGCGCCGCCGCAACCTTCTCCGCCATCTCGCACCGCCGTCGGTGAGCCTCAGCCTTCCACGTCACCGGATTCGAGGTCGCCGTGGTGTGAGCTTCACGATGCGCACCTCATCATCCTCGAGGGAGCCCCGCATCGCCTCGTCGCCGTTCAACCGAGCCGCTCCGCCGCCAATCTCGAGCGCCGCCGCGATTGGGCCACCGCCGGTAGCGTCCGACCGTGTCACCAGATTCATGAGGCTGTGAGGAGCCCGGTGCTACCCTTCGTTGCCGCCGCCGTGGTCGGGGTCGCCGTTGTCGTGCGCGTCCGACAAAGAGCTCGCCGGCGATGCCGCCGTGTCCCGCCAGCTCAGCTGCCGCGTCAGCCCTATCGCCTCCGTGTCGCCAACGTGGACGCCACGTGCGCATCCATGTGTGCACCCCACGGGATCCCCGAACCCGAGGCTCGGTAGACTTAGTCTACCGTGAGCCGAGCCACTGACGGGTGGGACCCACCTGTCAGATCCACAGTCACCCCGTCCGAAAGTTTCGCTGACGTCAGCGTTGCACAATAAATCTGATTTTCCTTTAGGAAAATAATTCAGTAAATTCATAAAATCTGATTTTCAGCATTTTATGTAATTTCAATCTTCCAAAGCTCATAACTTTTGCATCCTAACTCCGATTGAGTCCATTCAAATTTCTAAATTTGTCTAAATTCTAGGTCTACCTAATTATTATTTTTATTTAATTTTTGGAGTTTTTTTTGCCTCTGTTATTTATTTGTTTTGGTTGTTTTGCTTCGTTTGTACGTAGACGTCGATACTTCGGGAGTTTTCGTCGAAGAAGGCTTCAACCAAGTTCAAGACCAGTACATAGACCTATTCCAAGGCAAGTCATACCTTTGATCATATTGAATCCCAGTTTTCCCAAATTACATTGTGTTAAATTATTGCATTTACTTTAATTATGTATTTAAATGCTTTTGGGCTAGTTATTGATCCCACTTGTTATGTTCACCTTGCCTACTTGTATGTCATAATTCCTTGTCACCCTAGATTGGTTATGAGTTGGTAATATTATAGCACCAACGTGGGTTGGTTAGATGCGAGTACAATTGCTTAGCCATGCTACGAGTCATCATCACATGCGAGTGCAATTATGAAATTGACTAAGTGATTATGGAACCGTGATAAAACTGTGTGTCTGTGTGCTATTACTCGTGATGGCATGTGTTGCACTAAACCAACTGGGTGGTAAAAGATTTAGACTGAGGCAAGTGGTGGATACTGTGTGAACCGGTGGCTTTGTGATTGGGATTTATCTGTGTGGTTTAGTTAGAAAAATTGGAAGTCTTGCCTTGGTCAATTAAGGACTTAACTTTGTGCGTCATTGAACTGAGCTATGCTGTACGACCACATGTCTGGTGACAGGCCTAACTTAGTAGGTTACGGAGTTTCAACATTGGGGTTCGTGGATAGGTTAAGCTTTGTGATATGGGATCGTGTGAATAAGAACGCCAATGTTGAGACGGTTGCCGAATCGTTATGTTACGATCGAGTGCTAGCTACACTAGTTGTATCGTGTGGGTAAAGTGTACAAACCTCTGCAGAGTGTTAATCAATCTATTCGAATAGCCGCGTCCTCGGTCATGGACAACGCCGGGATTTCACATGAGGGTAGTGTTCATAAAATATGGGATTGGGAGCTGTGTGTTCTCAATCATATGGTCATGTGAATCAATCATCTAGCTGTGTGTCTTTGTGGAAACAATCATAAATTAATATTGCTTATTTGTTTCAAATTATGCTTTCAATCTATTATTTGTATTCAATTGCAATGTTGCATTTCTGCAAAATAACCACGTAAGCCATTCCTTTGGAATAAGCTCGCATCTATATATTGCATTCTGTGGCATGATTTGCGAGTACGGTTGTGTACTCACGCTTGTTGTAAAACTTGCGTCCAAACCTACAGAAGTGGAGGAGTCTTCGCCTGCTTTCGAGGAGGGGTTTGTGGAAGAAGGTTGATCGCTAGGTCATCGATCCCAGTCGGTTGCCTGTGGTGTGCTGATTGGAGTTTGCCGAGTTTATTTCGTCCATTGCAGATTTCTTTAGTGTTAGCCTGCGTGGCTTAATAAGTTGTAACCCGACCTTAAGGTCAAAACTCTAAGTTGTTACTCAAACTATTCGTTTATGTTATATTTCGTTTGTGTGGATTGATATTTCACCTATGTTACCGCTGTGTGCACTAGCGTGATCCTGGACTAGTGCAGAATACACAGAGGGTCCAGAATTGCATTTTTGGGTCCCGACAGAGGTGGTATCCGAGCCATACTGACGGTAGGTCTTGACCTTAGTTAGATCGGCCGTTTTTAGAGAGTCCAAACTATTTTCTAAAGGAAAACTAACTTGCAAGAGTAACCTATTGCTTAACTCCTCTCATGTCTCTCTAGACTCATCTATTGCTAAGAATTTTCCCCTCTCTCCGCTGTTTTTAAGTTGTTCTTACCCTCTCTCTGTCTTGTGGACAGATGCCTCGCCTTCAGACCTATGGTGAGCGTTGTGGAGGTTACGCCGCCGAACTTTGGAAGCTTCTGCAGGTACTTGGAGGTTTTGATCGTCCGTTGTACCGAGGAAACAACTGGATGGTGGATGGACATAAGCGGGGTACGATCTGTCGCTTGACGATCTACGCCAGATGAACACCAAGGCAAGCCACCACGAACATCTCCGTCGGAGGATCACTTGGAGTGAAGGAATACAGAATCGCCGCGCTGGCCATGCTTCGATCTGCCACATCTACATGCGCGAGTTGCAAGGAACCGCTCTTCCGCTACCACCCAGGCGATCGCCGTGGAGCTACTCGCACACTATCCATCCACGGAGGAGAAGAAGATGCCACAGTGGTACACCGCGCCGCACGTCGTCGCCAAGAGGAATCCATGGAGAGGATGGCCGCTGATCTAGACGGTGTCTACAAGAGCCTGTACCAAGCTGAAGAGAAGGTCGCCATCCTGGAAGAGATACTGGACGCCCACCACCAGGCAGACCAAGAAGTGGGAGAAGAACATGAAGAATCAAGAAGATCCGAGGAAGTGGAGCGTAACTGAGGAGCTCGTCGCGCCATCGACGCTGCTCTGTTGCACCGCCCGGGCACCGGATCGGTTTATGCGAGATGCCAAGACGCAGTTCAAGGTCTACACCGGCAGAGCGCAGCCGTGGTTGTGGAGGTTACCTCAGCGACTGAGTTCGCTAAGGCCTAGGTTCGCAGTTGAGGCTTAGTGTGTTAAGCCGCGTCAGTCTGAGCCTAGTTGTGTCGCCCTTAGGCGTTAGATTGTGTGCTTAGGTTCGCTAATTTCTTTGAGTGTGAGTATGAGCTGCAAAGGCCCTTAGGCATCTGTTGCACGCCGTACTAAGTTCCTAAGTAATAAAGTTGCTTTTGGTTCTCTCAGTTTTGTTGGGTTTAACCGATCCCCCGCTTAGTTCTTAACTCATCCCATGCTTGCTACCTTATCTAACCCTTGAAGCTTCGCCAGATGGTTACAACTCGCCAAACAGTTGCAAGTGGTTCGGGTACCCCAGCACCAGCAAGCAATGAGCAACCAGCTACAGGAGCAGTTCCGCCACAAGCACCCCCAATTGACTTGCAAAACTTTGGAGCCTTCATGGCAGCACAGACTCAGCTGATGAATACCATGATGACTCAGATGCAAGCCATGCACAACCAGAACAATAACAACAACAATCACCAGCACGGAGCCCCAGCTGCTCATGGTCACCATGGACCATCCAAACTTGCAGAATTCATGAGGACTCGTCCACCAACATTTTCTGGACATGTCTCACCTGTGGAAGCTGACGATTGGCTTCGGGTGATTGAAAGGAAGTTGCTGATCACTCAATGCAGCGATCATGAAAAAGTTCTCTATGCCTCCCACCACTTGGAGGGCATTGCGGCGAATGGTGGGAGAACCTGCGCGCTCATGAGGCACCACGAATATCACTTGGGAGGAATTCTCTACAAGATTCCGCCAGCATCACGCACTGCGAAGGAATTATTGAACTAAAGAAAGATGAATTTCGTGCCCTAAAGCAAGGAAGCTTGTCGTTGTCGACTATCTCAATAAGTTCTCACAACTTGCTCGCTATGCGCGAAGATGTTGCAATGCACAAGGCTCGCCGAGTCGCTTCTGAAGGGACCGAACATCGGACTTCAGTCAACCTCCTTGCACATACCTTCCCGACTTTCAAGAATTGATCAATAAAGCTTTAGTCATGGAGGATAAGCGCAAGGAACTGAAGACAATCGCAAACGCAGATGATCCAAAGAGGAGGCCAGCAATTCCAACAGAGAGCAAGGACAGTGCCACCGCAGTTCAACCGGTTCTCTCCACAGAACTCCGCCAGGACACCTGCACCAACCTCAGCACCTCGTCCAGTTGCTCAGAACACTCGCACCCCAGCACCGATCAACGCGAATCCAACACTCAACAAGTCGCAAGAGCCAAGGGTGTGCTATACTTGCCGTCAGCTAGGTCACTATGCAAATCGGTGTCCACAGAGGGGAACGATCACCCATTCGTTTCAACCTTGGAGCTACGCCGACTAAGACCCCGGCACCGGGTCACCAACAGGGAACTTTCCAAGCCCCCAACCAGCCAGGAGGAGGAACGCAGTCCGTGGTCCGAGGCCGTGTCAACCACGTCACCCTGGAAGGAGCACGGAAGCACCGGGCGCCGACTTGGGTAAGTTCCCGTTAATTCAAGACCGCATCGCTTTGTTTGATTCGAGCTTCGCATTCTTTTGTGTCCGAGTTTTGCAACTAAGAATAAGTTGGAGGCTATACAACTTAAGCATACTTTATTAGTTCAATCGCTCGAGCGAGCTAAGCTCTAGAGTGGGTTGTTTAGGAGCTAAGTTACTCATAGTGGAGTTGAGTTTCTAGCCAACCTAATTGTCCTAGATACCCAGACCCTAGATGTCATTCTTGGCATGGATTGGTTATCCAAGCACAAAGTCATCTGTGCTGGATTGTGGCCGAAGAGCCGTAACGGTTGAGAGTACTGATGGAAGGAAAGTGGAGTTTCTAGCCACATCAGTTCGTGAAGGACACTTGCTAGTAAACAGTCTGAAGACCATTGCAATGGAGAGTGTACCAATAGTCAGAGAATACCCAGATGTGTTTCCAGAAGAGTTACCCGGAATGCCACGAGATCGTGACATCGAGTTCGTCATTGATCTAGTGCCAGGGACAGCGCCAATTTCTAAGCGACCTTATCGAATGCCAGCTGACGAGTTAGCGGAAATGAAGAAGCAGATTGAAGAACTTCTCGAGAAAGGTTTCGTAAGACCAAGTTCGTCACCGTGGGGAGCACCAGTCTTGTTCGTCAAGAAGAAAGACGGAAGCATGAGGATGTGTATCGACTACCGTTCTCTCAACGAGGTCACTATCAAGAATAAGTATCCACCGCCTGAATAGATGATCCGCTCGACTGATGAAGGGAGCGGAGTGTTCTCAAAGATCGACTTGCGATCGGGCTATCATCGCTTGAAGATCTACCCTAGGGATATACCAAAGACCGCTTTCTCACGCGGTATGGACATTATGAGTTCTTGGTCATGTCATTTGGTGACAAATGCCCCACTTACTTCATGAACATGATGAACAAAGTCTTCATGGAATACCCGACAAGTTTGTAGTGGTGTTCATTGACGATATTCTGGTTTATTCCAAATCAGAGGAGGAACACGCGGAACACCTGAGGTTAATTTTGGAGAAACTCAGGGAGCATCGGTTGTATGCCAAGTTCAGTAAGTGTGACTTTTGGAAGAAGGAAGTGGACTTCCTTGGCCATGTGATGACCGCCGATGGAGTAGCAGTTGACCCAGGAAAAGTAAAAGCGATGTTACATCGGACCACCCAAGATCAGAACCCGATTTGCAGTTTCTTGGGGATGGCAGGTTATTACCGCCGTTTTATCGAAGGATTCTCATCGATTGCTAAGCCTCTTACGCAATTGTTGAAGAAGGAGAATAAGTTCACTTGGACTCCAGCTTGTGAAACAAGTTTTCAAGAGTTAAAGAGACGCCTGACCACAGCCCCAGTGTTGATTCTACCAGACATCCGGAAGGACTTCGATATCTACTGTGATGCTTCGCGTCAAGGACTAGGGTGTGTCCTGATGCAAGAAGGGAAAGCAGTTGCGTATGCGTCAAGACAATTGAGACCTCACGAGGAGAATTACCCTACTCATGATCTGGAATTAGCTGCCGTAGTGCATGCCTTAAAGATTTGGCGTCATTACCTCATCGGTAATCGTTGTGAAGTCTACACGGATCATAAAAGTCTGAAGTACATTTTCACCCAGTCAGACCTGAACATGAGGCAGAGAAGATGGTTAGAATTGATCAAGGATTATAATCTTGGAATCCACTACCATCCCGGAAAAGCCAATGTAGTTGCAGACGCTCTAAGTCGTAAGAGTTACTGTAATGCCTTGAAAGTAAAGGAAGATTTCCCGGAACTGTATGAAGAATTTCAGAAGCTAAAACTAGAAGTTGTGTCCAAAGGATTTGTGGCCAATTTGGAGGTACAGTCTACCTTGAAGAAGCAGATTCGTGAAGCACAACCAAAAGATCCCGTGTTGTCAGAGATCAAGATCAAAATGGCAGAAGGGAAGTTCAAAGATTTCACCAGGGATGATCAAGATATACTCTGGATTAAGGGTCGTATCTGTACCGATATCGACGGTCTAAGACGATTGATCTTGAAGGAAGCCCATGACTCAAAGTATTCGATTCACCCGAAGTACCAAGATGTACCAGATGTTAAGAATAAATTTTGTGGCCAAATTTGAAACGGAAGTCGCAGAGTTCGTGGCCTTGTGCGACACCGCCGAAAATAAAGGCAGAGCACTGAGACCAGCAGTTTGTTTGCAATCGCCAAGATTCCAGAATGGAAGTGGGAAGAAATCGGGATGGATTTCATCACCGGGTTACCCAAGACCCAATCAGGTTACGATTCGATCTGGGTAATAGTTGATCGATTGACCAAGGTCGCACATTTTCTGCCAGTCAAAACCACGTACTCAGGAGATCGCCTTGCGGAGTTGTACATGGCCAGAATTGTCAGTTTGCATGGAGTGCCCAAGAAAATTGTGTCAGATCGAGGATCTCGCCACCTCTCGCGCTTTTGTTTGCATGAAGCATTGGGTACCCATCCAATTTCGATCGCTTATCATCCACGCATGCATGGACAGACTGAAAGAGTCAATCAAATATTGGAAGATATGCTGAGAGCTTGCGCTCTAGCGAATGCTACCCGATGGGATAAAAGTTTGCCGTATGCAGAGTTCTCGTACAACAACAGTTATCAAGCCAGTCTGCAAATGTCGCCATTTGAAGCTTTGTATGGCGTGCTGCGCCAACCCCGTTAAATTGGTCAGAGACAGCTGAACGTACGGTGTTCGGGCCGATATCATCCAAGAGGCAGAAGAACAAGTTGCTATGATCAGGGAAAGGCTAAAAATAGCCCACTCAAGGCAGAAGAGTTATGTTGATAACCGCCGCCGAGATCTCGCCGAGCCAAAAGATTTTGTCTATCTTCGAGTGACCCCGCCGGAGGTGTCAAAGGTTTCATGCCAAAGGAAGCTTGCCCTAGGTATGTTGGCCTGCTCAAGATTTTGGAACGCCGTGGAGAAGTTGCTTACCAATTGAGCTACCGCAGATCGTTAGCGAGTACATGATGTCTTTCATGTCTCGCAATTGAAGAAGTGTCTTCGTGTGCCAGAAGAGCAAGCCCCGTTGGAATCAATCGTTTTGAAAGAGGATCTTACCTACAAGGAGCAGTCAATCAAGATTTTGGATGTCGCAGAGCGCCTCACCAGAAGCAAGACGGTTTGTTTTTGCAAGGTTCAGTGGAGCAACCACTCAGAAGGAGAAGCAACGTGGGAACGTGAAGAAGAGCTGAAAGCCGGGTTCCCTAGCCTTTTCTCTAGCTAGCCTGAATCTCGGGGTCGAGATTCCTTTAAGGGGGGAGGTTTGTAACATCCCAATTTTCAGAGCCTTAAAAATCCTTTGAATAGTTAGTAGGGAAAAATTCACCATTTGATTTTATTGGAATTTAATTTCAAAAGCTTAATATTGGACTTTACAATCAAAAACATTTAATGTGAATAATCCCAATATGAATATTAGCCAAAACTATTTTATTTGGGTTCCTTGAGCTCAGATATATTTTCTAGATTTTTCTAGAATTTTTCTGAGTTCATTTGCTATTTTCTATTGCCTATTTGAATTTCTGGTATTTTCTAAATTGGAAAACCTATTTAAAATCTCAGAATAGTCGTGGGCCGAATCCTTCTGGCTCGGCCCATCTCCTTCCCGCTTTCCCGGCCCGCTCCCGAGCGCAGCCCACCTCCACCTCTCGCGCAAGGCCTCCGACCCCACTCGTCACCGCGCAGCCTTGCGGCAGCGCGACGCGGTCGGGTCGAGCCACTCCACCGCCTTGTGGGTCCCGTGACGCCACGTCCTCATCGTCTTCACCCGGACTCCTTCCGTGTCCGAGCCGACTCTGCCGCCGCCGCTTCCTCGCGGACTCTCCTCCTCCGTGGCTATTTAAGGCCCGCGCCGCGTCAAAATCTCCGCACGCGCCTCTCTCCAAAACCCTAGGACCCCTCGCAGATTGCGCCGCCACTGGGGAGAATTGAGCCCTTCAAACCTCGGCGCGCCGCAACCTTCTCCGCCATCTCGCACCGCCGTCGGTGAGCCTCGGCCTTCCACGCCACCGGATTCGAGGTCGCCGTGGTGTGAGCTTCACGATGCGCACTCATCATCCTCCGCAGCCCCGCACGCCTCGCCGCCGCTCAACCGAGCCGCCCGCCGCCAATCTCGAAGCGCCGCGCGGTGGGCCACCGCCGTAGCGCCCGATCGTGGTCACCGATTCATGAGGTCGTGAGGAGCCCGGTGCTACCTTCGCCGTTGCGCCGCCGTGGTCGGGTCGCCGTTGTCGTCGCGCGTCCGACAAAGAGCTCGCCGGCGATGCCGCCGCGTCCCGCCGGCACCGCCGCGCGCCGACCCTATCGCCTCGTGTCGCCAACGTGGACGCCACGTGCGCATCCATGTGCACCCCACGATCCCCGAACCCGAGGCTCGGTAGACTTAGTCTACCGTGAGCCGAGCCACTGACGGGTGGGACCCACCTGTCAGATCCACAGTCACCCCGTCCGAAAGTTTCGCTGACGTCAGCGTTGCACAATAAATCTGATTTTCCTTTAGGAAAATAATTCAGTAAATTCATAAAATCTGATTTTCAGCATTTTATGTAATTTCAATCTTCCAAAGCTCATAACTTTTGCATCCTAACTCCGATTGAGTCCATTCAAATTTCTAAATTTGTCTAAATTCGAGATCTACCTAATTATTATTTTTATTTAATTTTTGGAGTTTTTTTTGCCTCTGTTATTTATTTGTTTTGGTTGTTTTGCTTCGCTTGTACGTGAGCGCCGATACTTCGGAGTTTTCGTCGAAGAAGGCTTCAACCAAGTTCAAGACCAGTACATAGACCTATTCCAAGGCAAGTCATACCTTTGATCATATTGAATCCCAGTTTTCCCAAATTACATTGTGTTAAATTATTGCATTTACTTTAATTATGTATTTAAATGCTTTTGGGCTAGTTATTGATCCCACTTGTTATGTTCACCTTGCCTACTTGTATGTCATAATTCCTTGTCACCCTAGATTGGTTATGAGTTGGTAATATTATAGCACCAACGTGGGTTGGTTAGATGCAGTACAATTGCTTAGCCATGCTACGAGTCATCATCACATGCGAGTGCAATTATGAAATTGACTAAGTGATTATGGAACGTGTGATAAAACCGTGTGTCTTGGTGCTATTACTCGTGATGGCATGTGTTGCACTAAACCAACCGGGTGGTAAAAGATTTAGACTGAGGCAAGTGGTGGATACTGTGTGAACCGTGGCTTTGTGATTGGGATTTATCTCGTGTGGTTTAGTTAGAAAAATTGGAAGTCTTGCCTTGGTCAATTAAGGACTTAACTTTGTGCGCCATTGAATCGAGCTATGTTTGTCGACCACATGTCCGTGACAGCCTAACTTAGTAGGTTACGGAGTTTCAACATTGGGGTTCGTGGATAGGTTAAGCTTTGTGATATGGGATCGTGTGAATAAGAACGCCAATGTTGAGACGGTTGCCGAATCGTTATGTTACGATCGATGCTAGCTACACTAGTTGTATCGTGTGGGTAAAGTGTACAAACCTCTGCAGAGTGTTAATCAATCTATTCGAATAGCCGCGTCCTCGGTCATGGACAACGCCGGATTTCACATGAGGGGTAGTGTTCATAAAATATGGGATTGGGAGCCGTGTGTTCTCAATCATATGGTCAGTGAATCAATCGCCTAGCTGTGTCTTTGTGGAAACAATCATTAAATTAATATTGCTTATTTGTTTCAAATTATGCTTTCAATCTATTATTTGTATTCAATTGCAAATGTTGCATTTCGCAAAATAACCACGAAGCCATTCCTTTGGAATAAGCTCGCATCTATATATTGCATTCTGTGGCATGATTTGCAGTACGGTTGTGTACTCACGCTTGTTGTAAAACTTGCGCCCAAACCTCTGTATGGAGGAGTCTTCGCCGCTTTCGAGGAGGGGTTTGTGGAAGAAGGTTGATCGCTAGGTCATCGATCCCGATCGGTTGCTGTGGTGTCTTGATTGAGTTTGCGAGTTTATTTCGCTCCGCCGCAGATTTCTTTAGTGTTAGCCCTGCGTGGCTTAATAAGTTGTAACCCCGACCTTAAGGTCAAAACTCTAAGTTGTTACTCAAACTATTCGTTTATGTTATATTTCGTTTGTGTGGATTGATATTTTACCTATGTTACCGCTGTGTGCACTAGCGTGATCCTGGACTAGTGCAGAATACACAGAGGGTCCAGAATTGCATTTTTGGGTCCCGACAGTATTTCAACTCTCTCCGGTGCATTATGTTCAGGCACACGCGACTTGGTCATGCTCTTCAAATCACTAAAGTGGTCAGGCAGTTGATTCGCTATTGCTTACAAATTAATTATCTTCTGGACTTCTCTATTAGCTTCACTAGTGCGCAGGTCATGTGCATGGATTCTCGTGGCTTGCCACGTTATTTCTCGATATTTTTCATCAAGGGGATGATTTCCTCCCCTTAATGACGGGAAACTATCCTCATCAAATATGATATCAACGAAGTGGGTTGTATGCAAGTCTCCAGTCATAGGGTCCAGATACCTGATTATGGATGTTATCTCATAACCAACGTATATCCCAAACTTTCGGAGAGGGCCCATTGCAGTTCGCTGCGGTGGTGGTATAGGTACATAAACCTTGCAACCAAACCTGCGAAGATGAGAGATTTTCGGTGGTGACCCTTGCGCTAGTTGCATAGGTGAATGGATGTGAAATATCGACGGTCAAAAATTGATAAAAGTTGTTGCATGCAGGACTACGTGTCCCCAACATGTAGTTGCTAAATTATAATTTTGCAAAAGCGGTTAGGCAATAAATTTAATTCTTTTAATTAATGCCACTGCGAGTCTATTCTGTGTGTGGACATGCGGTACGGAATGCTCAACGGTAATTCCCATTGCTAGGCAATAATCATCAAATGCCTTTGCAGTAAATTCTCCTACGTTATCCATTCTGATGGACTTCACATGATGATCAGGGAAACTATTCTTAATTTTAATTATCTACGAGATCAGCTTTGCAAAAGCATGGTTTCTCGTAGACAATAAAGATATATGCGACCATTTCGAGGAAACATCAATGAGCACCATAAAGTGCCTAAATGGCCCTGAAAGGGACTGTATAGGATCGCAAATTTCTCCTTGAATATGGTCCAGGAATGTAGGGATTTCATCCTTCACTTTCAGAGTAGAAGGTCTAGTAATTAATTTTTCGATGGCACATGCGGGGCACATAAAATCTTCTAGATTCGGGAAATTCTTTACATTGATATTATATCCCTGAGAATTGGTAATTATATTTCTCATCATCCTAAGACCGAGGTGGTCTAATCTATCATGGCAAAGACAGAAAAGTTTAGAGCTTCTAAAAGTAGTTTTTAGGACAGTATAGGCTGCAGGTGCCTTAATATTAGTGTAGTATAGCCCATCATATGAAGAAAGCCGTTCTAGTACCATTTTTCATTTTCTTCACACTTTGTAATGAGCAGATATTTCTTACCATACTCTTCTTCGGTCTCTACGTAAATACAGTTAGCGCGAATATCTTTAAAGCTTAAGAGAGTTCTAGTCGATTCTGGGTACAATAAGGCTTCTTCAATGACCAATGTTGTGCCCATTAGGAGTATAATTGTGGCTCTTCTTGAGCCTATTATACAAGTATCACTGCCTGCGATTGTCGTAAGACTACCGACATTCTTGCTGATCGACTGGAGATATTTTGTCTCTCTCAGGATGGTATTCATTGTGCTACTATCTACTAAGCACACTTCCTCCATAGGGCACCACACGCGTTTTAATATACAAAGTATTTATTAATATGGGGTAGGAAGCGATCCACACATAAATAAAATACTCAAAAATAGAACATAACTTGCTATTATTAATACGAAAAAAATCTTGCAAGACTCATCATAAAAATTTATTGCTTTGCTCTTCTAGGGCTTACGACCATTATTCAATAATTCAATATTCTATCACAACCATAAACTACAAAATGACTAAAAAAATCTAAGTGCAATGCGTGCACTGGATTGAATCAGCGAAGTACGAAGAAACTTCTTCTTGAATCTGCTCCATTTCTATCTTCTCTTCTTCGGCAACTACGGCTGCGGACACTGCGATATCCAAATAATGGGTGATGGGAGCTACTTCTGGGCTATCTACATCCATGGGTGCAACCAATGAATGGTGAGGTGTGTCTTATGCTGTTCTTTGCCCTTCTTCTTAGACTTGAAAGCATCAATCACGTGCTGCGGCTCACGACAAACACATGACCAATGTCCCCAATTGCCACATTTGTAGCAACTTTGGTCCTACTCGCCATAGGGCTTCTCATCGCACTTCTTTTGTTCACCCTTCTTGGTTTGAGCATTCTGCTTGGTCTTGCGACCAATGACCTTACCCTTCTTGCCTCTTTCCTTCAAGTGAGGCCTCCTCACCTTGTAGCTACTAGCATTAACTTAATGGCCAACTTTGCTACTAGGCGGCTGTGAGATGTAATTCTTCCTTAGAACCTCATCTTGAGCTTTCACAACTTGCATGATGTCAATCAGTTCGACATACTCCTTGTAGCCATCCTGAGGATAGTTGCGTGCAGATTGCACTGCATTTGGGTGAAAGGTAGAGAGAGTTTTCTTAATCTTCTCCCCATCTGTGATTGCCTAACCACATAGCTAAAGACTGGTACAAATTCTATGCAAAACAGAGTTATACTCCACTACGGTCTTATAGTCAGCAAAACGTAGTTGAGTCCATTCCTACTCTGCCCAAGGAAGAATGGTGTACTTTAGTTTCTCGAACCGCTTCTTTAGTGTGGTCTATAAAGCTAGTGCGTTGTTCTATACCATATACTCATTCTTGAGTGTTAGGCAAAGATGATGTATGAGAAAATGAAGTACCTGATCATTCTCCTCGGCATTTGGAGTGACATCCTTTGAGGTGCCAAGTTCGATAGCATCATGGAGTTCCTTGGCTCCAAGCACGATCTCGACATCTAATGCCTAAGACAAGTAATTTTGGCTATGCTGGGCTGGCTCTTCGAACTCCCGGTTCGTAATACCAGTCATCTGCATATTCATGCAAAGAGTTCATAAGATTACTATTGGTAACTTGCATAAAATGGTTGCAAAAATTCTCATAATGTTCCTGTATTTTTCTATGTATTTTTCATGATTTACTGTTATTTTCAGTGATTAAAAGTAATATAAACAATCATAGATAATTAAAACAGTAAGTGAATAAATTGCATAGAAATAACAATAACAAAATTAAACATACTTCAAATGCAAAAGCAGATTCAAAAATTGAATTCTCGAGACCCTAAAGTATTTTCGGCGAATTCTATAATTTCCAGGGGTTAAATTGTGAAATTTTAGTTCTGAAAAAAATTTCTGCGTAATTTTCAAAATTTCCAACGTTGAAGACCAAATTCTAACCAAGTAACGGGATGGTTTTGGTTCTTATAGATAGCGTACAACTCCGAATTTGTATATCACGTATCAAAATATATAGTGAAGAAGAAAACCACATCCATATGAATTGAGATGTATCGGGAACATACCTAACCATATAAAACAACCTGTGGCAAAAAAAAAAAAAAAAAAAGTAAACTGAAAAGAAATTAAAGTAAGACCTAGAAGCTCAACAAAACAAAACAAAACAAAAAAAAAACTGACCAATGTAACATCTCAATTAAGTCACATCAAATGGGACTGGGAATTACTAATTAGACTATTGCTCTCATCTCACTAACCAATAGTGCATGCATCCCATAGGTTGACCCAAAGATTGTACTAGAATAACTTAAGGAAGGGGAAAATACAAGAACAAAAATAAAGGTTCAGTCAAGGCAAAGGGGTGAGTTGAATTGGTCAGCAGCTTTGGCGATTTGGACCTTTCTAATCTCAATCTCACCTGGATCTCTGTCCAAGATTCTCATAGACCATAGTTTTGGTGCTTTTCCTTTCGTTAGTGGATCCATCCAAATGTTCTAGTTCACGTTAGTGTACCAAACCAGTTTTTGATTTATTTCATTTTTCAGAAGTTATTTATAAGGAGAAAGTACTTAATCTTGCAAATTTTTATCCCAATGAATTTTCAAGTATAGATTTGATGAGACTCCCTTTCCAACTTGATAATTTCATTGATGATATGCAAAGTGATGATAGGTTTAAAGACCTCAATAATCTTGGTGATTTTTCTATTAAGCTTGTTGAAATAAAAAAGTATGAAGTTTACAAGTTGATATACTTGTTTCTCAAATTGGTATTACTCCTACCAGTGGCGACAACGAGCATTGAAAGAGTATTTTTCGCTATGAGTCTTGTGAAGAACAAATTGAGAAATAGTATGGACGATCAATTCTTGAATGATTGTTTAGTCACATTTATTGAGAGTGAAATTTTCTTGAAGGTTATTGAAAATGATGTAATGACGCGTTTTCAAGGCATGAAAACGCGTAAAGTAGTATTATAATTTTTTTTGTATAGTTACATATTTTTTAAATTTTTTATTCATGTAAGACCCTATTTGAACTATTTGTATTGTGTTTTTGACAAATTTAGAATCTATTTGTTGGATTTATGATGTTATAAAATCATTGTACAAACTATATAATTGTGAGTGTGAAGTGTGCATCCTTATCATCTAATTTCTAGCTCCGCCACTGTCTAGGAGTCATATGTCAGTGAAATACCAATGACAGTGACATATTGTGAATATCTGAAGTAATTGAGTGGCATATAGCAAATTACATTTTTTTTTTGTTGGGCGGCCTGTATAGAATGCTAATGGAGGTGTATCGAAGGGTGATATATATATGGTGTTGTCTATTTATAAGCTGATTGAACTTTTTTTAAGCATAAATCATATTTTTATACATTGAATCAACATATAATCATATAGCGCATCAATCTCAGTGCAAATTCAATAGTTACAAAATTTTACTTAGACTTGAGAAAATTTCAGGTGCCAAATCCGTATATATATTTGTGCCCTTTGAATAATGCCTGCAGCAACTTGCAATGGCTGTGCTGTGCTCTACTTGTAGTACTGTTCATGGCCGCCTCATTGGTGTCGCCTTCCTTCTCTACCTCCTTGCCCACCATGGTTGCTCCCTCACCTTCCACTACGACTCCATCAACAAGACCAACATGAACGACTTCGGCGCGCTGGGGGACGATTGCACCATTGGCGACCGCAGGGCCGACCTCACCGGCGACGGATCCAAGAATTACGCCAACAACCGCGGCCGGCTGGTGTACCCCAAGCCGGTGCAGCTCTGGGACAACGCCACCGGCGAGACGGCCAGCTTTACCACCACCTTCTCCTTCGGCATCGACCCCGTGCCGGGCGGGCTGGCGGTTGGGCACGGCATGGCCTTCTTCCTCACAGCCAACGTCGACAGCCCGTCCAACATGGCCGTGGACTCGGGCGACGGCTACCTCGGGCTCTTCAGCAGGAGCACCCTGACCAGCCGCGGCAACGCGACCGGCGGCGACCGCGTCGTCGCCGTCGAATTCGACACGTTCATGGACGAATGGGACCCCAGCGACCGCCACATCGGCGTCGATCTCAACAACATCAATTCGTACGGCGGCAACACGGTCTTGCCGAACGACAGCTTCGTTGGCCGGGTGATGTCCTCACGGATCGACTACGACAACGGCACCAGGCGGCTCCACGTCGTCCTGCACAACGCCAGCAGCCAAGGCGCCACCTACAACCTCAGTGCCACCGTCGACCTGAAAAGCTTGCTGCCGGAGCAGGTCACCGTCGGCTTCTCAGCGGCCACGGGCGCGGACCGTGTCGCGCTGCATTACTTGCTCTCGTGGTCATTCCACTCAACGCTGGAGTCCAAGAATACTCCAACTCCAACTCCAAGCTCGCCGCGGCGGGGCGCCGGCCTGCCGTTCGTGGCCGGCGTGACCGTAGCGGTGACGGTGCTGGCTCTCCTGCTCACTGTGGTGGTCGGGGTGCTGCTGTGGCGGTCCAGAAGACACAGCCGGCAGGAACAGTCGCCCGCCTCCTCCGCCGAAGACGACTCCCCGATCGACGAGGACCTCGAGTCGGGTTCGGGGCCGCGTCCGTTCCAGCTGAGCAAGCTCACGGCGGCGACGAGAAACTTCTCCGAGGAGGAGAAGCTCGGGCAGGGCGGGTCCGGGTCGGTGTACCGCGGCCGCGTCGACGAGCTCGGCGGCCGCGACGTGGCCATCAAGGTGTTCTCCAGGAGCGGCCCGACGCAGGGGAAGCGGGAGTATACGGCGGAGGTCACCGTGATCAGCCGGCTGCGCCACCGCAACCTGGTGCAGCTCCTCGGCTGGTGCCACGGCCGCAAGAAGCTCCTGCTCGTCTACGAGCTCGTGCCCAACGGCAGCCTCGACCGGCACCTCTACGGCGCCGCGGAGGCGGCGCGCCTGGCGTGGCCGGCGAGGTACAGGATCGTGCTCGGGCTCGGCGCCGCCGTTCTGTACCTGCACCAGGAGTGGGAGCAGTGTGTCGTCCACGGCGACATCAAGCCAAGCAACATCATGCTCGACGAGTCGTTCGATGCCAAGCTCGGCGACTTCGGCCTCGCGCGGCTCATCGACCATGGCGTCGGCCTGCAGACCATGACCGCCGTGGCGGGCACGCCGGGGTACCTCGACCCGGAGTGCATCGCCACCGGGAAGGCTAGCACCGAGTCCGACGTGTACAGCTTCGGCGTCGTGCTGCTGGAGGTCGCCACCGGCAGGCGGCCGATGGCGCCGCCGCCGCCGGGCGGAGAGAGCATCTTCCGGCTGGTGGAGTGGGCGTGGGACCTTTACGGCCGGGGCGCGGTGCTGCACGCCGCCGACGAGGCGCTGTGCGGCGAATTCGATGCGCGGGAGATGGAGCGCGTCGTGGTGGTCGGGCTCTGGTGCGCGCACCCCGACGCGAGGGCGCGGCCGAGCATCCGGCAGGCCATCGAGGCTCTGCGCTCCGGTGAGGCCGGCAAGCTGCCGGCCCTTCCCCCGAGGATGCCCGTGGCGATGTACGTGCAACCTTACGCTCCGGCCGAGAAGTTCGTCGTCGACGATGCGTTTACGGCGACGGCGTCCATGACGGCAAGCTACTCGACTAGCTCTTACGGTTACGGCGGCCGGCCTCCAGCCGACGACGACTACGGCACGCTGTCTACCAGCTCGAGCATTCCTCCGGCGGGGTCAAAAGAGTCAGTCCGTTTGCTGAGAGGAAGGTAGGTAGTTGTTCAAGGACCGTTTCCTCTGTTCTCGCGAACTCTGTCAAAAGATGATGTACTTAATGACCCAAATTCTAAATTTGCAATGAACCCTCCTGCGTTCGTGTTATCAGAGTTCTATCTCGTTGCTTGTTTACCACAACCTTTTTCGATTAGCTTATTAGCTATGATAACATTTCAACTGAACTACGACGATATATAGGCCCTATTTGGAACTAGGATTCCACAAGCAATTTGTAGAAAAGATTTGCTATTTCTAAGTTGTCTGAATTTTTTAAGTTTAAGTTAATTTTTGTGATCATCTAATTTGTACACGGATTGATATTTTTTTAAGTAGATTGATTACTGTCACGGCCGTTAAAAACATTGCAGATAGGACCTACATGATGAGCCTTCTTGTGCTTGTCGACACTGTGACCTAGTAGGCTACTAGGCTGTTCATTTGCGACTTGTCCATGAAATTTTTTTCGTCAGTGATGTTCAGAAGTTCGAAGTATGGATTGTCACATCGTAGTGAATCACTTCTCTCACTCAACTGGTGCACAATTATTCCTGTTAACCTCTGCAACGTCGCTATTTTTAGCTGTGAGAATTAGGCCGGATCAAAGCTGAACGCAAATCCCTATCTAGTGAGGCCATTTTTTTGTATGAGTCGAATCACAAACCTAGCCATGCAAAACTTCTCTTGGAAAGTTTAAAGATGATTCCCAATCTGGTTTCTTAGATCTGCTCCAGGCTTATATATCAACAGCATATGTAATATATTGAGATTGGTGTCTCTCAAAGAAAAATCAAGAAATCTGTGATGTTAATAACCGGATGTTATAACATTTTTGCAATGCAGGCTCTCAAAGACGCTCTAGGAGCTATCACCTTACCGGTCTCGTAGAAGGGAGCGATCCCGCTTAGGGTTTATTTAGATATACAGTGATATGATTCAATCCCTTCGGATATCATCGGAGGCGGCTCGCCACATGAAAGAGATTTCGGAATTAGTCAAGTACCTCCGGTGTGAACTCGTGGCGCTGCCTGAAAGATTAGCCATCCTATGAGACGTTGGCATCATGGCATGGAGTTTTATCAGCGTTGCTGCATTTGCTTGATCACGTTGTGATGCGACGTTCGCTTTCTGATCGAAAGATTTTTTTTTCGGATTATCTTATTTTCAGTAGCCTGGAATTTCCTTATATGTCTGTCGCCTATAGTTGTACAGTAATAAATCTTAAATTATAGTATTAAGTGATATGCAATTTTAGCATAGTTCTACTGTAACTTTTAGTTTTGTTTGTTTTTGTATTTTATTGTATTTATTTTTGTATTTGCAGAGTTTACCTGGATTTTCTTTTGTCTAGTTTAGATTTTTTTTATTTTTTGTAACGTTTTTCTCGTGCCGTTAGATGAAAATCTAAATGTGAGAACAAGTAACTGAAAAATAACAAATTTTTAGATAACTTACACATAGACAGTCACAACTTATAATAATGATTATAGAATGTCGTGGCAATTCATGGTCCCGTTGAAAACCATGAAACAACCCAACCAGGGGCTTCATCAGGCTAAAGCCTACCCTCCACCGTGCCGAACCCCCCCCCCAACCCAAGTCCAACCTCCGGCGCAGCGGCGCTGCCATGGATGCGTCTGCGTGAGCTTCAAACAAGAAGAAGAGCAACTGAGACCGAGGGACGGGACTACGGGAGAAAAGCGTGTGGGCTGGTCCCCAAATCGGCCCAACTCACGTCCGCCAATGTCCCCACCCGTCCCACACGACAGTGAGGCAGTCCCACCTCAAGTTGCCCATAATTCCCCAGATCGGCAAATCCCCAATCGAGCTCACCTGACCTGAGGGCAGCCAGAGGGAGGTCCGCGCCGCCGGTAGCCGAAGCCCGGAGGAGGCCGAGGCAGGGGCCAGGGAGCCGGGTGGGGGAGGGTTGGAGGGGGAACCGGAGGTGGCGGCGAGAGGAGCGACTCTGCGACTGAGCGTGGGAGCCGGTCCAGCTGAAGGAGGAGGAGGGCAGGAGCAAGACCGCATACCGGCGTGCGTGAGGGAGGGGGAGCCGCTGAGGGCCTGGGAGGCGACTGGCGAGTTGGGCGTGGCGGCGCCGTGGCCGAAGCCCGAATGGGCACTGCCGCACTGGGCACTAGCTGAGGTGCTGAGGAGCCGCAGAGGAGTAAGCCAGTGAGGTGTGGGAGCATGTGTATTCTGTGGTCGGTGGTCTTGTTTTTGTGTATGTGTTTCTAGTTGTTAGATAATGCAGGTGATTTGTCATTGTAGGAAATTCATCCTTGGACCCACATGATGGAGGTGCCACAATTGCATGGCTTTGGTCCAGCTGCTAATCGCTTGTTAGAGGCATATAACACACTTTTAAAGGTACTGCTAGAATGTTTTGTTCATTTATTGGCCATTTCAGATGGTTTTTCCTCCATCGCTACATGTCATGATCTGGCTATTTGAAGGGATGAAAACAATGTAAAAGTTGCTTAGTCAAGAGTCACACAAGATGTCATAGTACTATAGTAATTCTATGGCATTCCTCTCGTATCAATGAACCGGATTTATCATAGTTGATTTTCATACAACATGAAGATTGCTAGTGTGTTCCTATGTGTTAAACCTTGTCAAGCTTAAAAAGTATGAACTTAATGCACAGGGCAGACGTTTTTATTTTCCTTTGCCAATAGTTCAAGACTATATTTTTTACAAATTAGTTTAGTCATTCGATCCTTTGAGCTCACCCTCCTTTTTCATCTTAGATTCGTCACTGAACCCAACGGTGTCCTTGATTCGGATCATCAGCACTACTGCAGATGCCCACAGCGCGAACACTGTTTTTGCAACGACGCAAATAGCACCCAGAAGTGTACTGTAGTAAAAATATTGTAGCAGCAGCAAAATATGCAATGCACTGATTTTACTGTACCAAAAATAATATAGCAAATCTCCTGTAGTGATTGATCTGTACCTTCGATTTTCGATTGGTCCTAAGGCTATGCATTATAGATCATCTGCATTGATAGCTTCAATACAGAGGATCCCGAGTACTTTGACATGGCACCCTGTTTTCCCTATAGTACTTTGACATCAGCTTAAGAAATGAAGAGGGGGGCTCACGTGCTCGCGGCCGGCGCGCGCCGAAAGCCACTTCGGGCGCCGCCTCCCGATGGCGCCGCCGCCGCTGCTGCTCGCGCTCGTGGCCGCGCCTCCATCGCTCGCGGAGAGGGCCGCCTCCGCCGCCGCCGCCTTGCGCAGAGAGCCGCCGCAGTTGCGCGCGCGCTGCCGCCATGGCGCCTGGCCGCCTCCCGCCGCGCGCTCTCGGGCCGCGCTCGCCGCGAGCGACCATATCTTCGCCGCCTCCTCGATCCGTTTTTGGTCTCAAATGTTTCTAGGGTTAGGGTTAAAGGGGGGGCGGGGTTGTTCTGGCGTTTTTCGCTCGAGGCCGTCCGATCGCATGGACGGCCGAGATCGGCGGGCAGATGGGCGGTAGGGCGTGTGGGTGGTGCCGCGAGCGCGGCGCATGGCAGCCGCAGAGGCCGAGGCTCGCGGGGTTTTTGGCCCGTGTGGGAGAAAGAGGCCAGCACGCCGTGGGCCGTGGCCGCGCTGAATGGGCCAAAATGGCTAAATGAACAGTGATTTTTTCAGGAATGTTTTTATTGATTTTCAGAAGCATTTTTTGATGAATTTCAATGAAATTTGAATTAAATTTCTGGAAATTTTTGCACCAACGTGTTAATTTTTCAGAGATTAAATGTGTACAGTATAATGCTTCTGAATAATGAATTATTTTTAGAATAATTACAGTTTCCGCTGCAAAAGTTAATGTTGATTAATTTTCATTATTAAATTTGAACCAACGGGAGAATTTAATTTGGAAAAATAGAGATAATTTCCAGATAATTATGATATTGTTATTTTCTGACCAACGTTGATAATAACAGTATTATAATTTTTAATTGATGATTTTATGCATTATTTCTATTTCTGCCCAACGGTGATATAGATTTAATGTATAGATAAAATTGATAAAATTGTATGTCGTATTTTGACCAACGTTGGAAATAAGGCATATAATTTTGCTGTTATTATGTTTAAATGTTCTCACTGAATATGAATGTGTTTTCATGAGGATACTCCTTGATGGGCTACATCAGGGATATCCCGGTTCTCAAAGGAGATAACTACGGTGAATGGAAGAAAAAGATTGACCTGGCTTTCATCTTGGCTGAGGTAGACTGGGTAGTCACCACACCGTGTCCCACAGAGCCTGTGGCACCGGTGAGGAATGAAAATGAGGTCGATGCCGCTGGACGCACTGCATGAGGGACTATGCTCCCATAAAATGGCATATGATCTTGATCATAAAAAGTGGGTCACTGCCAACAAGAAATGTTTGGCTGTGATAAAGAACACGATTGAGCCCGCAATTGTGGGCTCAATCGCAGAGTGTGACACTATCACAGAGTACCTTGAGAAAATAAAGAGTCGCCATCGGCTCTTCAAAGACATATGCTACACACCGATTAAGCGGCTTGTGACAGAAAGGTACTCTAGTGGTGGCAGTGGCATAAGAGAACACATACTAAGGATGAGCAACTTGGCATCCAAGCTTAAACCAATGGATTTGGCGATCAAGGATGAGTTCCTTATTCATTTGATTTTTGCTTCCTTGCGTAAAAGTTTGACACCTTTGTTGTCAACTACAATATGCAAACGAGAAATGGGACTTAGAAAAGTGCATAGCTATGTGTGTGCAAGAGGAGGAAAGATTTAAATCCTCATATGGTGGTTCTATCAACTATGTGAAGGACAACAAGAAAAAGAACTTCAACAAGAACTTCTCCTCAAAGAACAAGGGAAAAGCCTCATCCATCACCTCAACAGTAATAAGTTTGCAGAGACAAAGATCGTTGTCTTCATCAGAAGAAGATGGGACACTACAAGAAGAACTGTCCCGATTACTTAAAGATGATAATGGCAAAGAAAGGTGAGAACATTATTACCTTCATAAATGAGTCCTGTATGTACAATATTCAAAATCTACTTGGTGGATTGATTCAGTGCAACTGCTCATGTTGCCAATAATATGCAGGATTCCGCTCGACGAGGAATACGCAAAGAAAAGAAAGATGCATTAAAGTCGCAAATGGAGTCCAAGTGAAGTTGAAGCCGTTGGCGATCTTTCATTAGAGCTAGCTGATGGCTTCACTCTTTTACTTAGAGATGTTCTTATGTTCCTCTTTACAGAGGAATTTGATTAGTGTTTCATGTTTGGACAATGATGGTTATGATTGTCATTTTGGAAATGGCAAGTGTG
This sequence comes from Ampelocalamus luodianensis, assembly GCA_036346255.1. NCBI lineage: Eukaryota > Viridiplantae > Streptophyta > Magnoliopsida > Poales > Poaceae > Ampelocalamus > Ampelocalamus luodianensis. Next base: position 24,579,984 of record CM070632.1, on the reverse strand, counting down.
AAATAATATTTAATAAAGAATGTGTTGGTCTTGCCATCTTACAAAATGAGCTTTATTTGTTATCATTATGTGATGATGTGAATGTCGTATGCGATAATGGGAACGTCGCGTGCGAAAGTGAATGAATCTCGTCACGAATGTAAACAGAAACGAAAGAGAACTCTAGATGCGTCGTCGAAATTATGGCAATCGTTGCTTAGGCCATATTTGAGGGGAGAATAGAAAGACTAGTTAAGAATGATATTCTTCCTCCATTAGAGTTCTCAGATTTAGAACAATGCAGAGACGCATTAAAGGAAAATATGTAAAGAAAATTAAGAAAGACGCCAAAAGAAGCACAGAATTCTACAAATTATTCACACAGACATTTGTGGTCATTTTCCGTGAAAAGTGTGGATGGATATGACTCGCTCATAACATTCACTGATGATTACTCCTGTTATGGATATATTTATCCAATCAAAGAAAGAAATGAAGCCTTGGATAAATTCAAGATATTTAAGGCTGAAATTGAAAACCAACACGATTTAAAGATTAAGATAGTCCGATCTGACCGTGGGAGGGAGTACTACGGTCGACATACCCCATATGGACAAGTTCCCGGACCTTTGCAAGGTTTTTACAGAAAATGGTATAGTGGCCCAAGATTCTACACCGCGAACCTCAAGAAATGGAGTAGTGAAAGACGCAACTGCACTCGATGGATATGGTGCGAAGCATGATGAGCTATTCCACACTGCCATTGAGCCTATGGATGGAGGCGTTGAAAACCGCCATTCATATTCTCAACAGAGTGCCTAGTAAGTCGGTGCCCAAAACACCGTACGAGTTGTGGACAGAAGAATTCCTCACTAAACCATTTGCGTGTGTGGGAAGTCTCACTGAGGCTAAAGTATTTAACCCAAACCTTGGGAAGCTTGATCCCAAAACAGAAGTTGTCATTTCATTGGCTACCTGAAAAGTCAAAAGGTTTTCGCTTCTCACCGCCCGCATGGATATACAAAGTTTGTATAAACGAGACACGCTGTCTTCTTAGAGGATGAAATGATGAGAGGAAGTATGGTAGCTCGTGAGATTGACCTTGAAGAGAAGCGGGCGTATGCGCCCACTCCGATGATTCAAGAGTCATTCTTCATACTACCTGCTGTCACTGCACCGACGGTGCAAGACACTGTGGTACCAGCACCTGTTATTATTCCTCCTGTGGTAACAATGAATGAGAATGAGGAACCTGTTCTTCAGGATCCTATAGAACCCATTGCCACAGATGAGGGGGAGCAACAACAGCCTCAAACAGAAGATGTACCAAATGAGGAGGCCCCGAGGAGGTCTCAAAGAGTAAGAAGATCAGCTATTTCTGATGATTATCAGATTTATCATACAGAGGAATTTCAAATAGAGGATGATCCCACCTCATTTGAAGAAGCCATGAGAAGCGAAAACTCTTCAAAATGGCTTGAGGCCATGGAAGAGGAAATGAGGTCCATGAAGGCTAATAAAGTCTGGAACTTGGAAATTATTCTTAAAGGAGCCAAAACAGTAGGCAGTAAATGGGTCTACAAGACAAAGCTTGACTCCCAAGGAAATGTAGAAATATACAAAGCGCGACTTGTGGCAAAAGGCTTTACGCAAAGAGAAGGGATTGATTACAATGACACCTTTTCTCCAGTCTCATGTAAAGATTCCTTAAGAATCATAATGGCATTAGTAGCACATTATGATTTAGAGTTACATCAGATGGATGTAAAGACGGTATTTCTTAATGGAGATTTGGAGGAAAATGTTTACATGGCACAACCGAAAGGTTTTGTCGTGGAAGGAAATGAAAGAATGGGATGTCGCCTAAAGAAATCAATTTATGGGTTAAAACAAGCTTCAAGACAGTGGTACTTGAAGTTTGACAGTACAATAAGAAAAATTGGGTTTAAAGAAAATGTAGAGGACAACTGTGTTTATGCTAAGTTTAAAGATGGAAAGTTTATCTTCCTAATCCTGTATGTGGATGATATCCTACTAGCTAGTAGTGATGTTAGTCTCACATCGAGACAAAGAAGTTTTGTCCTCAAACTTTGATATGAAAGATCTTGGTGAAGCTTCGTTCGTTCTAGGATCAAATTCACCGGATAGAAACAAAGGGACATTGGGACTATCGCAAAGACATACATAGAGAAAATCTTAAAAAATTTGGTATGCATAAATGTAGTCCTTCACCGCACCTATAGTCAAGGGCGACAGATATGGGGATTTTCAATGCCCCAGAACCAAGACGAGCTCGATCAAATGAAATCGGTTCCATATGCTTCACTTGCGGAAGCTTGCAGATGCTCAAGTGTACGCGCCCGACTTAGCGTTTGTTACCGGTTATTTGGCGATTCCAGAGCAATCTCGAATAGAACATTGAAATTGATAAAGAAAGTTTTGCGTTTTGCAATGAACAAAAGGCCTCATGATGACATACGTAAGATCGATTCACTCCATATAGTGGGGTATACTGATTCGATTTTGCGGAGATGATAGAAAGTCTACATCCGGATATGTGTTCACTCACCGGAGGAGCTATATCGTGAAAAGCTCAGCAAACCGTCACTACATCGCCCACAATGTATGCCGAGTTTGTAGCATGTTATGAGGCTACAGGCGTGTGAATCGCTAAAGAAGTTCATACCCGCTTTGAAAGTGGTTGTCGACATCAATAGACCTCTTAAGTTGTATCGCGATAATGAACCCGCAGAACGTATGCCCACAACAATAAGTCAAGTGGTGTCGCCAAACACATTGACATAAAGTATTATGTTGTGAAAGATAAAGTTCGGGATCAAATTATAAGTCTTGAGCATATAAGTACAAGCAAAGATGTTAGCGGATCCGCTTACTAAAGGCTTACCACCCAACGTGTTCGAGAGAACATGTAGCGGCATGGGTTTAAGGAAAGCCTATGATTCTCGGACTAAAAGATAGTCCAAAAGATTAAAGTATCTATTTCGAACGCAGAGGTGTATTGTAGTCATTGAATCTATCGGCGATTGACCGTGACGATGAGACATGTTCTATGCACTAATCGTGATGGAATGTGTAAACAATTGTAATTAAAGATAAAGCATAGATTGAGATCAAGGGGAGAAATGTTAGAATGATCTCGTGGTATTTGGCCCAACGCCAAATGCCAACCCTTGATCAGCATACGATCGGGGCGCCACCAATAGGTCAGGGCCCTGCGCGCCGCCACATAAATAGAGGTGGGGGCCGGGGCGGCACGTATGACGATGTTTACCGTGCTGCCACCATCCCCACCGAAAAACACTAACCCGATCTGAGAGGGTGGCGCCCTAGCGACAGGGGGCCACCAGCCTATTGGGCTGGGCGCCCCCGATTAGGGCGCGGTCAAGGGGTTGGCATTTGGTCGTTGGGCAAAATGCCCTGAGATCATTCTAACAGCATGCAACATCTGACTTTAGGTCCTTAACTTGATCTATTAGCACACATCTCCAACCTTGTCTTCCAACTAGGTTCTGAGTAACTGCCGTTCAATTTCATTAGCTATAAATGGTCAACCAAAATACTAACAATGACGAATTAAACCAGTTTTCAACTTCTCATGTCAACGAGGAGCTATATATTAAGCAAACACTGTTTCCGTTACACTCAAACATCCCATTTGGAATACAGGAATTTCGCAGAGATCTTGCCATTGGCTGTTGCAAGACCTCGGCAAGATTCCGGAAAACCTACCTTCCAAACATAGACTTGCCAGTACTGTTTGTGGACTCAAATGTATTTTTAGCTCCCTGACGCAACTCAATTGTAAAAATAGTCACCATGTCTTTTATTTGCAAATTTAGCCTCCTCCTTTTCTTACCATGGTCGGTGAGCGCGGAAGGTGAGTCATCAGCGCGAATCTCCACAGGAATGGACGGCGTCTGCGGAACCGGGGGGTTTTCGCGCTCGGCCACCGCGGAAAGGCCCTTCCCGCTCTCACGCACCGTGACAAGTGGCTGGTCCCGCGCTGGGTCAGCCTCCCGTGCCTTTCCGCGCTCCCCGAGTGGAGAAAGTGACCTTCCCTACTCCTGACCGCGGAAGGAGAGGGAGGGGGAGCTAGATTTGTAAATAAAATAGGACAATACCTATTTTGTAATTGAGTGACGTCAGAGGCCAAAAAAAAATCGTATTTGGCCACGTTCGCTGTCTTAAGATGCTTTCACACGTGTGTTTTGTTAGCTGCACTGCATTTGCATTTTGCAATAGACTGATTCGGTCGATCCACCCACCGGATGAGTACCCAAGTTAATGGTGGCCCCCTCTAAGATAGCGCTAGAAAGACAAGTTGAGAAGTTGACGGTGTCCCTTCCACTTGTAAGTTATTTTTTTTTCCCCAAGAACCCGCAGGAGGTTTGCGCATCTTTGTATAAAAGAGGAGAAGATACAACGGGCTAAACAAATCAAGGATCAACTGCTACCCATGCAGCCAAACCACAACAATCGAAACAAAATACAAACTAGAGGAGAACTAAGAAAATAACTTATTTTTTAATTACTGTTGAGGCCATGCCATATATTCATGCATGTAGCCACTTATCAGATCGAATAGCTGGACGTATATTCTGTTGTAAAATTAGTGGTTTTAGCAAATATTTAAAAATAATTCAAGCAATAATTATGATCGAAAAGGCATATTTCCATCAGCATATAATTGACAAAAATAACATATAAAAATTGAGTTTAACATGTAAACTTCTCATGTCAATTAAACATGATAATATGTTCAAAAGAGAATAAGTGGGCAACTAAAATCAGCATATTGCTCATATTTAATTAGTTATTTGTTGCTCTCAGATGTAACATCTACTCAAGTATTAATACTTGGCCTCCTCGCCACTTAGGTCAAGTTTCAATCACAAATTAAATATGATAATTTCTCTTAAATAAATTAGACAATGAGCTCAAATAAAATCTTGCTAAACTAACTATTCATATAAAGCAATTATCAATTCAATGTTCACTAGACAGCAAGCAATTAAGCCGACAAGACAAGGTAACATGATACCAATTGACAATGATATATAATAGTGACCAAAAGTGATAAATCACAGTGAACAGACAATCATAAATATATGACAAAACAGTAAACAACAAGCAATCAACAAGCTCAAGACCAAATTTCTAACCAAATTGTCGTATTCAATCTCACAGTAACCTTATATCCTCATCGAGCATATTCCGAGCCCACAATTTTTACTATGCAAAGTCCCCGTGCTAGGATAAAACAAAGACAGTATTATCTGAAAAATATCACTAGCACGACACACTAAGCACAGTAAAGCATCTAATCCAAAAATGCAAACTCACTGAGCGGATGGCACTCAAAGTCACCGAGTCGGCCGGCAAGGCACGCCGAGGTGCTATCTTAGAAAACTAATCACCCCGCTGTGCCGCGGTGTACGGACGTGGTCATCGGAGATACAATGCTGCTCTTCACAATTCGGGATACACCAATAGTGAAGTCGAGGTACAAGAAAAATGTCGTACAAGAATCAACAACGAGATGCACCGGCCAAATGCATCAAGGAGCAAATCCACCACAGATTGTTGCCAAGCTACTCACCCATAACCGCACGGAGCCAGTCGGAATCAACCTCGACGGTGCACTGCCCTACTTCCCTCCACCACCTTGGTGAGGAGGCGGCGCACAGGAGAAAGGAAGGGAGAGCGCAGGGAGGAGGAAACCGGACCCTCACCGCCGGAGTCGTCGGTCTTGACCACAGCAGCGTAGTCGTCCACACGGCCCGAGCCCGCGACCAAATCGAGAGAGAGGAGAGGAAAACAAAAAAGGAAGACTCGTTTGTACCGTGCGGTGAAGAGGAAGTAGGAGAAGGCCCCTTAAGAAGAGGAAGATGAGCACCACGACGCTACCAACGGCGTACGAGAAATCTGCCCGAACCGCCCCACGCCTGCACCACCGGACCTAAGAGAGGGGATGAATGCGCTGCTTTGGTTGGAGACGGTCTCCAACCTTATCCCTTCACCTTCGCCCTATGACGGGTGGACCCCACCTTTTATTTTATTTTTTTTATTTTCTTCTTTTCTCAAATTGAGAAATTACAAAATAACCCCTTACGTACAACATATGACATACAACCAGGGATAGAAAAACCGGCCGGTTACCAGCGGTAACCAGATTTACCGGTGGGTACCGGGAAGTGAAATACCGGCCGGTTTTTCCGAGTTTTGCAAGTTTAAATTCTAATTTTTAAATTTTGAATCAAATTTGATCGAATTTCATCCGAATTTTCTCCGGGAAAACCGGTAACCGGCCCACCGGGATTCCATCTGGAAACAGGTTTTGGATCCCTACATACAACAACGGGCTGAACGAACCAAGGATCAGTTGCTACCAAGCATCCAAACCATCGAGTAGCTGGAGGAATATTTGCCATGCAACAAAATACTAACACCGTACGGACACATTTTCCCCCCCAGAAGACACACATGGCCAGCGTGTCGTCGCATTAAACGAGAATACCTGCTGCAGGAACTGTTTTTTTCCCCGTTAAGAAGAAGAAAGGCAGCCAGGCCACACGGACAGCTATAGTTGAAGTGAAGGGTTGGAAACTTGGAACGGCAACAGGAGCTGGCAATTAAAGGCGCTCTTTGTTTTCTCTCTCCCACAAACCAAGCCACTCGAGTACCAAAGTAATGTGAAATCACAGCAACATGGAGCCACAAATTTTTATGGCGATTATCCTCTGGACACGTACCACGCGAGATAAAATAAGAAAACGATGCTCTCTCTCTCTCTCTCTCTCTCTAACGTAAGACGCCTTGCGTTCGCTGACGTCACGCGCGCGTGCACTCACACTCGGTGGTTAAGAGTGTTGGTCCCTTGCTTTACCGACGCGCAGGGAGGCTTGAAGATTCCTACACGGCGGTCAAGCTCGCACGTATTTTCTCCACTCGGAAACTCTGACCGTCACCTGATCACCCCCCGCCCACTAATTGTTTACTGACAGAGACAGTCATCTCTCCGCTTCCTATCCTCTAGCTCTCTCCAACAGAGAGGAAGGAGGATTGCGACACAAGGAGAGAAGGAAACCGTTAGCCATCAATCTATTCATGCCCTCCCAAATCCCAAGTGCACAAGGTGCTATGTGCGTCAGATATCTCTTGTCGAAAATAATTTGCCGTTTTTACCAAGATATGTAGCCTGTAGTTTAATCTGGCAAGATTGGCGATAGATGTTAGTATTGAAATGGGCCTGATGCATTGTAGTTTAATGGAATACATATAATAATAATAACTATATCTGGTAGAGAGAAATTAAAAATTAACAAAATAACAAAAAACCAGCATTGAAGACCAAATTCTAACCAAGTAACGGGATGGTTTCGGTTCTAATAGATAGCGTACAACTCCGTATCGAAATATATAGTGAAGAAGAAAACAACATCCATATGAATTGAGATGTCTCGGGGAACATAGCTAACCATATAAAAGACCTAGTGGCAAAACAAGTAAACTGAAAAGAAGTTAAATTAAGACCTAGATGCTCAACAAAACAAAACAAAAAACTGATCAATGTAACATCTCAACTAAGTCACATCAAATGGGACTGGGAATTTCTAATTAGACTATTGCTCTCATCTCACCGACTAATAGTGCATGCATCCCATAGGTTGACCCAAAGATTGTACTAGAATAACTTAAGGAAGGGGAAAATACAAGAAAAAAAAATAAAGGTTCAGTCAAGGCAAAGGGGTGAGTTGAATTGGTCAGCAGCTTTGGCAATTTGGACCTTTCTAATCTCAATCTCAATTGCATCTCTGTCTAGAAGAGAGAGAGTGTGTGTGTGTGTGTGTGTAAGACCGTGGACCGGTCCAAGATTCTCATAGTTTTGGTGCTATGTCCTTTCGTTAGTGGATCCATCCAAATCCGACCCGGAACTGCTTCAAATGGTCAAAACATATTCAGAGTTCAGCTCAGTTGGCTGGAGTGAAGAAGAAATTGATCGTTCTTAGAAGAGACCATTGCGACACAGACAATTTCTTTCTAAGAGTAAATTGCATATTTAGGTCACTCAAATACGTTTAAGTGGGCCCACTAGGCAGTCATAAGCGCGCACATGCTGGCAACTCGAGATTACACGGAATTACTTTCTGTTACCCAGGTAGTTCACTCTTTCGATCTTTTTTTCTAGGTGCCCCTACTTTTCTATCCCATTAGACAGGTGGGGCATTCGAAACTTCCTGTGTTTCGATCGATGTCCGAGGTTGTCCCGGTTATTGAAATAGGGGATACGGTGAACAGCTGAACAATTAAGGATTTACCTCGTACTGAACCATCGTAGGTTGTTGACTAGATAGACGGAGGATTGCACCTAGATGACGCCCAACTTTGTATTTGCAAATACACACACTTTCATTTTCTTTTGAATTTTGCGTAAGGATAAGTGTGAGATCCGGTTTATTTAGCTTGTAATACTTAGCTTTTCATTGGCTCTAGCATTACAAACAAAATACACCGTGTCTCGATGGACATGTACTTCCCAGAAATTGCAGCACACATACATCGTACAAAAGCATGCATCAAGTCCACACAAGATAATATAACAAGTTTAGCAAAAGACATACATAATAATGAGTTATTACAGAACAGCCGACCGGCCAAATGACATAAGTATTAAGTATCGGCGGAAGAAAAAGGTGTCATAAGATGGTTTAAACCAAAAGACGACCTGTTAGCCACATAACACCACAGGGCAACCGACCGAACCGCCAAGCTAATCGCTCCACACACTGCCACAGCACAACTCACAAAAGTGAGACCCTTCGGGCTCACCTTCTTCCTCTGCACACAACAAGCAATGCAGATGAGTACAATAATGTACTCGCAAGACTTACGAGTAACAAGCCTATACATAACTACATGAGAGCTGAATTCAAAGAAAATGGTTATATGGTTGTTTGGACGCACAAAGCAAATTTCAATTGCAATATTGCAATAGATTGAAGGCAATTTAACAAATCAGTTTTTAATCATTGAAATAACAACGAGTAACAATAAGTAGCAAGTAACCACCTAGAAGTGACTAACCCAATAGCCACCACACATAGCATGAATCCCTGATTTATACCACCCGTCAAGTTTTAATTAAAATGTTGTAGTCTAGTTCTCACGGGGCGTTTTCGAGCGTGTCCATAACCTAGGACGAGGCTATTCGAATAGTTCAAAAACCCTGCAGGGGTGTACCAATGTACCCACACTTCAGACCGCCTTTAAGCCACAAGATTAGCACACTTCCAAAGGTATGTCGACACGGCTAAATCATACGAGACATTTCTAATATTGTGTATCAACTACGAGCCGCTCGTATGGATGGAAACCCATACGCTTACATTGTAAAGCCGAAACAACAACTACCCTTCGGGGTAAAGCTTTTCGGACAACTACAATGCTCCCACACATAATCCATCTCATTTTACCACAACGCAACACACACACGCCCACCTGCGACTCGTGGCTAACACACGCCAAAGTACTAAGTCAAGAGAGGTCCTATACCCTCTAGTGTTGATGTGGGGGATGCCCGATCTTCACGGAGGAGAAAATGCGAGGTAATGGTAACTAGCGCCACCGAGGAGACGATGTAGACCACCGACTCCAACCAACAAAGACTCTTCGGTAACTAGTCACGAGCACCAAGATAACAATGCAACCCGACGATTCTTGAGGCCAACCACCGCCTATGCAATGACTCGCAACAAGTATTCGCCTAACCACACTCTAAGTTCCCAATCCACACAACCACGCACGGTTGGAAGCACGAAAGGTTGTCGTCGAACGACCGCTTTGCAATCTCACTAGGAAAATTACAAGAGCAAAGGAAGAGAGAATTCTCAAGTTTTGTAGCACTTGGCTAGCCTATTCTCAAATCATATTGCCAAAAGTTGTTCTTTGGAGAAATGGTGAAGGGTATTTATACTAGGAACAACCCTCCTAGCTAGGTGTGAACACACTCCAAAATGGGATCCATTTTCGGTGACTTATGGGTTCCCTAGGCATGGAGAGGTAGTAATTTCGTGTGGCCTCGCACGCAGCTTATTGCCATGGACAACTAGTCTTGAAACTTGCATATCTTTTGACTCAAGCCTCCAAATGATGCACCGCTTGTTGTGCTGAAAAAGGACTTAATTTCCTATCCATTCCTGCTCCCCATGCATGCTGGACACGCCCATATTTATGTGGGTTTAGGTGGGAAGTTGGTAGACAAATTCTGAGGCTGCACATGCAACGTTTGATGGCCCAAACTGTTGGAGATATGCCCTAGAGGCAATTATATTGATGATGATATTTCATTGTATCCATGATTTAATAAATGTTCCTTGAATATTGCCTTTGTGTTGATTAACAAGTATGTGACTTGTTTGTGAAACTCTTTACTTGTATGGTTATTCTAAAGTTGTCCCTAGTCGGAGTTCATGTGAGGACACACGTGAATGATGGATTAGCACATGTATCGGTTGATGACCATGTTTCATGTGCCATAGACATGGAGATGTCAAACCAATAATGTGGACACATGTTTAGAACATGGGGTTGGACCGACCCAACATGAGACATAGTAATTATTCTTATGGTTCTCTCTACACAATGTGTACGCCTTGTCCTTAGACCTCGAGATTGTCGCATGTACTTGAGATGTGAATCGACCTACTTATGGGCTATCAAACGCTAATTCGTGAATCGGTAGTTATAAAGGTAGCTTTCGGTTTGTCATGAAGCATGTCGCGAGGCATGGTCGGTCGAGATGGATTTGCCTCTCTACCGAGAGATATCTCTGGCCCTCGAGTGATCGGATCCAAATGCATGGCCATGCTACTTAAGGTTAAGAGTTAACCTAGTAAGGGATTCCGGATCACGTGATCGAGAAAGAGTGGTCACTTGGAGCTCGACCGAATATCGTGAGGCAAAGGGATTGGCATGTACATAACGCTGTGATGGTTCGTCCGATATGATCTTTACGTATGTTTAGGAGTTGGCACGCCTTGCTAGAGGCCGCTACCAACTATTGACCAAGTATGTGTACTCGCGTCATGTCTAAACATATGTGAACCATAGGTCACACACTTAAGGTGAAGCCTCAATTCGGATTGGATCCGAATTAGATCGGGCATTGAGTCCTAATGGGCCTCTATTTGTAGAAGCCCATTATAAGGACGCCTATAAAGGAGGGTAGGGGCGCTGGTTGAGGGTTGAGTTTTCGTGACATCCCCAAACCCCGCCGCCACCCTCCCACGCCCTAGTCGCCGCGCGGATCTAGTAGTCCGGCGCGCGTCGCTCTCCCGCACGTGTGGATACCTTTGAAGGCGATGCATCCGTGGCGCTGGGACGAACCGCAAGAAAGGAGCAGACGTGGACGCCACGACGAGGACGAGAAGTAGTACGACTACTCGCCCCTGATGTAACGCCAACTTGGTACGACTACACGCCCCGACGCTTGCATCAACTTCCGCACTGCGCCTAGTGGTAAGACCGTGATCTATAATCGCAGTGATCTTGGTTTACGGGTAGAATTTTTAATTTGCGCTAGTGTAGCCTACCCGCTTCCCTACACAAACAGCTTGCTAGTGTTCTTGATGTCCAGCTCAGCCTTCTTCATGTCCAATTGGTCATAGGTGGATGTTCTCAAGCAATGTACTCCGATAGCTACGTCTTGATCCTTGCAATGTGCTCCTTCTGCTTGAATTATCTCCGTAGGTGCAAACCTGAGTAAAATAAGCATACGAGACTTAGGCAGTATATAATTCTTATCCACAACAATATTAGATTCAGCTAGGAGTGCATTCACCTCTTGTTGTATTTTCTTAGCACGGTTCCTAGTCATGGGACCCAAATAAGCCTCTTTTGTAGAAGCTTCAACTTGCAGCTGTGTAGAATCTTATGGAGCAGATAATGAATGAGGTGAGCCAGGGATGTCCTCATCAAGTGTGGTTAGCATGCAAGAATGCTCAGAACGGTGGCGCAAGTAACTCGGTCCTTAAATGACTAGAGCACCATTCCAGTCACACCCAACAATCACACCATCTTACCAATGTGCCCAAGTCCAAATTGTTTTGTTTTCAGTTTTAGTTTTGCAACTTAAACATAGCACAAAGCTGAAATATAGATATCATAATAAGTTTGTGTGATCAAGGTTATCGACAAGTCGATAACTGCCCATTTCTACCGATAGCTAAGCATGGCTAAGCAACAAACTCGTAAACTACTAAGTGACAAGGGTTCATCCAACGAACCCAAAATCACAGCAAGATAAACCTAAGCTTAGTAGTAGAGGATAAACATTTGCCTACTAATAATGCATCTACTGGGTCAACTATCGACAATAGTTAAAACAACATAGAAATGCATACATAGAATTTGCAAACAATATATTAGAATTTGAAAATAGTAGGAACAACATGATCAAATAATGTTACACTGCTTGCCTTGGCTTGGAGGGCGTAGTCCGTCATTGTGGATCGATTCAATATCAATATTATCTTCGGAACCTAACGCGAAAAGACGATAAAACCAATAAGAACGAAGAACATCAAATAAAATTCAACAGAAAAAGATATCAAAAACTTATGAAATTTATACAGCAGCAAGAAAATAATTTTAGATAATTTTAGGAACAAAAATCAAGTCATTCGGATTAAGTATGAAAAAGTTATAGCCAAAATCATTTCTCTCAGCCTGTTAAATCAACTAAATTAATTACTGGTACTGTTCATGGTAAAAAAATTCTAGAATTACCTAAGTCCTGAAATTTTTATGATAGGAAGACATTGATATCCTAAGATCAGCAAAGTTGAGTTTATTAAATTTGGAGTTATAAAGATTTACTTATGATTTTTCTAAGTTGTAAACTTAGTGCATGTCATTTTACAGAAACATAACCATGATCAAAACCTAATCCATATTAAAGTATACTAACAGAGGAATTTAACAAAATTGATTTTGCACAAATTGGACTTATACAGAAAATATATGCATTTTACAAGGTTTAATTTATTTCCTAGAATATTCTAAAATGGCTCACATCAAGTTATTATTGTTTATAAGACTTTCTGCTACAAAAACATGTCTAAACACATTTTTATATTAAACTTTAGTTAATAAAGAATTTAACCTCACTGGAATCATCTAAAAAGGATTTGAATTGAATTAGTTATGAATTTCTAAAGTTTAAAACAATTTTCTGTTGGTAAATAAATGCTTCCCGACATATAAACAAACTAAACAGAAATAAACGACGTGGACGAATATGGGCCTTAGATGCAAAATCTAACGGCCCACGCGCGCTGGGAATAGCGCACGCACGCGATCTCAAAGAAGCCCACCGTTGGATTCAGATCCAACGGTCCACGTGAGAGGGGACATTCGGGCGACGCGAATGCCTCGGACGACCACAGCCGTAGATCTAGAGATGAGAGGCTCAGAGCGCCGTTCCCTTCGGGAGTCCCGAACAGCACTCGCATCTCAGCCGCACATCTAAAGATGGACGGCTAAGGAGACTTGGGACGATTGGGGGTTCGAAAGTCCCACAAAACTGGACCGTAGATCTAAAAATCGACAGTCCACGATCTCTGCAGTGCTACTCTTTCACGCACGAGGGATTTAAACGCACCGCGAGGATTAAGGATGCGGGCCCACACGCCAGCGAGACATAGGGTCAATTAGGACAGCAATTAATTACTAACTTCAATGATTAGCGATGATGAGTAATTAATATGTCCTAATGACTTCAATACTGCAGTTTAGGCCTACGGACCCACCTGATAGTGACACACGAGACACTTTCGGACACAATTAATCTTAAGATAGAGATCAATGACAATCATTAGCATTAATGATGTCTGAACGGGATTAACTAGCGCCAGCGGGGATTTTAATTGGTTGGGCCCACTGGTCAGTGGCACAGCAAACCAAATTAAGACATATTAATTACCCCTAAAGATTAACAATGATTAGGTCATTAAATGTGTCTTAACGACAACGGCACTGAGGAACTTCCGTCCGCAAAAACCCAAGCGAAAAGAATGGCTTGCCGCCGTCGGCTCCGGCCACGGCGGCGCAACCTAAAGACTAAAATGGGTTCACAATAGCCTTGCGATCCCGATGGCGGTGACCTCGCCGGCGGCGAAGGCCTAGAACGCCGGCTAGCTAGAAAATAGCGATGGTGACCAAATCGGCCGAAAACGAAAGTAGCTCATATGCTCCGCAGCAGTCCAAAGAAGCGTGTGCCAAGCATCTAGGGACTAAATAGAAGCTACCTTAACTGAGAAGGGCTTCAAGGATGGCCGGAGGAGCTTTGATAGAGAAGGAACCCGCCGGAGTTGAAGAAGATGATATGAAAATGACAACCTGAGAAAAATAAACACCACCGGGTGGTCATAATAGCTTCATTATAGCTCATAGAAGCTTCAGCAAACAAATAATTGAGAAATGAAGCACTCACCAGAGCTGAGGAAGAAAAGGGGTGAATCGGCCGAAATGATCCAAAATTAAAATTGGTCAATTCCTGTGAATGATTCCCAAAATTAAGTTAGGAGAAATGAATATGGAGCTAAAGAGCTCAAAAGGGTACAAAGAGATTTGAAGAAGAACCACTGGAACACCAAAGCCACCAACAGAGCTCCACGGCCATTAATGCGATTTTAGTGTTTTTGGTGGTTTTGAGCTCAACACACAGAGCAAGAGCTAAGGGTGGTGCAAAGGAGTACCAGGAAGGGTTTGGGGACCTTAAATAGCTAAAAGATTAGGTTTTAATTTCTACTCATTTTCTTGCATTTGACAACAAACGAGATTTTACAATAGTGTTAGGTCAAAAGGACACGGTCCACAACTTTATCGAAAAGAGATGAATCTCAAAGCGCGAGGTAGGTCATGGACATGGCCGAAGCAAGCATATCACGCGCACTAAATGCCCGACAAGGGATAGGTCGGCGAGGATGGACGATTTGACCGATGCCATGCCTCACTCTTCTCTTTCTCCGCTCACGCACGCGCGAGGAGGAGGGTTTTGCTCCAATGCCAACACATAACACATTGTGTCTGATGATCAGCTTGCCAAAGTTTCGGGGTGCTGATGGCACTGGGGCAATGTAGGGGTACTTGAGAGAATTTCCTATGCTACCTACCAGATGGTGCTGTAATGTTGCCTTCTTTAAAACACAGTGTAAATGATCATAATTTTTTTAAAAAAAATTGGTAGCCTTGACACAAAATCAATCTATCATACCGCCAAATTTCAAATCTAAATTCGATCGACGCATAGAGAAAAAAAAAACAAATTCAGCTCAAAAGAAAATCAGAAAATGGAAATATAAAGATAAAGTTACTGCCCACTAAAATTTGACTTTTTTGTTTATCCTAATGTAACCCATGTTTTTAGTTGATTTTTTGTAGGACACTTCCACATATCATGACCTATCTAACTAATTTTTTTTAAGGGGTTTTTTTATAACTACTTGTGACGTATTTTGAGGATGTAACATTGTAGCACCGTAAGGGTAGGTAACACATGATATCGAGGGTACTCAACCTACACTCGATTTCCGTAGATGTTCGATACTTTTACAAAAATAAATAAATAAATACATCTACAATCTTTATGGATAAGCACGAGCACTCGCTCGATCTTGACCGTCAAACATCCCATCAGATGGTCTATAAAACCTTGGTAGGGTCCTTTGGGCATAGACCATACTTGTCAATTCCATTTTGGAGACCATTCCGGTTTGCCTCTTGGTGTGGGATGCACCGGTACCAGTCCATTCCGGTGTACCATTCCAGATTTTAATATAATAAAATCCATAACCTTACAATAAAAATAACACATAGTTTAATGACTAAATAAATACAAAGGTCATACGTAGTATCGGACCCGGGAGTAACACCACAAATCCTCTGTGTATTCTACACTAGTCACTGGAATATTAGCTAGTGTACACAGTAAACAAATATGGTAACATCCATAATTCACACAACTTTATTAATAAATATCAGAGTTTATTATAAAAAAAAAGGCTTACGTGCCAACAAAAAGAATACAGCAAAAGACGAAGAATAAGTAGTAGAGCCCAGCTAATCTGCCAGAGGCAATCAACTGGGGTAGCAGCCTAGTCATCGAGGTCCTTAGTAGTTGCGAAGTCATCATCCTCTAAACAATATTTTATTAAGCAAGGGTGACCACAAAAATGTACTCAAGTTACACCCATAACAGAATTAATACATGCATGTATATTATCAAAGGAAGGCTTATAGGGTTATTTGTGCAAAAGCAATATTTGATATTTTAAATACAATAGCTAAGTTCAAAAGTTCAAGCTTACAATATCTAAAATTGAGTTTTAACTAATTAATAATGTTAGTGTATGCACCAACCTAACACTAACTTAAACACGGGCACCAACCCGGGCTTCAACCCACAATTTTCTTATGGACACGGCTACTCGAATAATTTGACACTCTACAGAGGTTGTAAAACTATACTCATAAGAGATAATCGACTTATAATGTCTATTTCACATACTTCCATTGGTGTGGGACTAAGTGATTATCACAAGGCCTTTACAATGCGTCATTCCAAAGTAGACATATCCACTAAGGTTTCACTTCCTTTGGATTAAAATCCGCCAAGAGCCCCCTCTTACGTCATGTGAGAATACATAAAAAAGTAGGTCATTCTGACACCCACACATCGATATGACAAAACTAACAATGGAATATTGTAAATTAATTAACCCGGTCTGTCCCATACCAAACTTGTGGTAGTACGGAATGGCTTAACAATCCGCAGCTCGCAGACCGATCATTAATTGACTGAGCGGCTTACAAAACAATCCATTGGCCTCAACCATTCATTAAATTGAGCCTGTTCATAAACCTGCACCCATCAACTTTCCATTTCTCCCAAGTTCAAATCAGTTTTTTATTTTATTTTATTTTTAAAAGTAATTTATAAACTTCCATGGCACACCAATGCTATGGATACAATTTAAACTATATTTGGTTTTTGGCTGAAAATTCTCAAATCAAATATTTCAAGTCTAAGCATGGCTAAATTTAATTTTTCCCAAAATATTCTAGTTCACACTAGTGTACCAACTATATTTTATCTAAGGTGTCAAGGTATGTTTGATTCAATGTCAAAATTGGCTATACAATGGAATTGGGAATACTATAAATTTAAAACAGGAATTTAAATTAACTTGAATATAAATAAACATGCAATAATAATTAAAAATTGAATTTAAATAATTTAAAATTCTAGGATCAAGTATAATCAAAATTGTAACTTGCCTTGCTCAATTAATTATTGTTTTGAAATGACGTTGAAATCTAGCTCTCCAAAGTCGTCGAAATCTATATATAAAAATAAGACAAATTCAAAAAAATTCAAATAAACTCCAAATTAAATAATTTTAGTATATATAGCTATATATTTGTTTTAGATGAATTTAGAAATTTAAATCACTTGAATCGGAGCTCGAACGGATGAATTTAGAAATTTGAATCACTTGAATCAAGCTCTCGAAAGATTGAATTTTCACATGAAATGATAGAATTGGATTTTTAAAAATTTGTGAAATTATTTTCCTAAAGGAAAAAATTGTTGCATCATGACAACATCAACGAGGATTTTGAATTTTTGGCTGAATTGATTTTCTAAAGAAAAAAAGGAAATAGCCATGTGTGCGCCGACGGGGCAGCCACGAAGGTGATGGGTGATGAGGTGGCCATGTGGTGGCATGCCACGTGGCAGTGGCACACGGTGACCAACGATCGCCGGCGAGCAGCGCGGTGGCAAGGGTACCATCGAGAGAGGAGGAGATGGGGATGGTGGTGCTCATCTCGTGAAAGCATCTAGGCTCCTAAAAATGATTTTGGTAATTAATGACAACAATGTGTTAAGGGACTAACGTGTGTGCTAAGATATTTTAAAGGTATAGTCTCATATTTTGAATGACGACATGGAAATGGCATGCAAAGATGACAAAAGATCAACATGGCTCAATACAAAGGTATTATGTAGCCCAAGGACCCTTTTATAGTTTTTATCGGTCTCGGTGATTGGTGGAAAGACCGGATTTATAAGGTAGATGTTGTACTATAAAGAAGAATCATGGATAGTAGTTTGAGAAATTATTTTGTGCCATCTTGATCAACTAAGTCATGCATGAATCTTGAACTACAATTGTTAGTAAAACCGGTATGATCGCAAGTATGACTACAATACTAACATCTTGCGGTATAACCGCACATGAAGTGTGGTACTACCGCAGTGCGGTAAATCTGATTTTTAGTTGGCGGTACGTTATTTCCAAGAGCGTTTTTTTTAGAGTTTTTCTCCTCTGGAAATCGGTAGTACCGGAAGAGCCGAGCGATACTACCATCGAACGGTAGTACCAGACCTTGTGAGTGCGGTAGTACCGCACTAAACCATAATGACTAGTTCAGTAACATTTAATGAACCCCATATGACCGTTGGACAGTAGGTGTGGTACTACCAACCGATCAATGGTGGTAGTACCGCACCTGTTGAATTTTTAGGGGTTTTCTTTAAACGGTCGTTCTTTTGGTTGGGGCTATAAATACCCCCTCACCAGCACCAAGCTCAATGACCCCTGACCTAATTAAATACCTTAGAGACACTGGTGCACTCTTTACTACTCATTTGCTTATATTTCACATTTTGAGGTAGTTGAGAGCATTGAAGTGCATTTACATCATTTATTAATCTCTTGACACTTGATAACCTTTCAAGTAAGGGCTGTGATTTATTACTCTTGGTGCTTGTCGGCACCTAGACGGCTTGGAGAAAGATTGTGTGGTGATCTCTTCAAGAAGGTTGTGAAGTAGCCCGGCACCATTTGTGAGTGGTTTGGTGTTCATCATCTTCGGAGTGGAGAAAGAGCAACCCTAGTGAAATTGAGGTTCATTAGGCTCAATTTGTGGAGTCGGTCTAATTTGTTTGGGTTTACCTCAACGTGGACTAGTGAAGACATTGATTGTCGTCATTGCGGTTTTCTCTCTTGTCTTTATTATTTTCGTATTTACATTTCTAAGCTACTTATTTGTGTATAATTGGTTAGCTAGAATTGTATTTAGTATTGACATAGTCTTGGGGTGTCTTAGTGAAAACTTAGAATATATCTCTTGATTTGTGGTAGAAATATTTTATTAGACTATACTTGTTAAAATTATTAATTAGAGCACAATTTTTTTAGAAACCTCATATTCACCACCCTCTAGTTGGTCATCCTTGATTCTACACCTCGACGATGATGGGACACATAGGGATCGCTGGCGGCGAGGGCGGCGGTAGTGAGATGCGGCTCACGGTGGCGCCGCGGTCCCGGCGAGGCTCCGACGAGGAGGGAGGTAGAACGTAGAGAGGTGAAACCGGGGATGGGGTTGAAGGCGATAGAGTGTTGTCGACGGCAAAATCGGCAGGGAAAGGTGTTCGGCGCAGCGTGAAAAACGTGGATTCCAGCGAGGGGGAAGGGAGAGATGGGATGAAACTTGGGGAATAGGGTGAGGAGTAGAAGGGGCACATAGGGCTCCCTTTTATAGCGGTGGAGGAGCACCGGGGGAGTAGATCTGCACGGCGGGTATCTCAACGGCGGTTGGGGCTTTCGGCGGAATGGCACAAGAAAGGGGGAGGGAAGGTCCAGAATAGGAGTGGCGGAACGCGGAACGCAAAAAAGGGTGGCTGGCATGTGGGGCCCGAGCGTCGGTGAGAGAGGGGGAGGGGAGAGAGAGAAGGGCGGGGTGGGTTGGGGCGAGTGCGAGTGGGCCGGGAAAAGGGGATTTTGGCCCAAAAAAGGAAAGAAAATTTTAAATTGATTTTCAAATTTCAGAAAATACAACAAATCAAAAGAGCTTTTAGGAAATAGTAAATAGAGTTAAAAAAATTCTAGAAAATTCGCAGAAATTTCTTGAATTATTTTGAACTTAATAAAATTATTTCTAACTTAAAGTTGGCTTTTATTTTTGCACATAAATTATTTTTAATTTCTGAAAAATAGGGGGAAAACCCCTTTTTAAAATCTAGAAAATCCAAGGAATTAATTAAAATTTTCTTTTTAACCTTAAATTGAAGAAAAACCCAGAAAACTCAATAAATTTAATTTTTAAATTTAAAAACTAGGAAAATAAATAATTAATTTTATATTTTTAACCAAGAAAACTCTTTTAAATTCCTAAAATCTAATAAAATAATAACTTTATTAATTTCATTTTTGATAACAAAACTTTGAGATGTTACACTAGTTAAATAATACAACACGAGTTCGTAATTTTATACATTTACCATAGTCTAGCAGAATTTCACTTACCAAAAAAGTAGTATTGGGCTAGACCTTCCGAGTTGATTTAAAGGAGGGTCGCTTCAATTATGCCCGGTACCGAAATTAACGGAATGACCGGAATGGACCAAAATAGAATGAAATGACCGGTATTGAAACTGGTACGGGATTGAGGCTATTATGTGTCACTTTAGGTACCGATATAGCATATTCCGGTCAGTACCAGAATAAAATTGATAAGCTAGGCATAGACAGCAATACAAGGCACTCCCACATAATAGCGGTTTTGGTAGACTCGAAACCCGACCCGTCGTGGCAGCAGCCAATCAAATCCCAGTCTCCACAATCGGCCATCAGTCAAACAAATCCCCTGCTCCTCACTTCACCTGAATTCCATCTCCTCCTCCCCTCCAACGCGCTTCCCCATCCTTCCACTTCCACCCCTTCTCTATAAGAAGGCTCCCTCTCCCACTGCTCTCCACCCCTCTCACCAGTCACCACCACCTCCTCCTCTCCTGAATCCCTCGAGCAATTCTTGAATCCTGGGTCCTGCTCACTTCCTTGATTCCTTCTCCTCCGATCGAGCTGAAGCGATTCGATCAGCGACAATGGAGGGCGTGGAGGGGAACTACGGAGGCGGGAGTCTGCAGCTGGTGTCGGAGCTGAGCCGCGTGCAGGAGCTGGTGCGGCAGCTCGAGCTGCACCTGCACGCGCCCTCCTCCTCCGTCGACCTCTGCCGCCACCTCGCCGCGCAGATCATCGCGCTCACTGACAGGTCCATCGGCATCGTTAGGTCCGCTGCGCATTTCCCCAGCACGCCGACGCCGCCGCTCTCCGGCACGCCCAGCCCCCTCAGCGACGTCTCCGACCAGCCCTTCAAGACCAACACCAAGAAGAGGTAAACAAACAACTGAGCTCAACTGAGCTACTTGATCTTCAAGAAGAGCAGAGCATTTGATGGATTGAATAATTGAAATGCGACGAATTGTTGCTGAATTGCGGTGGATTCTTGGTTTCTTGGCAGGAAGGCGATGGCTAAGTGGACAAGTCAGGTGAGGGTGAGCGCGGCGGGCGGCGCGGAGGGGCCGGCCGACGACGGCCACAACTGGAGGAAGTACGGCCAGAAGGACATCCTCGGGGCCAAGCACCCGAGGGGGTACTACCGCTGCACCCACCGCAAATCGCAGGGCTGCACGGCGACCAAGCAGGTACAGCGCACCGACGAGGACCCCGCCGTCTTCGACGTCGTCTACCACGGCGAGCACACCTGCAGGCCCAACGCCGGCGCCGCCGTTAAGAGGCCGCCGCAGCACCAGAAGCACAACCCGCACGCGCAAAGCCTGCTGCAGAGCCTCAGCGATGGGCTGACGGTGAACACGGACAGCTGCCTGCAGAACGCCGCCGCCTCGCCGCTGACGCCGGAGAACCGCTCGGCGCGGGGCGTGTCGCCGTCGCTGGCCTCGCCTGTGGCATCAGACTCCAACGGTGGTCTGGCCATGTCCCCGTGCCCGGTGATCGGGTACAGAGAGTGGCAGATGTCGGACGGCGACCTCCAGGAGGTGGTGTCAGCGCTCGCGGCCGTGTCAGCCGTGCCAGCGCCCATGCCCACCGTCGACGCCGAGTTCATGCCGTACTACTTCGAGTTCGACCCGAGCTTCGACATCGACGCGCCGAACCTCTTCCAGTGAGGAAGAGAGGATCAAGTGCTAGTGTGACCACCCCTGTCCATGACAGGAGGGAAGAACAGAGATGTTTCTTCCTAAGATCAGATCAGTGCAGTTGTAAGGACTAGCACTAGGCAACAAGCCTTAGGATATCTGAATTGCATATCTTGTTACATTCTTTTTTATTATTATTTCAACACTTTGTTTGGTTGGATTGTGTTCATTTCTGTCAAGGAAAAAAGAAATAAGATTTTGGAATTAATGCTCTGCTGAATCCCAGAATGGCCTTCTTTGGAGAATGGTTGATTGATTCACTTTGTTATCCTTTTTGTCAAGTAGTGGATGAGAGAAGCAGACTTGTGCCAAACTGTAGGAACAAAAAAAATCCTCTCATTGCATGAATTAAAAGTTCTGTCTCGAAACAGAAGTTTGGGAACATCAAAATCTAAACAGGTATCAATCCAGTGAAATCACCTACCGGTGATTCGATGCTTTCAAACACTATCATCCCTTTAACAGGGAGCATTTCGAAATTCTTAATCTCAGTCTAAGAAGAAAATATTCAGACACACTAATACAACTAGTGGTCAGAATGATGTCTACAAAGTTCCAGTAGAAAAATGAAGTTACATCAGAAAGCTCAGGGCAGCCCTGATCACAATTGCTAAACAGTTTCGCCCGGTCAGCTTCAACGAACACGAGGATAGCAAGGCTGAAACTTGGATAATCTACAGCCTCTCATACTTTGCCTTTCAACAAAATTCCATGAATTCAATACAAGCTCCCCTCCATCATGAAGCCTTCAATTGACCAATGCAGAAATCCTCAATGATATCAAAGACCCTCGTGCCATGTTGTGGGCTGCAGATCCAGAGATAAGAATGTCACCAAACTGAGGGAGAAAAAAAGAAGAGCACTGGAGATTATTTGTTCGAGCAGAAGTATCAGATCATAGTTATAAGGTATTTCCGGTCAGAAAAAAGCAAGATAAGAAAGGCATATGGTCCATCAATATCATCATTTCAGCTCTTGTTTCATCTTGCTGTTAAGGGTGGGTTTGAGCAAACACCTGAGCGAGCTAAGTCAGGTTCTCATTTACAGAAGCCGATACAGTTTAGTTTGGACAAATCAATGACGGCTTAGCTTAACATGCAAACAAGTTTGAGCCAGTATGTCCGCCTGATTTAATCCAACATTGAAGTTTAGTGTAAACCAAAAGCACTCACACAAAGAAACATTTTTGTATACTTGCTAAGGAAATATATCATAGAGCAGCTGGCAATTTTTCTGGTACGTGGAATACATGAGCATTAGCCGAAACATGAAATTGAAATTACTTGCATATAACTTTAGAAGATGTAAGCAGTAGCAATTGCTGGGTAGGAAACATGAGAAATTGAGAACCTTGCCATCTTTGCTTATTGGGAGAGCAATACTGTCATTGTTTTTTTAGAAAGTACTTTATAGTTGTAGTAGAAAGAAAACTGAGATTATCGTTGATAAATCTTATTAATTTGGACCATCAGATCCCCACAATTTTAAGAAACAAATATTTAAAGGCCATGAGAACACCCCAGGAAAGAATGTAGTAAAATTCCTACATGAATACTCCTGCTTTGAAAAGACATACTATGATAAAAGTTCTGGAATTCCTATAAAACAACGGTTTAAAAATACTGAGAAAATAATTCCATAAATGGCACTGATCAACTGACAGAACATGCTATGAAGTACTGAAGTAGGAGTATAGTAAAGAAGACACAAAGATACAAACCCAAAAAAGCCCTCTGTGGAATCACCACCAGCATTGTTTAGAATGGCATCTCCGCCTGGATGTTCCTCCACATAAGGTGTGACATCATAAACCTGGTTTAACCACCAGGTGCAAGTTGATAAGACCCAAAAAAAAATCTGAATCTTCCTATTTTCAGCTATAGGTCATTGAAGAGGGACAAACTGATGTGGCCATTGCATTTCTACAACCTTATCCTTGATGATGATCCAACAATCCTTCCTCGTGTTGTGTTTTGAAATCTCTTCCTTTGTATAGCTGCTAGATGTCTGAACGCAGAAAGACAACAAAAATAAGAATTATCATCATATTTTCAAGTTTTATAACATACTATGAGTTTTATGGTGTATATTTTGAGAAAAATAGGTGGCTAGGTTCAAGAAAATTTCCTAGTAGTATCTACAGCATTCAGGCTAAAAAAACTAGTCTATTCAATATGACCATATGCAAGATGAAAAGTTTACCATTCCATTAGCACCTGAATTGGTTTCTTTTGCTTTGCCTGCGATAAAATAATAGTTAAAGATCCAGTACTTTCAGCTTAAGTCATTATATAATCACAGATGATGCAGTTTGTACCTTTTTTCTGGGATTTTGGGATTATAAAGAAAGCTCCTAGTGCCAGAAGCACAACAAGTGAGATGATGACAATAATTTCCATCTTGCTCCTCCGGTAGTATAGAACTTTATAGTGACAAGAGTAACGTTCTGCACTAGAAAAACAAAAAAGAAGCTCAAGAGAGTTATCGACAAAGTGAGCAACTGCTAGGTTTAGGCTTTAATCAGCATCATTGCTAAAGAATAACGCAACATCTCAATCTTCATCACAATAAAAATGATCATTCCATAGCAGTATCATAGTATCGCTAACAAGTTACAAGGATATGACCGACAGAAAAAAGAAAAGGAGCTAATGCAAAACAAGTAGCAATTAGGTCATTATGTAGTGAAACTACTGTTAGCAGTTTTTCATGGACTGATACATGAGCAACACTTTAAAAAAGGTCAAGCGCTAAAATTGTGCAAACATACTTTGATTTTTGGAAAAAGATTGAAACAGAATCAGATGGGAATTTGCTAAGCAGGTGTGGTCCTTCGGAGATTTTAATCTGTGCTAGATTGATAAGATAAATTTGATTACAGGAGGGGGAAATTAAGCATCAAAATTAATCGTACGGAGAGTAAATACTTCTCATATGGCAAGCGCTTCAGACTTCAGACGAGGTGATCGCATCTCCCCCTTTCTATTGAATTTGGTTGCTGACATCATAGCCATAATGTTGGTTGATACTATGAATAATGGGTTAGTTGAAGTCTGGGGACATCTGTGACCATATTACCCCGAGGACCGTCGATATTCTGTTGATACCATACTTTCTTTTGTAAGGGGAAACAAGGATAACGCTAAAAATCTGAAATGACTTGTTTTCTACTATGAACAAGTGCAGGCCTTCAGGTCAATCCAATCCATCATTTTCTTTTGGAACTAAATCCATCCATTAAGCATGTAGGCAAGCAAACGCTCCTTGTAATAAGCGTTGCAAGATTGGTGAATAACCCATCAAGTATCTCGGACTCCCAGTGGATACGAAGGGAATGGGCAGAATCCAGTGCCACAATATGATTGATTTATTATTATTATTATTTATTTATTGAACAGGGAGAAGCCAGCTTTTATAAAAAGTTAACAAAATGTCATTGTAAACTTACTCTCCTTTTTATGAATTGATTAATTGAAGGCCCCCGAGGGGCGTGATTCATGGCATGGACAGGATCAGCGCTCAGTTCCTGCGGAGTGGAATTGAAATTTGTGCAGAAAATACACTAACAACCGTTTGGCTCCCAGGTATTGAATTTAATTCACTCAATTGGATTCCAAATCCTATTCTAGTAGGATTTGAATTTGATTCAAGCTAATTAAAATCCCAATTTTTCTGTTTGGGTGTCCTTTCGAATCGGATTTGGACTTGGGCAGAGATGGAGGAGACAGCGTGACCACTAACGTCGGCGGCGACGAAGGAGCAGGAGATGGGCTTACTGGACTTAGGCGGGGACGGCAGAGGCCACGGCGGGCGACGATGGGGAAGACCCTGCTCCGTCCAATCAAGCCGTGGTTGATTTGCGTCCCGACAATGCGCCGCCGCAAGGTCACCCCTCCTTCCACAACTACGGCGTGGCTGCGCCCAGATCTGCGTCGTCGTCGTGGCGCCGCTGCCGGTTTCTTTGCAACCAGCGATGTTAGTAGAGGCGATGTGGGAGTCGATCGAGTGGTGACGGATCGTCTACTCGCTGCCAGACTGTAACGACCCCATTTTTGTGTACATGGTCCGTGCAACAGAATTTTGAAATTTTTTCATATTTGGCCCTGTAGTAATTTTAAATTTGAAAAATAGCCCTGTTGGAACGAAAATTTCAAAATAACCTCAAACAGTGGTTCCTACATGTTACCGAGGGCGCAACCACCGCCTCGACCCGGCGCGGCAGTTACCGCCTCGGCCAGCGTGGCGCCACTTCATTTTTCGGATTTTTTTTTTAAAAAGGAAGAACAACTTAAAAAATTGGAAAATAAAAATAAATAAAAATTGGAAAAAAATTAGAAATTTTTTAAAAAATATGAAATATTATTAACAAAAATTAAAAAAATAAAATATTAAATATCTATTGTATGATGGTATTATTTTTTTGAAAATAAAAGTGTGGTGACAACGTTGCTTGCTCTGTTTGTTATTTTTATAGAATATGAAGGACACAAAATTTGTCAGACTCGCAATAACATTTTGTGATCGTCGTATATTGTTGTAGTGCGCTAAATTTCTGAGAAATTTTACGAGGACGATTAAGATAGTAACGAGTCGTAAGGAGGAAGGTAAGTGATATTACTTTATGCTTGTTAAAAATGACGAGTTAAAGCATAATACTTTATGGAGCTTGTACAAAATACAATTAAAGGGACTGAGAACGCTCGTTGTGATTATGAAGATGGTCTAAAATAGTACTTTGAAATGCCGGGGGCCAGAAATGTTGTGGTTCCATACTCCATATGCACTGCACAATTTTCTTCAGTCATTTCAATTAGGGTTTGCAGAAATGAAAAAAAAAAGTAGGGTTTGCAGTCTTGATAGCAAGGTATATTTGCGGTCTAGAGGAGGTTGTGGGATATTCCAAATATGCTATACTTTCTGCACTTCGAAAAACTATCTGTTAGACTCTAATAATATTTTGTTAACGTCAGACGCTAAAGTACAACAATGTCACAAAAGCATACGTCATGTAATGCAGGGATACACGACAGTTGATCTATTTATGAAGGACTACTATACATAGATAAAGAGTGAACATTACAATCTTATTACAACTGGACTTCTACTTGGCAAGAACAAGAAATAATAGAAGAAATACCGCAAAACTAACTATGTAAAGTAATTTCTGAAACATTTTCTCAACCCTTTCCATCCTTTCATCAAGTCTTTTAAGTCTGTTAGGTTCATTTTGCATTGGTTGATCGGAGGGTCGAGCCATTGGACGAAATGCAGCAACACCACGAGTGTCTTCTTGTAAGGCAACAATTTGCATTGCAATATCTCGAACTACTGGGGCAGCTTCATCAACCCACTGCCAAAACCGGCATGTTGTGTTCTGAAAAGGAATTGCAGCTTGAAGTGAAAAAAAGAACGTGCTATTTCGAATGGAATTCATTTGGGATGATTAGGCAGTACTTACCGTAAGATTTGAACACTTCATGAACACTCGGGATGGATTCGTTGGCGTATGCGAGGTGAACACATTTGCCGGATCCCTGTAACGAGGGCACACGAGGTGCTGTCGCAGCGATTCTAATTGTCTGCTCACACGAAAGTTAGATGAGGCCGAAGACATGTTGTTATAAAATGAAAGAAAGGAGAAGAGGAAGTGAAGAGTGAGGTGAATGGCTGCCAAAGCATTCATATATAGCATGTGGCTAAATTGCAATTGGGTTCAAGGATATTCACGTCCGCGAGGTAGCTGGCCTGAGGAGGAATCATTTGGCAGTGTTGCGTGATGTCTTTTAGATTTTGTCCCGAGTCGTCGGGTCACATCATCAGACAAAAGTCGACTCGTCGGTCAATGATCGCGCAAAAGTCGACTGTCGGTCACATCCTCGCGCAAAGCTAACTCGCCGGGTCACATCATTGCGCAAAGTCGACTCGTCGGGTCACGCCGCCGCGCACGAACCGTACATTAGAATCAAGACGAGGCACATTACACGTGGTCACATGGCATGCTAGTTCGGCTAATTACTTGAGTCATCCTTGCTACTACTACGATGCAGATGCGACACAAGCATCCGGACTATGTAAGTATACATAAATGCCTTTAGGGGATAGTAAAAATATGGCGGGTAGGACGAAGGACTATTACGGAATGGCCCGACCTCTGCGAGGATCGGTCCATTTTCCTTCCTTGTGACCTCGGCGTTGAACTCCTCGCCGCCTCTTTGGCCTTGGCCGCTATTTCCTCTTTTTCTCGCGCTCCTCTCGCGAGCCTCGCGGCCGCGATTGCACGCTCGAGATGAGCTTTTGTCTCCCGACGATACGCTGCTTTGCTCGTCGTTGCGGTGCTCTTCCTCCCGGATCTCGTGGGCGCTTTGACATCCCACTCCTCAAGTCGAGTCCACCGGTCATGTGGGTGGATCTCGTGGTCGATCCACTTGCGGTAGCCACATAGCGGATCCGGGGACTACGGGTAGATGGGAGAATTTGTTAGTGCATATTTCAAAGAGAAAGGGTATAAGAACATACTGTAACTGGACCTTACCGGCTGTCGATAGCTGCGTGTGTCCCAACGGCGGTCGGGATAGTCACAGGAGTAGTTCGCACAACCCTAGTAACTCATGCCCAGGCTTAGCCGGTGCTTAGACTTGAAGAACTTGCATGGGTCCAAGCACCAGCAGAGGGGCGGCGTCTCCTCTCGGCGGGTCGCCGCGCGAACGCTCGCTTGAACGCTCGTGATGGGGTTGTCGCTACGGGGCCTCACTACGAGAGCCGCCATCCTAGAAAGCGCCTCTTGTCGACCGGCCGCAGAGCCCTTGCTTGGTCGTCCCGCCTCCCAGAGCCCTTGCTTGGTCGTCCCGCCTCCCAGAGCCCTTGCTTGCGTCCCGCCTCCCAGCCAGCCCTTGCTAGTCCGCGGATCTCTTCCCATTGCTTTGTCATCTTGTCTCATTGCTTCTTCTGTCTCTTGTCCATCCCGACGTGGTGAAGGAAGCTCTTGTGTAGTGTTGGGTTTGGTTGTGTAGTGTTCTCTCCCAGAGCAGGTCACCCCCTTTTATAAGCCCCCGGGGGTGGTCACGGTATGGTTAAGTTCTGGTGAGTAGCCTACGAGGTAGAGTGCTGTCTTATCTTTCTGAGAAGTTTCTGGCGAGGCAGAGTGATGTCTTGTCTTTCTGAAAAGTTGGCTCGTGTGGTCTTGTCACTGCGCAAAGCTGAGCCGTGTGGTCTTGTCGCTATGCAAAGCTGCCCCGTGTGGTCTTGTCGCTGTGCAAAGCTGCGCAAAGCTGGCCCGTGTGGTCTTGTCGCTGCGCAAAGCTGGCCCGTGTGGTCTTATCGCTGCGCAAAGCTGCCCCGTGTGGCCTTATCTCACCTGGAGTTCAACCAGATGTCGTGAGGCAAAGGGAGAATACACAAGCAGGTCGTTCAGTTAGCGAAATCATAGACTGATCGAAGTCGTAGACTGGTCAAAGTCGTATGAAGATGCGAACTAGTCATAGACTACTTGAACATAATCATCAACTGGTCGTAAGGAGTTGCAAACTGGTCGTAGTTAATTACTAACTGGTCGTAAGGAGTTACGAATCGTTGTAACTAATTATGGACTAGTCGTGACTGGCACGAGCTAGTCGTAAGTGATAAGGATCCGGTCATAGATCATATTGCATTAAGGTTCATCCGATATATTCGTGTGTGTTCGTGAATCGTTATGTGTCGCTAGGTACCACGACTCGTGATCGGGAAAGAGTTTCCGAGTCACAACCGATTACACA
Organism: Ampelocalamus luodianensis; assembly: GCA_036346255.1. Taxonomy (NCBI): domain Eukaryota; kingdom Viridiplantae; phylum Streptophyta; class Magnoliopsida; order Poales; family Poaceae; genus Ampelocalamus; species Ampelocalamus luodianensis. Next base: position 24,550,167 of record CM070632.1, on the reverse strand, counting down.
CAAACCTATGGGGTCACACACTTAAAGGGCTAGAATTTGATTTAGATGGTGATCCGAATTCTTATAGGCCACGAGTTCCTAATGGGCCACAAGTTCGGGACCCATTATGGATGTCTATATATAGAGGGGCGGTGTCATGGGGTGATGTGATCAATCCTTGGAGAAGGAATTCCCAAAACCCTAATAGCCATGCCATCCTCAACCACGTCGCCAGCGCTAGCACTCCTGCGTGTGGTGACCCTGCCCCGTACGTGTGGATACCTTGGAAGTGTTGTTGCGAAGCATCAGTACTAGGATGATCCGCGACTCGCGACGTTCATCGGAGTAGGAGGAGAAGGCACGTGGCAAGTACGACTATGACTGCTTCAACTCGCTATATCGACTCTACTTCCGCTACGAGTCGGCGCGTCTAGTGATAATCTCGTGATATATTACTAGTGGAGGTTACTTGGTTGCGCAATAGAATTTTTGTTTGTGCTATTGTAGCCTTTCCGCGATCCATCACTAGCTAATTGTGAAGCTTTTTATAACTTGTAATCACACTTGTTGCTTCATCTTATGCTATCTTGATTAGCTTGACTATATATGTCTTGATGTGATCTTGATAGCTTATTTATGCTTGATATGCCTTGTGCATTTTAGAAATGCTAGTTTGTTCATGATTGGGTAATCTCCAAAGCTTCTTGCTCTAAAAAATTGAAAAAAATCCAAAAATGAAACTTCATTGCATTTCATGCATGGTCTTTTTAATGCTTCTTCCATGCATCTTGACCTGTTATCCTTGGATGAGAGGAAGACATGTTTTCTTGATGACTCCATTGTCAAAGGGGGAGAAGAAATAACAAAAATGATGAAAGGAGGAGTTATTGTCAAATGGGGTGAAAAGGGGGAATGAAAAACTCAAAAATTTGGGTGATCTAAGTGAGGGGGAGCATCTCATATGCATTCTTGTGATTTTAATATTCAACTCTTGGTTTGAATTACATTTCTTGAAACCTCACAATGATCAAAGGTCAAAATGAACAATTGTTCTTTCATATAGACCTTGAGTGAATTTTTGTGTTCTATCTGGATCTAAAGCTTTCATGACCTCTATTGCCTTATCTATTGTGCTTCTGCATTTCTCAAGCCATCAATTGTTCTTTCATATAGACCTTAAGTGAATTTTTGTGTTCTCTCTGGATCTGAAGCTTTCATGACCTCTATTGCCTTATCTATTGTGCTTCTGCATTTCTGAAGCCATCTTGGTCATTTTTATAGCTTTTTCTTGCTTGTGGACCAAAGATGTGCCTTTGCGCAAAAATGATTTGTAGTTTTTCAAAACAACCTCCAATTTGTATTTTTCAGGGATTGCCAATGTGTTTATCAAGGGGGAGATTGTGGAGATCGTGTGGATATGATCATAATCTTAGTGTGTTGAATAATTAGCAATAGTGTTAAGGGTTTGTTGCAACACTTGTTTTCAGCAAAGTTTCAGCAAATCGGTTTGTCCGCAATAGAGGAGCGGTTTTACCGTAGCGTAGTCGAAATCATCGAATACTGTAGCTACGAGTACCGAGTGGTCGAAAACTATGAGTACTGTTCATCGAATAGTGTAGCTACGAGTGCCGAGTGGTCGTAGACAATGGTCCTAGACGCTGATAGTAGACAGTGGTTGTGGACTCTGGTCGTAGACAATGGTCGTGGACATTGGTCGTAGACAGTCGTCGTGGACTCTGGTCGTGGACACTGGTCGTAGACAGTGGTCGTTGGACACTGGTCGTAGCTCTTTTTCGACCAGGTGGTTGTAACCCTTTTCGACCAAGTGGTCATAGGCTTCATGAAACTGGTCGTAGACCTGGTAGAACTAATTGTGGGTGATCTGGTTCGTGTTTATTGATAGATGAGGGTGTGATGCATGTTTTGACTAACATGGGTCAAGTTGTGAAGAACTTGTACCCGAAAATGGTTGTTTGGTCTATTGTTGTGCAGTTAGTTGGAGTCAACTATGATTAACGACGAGGAGGACCGGGACTTGGTTAGGAGAACCAAGGTCCAGAACGGTCGTAGATATCAGATGAAATGGTTGTACTCAAGCAAGGCGCAACATGGACAAAGAACCATAGAAGACGAAGTTTGAGCAAAGCCCTTTGTGAAGGTATGTGCTTATGCCTCATTAATTATGTGAATTGATGATTGTACGTATCGTGCGGTGCTACATAACGGTTTGCTTGTTTGTGATAGTTGTAGGACACCAAAGTTAGGTCATGGTGAGGCGGACTAGATCGGGACTAGGTTAGGAGAACCGAGGTCCAAAACGATTGAGGTGGTGCTGGAAGATGACTGAGGCTAGTAGGGTGGTTACAAGTTGAGAAGACAAGGAACTGGAATAGAAGCTACCGGTGATGAACATGACGTGCAACGACAAAGTGGACTGGGACTAGACTCAGGGAGGAGTTGAGGTCCGGACTAGGCTTAGGGAGGAGCTAAGGTCCTGAACGGTCAAGGAAGCTAGGTGCAGTCATGGTGAGACATATGGTGCACCAAGTGACTTGGTCCCCGTTGCAAGTGAGGACGGTTTGGTGGGATCCGGACGCATGAGAGGCTTGGCGGGAAGTCATTGGGGCCACATGGATGATGACCGAGCGCAACAGTTCTATGCGATAGGTTACATCGAGCAGCGCGACAGTTCTATACGATAGGTTACATCAAGCTGCACGACAGTTCGTGCGACGGGTTACATCAAGTGACACGACTTTTGGTGCGACATGTTACATCAAGCGGCGCAGAGATCGATGCAAGTGAAACCCATTGTGTGTGGGCTTAATGGGTGCCCATTTAGGATGTCTCTCTAGAAGTTAGCTGCCACTATAAATAGGGGAGGGTGCTGCCTGTGCACCTCCCAACCCTAGTATTCTAAAAACCCTAATTTGTGATTTAGGGATAGGAGAGGAAAGTGGAGAGGCTAGGATTCATGAGAGATGGATTGATTGAGTTGTCAAGTGTTGAGCTTTTGTCCTCTATGAGGGAGTAACTGTAAACATACAATCTCTCTAATCAATCTATGCAAGATTTGCCCTAAGATGAGTTCTATCTTGTTCTTGCTCTCTCTTTGATGCCTTTGAGATTTTTGGTATTTCTTATGTTTTTATTTGGGATCTTGTTTGCTGGGACGTGTGAGATATGATCTAAGGTCTTCTTGATCATCATCCACCCACAAGTAAGCTTTTAGATCTAAGTTTGATTTTGCCCGGTTTTGGTGAAAGAAAGGGGTTTTGCTCTTGAGGGCTTTTGGCCTGATTTTTCTCGTGATTGAGGTGTTAGGACGTATAGGAGACCATTCTTAGCTATCTTGAATTGATTCCTCCCACAAAATCCTCTCAATCACCATTTTTGTATCTGGCCTGGTTTTGAAGCAACCTTCACTCAAATGGAAAAAGTCGAAACTTTGACAATGATTTTCACAATCTTTGATTGGAATAGGTTCCTGACATCCTAGAGAAGGTATGTTTCAAGTTTCATGAAGTTTCGAGTTGTGGATAAAAAGTTGGATCAATTTGCGATTTCGAAATCCTAACAAATTCGGTTCAGGCTAATTTTATCGTTCATCGGTCCGCCGCACTGTTCACCGATCTGACCACCACTATCCATCGGTCTGACCGGCCAATGGGGATTTCAGTGAGTTTTGATCCTTCTTGTTGCCTAGTTCTTATTTGAAAGACTATCTTTGATCTTCATAGCTCTACATAGCTATTGGAGTGTAAGAGTCTTGAATGTCTTGAGGCAAAAGATTTTGAAGAGGACGTTTTTGTGTGGCGCCTATTCAAATTTCTTCTAGTCGTCTCTTCTGGTCCAAGAGGTGTCTTCTTGGATAAAGAGTTTTTTTTCCCAAAGGAGTTAGAGGGAGCAAGGTGCAACTCGAAGAAATTCAAGAAACATCTGAAAATGTTTCAACTCCTACTGAACCTCTACAGGATGAGCAAAATATTATAGAACCTGTAGATGAGGCATCAGCCCCACGTAGGTCTAAAAGGCCATGTCAATTGCCTATAAGGTATGGACATGATATTTTATTATTGAATAATGATGAACCTAAGATTATGAGGAAGCGATGATGAGCCCAGATTCTGAGTCATGACTTGAAGCCATGAGATTGAAGATAAAATCCAAGTATGACAATCAAGTTTGAAACTTGGTTGATCCACCTGATGGTGGTAAAACCATTGAGTGTAAATGGGTTTTAAAGAAAAAGGTAGATATGGATGGAAATGTTCACATTCATAAAGCACGATTAGTGGCAAAGGGTTTCAAACAAATTCAATGTGTTGATTATAATGAAACCTTCTTGCCCGTCGTGATGCTCAAGTTTATCCGGATCATTCTAGCTGTTGCTGCATATTTCGATTTTGAGATATGGCAAATGGATATCAAAACAACTTTCTTAAATAGAAACCTAAGTAAAAATGTATACATGACACAATCTGAGGGTTTTGTCGATCCACAGGAAGCTAGAAAGATATGAAAGCTTCAGAAATCCATCTATAGATTAAAACAAGCATCCCGGAGTTAGAATATTCGTTTTGATGAAGTGGTCAAAGGGTTTGACTTTATCAAGAATGAAGAAGAACCTTGTGTTTACAAGAAGGTTAGTGAGAGTAAACTTGTTTTTCTGATATCATATGTGGATGACATATTACTGGTCGAAAATGATATTCCTATGCTTGAATTTGTTAAAACTTCATTAAGAAATAGCTTCTCTATGAAAGATTTAGAAGATGTAGCATATGTAGCATATGTTTTAGGCATAAGAATTTATAGGAATAGATCTAAAAGGCTACTTTGATTAAACCAAAATATGTACATTGACAAGGTGTTGAAGCGGTTCAACATGCAAGATTCCAAAAGGAGTTTCTTGCCCATGTCACATGGAATTAGTCTTAGCAAGAGTCAGTGTCATTCGACTCCTGATGAGCGAGACAAAATAAGTAGAATTTCATATGCTTTGGCTATTGGATTTATCATGTATGCTATGCTTTGTACACGACCAGATGTGTTGTATGCTTTAAGTGTTACGAGCAGATATTAGTCAGATCCAGGTGAAGGTCCAGATGATCGCTTCGATTACAAGTTTCTTCGTTGTTGGTTCCGTGTCGAACCCCCTCCGGATGTAACTCCTAAGCTCGTGAATATTTATCGCATCGAGCCTCTCGCTTAACCACCTTATACTAGCATCTCGACAGTCCAACCCATCTGGTCGGCCCTGCATTTAGACCGTCATCATAAAATACTATCAAGTCTCGTATGTTTGAAATTACCTAGATCCACAACAACACCTAAATCCACAACAACTTGATTTACGGTACGCAAAATAACAAACATGGTATGTAATTAGCATTAATTAATTTATTGTACACGACTATCTACATGAGATTATTTCTTCTACCACAAATCAAATAGGACTAAACAAAAAAGTACTAATTAATTACAAGTAATTTATTGGCCACTAATTACGCATGACACAGATAATTACAACATATTACATACAAGTAAGCAATTAAATGCGAGTAATTCAATATGAATAATTAATTAATTAGCAACAATTTGATTACTTATCAATAAATTACTTACGAGTAATTCATTACATCTAAGTAATTCCTACTGAATTAATTATGATTAATTACTTAAGACTGATTAACTATGCGTCATTAATTATTCATAATTAATTATGTTTATTTAATTACCACTAATTAACTATGAGTCATTACTTACCAACAAATTAATTACGGTTATGTAAATACAACCACTTAATTTGCACTAATGTAATTAGCAATGATAAACTACGCAATATTTAATTACGATATATTAATTATGACTAATTAATTAATACTTTATTTTCACTAATTAATTACTACTAATTAACTACGAGTACATAATTACAACTACTTAATTACCACTTATATACTATGGGCAAATTACCACTAACTAACCCCTAATTAATAAATTACCGCTAATTGACTACGACTGAAATAATTACAACTAAAACATAGGAAATAATTTTATCTTGCCTAGATGTCGACCTCATGGCAGTTATACGGTCAGAACCACTGCTCCAAACACTACTCACTTCACAACATAATTCGAACAAAGTTTTAGTTCATTTCTCTTTGTTCTCAGCGACAAGTGCAAGAACGAGAATGAATTCCACAATGAGAGCGAAAACGAGCGCAACGTCGGTTTTTATAGACGCGGGAAGGTGTATCACGTAGATGGGGCAGCGTGATTAGGCATGCATGCGAGGGGAAACGAGGTGATGAATGGGACGAGGGAAATGATCAGTTGATGCTTTCAGCGGAGCGTGCCCACACGTCCGTGCCCTAGTCGTAGGTTGGTGCGTTGTCGCATGTGAAAATGTGTTGAAGCGGAGGTCGAGGCCGTGAGGCACGCATGTGGTGGCATCTAAACCACCCATCACCAGTGCAGATTTCCGCGGTGAGGCACGGACGCGCGCCACATGGCGCATGCATGGTCGTTCGCAGTGGTGCCACGGACACGCGCGGGGCGGCCTCGTCCTAGCGTTGGCAGCACGGACATTGCGTGTCCGAGCGTGAGGAGTACGGATGAGCCCTCGTCGGGGTGAGAGGCGCCTGGAATTGCTAGGTGCCGGCCGTAGGTAAGTCTAGGCTAAAGTAGCACAGTTTTTAACGCATCCGGACACATAATATACGGAAAGGAGCTTTTCGGGCTAGGGGCGCGCCGTGGAGGAAAGGTGGCGAGATTTACAAATACTACAAACCGTTTTTACTGCTACCGGACGCATCAGCGCCATTTAGTAAAGGGAAAGTTGGTTCTATAGCATCAAAAGGTACACGTTTTAGAAAAATACCATCAAAAGATTTATGTTAAGTTTTTGCCACCAAAGTTTGTTCGCTTGGTTTTATTATTCCGCCCATTCGATGTTAGTAGCGGGTGAATGATGAAATGCCCTCACCCTCGCAGAGGCGAGGCATTTTCTCCCGGCGCGAGGGCATTTTCGTCATTTCACCCGCGCTACTAACATCAGAATGGACGGAATGGTACAAAACACTGAGGGTGAGGGTATTTTCGTTATTTCACCCGCGCTACTAACATCAGAATGGACGGAATGGTACAAAACAGAACGAAGCAAACTTTCAGTAGTAAAAAACTGAACGAAAATCTTTTGATGATATTTTTCTAAAACATGTATCTTTTGATGCTATGGAAACAATTATTTCTTTAGTAAAAATCTCAATGCTTCGACCATCGACAATAACTTCTGGACGAGCCGATATACAACAGCATATATACGAGTATTACAACAAATGATATTTACTTACCATTGGTCCAACGTTCCATTCTTCCTTGGGTCCTTCCACCTTGAATATAGGGTCGGTCGGTCATCCGATCCAAATCGCTGCGAGAGAAAAAAAAACACCGACCTCCTCAGCCTCTTCCTCCCTTCCGCCACCTCCTCCGCGGCTTCTAGAAGCTTCCAGAGCGCGGGGAACCCTCCGGCACCTGTCTCCAGAAGGTTCCGAGGGGCAGCACGGAGATCTCCGCGGCGGGGGCCATGGCGGGCCCGTGCTGAGGGGCGGAGCACCAGCCCCACCAGCCGCGCGGGCGGGATCCGGGGGAGGGCTGCGCCGAGATCCCGATGCAGATCCGGGAGGCCCGCGGCGGCCGGCGCAATCGGCCGCGGGGCGCTGCGGTCGCCGATGTCGGCCATGATGCTCGCCATGTTCGCCACCATGGCCTCCTTCTACGTCGCCGGCCGGTGAGTCCGCTCGCCCCGCATTCGTCGCTTCTGGGAATGCTCGCGCCTGGCCCTCTCCGGGCTGTTCCTTCGTGGAGTGTTTGGCTGGCCTATGTTACCAGCCTTTTGGGGAATTCTGATCCTTGGATTGTTCTTGCGGGAGAAATGTTTAGTTTGCGATGCTTAGGATGATCTTGCTAGGGAATTTTTGATCCATTGCTTGTCGCATTGGAGAATTCGTGGCGAACTTTGGATCTCTCAAGCGGAATCTTGGTATTGTACGGAGGAGAGCTTGATTTTTATCGTGTATTCGTATTTACTTGTACAGTACTTGGATCTTGTGGTGTCACAGATCATAGTGGGATTGTTTTTGTTCTGTTTAAGACTTACATTAGTTCTTGGGCACATTAGCTTGATCTTGTCGCCTTAGTAATGCGAGAGAGCTCTTTTTTGTTCTTTTCTATGTATACATGATTGGGTTTTGACCTTTTTCTGTTCCGAGAGGGAATTTTGTTGACTTCTGATATTTCAGATTGTGGCAGGACGCGCAGAATCGTGTTTACCTGATAAAAGAGCTCGACAGGCGAACTGGCAAGGTATGTTGCTTCAGATCTGGCTAGCCCCTTTTGCTCTCTAGTACAGCTGCCTTTTGGTGTGAGCTAAGCATACGAGTTTCGTAAAATTCAGGGGCAATCGGCAATATCAGTGGACGACACCTTGAAGGTTGTTGCATGCAGGTAATTCTGACCTAGCAGGGCCCATTGATATGCAAATGTTGCCTTAATGTACAATCTGACAAGCTGTTCAAAGCCATGCTATGTAGTACATTATCTGGTTTTTGCCAGTAAATTGGAGCTGGTGCTCCAAACTTGCAGAATTTATTATAGTTGAGACTTTGAGCTATAGTATCTCAGTTAGCGCTTTAGTAATAAACACCTCTATTTTTAGGCAGCAAGCCAAGCGGTTGGCATCACTTGAGATGGAGCTGGCTGCAGCAAAGCATGAAGGCTTTGTTGGGAAATATACCTCTGAGACAAATGGAACTCATTCTAGGAAGAAGCCACTGGTTGTTATTGGCATAATGACAAGCTTTGGCAGGAAAAACTACCGTGATGCTGTTAGGAAATCATGGCTTCCGACAGGTACTGCTTTCATAGCACATACTGTTAGATATGTATATAGCCTAGGTGTTATTTGCATGTTGATAACCCCAGACATGTTATATATTGGCCTTTGGCCCATTGGAATAGACAACAAGTAAACAAGCCTTATTCCAACATGGTATCGAGCAAGGTTAGGTTAGGTTTGTTTGCCACGCCGCCACCCTCCTCCGTGTTCTCCTCTGCGCTACTTCTTTCGCCACACACTCTCTCGCTTGCTCCACCGCCAAAGCCTCTCGCCGCGATCCAGCTCCCACCGATCCGCCGTCGCCGGAATCGAGCCCTTTGCTCCATGCGCGCTGCCTCTCTGCTTTACGCTCGTCCAGAGTTAGCGCGCCACCGAAGCCCAACCACGGCCGCGCCGCCTCGCCGGTTTCACATCGCTTCCACCGGATCTACGCCGTCCGTCGCGCTTTGCCATCCCCGCTTCGCTCGCGCCGATCGAGCCCATCCCGTCTCCGATCGGCGCGCGAGCTCTTTTTCCGCCGCAGCATCCTCTACTTCGGCAGCAAAGGCTCGAGCTCGAGGCCGCGCCTCGCTGCGGCGCCGTCGCCGCCAAAGACTCGCTGACGACGCCACCACCGAGCACCGTCGGCCAAGCCGTCCTTTGCCGAAGATGCCACCGCCTCGCTTTGGACGCAGCTGCACGAGCTCGCCGCTCGAGCCTTTCCACTCAGCGCACCACTAGAGCTTGTGTCTTCACCGATGGCCTCCGTCGGTGGCCCCATCGCTATCCCGCTCCCCTCGGTTCATTTCGATGGGACGAACTTTTGGGAGTGGGTTGTTGACCTGAGGATTCACCTCAACAGCCAATGTCTCTGGGTCATCTCACCGGCGAGCACCCCTCGCTCGCCGCCTCTACACCGCAGCTTCGCGCCTCTTCCTGTTGGCGCGGATCGCGCTCAGAGGCCGCCAATGTTGCACTAGAGAGGCCCCGAGCTCTACCACCGAGGTACACCCACGAGCGATGGTAGGATGCCGAGGCTTGTGCTACCGCCATCCTGGTGGGTAGCATGCCCGTGGCCATCTCCATGGATGTGGCGGAGCTACCGATGACACAGCTTATGTACGAGCGCCTCCGAGCTCACTACCAGCCAACGAGTGATGCTATGTACCTCTCAGTTGTGCACCAGGTGCATTCTCTTCAGCAGCTCGATGCCATCGTCGATGACTTATACCAGCAGATGTCTAAGGTGTGGCATCAGCTTGACTCTCTGGGGTCGGATGTCCACTGGACTGCCCTCGCCGCGCAGCGCATCGCCACCAGAGACTCACCGCCTCTACGACTTCATCGAAGTTCGAGACTGTGCGTGCTCAGCTCCTAACTCGCCACCCACGCCCGAGCTTGGTGGAGGCCCTCACGGATGTGCATGTTGAGGAGACTCATCACCGTGGCGCACTTCGGGATGCAGTTGTCTTGTCCGCTCAAAGACTTGCTCCTTCGCCGCTTTTTAGCACCGATCAGATCCTCCCAACCGCACTGCTGGTTGTCGCCTCATCTGCGGTCTCCATCGCACTCCACCGCCGTGGATGACCACAGTATCGGGATTGCTAAGGAGCAGGAGGACCGTGGTCGGGTGGACATCCTTCGAAGGGCTCTGGAGGTTCCTCCCACTCAGGAGCTGGCACCTCTCGCTAGGGCTCCTCCAATGATGCGACATAGCAGCTCCTCTCGCTGCTCCAGTGCCTTGGTGTTGGCTCATCCTTAGACTCCTCGGGTACTGCTCGTCTGGCTCTTGCTTCTCAGCAGTCTTATACACCTCCGCCCCTCCCTCGTCAGGTATCTTGTCTCCGTGGATCTTGGACTCTGGTGCGTCCTTTCACATGACACCAGATTCTACCCACCTCACTTCCATTCGACCCATAGTTTTTCCTTCCATTGTTCAGACTGCAGATGATACCTCTCTTCCTTTTGTAGGCCGAGGCACCCTTTCGACTTCTTATTTTCATGTTCCTGCAATATCTCATGTTCCTCAGCTTACTATGCAACATATGTCGGCTGATCAGATCACTGATCATGACTATCGTGTTGTTCTTGAGTCTAACTCTTGTTGTGTTCAGATCACGCGACGGCACGATGCTTGGTATTGGCCCTCGGCGCCGTGATTCGCAACGTCTTTGGGAGCTCGACTGGCTCCATCTTCCTTTTTTTGTCTCCACCAATCGCCACCACTACCTGTTCCCAGCGCCACCTAGGTCTTTGGCGCATGCTCCCGCCGCGACTTGAGCAAAGTCGCCCCCTAGGCTCTCGGCCGCCCAGCGGTCAACGCCGACCAGTGGCGCTAGGCGGCAAAGCGCGCGAGTCGGGCGGCCCGAGGCGGAGTCAAGGCTTGAGTAGCGGGGCGCCCAAGGCAGCGTTGGGCTGGTCGGGGGAGAAAGCAGAAAAGAAGGTAACTACCTTCTGGTCACAAAACCCTACCCGATTTGGCGATTTCACCCCCTCTTGCTCCCCTCTTGCGTTGCTCTGCGTCGTGCGCCGTCGCCTCTCCGCCTCTCAGCCTCCTCCTCCTTCCGGCTTCAGTAGTACGCCTCCGCCTCGCGTCGTGCGCCACAAGCTCCTCGCTGCTCCCCATCGCCCACGCCCAACCTCGTCGCTTCTGTCGCCGCCTCGCCTCCTTTGGCCCTCTCGCTCTTGTGCGCAGCTTGAGCGAAGCTAGTACTCGCAGCAGAGCTGCAGTATCAAATATCGTGTTTAGTAGTCAAGTGCGGTGCTAGTACTACTCTTGTGCGCAGCTAAGTGCAGGGCTAGTAGCAAATAGCAATTACTGTGACTTGTTTCATTGTTTGAACTATTTGATGTTACTTGTTTGAATTATATTTTTATTGCATCAAGTCATCAACTCATGATACATCAACTCATCAAGGTCATTACATCAAGTCTCAAATATATTTGCATCACACCAAGCCACTAAGGTAATATCTCTTCTTACATAATTACACATTGTAATATCTCTTCTTACATAATTACACATATACATGCATACATGTAACATATACACAAGCTTGACCGATGCTTGCCATTCTCGTGTTCATCCCGCTTGCTTGGACCGATGTTGGGGCGATTATGCTTGCAATTATGTTCGGTTGTCTAGGTTCGCCTAGCGCCTCAGCGCTAGGTGGCCACCCACCGCCCGCCTAGTGCCTAGGTGAACACTTGTCGTAACCCGGAGCGAAGGATCCCACTTCTCGTGTTCAAACACCACCCAGATTTCACAGTACACGATCCTCACAAAATGAATATCACATTCATATCACGAAACGTAAATGACATTAAATAAATAAATCGCTTAATACAAAAGAGTCGAATAATAATATCAAATGTCAAATGATAAACACAATGAAATAACATAATAGCGGAGCTACACGATGCGCCACAGCAATCGTCTGGTCGGCCTACTCGTCCGGTCCTCACCGCAAGATAGCGATCTTCTCCAATAAGATTTATTCAAAGAGTGAGCACTACTACCGTGCTCGCAAGTCACACCCAATATTGAATTTAAATGCATGCATAAGGAAACAAGTGAGTATGGCAGGGGTTGTTTTGCATAAACAAGATTTTCACTTGAATAAGTATAGTAGTTTCTAAGGCAATTTTATACTATGGATAAAATCATATTTTGAAATGACAATGATATAATGTGGATAACCTCCAATGATAGCTAAGGATCCTCCTAACACTTGGCTTCCCGCCTAAATTTTCATAAGGATTAACCATCCTCAACATTTAATAAAGCATTTTAAAACCAAAACAATTTAACTTTAAGTGGCCCGCTAGCATGTCCATGACATGACGCGCTTATTCGAATAGTTTCTACTCGCAGAGTTGGTACAACTTTACCCACACGAGGTGACATGCTCGTTATGTCGCCAATTCACGCCCGTAGGCGTGTGACCGAGCAATTACCATGAGGTCTTTACAATGTTTTATCCTAGTACATTCATGCCCGCTAAGGTTTCGCCCTTTGACCGACTGCCTCCTAAGCCCTCTGCGCCAGCTGGAATAAAACGCCTAACCGACATCCACAAAATCACATGACATAAATATACTAGGACATCACAAATTAATTAGCCAAATCCCGCCCATACAGACATGTGGTGTACGTTATGGCATAGCAATAAGCGGCTCAAAGACCGGTCCTCATTGACTTGGCGCCATTCCTACAACCCATGGGCCTTGATCTTAACTGATCAAACCCGCATAAACTCACTCCACCATTCGACCATTTCGCCAAGTCCAAACCCATTTTGATTTTATTTTGAATAAAAACTCCATTTATAAACTCATGTGGTAAGACAATACCACAATGTCAAGTTTGAAAACAATTTGTAGAAATCGTGTAAACCTCCCAAATTCGTAAATGTGGACTAAGCTTGGCTAAGCATATATTTGAATTTTGTAATATCTTGCCTATGGTATCAAGGTAGTCGATACAACATTCAAATTTGGCCATACAATAACATATGGAATTAACTATGTAAAACAGATATTAAAATATTTATAACAACATATGCATGCAATAAGGAATTTAAAACCTGAAAATAACTTAAAATAATAGCAATATGGTCAATGGTGTAACTTGCCTTGGTCGATGTCTTGAAATTCTAAATCTTCGCTTGATCGAACTCTCCTGAGTTTGCGAAGACGATATGGCGCACCACGGCGGCTTGGCGACGCTGACGGCGTGAAACTTCGGAGTTTTTCCGCGCGGCGAAAAACCCTAAACTCACGACACGCGCGCGGTAGAGCTCTGCGGAAATGAGAGTTGAGGAGATGAGATGAGAGCGAAATGCGCCCCCGCGGTGCCTTTATAGGGGCTAGGTGGCTCGAGGCGCGTGGGAGGTGGGGTCGGGCGGCGGCGGCTGGCGGCGCGGGCGAAACCGACGCGGTAAGAGGGGCGAATGTGGGAAAGCGGCGAGGGGACACGGTCTCGTGCGCCGTCGTCGCGAGTCGAGGCGCTTGAAACACCGTTGGTGAGCTCGGAGCGCCGAAAATGGCGAGGCGCGAAGTTGCGCGAGACGAAGACCGAGGTAGACGAAGGTCGGGCCGTTGATTTTGATTCAACGGTTGGGGCTAGATGAGAGAAGAACGCGGAGGAAATCCCGCCGTAGGATTTGGATCGAAGGGTTTAGATTAGAAGGAGTTTAGGTCTCCGCGCTGCGAGGATCTCGCCGTTAGATCACGATCGCACGGCCACGTTGTTGAGGATATTCAACCGCGGTGGTTAAACAAGATCCCGACCGCGGCGCACGATCGAGCGCGGAGACTGGCGGGCGCGTGTGCTTGCGCGGCGTTGGATTAAGATCCAACGGTGGATGAGGAGCGAGAGAGGCGACGGCGTTGGTCATGCTGGCATGCGGCGTGAGGTGAGTTTGGGCCTGAGCCTTTGGGTTTTACCAAACATGCTTAGAGATTTTCTTTGCTTTTCTATTTGTTTTAATTCGATAAATCATAATAGCTTTAGAAAATAGCAAAATACTTCCAAAAATTATGGAAAAATTCACGTAAATTCCTACACTCATTCTCGACTTAATAAAATTATTTCCAACTATTTGTTGGCTTTTAATTTTGCAAATAAATTTGTTTTAGCTTTAAAATATTTATAAAAGCTTAAAAATTCAGAAAACCACAAACATAAATAAACTTTTAAATTTTATCAAATTGAAATTTGAGTGCATATAAACCTACTTCTTAAGGGAATCTCACCGAGATTCGGGATTGGTCAACAAAGAGATCGGGATAGTTGGTCTTGAGGTCTTCTTCTTTTTCCCATGTGGCTTCACTTTCCGGTGATGACTCCACCGCACCTGTATGATCTGATGATTCGTCGGTGACTCGCTCGCGACATCCGTAATCTTGATTGGTCGCCCACGTAGGTGAGATCTTCACGAAGATCGAAACTTTCCAAGAAGGTATGGTCTTCGCGCTTGCAAGCATTTCTCAATCGATACATGGAAGACATCGTACACGGTGACAAGGCTTCGTAGCTCAGCCGATATGCCACTTCACCTCTTTTGGCTAGAATTTTGTATGGCCCCACAAATCAAAAGTAGTTTTCCTTTGTTCTAATCTTCTTACTCCTCCGAGTGGAGGACCTGAGATAGACCAAATCTCCTACCTCAAAGTTTAGATCCCTCCGACTGTTATCAAGATAACTCTTTTGTCTTGTTTGTGCCACTTTCGATGTTCCTTATAGCTTTGACCTTACTTTCTCTCTTTGATTATCTCAGTCCAAAGAGTCGATGTTCTCCTACTTCATCCCACAGTGAGTTCGCATTTTCTGCCATACAATGCTTCAAAAGGAGCCATTTGCAAACTAGCTTGATGGCTATTGTTATACGAGAATTCAGATATGGCAAATTCTTGTCCCAACTTTGTCCAAATTCCGAGGCACGGTGTCTGAGCATATCTTCGAGGACTTGATTGGTGCGTTAAATCACCATCCGTCGAGGATGATAGGTCAGATCAAGTTGAGTCCGTGCCTAAGGCTTCATGCGATTTCTGCCGTAATCTTGATGTAAATCGAGAACCTCTGCTCTGACACGATCTTCTTGGGTACCCGTGTAGACAAACAATCCACGCCACATATAACTCTCGCTTAATCGCCGCTTCAGATGTAGTCTTGACGGAATAAAGTGAGCTACTTTGGTCAACCGATCAACTATCACCCGTGATAGAATCATATCCCGATTGGGTCCTAGGAAGTCCTGATGAAGTCCATGCTAATCTCTTCCCACTTCCATTCTCGAATTGGTAGTGGCCGCAGAATCCAACCGGTGGTCTCGATGTTCTCGCTTTACTCGTTGACACACATCACACAAGCATTTAACTCAGCACTTCGCTTCATCTTTGACCCACCGCATTTCTCTTCAGCATCTCCGTACATCTTGGTGCTTAGGGTGAATGGAGTAAGGCGTTTCATGAGCCTCCTTCGAACTGATTGTTTTAACTCCTGTGCTTGTTAGGTACACAAATGCGTTCCCAAACCACACAGCTCCTTGTTCATCTTCAACGAATCTTGGAGCCTTGTCTCTTCGCATATTCTTCTTGATCTCCTTGATGTCATCATCTTCTAGTTGTTTTTCTCGATCCGACTTTGAAGAGTTCTGTACTTCCAAAGCATTCACACAACCTTGATCGACAATCTCAAGTTTAGACGCTTCAATTCTTCATGTAGTTCATTCCTTCCGCACCATCATGGTATTGCAATAGGCCTTTCTCGCTCGTAGGCATCCGCCACTACATTTGCTTTGCTCGGTGGTAATGAATTCCAAGATCATAATCTTTATCAACTCTAACCATCTTCTCGCCAAGGTTTAATTTTGCTGTGGAATATATACTTCAAACTCTTGTGATCCGTGAAAATCTCTACGCCGTTACCAATGAGATAATGCCGCCGATCTTCAAGGCATGCACAATTGTCGCTAACCTGCATCATGGGTTGATAATTCTTCATGTGGCCTCAATCGCCGGATGCATACGCTATTACCTTGCCTCTCGCATCAATACGCATCCGAGACCTTGACGGAGGCGCCGCAGAAGATCTCAAATCTTTATGGATCAACCCTTAACTCTCGAACAAAATCATTGGCGGTTAGACAATACTATTTTTCAGAATTTAAAAACACATTATGATGCCACCCAATAAATAAGAGTCATATGAGATATGATTGGCAAAGGGGTTACTTACCTAAATCACTAGGTTTCTAGCAGTGATGTCAAAGCTCACTAGAACTTAATGATATGTGGATCTTCAACCCATTATATGAAGTTAGAGGGAAACTTGGTTTCAAATATATAGTGGGAGTATCTTTTGTTAAACTGTTTAATAGAAGATCTTACGTAAACATAGTGCTGAATTTTTTGCATATATATTTTTCTGTTGTAGATTATAGCACCTAGTACTTCCTCCACACCTACCTTTAACTTGCGATCTATTCTTGAGAAAGAAAAACTGAATGGAACAAATTTCATTGACTAGTTTCGTAATCTGAGAATTATACTCAAACAAGAAAAGAAAGAATATGTTCTAGAGCATCCCTATCCCGATGAACCGAATAAAGCTGCTACTCGTACTGAAAAGAGAGTGCTTATGAGAAGCGTTGCAATGACACGGTCAATGTACACTGTCTTATGCTTGACACCATGAACTCTGAGTTTCAGAAGCAATATGAGACCACATCAGCTTATAATATGATTGCAGGTCTAAAAAGCATGTTTCAAGACCAAGCAAGGGCAGAGAGGTACAATACCACTAAGGCATTATTTTCTTGTACGCTGTCAGAAGGTAGCCCGGTTAGTCCTCATGTGATCAAGATTATTGGTCATATTGAGAGCTTGAAAAAGCTTGGTTTTTTTCTTAGCCAAGAGTTGTCTACTGATGTGATTCTTCGATCGCTCCCTGCAAGTTTTGAGCCCGTCATATTGAATTTTCATATGAATAGAGAGAAGTCAATGACCGAGTTGCATGGCATGCTTAAAGGTGCCGAGAAAATTATCAAGAAAAGTTCTAATCATGTGATGATGGTTCAAAAGACGACTAGCTTCAAGAAGAAGGGTAAGTCTTGGGGAAAGAGAAAAGGCAAAAGTAAGACTCAAGATGAGATCGAGAGTCTCAAGGCTAAGCTTAAGAAGCTCAAGCTAGGCCCTAAGCCTGATATAGAATGCTATCATTGTCATGAGACTAGCATTGAAAGAGGAATTGTAAGAAATACTTAGCAGAGATGAAAAAGAACAAAGGAAGTAAGACTTCCAGTTCGGGTATAAATATTATACAAATTAATCTTGCCACTTCTCCTACATGTTCTTGGGTATTTGATACTGGATGAGTTGCTCATGTTTGCAATTCGATGTAGAGATTGATAGGGAGTAGAATTTTAGCAAGAGGCGAGGTTGATCTTCACATGGGTAATAGAGCAAGAGTTGTTGCATCAGCTATTGACACTTTACCATTAATTTTACTCTTAAGATTAGTTATGAAAATAAATAATTGTTATTATGTTCACGCTTTAAGCAAAAATATTATTTATACTTCATGTTTAGGAGCAGAATGTTATGAGTTCAGAATAAAGAATAATTGTTGTTTAATTTATTTCGATGATATGCTTTATGGTCATACTCTATTGGTAAATGGATTATATGTTTTGAATCTTAAGGATGTGTCTATCTATAACATTAATGCTAAAAGACTTCGACCTAATGATTTGAATCCCACTTTTATTTGGTATTATCATCTAGGTCATATAAATGAGAAGTGCATGATGAAGCTCTATAAAAATAGTCTTCTAAACTTATTTGATTTTGAATCATTTGAAACGTGTGAATCTTGTTTACTTTGCAAAATGATAAAGGCGCCTTTCACAGCTGTAGGTGAGAAGGCAAGTGACTTATTGGCCCTTGTACATACGGATGTATGTGGTCCAATTAGCACTTAGGCCAGAGGTGGTTTTCAGTACTTCATAACTTTTATTGATGATTTTAGTAAATATGGTTACATCTACTTAATGAGGCATAAGTCTGAATCATTTGAAAAGTTCAAAGAATTTCAGAATGAAATACAGAATCAACTTGGCAAGACAATTAAATATCTATGATCAGGTCGTGGAGGTGAATATTCGAGCCATGAGTTTGGTGATCATCTAAAGCAATGTGAAATTGCTCCACAACTTACTCTGCCGGGAATGCCTCAATGGAATGGGGTATCTGAACGACAGAACCAAACTTTGTTAGACATGGTTCGGTCAATGATGAGGCAATCTGATCTTCCATTGTATTTTTAGGGATATGCTTTAGAAATAGCGACTTTCACTTTAAACAGGGTTCCTTCAAAAATAGTAGAGAAGACACCATATGAGATATGGACGGAGAAATATCATGGATTATCTTTTCTCAAGATATGGGAATGTGAGGTATATGTAAAACGTTTGACGTCTGATAAACTTACACCCAAGTCGGATAAGTGCTTCTTTGTAGGGTATCCAAAGGAAACTAAAGGATATTATTTTTATAAGCAGAATGATGAAAGTGTTTGTTGTCCGAAATGGTGTTGTGGAGATCATGTGGATATGATCCTAATCTTAGTGTGTTGAACAATTGGCAATAGTGTTGAGGGTTTGTTGCAACACTCGTTTTCGGCAAAGTTTAAGCAAATTGATTTATCCGCAATAGAGGGCGGTTTTACCGTAGTATGGTCGAAATCATTGAATATTGTAGCTACGAGTACCGAGTGGTTGAAAGCTACAAGTACTGTTCATCGAATATTGTAGCTACAAGTGGTGAGTGGTCTTGGACACTGGTAGTAGACAGTGGTCGTGGACTCTGGTCGTAGACAGTAGTCATTGGACACTGGTCGTAGACAATGGTCGTAGCTCTTTCGACCAAGTGCTGGTCGTAGCTCTTTTTCGACCAGGTGGTTGTAACCCTTTTCGACCAGGTGGTCGTTGACCCGATAGAACTGGTCGTAGACCTCTTGGAACTGTTTCTAGACTTCATGGAACTGGTCGTACACCTGGTAGAACCGGTCGTAGACCCGGTAAAACTAATTGTGGGTGATCTGGTTCTTGTTTATTGATAGATGAGGGTGTGATGCATGTTTTGACTAACATGGGTCAAGTTGTGAAGAACTTGTGCCCGAAAATGGTTGCTTGGTCTATTGTTGTGCAGGTGGCTTGGAGTCAACTATGGTCAACGACGAGGAGGACCAGGACTTGGTTAGGAGAATCAAGGTCCAGAACGGTCGTGGATGTCGGATGAGATGCTTGTACTCAAGCAAGGCGCAAGATGGACAAGAACCATAGAAGGCGAAGTTTGAGCAAAGGCTTTATGAAGGTATGTGCTCATGCCTCATCAATTATGTGAATTGATGATTGTGCGTATCGCGCGGTGTTACATAACGGTTTGCTTGTTTGTGATAGTTGTAGGACACCGGAGTTAGGTCATGGTGAGGCGGACTAGATCGGGACTAGTTTAGGATAACCGATGTCCAGAACGATCAAGGTGGTGCTGGAAGTTGACTGAGACTAGCGGGGTGGTTACAAGCCGAGAAGATAAGGAACTAGAGCGGAAGCTGCTGGTGATGAACATGACAGGCAGCGGCAAAGTGGATCGGGACTAGACTTAGGGAGGAGTTGAGGTCCGGACTAGGCTTAGGGAGGAGCTGAGGTCCTGAACGACCAAGGAAGCCAAGTGATGAGGACATCAACCCTAAGGATGCATCCACTGCTTCAACTGCATCCCCTGCTTTGACTCGTTGCGCTACATCCACATCTTCGATCGGACTTTCGGCGACTGTATTGCCATATTTTCCAGTTGGACCGAGCTGCCTCTACACATATATGTTGGGCTACATCTACTGCTTCTACTCATACGTGTCGGGCTACGTTTACATACCATGGTGCTGCGTCACCAATTGTTGGCCCATATGAATGGGCTGATTTAGCCACATTAGCCCACATGGCCCATATAGCTGCCTCCTAGGGTTTTGGGGTACTGTTCATATGGTACTATTCATACATGAACAGTGCCACCGTCCCCTCCCTCTTCCTCCTATAGATAATGGCTGCCGCCCCTTTTGTTCGGTGGGTTTTGTTGATTAAAGTTTAGTTTTGCTACTTTATACTTTGTTCTCTTGGTCGGCGAGATCAACAACGACATTGTTTTTCGGAACCCCACCTATCAATACATTCACTTCCTATTTGCAATTTCAGATTGCTTATTTACCTTGTTCTTGCGTGCTTCTTCGGTGTATGCAGCAATCGATCTTCGTGATCGTGTCAACCGGTATTCGTGCACGCTGATAACGACTTGTCGAAAGCGATCAATGATTGCGTGGTTTCAGCCTTGCGTGTTCGTAGCCAGGATCGTGAGAGTTGAGCGACGCCTACCGAACTTATCGTTCTCATCGAAATATCGGGCCAACAATTGGACCTTCGGGTTCATCACCAGGTGCAGTCATGGTGAGACATGTGGTGCACCAAGTGACTTGGTCCTCGTTGCAAACGAGGATGGTTCGGTGGGATCCGGACGCATGAGAGGCTTAACGGAAAGTCATTGGGGCTACATGGATGATCACCAAGTGCAACAGTTCTGTGCGACGGGTTACATCGAGTAGCGCGACAGTTCTACGCGACGAGTTACATCAAGCAGCATGACAGTTCGTGCGACGGGTTACATCAAGTGCCATGGCTTTCGGTGCAACAGGTTATATCAAGCGGCGCAGGGGTCGATGCAAGTGAAACCTGTTGTGTGTGGGTTTAATGGGTGCCCATTTGGAATGTCTCTCTAAAAGCTAGCCGCCACTATAAATAGGGAGGGTGCTGGCTGTGCACCTCCCAACCCTGGTATTCTAAAAACCTTAATTTGTGATTTAGGGATAGAAGAGGAAAGTAGAGAGGCTAGGGACTAGGGTTCACGAGAGACGGATTGATTGAGTGCTCATGTGTTGAGCTTTTGTCCTTTGCGAGGGAGTGACTGTAAACATACAATCTCTCTAATCAATCTATGCAAGATTTGCCCTAAGATGGGTTCTATCCTGTTCTTGCTCTCTCTTTGATAATTTTGAGATTTTTGGTGTTTCTTATGTTTTTATTTGGGATCTTGCTTGCTGGGACATGTGGAATATGATCTAAGCTCTTCTTGATCATCATCCATCCACGAGCAAGGTTTTAGATCTAAGTTTGATTTTGCCCGATTTTGGTGAAAGAAAGGGTGATTTTAGGGGTTTTGCTCTTGAGGGCTTATGACCTGATTCTTTCTGTGATTGAGGGTGCTAGGACGTATGGGAGACCATCCTTATCCATCTTGGATTGATTCCTCCCACGAAATCCTCTCAATCACCACTTTCGTATCTGGCCCAGTTTTGAAGCAACCTTTACTCGAATGAAAAAAGGTCAGAACTTTGGCAATGATTTTCACAATCTTTGATTGGAATAGGTTCTTGACATCCTAAAGAAGGTATATTTCAAGTTTCATGAAGTTTCGAGTTGTGGATCAAAAGTTGGACCAATTTGCGATTTTGAAATCCTGCTGAAATTCAGTTTCTGTGCTGATTTTACTATTCATCAGTCTGACCGCACTATTCAGGTCTGACCGGCCAGTGGGGATTTTAATGAGTTTTGATCCTTTTGTTGCCTGGTTCTTATTTGAAAGACTATATCTGATCTTCATAGCTCTACATAGCTATTGGAGTATAAGAACTTTGAACGTCTTGAGACAAAAGATTTTGAAGATGCTGTTTTTGTGTGGTGCCTATTCAACCCCCCTTCTAGTCGCCTCTTGGGTCCAACAAGTGGTATCAGAACAAGGTTTGCTCTTTTGTGATCTTCACCGATCTTTGAGTATGGCGACTAGTAGAAGGTCTTGTGAGTCTTCTAGTTTATCTTCTTGTGACTCTTTGGCCGATGACCATGTGAGGCGTGAATCATTTCAGAGATGGTTTACTAGAGATCAAATTTGTGGTATATGTGGTGCTCGTGGCCACTTTACCCATATATGCTCTAGTTTCAAACATGAGTTCTGCATAGAGCCCGAGGAGATAGAGCCCAATGGCATATGTAGAGTAGTGTTTGAAGATGAGCATGTTGTAGAGCTTTTCGAGGATGATCATGATGAGTCATGCGATGATGATCCCCTACTCAAGCTAAGCAAGGTGAGCAAAGAAAAACTTATTAATGGCTTATTGTCATATGATCTTAAACTGCTTGCTCTTAGGAAGAAAATAAAATTGCTAGAAAGAGATAAGGGTGATTTGTCTCATGCGCTTGCCAAATTGAAAACCTCCATGTATGTTTTCGATTCCTTATTTGTAGACATGAATAACTTGAATAATTCTCTTACATGCCTAAAATCTGAAAATGAATTACTAAAATCAAATGTTTCTATGCTATGTGATTCTTGTGTTGCCTTACATCATGAGCTTGATAATGCTAAGTTAGAAATAGACAATTTTAGATCTATAGCTAGAAATGACTGTGATTCTTGTGTATGCATGCTTGCTGAATTTGAGAAGTTAAAATTGACTAATTCCATTCACCTTAAGCAATTAGAGAATGCTAGGGCTGAAATTATTAAAATTGAAGCTAGCCCTTGTAGCATATGCTTAGAGTATGAAAAATTGCTTAAGGATGGTTTAGTCTCTTGTAAGAATTGTGCTAGTTTAGAAAATGAATTTGATGCTTTAAATTGCAAGCTTAATACGAAAGCATCATTAATTTCTTGCACATCTTGCATTACCTTGAAAAGCGAGGTTGAGTCTTTGAAGAAATTACGCGATGATATGAGCGCCAAGTTATGTGACTCTTGTATTTGCCTCCACTCCAAAATTGATGTTTTCAAGATTTCTCTTGCTTCTTTACGTTCAGAGTTGGAGCCTTCTTGTGCTAAATGTGAATCATTTGGTGTTGGCATTTGTGCCATTGCTTTGAGTAGCTCTTCCTTAGCAAGTGTGACTCTTTGTGACTTTTCTTGTGTTATCCAAGGGATTTCTAAAGACAAGGGTGCTTCTCCCTCAAACAGTACTATATCTCCCAAAGATAAGTATCATTGCACCTGTTGTAAAAAAGATAGACATATTGTTGAGTTTTTTTGCTTCCATCGTGTGAAACACCGGCGTCGAATGTACTGTCGAGCTTTTAGGGATACACATTTACCATCTCATGGTATGTGTGAGCCTAGTGCCGACACGAGGGCGAGTTATGATGTTGGTTATTCTAGCTTGTCCCAATGGACTTCTCTTTTGAGCGATAATGGTACTTTATCCTCTCAAACCGTGTCTCCTAGTAGACCTTTAGACCATTGCTCATTTTGTGAGAATGATGGACATCTTGTGGATTTCTATTTTTGGCGTGCAAAACACATGCGTCGAGCTCATGCTTCTAAGTCTCCTAGTACGCATAGTCTTTCTTTTGACTTGCACACTAAAGAGCGTAGCACGAGGACTCGCTCTGTTGATGGCTTCTCTAAAACCTTTTCTAGTGGTGTTGGACATCATCGTGGACTCGGTTTTCATGGTTTTTGTTTTGGCCCACGAGCTGTCCCGAGGTAGGATTTCCACTGTTTCCCAAGAGGTGGACCTCGTTTTATTCATCGAGGTACAAACCCACAGCGAGAATGTGTGAGTTCCTTTGGTGCTTTTCTTGGTTCATATCATGGGGCTTCCAAGCAAGGTCATCGTCACTTTTCTAAAGATGGACATCGTTTTTCTCATCGAGTTGTCCACTCGCAGCATGCCTCCAAGGATAGTGTTGGATCTTCTTGCATGAACCATCATATGCATCATGCTAACTCACATAATGGTTCAATTGTTTCTAGTGGATGTGTGTCCAAGATTTGGGTTCCCAAGTATTTGCTCTCTAACCCTTCGGGATCCAAGACTTGGGCATTTTGCCTTTCACATGTGTAGGTACCGGGGACGCAGGTTGGATAACATGGACTTACATGGTTTTGATCTTTTGCTTCATCGCATGATCAGGACACTTGATGGTTCTCCATCCCCATGATGGCCTCTAAGAGGCATATGCTTTCATGATCGTGTCTACACCTATTTTGTGAGTTATCTTACACATTCATGCATTTACCTTCATGATTATTCATTCTTGGCGTGTTGTGGTTGTCTTTGTGCTCACTTGTATCATATCGGCATGTGTTACTCTTATGATATCTTTTATCATGCATTGGCTAGTACTTTGCCTATGTATTCATGTATTAGATTGTTGTTCATTATTTCCATAGATGTATGAGTTTGGTTTTGTCATCATGAGCTTGTGTTGTTTTGATACATTTATGATCTTACTCTTGTTGATTGTTTTGCTTTATGTATCCACATGCTTACTTGATATCCATGTTAGCATACATTATCCATGATCTGTTCTATGATATATTTTATGCTTACATGGTATTATGCCTTATTGTTAATCGTGGATACAGGAACTTTGTTAGAGCTTCACTAGCATCTTTTACCCTTGACTTGATGTATATTGTATGACATGCTATGTACTTGCTTGCTCCTATGCCTTATTATGGATTACAGATATTTTGAGTTTTATCATATCTTGGATAGCGTGTGTTGCGATTGATTTGTCTATCTTTATGCTCATGCTCTGATTTGTTGATTATATGCTTTTATGAGCTTTGGATTATCTACCGCTATTCTTGGTAGTCGTGTGTCTCGGTACTGTTTCCCTAGATAATGTCTCACTAACCCAGTACTAAGGCATAGACTTCTTCTGTCTCTTTGGTGTTGTCTTTTCAGTTGAGAAGGAGAACATGTGGTTCGTGACTCCAACTGTTGGTTCTCCTTCTTCATATGTGCATTCGATGTTGGCTATCACTTCTTGGAGACGCAGTATGGTCTAGCTTCTACTGATTCGACTACATCCCACTACCAAGCGGTGCAACTCAGGTTCGAGCTCCTATGCCTTACATTTGTGTATGGTACCCCTATTCTACTTTGCATAGCATCTGGTTCTTGTCAGGTGTTGGGTTTATTGAGTTCAGGGTAGATAGGAGGTTCTGTTCGAGCACATGTCTTTTATAGACACTCTTCTTATCCTTTGTTTTGCTAGGATGCACTCTTCTCATAGCTTAGGTCGAGCTTGTCTCCCAATCACTAGTCCTTATCAGGTTTTGAGCAGCCTGTAGTCTTTTTAGTGTTGGTGTTTCACTCCCTAGCTTGTCGAGTCTTTCCCTTAGAGATCATGTGGAGTCAGAAGTCTTTGTGCTATAGTTTGTGGTGTCCAAGGCACAATTGGCAGACATCCTCACCAAACCCTTAGACTTACTAGGTTTGCCACCTTGAGGAGTGAGTTAGGGGTAGTTTACATTATGTTCATAACATTGGATAATGTATTATCTTGTTCCTAGAATTATATCGTTAATATTTGTCATCAAGTATGTGATTTGATTGTGAAACTCTGTATTTCTGCGATAATTATTCTTAAACATTCCCTGGTCGAAAACATATGAGGACACATATGAATAGACTAGCATATGTATTGGTTGATGACCATATTTCACAGGTCATAGATATAGAGATATCAAACCAATAATATGGGCACATGTTAGAGAACATGGTGTTAGATAAGACCCACCTTGAGACACTATTGAGATTGTTATGATTTTATGTGTCGTTAGTTGGTCTCAAGCAATGATGATATATAATCCTTAGACACGAGATCGCATGGTTTTCTACATGTGTAATGGCACTCTTAGGGTTGCCAAATGCTACTCCGTGAATCGGGTAGTTATAAAGGTAGCTTTGGGTATACTATGAAACATACGGAGGAATATGACCGGCCTGATATGGATTTGCCCTCCTAACATAACAGAGAGATGTCTCCGCCCTCGTTATGGTCGAATAAATAAAGTGCATGGCCATGCCACTGGTGGTCAAAGTGTCGACCACATAAAGTTATTCGACACTTGATCGAAAAGTATTGAATACCATGGATGACATATTATCTCACCGAGTTCAACCGATGTCGTGAGGCAAAGGGAGAATACACAAGCAGTCGCTCGGGCCGCAAATCATAGATCGATCAAGTCGTGATCGGTCAAAGTCGTATGAAGATGCGAACTAGTCATAGACTACTTGAACATAATCATCAACTGGTCGTAAGGAGTTGCAAACTGGTCGTAGTTAATTACTAACTGGTCGTAAGGAGTTACGAACTGGTTGTAACTAATTATGGACTAGTCGTGACTAAGTACGAGCTAGTCGTAAGTGATAAGGATCTGGTCATAGATCATATTGCATTAAGGTTCATCCGATATATTCTGTGTGTGTTCAGGAATCGTTATGTGCTGCTAGGTACCGCTGACGACTCGTGATCGGGAAAGAGTTTCCGAGTCACAACCGATTACACACAAACCTATGGGGTCACACACTTAAAGGGCTAGAATTTGATTTAGATGGTGATCCGAATTCTTATAGGCCACGAGTTCCTAATGGGCCACAAGTTCGGGACCCATTATAGATGCCTATATATAGAGGCGGTGTCATGGGGTGATGTGATCAATCCTTGAGAAGGAATTCCCAAAACCCTAATAGCCATGCCATCCTCAACCACGCCGCGGCGCTAGCACTCCTGCGGTGGTGACCCCGCCTGCACGTGGGATACCTTGGAAGTGTTGTTGCGAGCATCGCACTAGGATGATCCGCGACTCGCGACGTTCATCGGAGTAGGAGGAGAAGGCACGCGGCAAGTACGACTATGACTGCTTCAACTCGCTATATCGACTCTACTTCCGCTACGAGTCGACGCGTCTAGTGATAATCTCGTGATCTATTACTAGTGGAGGTTACTTGGTTGCGCGATAGAATTTTTGTTTGTGCTATTGTAGCCTTTCCGCGATCCATCACTAGCTAATTGTGAAGCTTTTTATAACTTGTAATCACACTTGTTGCTTCATCTTATGCTATCTTGATTAGCTTGACTATATATGTCTTGATGTGATCTTGATAGCTTATTTATGCTTGATATGCCTTGTGCATTTTAGAAATGCTAGTTTGTTCATGATTGGGTAATCTCCAAAGCTTCTTGCTCTAAAAAATTGAAAAAAATCCAAAAATGAAACTTCATTGCATTTCATGCATGGTCTTTTTAATGCTTCTTCCATGCATCTTGACCTGTTATCCTTGGATGAGAGGAAGACATGTTTTCTTGATGACTCCATTGTCAAAGGGGGAGAAGAAATAACAAAAATGATGAAAGGAGGAGTTATTGTCAAATGGGGTGAAAAGGGGGAATGAAAAACTCAAAAATTTGGGTGATCTAAGTGAGGGGGAGCATCTCATATGCATTCTTGTGATTTTAATATTCAACTCTTGGTTTGAATTACATTTCTTGAAACCTCACAATGATCAAAGGTCAAAATGAACAATTGTTCTTTCATATAGACCTTGAGTGAATTTTTGTGTTCTCTCTGGATCTAAAGCTTTCATGACCTCTATTGCATTATCTATTGTGCTTCTGCATTTCTCAAGCCATCAATTGTTCTTTCATATAGACCTTGAGTGAATTTTTGTGTTCTCTCTGGATCTGAAGCTTTCGTGACCTCTATTGCCTTATCTATTGTGCTTCTGCATTTCTGAAGCCATCTTGGTCATTTTTATACCTTTTTCTTGCTTGTGGACCAAAGATGTGCCTTTGCGCAAAAATGATTTGTAGTTTTTCAAAACAACCTCCAATTTGTATTTTTCAGGGATTGCCAATGTGTTTATCAAGGGGGAGATTGTGGAGATCGTGTGGATATGATCATAATCTTAGTGTGTTGAATAATTAGCAATAGTGTTAAGGGTTTGTTGCAACACTTGTTTTCAGCAAAGTTTCAGCAAATCGGTTTGTCCGCAATAGAGGAGCGGTTTTACCGTAGCGTAGTCGAAATCATCGAATACTGTAGCTACGAGTACCGAGTGGTCGAAAACTATGAGTACTGTTCATCGAATCATCAGAGCTACGAGTGCCGAGTGGTCGTAGACAATGGTCCTAGACGCTGATAGTAGACAGTGGTCGTGGACTCTGGTCGTAGACAATGGTCGTGGACATTGGTCGTAGACAGTCGTCGTGGACTCGGTCGTGACACCGGTCGAGATGCGGTCGCGGACACCGGTCGAGCTCTTTTCGACCGGTGGTTGTAACCCTTTTCACCAAGTGGTCATAGGCTTCATGAAACCGGTCGTAGACCTGGTAGAACTAATTGTGGGTGATCTGGTTCGTGTTTATTGATAGATGAGGGTGTGATGCATGTTTTGACTAACATGGGTCAAGTTGTGAAGAACTTGTACCCGAAAATGGTTGCTTGGTCTATTGTTGTGCAGTTAGTTGGAGTCAACTATGATTAACGACGAGGAGGACCGGGACTTGGTTAGGAGAACCAAGGTCCAGAACGGTCGTAGATATCGGATGAAATGGTTGTACTCAAGCAAGGCGCAACATGGACAAAGAACCATAGAAGACGAAGTTTGAGCAAAGCCCTTTGTGAAGGTATGTGCTTATGCCTCATTAATTATGTGAATTGATGATTGTGCGTATCGTGCGGTGCTACATAACGGTTTGCTTGTTTGTGATAGTTGTAGGACACCAAAGTTAGGTCATGGTGAGGCGGACTAGATCGGGACTAGGTTAGGAGAACCGAGGTCCAAAACGATTGAGGTGGTGCTGGAAGATGACTGAGGCTAGTAGGGTGGTTACAAGTTGAGAAGACAAGGAACTGGAATAGAAGCTACCGGTGATGAACATGACGTGCAACGACAAAGTGGACCGGGACTAGACTCAGGGAGGAGTTGAGGTCCGGACTAGGCTTAGGGAGGAGCTAAGGTCCTGAACGGTCAAGGAAGCCAGGTGCAGTCATGGTGAGACATATGGTGCACCAAGTGACTTGGTCCCCGTTGCAAGTGAGGACGGTTTGGTGGGATCCGGACGCATGAGAGGCTTGGCGGGAAGTCATTGGGGCCACATGGATGATGACCGAGCGCAACAGTTCTATGTGATAGGTTACATCGAGCAGCGCGACAGTTCTATACGATAGGTTACATCAAGCTGCACGACAGTTCATGCGACGGGTTACATCAAGTGACACGACTTTTGGTGCGACATGTTACATCAAGTGGCGCAGAGATCGATGCAAGTGAAACCCATTGTGTGTGGGCTTAATGGGTGCCCATTTAGGATGTCTCTCTAGAAGTTAGCTGCCACTATAAATAGGGGAGGGTGCTGCCTGTGCACCTCCCAACCCTAGTATTCTAAAAACCCTAATTTGTGATTTAGGGATAGGAGAGGAAAGTGGAGAGGCTAGGATTCATGAGAGATGGATTGATTGAGTTGTCAAGTGTTGAGCTTTTGTCCTCCATGAGGGAGTAGCTGTAAACATACAATCTCTCTAATCAATCTATGCAAGATTTGCCCTAAGATGAGTTCTATCTTGTTCTTGCTCTCTCTTTGATGCCTTTGAGATTTTTGGTATTTCTTATGTTTTTATTTGGGATCTTGTTTGCTGGGACGTGTGGGATATGATCTAAGGTCTTCTTGATCATCATCCACCCACAAGTAAGCTTTTAGATCTAAGTTTGATTTTGCCCGGTTTTGGTGAAAGAAAGGGGTTTTGCTCTTGAGGGCTTTTGGCCTGATTCTTTCTGTGATTGAGGGTGTTAGGACGTATAGGAGACCATTCTTAGCTATCTTGGATTGATTCCTCCCACAAAATCCTCTCAATCACCATTTTTGTATCTGGCCTGGTTTTGAAGCAACCTTCACTCAAATGGAAAAAGTCGAAACTTTGACAATGATTTTCACAATCTTTGATTGGAATAGGTTCCTGACATCTTAGAGAAGGTATGTTTCAAGTTTCATGAAGTTTCGAGTTGTGGATAAAAAGTTGGATCAATTTGCGATTTCGAAATCCTACTGAAATTCAGTTTCTGTGCTAATTTTACTGTTCACTGGTCTGGCCGCACTGTTCACCGATCTGACCACCACTATCCATCGGTCTGACCGGCCAATGGGGATTTCAGTGAGTTTTGATCCTTCTTGTTGCCTAGTTCTTATTTGAAAGACTATCTTTGATCTTCATAGCTCTACATAGCTATTGGAGTGTAAGAATCTTGAATGTCTTGAGGCAAAAGATTTTGAAGAGGACGTTTTTGTGTGGCGCCTATTCAGCCCCCCTTCTAGTCGTCTCTTCGGTCCAAGAGGTGTCTTCTTGGATAAAGAGTTTTTTTTTCCAAAGGAGTTAGTGGGAGCAAGGTGCAACTCGAAGAAATTCAAGAAACATCTGAAAATGTTTCAACTCCTACTGAACCTCTACAGGATGAGCAAAATATTATAGAACCTGTAGATGAGGCGTCAGCCCCACGTAGGTCTAAAAGGCCATGCCAATGCCTATAAGGTATGGACATGATATTTTATTATTGAATAATGATGAACCTAAGATTATGAGGAAGCGATGATGAGCCCAGATTCTCAGTCATGACTTGAAGCCATGAGATTGAAGATAAAATCCAAGTATGACAATCAAGTTTGAAACTTGGTTGATCCACCTGATGGTGGTAAAACCATTGAGTGTAAATGGGTTTTAAAGAAAAAGATAGATATGGATGGAAATGTTCACATTCATAAAGCACGATTAGTGGCAAAGGGTTTCAAACAAATTCAATGTGTTGATTATAATGAAACCTTCTTGCCCGTCGTGATGCTCAAGTTTATCCGGATCATTCTAGCTGTTGCTGCATATTTCGATTTTGAGATATGGCAAATGGATATCAAAACAACTTTCTTAAATAGAAACCTAAGTAAAAATGTATACATGACACAATCCGAGGGTTTTGTCGATCCACAGGAAGCTAGAAAGATATGAAAGCTTCAGAAATCCATCTATAGATTAAAACAAGCATCCCGGAGTTAGAATATTCGTTTTGATGAAGTGGTCAAAGGGTTTGACTTTATCAAGAATGAAGAAGAACCTTGTGTTTACAAGAAGGTTAGTGGGAGTAAACTTGTTTTTCTGATATTATATGTGGATGACATATTACTGGTCGAAAATGATATTCCTATGCTTGAATTTGTTAAAACTTCATTAAGAAATAGCTTCTCTATGAAAGATTTAGAAGATGTAGCATATGTAGCATATGTTTTAGGCATAAGAATTTATAGGAATAGATCTAAAAGGCTACTTTGATTAAACCAAAATATGTACATTGACAAGGTGTTGAAGCGGTTCAACATGCAAGATTCCAAAAGGAGTTTCTTGCCCATGTCACATGGAATTAGTCTTAGCAAGAGTCAGTGTCATTCGACTCCTGATGAGCGAGACAAAATAAGTAGAATTTAATATACTTTGGCTATTGGATTTATCATGTATGCTATGCTTTGTACACGACCAGATGTGTTGTATGCTTTAAGTGTTACGAGCAGATATTAGTCAGATCCAGGTGAAGGTCCAGATGATCGCTTCGATTACAAGTTTCTTCGTTGTTGGTTCCGTGTCGAACCCCCTCCGGATGTAACTCCTAAGCTCGTGAATATTTATCGCATCGAGCCCTCCGCTCGGACCACCTTATACTAGCATCTCGACAGGTCCAACCCATCGGGGTCGGCCCGTACGAGACCGTCATCATAAAATACTATCAAGTCTCGTATGTTTGAAATTACCTAGATCCACAACAACACCTAAATCCACAACAACTTGATTTACGGTACGCAAAATAACAAACATGGTATGTAATTAGCATTAATTAATTTATTGTACACGACTATTTACATGAGATTATTTCTTCTACCACAAATCAAATAGGACTAAACAAAAAAGTACTAATTAATTACAAGTAATTTATTGGCCACTAATTACGCATAACACAGATAATTACGACATATTACATACAAGTAAGCAATTAAATGCGAGTAATTCAATATGAATAATTAATTAATTAGCAACAATTTGATTACTTATCAATAAATTACTTACGAGTAATTCATTACATCTAAGTAATTCCTACTGAATTAATTACGATTAATTACTTAAGACTGATTAACTATGCGTCATTAATTATTCATAATTAATTATGTTTATTTAATTATCACTAATTAACTACGAGTCATTACTTACCAACAAATTAATTACGGTTATGTAAATACAACCACTTAATTTGCACTAATGTAATTAGCAATGATAAACTACGCAATATTTAATTACGATATATTAATTATGACTAATTAATTAATACTTTATTTTCACTAATTAATTACAACTAATTAACTACGAGTACATAATTATAACTACTTAATTACCACTTATATACTATGGGCAAATTACCACTAACTAACCCCTAATTAATAAATTACCGCTAATTGACTACGACTGAAATAATTACGACTAAAACATAGGAAATGATCAGTTGATGCTTTCAGCGGAGCGTGCCCACACGTCCGTGCCCTAGTCGTAGGTTGGTGCGTTGTCGCATGTGAAAATGTGTTGGAAGCAGGAGGTCAGGGCCAGGGAGGCACGGACAGGGTGGCATCTAAACCACCCATCAACGGTGTAGGATTTCCAGGCAGGAGGCACGGACGCGCGGCCACATGGTGCATGCATGGTCGTTCGCTGTGGTGCCACGGACACGCGGGGCGGCTCGTCCGAAGCGTTGGCGACGGACATTGCGTGTCCGAGCGTGAGGAACTGGACGAGCCTCGTCGGCGTAGAGGCGCTGGAATTGCTAGTGCCACGTAGGTAAGTCTAGGCTAAAGTAGCACAGTTGTTAACGCATCCGGACACATAATATACGGAAAGGAGCTTTTCAGGCTAGGGGCGCGCCGTGGAGGAAAGGTGGCGAGATTTACAAATACTACAAACCGTTTTTACTGCTACCGGACGCATCAGCGCCCTTTAGTAAAGGGAAAGTTGGTTCCATAGCATCAAAAGGTACACGTTTTAGAAAAATACCATCAAAAGATTTATGTTCGCCTTTTGCACGAAAGTTTGTTCGCTTGGTTTTTACCATTACGTCCATTCGATAGTTAGTATACGGTGAAATGACGAAATGCCCTCAATTTTCGCCATTTCACCCGCGCTACTAACATCAGAATGGACGGAATGGTACAAAACACTGAGGGTGAGGGTATTTTCGTTATTTCACCCACGCTACTAACATCAGAATGGACAGAATAGTACAAAACAGAACGAAGCAAACTTTCAGTAGTAAAAAACTGAATGGAAATCTTTTGATGGTATTTTTCTAAAACATGTATCTTTTGATGCTATGAAATCAATTATTTCTTTAGTAAAAATCTCAATGCTTCGACCATCGACAATAACTTCTGGACGAGCCGATATACAACAGCATATATACGAGTATTACAACAAATGATATTTACTTACCATTGGTCCAACGTTCCATTCTTCCTTGGGTCCTTCCACCTTGAATATAGGGTCGGTCGGTCATCCGATCCAAATCGCTGCGAGAGAAAAAAAAACCACCGACCTCCTCAGCCTCTTCCTCCCTTCCGCCACCTCCCTCCGCGGCTTCTAGAAGCTTCCAGAGCGCGGGGAACCCTCCGGCACCTGTCTCCAGAAGGTTCCGAGGGGCAGCACGGAGATCTCCGCGGCGGGGGCCATGGCGGGCCCGTGCTGAGGGGCGGAGCACCAGCCCCACCAGCCGCGCGGGCGGGATCCGGGGGGGAGGGGCTGCGCCGAGATCCCGATGCAGATCCGGGAGGGCCCGCGGCGGCCGGCGCAATCGGCCGCGGGGGCGCTGCGGTCGCCGATGTCGGCCATGATGCTCGCCATGTTCGCCACCATGGCCTCCTTCTACGTCGCCGGCCGGTGAGTCCGCTCGCTCCCCGCATTCGTCGCTTCTTGGGAATGCTCGCGCCTGGCCCTCTCCGGGCTGTTCCTTCTCGTGGAGTGTTTGGCTGGCCTATGTTACCAGCCTTTTGGGGGAATTCTGGATCCTTGGATTGTTCTGGCGGGAGAAATGTTTAGTTTGCGATGCTTAGGATGATCTTGCTAGGGAATTTTTTGATCCATTGCTTGTCGCATTGGAGAATTCGTGGCGAACTTTGGATCTCTCAAGCGGAATCTTGGTATTGTACGGAGGGAGAGCTTCGATTTTTATCGTGTATTCGTATTTACTTGTACAGTACTTGGATCTTGTGGTGTCACAGATCATAGTGGGATTGTTTTTGTTCTGTTTAAGACTTACATTAGTTCTTGGGCACATTAGCTTGATCTTGTCGCCTTAGTAATGCGAGAGAGCTCTTTTTTTGTTCTTTTCTATGTATACATGATTGGGTTTTGACCTTTTTTTCTGTTCCGAGAGGGGAATTTTGTTGACTTCTGGATATTTCAGATTGTGGCAGGACGCGCAGAATCGTGTTTACCTGATAAAAGAGCTCGACAGGCGAACTGGCAAGGTATGTTGCTTCAGATCTGGCTAGCCCCTTTTGCTCTCTAGTACAGCTGCCTTTTGGTGTGAGCTAAGCATACGAGTTTCGTAAAATTCAGGGGCAATCGGCAATATCAGTGGACGACACCTTGAAGGTTGTTGCATGCAGGTAATTCTGACCTAGCAGGGCCCATTGATATGCAAATGTTGCCTTAATGTACAATCTGACAAGCTGTTCAAAGCCATGCTATGTAGTACATTATCTGGTTTTTGCCAGTAAATTGGAGCTGGTGCTCCAAACTTGCAGAATTTATTATAGTTGAGACTTTGAGCTATAGTATCTCAGTTAGCGCTTTAGTAATAAACACCCTCTATTTTTAGGCAGCAAGCCAAGCGGTTGGCATCACTTGAGATGGAGCTGGCTGCAGCAAAGCATGAAGGCTTTGTTGGGAAATATACCTCTGAGACAAATGGAACTCATTCTAGGAAGAAGCCACTGGTTGTTATTGGCATAATGACAAGCTTTGGCAGGAAAAACTACCGTGATGCTGTTAGGAAATCATGGCTTCCGACAGGTACCGTTTCATAGCACATACTGTTAGATATGTATATAGCCTAGGGTGTTATTTGCATGTTGATAACCCTGTACATGTTATATATTGGCCTTTTGGCCCATTGGAATAGACAACAAGTAAACAAGCCTTATTCCAACATGGTATCGGAGCAAGGTTAGGGTTAGGGTTTGCTGCCGCCGCCGGCGCCACCCTCCCTGTGCCCTCTCTGCGCTACTTCTTTCGCCGCTACACCCCCTCTGCTTTGCTCCACCGCCGAAAGCCTCTCGCCGCCAGATCCAGGCTCCCCATCGAATCCGGGCCGCTCGTCGCCGGAATCGAGCCCTTTTGCTCCATGCGCGCGTCTCCTCTGTTTTCTGCTCGTCGCCCAGAGTTAGTGCGCCGCCCGAGCTCCAACTACTGGCTGCGCTGCGCTGCCTCGTCGTCGGTTTCACATCGCCCTCCACCGGATCTACGCCGTCCGTGCCGGCTCTTGCCATCCCCGTCTTCGCTCTGCGCCGATCGAGCCCATCCCCATCTCCGATCAGCGTCGCCTGAGCTCTTTTTTCCGCCGCGTGCATCCTCTACTTCGCAGATGATCGAGCTCGGAGGCCGCGCCTCGCTGCCGCGCTGCCGCCGCCAAGACTTCGCCGACGACGCCACCACCGAGCACCGTCGGCCAAGCCGTCCTTTGCTGAAGATGCCACCGCCTCTGTTTTGGACGTTGCTGCTGCATGAGCTCGCTGCCTGAGCTGGCCTTTCCACTCAGCGCACCACTAGAGCTTGTGTCTTCACCGATGGCCTCCGTCGGTGGCCCCATCGCTATCCCGCTCCCCTCGGTTCATTTCGATGGGACGAACTTTTGGGAGTGGGTTGTTGACCTGAGGATTCACCTCAACAGCCAATGTCTCTGGGTCATCTCACCGGCGAGCACCCCTGTTCGCCTCGCCCTACACTGCAGTTCTGTCAGCTCTTCTTGTTGGTGCAGATCAGGCGGCTCAGGAGGCCGCCAATGTTGCACTAGAGGAGGCCCTGGAGCTCTACCAGTCTGAGTTGCACACCTACGAGCGATGGTAGGATGCCGAGGCTTGTGCTACCGCCATCCTGGTGGGTAGCATGCCCGTGGCCATCTCCATGGATGTGGCGGAGCTACCGACGAGACAGCTTATGTACGAGCGCCTCCGAGCTCACTACCAGCCGACGAGTGATGCTATGTACCTCTCAGTTGTGCACCAGGTGCATTCTCTTCAAAGAACTGATGCCATCGTCGATGACTTATACCAGCAGATGTCTAAGGTGTGGCATCAGCTTGACTCTGGGGTCTGATGTCCGCCGACTCGCCCTCGCTGTGTGCGGCTCAAGCGCCACCAGAGACTCACCGCCTCTACGACTTCATCGAGTTCGAGATCGCGTGCTCGCCTCCTAACTCGCCACCCACGCCCGAAGCCATGGAGGCCTCACTGATGTGCATGTTGAGGAGACTCATCACCGTGGCGCACTCGGATGCAGTTGTCTTGTCTCGCTTGCAAGACTTGCTCCTTCGCTGCTTTAGCACCGATCGTGATCCTCCCGGCCGCACTGGTTGCCGCCATCATGCGGTCTCCATCGCACCTCATCGCCAGGCGTGATGCCATGTATCGGGATTGCTACAAGCGGAGGAGGGACCGTGGTCGCCAGTGGACATCCTTCGGGGCTCGAGGTTCCTCCCACTCGTGAGTCGGCACCTCTCGCTAGGGCTCCTCCAATGATGCGACATAGCGCCTCCTCTCGCCGCTCCAAAGCCTTGGTGTTGGCTCATCCTTAGACTCCTGCACGCTGCCTGCTCTTGCTTCTCGCCAGCCTTATACACCTCCGCCTCCTCGCCAGTATCTTGTCTCCGTGGATCTTGGACTCAGTGCGCCCTTTCACATGACACCAGATTCTACCCACCTCACTTCCATTCGTCCCATAGTTTTTCCTTCCATTGTTCAGACTGCAGATGATACCTCTCTTCCTTTTGTAGGCCGAGGCACCCTTTCGACTTCTTATTTTCATGTTCCTGCAATATCTCATGTTCCTCGACATTATGCAACCTATGCTCACGATCGATCACTGATCACGACTATCGTGTTGTTCTTGAGTCTAACTCTTGTTGTGTTCAGGACCGCCGCACGGGCACGATGCTTGGTATTGGCCCTCGGCGCCGTGATTCGCAACGTCTTTGGGAGCTCGACTGGCTCCATCTTCCTTTTTTTGTCTCCACCAATCAGTCAGCCACTACCAGTGTTCCCCTAGGCGCCACCTAGGTGCTGGGCGCATGCTCCCCGCCGCGACTCGAGCAAAGTCGCTCCCCTAGGCTCTCGGCCCGCCTAGGCGGTCAACGTCGGACCCAGGTGGCGCTAGGCGGGCAAAGCGCGCGAGTCGGGCGGCTGAGGTGGAGTCAAGGTTGGAGGCGCTGGCGCCCAAGGCGCCGCTGGGCTGGTCGGGGGAGAAAGCAGAAAAGAAGGTAACTACCTTCTGGTCACAAAACCCTACCCGATTTGGCGATTTCACCCTCTGCTCTCTCTTGCGTTACTCGCCGTGGCGCCGCCGCCTCTCTCGGCCTCTTCGCGCCTCCTCCTTCCGGCTTCCCGTCGCACGGCCCTCCCCCCGTCGTGCGTATGCGGCTCCTCCTCTGTCTCCCCGCCGCCACGCCCAACCTCGCCGCCCCTGTCAGCCTCGCCTCCCTTTGGCCCTCTCTGCTCTTGTGCGCAGTTGAGTGAAGTGCTAGTACTACTACGCAGTAGCCAGAGTATCAAATACTGGTGTTTAGTAGTCAAGTGCAGTGCTAGTATCAAATACTGGTGTTTAGTAGTCAAGTGCAGTGCTAGTACTACTCTTGTGCGCAGTTAAGTGCAGGGCTAGTAGCAAATAGCAATTACTGTGACTTGTTTCATTGTTTGAACTATTTGATGTTACTTGTTTGAATTATATTTTTATTGCATCAAGTCATCAACTCATCAAGGTCATTACATCAAGTCTCAAATATATTTGCATCACACCAAGCCACTAAGGTAATATCTCTTCTTACATAATTACACATTGTAATATCTCTTCTTACATAATTACACATATACATGCATACATGTAACATATACACAAGCTTGGACTGATGCTTGCCATTCTGTGTTCATCCCGCTTGCTTGGACTGATGTTGGAGGCGATTATGCTTGCAATTATGTTCGGTCGTCTAGGCCCCCGCCTAGGCGCCCTAGGCGCTAGGTGGCCACCCACCGCCCGCCTAGTGCCTAGGTGAACACTGGCCACTACCACTACCACTATCTCTGGTCTTGCCGCATCCTCCACTACCTCCTTCGCTTAGTGGCACCATCGTCTAGGTCATCTCTGTGGATCGTGTCTATCGTTACTAGTAGGTCATGGTGTTCTTGGGTCTGTTTCTTGGGTCTGTTTCTGGGGACACCTCTTTACATTGTATGGGTTGCAAGCTTGGCAAGCAGCTGCAACTCCCCTATCCCTCTAGTGATTCTATTTCTACTCGTTCTTTTGATCTTGTTCACTCTGATGTTTTGGGGTCCGGCTCTCTTCGTTTCGAAAGGGGGTCATCGATACTATGTGATCTTTATTGATGATTATTCTCGTTATACTTGGATCTACTTCATGTCCTCTCGCAGCCAGGTTCTCTCTATTTACTAGATGTTCGTCACCATAGTTCGCACTTAGTTTGATTCGGCCATTCGTGTGTTTCGTGCCGACTCTGTTGGTGAGTATCTCTCTGCTGTTTTGCGTCGCTTTCTCGCTGAGCAGGGTACTCTTCCCCAGTATTCTTGTCCTGGTGCTCACGCTCAGAACGGTGTCTCTGAGCGTAAGCATCGTCACTTGCTTGAGACCGCTCGCACTCGCATGCTTGCCTCTTCTGTTCCTCCTCACTTCTAGGCTAAGGCTGTTTCCTCTGTTGCTTTTCTCCTCAACATATAGCCTTCCACTGCTCTTCAGGGTTCTACTCATGTCGAGCGTATCTATGGTCGAGCCCTAGAGTACAATCACCTTCGCAGTTTCGGCTGTCTGTTTCGTCCTTCTTCCACCTCGTGAGCGCACCAAGCTGACTGCTCAGTCAGTTGAGTGTTTTCCTTGGCTTGTTTTGTCCTTCTTCCACCTCGTGAGCGCACCAAGCTGACTGCTCAGTCAGTTGAGTGTGTTTTCCTTAGCTACAATCTTGAGCATAAGGGTTATCGTTGCTACGATCCTGTTGCTCGTGGGATGAGGTTCTCTCAGGATGTCACTTTCGACGAGTCCCGACGTTACTACCCTTGTTCCCCCATAGTCAGGTTAGATTCTCTTGTTGAGTCGATCTCATTTCTGACTTTCCCGACTCTCTGCTTTCCACTACGGTTTCGCTTCATCCTCTACCTTCTTCGCCTCCCTCTCCTCTGGCTGCACCAGTTCCACCTCTATCGGAGTTTCCTCCCCGCTCTTTTGTTGAGATTCCACCCTTTACTCTGCACTACTCTCATCGTCCTCGGTCTACTCCTCTAGTTGAGCCTTTGTCTTTGCTGGGTCCTATTCCCAGCTCTTCTTTTCCGTTCTTGCAGGGTCCCGCTTCGCTTATCCCAGATATGATCTTCGTGATCGTCATACTGTCAGGCCTCCTGAGCGCGACGGTTTTGTAGCCACTGCTCCTTTTGAGCCTATGACCTACTGTGAGGCTGCTGCTCACCCTGAGTGGTAGCTCATGATGCCTGAGGAGATTGCTGTTTTGGAGCGTACTAGCACTTGGGATCTTGTGCCCCTACCTACACGTGTCACTCCATCACGTGCAATTGGGTGTTCAAGATCAAGACACGCTTGGATGATTCCCTTGAGCGTTATAAGGCTCGTCTTGTGGCACGTGGTTTTCAGTAGGAGCATGGTCGTGACTACGATGAGACCTTCGCTCCTATTGCTCACATGACCACTGTTCGCACTCTCCTTACTGTGGCCTTTGTTCGACAGTGGCCCATCTCTCAGTTGGACATTAAGAATGCATTTCTCAATGGCGAGCTGCGTGAGGATGTCTACATGCAGCCGTCCCCTGGGTATTTTGTCCCTGATGGTATGGTTTGTCGCCTTCGTCGCTCTCTCTATGGGCTTAAACAAGCCTCTCGTGCTTGGTTTGATCGCTTCTTTTTGTTGCCACTGCTGTCGGCTTCTCCGCCAGTGATCACAACCTTGCCTTTTTGTACACACATCTCCTTAGGGTTAGACGCTCCTCCTTCTATATGGGGATGATACGATCATTACCGGAGATGACTCTCAGTACATTGCCTTTGTGAAGGAGCGTCTCAGTGAGCAGTTCTTAATATCTGATTTAGGTCCTCTTCGTTACTTCCTTGGGATTGAGATGACTTCTACGCCCGAGGGCTACTATCTCTCTCAGCAGCATTACATTAAGGATATCCTTGCTGGCGCTTGTCTCACTGATTAGCTTGTGGTGGATACTCATATGGAGCTTCGTGTTTACCTTCGACCTACCGATGGTGAGCCTCTTGAGGATCTTACTCGTTATCGCCATCTTGTCAGGAGCCTTGTCTACCTTGGGATCACTTGCCCTGACATCTCTCATCTAGTTCACATCCTGAGTCAGTTCGTCTTTGCTCTCACTTAGCTCCACTACAGTCACCATCTTCGTGTTCTGCGATATCTTCGCGGGACCATCACTCGTCGTTTTTCTTTCTTCGCTCCAGTTCTTTGCAGCTTCAGGCGTACTCTAATGCGACCTGGGCTAGCGATCATTCTGATCGCCGATATCTTTCTATCTATTGTGTTTTCCTTGGTTCCTTCTTGATTGCCTAGAAGACCAAGAAGCAGACCGTCGTTTCCCGTTCGAGCGCTGAGGCTGAGTTGGGAGCCATGGCATCGTTGATAGCTGAGATCACTTGGCTTCGGTTGCTACTTGAGGATTTCGGTGTTTCCGCTTCTGCACCGTTTCCTCTCTTATCAAATAGTACTGGTGTGATCAGCATTGCTCGAGATCCCGTGAAGCATGAGCTCACCAAGCACATTGAGTGGATGCTTCGTACATGCGATTGCAGGTGCAAGACCAAGTTATTTATCTTCAGTATGTGTCTTCGGAGCTTCAGTTAGCAGATTTCTTCACCAAGACATAGACTAGAGTTCAACATAGCTTCCACCTCTCCAAACTTAGTATTGTTGATCCATCATGAGTTTGATAGGGGTGTTAGATATATATATAGCTTAGGGTGTTCTTTGTATGTTGACAACCCGGTATATGTTATATATTGTCCTTTTGGCCCATTGGAATAGAAAACAAGCCTTATTCCAACACATACCTTGTAGGACATTTTCATAAATTCTTACGATAATAGTGATGCGTAGATTTGGTAATTCTGTGGTGATAGTTAAATTACAAAGGGCTTACAGTACTTCAACGTAAGAATGATTACTTTTATACCATTAGACAGATTACCAGGTCATGGGTATTAGACTATTAGTAACTGGGGATTTTTTTTTTATATATGTCAAATATCAGAATGTTCGACAATCTATATCTGCTTGATATGACTGCTGGAAAACTGACACCTGATACTTGCACTAAACTAAACTTGATGCAAAATAATATTCTACATAAGTCATGAGGTATGCTCATGAGTTGTCTGTGTTGAGAATTTTATAAAGACCTGTTACTTAAGAATTTGAAGTACATTTTATGGAATTCTGAAGATGCACCAGAGTATGAAAGACCTGGACATAGAGCTTGTCTTTTGTAAAGTTATTACTACTTGATCTACAATCTTCACAATATGGCATGCGTAAGTGGTTGAATGAATCTAGAAGCAAATGCTGTGTTTTTTTATTTTTTCTCATAATGAAATATTGTGGTAACGGTACCCTTTTTAAATTAATTATTTTAAATGACTTGCAGTTCATAAAGATAAAAATGTGTTATATTTATTTCATTATTTTCCCACTGTTGGGTAAAAAAATGCCCTCTTGTCTGTGGTTTAAATTTACTTCTCTGTGCAGGTTCAATGCTGAAGAAACTAGAAGAAGAAAAAGGCATTGTAGTACGCTTCATAGTTGGAAGAA
The DNA here is from genome assembly GCA_036346255.1 of Ampelocalamus luodianensis. Lineage (NCBI taxonomy): Eukaryota > Viridiplantae > Streptophyta > Magnoliopsida > Poales > Poaceae > Ampelocalamus > Ampelocalamus luodianensis. Next base: position 24,507,779 of record CM070632.1, on the reverse strand, counting down.
GGTACCACATACTTATTGGCGTGTCATACTTATTACCCTACTTGAATGAATGACCATACAAAGTCTAGATATCTGATAGTTCCTCGTCCATGTAGTGCAAATCGAGGAGATACTTTTGACAGGGAGATTGATGACGAGAATAGAAGTACGAAGGATTTCTTGATCTTGGTAAGCCTGATGGATGAATCGAACATATGATACTTATACTGTTTAGGATGTCATCTTTACCAACTTTGTGCTTATTGTGCTCTTTTCTTAGTGTTGAATGCAGATTTCCAATATTTTTTTTGATAGTTGTTTGCCTTATTATTGTGGATTATGTGTTGCTTGAAATACCAGTCCAATGACCAGTTACCTAGTTCTTTGCTACAATATGTTGCTTTGTTTCTTTAGTATCCAAATTTTGATATGAAAAAAATTATGAGTTGCGACAATTAAAAAACTTTCTCTCTCCCATTTTCAGATAATTTGCTTGGACTGTTTTTTTTTTTTTTTGACTTTTCAGTTCTTGACTATTAAATGGCATTGCAGGATGATCATATAGAGTCTGATGAAGAGCGTCCTAAGAAAACAAAAAGTTTCTTTGCTAATGCTGCAGAAACATTTGATGCTGAATTTTATGCTAAGGTCAATGATGATATATACATAAATGTTGGTATGTACCATCTGTTTACTTTTGAGTGGTTCTATTAGTGCCTAGCATTTTATTATATCTGTTATAATTTTGTGGGATCAATGATACTCCCTCCTGCTGTCGTATTTTGAACTGTGCACAATTTTTAATATGCTTGTAAAAATTCATGAAACTGTATCGGTATGGAGGTATTCTTACGACAAATATGCTCGTACAATTTTTGTATGGCCAACTTAAATATTATGAATGGACTAGTTGTTAAAGTTAAAAAATCTGACCTGCATGCATTATAGTTGCGTAGAAAGGTGACAACTATTTTTGGGCTAGAGGGAGTTGTAGCCGTATGCTGATCTGCATGATGTGTTTCAAGTAGCATTTTTATTATTGCCAAATTCAGTGTTCCAGCATATTTTATCGATATGGTATGATGGTAATGAATTTGGGAGTTAGGACATTAACTTCAATTAGCTATGATATGTCTAGTTGTCTACAGAAAAAAGTAATGAGCCTCAATCTTTTGAACTTCACTGACCTGTAAAAAGGTCAATCGGCATGCTCTAGGACGCTGGATTGCTTCTTTCACAATGGATGTATAGATGTTATTGTTTTGATATAATTACAAAAATAGTACTTAACATTTTTTGCGAGGAAAAATAGTACTTAACATGGAAAAAAATATTGTTTTTGTGCAGACACCTTGAGCACAATGCTCAAAACCCACTGGGACAAGCCTCGTGTCTACATAGGCTGTATGAAATCTGGCGAGGTCTTTTCTGAATCGTGAGTGTTTTCAACAAAATTTTTTGGGAACTTGTATTGTATTCCCCTTTGCACACTTTTTCTTTGTTAGACAAACTTTTCTAACATCTTCCGTAAAAACAGGACCCATAAATGGTATGAACCAGACTGGTGGAAATTTGGTGATGGGAAATCGTAAGTAACTTGCATTAGAAATATTAACTCTCCTGTTACATGTATTGTGTATTTACTAGATGGAACATTAAAAACAATTACAGTGTTGGCTCATCTATTTGAACTTATCAAATAATAGATACTTCCGACACGCTTCTGGTGAAATGTTTGTCATATCAAGGGCTGTAGCTCAGTTCATTTCTATAAACAGGTACACGGCCTGTACTTTCTGCACTAATTTCAATTTCCTGCTCCAACAAGGATCTAAAAAGTAGAAAGCAAGAGAAGTTTTAGAAAGTACTTTTAGTGATGTATGTTTGGTGGCATCTTTTAATGATAGGTCTGTTCTCCGGACATATGCACATGATGATGTTAGTGTAGGATCATGGATGATTGGGCTCGCTGTGAAGCATGTAAATGAAGCAAAACTATGTTGTTCTTCGTGGCCCTCAGGTTTGTGATATCTGTTGACCTTGTTATTGATTCCTTTTTTTCTGTTGGATATGTGGATGTTATCTTAATGATCCATTTTTCTATTGTCAAGGTAGTCTTGAATTCTTGATTGATGCCTGTTTGCAATTCAGGCCATTTGTCAGCTAGAAACTTTATCGTATTATCTTTGATGGCCGGATCTATTCAAATCCTGTATTGGACAGTCATTATGTTTTGAGTATTGAACTTTAAGGACTAGACAAGTACATGAACAGATAAATTATATAATTTCTTTGAGGTTGTATGGAAGAGAAAAGGAGATTGAGATTTGAGAGACTATAAGTTATTTTCAAGAAAATCCCCTGTAGTTGCAAGAATTGTAGCTGCTGTCCTAAGCATACATGACAGCATATATTCTTTATTATTTGTTACTCATGGTGAAACCAGCAGGAGTGAAACTAGAAATCGGTGACAAATTACCATTTTCACAATAAGTTATCACACGATGTTAAGTTTCGATTGACTCGGTTTCTAACTTTAGACTATAGCACAGGTTTGCCAAACTATGGTTGGTTAGAGTTTGGGCAGTGGGTAATGGTTTAAAGGTTTAGCATAAATTAGAACGGATGCAAACTAATTTGGTGCTTGCGTTCTTGGGCAAAACTAGCTGGATGATGGTTTCTTGCTGCATGTGTGCTGTGTTCTAGTGGTCAGCATTGCTCTTAACTCTTCAAATGATCTGATTTGTATACTCAGCTGGTTAGGAGCAGTTGTTATCATTTTGGAACTTTTACCTGCTGTTAGTCAGGAACTGGTCCTGTTTTAGATTATGAATCTGGGCTCTTATCAGGAATGTTACACATACTTCTGTTATTAAATTCGAAAGGATCATGGATATACGACGAAGCCAAAGGCAATGTAAACCAAACTTTTAGGATTGGAGAAACAAATGCAGTTGTTCTGTTATTTGTGTTTACTTCATATTTGTGTAATTAGTTGTGGAATCATTATGTCATCTCACCAGTAACTTCCAGATAATTTAAATACTAGCTAACCACAAAATTTTGCTTTGCAGGAGCTATGTGTTCAGCTCTGTGATGAGCAATGCTTTCCCGAGGGAGAATTTTGTGAACAGTAGGCTCAAGATTATACTGAATGATACATCTCAACTGCAGAGAATGAGATGAAATCGGCGCTGTAGAGTTTTTGTTTTCTTTTGCCATTTTTCTTTGGCATTCTTGGAGCTAGCAGTGCCAGTTCATACCGAATCAGATATCTTCATTGCAAAGGAAAAGTACTGTATCTTTTCCTCGCCAAGACCACACCGCCTAGAATCTCGAGTTCTAACTAAAAATCCTTCTGCAGATTGTATCCTAGTTTTGCTTGTCGTTTGTAGATGTCCACCCTTACCATTCTTTTTTGACAGACCGTTGTTGGAGTGACAGAAATTAATAGCAATTCAGGAAATTATTTTACTCCAAAGAATACATCTCAACTATATCCCCCATTTGTTGCCGTGTACTGATGATACATAAGGGACACTTATGAAGTCAAGAATAGGCCATGTACAACTGTTCTACACACTTGAAACGAAGGAAAAAAAAGTATTAGTACTGTGCGCTCATTATTGTAGAATAAGAAAAGATATTGCATGGAAGTCTCCCATGGCTTAAATTTGTGTGGACTGATTTTTAGACTTGTTAGTTACACTTCAGTGCTTGTTTTTATTTGTGAAGCACGTTTAACAAACAGAAGGACCGAAGGAGAGATTAAAGATGACCAGAGAATCAGAAACCGAAAAAGAAAGAATATTTTGAGGGGTTTTGGTTGGCCCAGTGTTAGAAAGAGGCTGACAGCTGCAGTGACGTCTTTGCAATGCATAGACTAAGACTTGTGTTGTGATGCAGAACTACAGGCCAAACCCTCTGATTTTCGTGTGGTTTGGTCGAAAAGAAAGCTTCCTAGTCTCTCATTCCCATTCCAATTTGTCAATTTTTCTTTGGTCGTATGTGGTAAGGTGAGAAAGGTCTATGGGTCTGTTTGGCTTGTGACTGTAGGTAGTTATATTAAAATTTTGGTAATACTAAAACTTAGATAATACCAAAAACTAAGCAAAAGAAATGGTGTTTGGATTGTAGTTATACTAATTTATAGGTAATGCTAAAATTGATTTGTTTGGATTGCAGCTATGCCAAAATCATGAGTATGACATATTGGCATGATCAAAATTCTGAGAGCGTCAAATATTGGAATGAAACAAAACACTAGTCAAATTTCAGAACAATACCAAAATTTTGGTTTTGCCCGTTTTGGCTCTCAACTAAACATGCCCTATGTTGGGACAATTGGTTGCCGTAACAGTTGGAAGATATTTACTTATGGACTGCTGGTTTTTTTTTACATGATTACTTAAGTTAATAAAGACAAGAAAGAATACGTCTTGCGATATAGGAAGAAGTTATGGGCTGTACAGTAGATTACAGAAATGCACATGCATGTTTCCATCCAAAGACAAACTACAAAGTAAAAAAATAAAGATCGTGGAATAAAAATGATTGTCAAACGTAGGATTTCAAAGGAATTTTAGTGGGATATACTACTGCTTCCTGCCTTCCAAACGGACCTTTAGTTCAACCTAGATCCGAACCGGCTTCAAACCAGTTTGAACCCGGAAAAGATTTCATTTCAGAAAAAAAAAGACGCTGTTCTGTGCAAACATTATTAAGCTCAGAAAAATATTACAGGTAACAAAGGAGGACCAGACCAGCTCGAAGCCGGAAAAGATTTCATTTCAGAAAGATTAAAAAAGACGCTGGAATCCGGAAAATATCTCACTTCAGAAGAGAGAAAAAAAAAGACTCGAATCCGGAAAAGAAACACTCCAGCAGAAAACCTAATTGGTCAGCCCAAGTGACTTCTCTGAGCTCTCTCTCCCTCCTCTCTTCCAGGAGCCTCCTCCTCCCTCTTCCAGAGAGAGAGAGAGAGAGGAGAGGCCACAGCCCACAGCCGCAACGCCACCTCCTCCCCAATCGAGCCGGCTAGGGTCTCGGGAGCCATGGTGGGCTGCACCAGGGGCAGCCTCCCCGCCTGGATGACCGCTGCCGCCGCGCGCGTCGACCTCTCCGGCGGTGGCGCGGCTATATCGGGTTCGCCGGCTCCCCAGCCAGGGCCATCGGCGCCGCAGTCGGCCGCGGCTCACCAGGAGCTCGGGATGGCCGAGCGCGCGCTCTCCGCCGCCAGCGCCGCCTTCGTCTCCGCCATCATCGTCAACCCCCTAGACGTTGCAAAGGTCCGGTCTTTCGTAGCTTGTACATGGATTTCGTAGTTTTTTTTTTTCGTGTGATTGGTGGCTGAAAGGTGGTATTCTCTTGGTGCAGACGAGGCTGCAGGCGCAGGCGGCGGGGGTGCCATACTACCAACCGTCCCAGATGGCGGCGCTCGGGCCCGATGCGGTAACGAATCCAATCTCATTCTGTGTCTCAGTGCGGCGGGATTGGGTTGTAGTTGCCTCTAATTTCAAGTGTGGATCGTGCAGTTGTGTGTGTTTATGTGTTCGGGGGTGGTAGATTAGGTCACTGTGCGAAATGCAGTTAGCGTTTCTGGATGTGAATGTGTTGTTTTGGTATGGCCACTGAGGGATTGGATAGGTCAGTGTTGTGATCCAAAGTGTACTTGGATGTTTATTGCCAGAATGCAGGGCATGCCAAATTGTTTGTTTGGGCCAAAAACATGTTGTGTTCAGCACCTGGTTTTCTTAAATTCCATACTTGACTAGAACTGCTAGTAACATTGCCTGGATTGGGGATTATGTTTGCCACTGGTGATTGCTTTGCCAACCCAGGCCAGTCGCATTTCCATTAGCATTTGGAAGTTAACATTTCTTTTTGGATTGCTTGTTCAACAAGCAGGTAATGATGGGTTCATTAGGGGTGTTCTGTGGTTGCACAATGTGGGATGTGGGGTTGATGACGTTAACTATTTCGCTGTTTGGTAATGATCTAAGGTGGAGGGGAATGCACATAACATTCACTAGATGATTATGCTAGAAGACGACTGGATACTACTGTAGCAACGGTTGGTAGGAGTAGTTGGGATCATTGTGATAGGTCATGTAGTCCTAACTCCTAATTATGATAAGTAAGTAGGTTTTGGATCTTAACAATCTTGGAATGTCCTGCTTGCGGTTAGACAATTTTAGCATACTGTAGCTGAGGCAGATACTGTTGGTGGGAACAGTATTGTGTGGCTGTAGCAAAGATGAGTTGTTCTTACCACCAATATAAATTTGATCCTTTTGTTGGTAGACATGTTAGTTACTTGGTTTCATTTCTTATAGTGCTACTTGCTGATTCAGTTCCTTTTCTGGTTATATTATATTTCCCAAATCTAGAGTAGTGTTGTGTGCATCTTGTTTTTAACTATGGAAAAATAGACATGTAAAATCTCTTGAAACTGCCATCATATTCTGGAACAACTTTTTTCACGTTTTTGGTATTACAAGAAATTTTTATTTATTAGGTGCCTATTCATGTTAATAGTCTGAATCGTTGACTTCCGAATTGTTAGTCGACAATCCCATTGTATTTGTGCTGGGTTAACCATCAAATGAATGTCTAATTTTTCTCTCATGCTTACTGAATGAATGCTGCTGATGTGTTACTATGCTTTCCAGATACTGTCTGATTTCAGATGTTCTCCATCATGCACACGTCGTGTCATTTTGGGAAGTGAGCCTGTTTGCCCCCCTGATTGCTTTCAGTACAAAGGGACGCTTGACGTATTCTTGAAAGTTGTTAGACAGGTAATGCAGCGTAAATACTCTTTGGTAATTTCTTATATTAGTAGTAACATCCAGCGGATAGACTCATAGACATACTTAACACTTTGGTTAATCGGTTGTTTCAGGAGGGATTTGGTAGATTATGGAGAGGTACAAATGCAGGCTTGGCATTAGCTGTACCAACTGTGAGTTCTCTTATAGTATATTCCATTATGCTAGTTGTGGTCTTATGTTATTTTTGTTTCCGTTCTGTCACATGCGGAGCATATTTTTAGTAGATTCAATCTCTGAGGTATATATGTGAAGTAGGCAATTTCCTCTGCTTGTCCATGTCATTTGCACTTTGTTTTTCAAGAGAAAATCTGGTCTGTTTTACGTTTTGTCTGCTGGGACATGTATAACTCATTTTAATAGAAGAAGCCATATCTGGTTTTTTTTATCTGTTATATTAATCTGCATGTGAAAATAGTAGTTTATATTAATCTACATTTTGATCTGTTAAAGTAATGTAGTTATCATCTAGCCTGCACATAGTCCCTCCCACTTCCTCATACCATCCTGTATTCTTTTGCGCATCCTAAAGTGAATGCTGTCCATTGCTAATGTGTTTGACCACAAACAGGTTGGAATATATTTGCCTTGCTATGACATATTCCGCAACTGGATTGAAGATTTTACAAGAAGCAATGTTCCTGGTTTGACACCATATGCCCCACTAGTAGCAGGATCAGTTGCTCGTTCGTTAGCATGCATTGCTTGTTCCCCAATCGAATTGGCCAGGACACGGATGCAGGTAGACCTCTATTTTGGAAGTGTCTAGTAACTCTAGTTGTTAAGAGTACATTTTAGTTCATGTCAGATCAATACATGGTTATTAAGGCAGTAAGGCGAGGCGAGGCGACCCCACCCCCCTCGCACCTTTTAAGCCCTAAGGCGCGAGGCGAGGCGACACCTTACATATCCTAAGGCACTAAGATTTGATGTAATGATCTTTACAATCATAATTGCTAACATGCTACTTGCTAATTGCCTAATTACTGAAAGCCAAAATGTTTTGGCTCAAGCTTGAGATACGGCCCAGATAAAGCCCACGTGAACAAAATAGGCAGCCCAGCTAGGAGAGGCGTAACAGCAGCAGCATCTCTCCTCTGACGAGTAGCAGCAAAAGCGAACAAAAAAGAGGGGGAGACTCCAGAGAGAGGCGAGGGCCAGAGGGAGGCAGCAGCAGCTGGAAGATGGCCTCCCCTGCTTCCCAACGTGCCACCTGGCCTCCCCTGCTCCCCCGACGCGCCACTGAGCCTCCCCTGCTCTCCCCTCCTGCCCGGCTCCGGCTCCCCGACGTCGCCCCGACCTTTCTCCCGCCCGGATCCTCTGCTCGCGGCGTCGCCCGAGCTGTCCCGAGGTCTCTCCCTCCCGGATCCGGCGCATGGGGCCTCCTTTGCTCCGCCTCCCTCCCGGATCTGGTTCTCCAACGCCGCACTGGTGACGGGCGACGGCAAGGCGAGGCGACGCCTTAATAACCCTGGATCAATAGTTATTATTGGGAAATGGGAAATACTTGAATGACCATATGGGTAGCTGCCCACCTTTGTCAAAATTTGAACCTGCACTATCACAAAAAAGAGAGAAAAGAATGTACTACATACATTGTTATGCACACCTGCAAATTTTCATGATGAAACTCATCCATATTTTTAGAACCAAAAAAGAGAAGTTGTGGATGTGAATAGTGTGTAAAATATGTGACAGCTTATCCTTTTCAGTTCTGTAAACTCCAGATGAATTTGAGAATGAAATTTGGTAGGTATGCACATCACTTAGAGTTATAGTCACAATTTTTTTCACATTATCTGGATGCATTTCATGAAGTAAATGACATAATATATGCAAAGGTGGGCAGCTGTCCATATGCTCAGAAAATCTGCTTTCAATTATTGTTTGTAATTTTGGTCTTTGAGGATCAAATTTGTTGCACAATTCAGGGACCTATGTAACACATTTTTTCCTCATTTATTCAAAGTATCAAATAGTCACTATTGTCACATGTTCTATGCTAACAGGCATACAAAGAATTTCGACCTGGAGTAAAGCCTCCTGGAATGTGGAAAACGTTGCTTGGTGTTCTTTCACCACTTGCAAGTTCAAGTCAGAATGGTGTGTTGGTTTTATTTGTTGTCATATATATTAGTTTGTACTGGTTCCTATTTATCAAAGTAACATCATGTTTTTCATAGTCACATGTCAAATTGTCAACTTCCAGTATTCTGTATCTTTATTCCAATGGCTGAATTATTTTGTTTTTTTGAGGAAAGAAGTTATCGATTGATTAATTAATGCTGAAACAGTACAAAACTATCGTGTTCTATGGATGGGTGTGGGTGCACAACTTGCTCGGGATGTTCCTTTCTCTGCTATATGCTGGTCGACGCTGGAGCCGGTGAGTCCCTATTGTCTGTGTCTTAGGTACGCTAAATCCTTGTCACAATTAGTTGATACACATCTTAGCTTGCTACCATTTTGTGCAGATTCGGAGAAAGTTGCTTGGTCTTGTCGGAGAAGAAGGTGATGCAGCTAGTGTGTTGGGAGCAAACTTTGCTGCTGGCTTTGTAGCAGGTAGTCTCGCTGCTGGTGCTACATGCCCTCTAGATGTTGCGAAAACAAGGAGACAGATAGAGGTTTGTGTATTCTTTCATACATTCTATATTTTTCTAAAATAGCCATTGGAAACCTATTTTCCGGTTTAGCCCCAAAAAAAAAAGAACCATTTAATTTTCACCTGCCCTTCTATTTCCGTGTTTCGTATGAACGTATTCTCTTGCTTGTCTCTCTATTCCTCTCTTTAATTTGCATTTTTTTTTTCATTTCAGAAGGATACTGAGAAGGCAATGAGAATGACCACAAGGCAAACATTAGTTGATATATGGAGGTATGTCTTCCATACAAGAGGCATTTCATTCCAAACAAATAAAAATGCATTTTTTTTATTGTGCTAAACATTTCTGCTTTGGTCACTGGATTGGGTTTCGAACCCAACCTACAAATGGATCAATTGGGCTTATATGTTGGTGGAGCTGTGATTTAGTGAGTTGTTTGGGTTGGGCTAGCCTGTATGTAGGCGGCTTAGCTGGGTTAGGTTTGTGACCTGGACAAGAATTGTTAGCAACATGGCTGAGTGAGAGCATTAATTTTAACGATCGGTTGTAGAGAAATATTGCTTTATTTTTATCCAGTATTGAGAGAGAAGTAACTGCTATTGAATAATTAATCAGCTCACCAAACTTCTAATGCATCTATATAACAGTTTAGATGGATGGCAGAAATAAGACCAACATGGAATTATGGAAGTACACTAGAGAGTAGAGAACACTCTGGAAAAACTGATAAAAAAATAAAGCGAGTCTCCCTCCGGTATAAATTAGATGTTGTTTTAGATCCATGCACATAGAACTAGGAAGAAGTTAATACCTTAGTTTTTTTAGTTTGCCCATACTATTTGTATACTACCAATAAGCAATTAATAGTGGCATTTGGTGGAATATGTTTCCTCAACAAAAAAACCGACAAGTATATGCAAAGCAAAACCAATTGTCGGAAACTTCATCTTTTTTAGACCAGAGGGAGTACTTAAGAAAAAGCGAGATACAGTAAAGAATGTCAACAAACTTTGCTGAAAAGAAAGTGGAAGACCAAATCAATTATGATGTATACATATTTAGTAGATAGATCAGATTCCCTGATTGCTGTTGAAATTTTGGTTTGTCTTCCAAAATCTAGGTGTAATGCTTTGTCAGAGCCTTTCTTGTCATACCTTTCCAATTCCTTATCCGAGAGAGATCTTGGTTGCTGAGTTTCGCTTATTCGAACTCTGTAGCTGTAGGCTTAGTTAGAACAATTGTCCACAACATAGTAATTCGTTTGCTGCTCATTTCACTCACTCTGATTTTATTTTATCCTGCCAGCTCTGGAGGTCTGAAAGGCTTGTTCACCGGTGTTGGTCCGCGTGTTGCACGTGCTGGCCCATCAGTTGGAATTGTCATTTCCTTCTATGAGGTTGTGAAGTATGCTCTTCATCAAAGGCACATGTCATGACCAAGATTTTGTTCAGAAGATAGAAAACACGACTTTTGTAAAAACAAGAAGACCTGCCCCAGTTTCGTCAAGTTTACACTGGTTACTCGAGCTTTGGACGGCCAGGGCTAAGGTGTAACTGAGGATCAAAGTGCTCAACAGTCAACAGGCTTTTTCATGGATGGGGCCAGTGTCGTCTGGTAATTTCTTAAAAGACTTTCAGTTTTGCCGTGGAGCGAGCTCCAGTTTTGTCAGAGTGGACCATCATCTAATCTTCCCTTTTGCGCCAGAAGCGTAAACTGCTTCGATTAACTTATAGGAAGACGAATGTAGTGGAAGATGTAGCACTGACACTGATAAAAAAAATACCTTGCACTTGGTATCCCCAAAACCACAAAAGAAAATTTGTTTTATTTTGCCTCAAATGCTGGTGGGTTCTCCCATATTGAGATCAGGTTTGGTTGTTAACAGGCCTTTTTGGTTGCCTTCATTTTCTGTAGATGCATGATCAACATTGTTTACTGGTTTCCAATCTTTAACAGCAGTGTAACTTGCTACTTGAAGCCAGTAGGTAAATAAAAACTGGGAACCTTAAAATATTGATATATGACAGCAATGTGGATGATTTCGGGTTGAAGGAGGTGGAGATCTTTACCACAGAAATCATCACTCGGCCGCACGGTCCTACTGAGTCCAGCCGCGATATCGCGGCCTTCCAGGCTCCAGCACGGCCCAAATGGTAAGACCGATTAAAGTATGGCATTTTTGTAGCCATTGTATCTATAAGGTCCAATAGGGATTAGGGGTTGTTTGGTTCGAGGGATCATCTCATCTTTGGATGGATTGCTTTATCATGTGATCATTTTATAAATTTAGTGGAATGACACTATCATTCATTTTGTACTAGATTTATGCTTATGAGGGATGACGTAACGATAAACCTGTTAGATATGTATATAGCTTAGGGTGTTCTTTGTATATTTACTTACCTTATATATGATATATTGGCCTTTTGGCTCTCTGAAATAGATCAAGGTTCATTCCAACATAGTATTAGAGCAAGGTTAGGGTTTCTGCCGCCGCCTCCAAGCGCCCTTCTCCTTCTCCTCACGCCAAGTGCTTTGCTTCAGCTGCGAGCAACTTTGCTCGCCTAAGCTGTCGTCGCTCCGATTCAACGCTGCTTCGGTCGCCGTCGTCGTAGCTCCTCACTGCCCCGAGTCGGATTTCGCGTCAGCCCGCCCCCGACCTGAGCGTCGTCGCTCAGAACCTCCATCCTCGTCGCCTGGGTCCTCCATCCTCGCCGCCGTCGTCGCCTGGGTCCTCCATCCTTGCCGCCGCCACCGCGTTGCCCGGACTGAGCAGAGCTCCTTGCCCTGTTTTTTCAATTCGGGTGGAGCCGTTGGCTCTAGCTTCACTTCGGCTCCACCGATCTATGTGGAGTCGGTGGCTTTTGCTTCAACTTCTCACTGGCTCCACCAATCTATGTGGAGTTAGCGGCCGGTTCACTTCAGCTCCACCGATCTACGTGGAGCCAGCGGTTTCAGCTTTAGCTTCACCTCGGCTCCTGCTTCTCCGGCCTCTCTTTGGCTTTGGCTTCTCTCTAACTCCCGATCTATAGCTGGAGCCACTGCCTAGGGCTTCTGCTCCTAAGCATGCCCCCTCTTGCCTCGGACCGGTCAAGTCATCATTGATGGCTACTACCGGACCATCCTGCTGCCCTAGTTCGATTCGACGAGACGAATTTTAGGGAGTGGGCTGCTCACTTGAGGATTCATCTCAATAGCCAACGCCTCTGTGGTCATCTCACCGGCGAGCAGCCCTATCCGCTTCGCCCTACGCCACCAGTTCTTCCTGCTAGTGCGGATTAGGCTGTCTAGGAGGGCGCCAATGCTACACTAGAGGAGGCCCTAGAGCTCTACCAGTCAAAGCTGCATGCCTACGAGAGATGGCAGGATGTTGAAGCTTGTGTTACTGCCATCCTAGTGGGTAGCATGAGTAGCATGACTGTGGCCATCTCCATGGATGTGGCTAAGCTGCTGACGATGCAACTGATGTGGGAGCGTCTCCGAGCTCACTACTAGCCGACGAGTGGTGCTATGTACCTCTCTGTTGTGCACATTCTCTTCAATAGCTCGATGCCACCATGGATCATTCCATTCCTCAAATGAAACAAATGGGTTACATTTGGAGCTAGGATCAAATCATCAATTCACTGTCCCGTCCTTCAAACGAAACACCCTATAGATGTCCTCCTCTCTCACCTATTCCACCCTTTTCCCTCGCCACGTTAAACCCTAACCCCACACCAATCGCCCTACTGCCTCGCCGACCAGAGAGCCACCACCATTGGCTTCCTTGCGGCCTTGCCTCCTTTGATTCATCAGCTAACGCTCCCTCCGTTGCACCCTACCTTCTCCACCTCTCCTTGATTCGCCACCCTACCCTGGACTTTGCCACAGTCACCTCTACCACCTACTGCCTGGCCACTGTCACCCCCAGGGTTCACAATTTCGCTGAAATTTCAGAAATTTTGGACCTTTCACTACTCTCCGAAAGAAAATCAATTCGTTCATTTTTTTTCGTTTTGTTTGAATTTAGAGGGTTAAAGAGAGTAAACACCAGTAAAGAAACAAAAGACCAAAGACAACCCAGTGGCAAGGCGCTGGTGCTGTTTTCCCTAAGAGCAGGGATCGAATCCCACTCTAGGTGTTAATTTTTGCAAATATTTTAAATTTTGAACTCAAATTTGATCCAAATCATTTGAACAAAATTCTTCCAAAATTACTGAAATTTCAATCATTTCGTTGCCCACCGAAAAAAATTAAAACAGAATATTTTTCCCTAGTCACCCCTACCCCGAAATCTACGGTGAGATCCTTGTGAACCCGAACCACAACCCTACCACATCTAAAAAGGAGTAAGATGAGTAGATGACGCCTTGTAGCACGGATATTGATGTGTATCTTAATTTGAGAAAAATCAACTTATTTTAAAGAAATTTCAGACAATTTATTATTAAAATGTTAGTTTTTTTTTCCAATTGTTGAATGCTTGTTGCAACCAGGGAACACTATTTCGTTTTGGAAAAAAATTCGGAGGGGGCCGAAATCACTGAAATTTCGGTGGGTTTCAAACTGGACGAAATTTGTCCAAAATCAAATTTAGGATGTAATATGTCAAAGTTCAAATATTTTTTATTTTTTTAATGAATTGTTAAAAATTTGGGAGGGGGGGGGTTGAAATCACCGAAATTTCGGCGAAATTGTTTTCCATGGTTGCAACATTTTAATTTTATTGCCCTATTTGGAACTCAGAAGTTTTATAGGAGGAAAAACTCACTGTCACTAAATGTGGTGTTTTCTACAAAATGCTTGTGGAATCCTACTTCCAAATGGGGCCTATATATCGTCGTAGTTCAATTGAAATGTTATCATAGCTAATCGAAAAAGGTTGTGGTAAACAAGCAACGAGATAGAAGTCTGATAACACGAACGCAGGAGGGTTCATTGCAAATTTAGAATTTGGGTCATTAAGTACATCATCTTTTGACAGAGTTCGCGAGAACAGAGGAAACGGTCCTTGAACAACTACCTACCTTCCTCTCAGCAAACGGACTGACTCTTTTGACCCCGCCGGAGGAATGCTCGAGCTGGTAGACAGCGTGCCGTAGTCGTCGTCGGCTGGAGGCCGGCCGCCGTAACCGTAAGAGCTAGTCGAGTAGCTTGCCGTCATGGACGCCGTCGCCGTAAACGCATCGTCGACGACGAACTTCTCGGCCGGAGCGTAAGGTTGCACGTACATCGCCACGGGCATCCTCGGGAAGGGCCGGCAGCTTGCCGGCCTCACCGGAGCGCAGAGCCTCGATGGCCTGCCGGATGCTCGGCCGCGCCCTCGCGTCGGGGTGCGCGCACCAGAGCCCGACCACCACGACGCGCTCCATCTCCCGCGCATCGAATTCGCCGCACAGCGCCTCGTCGGCGGCGTGCAGCACCGCGCCCCGGCCGTAAAGGTCCCACGCCCACTCCACCAGCCGGAAGATGCTCTCCGCCCGGCGGCGGCGGCGCCATCGGCCGCCTGCCGGTGGCGACCTCCAGCAGCACGACGCCGAAGCTGTACACGTCGGACTCGGTGCTAGCCTTCCCGGTGGCGATGCACTCCGGGTCGAGGTACCCCGGCGTGCCCGCCACGGCGGTCATGGTCTGCAGGCCGACGCCATGGTCGATGAGCCGCGCGAGGCCGAAGTCGCCGAGCTTGGCATCGAACGACTCGTCGAGCATGATGTTGCTTGGCTTGATGTCGCCGTGGACGACACACTGCTCCCACTCCTGGTGCAGGTACAGAACGGCGGCGCCGAGCCCGAGCACGATCCTGTACCTCGCCGGCCACGCCAGGCGCGCCGCCTCCGCGGCGCCGTAGAGGTGCCGGTCGAGGCTGCCGTTGGGCACGAGCTCGTAGACGAGCAGGAGCTTCTTGCGGCCGTGGCACCAGCCGAGGAGCTGCACCAGGTTGCGGTGGCGCAGCCGGCTGATCACGGTGACCTCCGCCGTATACTCCCGCTTCCCCTGCGTCGGGCCGCTCCTGGAGAACACCTTGATGGCCACGTCGCGGCCGCCGAGCTCGTCGACGCGGCCGCGGTACACCGACCCGGACCCGCCCTGCCCGAGCTTCTCCTCCTCGGAGAAGTTTCTCGTCGCCGCCGTGAGCTTGCTCAGCTGGAACGGACGCGGCCCCGAACCCGACTCGAGGTCCTCGTCGATCGGGGAGTCGTCTTCGGCGGAGGAGGCGGGCGACTGTTCCAGACGTCTCTGCCTTCTGGACCGCCACAGCAGCACCCCGACCACCACAGTGAGCAGGAGAGCCAGCACCGTCACCGCTACGGTCACGCCGGCCACGAACGGCAGGCCGGCGCCCTGCCGCGGCGAGCTTGGACTTGGAGTTGGAGTATTCTTGGACTCAAGCGTTGAGTTGAATGACCACGAGAGCAAGTAATGCAGCGCAACACGGTCCGCGCCCGTGGCCGCTGAGAAGCCGACGGTGACCTGCTCCGGCAGCAAGCTTTTCAGGTCGACGGTGGCACTGAGGTTGTAGGTGGCGCCCTTGCTGCTGGCGTTGTGCAGGACGACGTGGAGCCGCCTGGTGCCGTTGTCGTAGTCGATCCGTGAGGACATCACCCGGCCAACGAAGCTGTCGTTCGGCAAGACCGTGTTGCCGCCGTACGAATTGATGTTGTTGAGATCGACGCCGATGTGGCGGTCGCTGGGGTCCCATTCGTCCATGAACGTGTCGAATTCGACGGCGACGACGCGGTCGCCGCTGGTCGCGTTGCCGCGGCTGATCAGGGTGCTCCTGCTGAAGAGCCCGAGGTAGCCGTCGCCCGAGTCCACGGCCATGTTGGACGGGCTGTCGACGTTGGCTGTGAGGAAGAAGGCCATGCCGTGCCCAACCGCCAGCCCGCCCGGCACGGCGTCGATGCCGAAGGAGAAGGTGGTGGTGAAGCTGGCCGCCTCGCCGGTGGCGTTGTCCCAGAGCTGCACCGGCTTGGGGTACAGCAGCCGGCCGCGGTTGTTGGCGTAATTCTTGGATCGGTCGGCGGTGAGGTCGGCCCTGCGGTCGCCGATGGTGCAATCGTCCCCCAGCGCGCCGAAGTCTTTCATGTTGGTCTTGTTGATGGAGTCGTAGTGGAAGGTGAGGGAGCAGCCATGGTGGGCAAGGAGGTAGAGAAGGAAGACGACACCAATGAGGTGGCCATGAACAGTACTACAAGTAGAGCACAGCAGCGCCATTGCAAGTTGTTGCAGGCGTTATTCGAAGGGCACAAATATATATACGGATTTGGCGCCTGAAATTTTCTAAATTCTAAGTTAATTTTTGTAATCAGTGGATTTGCACAAAGAGTGATAACTTAAAAAAAATATAATTTATACTTAAAAAAATTCAATCACCTTATAAATAGACAATCCCATGTATATACCACACTCCGATACACCTCTATTAGCATCCTATACAAGCCGTCCAACAAAAAAAAAATGCAATTTGCTATATATCACTCAATAACTTCAGATCTTCACAATATATCATTGATATCTCACTGACACACAGGTCTTAGATCCACATATTAACATCACAATAAATGATATATTATAATCATATAATTATTCAGTGAGATACTACGAATTTTCTCCATAAAAAAATCAATGTTCTCAGCGCCGCACAAAACGGTAGTCTTACGAACCAGCGACTACGCTCTTTCGACATTTACTAGCCAGTAGTATTTCCTAGCTTGTAGGTGCAGAAGGTTTCTTTTCGTTGCTGCCACTATGGGAGGATCCAGTCAGTCGGACTGATGCAGGTTACACTACAATTAATTGATCGATGATGTATGACATGGCATATTATTGGGCGTGTAGCTAGCTAGTGCCCGAGTTGAGCAATGCATTCACTAATTAATTTTGTGTAACGATCAATGGTGAAGTAAACGTAACAATCTTAATCTGCTCGATCTAGCTAGTGCCCGAGTTGAGCAATGCATTTACTAATTAATTTTGTGTAACGACCAATGGTGAAGTAAACGTAACAATCTTAATCTGCTCGATCTAGCTAGTGCCCGAGTTGAGCAATGCATTTACTAATTAATTTTGTGTAACGACCAATGGTGAAGTAAACGTAACAATCTTAATCTGCTCGATCTAGCTAGTGCCCGAGTTGAGCAATGCATTTACTAATTAATTTTGTGTAACGACCAATGGTGAAGTAAACGTAACAATCTTAATCTGCTCGATCAAATGGGCAAAGTACGAAAATATTTACCCATGCAGTTCTTCTACCATTTCGGACGCACGATCGTGACTCGTAAGGAGAAAATATCAGTCATTGATCAGTTCCGAGAGACTGTCTGCAGCTGATAGATTGTGCTTGTCGCAGCAAGTATCTAATTGTACTGTCGTAGATACGAGTTCAGAAGGTAGATTTATTGGTTCCTGATGGTGTAGACACTTGCCTACGTCTGTCTTCATCGAGTTTCGGTCCAGTCTGAACATATGTGAGTAGACGCTCAGACTGCGGGGGCGTGTTAGGGAAAATAATCCTATAGGACCTGGTCCACAATTTCATCAGTGTAGACTCATTCCACCACGTGACATGTGTCTTTTTACGAATCTCAAAGCGCACAGCTCAATAAATCATTGATGTAAATTTTCACGAATTAAATACTGAAGACTAGCATGTCATGCTTTGAGATTCGTGAAAAGACATGTGTCACGCAGTGGAATGGGTCTACATTGATAGAATTGTGGACCAGGTCCTATAGGATTATTTTCCGCGTGTTAGACAGATATCGTGTTCACACCGATGTCATGTTCACACCAGCCTCTTGACTATTCGGTTCGGTCTCGTGTTCACACCGACCAGTCAAGAGGCTGGTGTGAACATGACATCGGTGTGAACACGATATCTGTCTAACACGCCCCTGTAGTCTGAGCGTCTACTCACAGATGTTCAGACTGGACCGAAACTCGATGAAGAGAGACGTAGGCAAGTGTCTACACCACCAGGAACCGAAGAGTCTAACATCCCCCGCAGTTGGAGCGTCAGCAGAGCGGACATTCAAACTGGACTAGAACTCAGTGAAGACAGAAGTAGGTAGCCATTTGGTGAAGATGTCGGCAGCGGCGTCGTCGGTGGAGCGACGGCTCGTACTCGCGGACGACGGGCCGGCGATGATGATCCGGTGTGATGACGACGGTAGACGGGGCGCTCGGAAGGCCGTGGGGGGCCGTGTCGATGAGCGCGCCGCGTCATGCCACAACGTCATCAGAAGAGAGGACGCCGGAGAGGTCGAAGCCGAGGCGGTGAAGTCCGGAGTCGAGGAACGTCGACGGTGGGCAGGCCAACAAAATTGGTAGCCGATCGGATGATCGGCGACACGACTTAAACTACGGGATGCGCAACCCCCAGGAGAGATCATGGAGACGAGATCATCTCCTAAGGGTGGCGCGGCGGAAGCTATGGAGGCGGCGGCTCAGGAGCGACACCGCTCTGATACCAAGTTGGCGGAGATAATTCACGCAACTAATTGATTGATTGAGGTACACGGGCTACACATATATATAGCCGGTCGAGGCCGGTGTGAACATGAGACCGAACCGAACAGTCAAGAGGTTGGTGTGAACATGACATCGGTGTGAACACGATATCTGTCTAACACCCGGGTTGACTACGTTGACCAGTACCGGAGATGCGTAGGTGGGGATCAAAGCGTAGGCAAAGCCAAAAAAAAAAGTTATATTATTCAAGTGTAAAATGATGCACAAGTGACCTCCCCTCCTCATGTTACAATGTGTCCTATACTTCTATCTATAGGATGAGAGGGGGAGAAAAATGGAAGTTACACAATTGTCCCTAACTCTAGTACAATTTTGAGAACAATCATGTCTTTTTCGATCGAGTGGGGCCACCAACACCAGGTTTGCGTGATGACATCATCCTTGCCGAGCGGTAAGGTAGGGCTCGAGTTCGAGACCGAACCCTGGTTCGAGATCCGAGGTGACGTCTGTCAACGACTGTCACACTGTCAGAGCCATCCTATGTCAGCTTTGCTCTGACTTGGTCGTCGACTCGAGGGAGCGCCGGAGACCCTTCACCCAACATATACTATTATTATTATTGAGAGCCTACTG
The DNA here is from genome assembly GCA_036346255.1 of Ampelocalamus luodianensis. Taxonomy (NCBI): domain Eukaryota; kingdom Viridiplantae; phylum Streptophyta; class Magnoliopsida; order Poales; family Poaceae; genus Ampelocalamus; species Ampelocalamus luodianensis. The sequence goes on along the minus strand of CM070632.1, from coordinate 24,488,278 downwards.
TACGAAATTAACCTGTTCGCTTCCATGTAGCTGTCATGATGTCTCACTCGGTTCCCAGTTGTAATTGCAGCTCTAATCGGTTTTGAAATACATAGGTAACGCATTACGCCGATGCAACTGCCCGCAGCATGTGATGCTTGCATAATGCATAGGAACAATCATTCAACTTCACAAAGTTAAAATTTAGCGTCTATACACTGCAGATCCTTATCTCACAGACGCCCACGTGCAGGGAAAAAATAACCGGCTATCGCCCGGGGTCCGGGAATCCAAAAACCGGATGTTGTTGTTTCGGTTTAGTAAATTCAAATTTTGGTCGAATTTTAAGTAAATTCAATCGAATTTCATCCAGTTTCCCACCGAGATTTCCGGTAACCGGTCGGTTACCATTTCCAGCCAACCACTGGGAAGCAACCCGGTTCCGGTTCTTTGTTCCTTGCCCACGAGAAGCCAAACTCACCAATTAGATATCCACTTCTCCTTCATCCCCAGTCCACATGGTGCAAAAATGGAGAACATTTTCTTACACTACAACTGCTACTACGAGGATCTAGGTTATTCTTGACGGCAAAAAACCCAGGTTAATAAGCCAAAATTGAATTTTTTTGTCGAAATAACACTATTTCGGACAGCATTAGCAAAAATGATATCCTCACCCATGTTTTTGTAAATTTGACACTCAATACCGTCGGTAGATAGCACGGACGACCGCTGTGGGTCTCGGCCGCACTACCTACGGACATTGTCGCCTCGTCCATCCTAAGGAGGGATAGATCTGACACCTGCCACCTCATCCGTCCCACGGAGCTGCCACCTCGCCTCTCGTCAGCAGCTAGGACATGCATGCGGCTGCAGACACCTCGTGCACATCGTACTCTGGCTAGCTAGCTAGTTAGTATTTGGTACTCCGGTACCCATGGGCATCGATCTGTACAAATCTGCACTAGAATCTCAAAGCTGCGCTCACGGGCTAACCACGTGTACTGTAGCGTTTTTGAAGAGAAATATATAGTCTGCGGTTAATTGAATGAATTTTTTTTTTGGCCGAAGTTGAAGCTAATTCTCTTGGAAAGCTACAGGCTTCGAACAGTGCTCGATAAGCTTTGCCAGCCTCTGTGTCCATCGGAAAGCGATTTTTCGAGGCTGCAAAAGTGGTGCTTTCGACTAGTCGTCCCTCCCTGGGACGGAGCAGTGTATGTAACAACGCTTACATAACTCGTCCGTCCCACGAACATAGGAGAGACGGACAAGAGATGCAGTTACCGGATCCGTCCCTCCTTGCGGCGGACGAGGTGGTATGTGGTGGATCCGTCTCTCTCTGGGACGGACGAGGCGACATCGTTCGCGGGTGGTACGGACGAAGTCACGTGATAGCACGACAGCCGTCCGTATCATCTACGGACGGTATCGAACGTCAAATTTGGAAAAAATGTGGATGATGACGTTATTTTTGCTAAAACCGCTGAAAAAGTGCTGATTCGGCAAAAAATTCGCCAAAATCTTTCAGCCACCCGTTAAGGCGCTCGTCGGGGATGCTTGGTTAGAGGATCGGTCAACTTAAATTCCCGGAGAAGAAAAATCTTAAATGCCTGAAGGATGACTTACACGATAATTCTCTGACAGGAATCCCTGACGGGATGGACTGCCGTTGGAGATCGTCATACCAAGGATGACATATTTCCTGACGGGATATTGTGCGGCCATCGTGAAACTTAACTGGCTGTCCGCGATGAATATGGATCGTGGTGTCATTCGGCCAATCATATGAAACTAGTAGCCTGCCACAGCATAAGCCGCAGTTTGTATGAATCTCTAGTATGAGCAAACAACGTAGTGGACAACATAACCAATTTGTATCATAAATTCGAAAGTCTATATGTTAACCAAACTGTAATGCATATAATCGAGTCTGTAGCTCAACCGAAGGTCCACTGTCATTTCAGCGTAGATACGTTTGCTCAAATTTAGTAAAAGGGGAGAGCGTGCAATAACAGTCACGAGTAGAGATAGATAATATGATGTTCTAGGGCAGACTGTATTACGTAAATACATATGAACGATATATAACAGTAACATAAAGCAGAGTCTAAGGCAAAATAAGACAGCAGGCTACTCCGATGCGAGACAAAGCACAAGATAGCCATCTACGGTAGAAGCGAAATAGAAGCTATATGGTAGCATCATACTGGACAGGATAGCCATCTAGGGTAGAAGCAAGATAGAAGCTATGTGGTAGCACTAGCACCGTACTGGACAAGGTTCGCTGCAAGGAAGATGATATGAAAGTAAGGTAGTAACTGTGCGCTCGTCAAACATGCGTGGAATGGCAGATAGAAAGGAAGAAACAAACGTAGAAACACAGATTATATACCTGGAATCACAGTTTAACTTATATAATAAGTTATGTAATTAAATTTGCAGTGTAACTGATAAAGTGAGTACTCTTACCACTGGATATCTCATCCCTTGCAATTGAATGAGACCACATGGCTCGAACCTACTTGGAACAACTATGAAATCAGCCCTGGCAAACATCATGTGCGCCAATGGAACATTGAATTTTGCTATGCCTCTAGCGTTGTCTGGATATTTCGCTTCTAACAGCATAAGTTCCTCCTCCATTTTCTTCCTCCTTGTACCTTGAGGAATAAAAACAAATTTAGCTCAGCAACAATCAGCATGTATCATGTCACTTTAGTGCATTAGAATTATCTTTCAAAATAAAACATATGTTGGACCGGAAAGGCGACTAGAGGGGGGTGAATAGAAGCACAAACTCTTTTTCTTCTAAATCGGATTCAACACGATGTTTACTCCAATAGCTATGAAAGCTATGAAGATCAATCAATCAAGCACAGCGGAAGACTTGTATTGAATCCAATTAAAATCCCGAAGCAAATAGACCAAAAACATAAAAACTCAAAACCTAAATGAGTTGGGCGGTCTAACCTCCAACTAGAAATCGGTTTGACCTTTTGAAATCGGTCTGACCTCTCAATACATGGGTGGTCTGACCTCTAGTTCAATGAACAGTAAAATCAGCCCAAAAAATTAAAACTAAAATCGGTCTAACTTTTGATCTACACGACCAAACTTGACCAAAATTGAAACGCACCTACCTAAGGATATTAGGAACCTGTTCCAAGCAACGATTGAGTATATCCACTTCAAAGTTTTGATTTTTTTTCCATTTTACCAAAGGAGGGTTCAAAACCGAGCAAAAACGAAAACTTGATCTAGAGACTTGCTCGTGGGTGATTGATGATCAAGATGATCCTAGATGTGTTCCCACATGTCATAGCAAGCTAGATCAAGAGAAGAAACCAAGTAAAAACTCGCGGATCAAAGAAACCCCCAAAATCATCGGTCACTTTCATGGCCGGTTTGACCGCTCAGCGGTAGCCGGTCAGACCGCCACACTAGCCGGTCGGACCGCCAGCCTCTCACAAGCAAAACAACCTGACAGGACCGGTCTGACCGCCACCATGGCCGGTCAAACCGCCTCAGACCTGACAACACAAGAACTTCACTGAAAACGAGGGTTTCTCCAAACACCTCGACGTTATTGCCAATTGTTCAACACACTAAGATTAAGATCATATCCACATGATCTCCACAATCTCCCCATTGATGAACACATTGGCAATCTTCTCAAAAAATGCAAATTGGAGGTTTGAAAATGAAAATACCCGACGTTTTCGCGCAAAGACACAATTTGGTCCATATGCAAGAGAAAGCAATGGAAAAACCAAGCTGGCTTCAAAATAGCATAGGCAAGTGAGATAAGGCAAAAGAAAGAATAAAAGCTTCAAATTCCAGATAATCGACAAAAATCTCACTTAAGGTCCATATGAAAGAACAATTGTTCTATTTGACCTTTGATCATTGTGAGTCTTCAAGAATTGCAATTCAGATTCAGAAAAGACAATAAGATCAAAAGAATGCAATTTAAATGCTCCCCCTCACTATGATCACCAATTTACAAGAGAAATTTTCAAAATTTTCATTTTCTCCCATTTTCTCCAAAAAACTCCTAACATCTCCTAACATCTCACACTTACAAAACTTCTCCCCCTTAACATCCCAAACTTCTCCCCCTTATCCTGAAAGCTCTTTTTCACATTTTTGCCAAAACTTTTCCCCCTTTGACAATAGATTCATCAAGGAATCATCCCTTCGTCTCATCCAGAGATAACAAGTGCAACAATACGGAAGAAGCAAAAGAAAGAGCATGCATGAAGTGCAATGGGGTGGCTTCATTTTTGTTTTGATTTTTCAATTTTTAGTAAAAAGAAGCTTTGGGGATTACTCAATTGAACAGGCTAGCATTTCTACCATTACTCAAGATACAACAAGCCTGACAAATCTAGCAAGATCATATTAAGACATGTATAGCAAAACTAGGCTAGAAAGCTCAAAATACCACTTGTTGTTGGATTAAATTAAGCAATGCTTTAAAATTAGCAAGTTCAACAACAGGTATCCTAAAGTGATAATGGCCATATCAGAATGTCATTGTGAGATCCAGAAGCTAGCAAAGACCATCTAGGAGACAAAAGTCCTGAAATGAATCATTTTGCTCCAGTTTTTGTCAAAAGCTCAATTTTCAACTATTTTTCATTTGCAATGAATATTCAAGTTGATTAAAGGTCTATCATAGTAAAGAAGATCCTGGACTAGGAGCCATCCACAATCTCTTCCTAAGCTTCAACCAATTTGACAAATTGCATTTTTAGCCATGTGCTAGATCTCAAGCCTTGCCGCGACCATCCCAAGCAACAAAAGAACAAAAGCTTAAAAGAGTGGTCTAGATCATCCAAAACTCCCCCTGAGTTCATGCCTAGTACAATGGCAAGCAGTCTCATGAGAAAGAATTGGTGAGATCAGTTCTTTCGCACAAAAGAGATCATCATTTTTTTATTATTATTTTACAAAAGAGCAATTTTATAATCTTAAAAGAACAAGAAGCTCCAGAAATGCTCAATGTTAGATTCAAGAGCTAACAAAACAATTTTAACAGGGCCAATGTCACAAAAAGATCACTAGTTGAGCAACTAGCTAAAAGATCCACAAATTGTAATTTTCAGTTCAAGTTGTTTAAAGTGCTAGCTCATTTAGCAAAGATTTTGCTAGACATGTAAAAGCATGATAATTCTAGCAAGTCAAAGAACTAGACACGATCTTTGAGCAGGAATTGAAATACTAAAGCTCAAGAGGGTAATAAGCAAAGCTTCATCAATTTAAAAGACAGAAACAGTAAAGCTTATATTACAATGCATCTTTTTGGATTTTTCATTTGTATGCAATATGATATAATGAGATGCACAAAAGATATAAAAGACTAAAAAGATCACAAGGATAAAAAAAAATCCAAAGAAGATACCACTTGAATAAGGTATCAGAAAAGATCCACAAAAAGTTCACATGAACAAGGAAAGTTCAGATGAACAAGGAAAGCTCAAATGAACAAAGAAAGTTCAGATGAACAAAGAAGGTTCGAAAAAAACCAACTCCCCTCTCAAACCAACCTATAAGGATAGATTATCCCTAACTTGCTTCTCAAGGTGGCAAACCTTGTTTGGTTAAAAAGGCTTGGTGAGGAGATCTGCCAAAAGAGCCTTGGACTCCACAAAAACTAGCACAAAGACTTCAAACTCCAAAAGATCTCTAGGGAAAGCAACTTGAAAAAGCTAGAGAGCGAAACACCAACACTAAAAAGCTTACAAGCAACTCAAAAACCTGCTAAGACTAGTAATTGGGAGACAAGCTCGACCTAGGCTGTGAAAAGAGTGCATCCTAGCAAACCATGGAATAAGAAGAGTACCTAGAAAAGACACATGCTAGAACAGAGCCTCCTATCTACCCTGAACTCAACAAGCCCAAATGCTATGCAAGGTAGACTAGGGATACCATACATAAAAGTAAGGTATAGAAGCTCGAACCTTAGTCACACTGCTTGGCAATGAGATGTAGTCATGATGGATGAAGATCCATTCCTTGAAGCTCCAAAAAGTAGTTGCGCTCACCCATCATCCTCATCTCAAAATTCCTTCGTCTCCTAGAAGTGATAGCCAGCATTGAATACACAAATGAAGAAGAACCAACAGCTGGAGTCTTTGACCACTTGTTGGACCACATGTTCTTCTTCTCAACTGAAAAGGCTACACCAAAGAGACAGAAGAAGTCTATGCCTTGGTACTGGGTTAGCGAGACATTATCTAGAGAAACAGTACCAAGACACACGACTAGCAAGGATAGCAGCAAATGATCCAAAACTCATTAAAGCATATAATCAATAATTCTGAACATGAGCATGAAGATAAACAAATCAATTGCAGCACATCTTATCCAGGATATGATAAAGCTCAAACTATCCTTAGTCCACAAAAAGGCATAGGAGCAAGCAAACAAGCACATAGCATATCACACATCATATATACAGTCAAAGGTAAAGCATGCTAGTGAAGGCTATGGCAATCCTCATGCATCCACAATTTACAGTATGACACAAAAATCATGTAAGCATAAAGCATGTTAGAGAACAAATCATGAACAAGGTATGCTAACATGAATATCAAGTAAGCATGTGGATACATACAACAAAAATCAACACGAGTAAGATTAATCATGTACAAAACAACACAGGCTCGTAAAGACAAAACCAAGCTTATACATCCATGGAAATAATGAACAACAGTTTAATACATGGATACATAAGCAAGAATCAATCATGAGCAATATAATAGGGGTACAAGACATCACAAGCTCATGATGACAAAACCAAACACATATACCCATGGAAATAATGAACAACAGTCTAATACATGGATACATAAGCAAGATAAAGGCATGATAAAGGATATCAAAATAGTAGTACATGCCAATATGGTACAAGTGAGCACAAGGATAATCACAACATGCCAAGAATGAATAATCATGAAAGTAAAAGCATGAAGATATAATATAGCCCACAAAACAGGTGTAGACGCCGATCATGAAAACACATGCCTCTTCGAGGCCATCATTGGGGTGGAGAACCATCAAGTGTCCCAATCATGTGATGAAGCAAAAGACCAGAACCTCTTAAGTCCATATTCTTCAACCCGCATTCCCGGTACCTACACATGAGAAAGGCAAGATGTCCAAGTCTTGGATCCCGAAGGATTAGAGAGCAAATACTTGGGAACCCAAACCTTAGACACACCACCACTAGAGGCAGTCGAATCATTATGTGAGTTAGCATGATGCGAATGATGGTCCATGCAAGAAGATCCAACATCAACCTTGAAAGCACGCCGCGAGTGGACAACTCGAAGAGGAAAACGAGGTCCATCTCTAGAAAAGCGGCGACGACTTTGCTTGAAAGCACCATGATAAGAACCAACAGAAGCACCAATGAAACTCACACATCCTCGCCATGGGTGTGTACCTTGATGAACAAAATGAGGTCCACCTCTTGGAAAACGGCGGAAATCCTGCCTCGGGGCAGCTCGTGGATCAAAACCATAACTATGAAAACCAAGTCCACGATGTTGTCCAACATCACTAGAAAAGGTATCAAAGAAGCCATCAACAAATTGAGTCTTCGTGCTAGGCTCTTTAGTGTGCATGTCATGAGAAAGACTATACCCACTAGGAGACTCAGAAGTATGAGCTCGACGCAAATGTTTTGTACGTCGGAAACAAAAATCTACATGATGTCCATTCTTCCCACAAAAATGAGCAATGGTGTAAAGGTCTACCAGGAGACACAGTCCGAGAGGACGAAGCACCATTGTCGCTCAAAGAAGAAGTCCTGGGAGAACTAACATGATGACTCGCCCTCGTATCGGCACTAGGCTCACACATGACATGAGAAAGACTATGTGTGTTCCTAGAGATACGACGACGCACTCGATGCTCATGTTTCAAACGGCGAAAGCAAAACTCGAAAGTGTGTCCATTTTTCTTACAAAAGGTGCAATGGTACTTCCTTTTTGAAGATGTAATACCATTTGAAGAAGAAGCACCTTTGTCTTTCGAAATTCGATGGACAACACAAGAAGAATCACAAAAAGTCGCACCGCCAAGGAAGAGCTACTCAAGGCGATGGCACAAAAACCAACATCAAGTGACTCACGTTTAGCACAAAAAGACTCCAACTCCGAATGCAAAGAGGCAAAAGAAATCTTGAGAGCATCAATCTCGGAGTGAAGACAAATACAAGAGTCACATGATTTGGCGCTCATATCATCGCGCAATTTCTTCAAAGACTCAACCTCGCTCTTCAAGGAAATGCAAGATGTGCAAGAAATTAATGATGCTTTTGTATTAAGCATACAATTCAAAGCATCAATTTCAGTTTCTAAACAAGCACAATTCTTGCAAGAGACTAAATCATCTTTAAGCAATTTTTCATACTCTAAACACATGCTACAAGGCCTAGCTTCAATTTCAATAATTTCAGCCCTAGCATTCTCTAATTGCTCAAGATAAAAGGAATTAGTCAATTTCAGTTTCTCAAAATCAGCAAGCATGCCTACACAAGAATCACAATAATTTCTAGCCATAGATCTAAGATTGCCTATTTCTAACTTAGCATTATCAAGCTCATGATGTAAGGCAATACAAGAATCACATGGCATAGAGGTATTTGATTTCAATAATTTATTTTCAAATTTTAGGCATGCAAAAGAATTTTTCAAGTTCTCCATATCTACAAGCAATGAATCATAAGCATTCATGGAGGTTTTCAAATTGGAGAGCTCATGAGACAAATCACCCTTCTCTTTTTCTAACAATTTTATTTTCTTCCTAAGAGCAATCAGTTTAAGATCATATGAATATAAGACATTTAAAAGTTTTTCTTTGCTCACCTTGCTTAGTTCGAGTAGGGGATCGTCCTCAGAATAGTCATTACTGTCATCCTCAAAATGCTCTTCATCTTGCTCATCCTCAAAAGCTACTGTGCATATGCCAATTTGCTCATTCTCCTCGGGCTCTAAACGTGATTCATCCCTGAAACTAGGACAATCAAAACCAAAGGGATAGCCACAAATATCGCAAGTGAATTGCTTCTCAATTGACCACATAAATATCGTATGTTCAAGCCTGTAAGATCGAGGAGGCCGACTAGAGGAGGGATGAATAGGCGTTTTAAAAACTTCTACGCGCTAAAACCGATTTCAAATGCGGAAGCTAATACAAATACGGTTTTGCACATTTAAAGCCTAAATCAACTAGGTTCAACTAAGTGCACTAACAATACAAGTCTATTGATAATGATCAATCAAGCATGGACTTGTAAGCAATGTAAATGATACTATTGCAATCATACACGATGAATAAGCAATTTAATACAAGGTATATAAATTGCACAACGTAAAGCAAGCATTCATACACAATGAACGTAAATACAATAGTAATGCAATAGAAACCACACCACAAAGACACGTCGACGTTTTACCGTGGTGTTCGGAGACTTGCCGGTCTCCCCTAATCCACATTGAGGGAAACCCAAACCAATTTGGTCGGCTCCACAAATTAAGTCTTCCTCCGAGGTATCAAACACCTCGCTCCACTAGGGTTGCTCTTACTCCACTCCGGAGATGGTGAGCACCAAGCCACTCACAAATGCCCGGGTCTTCTCACAAGCTTCACTTGAGAAGATCACCGATGCACGACGCCTCCACGCCGTCTAGGTGTCGGCAAACACCAAGAGTAACAAGTCTCCAACTTTCACTTGAACCAATCAAGTGTCAAAGCTCTTGTGGATACTAAATCCACCACCTAATGCAACACATGCAATAGGATTTGCCTCTCAAACCTCACTAAATGCAACACATGCACAAATGGGAGTAGAGGGCTTGCTTTTTGCTCAATAGAATGTCTAGGGGCACCAACAACCTCTCCTCACACGGCCAAGGTGGGTATTTATAGCCCACACACAAAAACTAGCCGTTGGGGAGAGGTTCCAGAGAATCTGGACGAAATCGGTCTGACCGCCAACTAATGGCCGATCGGACCGCCCGAGCGCCAACAGCTATAAAACTAGCCGTTGGACTCACAATCGGTCTGACCGCCAACCAAAGTCCGGTCAGACCGCTCAAATCGGTCAGACCGCCAGAGGGGCCGGTCAGACCGCTCAACAGAGCAGCTGAGCAATCCAGAAAACACCTCTTCTGGAAAAAACGTACCGCCAAATAAATCTCGGTACTACCGTAGGTCGGTCAGACCGCACATCCCATGGCGGTCAGACCGCTACCACCGGTCAGACCGCTGACAGAGGCGGTCAGACCGCCAACAGTCACCAAGACTGAGATCAGACTTTGCACATTTGCCTCAACTCAATTTGCAAAACATATTTGCCAATTGATACAACATGTACATAAGAGATGAAAGCTAGATTCTCAACAAGTTGCAAAACACTTTTGCTAACTTTTAGAATCAACGCCACAAGGAATAAGGTACATGAACTTAAACCGTTTGCAAAACACATTCGCAAACTAAAGTCACATGCTACAAGGAATAACCATGAGCCTCAACTATTTGCAAAACTCATTCGCAAATATAGGCAATATGTTAAGTTGAGCTAGAGCAAACACAATGAACTATCAACACATGACTAACTCAAGTTACTAGACAAAGACCCTTCTTAATAGTACGACAACCTATACTAGCAATCCGGTCTCCCAACCAAACATCGAGACCGGTAAAAGACTAGGAACAAATCCTTAGCCCTAGCTAGTCATACCTTTGCCTTGCGCAACCACTTGAAGCTTGATGACACACATTCTCGCTTCAAGTCCGGGTTATTGAAATAATGCTCATCAACATATGATGACGTCTTCCATCCCAAGTCTTGACATGTATCAACATGTGATGCACCCTTTACTCCAAGCTCTTCACTTCAATATCATCAACACACGATGATCTTACTTACTTCGGGATCTTGTCTAGAACATCATCAACACATGATGATTTCTCTTCATCCCGCGTCTTTACTTGATGACTATCAACATATGATATCATCCAAAATCTTCAACCTCATGGAACATAACCTATTTCACCAACTCATAAAAAAATGTTAGTTCCATAATATGGTTATCATAAATTACCACACCAAACCATTAACTCATGATGGTGGGACAAGATACCGCAATCTTTCCCTCTTTGGTAATTGATGATAATCACTTCAATAACAAATAATTGAATGTAATTGGTATGAGTATATATAAACCACACAAGTTATATATACTCAAAAGATATATGAGCATATATGAACTACGCAAGTCTCATATGCTCATATGAATATATACGAACTACACAAGTTGTATATATTCAAGGATATGAGTATATATGAACTACACAAGTTACATATACTCATATGAATATATTAACTACATAAGTTAAATATATTCAAGGATATATTTCAAAAATAAAGATCCTAAATATACGTGGACAAAAGAATATGGATCAATACTAATGAAACCACAAAATATAGAATGGACTCCCCCTAAATGTGTGCATACACGAATGTGTAATAAAACATATGCACATATTTAAGTTAAACTTTCAGTGGAGTTCAACCTATATTTTGGATCCGAAGAATGCAACAAGATATAATAAAATGATGTCGAATGCATACCTCTATGATCTTTAAATCCAACTAAGACTAAACATGAGATATACCAATATAGAAGAGTTAGTCTCTCAAATAGATTTATCAATATGAACATACCTGTTCGGATTTTCCCTTTTATCTCCAAGCTGAGACTAAACAATTTGTATAACTATAGAAGTGTTAGTCTCATAAATAGATTTATCATTTGGAATGCATACCTCATTTGATTTCCACCTTTTTATCCAAGCTGAGACTAAACAATAGGTGTATCAATAAGAGTGTTAGTCTCACAAATGATTTGTCATTAATAACCAAAACTCCATTAACACATAATGGCGGTTCTAGATTCTTCAAAGCCTCTTGTCACGACGGACATCAACGGCACAAGAACCACGACAAGATACAAAGAAGCGCTCACAAGTCGACAAACTAGTCGCCATGCTCAAAGATCGGTTAAGATCACAAAAGAGCAAACTTGGCTCTTATACCACTTGTTGGACCGAAAAGGCGACTAGAGGGGGTGAATAGGAGCACGAACTCTTTTTCTCTTAAATCGGATTCAACACGATGTTTACTCCAATAGCTATGAAAGCTATGAAGATCAATCAATAAAGCACAACGGAAGACTTGTATTGAATCCAATCAAAACCCCGAAGCAAATAGACCAAAAACATAAAAACTCAAAACCTAAATGAGTTGGGCGGTCTGACCTTTGGAAATCGGTCTGACCTCTCAATACATGGGTGGTCTGACCTCTAGTTTAATGAACAGTAAAATCAGCCTAAAAAACCAAAACTAAAATCGGTCTAACTTTTGATCTACACGACCAAACTTGACCAAAATTGGAACACACCTTCCTAAGGATATTAGGAACCTATTCCAAGCAACGATTGAGTACATCCACTTCAAAGTTTTGACCTTTTTCCATTTTACCGAAGGAGGGTTCAAAACCGAGCAAAAACGAAAACTTGATCTAGAAACTTGCTCGTGGGTGATTGATGATCAAGATGATCCTAGATGTGTTCCCACATGTCACAGCAAGCTAGATCAAGAGAAGAAACCAAGTAAAAACTTGCGGATCAAAGAAACCCCTAAAATCATCAAATAAAGAGGATGAACACAAAAACGAAATAGAGACTCATCTTATGAAATCTGGTTGGATTGATTTAGATAGATGGATGATTGATGTTTATAGCCACTCCCAGATGGAGGACAAAGCTCTATCCAAGAGCACACACTCAGTCCATCCCTAGAAACCCTAGCCTCCTCTCCTTTCTTCCCAAAACCCTAAAACCAAATTAGAGCACTCAAAATGGCTAAGGAGCATGAAGTGCAACCAGCACTTAGCCCTTATATAGTGGAGGCTAGATCCTAGAGAATATTCCATTAGGGCACCCATTAAACCCTAACACACAATGGGTTAACACACGCACGCATCTCAAAGCGCAGTCTTCATCATCAATTGACCTAAACCGCTTCACCATGCGTGGACCCGCGCCGCAGTTTAGCCAAAAGTCACCAAGGTGGTATTTGGTGAAATTACTAAAATACTCCTGTCTCGATCTTTCTCCAAAAGACCAAGTCCAATCCTGGTGAAGCAATGGCCTGCTTCGTCACGTGTAGGTTGATCAACGGCTCCATGTCGTCAAGTCTCTCCCGTCCGGATCCCACCGGCACCACTGAGCACTTGCAACGACTCGCGCCGCTTGATCCAACCAGTTGCACCGAACCGCCCGTTCAGTCATCCATGTCCATCCTGCGCCCCGCTTGAGTCCTCTGACCTCACCCGGCATCCTTGATCATTCTAGACCTCAGCTCTCCGAGCTTAGTCCCGATCCTCCTTGCCGTTGACTGTCATAGACCTGCAAGGCACCTGCACAACAATAGACAAGCAAACACGAATCCGGGAACAAGTTCTTCACAACTTGACCAACGTTAGCCAAAACACACATCATGCAACACATATGCACTGATAAACATGAACTTGACCTAGCAAACACACATCGCCGCCACGTAGGACGACGAACCAAGCCACAACCGGTCAGACCGCCACCATGGCCGGTTTGACCGCTCCTCTGGCCGGTCCGACCGCCAGCCAAAGGCCGGTCTGACCACCAGTCCATGACTTAGCCAAAATTCCAACTAGGAAATCCGAACCTTCTTTGGAATTTTCAAACTAATAGAACTTTTGCTTGGAGGCTCCAAAAAATATGAGACCAAGTGTAGTAGAATCTCCTCACTTACCTACACCCTCTATTTTTGGCCCAGCTCAAAAATCCAAAGCCACTTTCATGGCCGGTCTGACCGCTCAGCGGTAGCCAATCAGACTGCCACACTGGACGGTCGGACCGCCAGCCTCTCACAAGCAAAACAACCCAACAGGATCGGTCTGACCGCCACCATGGCCGATCAGACCACCTCAGACCTGACAGCACAAGAACTTCATCGAAAACGAGGGTTTCTTCAAACACCTTGACGTTATTGCTAATTGTTCAACACACTAAGATTATGATCATATCCACACGATCTCCACAACATACAAGAACAATTATCTGATCATTCTCCTACACAAACTCTGGAATGGCTGCAATTAGTATGTCTGACCCTTTTTGTTCTTCAAGACGGCCAATGAAAACTATAACAAGGATGCTTAGTCCATGGGAAATCCAACTTCAGCTTGAAGCCTTTCTTTATTGAGAGCCCTTGCTTCCATTACCTGACCAATCACCTCTTTAAGTACTAAAATATCTATAAATGGTAAAAAAGGGGCAATCTCTCAATGAGACCTTACCGTTGTTGCATCGTATTTCACACTGATGTACTTATCTGTTGCTGGATTCCATACATAAACATCCATGCCATTTACAATTCCAGTTTCAAGGGGCTTTGTGCAAAGGATGCCATCCAACTCAGCACCTTTATCTGGACCTGCAGTGAGTTCTTTGACATATTGTGGACTAACTGTGAGGACCAGATCACACTCAGTGATCCCTGCCTTCATACAATTAATCTTTCTCCTTGCTACAGGCTTATCATACCTGCACAAGTTAGCATGCATACAAATGTCAAAGAAGCTAGTAAAACATACTTAGTATATAATGAAGCAATAGAAAATGAAGGCTCATACCCATCAATAAAATCAAATAAAGGCAAGAAACTTTCAGGTAGATTGAGAAGTTCAAAGTCTTCTCTGGCAAATCTACCCTGATATGCAATACTGTGAATGCAGAAAGCAACCTACAAGACCACAATTAACCAATCAAAACAAGTGCAGAAAAACTGTGAAGCATAAAATAAAATGCACAATCTGTACTTACCACCCATTTAGTTCACATGGAGATTGCTAACGAAAAAAAAGAAAAAAAGAGAACAAAATGGTGTACCTTAGTATTTAATTCTGAGTTTGTATTTAATGTTGTATGTCCACTAGTAATGAATTCATATTGTAATTTCTGGAGATAGATTCTTGTATTACTTTTTTGGGTAACAAAATCTTGTAATTGATTCTGAGCTTGTATTGTTGTTTTATTTTTGCTGTGAGAATTCATATTATAAATTCTGTTAATGAACTCTTGAGAATATATTTTGTATGAATTTGTTTGGCGATGTGTTCGATATCAATTGAGCTTATGCTTTATTTTTGTTTAGATGAATTTTATTTACTGCTAATTACCGATTAGCGTTGTTTAGATTAGTTTGATTTTTAGGGTTCTCATAAGTTGGGACCACATTATGCTGGCCTCATTGATGCCAAGAACCAGGGATTTGTCCAATGACGGAACTATTCTGGGGAGAAGGTAGATGAAAGGTCGGGGGCGACGCTTTTTGGAGGGAAGACGAGCTGTTGGGATTTATTCGGGAGAAGGGGGTGTCCCGACGAGGAAAGCGGGGGAGGCTGCGCAGTCAGAAGTAGCAAACTAGGAGGAAGGGTTCGTGAGGGATTCGAGAGGCGGTGGCTGAGCTCATATAAATTTTTCCAAAGAGAAGAGGTTGCGATGGATCCAGGGTGACGAGACCGGGTCCACACGTTAGCACACAATTTCTCGAGGGGACGAGGGTTGCGACTTGCCAGGATTGGAGAGGGATATGAGAACGCATCACTTACCACCACTAGAGTCTTTTAAAAGGAGTAAAGATAACGAGGAGCCATCCATACGACGCTGACCAACACATGTAGGAAGGTGCATGTCCCGCCTCAAGCATGTTTGCTTCTAGGGTTTCGTCAGGGAAGAGAAAGGGGACAAGAAGGGCGTGGAGCGCAAAATCTCGTGGCCTCGTCTGGCTACGAGGTGGCACCGCACGAACCTAATTGGTTCCATGAGAGGAGTGGGTTCCATGACAGGAGTGTGAGGTGGGAACAGAAAAAGGCGAAGGCTACGATCGCACCTGCCTCGGATCCAATGGCATGATCGTACCTGCGTTCAATCCAACGGCACACGGGTAAAATTACCCCATAGAGTCTATCTAAATAAAGAGGCAATTGTACTAGGAAGTGGGTTTTTCTTTGGCCGAAGGGTACTTCGAACTTGTAACGAGTACAAAGAGATTAACAAAACTTCTTTCTCTTTTGTTTTTTTATTAACCGATCGTGCAATATTGGGATAGTCACACATTAGTTGTGGGAGGAGGCAGAACAAGATTTATAAGGTTCAGGGTGTACCCACCTATCAGACTAGCCTTTTAGGGGAAGATGGTCCAATACTCCTTGGTTGTTGCTCTGTCATTGAGCTTGCTGGTATAGCGGCCCAATTACATGGGTCTAAGATGCTGGTTTAGCAGGCTCAGGGTTCGGATGTGGGTATAGCGGTGTGGGTATAGCGGTCCAAAGGCGCTGCTACACAACAATTGGTATCATAGTTTAGGTATCCTGAATACATATGAGACTTCACGGTTGCTATGGAGCACACTTGATGTGTGAGGTGGAGATTTGCTGGGATAGTTCCACATCAGTTGTGGGACGAGGCATATCGCGATTTATAAGGATGAGGTGTACCCATCTATCGGGCTAGTATTTTGGGGTCGATGGCCCAAGACCTTTTGGTTGTTGCTCTATGGTCGGGATGCTGGTTTAGCGGGACCGGGGTTCGAGCAGGGGTATAGCGGTCCAAAGACATTACGCATCACGCAATATGCTTGGACTTTCCCTAGAGCTAACGAAAAAAAGTAGATAACCTCTTATGAAGCCACTCAAAATGATTCTCTCTATCTATAATAGGGTAATTCACTATATCACAATATGTCATCGATGTCTAACTGAATATAGTTCCTACGTACACATGTGAGTCTCATAATAAATGATATGTAATGAATCATGTAGTTCATCAGTGATATTATGAATTTTCTCGTCTATAATTCATGGTCTATCTACTTATAAAGTAGAGGACGTCCGGTGATCCGCCGTAACCTAAATTTATCATCTGTTTACATGTTGACCGTGTGTGGATTTTTAATCATCTAGTCAACGCGGTCAGAAGTGCAGCACACCACCCAAGAGCAGATCACGCAAATCCACACCACCTTCAACGCATCTGTGTGCCTAAAAAGTCAAACCACAGCAAAACAGAAATCAAAATTCCTTTCACGCGAAAGCATCGAAATGAAACGGAAAAAGAAAAAAGAAAAAAACGAAAAAGAAAAACTTGTCTTCGTCTCTAACCTGCCTGCCTGCCTCCTTCCGTTACTCCCAACCCACTCCCCCCACCTCTCAGATCTCCCCCACCTCGCCTCGCCGCCCCAAACCCTAGCTCTGCACGCTCCCATCGGATCCGACCGGCCAACCAAGCGGTGGCGCCGGCGGTGATGCGGAGCTCCATCGCGACCTACCGCGAGAGCCTCTCCCGGCTCGCCGGCGAGGTCGACGATGCCGCTGCCGACGAGGTCTCTGCGCCAACGCCGACGCGGGGCGGGGACTACGCCCCCACGCCGCCGTCGTCGGGGCGGCGGCGGCGGTACTCCCGCCCCGACCCTGCCGATCCCGACGAGGTACCGTGCCCTGCTCTCCCCCCACAAACATTTACTTGCGAATCGTTTCGTGTAGAGGCTCCGGCGTGTAAAATTTATTCATGCGAATGGAAGCTCTACCATTGGGAGTTTGAGTGCTTAGCCGTAATAGATATAAATCGCTCAGCTTGCATCGACACGGTATTGGAGAGGGCAACTCGTATTGATGAACTAGCTCATGTTATGGGAAAAAGAAAGGGTGGTGATTTGAGTGTTCATATGTGGGTTTCAAGGAGTACGAGCTGGTGGGGAAGCTTAGGAGGGGGAAGGATCGGTGAAGGTTAATGCCTTTGTTGCCAATTCGTCGATCCGGTAACCTCTGGTTTGCATGGCAATGCCGTGAAATGGAAAGTCACATGGTTGGAATAGTAGTGGTTAAAGCTGTCATACTTGATAAAGTTCTGGTTGATGTTAGTATCAAATCTCAAGTGTTGGGTGGGGTTCTAGGAGTGCATAGTTGCATGATGTTTAGTTGTGCTTAAAACAGATCTTCCGGTTCTATTTCTATGTAGCACATTGTGGAAATAGAGCAGTATCAATTTGCGGTGATGCAATTGCAGTTTTCATTGTAGATTTCTAAGCTCAAGGAAGATATTCAAAAGCTTCAAGCTTCGGAGGCTGAAATAAAGGCATTGTCCTTCAATTATGCTGCAATGTTGAAGGAAAAGGAGGTATGCATGCTTGGATGGTTACTTTTTCTCCCGTTTTGCATATCTGCTTGTCAGACCATTTTATACTTAAAGCATTTTTTTTGTTATGCCAAACTCATGTCTTGAGCTTGTTTAGGCAGCGTTATAAACAGTGGCGGAGCTTGACCTCGAAATCAGAGGGGGCCAAGACTCAATGGTGCATGAATTAGTCTATCTAGATGAAGTCATTTTGAAGATTAATCAATAAAATGCCCTAAATACTACTAGTTATCCTATTGAATTGCATGATTATTGTGTGTGTGTGTTATGATCCTTAGATCATAGGGGTAAACATCACCGGGAGGATAGCCGGGTGGCGTCGGCTTCTAAGAGAGAGGGAAGACTATAGATTGGGGAGACGAAGGGGATTGGTATTTAGACTATTATCTTCTCATTACTTAATGCCAACGATTACAATATACCTCCTTATATAGAGGGTTTTTCTAACAATTATGGATAGGATCAATATAAAAGATGACTTTTCTAACTAATAGATAACCTTCCTAACTAATAGATAACCTTTCCAATTACCTAATCTCTATACAAGGAAACTAAACAACCATTTAAGAAAATAGATATTCTTATCTGGGACTCTTCCTATTCCTGTGCTACAGTACCCGTGATACTGTTCATGCACGTGAACAATACCCTGGCCCATGACACTACTCCTCTCCTTTCGCGACAGCTCGTCCTCGAGCTGTGGTGGCGGCCATGGTTGAAGCCCTAGGAGACCCCATATTGACGAGAGGTCGTGGCGTCGGCGGAACATTGCATGGAAGATGGTCCGCAACGCTCCAATAGATGTCAGCCGGTGGTGTGGAGAAGACAGTTGTTGGGCAGCGGCCTTCTTCCTCGGCGAGGGCACCGTTTGGACAACCACAGGTAGGGAGGTCGATGATGCAGAAGTCGCGCGCGAAATCAGAGATGCCTCCGGCAGCCAGATCGCGCAACAGCTGTTTCCCGTGCCTCCTCCTCCTTCTCCTTTTCAATCAGCTTGGCCACCATAACCGCCATGTCTGTCAAGATGGCTTTCATGTCATCTACGTCAGCACTCATCTCGTTGAGGGTGGCCCTCATGGCCTTGAAATTCTCGGCAGTAGAAACCATGATGTTGGTTCTGATACCAAGTTGTTCTGATCCTTAGATCATAGGGGTAAACATCACCCGGAGGATAGCCGGGTGGCGTCGGTTGCTAAAGGAGAGGGAAGACTATAGATTGAGGAGACGAAGGGGATTGATACTTAGACTATTGTATTCTCATTGCTTAATGCCAACGATTATAATATGCCTCCTTATATAGAGGGTTCTTCTAACAATTATGGATAGGGTCAATCTAAAAGATGACCTTCCTAACTAATACATAACCTTTCCAATTACCTAATCTCTACACAAGGAAACTAATCAACTATTTAGGGAAATAGATATTCTTATTTGGGACTCTTCCTATTCCTGTGCTACAGTACCCATGGTACTGTTTATGCACGTGAACAGTACCCTGGCCCATGACAGTGTGTGTGGGGTGGGTGGGTGGGTGGGGGGGGGCAAGGCCCAAGGTCCCCAATGAAGCGCCGCTGGTGGTTATAAAAAACTGTTGTTTGCTACAGTGTGATGTCATTGAAAGCATAAAGAATATTTACTGACTTTACATGGCTCGCAAGCTTTCTAAAGATCCAGTGTTGCGTATGTTATGAGTTATGACAGGAACAACTAGGGAAACTTCGGGAAGAAAATGGCTCATTGAAAAGAAATCTGGAGAGCTCTAAGGCAGTTTCAGGCAATTCTAATGTAATTTGGTGATTTTATACCCACTTCTAATTGATCAGTTGGTATGCAGTATGGTACATCAATAACTTCAACTTTCATAGGGTACTCTGGAAAGATCTCCTAGTAGAGTGCAAAGAAACTCACTTCAAGAAAATTCATTGAATGTCTCAAGGCAGAATGGATATGGTGGTGGTGCTTCACAGGCTATCCAGCTAAATGGTCTGCATTCAATGACGGGGCATCATAAGGTATATATAAGATGTGTCATCACATTCTGTGTAATTTATAATTGCACAGCTTGCATTGTGTTCACACCTTCATCCACTTTGGAAGTCATTTACACGGTTCTTTATGTCCTGTTAAAAAAAACAGCACTCCATGGGAAATAACTGTTACTGTTTACTGAATGCAAATCATGTTACAGGGAGATGTATTGGAGGAAAAGAGATCATACTCTTCTGCTAAACAGGCTAGTCTTGAAAATGAAATAAAACAATTGAAACAGCAACTCAGCAATACTTCCGAGAAAGAAACTGAAATAAAAAGGAGGTTAGAAGGTATGTTGGAGTGAAGTCTGAACTGTTCCATCTTTAAGTTCACTGTATTTTGTTTGTTGAGATCTTTTATTTCCACTTTCCAGATGAAAGCAAGCGGAATGAATTTCTTCAGCAGCAGCTAAATGAACTGAAGATTAACAATGAGAGGGTAAGTTCATTTTTATATAAATATAAAGAAAAGTAGGTATATTCTTGATCCGCGGTCTGCATATCAGAATTTCACATGATTTTTAATTACCTTTAATATTTTTTTATATAATTGTTTTCACATGTTGTACAATGTGTTTGCATATAGATGATGGATAGGACTCCATGGTGATTATTTTCTCTCTGCTACCTGCTTGGAAAAGTGAACATCCTTTTTTTATATATAATTTCACAGATATCAACTAGCATGGAAGAGCTACATAAGGAATTAAGTGAGAAGAAAACAGAATTGAGATGTGTGCAAGATGAGTTGAATAGAAGGGGCAAGGAGCGTGTATCAGATGGGTCTCTTCAGAGCCTAAGAAGTATGGTGATGGCTCTACAGAAGGAGAACTCAGATCTAAAGGTCTCAATTAATGGAGTGATTACTTAAATGTTTGAATGATGTTTCAAAAAAAGAGATTTTATATGCTACTGCAGGTTTATTAACATTGTTATGTCAATAATGTAATCAGAATAATCATATGGAAAGGAAGTTGACAGCCGAAATATTTCTTCTGCAGATAGAGAAGGGGAGGCTTGAGGCAGATCTCATCAGTATGAAGACTACCTCACAAAAAAATGATGACAGTACTTCAGATGTTAACAAGATTTCTGACTTGGAAAAGGTACAATCTTGTTCTTCAGTTGTGAACTACATATATATAACTTGGAATGTAGTAGCTGATGCCTCTGGAAGACACATGAGACAGATTGCTAGGCATTCTTTGGTTGAGTTGCACCGTTGTTTGTTGTATTACTTCAATTTGTTCAGAACATTAATGTGAAACGGTAGCCTCAAGATGTATTCTAAATCTCTTACTTCGGTGAAGTGAATTTTTCTACAGCGTTAGCTAGTAAGAGGTCTACATACTGTCAAAAGTCACTGTACATTCAGTATGGATTACCTGTTAGCTAAAGTTATGGACCGACAACACAATGTTTTGTAGTTTATAGTATTTGTGATGTTACTATATGGTCAAGATAATAAAAATACTGATGTGCTTGTAGTTCCACTGTGAAGGTTAAGGAAGAGATGGCTTCATTGAAGAAAGCATTACAGGATGCTTCCCATGGGCGAGACAAAGCATTGCAAGATTTGTTTCGGCTGAAGCAGCATTTGTTAGATAAGGTAACCATTTAATCTTATTTATTAATTCGCACACTTGCAATTTTTTAGCCTCATAATGAGATAGAGCATAGAGGATTATGTGGTCCCTTGCTTTATGTGTATTCTCTAATCTAAGTGCAATACCTTATAGAAAATATGATAGCTGTTTAAAAGGAATGATAGGATGGATGTTGCTAGCAAACTTATTAACAAACTAATTGTTCTACACAGGACCTTGAAGACCAAGAAAAGATGGATGAAGATAGCAAACTCATTGAAGAATTGCGGGCAATCTGTGAGCAGCAAAGGACTCATATTATGCAGTTAGAGAGGGCTTTAAAGGTCGAGATGGCAAAGCAGGAGGAGAGCAAAAAGATCATAAATGAAGAACACCATAGGTCAAATGAACAAATAGAAGATTTGAAGTACAAGCTTGCGAACTGTATGAATGCACTGGAATCAAAAAATGTGGAATTACTTAATTTGCAGACTGCCCTTGGACAGTACTATGCTGAGAGTGAAGCCAAGGTGATTGAATTCTTGGCACTACTCTTTCTTCGAAGCTTAACATTTTTCTTGCAATATTTGAGTTTGAATTTTTTCTTCACTTAATATTTATGTAGGAACGGCTTGGAGGTGATTTAGCTATGGCTAGAGAAGAATTGGCTAAATTGTCAGAGTCATTGAAGGTACAAACAATGAACACATCTTCCCCTGTGTATGCTTGAGCAATCATTTGTCAATTTTGTTACCTGTGATTGTTAATATTATTCAACTTAGTTTCATTTAATTGATGGGTTAATTGATAGATTGCCTTCATAGAAGAAAAAATATGCATTGAGTGCACACACTTTGATTTGTAAGCTGTCTTAGACTGTAATCCAATCATGTTTCAAATGATATTACTAAATCTATTATTTTTATGCAGGTGGCAAATCAAGCAATTGAAATTTCAAGACGAGAAAAGGAAGAGGTTGCTGCCAAACTGTCACAAGCTGAGAGGATGTTAGCAGATGGGAAGCGCTCCATGCAGAAGCTTGAGGATGACAATTCAAGACTACGACGTGCGCTAGAACAAAGCATGACAACACTCAATAGGATGTCACTGGATTCCGATAACTCTGTTGACAGGTGCTGTGCCTTCTCTGGTGATTACCTTTTTTTATAATGATTTTAATGAATACACTTACAGCTAGTTCTTATGTTATGCGCTGATAATAGAGAGACGAGGATGAAAACTGTGCGGAAGACAATTTTGTGCAAGACATAATAAACACTATTAAGACCTTAAAAATGTTTTGAAAATTTTGCAGGGCAAAGCATGTATACAGAATAGCTCGTGGACAAACTTTAGTACCTAAAATTTTCTAGAAAAATAAAAGCAAAGAACTGGAAAAACCAATAAGAGACTAATATTTTGTTGCTTTCACCTTCTCTCCTTTTACTTTTCTAGAAAGAATTGGTGACTGAGACTTGTCTGCTGGCTATTCCATAGTCAATTGGTCATAATATGCCATCTGGGAAATGTAAACATTTTTAGAATTGATTTGATCATTTTTTCTACTAAATTTCTTTTTCGCAGGATATACCCACCAACATATATGCTTATTTTTGCTTGTACTGTCGTGTGACTTATTTGTAGAGGCTATGCCTATATGATATATGCAACAAATGAATATGTCACAATTTTGCTTGCAGAAGGATAGTGGTCAAACTATTAGTCACTTACTTCCAAAGGAATCACAGCAAAGAGGTGGTTGGCTCCTTCAAATTCTTTATGGTGTCATGAACTTCTCAACTGCATTGTTCTTATCCAATACTAATCGAATATTGTTATATCCAGGTTTTGGATCTTATTGTTCGCATGCTTGGCTTCTCCGAAGAAGACAAGCAAAGAATTGGTTTTGCACAAAATAATGCTGGTAAGGGTGTTGTTCGTGGTGTTCTGGGTCTTCCGGGACGCCTAGTTGGAGGAATTGTTGGTGGAAATTCAGCAGGCAAATCTACTCAAACATCTCAGGATAACCAGGTGGGATATTTATGTCCATTACATTATTTTTCTTCTTGCCATGGTGATCCATCTGTTAAGGCATTAAGCATATTTCTGTTGCTTTGAACTTTTTCAGCCATATTAAATAACGGAAACATTGAAAATATAGGGCGTATTTTGTTTTGCATATTGACAAAGGAAACATTGAAAATGACTATACTACCCTTAATTATTATCTCTAAGTACTATATTTGATGGATGCATGTTGGGTATACAAAGTAAAACTGCATATTTATTAGAGGTGTAGAAGGAACAACACACATATTTTGCATTGGAATATGAAATACGCTCTATTTTTGTGGAGAAGACCATTAAAAATACGCTTTTTTTTGGGACGGTGGGAGTGCTTAAGTTTCTCAAGCTGCACTTCTTTTTTTTGGTTATTGTGTTCAGGGATCAAAAAACCGGCCGGTTACCGCCGGTAACTGGATTTACCGGTGGGTACCGGGAAACCCTAAACCGGCCGTTTTTTCCGGATTTTGCAAAGCCAAATTCCAAATTTTGAATTTTGGATGGTTTTTAAGCAAATTCAATCAAATTTCGTCTGGATTTTTTCCGGGAAATCCGGTTACCGGCCGGTTTTTTTTTTCTGGGCAGTGAACGGGATTTCCCCCGGGAACCGGTCGGTTTTTTTCTGGGCAGTGAACGGGATTTCCCCCGGGAACGGGTTTTTGATCCCTGATTGTGTTACTTTCTGTTTCCTTAATATCTTCCTTTTGCCATCATTTGCAGTCATTTGCAGATCTCTGGGTGGACTTTCTGCTCAAGGAGACCGAAGAAAGGGAGAAACGAGAAGCTTCGGAAGCCGCAAGGCTGCCGCAGGAAGATAACCAAACTGCCAGTACTAGCATCTAGCAATGCATCGAGTGTCCAATCATCACAACACCCTGCAAACCTGGCACCTGGCCCTTGTTTGGTCGTCCAGACCCTGAATTCGCAACTGTTCCACTCGCGTCCTCGACATACTCATCCATGCAAATTCCCTTCTCAAGACCATCTCCAAGATGATTGCACCAAGTGTACAGTATTTTGGGTGCCTTTTCGGTACATCTGTATCTTAACCTTAAGGTATTCATTTCATTTGTTGACAATGCGATGATGATGATGTTCCAGAGTTACCCATCTTTTGTCCTCACTTTTTCCCCATCTTCGGCATGTAAAGAAGTCATGTAAATGGACACCTGTCGTTCGATAACAAATGGAGATAAAGCACAGTTCGTTATAGAATTTTTTGTGTACTCGTCTTGTAATGTTATAAAGACGAGAATTTTTGCATCTTGATCCATGTCGGAATGCATGCTGGGATGATATGTGACTTCCCAAATTTTTTTCTTTTCAAAATTGGCATAAAATTTTTCGCGAAAATTCTTCGAGTGCATTTTATTGTGTTTTCTAGTTTTTACAGGTTTTCTTAGCCTTTTCCTTTGGATTTCTTGAGTTTTTTCCCTCTTTAAAACCCTCTTTAGCTATTTCTTAAATCCTGAAAAATCTTGTTGGGCCACTGCTCCTTCAACCCAGTCATCCAGGCCAGCCCGCAATCTATCTATCCTAGGCGGCCTGTTATCTCTCCTAGTTTGGCCTGGCCCATGCGCTGGCCCGCTCACTCTCGCCAGCCCACCTCCACGCCTTGCGCATCAAGCTCATCCCCGAAGGCGCGCACATGGATACCGCCTTCGCCGCCCGCCCACGCCCCCTCTACAGAGCCGTCGCCGTAGGTGCCAAATACGGCCAACGCATCACGCGTGCCCATGCCGAGAGCGCACGCAACTGCTCGCGCCACATGCGCTCGCTTTTGCTGACGACCTGCATGCGCTCCGCGTCGCCACTGCGTCCTTGGTCGACGTCCAATCCCAAGCAGACCGAAGCCGAGAGACTCGTTAGTCGTTACTCGGTCTCGCCGCTGCAGCCTCGCTGTCCTTCCTCCCCTCTAGCCCGGAGCTAGCTCCTCACCGCGTCCCCGTCGTCTTCACTGCGTCCGGTGATCCGTTGCCCCTGTTCTCGAATTGCCACCAAATCCACCAAAAGTCCGGAGCCGTGCTGCCCCTCTCTCCAAATCAAGCTCCTTCCCGTATTGCCTACTCCCTCGCGGTCCCATTGAACCCTCTCTTTGTCCTCCTCGCGAGAACCACCCCCGTCGAGGTTCGCCGCCACCGCCACGCTCGTGCTCTGGCCGCGCCGCCACGCACGTGTTTCCACCGCTCTAAGGCTTCCCGCGCCGAGCCGTAAACTCGTCACCATGACTGTCTCTACATCCTAAACCTCCTCTCGTACTCTCCCAAGCCGCCCCATCGCCCTAGCATCCCGACGTCGAGCCCCTCTGCGCGTCCATGGCAGACACCGTCGCCGGCCCTCCTTGTCGCGCCCCAGGCCAAGAAACCACCACTAGAGGCTTCTCCGAACGTACGCCGTGCTTGTGCGTCCTCCTTCCTTGCTGGGGACAGCCGGAGTTCGCCGTCGGCGCTGTTCCTCTTCTTCCTGGCCTTGTCACGGACACATACTTTTATAGGATGTGTGGTCAGAATTAACAAAATACTATTCAATAAAAAAATATTCACAGTAGAAAAAAGAATGAAAATACTAATTGTTCGTACTATAAACGATGGCGAAGATTCAATAATCATGAGTTCATGAAATTATTTATATGTAGTACTTATCACAGATAACGGCATCCTTAACAACTATGAGAGGTACCCATTGTCATTAGTCTATAATGACAAAAGAAGATTATGCCTTTCATGGTCGTAAGGTCTATCCCGACCACTTTATGATCATAAGATTTACTATGACCATCTTATGGTCGTAAGGTCTACCACGACCATCTTATACTCGTACGGTTTGCTACGACCAAGTCAATTACGATCATTCTATAGTCAATAGAACCCACATATATGTGGACCTAATCGAGTAGGAACTCAGTACACTGTGCTCATTCACATGTGGTAGTTAATACATGTGTTGTTTGCCTTTGATATAACCATATGTAGTTTTCTCCGTCTCTGGCGTAACCGCATGGAGAACGTGCAAGAAAGTGTCTCTTTGACAGTAACCGCTACCCACATGCACAATCGGCCAACCGTCAAGGTGCCTCCTAGCACATAACAACTGCCACTCCTTCAGAAGCTATATAAAAGGCAACGCCGGTGGACAGAGGGAGGGGACGATCAAGTGATCAATTCAGAAGCCATTAGCCTTAGTTCAGTGGCTTGTTTCATTCTGTAAACACATTCAATACAATAACACAAGAGTGGGGTTTTTATTCTTTCCGAGAAGGCTTGAACCTATCTAAAAAAACCTCTGTATGCTCTTGCATAATCTCGGTTACAGTGACCCAACATTTATTTCATAAGATCGATATTAAAACATCGAAAGACGACATTTCAAAATAATTGAAATTTTTTTACCAAATGACTACAATTTCAATCGACGATCAATACCCCTAGAAGTGAGATATGATAATATCAGTCAAAACTAAGGTTTCTTTTAACATCATTTTAACATCATCCTGCCTTGAGAAGCTTGTAGACAAGTCACTACTACAAAAAAGCTAATACTAGACACCTGATCACAGACGGTTGACCAAAACCGTTTGTATTAAACACAATCACAGACGGTTTTGGTTTAGCAACCATCTGCGTTACTTTCTACGCTAAAAATCGTCTGTGAAGAGGTAATATCACAGACGGTTCATGTTGATAACCATCTGTGATATTTATTTAGAACCGTCTGTGATATTACCAAATATCACAGACGGTTCTTGTTAAGAACCGTATGTGATACGTTACAGACGATTTTCAATATGACCAGTTTGTGACTTCCCGTCCTCATCACAAATGGTTTTTATACAACCATCTGTGATAATCTCATTTATTACAGACCCGACCCTTACAGATCGATCTGTCTTAAATTCCAGCTTTGTTCTCGCTGCTGCTGTTGGAGGTGGGGCTTTGAGGCAATTTGGTAATTTGTTCTTGACTATAGATGGTTAGTACGTAATTTATTCATCGCATTATATTCTAGATCTTGCTTGGTAAAGAGAGAATTGAAGATAGTTTAGATCTAACTTTTTGTGTTGTTTTGCAAGTGTTGGCTTCTTGCCATCTGAAGTTGGGCATGGGTTATCTATAATGTGTTTGTGATGAACAACCTGACCCTAGGGTGCATTGTTGTTTTTCCAATTCATTAGAAATACATATTTCAAATGATATATCAAAAGTTGCATCTATAGTATACTAATTAATTAATTCAATATTTAACACCAAATTGTTATATGCGTTGCGTAGATGGACCGAAGCTGGATGTATGCTGGGAACCGTGTGAGTGAAGAGTACATTAATGGTGTGTCTACTTTTACAAGAGCTACTGAGGAGGATATGTTGAATAAGGGGGTGGAATATATGTACTGTCCATGCATTGACTGCGAGAATTTGAAGATGTTTAAGAACCAAGCGCAGATCGAAGCACATTTGATTCAAAGGAGTTTTAAAAAGGGTTATACACGTTGGACCAGTCACGGTGAAGAGCAAATTATACATGAAGGTATTAATAACGACATCGCCGACAAAGTCAACGATATGCTGCCGGATGATGTCGATTGTGGTTCCGATTCGAATATGATGCATGATGACAATCTAGATCAAATGCTTCATGATGCAGAAGGGAACTATGATGAGAGGGACTATGTTAAATTCCGGGGCTTGATGGAGGACTCAGAGAAACCTTTGTTCTCGGGCTGCAAGTCAGAATACACAAGGTTGTCATCCGTGCTTGAACTGTTGAAATTGAAGGCAAGTAACGGTTGGCCTGACAAGAGTTTCACAGTGCTGTTAGGTCTCTTAGCGGACATGCTTCGGATGGAAACGAGTTGCCCAAAACCACCTACAAAGCTAAGAAGGTCCTTTGTCCATTGGGAATGGAAGTAGAAAGAATACATGCATATTCGAACGATTGTATTCTCTACCGTAACGAGTATGCAAATATACATGTATGTCTGGTGTGCAACACATCCCGATACAAGTGTAAGAATCAATCAGATGACGGCGAGGGAATCGAGGTGAAGAAAGCACCTCCTGCTAAGGTGGCGTTGTGTCTTCCTGTAATTCCCCGTTTGAAGCGGTTTTTTGTGAATCCAAAGGGTACAAAACTGCTGCATTGGCACTCGGAGGAGTGTAAGAATGACGGAAAGCTAAGACACCCTACTGATTCTGCCCAGTGGAGAAATATCGATAGGATGTTTGCAGATTTTGGTGCGGAACCGAGGAGTATAAGGTTTGGATTGAGTACAGATGGAATGAATCCTTTCGGTAACATGAGCAACCGACATAGCACTTGGCCCATGTGTATCTACAACCTTCCTCTTTGGTTGTGTATGAAGAGGAAGTATGTTTTACTATCCATACTTATCCAAGAGCTGAAGCAACCTGAGAATGATATTGATGTGTGCCTAGCACCATTGATGGAAGATCTAAAAATACTGTGGATTGAAGGGGTACAGGTATAGGATGCGTACAAACGAGAGAACTTCACTTTACGCTCCTTGTTGTTCTGCACCATAAATGATTATCCCACCTTGGCTAACCTGTCAGGCCAGAGTACGAAAGAGGCCAAAGCCTGTACTCACTGCTTAGATGATACCGAGAGTGTGTGGCTAAAGCACTCATGCAAAATCGTGTACATGCGTCACCGTAGGTTCTTTCGGAGGGCTCACTCATACCGCAGGATAAAGAAACAATTCGACGGAGAGAAGGAGGACAGTTTAGCTCTAAGACATTTAAGCGGAAAAGAGGTCTATGATATGGTTAATGATTTAGATGTTGTGCTCGGAAAGGGATGTAAATCGAGGACCCGTGAGAAGAACATCTGGAAGAAGAGATCAATATTTTGGGACTTATCTTATTAGGAGCACATAGAAGTTTGTCACTGCATCGATATCATGCACGTAAAGAATGTATGTGGCAGCTTGATTGGTCTCTTACTGAACATTCGTGGCAAAACAAATGATGGTGTCAATGCACGACTTGACTTGGTTGATATGGACATCAAACCTAAGTTAGCACCAACAAAGACTGATAAAGGATGAGCGTACTTTCCCCCTACTTGTTACACTATGTCCAAGGACGAGAGAACTGAACTGTGCCAGTGGTTGCATGGTGTGAAAGTTCCATCCGGTTACTCCGCCAACATGAAGAAACATGTTTCGATGGAAGATTTGAAGTTAATTGGCATGAAGTCTCATGATTGTCATGTACTGATAACACAGATGCTCCCTATTGCAATTAAAAGTATTTTCCGATCAAAGTTCGAGAGACAATCATGAGACTGTGTTATTTCTTTAACATAATTTCTCAGAAGGTCATCGATCCCGAAGGACTAGATGCTCTGTAGGACGAGGTGGTGATGACTCTATGTGATCTTGAGATGTATTTTCCTCCATCGTTTTTCGATACCATGGTCCATCTCATTGTTCACATTGTGAGGGAGATAAAGATGTGCGGGCCCTTGTTCCTACGTAGCATGTACCTATTCAAGAGGTTCATGGGAATTCTCAAGTCCTATGTACGGAATCGATCTTGGTCAGAGAGCAGCATCGTCGAAGGTTATGCAACCGAAGAGGTCATTGAGTTCTGTGTCGATTACATAGCTCAGGTCAAACCAATAGGTGTGCCTCGATCTCACCATGAGGGGAGGCTTGAGGGTATCGGGACCATCGGAAGGAAAGTACTCACTCCAGATATGAATGCATATGCTCAAGCCCATTTCACGATCTTGCAACACATGACTGAGGTGTCCCCGTATAACGACCAGCACAAGGACGTGCTTCAGCAATAGAATCTAGAGCAACCAGATATTTGGATCACGAGACAGCACAACAGTCGGTTCAACCAATGGTTGAAGGAGCGACTCGCTAGGAGCTCGTCAAGTGATATGCTAACATGGTTGGCAAAATGCCCAATATTTACAATTGTGATATGGCAAGGACACGACATAAATGGGTACACATTTTATACGCAGGCTCATGATATAAAGAGCTGTAACATCCCAATTCTTGACTTGTGTTTCAAATGTAAGAAAATGTGTAGAAATTAAAACTTTTCTTGCATTTTGCTGTTGTATGAATTTTCTGAGAGTTCTTGTATAGGAATTATGGAAATTCAAACTTACAAGCCTCTTTTAACTAAGTCTTGAACCTTTGAAAACTTTTCTAGATAATCTTGTGATCATCATCTGGAAATATTTTTCCTTAGTTCTAGGGCTACTGTGTGACTCTTCTGAAATTTTTTATAATTTTTAGAAATTGTTTGAATATTTTAAGAGGTCAGCCAAACCAGTTTGACTCTTAGTCAAACCCTAGTTTAGTACCTTAAGGAATTTTTGGAGAAAAATTCTTTGCATAAAAACCTCTAAAATTTTTATACAAGGTTAATCCTGGAGTTGAGCACCTCTTGTAAATTTTTTGGAATTTTTGGAGTTAGTTTGCTCCATTTAAAAATTCCTCAAAGTTTTAGCTCATTTCCAACCCTAAGTCAAAGTCAATGTTGGACTCAGGTCAGACCCGAGCCCAACCTCTTGACTTGGTTGGACCCAACCTCTTAGCGCACTCGGGCTTAGTCCTTAAGGTGCGTTCCTCTTCAGCCGCTGGATCTCCTGCCTACCGCTGAGATATTCAGGAGCGCTCGGACCTCCCCTTCGTTTGGACCACCCTCGTGTCTTTTTGCAAAGACCACTCAGGGTTGTTTGCAAAGACCACCCCAAAGACCTCCCCAAAGACCTCCCTAAGACCACCCTCAGACCACCTTCGGTGTTTTTGCAAAGACCACCCTGTTGGTCTTTTGCAAAGACAACCCTCCAGACCACCCTTGGCTACCACCACTGTCTTGTGGGCCATGCACTTTAAACCTTGTGCGTGTGTGTGTAGCGCCTAGGTGATCGTGGACCATCCGTGTTTAGATCTGTGTCTCAGATCCCTTTGAACGTTTGGAACCTCCGAACGTTACTTTCAATCGTGGCCTTCCGTTTCTAATCCAACAGTTGAAGTGTTTTGACTCGGGACTGTTGGTTTGGCTCGACCCACTTGTGTGTTTTGACTCAAGTCACCTTAGGTTCTTTCACTGGCAGGTGGGACCCCCTAAGCCTGGTCATCATCATCTTCCTTAGCCTGCGCACACGTGCGCCATGGCAGAGGAGGAGCAGGGCCTTGTCACTTCCTCTTTGTCCTCGTCAACGGCTCTTTACTGCCAGCATTAAATGCGTGCCAGTAACTTTGCCCTAAAGTCCTCCTTCTACCTGCTCCCGTCACTCAACTCGTCCATGGCAGGCTTGACCACCCGTGGAGCTTTGCTTTACCCCACTCCTTTGCCCTCCAGCTATAAAAGGCCCCCGAGCTCCTCATTAGCTCTCTTTCAGCACTCCTTGCAAACCCTAGCTCCCTCTCTGTGAAATTGTGTGCAAATCACCGAGAGCCCCTTTTTCGCCATTATCGGTCGCTCGAGCTCCTTGTCGTCGACAGTGCTCCAGTGGTTCCCTTTCTCTTCTTTTCACGTCGCCTGGTCCCTCTCTTCGCCGTGGTCTGGTCCCCTGACTCAATTTGGCTTGCCCTCACAGGAATCACTTGGATTGGGTTTTGGGTCTTCTTCGGCCGCGATTCTTTGTTTTCGTCCTCAACTCCGGTAAGGACCTCCTCCTTTCAATCGGTTGCTCGTGGACCACCTCTGGACCTTTGCGAAGTTGTCCTCACCATCCAGTGCTTTTCATTTTGCTCAGACGCTCGTCCCCGCATTGTCTTCCTCAACTCCGGCGCAGGTCTTCGTCGCTAGAGCACCTCCGGCCACCTTTGGACCTCTTCCGTGCTCAGGTGACCTCCTGGTAGTCCCTTAGTGCTTGGGCACCCGCTACCTTGGACTGCTGCGGAGCTATTTGTTGTTTTCGATTTGGCCAAGTTTGCGCCGCCGCCCATTTCCGGCTCACCGTCGTTCTATGCCGGCTCCGCCGTCGAGAGTGGTCTCTGGGTGTGCACATTGTTATTGCGAACGTTTTATCGCCTTTGGTTTGCGCCGTCGTGACCGAAGTCGCCGGCGGTGAGCCGACGAGCAAAGCCAGGTGGTACTGAACTCCATTTATCATAAGCTAGACCACCCTTTGACAAACTTCAGG
Source organism: Ampelocalamus luodianensis (assembly GCA_036346255.1). NCBI lineage: Eukaryota > Viridiplantae > Streptophyta > Magnoliopsida > Poales > Poaceae > Ampelocalamus > Ampelocalamus luodianensis. The sequence continues at coordinate 24,455,172 of CM070632.1, read as the reverse complement.
ACCACCTCTTGTTGATCTTGGCCGTCTAGGATCTCCTCCGTGCAGATCTGGGCCGTCAAGACCACCCCCTGGTCTTTTACTAGGACCACCCTTGGGCTATTGTAAAGATATCGTTTAGGACCTCCCCGTGGAGATCTTGACCGTTGAGGACCTCCCCATGGATATCTGAGCCATCCAGGACCTCCCCTCTTTTAGACCTTATCGTCCAGGACCTCCTCTTGTAGATCTTGACCGTTAGAACCTCCCTCGGTGAAATCTTAGCCGTCAGGACCTCCCTCAGTTAGATCTTGACCCTTAGGACCTCCTCCAGGACCTCCTTCAGAACCTCTCCACCTTAAGGGTTTAGCTTTTTTTTGCACTAAAAATTGTTCAAACTTGTAAAATGCATCAGTTTTTCTCTGTAATTTCAAATTGAGCAAACTAAATTTTTAGGTTCCTCAGTTAATATGCTTTAGTGTAGAATAGGTTTTAATATTGTCTTTGCTTCAAAAAATGCTATGCCCTAGTTTCATAACTTAGAAAAATCATAAGAAATTCATTTTAACTCCAAATGTAATAAACTAATTTTTGTTGTTCTTAGGATGTCATTATTTGCCTACCATAAAAATTTTAGGTTCAAAAACTTTCTGAAAATTTGTGTGATAAACAGTAACAAAAAGCAATTAAATTTGATTTTTTTTCAGCAGATTGAAATTGTTTAGGCTATAACTTTTGCATGCTTAGTCCAAATCAAGTGATTATTGTTTCTAAATTCATCTAAAATCATGCTTTACTTGCTATGTAAATTTCATGAATTTTGGTTGAATTTGAATTTTGAGTCTTTTTCGCTGTTCGTCGTTTTTATTGGATTTTCTCGTTCTTGCGGTAGGTTCCGAAGGAATTGTTGAGTACGAGAGTGATCCTCTGCACCAATCAAGTGGTCTCCAGCAAGGCAAGCAGATGTAGCATCATTTGATCATATTGATTCCATTACTTTTAAAGTCTAATATCTTGTTTGCAAAGAATATGTATGCATGCTTCTTGGTGTCAAAGTTAATTTTGTCGATTAGAGGTAGCTAATCCTATTGCATTGTTTCACTGAAATTGTCCACCCCTACCACTAACCTAAGTTAATATTCTCACTGGTGAATTAGAGCCCGGTGAATGATTTATGCTCTTTTGTTGTCTTTACGTTATGGTGCTTAGCAATGCTTAGTTACCGGTAGAATTGGGCGGTTATCGACTTAATCGATGACTTTGATCACACAAATTCTATTATTTACATTATGTCCAGCACTTTGTGCTCTGTTATTTCGTAAAGTTTAAAACTGAAATAAAATGTTTTAGACTTGGTCACATTGGTGTGATGGTGTGATCTTTTGGTGTGACTGAAATGATGCCCGGGTCATTAAGGACCGAGTTACTTGTGTAACTATGCCAAGCGATATTTGTGTGCTAACCACACTAGAGGGATATGGGACCTCTCTTGACTTAGTACTTTGGGAGGTGTTAATTAATGAGTCGCTGGTGGAAGTAATAGAGAAAAATGTTCGTTGTGGGATGAGAGGGATGGATTCCTTTCTAGATTCTCCATACCCAGGAGCACCCACAGTTGCTATGGCTGGGCTGGTGTTTCAGACTCAACGTATGGGTCCTTGTGATCTTCATCGCCGGCGGATCACTAAGGGTTAACCCCCATACGTGCGACTCTTAATTAATACAATCCATTGGAAATGTCTCGTAGGACTTAGCCGTGCCGGCATACCAAAGGAAATGCGCTTAATAGCTTGGCAAAAAGGTGATCTGAAGTGTGGGTATATTGGTACACCCCTGCAGGGTTTGATCTATTCGAATAGCCTCGTCCTAGGTTATGGACATGCTTGGTAAGGTCGTGCAAGAACTAGACTATAACTTTTCATTAAAACTTGATGTGGGTGGTACGAATGGGTAATTCGCGCTATTTGTTGTGGTAGCTATTGGGTTAGTCACTTCTAGGATGTCTTATTGTCACAACTTATTGTCTTGCTGTTATTTGAATCAATAAAAATCAGATTGTTAAAACTGTCTTCAATCTATTACTTATTGCAAATAAAATCTGCTTTATACTGAAAATGAACCTTTAGCCCTCTCATTTGATTAAGCTTGCATGTAGTAATATCTAGGTTTGTTACTTGTAAGTCTTATGAGTACAACGTTGTACTCATTGTTGGAAATATGCCCTAGAGGCAATCACAGAGAAGATTATATTTCATTATGTTCATAACTTATGATAATATGTTATCTTGTTCCTTGAATGAATCATTAGTTATATAGATCAATGAGTATGTGACTTGTTGGTGAAACTCTTTATCTTATATGATGTCGTTCTAAAAGTATCCCTAGTCGAATGTCACTGGTCGGAACACAGTGACTCTACGACCAGTACATGTATTGATTGATGACCATATTTCACCGGTCATGGATATAGAGATATCGAATCAATAATGTGGACACATGTTAGAGAACATAGTGTTGGATAAGACCCACCTTGAGACACTATTGAGATTGTTATGATTCTATGTGTCGTTAGTTGGTCTCAAGCAATGATGATGTATAATCCTTAGACCTGAGATCAGCATGGTTTCCTACATGTGTAATAGCACTCTTAGGGGTTGCCAAACGCTACTCCGTAACTGGGTAGTTGTAAAGGTAGCTTTTGGGTATGCCATGAAACATGCGGAGGAATGTGATTGGTCGGATATGGGATTTGCCCCTCCTAACATAACGGGAGAGATATCTCTGGGCCCCTCGTTGTGGTCGAATAAAGAAAGTGCATGGCCATGCCACTAGTGGTCGAGTGTCAACCACATGAAGTTATTCGACACTTGATCGAGAAAGTATTGAACAGTCCATGGTTGACACCAAATCTCACCTGAAGTTCAACCAGATGTCGTGAGGCAAAGGGAGAATACACAAGCAGGTCGTTCAGTTCCCGTAGTCGTAGACTGGTCGAAGTCGTATGGAGATGCGACCTAGTCGTAGACTACTCGAACAAAATCACCAACTGGTCGTAAGGAGTTAAAAACTGGTCGTAGTTAGATACTAACTGGTCGTAAGGAGTTACGAACTAGTTTTAACTAATTATGGACTGGTCGTGACTAAGTACGAGCTGGTCGTAAGTGATAAGGACCTGGTCGTAGATCATATTGCATTAAGGTTCGTCCGATATATTCTGTGTGTGTTCGGAAATCGTTATGTGCTGCTAGGTACCGCTAACGACTCGTGATCAAAAAATAGTTCCCGAGTCACAACCGATTACACACGAACCTATAGGGTCACACACTTAAAGGGCTAGGATTTGATTTGGATGGTGATCCAAATTCTTATAGGCCACGAGTTCCTAATGGGCCCCCTGTTCGGGACCCATTATGGATGCCTATATATATAGAGGGGCGGTGGCATGGGGATGGTGATCGATCGATCAATCTTTCTGGAAGAAATCACGAAACCCTAATAGCCACGTCTCCTCAACCACGTCGCCGGCGCTAGCACTCCTGCGCGTGGTGTCCCTGCCCCGTACGTGTGGATACCTTGGAGGTGTTGTTGCGAAGCATCAGCACTAGGACGATCCGCGACTCACGACGTTCATCGGAGTAGGAGGAGAAGGCGCGCGACAAGTACGACTACGACTGCTTCAACTCGCTACATCGACTCTACTTCCGCTACGAGTCGGCGCGTCTAGTGGTAATCTCGTGATCTATTACTAGCGAAGGTTCCTTGGTTGCACGGTAAAATTTTTGTTTGTGCTATCGTAGCCTTCCCGCGATCCTTCACTCATTTGCATTGCTTAATTGTTGCAGAGGAGGTTGATCCTCAAGGGATTGACTTTTGTGAGTTTTGTTACGGTGTGGACGACTAGCTTGGCGGCCCGATCGGATTACCTTGTGGGTGTATGGCAAACCGGTCGAATTTTGCTTCTGCTGTTCTTTTAGTTCTTTAGTTTGTTCTTGGTCGGTTGGCCTCCCTTTTGTAATAACCATATTGTATGTCTTTTGCTTGTAAAGTTTTATTTTGGTTGTATGGAACTTGTATGGAATTGATGCACTATTTTGTAAAAGGGTGTGTATATTGCAATTTTGGGAAGTATATATTTTCCCGAGACACGAGATATTTTGTTTGTGATGCTAGAGTCAATGGAAGACTAAGCATTACAAGCTAAATACCCCGAGGTCTCACAGGAGCACTAACTAGAATAGCAGTGCCCGCATAGATGTGTTCAGTACTGATGGGCTGAGGAGCTCCTACTATGGGCTCATAGAGGAGATATGGGAGCTCGACTACGTGCTTTTCAAGACCCCCTTGTTTTGGTGCCGTTGGGTTTATCTCCCACAAGTGAAGGTCGGCAAGTACGACGTCACTACCATGGATCTCGAACGTGTTGGATACAAAAATGAACTATTCATAATCGCTAGCCAAATTGTTCAAGTCTTCTATGTAACTGACCAGACAAATAAGAAGCGCCATGTAGTTTTTCATGGAAAAATGAGGATTGTCGGAGTTGAGAATGTAGTGGACGAGGAAGAATACAATTAATTTGACAAGTTACCTCCTTTCGGAAACGGCATAAGGGTCGAGGAAGAACAATGTGTCGAAACTAACTACATACGCGTTGATCATCATGAAGGCCCAATTTTTAAAGATTGAACAATGTGTGTATATGAATGTTCTGAATGGTTAATTTTAGTTCGTTTGAGTTAATTGATTTTTACTGCGAAATGGATGTGCTTGTGCTTGTTTTTGAAATAAATGTGAATTGGATGTATACATGTACTTGCTGTATTTTTGCTTGTTTCAGAGGGCATGACTAGTATTTCCTGAGGCTAGCCAATAAACAGAACTAGATTTACCAATACAAAATAATATTACAGACGATTTTATCTACAAACCGTCTGTGATACACAATCTACCATAGATGGTTATTTATTGGAACTATCTGTGATACATAATCTATCACATATAGTTATTTATTGGAACCGTCTATGATGTGTATTTATCACAGACGGTTCTATTTTAGAACTATCTGTGATGTCCAATCCTATTTATATTCAGACTCTAGGGTTTGCCCGCACCCCCACTCAAACGATTAAGTTTCTCAACTCTCCCTCCTCCCCCAAGCCTGTCGTCGTTGTCCTCGATGCCGCCTCCTCCTCGAGCCCGGCGCAACTCCTCCCCTGAGCCTATCGCCACTGTCCTTGACGCCGCCTCCTCCTCGAGCCCGGCACGGCTCCTCCCCCAAGCCCATCGCCTCCTCCCCGAGCATGAGCACACGTCGCCTCCCCTTTGACACCGCCCTGCTGCTCCCTACTCATCCTTCTCCTCGATGCCCAAAGGTAACTGATGCCGAGTTATCGACCCCGACGCCCCTTTCCCTCACTCTTTCTATCAATAATCTGTCATGTTATCATGGTCCTCATGGACTCATGATAATTGTGCTAGTATCTGGTTCAAACACTAAGTAGTATGAGGTGTTGTACTTGTTTTAGGAATTTATATTTGTTCTAGTCAGTGATTCATATGGTATTTGTTTTGATACTACTACTGAAATATATTGCAATGTGGTGTGGTGGGCTTGAGATGAATGCTCTGTGATGATAATAGTCTTGTACTAAAATTGTTTTGATAATCGGGTTTGAACTTAAGCTCTAATTGGAATGCTTACTCTACATCTGAGAGCAATATCAAAATGTTAAATCTTAGCTTTATGATGATTTCATTTGTTCACATGATGTTTGTGTTGAGCATATTATTCCATTTAAATGATTTGGAGGATTTACATGTTTATATGTCAATTATGTTATTGTATTGGTCCTAATTTCTTCCCTACATATCCCAATTATTATTAATTGGTGTGTATACCAATACACATAGAGATCGAATCTTATGATAATATGTTCATGCGTGTCAGAACTTGTATTTCTTGTGAAGACATCTTCCGCTTATTCTTCGTCATCGTCGTCTCATGTGTCTGATGCGCCGTCTTCTGGAATATCCAAGCGCAGTAGAAGAAGAGGAATATCGAAAAGGCCCAGGGCCTATTTATCATCACAGAGGTCGATGAGTCTGGGACCCCTATCAATCCTCGCCGAGCAGCGTCCGCATTCTAGAGAACGGTCAAAATAGTTGCATGGGAACGACTCAACATCACATACGATTTGTGGAAAGAGTTGACCAAAGTTCAAAAATGTGAGCTGCTGACGGATATTTTGAAATCGTTCAAGATTTTGAAACAACACTAGGACTCCGTGCGACAACATGTGTTGCTACAGGTGTGCAAAAGCGTGGAAGAACTTCAAGAGCACGCTTGTCAAGAACTACGTGGAGAAGGATCTGAGACCCTTCCACAAGTATCCGTTCTTGGAAGAGTACTGGGAAGACTTTGTGGCGAAGAAGATAACAAATGATTTTAGGAGTGAAAATGCGGCGCACAGGACCCTCTAGGCAAAAAATACGCACCCCGACAGACACCGCTGGGTATGCGGGTAAAATCCTGCAATGGATGGATCAGGACCAGTGTCGAACCCGGGAGCAAAGGATCCTGAATTCTCTGTGTTCATACACCGGTCCAAGATTTCCAGTGTACACAGTCTCACAAAATTGATATCACAATCATATCACGAAAACATAAATAACGTTAAGTAATCAAATGTTTAATACAACTGAGTCTGATCAACAAATATCAAATAACAAATAACATTGCAGAAGCATAGAAATAATAGTGAGCCACACGATTCGCCACAGGCAATCGTCTGGAGTCGAAGGCCTACTCGTCTTGATCCTCACCGTCGGAGAAGAAGTCTTCTCCTGAATAAGAGTTATTCAGCAAGAGTGAGCACAACTTTCGTGCTTGCAAGCAACACCCAATATGGAATGAAATGTATGCATAAGGTAAACAATGAATAAGGCAGGGGTTATTTTGCATAAAGAACATTTTCAGGTTAAATACTTATAGTAGTTTCCAAGGCAAAATTTTATACTATATCTAAAATCAGGTTTGAAATTGACATCTTTATAGTATGGATAACCTCCAAATGAGTAAGTGAAGGATACCCTCCTATCACATGGCTTCCCGCCCAAATTTTACACAAGGATTCACCATCCTCAAACATTTGATAAAACATTTTGAAAACCAAAAATAAATCTAACTTCAAGTGGCCTTGCTAGCATGTCCAAGACTGCGGACGCGGCTATTCGAATAGTTTTCTACTCTACAGAGTCTGTAAAACTTTACCTACACGAGATGACATGCTCATTATGTCGGCCAATACACGCTTCCGTAGGCGTGCGACTGAACAATTATCATGAGGCCTTTACAATGTTCTGTCCTAGAGTACTTATGCCCGCTAAGGTTTCACCCCTTTGGACTAACCGTCCTCCGGAAGTCCCCTCTTGCGCCAAGTGGGAATAAAAGTCTAACCGACACTCACACAATCAACATGACATAAATACACTAAAACATTACAAATTAATTAGCCAAATCCTGCCCATACAGGACATGTGGTGGTACGGTAAGGCATAGCAAAAAAACGGCTCAAAGACCGGTCCTCAATTGACTTGGGCGACTTTCAATCAAACCTTGGGCCTTAATCTTAACCAGATTAAACCCGTGCATAAACCTGCACCCACCATTCAACCAATTCGCCCAAGTCCAAACTCATTTTTTTATTTAGAGTAAAACCCTCTTTATAAATTCATGTGGTAAAACAATACCACCATGTCAAATTTGAAACAAATTTGTAAAAGATTTGGCTAAACCTTCCCAAATTCATAAGTGTGTTCTAAGCATGGCTAAGCATATGACCAGTTTTAATAACATTTTGTCTATGGTGTCAAGACATTCATGTACAATACTCAAATTGGCCATACAATGAATCATTGGAGTAACTATATAGAAAACAGGGCATTGAAATATTTGTATAAACATATGCATGCATTAAATAATTTAAAAACTAAAAACAAATTTAAATTACTGGGATCAACATGACCAATGGTGTAACTTGCCTTCGTTGACGTCCTGGAAATCTAGGTCATCGGGATGGTCAAACTCTCCGGAGTCGTCGAAGTCTATACACGAAAATACGACAAATTCAAATAAATTCAAAAACTTAGCTCAAATTAACTCCAAATTGAAATATTTTGGTTTAGTTAGCTAGATTATAATTTTATATAAATTTTGCAACTTGAACCACCCAATTTGGAGTTCAGATGCAAAAGTTATGAATTTTTGAAGTTTAAAACTATTTAAAACCTAAATTATGAATTTATTAGATTTTCTTGATTTATTTTTCTAAAGTAAAATCTAATTATTGCGCAAGGCTTACGTCAGCCACAGGTTTTCGGAATTAAAAGAAAATAAAAATAATTTTCTAACGTGTGGGGCCCACGTGTCATAGACACGGTCCACAATGGACTGGGTTTATGGATTTTTGATTCTGGAGTTGGGCTGGACCGCCACGCAAGCGTGTGTGCGGGCACTGACCGTGCGCCATGTAGGCGACACACGGGTGCCACGCGAGCTAGGGGGGTGAGGTGGCGCTGAGGTGGCAACGCCACGTCGGCGAGGGCGGCGCCGGCGCGGGGACCGATGGTCGCCGGCATTGTGCTGTGTGGCGGTGTCCGGCGAGTGCACTAGAATAGAGAGGGAGGAACGGCGAACAAGATGCGCTCACCCACTCGGCGGGAAGGGGACGGAGGCGGCTGGCGGCGAGAAGATGGCGGCGACGTGGTACGACTTGACGGCGTAACGGCGCTCCGGTGATCCTCCAGCGACGAGAGTGGGCGCACCAGCTTCGCGGAGTCCCGGCGATGATGATGGTGGCGGTGGAGAGGACGGAGCTTCAACGACGGCGGCGCAATCGGCGGTGAAAGCTCCTTCAGGCGGCGAGCTTCAACGGCAGAATCCGGCGGCGCTGGGGCGTGTGAGGGAAGTGAGTGAGGGGGAATGGTTGAGGAGGAGGAGGAGGGGCTCGTGGGGCTCCCTTTTATAGGGTGAGAGGAGGCCGGGAGCGGCGGCGACGTGGAGGATGTGCGGCGGCGGTTGCGGACTCGTGAGCGAAACCGCCGTGTAGAAGGGGGAGAGGGCGTGGGGATCGTGCGAGTCGTGTGCGGCGACGAGGCGAATCTCGTGCGCACGATGCGGGGTTGTCGGGGAGGTTGGAGAAGGCCGTTAGTGAAGCTCGGGCGTGCGGTAAAGTGGCGGTTGTGGGACTCAGCCGCGCGAAGAAGAAGGCGAGGAGGAAGAAAGAGCATGGGCCGTTGGATTTCGATCCAACGGTCACGATCGTTAGTGGTGACGTGGAAGAAATAGAACGGGATGCGTGTGCGGCTCGTTGGATTTTAATCCAACGGTCGAGGCTTGGTGAGGGAAGTAGAACGTGGCTCAATCCTGGCCATTGGATTCTGATCGGAGGGTTCACGTTGATTGAGACGTTCGGGCCTCCGAAAGCATAACAAGATCTGGCCGTTGATTTTTGATCCAACGGTCGAGGTTGCGCAAGGTGAAGAGAAAAGGGGTGATGCGGGCCGTTGGATTTAGATCCAACGGTTGGCAAGGATTGGGGGCTCGGGCGCGTGCGGCTTGGGCTGTTTTGGGCCGTGCGCAGGGCGAGGGTTTGGGCCGAGGCCTTTGGGTTTCAGCCCAAGGCCAGATTTTGATTTTCTTTTGATTTTTCATTTGTTTTAATTCTGATAATTCAAATAAGCTTTAGAAAATAGCAAAATAATTCCAAAAATTATGAAAAAATTCACAGAAATTCCCATACTCATTTTGGACTAAATAAAATTATTTCCAACTTTATGTTGGCTTTTAGTTTTGTAAATAAATTTGTTTTGACTTTAAAATATTTATAAAAAGCTTGTAAAATTTTTAGAAAATTCCACATAAATAAATAAATTTTAATTTTTACTGAAATTTAAAAATTGGGCTGTTACAAACCTACCCCCCCTTAAGGGAATCTCGACCCCGAGATTCAGACTTGGTCAGCGAACAGGTCAGGGTAGTTGGTCCTGAGGTCTTCTTCTTTCTCCCATGTGGTTTCACTTTCTGGGTGATGACTCCACTGCACCTTGTATGATCTGATTATCTTGCTCCTGGTAACACGTTCTGCGACATCCAGAATTTTGATTGGTCGCTCCACATAAGTGAGGTCCTCTTGGAGATCACAGCTCTCCAGGAGGGTGTGGTCTTCCGGCACTCGGAGGCATTTCTTTAACTGTAACACGTGGAAGACATTATGCACTGCTGACAAGGCTTCTGGCAGCTCAAGCTGATATGCTACTTCTCCACGCTTTGCCAAAATCTTGTATGGTCCCACAAATCTGGGTGCAACTTTTCCTTTTGTTCAGAATCTCCTTACTCCTCTGAGTGGAGTAACTCTGAGATAGAAAAAATCTCCTACCTCAAAGTTTAATTCCCTCCAACGGTTATCAGCATAACTATTTTGTCGGGATTGTGCCACTCTCAGGTGTTCCTGTATGGCTTTTACCTTACTTTCAGCTTCTTTGATCAACTCAGGTCCAAAAAGCTGATGTTCTCCCACTTGATCCCATAGGAGTGGAGTTCTGCACTTTCTGTCATATAAAGCTTCAAATGGAGACATTTGCAAACTAGCTTGATAGCTATTGTTATACGAGAATTCTGCATATGGTAAATTCTTGTCCCAACTTTCTCCATAATCTAGGGCATAGGCTCGAAGCATATCTTCAAGAACTTGGTTGGTGCGTTCCGTCTGGCCATCTGTCTGGGGATGATAGTCTGTACTGAAATTGAGTTTGGTGCCTAAAGCTTCATGCAGACTCTGCCAGAATCTTGATGTAAACTGGGAACCTCTGTCGGACACGATCTTCTTGGGTACTCCCTTAAATATGAGATCACTGAATCCATCAGAGATGAGATCAATGATCGCGTCATAGCTGCGACATGATGGCAGATGGAGAGTCTTGAGGAAAGGCTTAGGGAAAATCAGTTGCAAGCTCCTGCCCATACTGTGCTAGCCAACCCCCCAAACTTCCGAGTAGCTGCGCATCCAACCCTAACCCTACCCCAAAAGGCGATAACAGATTTTCTGTCGATGACATCTTGGTAATAATTATTATCTCTGGAATGCTCGATCTATTGATAGGCCTGTTAGAGTAGCTAATTTTGTATCGTTATGTAGTGGTTATGAAGTGCAAGCTCCAAGTGAGAAATGTCTCCGTTGCCCTAGATGCTTCTTGTGGCCAGATGTATCCATCCGGTGTCGGGGCTTTGGTGCGCGGTGTAAATCCAACGCTGGGTTTCGCAAAAGTGAATGTAGACGGTGTTTATGCCAATTTCGCGGTCATCCTATTGCAGATTCCCCCAGATGACGAGGTCATGACTCTAGGGCAAGCCATTGGAACATTCATCAAGTAGGCCAAGAGGGACATCTGCTTGGGGCTACCTGTTTCGGTGTTAACTTCACGGGAATATCCTGCAATGGTGTCAAGTCCACAGGAGCTACCTGCACCAAAGCGGCAAGGGCTGGTGCATTAGATGCATCTACACCTCGTGGTCGGTCAACTGTCGTGAAGTCAACCTCTAAAAAGTGAGGCAACAAGGGCAAATCGAAGACGGACGACTCCTATTTTGATATCCTCTTCTTGCTGTTGGCCTAGAAATTCATGCTAGGCGAGCCATTAGTCGAGACAGTAAAGCGCCACACTACCCTAGGAATGGCTTGCACGAGATTGCATCTATGGTACATGGAACAGGCCAACCAGACAGATGGACAATGACGCTCGGGTGTCAACGTCAAGTTCAAGAAGGATCATCTTAAACCACGAGGGTTAATACTGTGTCTTCACAGTGACCTTCGAGAACTTGTTCTTTCTCTTCAACCTCAAAGCCCTCGATGCCTCACTCATGCGATGCTGGACACTGTAAGTGTGTACAATCATGGTCAACGTTCGTGTAATACCGATAAATGTTATATATAACTCCTTTGCTTTTGTATATATATATATATATATACACATGATTTCTGAAGCTGAATTAAGGAAATCAACAGTAGGTTTTCTTAACCCACACTTGGTCTCCTTGCAAAGCATCAAGGAGAATGTGAAATTCGTCGAGGATTACATGACGGAGTCATTGCTGGCTCACCGTGACAAGGAATTCATACTTTTGCCTACAACCAGGAGTAAGTGCTACACTAGTGGCTATACTTGTTGATTTGTACTTTATAAGCAACACAAACTTATGTTTAATGACCATGGTGACATACCTGTGTAGCTTCCACTGGATGATAATTGTAATTATACCAAAACAGAACAAGGTAATATACCTTGATTCCCTACAGAGTGCCAAATACAACTTCACAATTATCCGACAATTTGTTTCCGGGAGCCTTTCCAAATTTTATGGGTTTGCCAATGGAATATTTATTAATTGCCATGCAGTGGGCTAAAGATGGTTGGTTGGGAAAGTTCTAACCTTTTCCTGAGCCAAAAAGGTTGTCATAACTCATTTGGTCTTCATTATTGTAATTGTTGACTAGAGTGTTATTCAAGTTATTAGCATGGCAAAATTAGCCACTTTGAAATTCTTAACTTGCCAAACGTTTATTGCCTAGGTTCTGAAATTTATCTGGGTGAAAGTATACTGGGTTTGGAGTTAATCGTCAGTTCGGGTACCCCAAATTCACAAATTTTTACTTTTGGCCATCTTCCCCTTGTGGTTCAAAAATGGTAAAATTTTCAATCAATATTATTTGCATTTCAGTTTTAGGTCACTCAAGCTAATAAAAGAGTTAGACAAGGTTGCTTAACATGTTTTTTACCGTTTTGATTGGTGCTTAATCCCCTGATTTTTGACACATGTGGGAAGTATTTGGGGAAATATTTTTCCTTCAATTTTTGCAATTTATTTTGTAATTTAGTCAAAGCATACTTTGACACTCGTATTAGTCTCAAGTATATTTTGATGTAATGAACAAGTGGTGCCAAAATCCTTTGTTGGTCAAATGCCCTAACTTAGGATATTTACCGGATACAGCCTATTTGTCATAATTTCAAATAGTGAACCTCTTGTGACTTGTTTGAACTGGTTAAAGGAAAATGAACAAGCTAAAATGAAAAAGCAAGTCAAAGCCAAAAGTTAATTTTGCAGAATGTTTAAGTTAACAATTGCACTCGGTGTTTTACCCAAATGTGATAATTTGGCCAATTTATAGGCAAGGATAATTCTTAATTTAAAGCATTTGAAAAGAAGTTTTATTATTCCCAATACTTTGGTTTACCGTGTTGTTACCCTTCTTGTGATTTGGTAGAAACATTTGGGTAGATTGATAAGAAGATTAATTTCATTCCTTTTGTACTATTAAACACTTTTCAAGAAGCTGTGTAATTCAATCTCAATTTCTTCTTAGAAAGAATGTTTAAGTTAAAGATTATAGAAGCTGGGAGATTGAAACCGAAATGATTACAATTGATAGGAGTTTTGGGCCTCTTCCAACATTTCGTCTTTAAAAGCAGGCTAGAAAAAGAATTTGCATAAGACTTTGCGGCTTTGCTGCTTAATTAAATTTGAATCAGAGTGTGAATGATTTTGGGTTACACCTGCAATGTTGGAGCCGATGACAAGTGGGAATTGATATCTTTCATTTTTTGAGGAAAAGAATGGTTAGTGTATGAATTTTCATGGGAGTATGAGGTTCCGTCCCATGGATCACAAAAAAACCATTTGAATCCATTGCATTAATTTATATGTAAACTCATGTTGGTTTCAAGAGGAAACTTTAGTATTTGATTTTATGGAAATTCAAGGAAATGCTACATTGAAAGGAGTTGGAGATTTCCTTCTTATTATAGATTAAAATTCATTAAAGTAATGGTTGAAATAAGAGCTAGGAATTATAAGGATATGTTTGCATTTTAATAACTACGGATTCTAAAAAGATATATCAGTTTGCATTTTGTGACCCGCCTTCCCATTTTTAAACGCTTGGCAAGGGAAACAACCAAACCTAATTTTGAGGAAAAGAGATTATCCTGGAAGGTTCCTTTACATATACGGTTAAAAAATGGTTGCAAGACAAAATGTGTTTTTTTTCAACCTAAGATAATTAATAACAAGAAATTTGAAGTGAATTTGTCCCTTGACTATTATCATTAATTTGGGTATGTTGTCAATCAGATGCATAATTTGGAAAAAATTGCATTTAAGTCGACATCATTATGAGAGTGAAGTTAATCAGATGCAAAATAATTTTCAGAATTTGTTAAATTTAGTGTTAACGATATGAGTTATTAAGGAGGAAAGATTAAAGAATCTTGCTCAAAGGTTATTAAAACAAAGTGTCTTGGTAGAAAGGAAATTTAATTGGTTCTCTTGTAAATTAATTTATAAATATGATGGCAATTTTTTAATATTGAAATGATAGGATGCTATAGGAGGTAAATTTAAAATTTTTAGCTCAAGGAAAATTAACAATCTAGAAAGTAAATTTTGAATTCTACTTCTAATTTTGTGGAATTTGAATAACTTGATAATGGAGTTATTTAAATCTTTGTATGCATCAGAACCTAAAAAAATACAATTGCTTACTAGGTAGTGAAAGTTGTCAAATTATTTTCAGTTAATATTCAATCTTATGATAATAGTTAGCACTTTAAAATTATGTATCATTTTAATTCTAATAAGTTGAAATTAGTTTTTGTTTTATCTAAAACTTGAAGTGATACCACAAAGAAATTTGGAACAATTACTTAATTAGGTTTATAAACAGAAATTTGGTATAATGACTGTAATTAAGATATGAAGTTGTTACGTTTCAGAAACTTGTTTAAAATTTTTATTTATTTAGAAAAATTAGTGACTTTGTTATAATGTGAATCTTAATGTGATACTACTTTCAATTGGTGAAGGAATAATTTGTAGTTATTTTATTTTTCGAATTGAGTAGGATTAGCTTTAAATGCAACTTAATTGGAGATTATTCAGCTTTTTGTGTGAAATTATTTAAGATGCCCTTATTGAATGATTGAGAAAAGTAATTTAAAAGGCAATCTTATCTGACTATTTGCATTTAGAATAATTGTGAGACTTGATGATTTAAACATTTTAATGGGTTAGCAAATAAATTTCTTAACTTCAGCTAACATGGATTTATTTCATTTGTATTTTAAAGTTTAGTAGCCAGAAATGTATTAATTGGCCAACCTATGTTATTATGGTTCATGGTCAGTTACTATTACCTTAGAATAATTGAATGTATTGAAATGCTTAATTTTACTTTCTTATTCTAAACACACCAATAAATTGAGGAAGAAAATCTAATGCAGGGTTATAATTTTATTGAAATAAAATTTTGTTATGAAATTAATTTAAGAATTCACATGGATGTTGGCTGAAAATTTTTGCCCAATATGTTTTTTATTAAAAATCCCAAACTTATTCTGTAACTTGAATAAGATTATGAATTCTGTAAAAACCAAAATTGGACAAATGTTTCTTTTAGGAAACATTGAACTTATATCTGGGATGGAATAGGTGAATAAACTTCTTCCAAAATTACTATAACTTTCTAGTCCAAGTAAACAATTTCCTAGGAACAATAGAATTCACTTTCTATTTGATTTTGAACCCTCAAATGCCACTGAAGTCTTAAACCCATTGGAATTTTAAATGGCTTATGCCCCGAAGGATCATTCATTACCTAGCACTTGGGCTCACCAAACCTCGGAGCCCCCACTTGGACATACCAAATCCTGACCACATGATGATTATACCAACTTCCTTGAACTTGCTTCTGCTTAGCCTTTTTCTCAGCAACTCAACCCTCAACAACAAACCAAGAAGAATCGTTTCCAACGGTACTTGACCATATTTAATTTTCCCATGCATCTAACTCCCATCAACCAGTGAAACCAAAACTGGACCTGATTAAAAATCGCTTAACCCAAACCTAATAATATTAAATTCATTCAACACCCTGAAAGTTAATCAAAAAATTAATTTACAACCACAATCAAAATTAGAAACTTAAACATCGAAAGAAGATAAAGAAACTGAAAGGACAAAATAAAAATTGGGCTAAAAAAAGTTGGCAAAAATTTAAGGTAGCAAAGAAAAATTCAATGAAAAATGAACCATACAAAAAATTTAAAAATTCTAAATCATGAAATACTTTGCTTTTAATTATTTGAGACTCTTTGTCAATTTATAAATTTTTAAAGATTTGCAATGTATTCTCACATTTTTTTTGCAATATCACAAATATTACAAACTAAAATTTAAAAATTGATGAACAAAGTTTGCTAAATATATCACATAAGACTTTTAATATTACTTTTAATTTGTACAGCTCAATTTAATAAAAACACCTAAAATATTTAATAAGCAAATTTGGTTAGTTCTAAAACCAAATTTCAATTAAAAATTGATTCAAAAGAAACATTCAACGAAATAGCCCCAATTTTGCAAAACAAATTTTTATTTCTATTTTGTTTGCAAGGGATCAATCATTTTTTTGGGGGTTGCCCATCTTTAATTTAATTTTAATTTTTTCATTCTAATTTTTTCATTGCAATTTTCCAATTTAATATTTTTGGCAAGCCAATTTTTGTAATGTAATTATTATCTATTGACAAATAGTACAAAATCACAGTTCAAAATGTTACATAATTGAACAAGCTTAAAAATTAGATTATCTAAGACATAATAAGAAATAAAAAAAGTAAAGTTAAATTTACAAGTTAATGACATTTAAAAATTCAAAGAATTAATAACAAAGTCCTATCAATGAACAATCAAATATTTATTATAAAAGGTTGAAGATTAATGAACAAGAATTCAATTAATTAATGAAATTCCTAATCAAATGATAAGAGAAAAGAGTACATGGATGTTTATAGCCCAACGACACCCGCCGAGCACCAAGCGGAAGGCGGGTCTTACGTGCCGCGAGCACACGTCGGCGCACATGCCGCGACCACTACCTCATGCACGACTCCCTCGTTCCACACAAGCCGGTCCTCCTAATTGCCACCACATCTTCCTAACGACTCTTCACAAACTAATGCCTATCTAGTGCATTCAAACTACTAGATAAGTCCTCCACGAGAACACATCTCGTGTCAACTACATGCAGACTCGAATTACGTGACACACACGTACTCTAACAAACAAACATGACCTACATGCAAAGACTCAAACTAATTCAAGTCATGATTAGTGCTAACAATTTCCCCCTAATCTTGACTTGTGTACTCTATGCATCATCGCAGGAGACATGGTTAAATCGTCCGCCGTCATAGCGAGCTGTTCCTTCCTTGGCTTGCGGCACTCTTTGGCAAAATGCCCACGAATGCCACAGTTGTAGCATTTTCCTTTCTTCCTGTCCGACTTGCGCTCGCTGTCGTCGGAGTCGCTGCTCGTGCCGTCGTCGTCGTCGCAACCACGCCGCCATGCGCGGCCACGGCGGCGTTGCGTGACCACCACCACGGTTGTGGTTCTTCTTTTCTTTGAGTGAGAGACTCTCCCACTGTGCACGTGTGAGCAACAAATGCTCACCCTCTTGTTCACGTCGCCGGCCCTTCAAGGATTCCTCATATGCCCTTAAGCGCCCGATTGCCTCCGCCACGGACATCTTCGACACATCGCCCCATTGCTCGATGGTGCCAACAATGTGAAGAAACTTATCAGGTACAGCACTGAAAAGCTTCTCCACAACAGCTTTGTCCTTCACCTTGGCTCCAAGAGAACGCATCTCCCCCACCATTGTGGTGAGCTTCGGTGAGAATTCCGCAATAGTTTCGGAATCCTTCATGTACAAGCGATCAAATTGCCTCTTCAACGCTTGTAGTCGCGCCTTCTTGACTCGATCTTCGCCGATATTCATCCTCTCAATGGCCTCCCAAGCTTCCTTCGCCGTGTCTTTGTCCGTGATAGCCATCATCACGGCATCCGGCACAGCTTGAGATATGGCGGTGAGAGCTTCAATGTCCTTCTCTTCTCCGCCCGACGACCCTTCGCCTTGATTGCCACCCACACACCAAGATGGCGTAGGATGATCTTCATCTTTACGGCCCACACGCCGTAGTTCGTGTCGCTCAGCATTGGATAATGCATGGTGACAACCTTGCTTGCTGGACGTGCCGCCACCACGGCACCACCATGATCACTGAGACTGCCACTCCTTGGCGTTTTGTCCGGCGACTCGTCACGCGCCATCACCTTGCTCTGATACCAATTGTTGGAGCCGACCCCAACGAACAGATCAGCGCAAACGCTCGGTGCTTCCTCTTCGCCTCGAGGCGCTATGAACTCGACTTAGAACAGCGCGAGCGTTGGCTAGCCGCTCAAACACACGCGAGAATAGAATTGGAATAGACACAAGAATTTGCGGCAACACATGCCCGCGATTTACGCCGTGTTTTTGTATATTTCTACGGCTCACCTAATGCAACCGAGTACATGGATGTTTATAGCCCAACGACACACTGCCGAGCACCAACTGGAAGGCCGGGTCTTACGTGCGCACGAGCACTGCGTCGACGCACATGCACGGCCACTACCTCATGCACGACTCCCACTCGTTCCACACAAGAACTGGTCCTCCTAATTGCCAGCCACATCTTCCTAACGACTCTTCACAAACTAATGCCTATCTAGTGCATTCAAACTACTAGATAAGTCCTCCACGAGAACACATCTCGTGTCAACTACATGCAGACTCAGAATTACGTGACACACACGTACTCTAACAAACAAACATGACCTACATGCAAAGACTCAAACTAATTCAAGTCATGATTAGTGCTAACATTGCCACTACCTCACGACCCTGTAACGTGCGGCATTAAAGTGCATGAATGCTATTCAGCCATGCATGCATCGTTCATCCATGCAAAGAAACCGATGCAATGAATGTTACAATAAAACAATAAACAAAAAAACAGCTCAAAGGATTATTCAGCAGTCAGGTATATATAGGTGTACTTCTCCTAGCTAGTCCAAGTAATTTGCTCGCTTCTATTTGTGTTATCTGGTCATTATATATATAATTAATTTACTAAATTAGTTGTTGTTATTTGCATTGATGGAGGTTGGGGATGGGAACGCCGACCACCAGTGCTGGGAGCGGCCGGAGGACGCTGTACAAGATCACCATGGATTCGCCGGGGCCGGATGCGGGCGGCGAGGCAGCGGCGGCTCTCGCGGCGGCCTGCATGGTGTTCAAGGACGACAGGGACAAGGCGTTCTCCTCGAGGCTCTTGGCAGCGTCGAAATCCGTACGTGCCATCTGAATCGATGCATGATTTGTTGTTTCGTTAATTAATCACACAAAGCTTCTGCAAGAAAATATAACATACATAATTACAGATCATTTCACAGTTTAAATAACCCAGATCGTGACCAGTAACTGGTTTTCACTTGATGATCACCATCAGCTCTTCGAGTTCGCCAACAATTACAGGGGATCCTTCCAATCCTCCTGCCCCTTCTACTGCTCCTACTCCAGCTTTCAGGTAACCACATCAAAACTCTGAACAGTCTCTCTCTGCAAGAACAGAACAGCAGTAACAATTCCACTTACCGATCGATTGTAAAAAAAAAAATCTACCAGGATGAGCTCCTCTGGGCCTCGGCATGGCTCTACAGAGCGACGAAGGACGCCAAGTACCTCGACTTCCTGAGCAACAACCAGGGCTCCAGCAACCCTGTAAACGAGTTCAGCTGGGATAACAAGTACGCTGGAGCTCAGATGGTTGCAACGCAGGTCAGTCAACAAAAAACACATCACAGTTGGTGTTTCAGTAACCTTCAAACAACTCGAAGTATCGCAAAAGCTTTATCAAGCAGCAGGTCCATATGATTGTGTCTTTCAGGAGTATCTGGCAGGAAGGACAGAGCTAGCTAGGTACAAGGATAACTTGGACTCCTTTGTCTGCGCCCTGATGCTGAACAGTGACAATGTGCACATCCGGATCACTCCTGGTACGTAGTTGTCTGATTTGATAAGCCAAAATTCCGTTCTGAACAGATCATCAGGGTTGCAGTTTGTTTCTGGGATGACATGTTCACCTGTTTCTGACTTCAGGAGGGCTTCTGTTTACGCGCGATTCGGTCAATCTGCAGTACACGACGACCACAACCCTAGTCCTTTCCATCTACTCCAAGACGCTGAAGTCTTCGAGCTCTGGTGGAATCCGCTGCAGCGCTGCAAGCTTCTCTCCGGATCAGATCATTTCGTTTACCGCATCACAGGTAGGCTACACTAGACTACTTCCACATGTTTCAGGTTTTCCCCGGATTGCACTGTTCAATATCCGACACGCTTCCAGTTTCAGGTGGATTACATCCTGGGAAAAAACCCAATGGGCATGTCCTACATGGTAGGGTTCGGCGCAAAGTTCCCGAGGCGCATTCACCACCGTGGTGCTTCCATCCCATCGATCAAGGTTCTCAACAGGAAGGTCACCTGCGAGGGGGTTCTCATCATGGTTCCCAACGAGCAACCCAAACCCGAACGTCCATGTCGGTGCGATCGTCGGTGTACCTGACGAGAATGACCAGTTCAGCGACAACAGTGGGGATTCCACGCACTCCGAGCCGGCAACGTACATCAACACAGCCTTTGTGGGTGCCTGTGCTGCAGATATGGGGCAGAAGCAATTGGTGAAGCTGGAGTCTGTGGACAACTTAGCACCAATGATATCTTACTAGAGCAGAGAGAGATGCACTCCATATATGTAAGAATAACATCCCATATGCCAAACTTCCAAGTGTGAGATTTCCTTGTAACATCTGCATTTACTTGTACCCTATATTTGCTCGTGTTCACCGTGTATAAGTCTACAAGATCATAAGAAATAAATGCAGTAACAAGTTTATACTAGCAAACTATCTCTGCTGATCCAAATATCATTCTGCAAAATCCATGTCATGTGGGGCCAGGTCTACCGCCCACACCACAAGGGCACAGCCCGGCTGGCGGCAGCCTAGGGCCCACACCCTCTTTCCTTTTGCTTGCAAGTTAGAAAAGATCCTTAAGATCAGATTATTTGGAAAGATTAGATTGAGATCCTTCCGATCTCTTTAAATAATAGATTAAGATCCTTCCGATCTCATTAGATTAGATTGAGATCCTTTCGATTTCTTTAGTTATAAAGACTCTATTTAAAGAAGAGGAGAGGATGAAATAAAGCAAGCACATTAGTATCCCTAATCTCCTTCCCCTTGCTCCTCCCGGCCTCAAGGTGCGCACCTACCTCTTGCCGTGCACCACCCCTCTCCCTCCACCCTGACTCTCGGGCGCAAGCCCGGGCCTAAACCTCCCACCTCCCACTCATACCCTATATGTTCCTTACCCGAGGCACATGACAACTTGGTATCAGATTCAGGCATTGCCCTTTCCTCCATGGCGAGCGACGGCGATGCTGTGTCTGCACAACTTGTAGCGATCTTGGCGCGGATGAAGAAACTCGACACCATTGAAGACAAGCTACAAAACTTGGAGATGGCACAACACACACAACATCAAGCCATCACCCGTCTCGAGAGCAGCCAGGCGGTCACCACCATGCCCGACGGCCCTCTCAGGGCTCCACGAGAGCCACCACTGGTTGCTTCTACCAAACACACCCCTCCTCGGTACTACAAGCTGGATTTTTCGACCTTTTGAGGCAAAAGCGATCCGCTTCCATGGATCAACCGGTGCGAACAATTCTTTCATGAGAAGCGAACCTTGGAGGAAGAAAACGTATGGCTTGCCGCCTACCACCTCATCGATGGTGCTCGACAATGGTACTATCGGTTGGAACGTGATGGCAGGACAACAAATTGGAGGCGCTTCACCGAGCTCGTCAACCTCCACTTCGGCACACCCCTGTGCAACAACCCCTTGGGGGAACTGGTGTCATGCTGGCACATGGGTACAAGCGCCAACTACCAGGTTCCTGACATTGTTCAATCGCGTCGATGACATCTTTGAACTACAACAGATCCAATTGTTCACTATGGGGCTCGGTGACCCACTACGCATCGACGTCGAGCTCCAATGTCCAAATAACTTGGAGGTAGTCATGAGCTTGGCTCGCGCCTATGAATTGCATCAGCAAGTACCAATTCCCCGCCTCGCACCGCGGGCCATCCTCACACCTACCACCCCCTGATGCCATGGGCCTCCTTAGGGATGACCACCTCCAGCACACCTCCCGTCGGCGTGCCCTCGACCGCGCTATCGGTTCCTCAGCCGATCACACGCCTGGTCACCCCCACGGCACCAATCGGTGGCCGGTATATCCACTATCTTACCATGTCTGAGATGGAGGAATGCAAGCGTCAGGGCTTCTGCTACAACTGCGATGAGAAATTCTCATGTTTCCACACATGCAAGAACCTTTTCCTCATGGAGATCGACTACGGCGTTGATGACACTAAACCACCCGAGGATCCCGAGCCTCAGATTTTCTTAATTTCCCTCGCCGGGGTACGTACCTGCGATACGATGCAGATCGCACTTTGCCTCGACAACTCGGTCCTCATTGCCCTAGTGGACTCTGGCTTGACACATAATTTTGTATCGACCGACGTCGGCCATCGCTTCAGCCTGCACTTCTTGGGCTGCGACAACCATCGGGTGGCCGTGGTGAACAACGAACAGGTCGCTTGCACGGGCATCTATCCCAACGCTGTGATCTCCATCAACAAGGAAGACTTCATCATCGACCTCTACGAAATTCCATTGGGGGGATACGACGTGTTCTCGACACTCAATGGCTGGCCATGTTGGGTCCCATCTTATGGGATTTTGGCCTTCTCACCATGGCGTTTTGGCAACACGATCACCAAGTTCAATGGAGCAGCGTTTGGGAGTTGGTGCACAATGCCAAACTCTGTCTGCGACGGCCATGACCTCTTGGATGGTCTAATCCACGAGTTCGATGACGTCTTCAATGAGCCGACTAAACTATTGCCCACGCGTACACATGACCACCATATTGACCTCCTTTCAGGTACGACGCCCGTGGTTGTCCGCCCATATCTCTATCCGGTCATCCAAAAGGACGAGATTGAACGCCAATGCAAACTCATGGAGGACCAGGGCCTCATTCGTCGTAGCATGTCCATGCTGTCTTCTCCAGTGTTGGTGTAGAAACAAGACAACTCATGGTGCTTTTGTATCGACTAACGTTCCCTAAAAAAAAGACAATCAAGGACAAGTTCTCCATACTAGTGGTGGATGAACTCATCGACAAACTCCGCGGCGCTCACCACTTCACCAAACTTGATCTCTGCTCTGGTTATCATTAGGTTCGGATGCACCCACCCGACGTAGAGAAAGCGGTGTTCCACACTCACGAACGCATCGGCCATATTCCAAGCGTTGATGAACAATGTGCTCCGACCATTTCTTTGTCAATTTGTGTTCATTTTCTTTGATGATATTTTAATCTACAACACATCATGTTCTGGGAACCTTCCTCATCTCCGGTGGTTCTCATAATTCTTCGCCAACACAAGCTCTTCCTCAGGCACAGTAAATATTCCTTCGGCGAGCCCTCCATGTCCTACTTGGGCCACATCATCTTGGCAGCTGGCATCGCCATGGATGACAAGAAGGTCTAGGTTGTCATGGCCTGGCCGTAACCCAAGACAACGTAGGCGCTGCGGCTTTCTGGGACTTGTGGGGTATTATCGCAAGTTCATTAAAGCATACGGTGCTATCACGGCACCGCTCATGCAACTCCTTAAGAAGGAAGGCTTCTTATGGTCCTTAGCGGTGCAACAAGCCTTCGAAACTCGACAACTTTGACGATGGCACCAATTTTGCAACCTTTGGATTTTTTAGCACGATCCATTGTGGAGTGCGATGCTTTTGGGACAGGCCTCGGTGCGGTCCTTCACCAAGGCAGTGGTGCCATCGCCTTCTTCAGCCGACTGATCGCCACCCATCATCACGCGCTTGCTACATATGAGCGCAAGTTGATAGGCCTGGTACAGGCAGTACGGCACTAGTGGCCCTATCTTTGGGGGCGCTTGTTCCTCATCCGGACTGACCACTACAGTTTGAAGTTTCTCTTGGATCAACACCTAGTAACCATCCCCCAACACCAGTGGGCCAGCAAGTTACTCGACTTTGATTTTTCTGTGGAATATAGATCGGGCCAGCTTAATACAGTGGCCGACACACTCTACCGCTTTGATTCAAACATTGGCATCTCCTTTGCATTATCAGCTCCACACTTCGACCTCCTTGATACCATGCACACGGCCACCTCCTCTGACCCGACTTTGGTTTCCCACTGTGACCAGATCACGGGCGGTGACCTTGATGCCCCGCGGACAATGATCGATGGCTTACTACTCTTCAACAGGTGTGTCTATGTTCCACCCAACTCGGCCCTACCCGGGGACATCCTTGCCACCGCCCATGATGCTGCGTCGTGACTTCCACACACCACAGGCCCGATTAGTGGCTCAAGACTATGTTCGGGTATGTGCGACATGCTAATGCAATAAGATGGAACACCTCTAACCCGCAGGGCTACTGTAGTTGTTGCTAGTTCCTTGTCGCGTATGGGAGGATATTTCCATGGACTTCATTGAGGGGCTTCCACGTGTGGGCGGCAAGTCCGTCATTCTCATAGTGGTGGACCACTTCTCCAAGTACGTGCACTTCATCCCTTTGGTGCATTCTTATTTGGTGGAATCATTGGCCCGTGTCTTCTTCGCCGACATAGTGCGCCTTCACCACATACCATCTTCTATTGTCTCCGATCGGGACCCCGTCTTCACTTCGACTTTTTGGCACGAACTCTTTCGGGCATCAGGTTCTCAATTACACATGAGTTCGACATTTCATCCATATTCCGATGGTCAATCCGAGGCTGTTAACAAAGTCATCGTCATTTACCTTCGATGCATGACTAGCGATCATCCTCAACAATGGGTCCGCTAGTTTCCATGGGCAGAATATCGCTACAATACATCATTTCATACCGCCCTTAAAGACACATCATTCCATGTTTATGGCCATGCGCCCCCTCGATCGGCACCTATGAAGATGGTGATGCACGTAATGTGGTTGTGGATTCCACCCTTCGAACCCACGACGATTTTCTTGCTGATGTCTAGCATCAGCTCCAGCAGGCTCAGCAGCATGACAAGCTCTATTACGATGGCAAGCATCGTCGCTTCATCTTCAACATCGGTGAATTGGTGTGGCTATGACTTCATGACCGACCGGCCGCTTCACTGGGAGATACACCTAAGGGCAAGCTTGCTCTCAGATACTATGGGCCATACCATGTGGTTTCTCAGATTGACTTCGTCGCCTATCGCATCCTCCTTCCAGCTCGTGCAAGGATCCATGATGTGTTTCATGTCGGCCTCCTCAAAAAGTTCCATGGGACTCCGCCCGATCAGCCGCCCACTCTTCTGGTCATCCTTCATGGGAAAGTGCTGCCTACATCGGACAAAGATGTTCATGTTCATCTCGCTCGGGGGTGTTCATCAAATTTTAATTCCATGGCAAGGCCAGCCGGCTTCCTTTGCCTATGGGAAGACATGGGTTCCTTTCCGCAGCGTTACCCAAATTTTCAGCTCGAGGACTAGCTATTCGTCTGGGAAAGGGGGAGATGTCATGTGGGGCCAGGTCTAACACCAACACCACAAGGGCACAGCCTGGCCAGCGACAGACTAAGGCCCACACTGATGAGAACACCACTCCTTTGGATGCAAACACCACTTCTACCACTCCTCCACCTGAGTCCATACGAGGATCAATAACAAGGGCACGAGTGTGACAATTAAATTACCAGGTGAGCTCGTTCATAGGAATGCATAATTGTTCACTAGAGAATAGATTGCTACCTAATGCTTGTCATGTTCTTTTACTTAGGAATCTGGGCATGGAGCAAGGAGGAGCTGCATAAGGCCCATCTCTTCGCCACCAAGTTGAATCAAAATGCAGTTGGGCCACGTGGACCGAATCTGATTCAAGGACCTACATGTGCTGCGAAACATTTATCTAGGGCCATGGACAATATGAGCTAGCTGAGTTGGAGTCCAATCAGGGTCGACACATGTCTCCCTATATCCTTCTCTCTTAAATATCCAGTCGTACCCTCTCTCTCTCTTTAGGTTTTGTCTCCTGCATGAGAAACCCTCATCATTGTTCTTGTGTTGGCTAGACCAACAACTGTGATTTCAAAACCTCATCAATTCAAGCATTCATCTATTATCCACAATTTCAGATTGCTTTTCATCTTGCTCTTGCTTGTTCTTCAATTGCTCGTAGGAATTGAACCTTGTGTTCAGGTCAATCGTGTTCTTGGCACGGTTCATAACGACTTAGGGTGTGGTTTAGTGATTGCTTAGCGTACTGGTCGTGTTCGATTGGTAGCCCGCATCGTCAAAGTCACCTCCACAAAAATCGTACTTATCATCTCATTGGAAGATCGAGACAAATCCCCCATCAGATGGTATCAGAGCCTTAGTTTACCGGTGAGAATTATTTTCACCTTGTCTGAAATACTTTGAGCCTTTGCAATTTTCAATTTTCGGTTTGCTGTGTTGAATTTGAGTCCATCGTCAAGTCTAGATGCTGGTCTGTTCTATTGTTGGTCTTGTTAGGTTTGTGATGGTTTAAGTTTTTGATCTCAGCTGGCTGAGCAGATGGGCTTGCTTATAGAGTCCCCTTCGGTTTGTGTTCAGATCAGTTTGACCCGTTCTTGTCAAGTGAGTTAGGTTTGGAGTCGGTTTGATATAGTTGGGAGTCCCTCGCAGTTTGTTGCAAAATTCTGATTGTTAGCTGAAATTCTTGCACAGTGTTCAGTAAAACAACCATGACTTTTGCAAACGGACTCTGTTTTGGGCATTTGAGTACTCGTTGGAAAGCTAATGAAAATGTTTGATTCACCTCGCAAGGCTTGAAAAAGTGTAAAACCCAAAAAAAGTCATTTAGGGCCTCAAAATGGCCTCCGAAGTTTTAGCACACATTTTTTCCGTTCTGTCGCCGTCCAGTTTGTGTTTTCTATTACTCCAAATAGTGTAATCCTTGTTTCTAGTCCATAATTTAGTTTGCACGTGGTCTATATTTAAAAAAAGGCAAGTAAAATAAAAGCTAAAATGTTAAAAAAAGCAAGTGCAAAAGAAAAGAGCCGCACTGATTAAAAAAACAAAAATTGCATCTTTGTAGTTTATGGCCTTCTGTGCTGTCCGTTATTGCTTACTAGGGTCGAGTTTTGGTTTGGACTACCAATTTAGGCGAGTACTTTGGAATGATTTTTCAGCTAGTGCAATTTCTGGAATTGATTATTGCTATTCCTTGCTACATATTTATCCTGTCCAAGCTCCACTTTTCTACTAACCGAACTGGTCACTCTGTACTTGCAATCGCTCTACTCATCACTTGAGTTAGGTTATCATGAACCAGCCACTGGTTGCACCACCTGTTTGCATTGGTAAGAACTTCCAAGAGCCTGGTAAGAGCTTGAGCATGTGTGACTGATACATCCCAGAACCTAGTAGTGATAGGAACCTAACATATTTTGTGAGTTTCTTGTTTGCTACTTACTAACCATGGCAGGGTCACACGATTCTACGAAGCAAGACAGTGCAGGACCCCTCACACCTCGTGCGAGAGGGATCATACAACACTTTAAGCGCTTGCTCAACGGGCATGGCTTTAAGATTAACCAAGCTTTGGATCAAGTCAACGACAACCTCGCGGCGCTCCGCACACGCGTTGAACACCTCGAGCAAGTAATGTTAGCTGTGGCCAATGATGAGCCAAGGGTGGAGGGCCCTCCTCCTCGCCATGCACCACCCCCTGTTCGCATTTTGACGAATGAGGAGGAAGATTATGTCACTGATACGGAACTTCAGGGTTCAAAAGACCGAGATCGCCTTCGACTACGCCATAATTGATGAGGTATGGGTAGAAATCAACTTGAGGTACGTGATGATGTATTAACTAAGATTAAGTTTACAATTCCATCCTTTGTTGGTAAATATGACCCTGATGCATATTTAGATTGGGAATTAGCTATAGATCAGAAATTTGCATGCTATGATTTTCCTGAGGATAAAAGAATTAGGGCTGCTACTAGTGAATTTATAGAATTTGCATCTGTTTGGTGGAAGGAATATTGTAGGCTAGGAAACGTACCTACAACTTGGGATGCTATGAAGAGAGTCATGAGAGCTAAATTTGTTCCTTCATATTATTCATGTGACTTGTTAAATAAATTGCAACGCTTAAAACAAGACAATGGCAGTGTAGAGGATCACTTTCAAGAACTGCAAATTGGTTTATTGCGTTGAGGTTTAGAAGAAATCGAAGAAGCTAAAATAGCTAGATTTTTAGGAGGGCTTAACTGTGAGATTCAGGACGTTCTTGATTACAAAGAATACAATAATATCACTTGTTTGTTTCATCTTGCTTGTAAAGATGAAAGGGAAGTGCAGGGAAGGCAATCCAGGACAGGAGTGAATTTTGCATGTTCGTCATCATCCAGGCCGAGCCAGATGCACAACAAGGCACCACCTACTAGTGTTGACCGAGCCCCACCGCTTTCCAGCTTTGGGCACCCTACTGCTCCTTCCACACCTTCACGTGCTTCCAAAACAAACAAGGCAGCTATGGTGCAAGCACCTGCAAAAAGTGCTTCTTCAATTACTTCTGCAGGGAGAACAAGAGATGTGCAATACCACAAATGCAAAGGATTTGGACACTTCTAGTGTGATTATCCATGTCAGCGAGCCCTCATTGTGAAAGATAATGGTGAGTACACTTCTGCTAGTGAAATTGATGAAGATTATGCTTTGGTTGCAAATAACCCTACAGGTGATAATTCTAAAACTGATGATGAACAAGAAGATCATTTGGGTGCTAAAATTTCTGATACGTACACGAGCCTCATTGTGAACCTTGTGCTAAGTACTCAAATGGAGAGTGCCGAACAACATCAATGCCATAATTTGTTCCAAACAAAGTTCGTCATTAAAGAGCGTTCATATCGAGTCATTATTGATGGAGGGAGTTGCAACAATCTTGCTAGCATGGATATGGTCGAGAAGCTTGGCTTGATCACAAATAAGCACCCCCCGTCCTTACTATATTTAATGGTTCAACTCATGTGGTAAGTTGAAGGTAACAAGAGTTATGAGAGTATATTTTCCCCTTGATTCATATCATGATTATGGTTGAGTGTGATGTTGTACCTATGCAAGCATGCTCATTATGGTTAGGTAAACCATGGTAATATGATAGAGATTCAGTACATCATAGTAGAACTAATTAATACACTCTCATGCATAAGGGCAAGAAAATTGTTTTGCTTCCAATGACTCCTAATGCTATTTTAAAAGATGAATTAGAAAGAGATGAACGTGAAAATAAGGAGAAAACTAAAAAGAAAATCAAATTGTAGCTCAAGAGTGCTTTCCATCTAAAAAGAAAAAAAACAAAGATTCTAGCGCTAGGAAAAATGAAATTAAATTGAAAGGTGTTGTTTTGCTTGCTACTAAATCTAATTTTGTCGAGTTGGAAGTGAATAATTCCGAATGCAATGCTTTGATATGCAAAGATGCAATGTTCTCATTTGAGGATATGTCTACTTCTTTGCCTCATGCAGTCACTAACCTTCTGCAAGAGTATGAGTATGTGTTCCCAACTGAAATACCCCTAGGACTGCCACCAATTAGAGGAATTGAGCATCAAATTGACTTAATCTCAGGAGCTTCTATGTCAAACCGTGCAGCCTATAGGACTAATCCGAGGAGACTAAGGAAATTCAATGTCAAGTGCAAGACTTGCTTAACAAAGAGTATGCTCGAGAAAGCCTTAGTCTATGTGTTGTTCATGTTATTTTAGTTCCTAAGGGTTCTTAGTGATATGTGTAGATTGTAGAGCCATAAACAATATAATTGTTCGATATCATCATTCTATTCCTAAGTTAGATGATATGCTTGATGAATTAAGTGACTCTATTGTCTTTTCTAAAGTAGACTTGTGTAGTGATTACCACCAAATTAGAATGAAACTTGGAGATGAATGGAAGACAACGTTTACAAATAATTAAATTTAGGTTGTATGAATAGTTAGTGATGCCTTTTGGTTTAATTAATGCACCTAGTACATTCATACGATTAATGAATGAAGTTTTACGTACTTTCATTGGAAAATTTGTGGTGGTATATTTTGATGATATCCTGATTTATAGCAAGTCACTTAGTGAGCATCTTGATCATTTACATGCTATCTTTAATGTTTTGAGAGATGCACGCTTATTTGGTAACGTCGAAAAGTGTACCTTTTAACCGATCGAGTTGGTTTTCTTGGCTATGTTGTGACACCGCAGGGAATTGAGGTTGACGAAGCCAAGATTGAAGCTATTAAGAGCTGGCCAACCCCTACTTCGGTCACAGAAGTGCGGAGTTTCCATGGACTTGCTGGTTTCTATCGCCGCTTTATGAAATATTTTAGTACCGTTGCCGCACCATTGAATGAATTGACGAAGAAAGGTGTCCTTTTCAAGTGGGGACTAGCAAAAGAAGATGCTTTTAACCTTCTCAAAGAGAAGCTCACAAATGCACCATTCCTCCAACTTCTAGATTTTGGTAAGACTTTTGAACTTGTGTGTGATGCTAGCAGAGTTGGAATTGGTGGTGTATTAATTCAAGAAGGTAAACATATTGCTTACTTCAGTGAGAAATTAAGTGGGTCTAGTTTGAACTATTCAACTTATGATAAAAAATTATATGTTTTAGTTCGACCTTTAGAAACATGGTAGCATTATTTATGGCCCAAATAGTTTGTTATTCATTCTAATCATGCATCACTCAAATATATTAGAAGTCAAGCAAAACTGAATCGTAGACATGCAAAGTGGGTTGAATTTATTGAAACTTTTCCTTATGTTATTAAACACAAGAAAGGGAAAGAGAATGTGATAGCTGATGCATTGTCTAGGAGATATACTATGTTGTCTCAACTTGATTATAGAATTTTTGGATTAGAGACAATCAAAGAACTTTATGCTAATGATGCTGAATTTAAAGATGCTATGTCCAATTGCGTAGATGGAAAAAGCTAGAATAAATTTGTGTTCAATGATGGTTTCTTGTTTAGAGCTAACAAGCTATGCATTCCAGCTAGCTCTATTCATCTTTTGTTGTTACATGAGGTGCATGGAGGAGGATTGATGGGACACTTTGCTATAAAAAGACAGAGCACATCCTGACTGAACATTTCTTTTGGTCAAAGATGATGAAGGATCGGTTATGGCGACTAGAGGGGGGGGGGGAGGGGTTGAATAGGCGCAAATTAAATTTCTCCCACTCATTCATATCTACTTAGGGTTCATCCAACTCTACCCCTTGCCTAGAATACCCCTCTTGACTAGGTACAATTACATCAATGCCCTTATGTTGATTTTGGTCAACATAAGCCACCTAGAGCTACCACACTGCTCCACCTTGACGATCTTTGCTCCTCGTTGACTTGTTATGTCCCTGCCTTGTGTCTCGAGCTTTGAACACCCTCGGAACGCCTCGCTGACACTTGGACACTGCCAAGTCACCCTGAGCCGATGCACGGACCCGTCTTCATGACTGGACTTGATCCCCGATTATCTCCTCGACCACCATGATCGTTCTCGATGCCAAGCTCTCCAAGCTTGCTCCCGATCTCACGTCGATGATCATCCAACCCATCAAGTCAACCTGCAGTCAACAAAGACGAAGAAATCGTTTCTTTGGCACAAACGCCGTGTACTTGACCATCATTAGTGAAAACATGCATCATAACATCCCATGCAACCTAGGTGAAACTCAAAACTTGACTTCGCAAACTTTAACAACTATCGAACCTCAATCAATAAGTCCCAAATACTGTCAAATATTCATCACAACATAGAGAGGGTCTCCACATGGTCTCTCAATCTCCCCCTTGATGAATATGTTGACAAACCACATCAAAATGCAAATTGAAGGTTTTAAAAGAAAAGAAGTTTGCAAAGAGACTAACTTGGTCCAGAAATGAAGAAAGAAAATCATGACCAAGTTGCCAAAATAGAAGGGAGCTCAACACTAGGGAAAAAAACTTTTCTCAAAAGCTCCAAAGACATTAGGCTAAAAAAAGATCAAATGAAGAAGATGATAAGCAAAAGACCTAAACTTCTTTTGAAAATCATTTTGATGCACATTTAGGCTCAATTATGGTTGAGATTAGCATTAAGTCAATTTTTTAAATTTTTTATTTTCAGCCTAATTAGCATGTATTTTGCCTACATTTCTCTCCCTCTTTGTCAATGTAGTCATCAAGAGACTAGTTAATACCAATGAGCGCAAAAGAGAGCATGTATGCATGAAATGCATGGGAATGCAAACCTAAAGAGCTTTGTATATTATTCGACATGAATATGAAGCTTAAAGTATTACACCAAGCCACCTCAATTTAGAACTTGCTAAACTAGTTCATGACCAAATATATAGCATAAAGCAAGCACTAGCTAGCAAGATAATCAATTTGCACAAATTAAGGCCAAGTTTTGCATGATTACACAAGTAGCAAGTTCTTAGCATAATTTCAACTAAAAATACATAGCCATATCCAAGAAGCAAGGAAAAACCTAGAGTTCAACCTAGTCAACACTTTGGCGTGCTCCATGTTCATGAAAGAACCTAAAGCTCATTTTATTTCATATTTTTGTTTGCAAGGTGGGATCGAATCACATCTTTTGCAAGGTGGGATTGAACCACATCTTTTGCAATTTTCAATATTTTTTATTTTTTTGGTCAGGTTGGCCTCATATCTTTTCAATAGTCATTTTTTTATTTTTTTGGTGAGGTTGGCCTCACATCTTTTCAATGTTAATTTTTTTAATTTTTTTGGTGAGGTTGACCTCACATCTTTTTCTGTGAGCAAATATACACAAGGTTCAAACATGATTCAAAATAGCGCAAGCCCAAGTTGCTCTGGGGACTCATAGAAATTCAGATTATCTAAAGACATGACATAAGTATTAAGAGTAAAAAAAAGCATGTGAAAGCTACAAGTTTCATCAAGTTTTCAATAAAGCCCATGTTATCATTTAAATTTCAGCAAGCATTGATAAGCTAAATGTCACATATCTAGGCATGAACAAGCTAGCAAAGTATTTCATTATGATACCAAGGTGTGAATGATATGAAACAAGATTTCAATGTGAATAATAGACAAAGCTCCTTATCATCTAAATGAGTATATAACATATGCCTACATGATATGCATGATAAACAAAATAAAGATCCAAGCTCCCCCTCAACAAGTGAATCAATTTCAGAGATATTTTGGTTTAGGTTGAGTTATGTCAAAATTGAGCGCAGGAAAAATTCAAATGAACTCTCCCTGAACCAAAGCTATAAGTAAGAGAGAAGAAGCTTGAAAACAAAGAAAAATGGGCAAACAAAAAGCATAGACATGATAGTGGAATTACTATGGCTCAGACTCGCTCTCATCCACCCCATATGATTCTAGGACTAGCTGATCATCTAAACACAAGGGAGTAAACACGTTCCCTGTCTACCCAGGGGGCCCAACACCTGTTAGACATATAAGAAGTGAGTGAACTCAACCTAGTGAGAAGAGAGCAACTAATAAGCAGCATCCTAAAGCCACAAGATGAGAGGAAGAAGTCTAAATTGCCTAGTAAGCTCCCTCTTAAAGTAAGCCATAAGGACACACAACCCCAAGCTCTCCCCGCAAAGCCGTGAACCTCGAGCAATCTAAAGGCTTGGTGAAAATGATAGCTATCTGGTGGTCACTCTCGACAAACTGCACCACTATGTTATCCTTCTCCATATGGTCTCTAAGGAAATGATACCAATAAAATACAAGCCAAACATCTCCCTTCCCAGCTCGACGAACCTGAGTCAGTGAGAAGTAAACATCGATGGCTCAGTACTAGGGTAAATAAGTGCAGATCTAGGAACTCAGTACTGAGTCACACGACGAGCAGAAAAACCAGTCAAAGAAACAAAAGACTGACCTCTAGCATCACTACGCAACTCACCTCTAATAAAACTAGAAGATATAGAACCAGAAATCGAACCTCTGCTTGGTCTGACCGCCATTGAAGGGCTGGTCTGACTTCTCCTCCAACGCTTGACGAGCCAATCAGGAGCAAAAGCAGTATACTCATCACGCCGTGGATAGCTACCTCAACTAGGAAAACGAGGTCTATCCTCAGGACGGTGAAAACCCTGACCAAGAGCAACTCGAGAACCAAAACCAAGTCCTCGACGTTGCCCAAAACCAAAAGAGTCATAAGAGCCAACGACAACCCTAGACCTCGTGTTGGTCTTAGGAGCACTCCGAGTCTGGGGCTGACCATGAATACCCCCAAGAGCACGAACACGATCATGTTGCTTGACCTTAGCACGCCTAAAGCAGAACTCAAATAGATGTCCATCCTTCTGATAGAAGGTGCAATGATACTTCACCTTTTGTGAGGTCGAAGCAGGAGGTGCAATCTTACTATCAGAAATCCCCAGGGCAAAACCTGTAGACTCAAACACGGTCTTCCTAGACTCAGGTGCAACCTCGATCATGCCTTTCTTTACAGCTCTAACGACTGCAGGTGGATGTTTCCTCACATCCTCCAGAAAATTATATCCTAGACCTTGATTGAACTTGTAAATCTTGGATTTGTCCAGAATAAGGTTAAGCTTTTTTTTTTTTTGCCTCCGACAAATTTTTCAAGAGTGCTCATGAGGTACTCACACTCCTGAAAGAGGGAAGCACAGGAAGAACATGGGGAAGAAGAAGATGAAGATCCAGATGGAGAAGATCGAATAGCACGTGCATATCTCTCCCTATGTACGGCCTCCTCAAGCTTGAGGGCTTTGCAAGACACACACGGGTAGTCCTAACCCTAGCCACCTGGGCCTCAAATCTTTTCCTAAAGGTCTGATGCATTTCATCAATTTCCTCCTCCAATTCAGCACAGAACATGCAAATAGGTCGTGGCTTCTCTAGTAGGTCATTAGTTAGCATCACACATTTTTCATCCAAAGCAATCAATTCAAATTTTAGTTTTTCACAATTATTGCATGGTAAGCTATCAGGAGTCTTAGAAGCGTATTGAGCCATTTTCTTATCATGATCACAAATGTATTGAAGTTTCTTAGACATAGATTCAAGTTCAGTAGTCAACTTAGGACAATTAGCACAAGAAGCAGCAGGCTCACACAAAGCAGCATACATTTCAGCAATTTTCTGATCTGCCTTCTTCAATTTTTTGTTCAAGTTGGTACAATTATCACAAGTTTCAGGTAGACCAAGGAGCATGGTATACACTTCTCTAACAACATTGTTCTTAACCTCACATGAGGTGCAAGCAATAGTCTCAATAGCAACAACATCAACAATAGCAGAACATGACTGACAAGGAGCATCTCTAGCATTCTCTAATTCAGCAAGCAGACTAACATTCTCCACCTTAAGCTTATCAAGCTCAGAAATCACACTATCATGAGAGCTCCTTAATTTCTCCATATCTCCAAGCAAAGAAGAACATACATCACAATCAACATCATCACGGGATGAAACGGATCTAAGTGAAGCAAGCTCCCGTGACAAACTGTCTACCTCCTTCTCCAAATCACCACACTTAGCCCTAGACCTAGCATAGAACCTTCCTAGCATAAGAAACACATCATTAAGCTGGTTGTAGGAGGGGCCTACCTCATCGGAGTCGCTGTAGAGATCATCATCGCTGATGCTGTTTGCGTTAGCCATGAAGCACATCCCGGTGAAGTCGTTGTCGTCCTTGGTGTTCTTTTGCAGATCATCCTCGCCATCATCGTCGCTCCAGCCCTCCATGTCGTTGAAGTCGAAGTTGTCGAAGGCGGTGAGGACGCGATGGAAGAGCTTCTTCGCCTTGCCAAAATTGCGATACTTCTTCTCCTTGCTTTGATCATGAGCTGGAGGCTTCTTGTTGCGGTTCTTGTTGGTATGGTCGTTCTTGCTCGCACCGCCGTAGTCGTTCTTGCCCTTCTCTAGCTTGGGGCAATTTTCCCGAATGTGGTTAGGACCACCACACTCAAAGCATATCACCGTACCTCCTCTCTTTCTCTCTCTAACCCTCTTGTATGCATGTGAGAATTTTCTGGCTAAGAGGGTAAGTCATTCTCTGGAAACTGCTCAAACTGATCATCACTCATCTCGCATAAAGCAGACAAAGAAAAACCAGAAGCACTTTCAGAAGATGGTCCAGAAGTAGCTGTGGGATTGGTGACCAAAGCCATCGACTGAGACTTCGCCTTACGAGAGACGACATCAATCTCATGAGTCTTGAGGCGTGAGTATAGCGCGTCAAGACTCAAGGTTGACAAATCAGTCGTATCCTTGATGGTGGTCACTTTCATCTCCCAAACTCTAAGATCCAAAGTAGCAAGCATTTGTCGAGCATTATCCGAGTCTGGGTATGTGAGACCAACAGCTCAGAGGTTGCTCAAAATCTTGTGAAATCTACTAAAACACTCATCCAAAGACTCACTAGCATGCATTTCAAATTTGTTGTACTCTCTTTTGTATTGATCCTGTCAAACAGTCTTGATCTGGGTGGTGCCCTCATGGTATGCATCGAGGGTCACCCAGATGTCGTATGCCGATGACAAGTGAGAAATCCGATCAAACTCATTCCGGCTAAGCCCTTGAATGATGATATTCATTGCCTTAGCATTTGCCTCAACATCTGGAGTATTTGGAGCATTGATGTTTTCATCGATAGGAATCATAAATCGAGTCTTAACCTTTTTCCAAATAGAATAACCTTGTGCCTGAATATACGACTCCATCATACTCTTCCAAAAGGGATAGTCGACCCCATTGAAGATAGGAGGCTTGGTGGAATACCCGTCCATCGCCATAGCTCAAAGATCGGTCAAGATCTAGAAAGAGCAAAACCGAGCTCTGATACTAATTGAAGGATCGGTTATGGCGACTAGAGGGGGGGGGGGGTGAATAGGCGCAAATTAAATTTCTCCTACTCATTCATATCCACTTAGGGTTCAGCCAACTCTACCCCTTGCCTAGAATACCCCTCTTGACTAGGTACAATTACATCAATGCCCTTATGTTGATTTTGGTCAACATAAGCCACCAAGAGCTACCACGCTGCTCCACCTTGACGGTCTTTGCTCCTCATTGACTTGTCATGTCTTCGCCTTGTGTCTCGAGCTCCAAACACCCTTGGAACACCTCGCCGACACTTGGACACTGCCAAGTCACCTTGAGCCGATGCACGGACCCGTCTCATGCCATCTTCATGAATACTCCATCTTCATGACTGGACTTGATCCCCGATTATCTCCTTGACCACCATGATCGTTCTGGACGCCAAGCTCGCCAAGCTTGCTCCCGATTCCATGTCGATGATCATCCAACCCATCAAGTCAACCTGCAGTCAACAAAGACAAAGAAATTGTTTCCTTGGCACAAGCGCCGCGCACTTGACCATCATTAGTGAAAACATGCATCATAACATCCCATACAACCTAGGTGAAACTCAAAACTTGACTTGATAAACTTTAACAACTATCGAACCTCCATTAATAAGTCCCAAATACTGTCAAATATTCATCACAACATGGAGAGGGTATCCACATGGTCTCTCAGATGAGGTGCGACATCGAGTGCTATGTTGCACGCTGCACTACATGCCAAAACGCTATGTCACGACTGAATCCACATGGTTTATGTATGCCTCTTCCTGTTCTTAGTGATTCTTGGGAGGATATTTTTAGAATTTTTTTAAATAATCCATTTTTTATTTCAAATTACAAATTTATTCCAGCGATTTTTTTTTCAGAACTAGCCTCCTGTCACCGAACCATTGGGCTACTGGATCCAGTCGCCCAACGGTAAAGCGATAGCTATGCAGTCGCCGAACCGTTGTTTAATGCTATCGCTGCACCGTTTGGCGATAAGACCCTCCAGTCGTCGAATGGTAGGGTGACTGGAGGGCTATTTAAAGGCGCACGTGTCTCGCCACCACGGCCGAGCGACAGAAAGAAGAAAGCGAAGCGCGATAGGAAAGAAAGGAAGAAGAGGAGAGGAAAGAAAGGGAAGAAGAGGAGAGGGGAAGAAGAAGAGGAGAGTAGAGGGAGAGGGAGAGGAGGGTGAAGAAGAAGAGGAGAGGAGATTTGTCTGTGAGGTGATTTTTTTTTAATCTTGTAGTGTATTTTTTAGTAACTAAATAGTTTGTGTAGTTAAAATAGTAGTATAAGTAGTACCTGAAGGAAATTTTAGTTTGAGCGACAGTCGCCTACCGGTTGGGCGACAGAACGTGTCGTCTGACCATTGGTCGACTTCATCTCTGTCGCCCAATGGTGCAGCTACCAAATTGGTATCGCTTTACCGTTGGGTGGCTGGATCCAGTAGCCCAACGGTTTGGCGATAGGAGGCTAGTTCTGCAAAAAAAACTTCGTTGGAATAAATTTGTAATTTGGAATAAAAAATAGATTATTTTTAAAAATGATATTTTTATGGACTTTATTTTAGGACTACCTAGAACAAAGAGGGGGACTAATAGTATTTTTGTTGTAGTGGATAGATTTTCTAAGATGGCACATTTTATTCCCTATCATAAGAGCGATGATGCTACACATGTTGCTAATTAATTTTTTAGAGAGGTCGTTCAACTACATGGCGTGCCAAACACAATTGTTTCAGATCGTGATGCAAAGTTTTTGAGTCACTTTTGGCAAACCTTATAGGGAAAGCTTGGGACGATGCTGTTGTTTTCTACTACATGTCATCTCCAAACTGACGGTCAAACGGAGGTCGTCAACCGCACGTTGTCAACCATATTGAGGGTTGTTTTGAAGAAGAATGTGAAGATGTGGGAAGAATATTTACCTCATGTTGAGTTTGCTTACAACCGATCGCTGCATTCAACCACAAAGATGAGCCCTTTGCAAGTTGTGTATGGTTTTTAATCGTCATGCTCCAATTGATTTATTACCTCTACCGACTTCGAAAACAGTAAATTTAGATGCTAAGGTACATACTGAATTCATTCTAAAACCGCATGAGACCACAAAAAAAAACACAAAGCGAATGAATGAGAAATATAGAGTTGCTGGAAGTTAGGGAAGGAAAGAATTAACCTTTGAACCTGGTGATCTTGTATGGTTGCATTTAAGAAAAGATACATTTCTTGATTTGTGCAAGTTTAAGCTGACGCTAAGAGCTGATGGCCCATTTAAAGTGCTTGAAAGAATTAATGGTAATGCATATAAGCTTGATCTGCCTGTAGGTTTTGCGGTAAGTCCCACATTTAACATTGCAGATTCAAAGCCTTACTTCGGTGAAGAAGATGACCTTGAGTCGAGGATGACTCCAATTCAAGAGGGGGAGGATGATGAGGACATCACTCCTTTGGATGCAAACACCACTTCTACCACTCATCCACCTAAGTCCATACAAGGATCAATTACAAGGGCACAAGTGTGACAATTAAATTACTAGGTAAGCTTGTTCCTAGGAAGGCATAATTGTTCACTGGAGAATAGATTGCTACCTAATGCTTGTCATGTTCTTTTACTTAGGAATCTGGGCATGAAGCAAGGAGGAGCTACACAAGGCCCATCTCTTAGCCACATCTCTTGGCCATCAAGTTGAATCGGAATGAAGTTGGGCCACGTGGACCGAATCTAATTCAAGGACCTACATGTGCTACGCCATATTTATCTAGGGCCATGGGCCATGTAAACCAGCCGAGTTGGAGTCCAATTAGGGTCGGCGCACTTCTCCCCATCTCTTTCTCTCTTAAATATCCAGCCACACCCTCTCTCTCCTTAGGTTTTGTTTAGATTGGTTTTGTCTCCTACGTGAGAAACCCTTGTCATTGTTCTTGTGTCGGCTAGACCAATAACTGTGATTTCAAAACCTCATCAATTCAAGCATTCATCTATTATCCGCAATTTCAGATTGCTTTTCATCTCGCTCTTGCTTGTTCTTCAATTGCTCGTAGGAATTGAACCTCATGTTCAGGTCAACCGCATTCTTGGCATGGTTGATCACAACTTTGGGTGTGGTTTAGCGATTGCTTGGTGTGCTGGTGATGTTCGATTGGTAGCCTACGTTGTCAAAGTCACCTCCACAAAAATTGTAGTTATCATCTCATTGCAAGATCAGGACAAATCCCCCATCACACACCCTCTGTTCTTTTGCTTGCAAGTTAGAAAAGATCCTTAAGATCAGATTGTTTGGAAAGATTAGATTGAGATCCTTTCGATCTCTTTAAAGAATAGATTGAAATCCTTCCAATCTCTTTATATTAGATTGAGATCCTTCCGATATCTTTAATTTTAAAGACTCTCTATTTAAAGGAGAGGAGAGGATGAAATAAAGAAAGTAGATTAGTATCCCTAATGTCCTTCTCCCCTTGCTCCTCGCGGTCTCTAGGTGTCGGACCCTAGACATTCAATACCCGAAACCCTCGTGTGTGTGTGTGTACCATATTGGTCCCATGATTAGCGGCTAGTACACACATCCACAACATTGGCATATACATCCTTACACAATTACATACAACATGAAACAAGTATGGAGCTTAACTTAAATGTTTACATAGTTTACATTACACGGCCGACCGGCCAAATAAAAGATCAAGTATCAGAAGTAGCAGCAAAAACATAGTAATTTAAATACAAAGTCCAGCGGTGTGCCCATCCAAACCCTCAAAGAACCGACAAGGACAAGACACTAGAAACACCCGTCCCCGTACCCCCAGTACTGGGAGCAAAGAAGGTGACATCCGGAATCACCTCATCCTCGTCCTCTAAACAATAATTTAAGTAAGATTGAGTACATTGCGTACTCAGCAAGACTTGTAGTGTATGACAAAAATAATATAAATGTATGACTAACAAGAGATGAGGCTCTATGCTACAAGTTATTTTAAGCATTTTACAAATTTTATTTGCAATATCAATACGTAGTATTTTGCAACGGAAGTTTAAAGAACAGTTAACTAATGAAGGAAACAAGTATATAAATAATAAATCACAACCCTCCTCGGCTATGATCACCATTTCTTTCTCAACCATAGACATGTCACTCAAGTTAAACAGCGTCAAACCATCCCATTATTTCCCCGACAAAACTGTTTTTCCAAAAGTAGAGACTATACCCGATGAGGCGGCACTAAGCATGCTCATGACCGCGAGCATGACTATTTAAATAGATTTACACTATGCAGATATGTACAATTTTACCCACATTACATGAGTTCTCTAGTTTATCCAGCATTCGTCGATACCATCACACACAACATGATAGTATGCAGTCTAGAGTCCATATCGAAGCCTTTACATCACCTAGTCCTAACCTTGCACTAGCCCGGCGAATGAAAACCCTCACTTCGATCTCGGGTACCCTCGCCAAAGTGAGGCATTCACCATTGTATCGAAAGACTTTGGTCCCAATGCCTTGGTGAAGGGAGCTCCTTCGAGCAAGCCTACTACTACTGCGGCCTACCAACTTTAAAGGCTAGTTTTCGATGATTTAATTAGCTAATGTCATC
This sequence comes from Ampelocalamus luodianensis, assembly GCA_036346255.1. Taxonomy (NCBI): domain Eukaryota; kingdom Viridiplantae; phylum Streptophyta; class Magnoliopsida; order Poales; family Poaceae; genus Ampelocalamus; species Ampelocalamus luodianensis. The sequence continues at coordinate 24,413,613 of CM070632.1, read as the reverse complement.
CCAGACCAGCAGATGTGGTAGTATGCTTAGGCTTAGATATGATTCACCAACGTTCGGTCCTTAATTGACCTAGACAAGGATATCCCCCTATCTATATGCGAGAAACCCTCTCACATTCATCAGTTCACATTATAACTTGCCCACGTCGTAATCTAAGTTTTTTTATCTTTATTTTTATACAAAATTAACAAAGGCACCCCTTTGGACCATCATTTCAAAATCTCCCAAATTTATATTCAGCATTTCATCCATTTTTAAAATTTGGTAAAACTAGAGCTCGGTTAAGCATTTATGTGATATTCGCACTCGAAATACCCAAATCGACATCATCTATTGCGTAAACCATATCCTAAAGACTACAATATTAAGGATACCAATATTTCAAGGAGGATCATGCATTAAATAGGAATTTAACTACCAATACCCGCAAATATAGCAATTTTTACTCAAACATACACGCATGCATAATAGAATTTGCAAAACAAATACAGTAATTAAAATAATGGGATCAACATAGTCAAGGGGGTGCTTGCCTTGCTTTAGTACCTTTGAGTACGAGGATGGAGGTTTATCAAAAATTTCGTTCGCATTGTCAACGTCTATTAAAAAAGAGCCGAGAGCAAACTATAAATAGTAAAATAATTTTAACAGCAACAAAATCCAAATATTTTTGTATATTCAGACAGAGCATGATTTTAGATGAATTTAGAAAAAGTATCCATTCAATTTGGAGTTCATATGCAAAAGTTATTAATGTTTTAAATTTGCTCAGTTTCAAAAATCCTAAAAATAAATAATAGGGTGACGTCGAATGCATATTTCTATGAGGTTTACATTTTCCAAGAGAGAAAACATATTTTTCTCTGAACTGAAGGTGGCTTTTCTCATTTCTACATTTTTTTGGATTTTATTAAGTTACATTGTGGGCCCTACTTGTAAGTGACTCATATTTTATTTCTTGATTTTATTTAAAAAACAGTGGCGGTCCCACATGTCATGGACTCGATATCTATTAACTAAATGATTAAATCTTAATTTGATTTAACCTACTAACAGCTAGGTCAACATGTCAGTCTCTCGGTTTTAAAACTGGGAATAGTTAATGGTTCCACATGTCAGCGACTCATATACTAAATTCGTTTTAAATTAGATTTCTGTTAAACTTTTTGACCGGCCCCACTTGTCATACCCTCACTACACATAACCATTGTCATTTAGCACTAATCCTATCCTAACCTTGTGGGCCCTACCAGTCAGAGAGAGGGGGAAGGAAAGGAAGTAGGGCACACACGGCTGAGAGGGAAGGTGGGCTCTCTAGTGGCGAGGCAGGCGTGGAAAAGCCCGAGGGAGCCCAGGACTAGAGAGATGGTGTCACGATGATGACATGGGTGGTGGAGATGGCCAGAGAGGTGGATGAAGACGACGGCACGATGGTGAGAAGCGGCGGGAAGCCTCGGGTCCAACATGGCTTTGGCGCTAGGGGCAAAAGTAGTAGGATTTGAAGCTCAAATTGGGCTCAGGGTGCCATCGCATTGCTAACGGTCGTGGCCCGGGGACCTAGGCTCACCTAAGGCAAGCCGATGGTGATGTCCTACGGCGGTGCCATAGGCTTCACTAGCGATTTTGGCATAAACACCCAAAACTACCCAAATTAAAGGATGTTTATGCTCCAGTAGCTTACCCCAATCACGAGGAAGGTGTCAATGAGGTCGGGAAGGTCCAAGGCGGCTGGTCTCGGTGAACAGAGGCGGCGGTGGTAAGCTCCACGGTGACAGGTCTTCTTGGTGGAAATCAACTGAAATGAAGCACATGCACAACTTCAGGGGGACTTTGAGATAGGGAAATCGACCTTGGTGGGGTTGAGAACTCACCGGAGAAGAGTTGGCGTTGATGGCGACGGCAGTAATAGGGAGGTCCATGGTGACAACTCAATGTGGGCAACAATAGCTGAAATAGACCAGACGAGTGGGGTCAATAAGGTGAGGCAATGCTAAAACCGGGCACGGAGTGACCAGGGACTCACCTGGCTTGGAGATCTCCTGCTACTACCGTAGCACCGGAGATAGAGAAGAAGACTCGATTGAGGAGCTACAATGCACTGGGTGGACAGAGAAGTGAGGAGTTGAGTGAGTGAGCAAAATGGCATAGAATGAGGCGCATGTTGAGGGCTTGGCTCACCGGGACACACTTGAGCTTCGGCGGAGTGCACACACCGGAGCTCGAGATGACGATGTGTTCTGGGCGATATGGCGGTTGAAACTTATCGGCAAAGGAGAAAATGGAAATGACAATGGTGGATTAGGGTTTTGGCATAGACAGAGGGTCATCAAGTAGCGAGATGAGGACGAGATGGTCACAGGATGTCGTAGGCGGGCTCGGGTTTTCGCGAGTTTCTCGCGTGGCGACGAGACCCAGGAGGAGCAGGTGAGACGGGCGACTTCGATCATCTCCTGTGGGCGCTCGAGGATAATGGCAGTGGCGACATGGGCTAGCAGCTCTGGCGTGCTATAGAGCGAAGGTGACGGTTGCAAGAGGTGGAAGAAAGAGTCTAACGTGCGGGCCCGACACGTCAGTGAAAGGGGAGCGAGGCGCTAGCGCGGGCTGCAACGGCGCGAGAGCATATGGGCCGCGACATTTTCGGCCCATTGCTCGGTAGGAATTCAAATCAAGTTTTGAATTTTCAAACTGGCTGAAAGGTTTCTAAATTTTTATACTTAACAAATGGGCTTCAAAATTTATGAAATTTTTTGTGGACGCTCTTGACACAGTATAGTTTATTGTATATTTTTTTTCAAAATTTTATGTTGTTTGAATGTAATTTCAATATTTGATTTATGCAAACTTCAAAAACATACTCAAAATATCTTTCCCACATATAAACATGATAAAATTTATTTTCTCACTTATTTCTAATACACTTCCCCAAAATTGAGATTTTTAGAATGTTACACGAGGCGCACACGCCGCTTCTCTTGCCATGCGCTGCCCCTCTCCCTCCACCACGGCTCCGAACGCAAGCGCAGGCCTAAACCTCCCACCTCCCACTCATACCCTATACGTTCCTTCCCCGAGGCACGTGACAATCCAGCACAAATATTACATCCAGGAACTTCACATTTTTCACTAATCTCTTTTCAATTTGATCCAATGAATTGTTATATACAAATGTGCATTGACAGTATTCCAGTTATAGCTGGACAAAACTGAAACAGAAAATGGATTTTTATTTTTCTTTACACTGCCACTTATAGTGTGTTGTTAAACTTCCTTCTTCCCCCCTTTTCCCTGTGTCAAAATGGACCATTAAATTGGTCGATCCAGGAACCAGCCAAAGATGCCCAGTTCACAGCGGTGCCCACAAGAAGCCCCCAGAACCAAAGATCCACTGCGAGAACTGAAGAAAAGATGAGCAGAGCAAGTGTCTCGTATCTATTCAAAGGCCACCCTGAAACCTCAGCCATTGTCTTAAAGAATGGAAGGGATTTGCTATCTAGCTCCCGGCTTCTTATTGACCATGCTGTGACCCACTGCACGTCAGCTGGGGTCATATCGAGCTCTTCTCGAAGACGTCTTCCCAGGTCTGGCATATGCCCACCACCATATAGGACTGCTATTCTCTTGTACCCTCGGTTTATCACATCCTTTAACTTCTCAGTGGCAACCCTGTTCCTCTCCCCAATTATAACAGACTTTTCCTCAATGGGTGCAGTCATAGCTGTGAAACTACAAAATATAGAATAAGAATTAGTTCAGGTTCATCAATGCATAACTTGTATTACTGGTTTGAAAGTACTCACTCAGAGGTCAATTGCTTAGCCAGGAAAATCTTCAGTGCAGCTCCCACATCTAGCTTGGATAATGCTTCGAGCTCAGGATATCCATCTTGATTGTCCACAGGCAAACAAAGCCCACTGATGAGTAGTAGTCCAACAAGTGGCATCGGTAGAACACGTGAGGCCCAGAGCAACTTAGATCTCCAAAAGTCAAGACCATCTGGTAATGTTGGCTGTACCAAGGCTTTAGTTGATTTCAGTGTCATGTCTACTGCAAATGTGAGAATACTTTCACCTCTTTCACTCTGGAAGACAAAGGAGGTAGAATTGAGATGTAGTTAACACTTAACACAAAAGGGCTATGGCAGAAAGAATAGTAAAATGTATACATGATTTACAAAGGCTGTTTGCTATGTCAGTTTCCAAATCACAAATCTGGAGGGGAGAAACTACATCGAAACAATCAAAACAATTCTTATTTCATAATTAGCATGAGAAGGGAAGCATTAGACCAATCTCCAACAGAAATACACAAGTATTGAAGACCTAATTAGCATGCAACACATATTTTGTAACTAGTATGACAAGGCAAACATAGCAAGCAACAAAAGACATAATGCAACTAAATAAAATTATTACCTGAAGCTGCTTGAATGTCTCGTAGTCGAGGTCAGCATGCTGCCATTTCTCATTGCCATAATCAAGGCAATCTAGCTGGTAATCTAATGAAAGAATGCGTGCCATTTGCTTTTGTATGAAACCGAGAATACTAAATCCTTTACGTGAAGATTTCAGCTTCTTCGCATCTGTTGGGTCTTTTCGATTGTTTAAATTCTCCCAACTTGTCACCATTTCATACAGAACACAATCATAATCTTCAAGTGCTTGCTGGAGTCTATCAAAGTATCTGGAGAAAACAATACATTTCAGCTAATTCATTAGTAGCCAATGATCTGTGAACGAACATGCTAATGGATAATGATTAATGAGTGCAGGGGATCTTGGGATAAGAAAATGGTGATAGTCATAGACAAGGCATGTCAATGTGAGCAACTACGAGTGCCATCAGAAACTAATGTTCAACATGAAACGGAGCCAAAAGCACATACTCCTTGTCAGCAATGTGGACAGTAGAAACCAAATCAACCTGCAGCAAACAGAAGTTCACAATCGAGCACAAATCAGCAAAATCTAATCAAAAGTTATTTTATTTTAATATAAGGGTTCTAACTAATAAAAATTCCTTTATCCAATTCACAATGTTTTGCGTGTAATTAATGCTTTTTGAGTTGAAATTTCTTCTCAATTAGAAGTCACAACTAATTTACATGATATACAAAAGAAGCTGTTTCCATTTCATCTCATTGTGATTCACAAGGACCGCATATAAAATATATGGAAATTACATAAAAAGAATAAACTAAATGAGAATGCAAGATAAGCTAACTTAGACGGCAAGCTTCAAAAAGTTAAAACTGTCAGACGGGAATCGCAAAATAATGATGCGAGTGCAGAGAATTGTGCCATCAACATTTCCTAATTTTTTTTAAGCGAGTCGGCAAGCATCATCCTGTACCACAGTTCAATTTCCTTAATGACCAATCTGGAGAAAGATTCATCCTTTACCATCAACTCGACACACATAATCTCCGAAATGTTGGGACCATTAAGAAAAATCTGCAACCTTTGGCCACAATTCACCCGACCAGCGACCACGAACCACAACATGACACATATAGCATGCCTAAATGCCTGGATTTGATGCATTTCGGGTACATTTGACTGCAAAATATCCTATTTCTGCTCCAGCCAAACCAAGCAGCCCAAGATAAGAGAGAGCGACCGGACTTACGTGGAGGAACGGGTGAAGGAGGGACCACGGGAGCCGCTTCTCGTACCGCACCACCGCCGTCTGCAGCTCGCCGCTGCACCCTCCTCCGGAGACCCCTGACCCCGGGCGGCGGTACCGGAGGTAATCGGTGATGGAGCTGCTCGTGGCGAACCGCTCCGCCCCCGCCGATGCCGCGACGGGGGGCAGGAGGACGCGGCGCCGGCGGTGCGCACAGGAGGGGAAGGCGGCGAGGGAGGTGGATGGCGCTGCCGAGGAGAGCATGACACCGAGAGAGCTAGGGTTAGGGTTCGGAGTGTGTGTGTGTGGTGATGGAGGAGGCGAGCACGGAACTACTCCGGTTTCCCGGGAATATTGGGTTGCTAGCTAGCTAGCCTAAGCGGTATGTGTGTGGTCACTGATAAGCGGGGCCCGCACGCTGACATCGCCGTCGTTCTCTTCCTCGGTTGGTTGTTTGAGCAGGGTAAGGAGCGGTATAGAAACGGATTGAATATTCTCGAATACGAATATGAATTTATATTTTTAAAATAAATATAAATTTGAATATTCTTAAATACGAATTGATTGTTATAACGAATTCGAATTCGAATCGAATATATACAAAACTAAGCTACCATTGTTATTTAAAATGACGAAATTATTCTGTCGCCATTCCAAATGGCGACAATAGCCTAAAAAATTGCGATAGAGCTTAGAATAACGAATACGAGAAAGGTAGTACGTATCGTCATTTCACACATTTGCGGCGACGAGCCCATATTGCCACTCCATCTAGCGGGTTTCTTTGACGAACTTTGTCGCCATTTTAACGAAATTATTCTATCGCCATTCCAAATGGCGACAATAGCCTAAAAAATTGCGATAGAGCTTAGTGACAACGTCGTCATTTCAATCGCACAGAGCCCTATTGCCACTCCAACTAGTCTTTTTTTTAACTGATATTTTCGATCACATATTTTGTGGACAAATCACAATGATATTACAAAACATTCGGTATAACGTCATCATATTTTTTGTTGACAAATTATAGTGATATTACAGAACATTCAACGCAATGTTTTCACATATTTTGTAGACAAATCACACTGATATTACAAAACATTCAGCTTAACATCATTACCTAGTTTTTCGACAAATCAAAATGAGATTACAAAGTATTGAGCACTACATATTTCAACAAGATGAACCTTTTCTGTGGCCGCGACCTCAACGTCCGCCCTATCAACCGCCCCGAGTGGGGCGGTCGGATGAGATCCCTACGACGCCGTCCGGATTATCGATGTCTCCTTCATGCTATGGATTTCTTGTATGGTATTTCTTGAAGGTGTACCTAGACTTCCTGCAAATGGAGCATTTCTTCGTACGACGTCTGGCTTCTGTTTCGTCCATATCGTTCCTTATACGTCGTACCTGTCGCCGGCCAACCTTTCCCTTTAGCCTATTAATGTCTGTGGCTCAGATAAATTGCTCCCATATCAAATGGCCAATGAAATGACCAACCATGCTGTAACCATATAGCTCTGCACCCCAGGTTTGCATCACCTCCTATTTGTTAAAATAATCAGAGAGGTACTGGTCGAGATGCTGCGTAACCATCGAACATGCGGCCATGATATGTGAGTAGGGCCTATGCAGAAGAAGAGACTTGTTGCAAGTGCATACAAGTTGAGATCCATCCTTTGGACTAGGGCCATGACATGTGAGTAGGGCCCATGACATGTTGAGATCCATCCTTTGGACTAGGGCTTCTAGCTTCTCACCCTCGTCTGCAAGCCCATTAGCTTGCCTGACCGAAGAGCTTCTTCCATAGGGTCTTCATCGACGGCATTAGCAACTCCCGTATTTTCGGCCATTATGTGTGCCGCGCTATGGCTGGAGTCCCAGACTTCTTCTTCGGCATCATCACCCCTTTCTTGTTCAGTCGTCAATGCAGGAGTGGGCTTAGCATATGCCTGGGTCAGAAGGATCAAATCCCACCATTCCTCCTTCGCCTTGCTATATATGACTGCCATAACCTTGTTCCCTTGAGTTGCACTAACTCTTAATATGTGCCATGTGGTGCTCGGTTGGCAAGGCAACTCAATCTAATATAATACACAACATAGTCCAAATCGAATATGTGGAGCAACCACTGCATCACAACGCCCCATGTACGCTGCTATGGTCTTATTAGGGTCATGGTCGTCGATTGGACATAACGTAAATCAATCCCATCGGGATCCTTAAGCATAGTTCTCTGACCGTAGTAAATTTTAAAATTACTGGCGTCCGATATATTTGACGTACTGCACCATAAACAAGATTTCCATGATTAACCACATATCTAAAACTAAACTACCCACTAAAAAGGATTATGTACAACATACTACATTACGTAACCGTATATCTAAAACTATGTAATCGATTCGGTAAAAAAAAATTACCTGAAAGGTGGACGACCAAACGGGTAGCACTTCGCTAACTTCTCTCCTCCCCTGTACTCCTCTCTGCTTCTCTCCCTTCCCTCTCCTCTTTCTCTTTTTTTCTGAACAAAAGTGAGTTATGCTAGAATTTTGGGGCCTTTTATAATGTAGATTGTGCCGCCATTTGGAATGGCGATAGAGACTTGCGGGATCCCTATCACCATTTAAAATGATGGTTTTCCTAAATTTTAATATTAAAAACTTTAGGGACTTGCGGGATCCCTGTTGGTAGTTGAAATGGTGACAGGTCCTGTCGTCAGTTGGCGTGGGATTGGATCCTGTCGCGATTTCAACTCGCGACAGGGACCTCTCTGTACTGTTTTAGGCTCTGTCGCCATTCTCTAGGCTATTATCGCCATTTGGAATGATGACAGAACAATTTTGCCATTTCAAATAGCGATAGTAGCCTAATTTTGTGAAAAAATTGGACTATTTATTTCAAGAAAAAATTGGTGTCATCACACCACGCCGCGCCGCGTGAGTGGTTGGCTCGCATTCGGCCACGGGTAAAAAGATGGTGGTGGTTTTATTTTTTATTTTTAAACAATATTATTTTAAAAAGGAATTACAAAAATAAATAGTAAAAACATAATTACAAAAATAGGCTAATGTCATCAATCCAATTGGCGACAGGAGCGTCCATTGCCAATTGAGTAGCGACAGAAGCTGGGAAAGTTTTTTCAAAAGAAAACCAAAAGTAACGACAAAACATAAATTACACATTACAATTCAACACATGATATAATAAGAAACAGGAATAGAAAGTAATAAGAAACAACATCAGCACAATGTTATCACATAGTTTGTCGACAAATTACAATGATATTACAAAACATTTCAGCACAAGGTTATCGCATAGTTTGTCGACAAATCACAATGATATTACAAAATATTTCAGCACAATGTCATCCCATACTTCGTCAACAAATCACAATGATATTACAAAAGATTTCAGCACAACGTCATCACATAGTTTGTCGATAAATCACAATGATATTACAAAATATTTTAGCACAACGTCATCGCATAGTTTGTTGACAAATCACAATGATATTACAAAATATTCGGTAAAACATATTTCAACAAGACAAACCACTCCTGTGACCGCGATCTCACCGTCCGCCATGTCAACCTCCACGGTACCCGTCTCGAGTGGGGCGGTCGAATGAGGCCCTTGCGGTGCCGTTTGGACTGCCGACCTCTCTTTCATCATGTGGATTTCTCATAGGGCATTTCTTGAAGGTATGCTTGGACTCTCTTGTGCCCATCTTCTTCGTATGACGCCCGGTTTCTGCTTTGTACATGTCGTTCCTGATACATCGTGCCTACTATCGACCAACCTTTCCCTTCAGCCTAGTGTAAGGTTGAGGAGGACATGAATCACAAAAGCCAATTTCAATCCCCAAAATAAATACAAAATTCACATTATGCAAGGAAGTGAACATCCAAAGCTTTTCTAAATCACCAATGAAGCTCCTTAAAAATTCCATACAAAGCAAAACATTAGACAATTCAAGGCAAATCCATAAACAAAATACATCTAACTTTTCTCTACCCCCAAATAACACATCCTCAATCTTTGGCATGAATTCTGTAAACATCCAGTGAGCCTACCCACCCATGGTACCTTGCCAGTTAAAATTGTAGCCAGAGCCATGAAGTCTTAAATCAGCTTTTCTCCTCACACATCGGGGCTCCTGTCGGCTCTTAGTTGTCGTCTTGAATGTGGAAGAAGCTTCTTCCTTGCCAACTTTCCGCTTTTGCATAATCACCTTCGGTTCTTTTTTTCTTCTTCTCGGACTACTGAATTTTCGGCAATCCATCTGGCAATCAAGTATAGACCACCCTCGAACACCTTTGCTTCAATTTTTGGCAAATCCGAACCTTAGCCTAACCTAAGCAAGACCTTAGGATAGTAAACCGGATACAAATCAACTTGTAGAGGCATCAAACTCTAGATTTGAGTTAAGCAAGCAGTGACAAACAGTTTGAGCACTTTTCAACAATCCTGAAATTTAGCTTTAACTATTATACCAAGACTCGATCATGCCAAATTTGATTCTTATTCCCAACTTTCGTGGCTTTGGACTGAGAGTTCTGCCGCCAAGTTGGAATCGTAATTTACACCTGATGAGTATTGTTGCCTTTAATTTGTACTCTTGTATTGCCCAGATATCTTGCCGTGTACTATGGTTTGCTCCAATTGGGTAGAACCAATGCAATAAACAATCTCCCATTCCTTAACCTTAATGTGGAATACCCATTCTAAGGCTAAATCCGAAAGGCAAATGTCATCTAAAAAAATCGGTTAATTTGGACAGGGATAGAAGGCAATTTTTCCTTATCCATTCTATCACTTAGGGTAACCAACCATTTAACTTAGGAAATCACAATGCCTTATGTTTTTGAAAAGGCCAAAAGCTAGGGCCCACTCAACTTGCAATCGGTCTGGTCCTAATCCTTGGTTCCCTACCTCCAAACACCTTGGCGCCCTCAGCCCTTAAATACCAGTCTTGACTGTAATCTCACTTCCATTGATTGGTTGCCCAAACTGTCAATTGTCCTAGGACTTCACCCATCCACCAACCCTTAGCATCCAACCATAAGAATTGTGACTTGCAGGACGCCCGCCTCTTATGAAATTATAACATGCTAACCAATCCCTCAACTGGTGTAAATCAAAACCTCGTTGTCCAAATTCATCAATTCATCAACCCTTAATAATCCACTTCCAAATAGTTCTGGCACCCGCAACATCCAGTTGGAACTGTCATCATGTTAAGGCCAACACTTATATTTAACAATTTTAAATTTAAATTCCAATTTTAACTTAGGTTCAATATTCGATTATTTTCCAAACCATGGAATTCAACCATTCATGATTGGTTGTATGCTTTGCTTGGTCTTGGGAAAGACTATTATTTGGAATTAACCAGTCATAAAAATAATTGAAGGATAGGACTAAAGGGGTATAGCAAAGGTAAGCGCAAAAGGGAAGAAAGGAAAATTTTAATTGTAGAAAATATTTGTAAGAAGGAAATTGTCGAATAATTTTATTTGAGGGTTTGGAACAAAGGCAATGGAGAATGGAAGGAAAATGTGTTATGTGAGGGTTGGGGGGGGTGAGCAAGAGTGAAATTTCGCCGAATTGATATAAAATTTTTTGAAATGTGGAGTTTGATAAAGAGTATTCGATAGTTTGACCCACATTTTGATCCACATGGGATTATTTGTCCCAATAATTTTGGACTTCATTGGTCCAACCGGGACTGTCAATTTGGTTGGCAAATAGGAAAGGCATTTTTTCACAAAACCAACTAAATTTCAATTAATAAATAACAATTAAATTTAAATTTTTGGGAATATAAAAATTTGACCTTTAAATTTAAACTGGTGATCAATTTCATATTTTCATTATAGAATGGAGCTCCAATTTTTTAAATTCACTGATGGTTGTTGAAGCAATGTAAATCTGTGAAATTTACCCATGTTGACCTAAAAACCTGCATTGGCTATAAGTTCTTTGGGTTTTGGAAGTTTAACCATTATTTAACAATATTAAAATTTAGATTAAGAAATTTTCATTAGCTAGAACCATAAAAAGATGACCCGGTTAGGTTTAAGATTGTGATTGACTTCCATTCACATTTAATGGAAAAGCCAACCGTTAATTAGACCCTGGGAGCCCAATTGAAGAGAGGATGATTGGGAACCCTTAAAAACCTTCTGGACCTTATCGGCCTAAGCAAAAGAATACATTTGGAAAGTGAAAAAAAAAGAAGCAAGGCCAAAAGGCAAAGGGAAATGAATGCATAAGTTTAGGGGTAATTTAATGGAAGAAAGGAACTAGGGTTCCTTCTTGAAGGTGACCATCAAGGATGTGAATCACTCCATCAATTAATTAATAAGTTAAACAGGGCCGGGATAATAAATTACCTGTGCTTTTTTTTGCATGGCCTTTAAGGTTTCATGGACTTGTGCCATTGTCATTTTCCCAAAATATCAAACCCATTTTTAGCATCTCTTGCCATTTCAGTTGTTTATGTTTCCAAAACTGTGGAATTAACTTAATTCAGATCAACCAATAGTTGTTTCTAAACCTTTGTTATTTTTTGGTGTAGGATACCCGTAGTCAAAGATCCAAATGTTATACTTTTGATAAGATTCTAAATCACCCTTTTCTTCTAGTTGTAAAGTTCTTGCATCAGGTGAGAAATCCTTTCTTTGTTCTTTGTGTTGCAACTAATAAGATCAAACCATCAATTGTTTTTAAAGATAGAGAAATTTTGTTCCTTTTGCCCAACCTTATTAGTTGGAACCTTCCATTTTCTTTGTTTTTTACGATGGTCAGTTAAAGGGTACCCAAAATCAAATTCCTTCATTGCAATCCAATAACAGTTGCTTTTCAGAATTAGAAGTTTAGTTAATTTTATTGCTTAACAACTATGCCTTAAAAAATTAAACCTTAAAGTTCTTTAGTTTTAATCCTCCGAATTAAATTAAAGACTCAAACATTCAAAAACAAGAATTAAAGAAAAGGATGAATCCCAACCTTCCCTTCAAAGCATGGACCGACCACAACTTGGGGAAATAAATGGAATCAAGTAACCTCCTCAATTAAGATTAAAATTTTTCAACTGAATTGCAAATTTAAAGGTTAAGTTAAAAAATAAATTACAATTCTTAAGCAATTTTAAAAAATGAATTCAAACCAGGTATTAATCAAACAAATTAAAACCGAAACAGTGATAAACGTAAATAACATCAACACCTCGCGATCAAAAATTTTCTAATTGGAAGTACCATTACAAAATGACTCATTGTGTGTTCCAAAAAATGATAGGATATTGATGCAACAAAGCTTTAATATACCTAATTATACCAATTTACCCAATTCATCTGGTAGCAACTTGAAAATTTAAAAATATGTAAGCGTCTGAGCAATAACCTTACTCGGCTAGCCCTTCACTAGTGATGTTAAAACTACATCCATCCCGGCAAATTGGTAAGTGAGTACAACCTGCCCAAGTTGCCAATGCCGAGAGCCTATCTTAAATTAATTACTTAATGCAGTTGAAATTTACAATTTTCCAATTAAGGACCTTTACATTTTAACTCACCCAAATTTTTATGCCGCCATAATCCATTTTAAGTTAATCAATAGTACTCATTGCTGAAATTTACTTTAAATCCAAATACCATTCAACATTACCCAAATTTCGGTCATCCTTTGTTAGCTTCTTTTTACCACTAACCAACGCTCAATTTTAAATATTAAGTAAAATTAAGTAAATTTCAAACTGCATTGCAAGCTTTATCTTTACCAGATATTTCAATGTTTGCATTCAATGCTATAAAAAGGGATCAAATTAACATATTGGTAGCTTCTGCTTCCGAGTGGTTGCTCCACTGAACCTTGCAAAAACGAACAGTATTGCTTCTGGTGTGGTGCTCTGCGACATCCAAAATCTTAACTAGCTGCTCCTTGTAGGTGAGATCCTCCTTCAAGTCAATCGATTCCAGCGAGGCTTGCTCTTCTGGCACACGAAGACACTTCTTCAACTGCGAGACATGAAAGACATCATGCACTCTTGCTAACGACTGCGGTAGCTCCAACTGATAAGCAACTTCTCCCCGGAGTTCCAAAATCTTGAATGGACCAACATACCTAGGGGCAAGCTTCCCTTTGGCATGAAACCTTTTTACACCTCTGAGCGGGGTAACTCGAAGATAGACGAAATCCTCGGGTTCAAAACTGAGATCACGACGATGATTATCAGCATAGCTCTTCTGCCTGGACTGAGCTATCTTCAATCTTTCTCTTATCATGGCCACTTGCTCTTCTACTTCTTGGATGATGTTTGGACCGAATACTAAACGTTCAGCTGTTTCTGACCAATTCAACGGGGTTCGGCAGGCACGGCCATACAAAGCTTCAAATGGTGACATTTGCAAACTAGCTTGATAACTGTTGTTGTATGAGAATTCTGCATACGGTAAACTTTTAGCCCAACGGGCAGCATTAGCTAGAGCACAAGCTCTCAGCATATCCTCCAATATCTGATTAACTCTTTCCTTCTGTCCATCTGTCTATGGGTTACACGTAGTACTGAAATTCAGATGGGTACCCAATGCTTCATGCAAACTTTGCCAGAAACGAGAGGTGAACTGAGATCCTCGATCTGATACTATCTTCTTGGGCACACCGTGCAAGCTGACAATTCTGGCCATGTATAACTCCGCAAGGCGATCTCCTGAGTACGTGGTTTTGACTGGCAGGAAATGGGCAACCTTGGTCAAACGATCGACTATTACCCAGATAGAATTGTAACCCGATTGGGTCTTGGGTAAGCCGGTAATGAAATCCATTCGATATCTTCCCACTTCCACTCTGGAATCTTCAGCGGTTGCAACAAACCTGCTGGTCTCTGGTGTTCTGCTTTTACTTTCTAATAAACGTCGCACAAGGCAACGAACTCTGCGACTTCTCGCTTCAAATTTGGCCACCAAAATTTATTCTTAACATCCTGGTACATCTTGGTACTTCCAGGGTGAATCGAATACCTTGAGTCATGGGCTTCCTTTAAGATTAGCTGTCTTAAACCATCGATATCTGGTACACAGATACGTCCATTAATCCAGAGTATGTCTTGATCATCCTTGGTGAAATCTTTGAATTTTCCTTCCGCCATTTTGACCTTGATGTCTGACAACACGGAATCCTTTGGTTGCGCTTCATGGATCTACTTCTCCAGGGTAGACTGTACTTCCAAATTGGCAACGAACCCTTCGGACAAAACTTCTAGCCTTAGCTTCTGAAATTCGTCTTGAAGTTCTGAACAAAACTCTTCCACTTCCAAAGCATTGCAGTAACTCTTACGACTCAAAGCATCTGCAACTACATTGGCTTTTCCGGGATGGTAGTGGATTCCAAGATTATAATCCTTGATCAACTCTAACCATCTCCTCTGTCTCATGTTCAAATCTGACAGGGTGAAGATGTACTTCAGGCTCTTATGATCTGTGTAGACTTCACAACGATTACCGATGAGGTAGTGACGCCAAATCTTTAGAGCATGCACTACGGCAGCTAATTCCAGATCATGAGTAGGGTAATTCTCCTCGTAAGGTCTTAATTGCCTTGACGCATACGCAACAGCTCTTCCTTCTTACATCAGGACACATCCTAATCCTCGACGCGAAGCATCACAATAAATATCAAAATCCTTGTGAACATCTGGCAAAATTAGCACTGGGGCTGAAGTCAACCGCTTCTTCAATTCTTGAAAACTTTCTTCACAGGCTGGAGTTCAAGTGAACTTTTTCTCCTTCTTCAATAATTGCGTTAGAGGCTTGACAATCGATGAGAATCCTTCGATGAAACGGCGGTAATAACATGCCATTCCCAAGAAACTACGAATCTGAGTTACAGTCTTGGGCTGCTCCCAATGTAATACTGCCTTAACTTTACCGGGGTCAACTGCTACTCCCTCGGCTGTCATCACGTGACCAAGGAAATCAACTTCCTTCTTCCAGAAATCACACTTACTGAACTTGGCATACAACTGATGCTCTCTGAGTTTTTTTCAAGACTATCCTTAAATGTTCAACATGTTCTTCCTCCGTCTTGGAGTAAACCAAAATATCATCAATGAACACGACTACAAACTTGTCCAAATATTCCATGAATACTTTATTCATCATGTTCATGAAGTATGCAGGGGCATTAGTCAGACCAAAGGACATGACTAAGAACTCATAATGTCCATACCGCGTTGAGAAAGCGGTCTTCGGTATATCCTTAGGGCAAATCTTTAGCTGGTGGTAACCTGATCGCATGTCGATCTTTGAGAACACTCCGGCTCCTTTCATCTGATCAAACAGATCATCTATCCGGGGTAGAGGGTACTTGTTCTTGATGGTGACTTCGTTGAGGGAATGGTAATCAATACACATTCTCATACTTCCATCTTTCTTCTTGACAAACAACAGAGGTGCTCCCCAAGGCGACGAACTAGGTCTCACGAAACCTTTCTCAAGAAGTTCTTCTATCTGCTTCTTCATCTCTACCAATTCATCGGCGACATCCGATAAGGTCTCTTTGAAATTGGTGCTGTCCCTGGCACTAAGTCGATGACAAACTCAATGTCACGATCCGGTGGCATTCCTGGTAATTCTTCCGAAAACACATCTGGGTGCTCACTGACGACTGGTACTTCTTCCAAGGAAAGGGTCTTCAGGCTGTTCACTAACAGATGTCCATCACGAACCGAGGTGGCTAGAAATTCCACCTTGTTCCCCTTGGTATCCTCGATTGTTACGGCTCTTCGGCCACAATCTAGCACGGCTTTGTGCTTGGATAACCAATCCATGCCAAGAATGACATCTAAGGTCTGGGTGTCTAGAACAATTAGGTTGGCTAGAAACTCAACTCCAGCTATGAGTAACTTAGCTCCTAAACATCCCACCCTAGTGCTTAGCTCTGCTCCAGGCGACTGGACTAACATAGTATGCTTAAGATGAACAACTTCCAGTTTATTCTTGGTTGCAAAAGTTCCAGAAACAAACGAATGCGAAGCTCCAGAATCAAACAAAGCGATGCAGTATCGAGTTAACGAAACTTACCCAGTACGACGTCCGGTGCTTTCTAGGCTCCTTCCAGAGTGACGTGGTTGACACGGCCTCTGATCACCGACTGTGGTGCTCCTCCGGCTTGACCGGCAACTTGTGAAGCTCATTGGTTGATGCCTAGCGCTGGTGTCTTGGATGGCGTAGCTCCAAGGTTGAAGCGTACTGGAGTGATTGCTCCCTTCTGTAGACACTGGTTGGCAAAATGTCCTAGTCGACGACAGCGTAATGCACTCTTGGTCCGCTTGCTGATTGCTTCCAGTTGGGGTTGACAGTGCGGGGTTGCGGAAGTTCGGGCACCGGATGGGTGCTTGAAGTTGGTGCAGTGCTCAATGAAGTCTGGGGTGGAAACCAGTTGAACTACGATGGAACTGTTCTTGCCCTCTGCTGTGATTGATGACTTCCTTGCTGAGCTATCCGGCGTTTGCGGTTGTCCTCCAGTTCCTTGTGTTTGTCCTCTAGAACAAAGGCTTTGTTGACCAGCTCTTGAAATCAGGGAAAGTATGGGCAAGTAGACTGACTTGCAGTCTAGTGTTTAGCCCCTTCAAAAAGTGACTCTAGCGAGCCTTGTTTGTGGCTACATCCTCTGCTGCATAGCGAGCTAGCTGGGAAAACTTGTTGAGATAGTCAGACACTGACATAGCTCCTTGCTTGAGAGCGCGGAACTCATCCTTCTTCAGATCAATAATACCTTCTGGTACATGATACTGGGAAATGCTGCAGAAAATTCCTCCCAGGTGATATCCTGTGGCGTCTCATGGGCGGCACAGAAGTTCTCCCACCATTCGGCAACTATACCCTCCATCTGATGAGTAGCATACAAAACCTTCTCACGATCGTTGCACTGGGTGATCAGCAGCTTTCTATCAATAACCCGAAGCCAATCATCTGCTTCCACTGGGGAGACATGTCCGGAGAACGTTGGTGGACGGGTCCTCATAAACTCCGCAAGTTTAGATGGTCCATGGTGACCATGAGCAGCTGGGGCTCTATGCTGTTAATTATTGTTATTGTTCTGATTGTTCATGGCTTGCATCTGAGTCATCATGGTATTCATCAGCTGAGTTTGGGCTACCATGAAAGCTCCAAAGTTTTGCAAGTCAATCGGGGGTGCTTGTGGCGGAATGCTCCTGCGGCTGGTTGCTCAATGCTTCTCGGTGGTGGGGTACCGGAACCATTTGCAGCAGTCTGACAAGTTTGAACCATCTGGCGAAGCTCCATGGGTTAGACGAGGTAGCAAGCACAAGATAAGTTAAGAACTAGGCAGGGGGTAGGTTAAACCTAACAAAACACAGCTCAAGAAACTCAACGAAAAACCTTTATTAATTAAGGTCTTAGCATGGCTGCAACAAATGCCTAATGGCCTTTAAAGCTCATACTCGCACACAAAAGAAACAACGACCTAAGCACACAAAACTACCGCCTAAAGGGCGACTTACTATGCTGAAACTGGCTAAGCTTGAAAAACTGAAGCTAAAACAACTACTCGAGAAAGCCTCCACAACCGCGGCGCGCCTCGACGATCAGAGACTTCGAAGTGAGCCGCATCTTGGCAAATTGATCCCGATGCCACAATCGTGCAGCAGAACAGCGTTCCTGCAACCGGCTCAATCGGCTCTTACGGCTCTACGCTTCTTCCGCCAATGGGCCTTCCTCTGGATCTTCTTCGGGATCCTCCTCGGGGTCTTCTTCTACTTTGTCATCCTGGTCGTAGAGAATCTCTTGCAGCGTAGCGACCTTCTCTTCAGCTCTCTGCAACGCCTCAAAGACATGATCCAGCTCTGTGATAGTCCTCTCCAATGCTTCCTCCTGAGCAGCTGCAAACTGGGCGAGATGCACGACTGTAGCGTTGTTCTCTTCTTCTGTGGACGGGTAGCGTGCTGGCAGATCTACGGCTGCAGCTCTGGAGTGGTAACGGAAGACAGTGTCTTGGAACTCCCGTGCGTAGATGTTGTAGATACGCAGCATAGCCAAGTGTGACGACTCCTAGATGCCTTCCAGCCAAGTGATCTTCCTCACAGAGATGTGCGAAGGTTGGCTCGTCTTGTCGTTCCTCCTGGCGTAGATCGTCAGGCGATAGATCACTCTACGGTTTTGTCCATTCACAATCCAGTTGTTGTCGACGTACAACGAACGATCAAAGCCTCCAAGAACCTGAAGCAACTTCCAAAGCCCGGCGGCATATCCTCCTGTGCACTCACCATAGCTCTGGAGATGAGGCATCTGTCAAGACAGACGAAGGGAGCGTAAGAGCAACTTAAAAACAGCGGGGAGAGAAAAGATTATGGCCATAGTTAAGTCGAGAGAGATATGAGGAGAGTTAAGCAATCACTTAATCTTGCAAGTTAATTTTTCTTTTAGAAAATAATTTGGACACTCTAAAGACGGCCAATCTAACTAAGGTCAAGACCTACAGTTAGTATGGCTCTGATACCACCTCTGTTGGGACCCAAAATTACGATTCTGGAACCCTCTGCGTATAATGCACTAGTCCAGGATCACGCTAGTGCACACAGTATCAACACAGGTGAATATCGATCCACACAACCGATAAATAAAGTAAATGATTAGTTTGAATAACAAATAAGGGTTTTGACCTTATGGTCGAGTTTATACTTATTGAGCCACGCAGGGCTAACAGAGAATAAAATAGCAGTGGAACAGAAATAACTTCAGCGTAGATCCCATCAATTCACCACAGGCAACCGACTGGGATCCAGACCTCAACGATCAGCAACCTTCGGCGAACTCCTCCTTGAAAGCAGGTGTAGACTCCTCCTCTTCTGTAGGTTTGGGCGCAAGTTTTATAACAAGCGTGAGTACACAACCGTACTCATAAATCATACCACAGAATGCAATTTATAGATGCAGGCTTATTCTAAAAGAAAAGGCTTCTGTGGATCTTTTGCATAAATGCAAAATTTGCAATTGAATACAATAACAGATTGAAAGCATAGTTCGAAACAAATAGACGATAATAATTTAACAATTCTTTTCACAAAGACACAAAGCTATACAGATTGTTTCACATAGCCACATGACTTAGATCACATAGCTCCCATCTCAACATTTTATGAAAACTACCCCTCGTGTGAAATCTCGGAGCATATCCATGACCGCGGACGCGGCTATTCGAATAG
This sequence comes from Ampelocalamus luodianensis, assembly GCA_036346255.1. Lineage (NCBI taxonomy): Eukaryota > Viridiplantae > Streptophyta > Magnoliopsida > Poales > Poaceae > Ampelocalamus > Ampelocalamus luodianensis. Next base: position 24,393,761 of record CM070632.1, on the reverse strand, counting down.
ATTGATTTAACACTCTTCAGAGGTTGTACACTTTACCCACAAGATACAACTAGTGTAGCTAGCACTAATCATAACAAAACAGTTCGGAAACTTCATCTCGAACATTGACATTCCCGATGTGCTTTCCCGCTAGACCAGCTCACAAAGAACTAGTATAACACACACCGCTGGATAGGGATGCGGCGAACCGTCCCGCGATGCAACCACCAAGTAGTCACACCTCCACCCTGTCACAAAGCCTAACCTATCCACCTAAACATCAATGCCGAGAATCCATAACTTACTAAGTTAGGCCCGTCCCATACCAGGCATGTGGTCGTACAGTAAAGCTCAATTCAATGGCGCACAAAGTTAAGTCCTTAATTGACCAAAGCAAGACTTCCATGTTCTAACTAGATCACAAAGATTATCATTCCTATTCACAAAGTCCACCATATCACAAAGTATCCACCACTTGCCTCAGTCTAAATCCTTTACCACCCAGTTGGTTTTAGTGCAACACATGCTATCACGAAGTAATAACACATAGCACACAGTTTTACACAAAGTTCCGTAGTCACTTAGTCAAATTGAATATTTGTAACTTACATGAGATGTGAGACTCGTAGCATGGCTAAGCAATTGTACTTGCATCTAACCAACCCACGTTGGTTCTATACTATTACCAACTAATAAACCAATCTAGGGTGACAACGAAATATGATATACAAGGCCAAGGTGTGATAATAATTTGGATAATAACTACACCCAAAACATTTAAATAAATAATTAAAGTAGAATGCAATACTTTGAAACAAAGTATTTTGAAAACTGGGTTCAAGATGATCAAATGTATGAATTGCCTTGGAAAAGGTCTATGTACTGGTCTTGATCTTGGGGTGCTCCTTCTTCAACAAAATTGCCCGACGAATCGACGTCTACTCGCAAACGAGACAAATAAACAAAACAAATAAATAACAGAGGCAAAACAAACTCCAAAAATTAAATACAAATCTCAGACAAATATAGCTCGAATTTAGATAAATTTAGAAATTTGAATGGGCTCAATCGGAGTTAGGATGCAAAAGTTATGAGCTCTGGAAGATTGAAAATCTAAAGAAACCCTAATTTGGATTTTCTGAAATTTTTTGAATTATTTATTAACAGAAAAATCGGATTATTGCGCAATGCTCACGTCAGCCCTCAGGATTTCGGAAAAAGATAAATAAAAGAAAACACTGACATGTGGGACCCAAATGTCAGAGACACGGCTCACGGTGGACTAAGCCCACCGAGCCAAATAGATCTGAAGTCCGGTGGACTACCGTGCGGGCGCACACATGGCTGCTGACTCGTCAGACACATGGGCAGCACGTCAGCACACGGGATGAGGTGGTGGGTGATGTGGTGTCCACGTCGGACCCGGAGGCAGCGGCGCTCGGAAATCGACGACAATGGTGAACGGCGACGATCCACCGGCGGTGAGTGGTACCAGCCTGTAGCTCTTGCTATTGCGAACCTGTTGAGGTAGGTCCGGGTGGTCGAGGACGACGGAGGTGGCCGGCGGCGAGGTCAAAGCGGAGGTTGCGGCTCGGGCTCGACGGCGACGGCGTTGGAGAGGTCCTCCGGCGAAGATGAAGGTGGTTCCGAGATGCGGCCGACGCGGCGATCCCGAAGAAGACCTCCAACAGCGACGAGGGCAGCTGGAACGGCGGCGGTGGCGATGGGGTCCTTTGGCCGGAGATGAAGACGGCGACGGCGGCTAGGGCTCCAAGCGACGAATCGAGGGCGGCGGCTAGGGTTGCGAAGGCGGCGCATCACAGGGTGCAGGGCACGAGGGTCCTCGGGGCCTTAAATAGCCCCGGGAGGCGTGTCCGCGACGAACACGGCGGCGGAAGATTCGGAGGGAAGGTGGAGTCCATGTCGAAGATGATGATGACGTGGCGGACGAGGCCCACCTGTCAGCGACGGCGACTCGGGCGCGTGCGAAGCGGCACGGCTGCGAAACGGACTTCGAAGATCTGACCGTTCGTCCAAGATCTAACGGTCCACAATCAAATGGACGATCGGACCTCCGAACAGATTAGGCGCATCTAGCCATCTATCCTTGATCGAACGGAGGAGAACGAGTGGGGCGCTCGGAGAGAGAGCGGCGAGGCTGACATGCGGGGCCCGCATGTCGATCGAGGCGGCAGCAGCTAAGCTAGCTGGCTGGCGCGCGGATTGGGTTTGGCGGAGGGTAATGGGCTGGGTTTAGGGAATTCGGCCCGAAGGGTTTTCTGAGATTTTAAATAGATTTTATATTTTTGTAAATTACCAGAAATTGAAATAAGCAATAGAAAATAGCAAATAAACTCAGAAAAATTCTAGAAAAATCTAGAAAATATATCTGAGCACATAGAACCCAAATAAAATAGTTTTGGCTATTGTTCATGTTGGGATTATTCACATTAAATGTTTTTTTATTGTAAAGTCCAATATTAAGCTTTTGAATTAAAATTCAAATAAATCCAAATGGTGACTTTTTCCCTACTAACTATTTAAAAGATTTTTAAAGCTCAGAAAATTGGGATGTTACAAAGGCTCTGAAAACCAAGGTGTTACAAGTATCCACTTCCCCGAATTGATGATTTGTTTGATCAGATGAAAGGAGCTGGAGTGTTCTCAGAGATCGACCTGCAATCCGATTACCATCAGTTGAAGATTTGTCTGAAGGATATTCCGAAGACCACTTTCTCAACGAGGTACGAACATTATGAGTTCTTAGTCATGTCCTTTGGTCTAACTAATGCCCCTGCATACTTCATGAACATGATGAATAAAGTATTCATGGAATATCTAGACAAGTTCGTAGTTGTGTTCATTGATGATATTTTAGTTTACTCCAAGTCAGAGGATGTAACATCCCAGTTCTTCCCGTTTTTCAGGGGTTTCTGAAAAGTTTGTTTTCAAAACTCACCACTCGGTTTTATCATTTGGCTCAAGCTTAACTTAGAGATTTTGGGAAAATTTGGGAGCAGCTTAACATGAATTAATCAAACTCCAACTAACTAAAGTTTGGTTTGTTATGAGTTTTGGAGCCCTCTAGCCTTTAGTTTTCCCTTTTTCCCTGCCCGTTCCCTTTTTCCTTTGGCTTCGAGAACGTCCCAGTCGTTGTGAACCGTCCGTTTGAGTTCGAACGCACCGATTGCGCTTTGCGCAATCGGTGGTCTGGACATCTCAAACCCTTGTAAGCCGTCCGATTCAAATCACATGGCCTCCTTCGCATTTGCATCTTTGGAGGTTCAAACGTCCCAGTTGTTGTGCATCGTCCGATTCAAATTGAGCGCCTAGTTCCTCACACTAGACTGCTCAACGCGCGCCCGCGCCTTCCCCTTTTGGGAGCCATCCTATCTGAGATGAACGGCCAGATCTGGTTGCCACATTCGATGGTCCGAACGTCCCTATCCTTGAGGACCATTCGATTCACATCGAACGGCCCAATCGCGTTTTCGCATCCGGATGACCGAATGTCTCAAATCATTTTGCACCATCCGATTCAAATCGAACGGCCCAGCCCTTTGTGATCAGCAACCTCCTTTTTGCAAAGACCACCCTTGTGGTTAGCAACCTCTTTTTTTGCAAAGACCACCCTTGTGGTCAGCAACCTCCTTTTTGCAAAGACCACCCTTGTGGTCAGCAACCTCCTTTTTGCAAAGACCATTGTTGCGAACAACAACCTCTTTTTGCAAAGACCACCGTTGTGAACAACAACCTCCTTTTGCAAAGACCACCCTCCCCTTGGACCTCCTTCGGACCACTTTTTGGTCATGACCTCTCGTTGGATTGGACCACCCTCTCGGTTCTAACCAACTCCTGTTCACTTTTGCCTTTCCCCATGTTCTTCTCTATGGCAACGTGGGCATTAAATGCGACATGCAGCTTTGCAGGGTCGTGTGCATTAAACGCTATCACCTCCGACGTGCCTCACCATCTGGCCAGCAGCAAGCCCGTGCCATGCCACCGCCCATCTTGTCACCAGGTCATCCTCCTTCCTTTTTTTAAATAGAGCACCAGGGATTCCTTTGCCCTTTTGCCCTCATTTAGCTTGAAGCTCTCTTCCGCTCCTCACTCTTGACCTCTCGTGTTCGAGCACCGTCTGGAGTGGTTTAGCTTTCTATCTTCACCCTACTTCAGTCTTTTTCTTTTGGCTCTGGTTTGGTGTTTTTGTTGGAGTTTTAGTAGGTTTGTTTTCTTACTTGGCTTTGTTTGTTTGCATGTAGATTCCAGTTTCGTTGAATAGTTCGTGGACCCTTCAACCTCGACCAAAGCTTTTCAACTCTTCACTAAAGGCAAGTTGTAGACCTTTGATCATGTCACACCCAGTTTTACAAAAGTATATTGTTTCATATCAACATGTATGGCTAGTTGTATAAAAATTTGGTTTTGGGAACTAGCTAATTGCCTACTGACAGTATGCCTCTTTGATTAATTGCAAACCACATGTTGATATGTACCCTTGGACACCCTAGGATGAGTAATCTTAGTTGGTCTCTATTGTTGTAATACCAACCTGGGTATCGTATCTGCTTAGACATTAAAGGCTGCTTTCTGTAAATTAACCATACAACTATTCTTTTTAAGCCTTGCATGAATATATTTGCATACTTGTTCCCTGCGACTTGTGAGTACATTCAAAGTACTCACGGCTGGCTATGAGCTCTCTGTTTGATCAGTGGAAGAAGACCCAGGGAACCCAGAGCTCTACGAAGAAGAGAGCTATGAGGACCAAGCGAACTAGGAGATGTCCTCCACTCGATAACCTATGGGCGTGTTTAATGGCTTTCGCATTTTTGCTTTTGTTTCCGCTGTAGTTTTCTCTGTGTGTTTTAGCCTGGTGCGGCAGACCTTGTAAACAATCTTGACCTTAAGGTCTTTTGTTGCTATAAATGTTAATTTGTCTGCTTCATCTTTAGCTTGTTGTATGGACCTGATTACAACAATGTTGTGACTGTGTGAGCTAGCTGCTGGTTTGGGACTAGTTCGGTATGCACAGGGGGGGTCTTAGGGATTGTTCACCTGGGGCATCCGATTGAGGAAGAACACGCTGAACACCTGAGGTTAGTCCTAGAGAAACTTAGGGAACATCGACTGTACGCTAAGTTCAGTAAGTGTGATTTCTGGAAGAAAGAAGTCGACTTTCTTGGTTATGTGATGACAGCTGAAGGAGTCACAGTTGACCACGGAAAAGTTAAAGCAGTGTTAATTGGTTGCATCCCAAGACCGTAACTCAGATTCGCAGTTTCTTGGGAATGGCGGGATATTATCGTCATTTCATTGAAGGATTCTCAACAATTGTCAAGCCTATTACACGGTTGTTGAAGAAGGAGAAAAAGTTCACTTGGACCCCAGCTTGTGAAGAATGTTTTCAAGAGTTGAAAAAGCATTTGACTTTAGCCCCAGTGTTGATTCTGCCAGATATTCGAAAAGATTTTGATATTTACTGTGATGCTTCGCGTCAAGGATTGGGGATGTGTCCTAATGCAGGAAGGAAGAGCCGTCGCTTATGCATCAAGGCAATTAAGGCCTCATGAAGATAATTATCCTACCCATGATCTGGAATTAGCTGTCGTAGTGCATGCTTTAAAGATTTGGCGTTATTACCTCATCGGTAACTACTGTGAAGTTTATACGGATCATAAGAGCTTGAAGTACATCTTCACTCAGTCAGATTTAAACATGAGACAAAGACGATGGCTAGATTTAATAAAGGATAATAAAGGAATCCAATACCATCCTGGTAAGGCCAATGTCGTTGTAGACGCTCTGAGCCATAAGAGCTACTGCAATGCTTTGGAAGTGAAAGAGTTTTGTTCAGAACTTCAAGAGGAATTTCAGAAGCTAGAACTAGAAGTCGTGCCCGAAGGATTTGTGGCCAGTCTATAAGTATAGTCTACCCTGGAGAAATAGATTCGTGAAGGGCAACTAAAGGATCCTAAAATTGCAGACATCAAGAAAAAGATGGCAGAAGGGAAATTCAAGGATTTTGCCAAAGATGATCAAGATATACTTTGGATTAATGGACGTATCTGCGTACCAGATGTGGATGGGTTGAGACAGCTAATCTTAAAGGAGACCCATGACTCAAAGTATTTGATTCACCCTAGGAGTACTAAGAGCATCTTTAGTGTATTGAATCAACATTGATTCAAAGATATACAACATAAGTATTTTAGGAACCAACCATTTTTTCTCCAATGTACTGAGCCGGTTCCTAGTATAGCGGGACCCACGTGGTACTAAAAAGAAAAGTAATAAAACCTATACCGTCAGCACCCGTCGTCGCTCGCCTTCTATCAGGCCTTGAATCCTCCGCCCAGCACCCCGCCGCCACCGCTCCCGCTCGCCTCCACCCAGCACCCGCCTCCGCGCGGGGGTAGACGTCGAGGTGGAGGCGATAGCTCTGGTGGTCGGAGGTAGAGGGGATGGCTTCAGCGACTGGTCGCCGGTGGACCTGTAGGAGGATCTGGAGGCGACGATGAGCACCGGCGGTGACCCCTCCGCGCGTCCTGCAGCGACCCCGACGACGGTAGTGACGACCCCTGGTGCACATCTGCCATGTGGCGATTTTTTTAATGCTTCGAATCGATGCTTGATTTGGGTTCGGTTCCAGAAATATTTTGGTTGGAATTGATAGCTTCAACATATTGAATCGGTATTGAATCGATGCTTAACCTTTTTGAACCGGCTAAAATGCAACATTGCGGATGCTCTAAGATGTACCAGGATGTTAAGAGTAAATTTTGGTGGCCAAATTTGAAGCGAGAAGTCACAAAATTCGTTGCCTTGTGCGACGTATGTCAGAAAGTAAAAGCAGAACATCAGAGACTTGCCCATTTCTTGCCAGTCAAAACCACTTACTTAGGAGATCGCCTTGCAGGGTTGTATATGTCAAGGATTGTCAGTTTCATAGTGTGCCCAAGAAGATAGTGTCAGATCGAGGATCTCAATTCACCTCTCGGTTCTAGCAAAGTTTGCATGAAGCATTGGGAACCCACCTGAATTTCAGTACTGCTTACCATCCTCAAACAGATGGACAGACTGAAAGAGTTAATAAGATATTGGAGGATGTGTTGAGAGCTTATGCTCTAGCTAACGCTACTAGTTGGGACAAGAGTTTACCATATGCCGAATTCTCGTACAACAACAGTTATCAAGCTAGTCTGCAAATGTCATCATTTGAAGCTTTGTATGGTTGTGCCTGCAGAACCCCTCTGAATTGGTCAGAGATAGCTGAATGTTCAGTTTTCAGGCCAGATATTATACAAGAAGCAGAAGAGCAAGTTGCCATGATTAGAGAAATATTGAAGATAGCCCAGTCCAGGTAGAAGAGCTATGCTGATAATCGTCGTCGTGATCTCAGCTTTGAGCAAGAAGATTTTGTGTATCTTCGAGTTACTCCACTCAGAGGTGTAAACAGATTTCATGCCAAAGGGAAGCTTGCCCCAACGTATGTTGGTCCGTTCAAGATTTTGGAACGCCGTGGAGAAGTTGCCTATCAGTTGGACCTACCGCAATCGTTAGCCGGAGTGCATGATGTATTTCATGTCTCGCAGTTGAAGAAGTGTCTTCAGGTACCAGAAGATCCATCCCCTCTAGATTCAATTGAGTTGAAAGAGGATCTCACCTACAAGGAGCAGCCAGTCAAGATTTTGGATATCACAGAGTGTCATACCAGAAGCTGGTGAAATTTCAGTGGGACGATGACTGTGAACACAGCTTCCTTACCTTGAAAGAAAAGCCAGTGATTGCTCCTGTTCTTACTCTTCCTGAGCCTGGCAAGCATTTCACAGTTGTAACATCCCAAGGTTATGTTACCAAAATAAAGTTAATAAAGTTATTACTTTGTTGGAATTTCTGAAAGAGTTTAATTGCTTTTCTTCGAATTCTTAAAATTTAAAAGTGAAAAATAAAATTTATGGAGTTTTTGAGATTTTATTGGATTTAAAGTGAAAAATAAATTTTAATTAATTTTGAGAATTTTCTGGAATTTTAAAAGGTTTTTCCAAAATATTTTAAAAGCCAAAATAATTTATTTGCAAAATTAAAAGCCAACTTTAAGTTAGAAATAATTTTATCAAGTCCAAAATAAATAAAGGAATTTCTGTGCATTTTCCCATAATTTTTGGATTTATTTTGCTATTTTCTACAGCTTATTTGAATTACCTGAATTAAATCAATTGGAAAATCAAAAGAAAACCTCAAAATTGTTTTGGGCCGAAAGCATGTCGGGCCCATTTCCGTTTCACGTGCACGCGGCCCACCCGGCCAAACCTCTCCCTCTCTCAGCTGTTGGATCTCAATCCAACGACCCACGCGCCTCCCTCTCTCTTCATCTCATCCGCACCGTCGGATTAAAAATCCAACCGCCCGCGCCCTTTCTTCCTCCTCACCCTCCTCCTTCCTCACGCAGCCGCACGCCCGCCACTAGCACCGCGGGAGCTCCATCAACCGCTGCCCAACCACCCGCGAGACCCGCGCGACGTGCGCACGATCCCCGCGCCCCACCTCCGCCTCCACCAGCACGTTCTCCCCCACGTTCTCGCGCTTGTTGCGTCGGAGCCGCAACGGCCGTCGCCGTAACTGTGAGCATGACCTCCACCACCCGGCCTCCCCTCGTCCTATAAAAGGGAGCCTCGTGAGCCCCTCCTCCTCCTCAGTTCATTCCCCCAACCCACTTTTCCTCTCTCGCCTAGCGCGCGATTTAAATGCCGGCTCGGCGGCGAAAAGCTCATCGCTGACATGCTGCCGTCAACGACGCCCGCGCCGCCTTCTACACCATTGGCTTCACCGCATCTTCGCCGACCCGATGCGTGCGCCATCTTCCCAAAGCATCTTAGGAGCTCCTCCACAACCTTTGGTCGCATAGCGCCGCCGCCAAAATCCTCGCCGCCGCGTCCCTATCGTGCTTAGCCGCCGCCGAGGTAAGCCCTAGAACCCACGTTCCCTCCTCTCACTGTTGAGCCCCTCAGGGGAGCTCGCCGTGGCGCGTAGCGCTAGCTTTTGTCGACGTGGTGCTGCCACCTCACCGCCACATACACGCCAGATCACCACCACGTCTGCGCCCCCGCCTATGTGGCACGCCCGCGTGTCACTTACGTGGCACCGATCCACCGCGGACCAAAGAGTTTTTTTGTGGACCCGGTCGATGGCCCCGGGCCCACATGTCAGTAGAAGAAATTATTTTCCTATCGAAAAATAATTCGGCCGATTAAATCAAATTCAACCGCCGACGTGAGCCGACGTCATAAATCGGGTTTTATATAGAAATTTAATTTGGCTGGAAATTCATTTATCTCCTGCTGGCATCATCATGACACAATAATCCCTTTTCCTTTAGAAATTTAATTTAGAAAATCCAGGAAAATCCATTTTAGGGTTTTCTTTAGGGTTTAAATTTCCAAAGCCCATATCTTTTGCATCCGAACTCCGATTTTGACGATTAAAATTTCTAAATTTATGTAAATTAAACATCTTGCTATCTAAACCAAAATTATTTAATTTGGAGTTCATTTGAATTTTGTTTGAATTTAGCTTATTTTCACGTATAGATTTCGACAACTTTGGAGAGTCATATTTCGACGCCGTTTGAAAGCAACTAAGCAAGAAAGGCAAGTTACATCTTTGATCATGTTGATCCCAATATTTAAAATTATTTAAGTTCTGTTTTAAATTATTATTGCATGCCTATTTCTATTCAATATAATTTAAATACATGTTTTAAACCATAGTTATGCCTGAATCCTTTGTACTGCCAAATTTGACATTGTATCAAGCATACCTTGACTCCTTAGATAAAAATCTAGTTTGTGCAATAGTATGAACTAGAACACTTTGGAAAAATATATGCTCAGCCATGCTTAGACCAAAAATATTTGATTTGGAGAATTTCAGCCGAAAGTCAAATATTGTTTAAATTGTACCATTGGCATTAGTGTGTCATGGGAGTTTTATAAATAAATTTGAAAAAAATGAAATAAATCAAAATGGTTTGGACTTGAGCATAATGGTTGTTTGGATGGTGCATGTTTATGCACGGGCTCAACTAGGTAGGTTGAGGCCTAGGGTTCTGTTGGTTGTCACCCAAGTCAGTTAAGGACCGGTCTTCGAGTCGCATCTTGCTAAGCCATAACGTACTACCACATGTCCTGAGTGGGTAGGACCTGGCTGATTAATTTGCAAAAGTTCCATCATGGTCATTCTTGTTGATGCGGTGGGTAGCCTTTCATGATCGTTGTTAGTCCCACCTGGCGCAAGAGGGGGCCTGAACCCTGCGAACGGTTAGTCCAAAGGGGGTGAAACCTTAGCGAGGGAGGACTGTGGTGGAATGGCGCATTGTAAAAGGCTTGTGATAACATTTTAGTCGCACACCTTCGGAAGTGTGTGAGCGAACAATATAAATTGGTTATCTCTTGTGGGTAAAGTTGTACAACCTCTGCAGAGTGTAATCTATTCGAATAGTCGTGTCCACGGTCATGGACATGCTTGGCAAAGCCACTCAAAGTTAGACTTTGGTTTTGATTTCAAAATGTTTTTTGTAAAACAGTTTTGACATGGATGGGTGTCCATGAGAAAAGTTATGGGTTGAGGACCCGGGTTGGTGCCCATGTTTATGTTGGTGTTAGGTTGGTGTCTACACTATCTTTATTAATTCAAAATCAATTTTAGATATTATAAAACTTGAGCTTTTGAACTTAGTATTGTATTTAATGTCAAATGTTGTTTTTGCACAAATAACCATATAAGCCTTCCTTTGTTACATCCATTCATGCATTAACTCTGTTAACTATTGGGTGTAACTTGCGAGCACGGTAGTTGTGCTCATACTTGCTTTATGCAAACAAATTTCAGAGGAGAAGGACTTCGCTACATGTGTGGATCGTGACGACTAGGCTGCTACCACAGTCGATTGCCTATGGAAGATCAGCTAGACTCCACTACGTCTTCTTCGTCTTCCGTTGTGTTTCTTTATTGTTGGCTCGAAGCCTTTCTGGTAGTCAACTTTGTTTATTAATAAGTTGTAAGATTTATGGATGTTACCATATCTATTTACTGTGTGAGCTAGGTACTGATCATGGGACTAGTTCAGAAATACATAGAGAATTTGGGGGGTGTTACTCCTGACAGAAGTGGTATCAGAGCCATATCGACTGTAGGTCGTGATCTAGTTAGAATGGCTGTTAGTTGAAAAACTTCAAAACCTAGTTTACACAACAAGAAAAATAAATTGTTCTCTCCTCATCTGGGTCATCTATCTATCCTTAGCCTTCTTACCTAATTCTCCCCTCACAATTTTATAATGTTAAATGGATCCTCTCCCCCTGAAAATTTTCTATAGATGGTCAATACGTTCCGTACCATTACGTGCAAGACCTCAAGACATGAAGCTATCAACAATGCATCAAGACATCACAACCAATCAAGGACAACACTCGAGATTCGTCGAAGACTGTAAGTAGAAATTGCGATATCAGCCCAACCATATAGCTTAAGTTTGCCAAGACTCATTCTGTGTATTGAGCCATTTCACCATATTAAAGAGTCTTGATCCAGTAGAGCGTTAAAGCTGTTAAGTTTTTGAAAAGTCTTTAAGTTGGTTCTTTCATTTGGGTGTTATCTTACTATATCCCCTTAGTTCTTCTTTTTTGTCTCTTTCCTAGCCTTTGTCTCCTTTCCTAACCCTCTGGAGTAACCGGCAGATGGTGAACACTCGTCGCTCCGAAAGTGGAACCAACGCCAACGATGATGGAAGTGCCCCAATTCCACTACCACCAGTCACCAATGGATCAGAATGGCAACATATGATGGCTAATCAGAACCGTCTGATCGAACAGCTCTCTCAGTCCATCAATAACAATCATGCCCGGCAGGCTACAGCCTCCCAAGCTCCAACTCAACCCCACCACCTCAAAGGACCAGTATGTCAGAATTTATGAGGATGCGACCACCAACTTTTTCAAGCAGTACTGAGCCCATGGATGCAGATGATTGGCTCTGGGCGATTAGTAAGAAGTTGGACATCGCTCAATGCACCGATCGTGAGAGGGTGCTATTCGCTTCGCACCAGCTCATGGGGCCAGCTGCCGAATGGTGGGACAACTACAGCTTTGTTAGCGATGAGGATCAGTCCATCACTTGGGTTGAGTTTGTGCGAGCCTTCCGGTGTGCACATATTCCTGCGGGCATGATGACCTCAAGAAGAAGGAATTTCATTCACTGCGCCAAGGTAACCGCTCTCTGAATGAGTACCTACACAAGTTCAATCAACTGGCATGATATGCACCTGAAGATGTTGCAAAGGATGAAGACAAACACGAAAGATTCTTTGAAGGACTCAATGATGATTTGTCCGTTCAACTGATTTCCCAGGATTATTCATTTGTAAATGTTGCATTTCTGCAAAATAACCACAGAAGCCATTCCTTTGGAATAAGCCATCATATATAAATTGCATTCTGTGGTATGTCTTGCGACTACGGTTGTGTACTCATGTTTGCTCTGCAAATAAATCTATAGAATAGGAGGAGTCATCGCCTGCTTTCAAGGAGGAGTTCACTGAAGGTTGTTGATCGTTAGGGTCTGGATCCTAGTCGGTTGCCTGTGGTGAATTGATGGGATCTACGCTGAAGTTTATTTTGTTCCGCTGCTGATTTCTTTATTGTTAGGCCTTCGTGGCTTAAGAAGTGTAAACTCGACCATAAGATCAAAACTAATATTTGTTATTCAAACTACTCGTTTATGCTATTAATTGCTTGTGTGGATCGATATTTATCTTTGTTGTCACTGTGTGCACTAGTGTGATCATGGACTAGTGCATTATACACAGAGGGTCTAGGATTATAATTTTGGGTCCCGACAGCTGATTAAGGACTATGATCTCTCAATCCAGTATCATCTAGGCAAGGCAAATATAGTTGCAGATGCTCTCAATAGCAAGGCGACACCCCTACCCTCAGTTGTCTGGTTGCTGATTTTGAACGTATAGATATATCTTTTTGCTTTGCGGGCACTATTAGGGCCGAGACACACTTGCTTCTTGAGTCTGCCATTCCAGAGCGTGTGCGGGAAGCACAACAGCATGATAGGATGCTCCAACAGGTGAGGAAGCATCTAGAAGAGGGTAAGGAAGGGGATTTCAGTATTGATGGGTGTGGTGCATTACGGTTTAAGGGCCATCTTCGTGTACCACAGAAGGCTCAAGTCAAGGATGATATTCTAAAGGAAGCACATGGTACTCCGTACACCTTACATCCTGGGGAGACCAAGATGTATCAAGACCTGAGGAAGAGTTTCTAGTGGAAAAGGATGAGGGTTGACATTGCTTAGTATGTGGCTTCGTGTTGTGTCTGCTAGCAAGTCAAGGAAGAACATAAGCATCCTGCAGGATTGTTATAGCCTTTGGAGGTACCAGTGTGGCTGTGGGATGATATATCCATGGATTTTGTCTTTGGGTTACCGTGCTCGCAGCAAGGGAATGATGCTATTTGGGTTGTGGTGGATTGATTTAGCAAGTCTGCACATTTCATTCATGTCCATACGACGAATACGACAAGCGATTTGGCCCCTGTTTATGTGAGAGAGATAGTGCGGTTACACGGTGTGCCTAAAACTATCATTTCGGATTGTGATGCAAAGTTTGTCTCCAAGTTTTGGGAGAATTTGTAGAGTGCCTTAGGCACGCAGCTTCGTCTTATCACCACGTTTCACCCTCAAACAGATGGACAGTCTGAGTGCACTATTCAGACATTAGAGGACATGCGTAGGTCCTGTGTGTTGTCTTGGAAAGGAAGTTGGGAGGATCACCTTTCACTAGCAGAATTCGCCTACAACAACAGCTATCATGCTAGTATTCGAGCTGCACCATTTGAGGTCCTGTATGGGCGAAGGTGTAGGTCTTCATTGTGTTGGGATGCAGTTGGTGAGCGGGAAGTTCTAGGTCCTGATTGGGTTCAGCAGATTGTTGACAGAATGATAGAAATTAGGCAAAATCTGTTAGCTGCCCAGAGCCGTCAAAAGAGTTATGTTGATGTGAGGAGGCAGGAGTTGGAGTTTGAAGTGGGGGATCAAGTGCTTTTGAGGGTGTCTCCCACAAACGACATTGTGTATTTTGGTACCAAAGGGAAGCTTAGCCTGAGGTATGTTGGGCCTTTCTCGATCGTAGCACTGATTGGGAAGGTGGCTTATTGCTTGGACCTTCCAGAGTCCATGCGTGGTGTGCACAATTTATTCCATATCTCCATGTTGAGGAAATACTTGAGAGATCCAGAGTAGGCGATTCTGCTAGAGCCTTTGATCATTGAGCAAGATCTTCCTTTTGAATCTCGGCCAGTGCAAATTCTAGTAGAGTTAGAACGAGTTTTGAGGAACAAAACGTTGAAGTATGTCAAGGTGCTTTGGTCTCATCAGTCTGAGAGAGGGGCCACTTGGGTGCTGGAGTCTCGCATGCGCGAGCAATACCCGGATTTGTTCACAGCGGGTACATGTTATTTGTCAGTAAATTCCAGTTGTGGTTGTTCTTTGGCGTAGAGCGTGAGTAGAATTCGTGGTTGAATTTCGTGTTAGGGGGTAGAATATAATATCCCAAATATATTTAAGAGAGGAGAAATAATGTAGGGAAGAGAATTAATTTAGAGAGTGGATTTTAATAGAAGTTTAGGGGGATTTTCACAAAAACCAGAGAACCTAGGCTGTGGGTCGAAAGCCCACAACAACATGGCCTAAGGGGGCAACCGACCAAGTGAACGGGGAGCCAAACCCTAAGCCCCCTCCCTTGCGCCACTACCTCCCACCTCCTGGCTGCCACCCCCACCCCCCTGGCCGCCACTTCCCCCTCCTGTCCAGCACCCTCCCTACACCTCCTCCCCTGGTGGTGCCGCCCCTTTGCCATCGGCCAAGAAGAAAAAAGGAGGGAGAAGCCTCCTTTGGGTGCTGTCGGCCAAGGAAGAAAGGAAGAGGAAGTGGGAGAAGGAAGAGGAAAGGGAGATCTCGTGAGTTTTTTAGCGTCAACATCGTGTTCTTCAAGGGTGACCTCCAGATCTCCTTAGGTTTGTTCATTACTTTTGATTGTCGGGCGGTATCAGGTAGCAGACCGGTTCTTTGTTGATCTGTTTGAGCTGTAGTTTTAGGTTCTGTAAAGGAGAAATTTGGTCTGGTCACCTCCTAGAGATTTGTGGATAATTTCAGTAGCTTTCCATAGAGTCTTTGTTCATTTTGTTTGGATGAATAGATCTTGAGTTATGATTTTTACAAGGCTACTGTCCAAAGGTTCTGTCACGATTCTGGCAGATTATAGTGATCGATTTATTAAAAATAGTTAACAATTTAATTAGAGAATTCAACCAAAAGGACTATTTTATATAATTTTGTAAGATTTCTAGAAAGTCCAAGAACACATTTTTTGGATAAACTTAATAGAAGTTATGATTATTTTAATCCTGCTATCCAGAATGTTTGTTAGATTCTGGTAGTTGTAATAATTTGTATTTTAAAAATAGTTATTGATCGAATTAGGAAATTTGACCTACAGGATTATTTTAGATATTTCTTTAAGATTTCCAAAAAGTCCTAGAAGGCATTTTTTGGATAATTAGAGTGGTAGATATGATTTTTGCAAGGTGACTGTTCTGTTTTGGGACAAAACGGTGTTCAGGGAGAAACAGTGTTTTGTGTTGCGCTTAGGAGCGTTGATTGTTATTTATGTTTTTGTAACGTTGTATGCTCCTGGATGGTCTCCTTAGTATATTTATGATATGTTTAGGTGGTGGTGTGAATATTGGGGAAGTGCCCTCTTCTCGTCGTCATACATCGTACGGTTGAGGCAAGTACAATTAGTGGGTACATACACAATGGTGTTTATGAATTGATAATCATTTACATGTATGGGTTTTTATTCATGATCTTGCTACTGGTTGCCATATGCTCATATTGACTAAGTGCATAGACTCATTGCATCATGCATTCATCTTTGAGGCTTGGACTACGTGGTAGCCAAGTATTGATATATTTGAGGTCCCTATCATGTATTAGACGGGCATGAGGTCCCCACACTCGTGGAGTGTGGGGCTTATGGTCCCTGTGCTAGAAGGCATAGGCATGGGTATGCATCGACAAATGCATACTCCACATTACCGTAAATGCAAAGAGAAAAGGAATGTGCATTTGTGGCATGTACATTTTTGGCATGTGCATTGCATAGTAGTTAAAGTTGAATGGTTATGGTATTATTGTGAATGGCTGAATGTGAGAAGTTGCTATTAATCAAAGTTTGCTTATGAGTATTGGGTTATTGTTTGATTTTACTTTGTCGAGTCTTGGACTCACGCTTGTTGTTATGTTTTGTTTTAGGTACAGCTTGTGTTGACGACATGCATGGGAAGGGCTACAAATATTTGATGCAATCTCCACCACGTTAAACACCATGCTCAATAAATCAATGACTTAAGTATAATTGAAGGATCCTACTAGAGAACATAATATTTTTAGTTTGATCATGTCCACCCTTCGAGGTGTATTTGTTTATTTGTAATAAGAGTCGGATGGTGACTCCATGGTATCTTTCATGTTTATGTTTTAAAATTGTTACTACTTTATCTTACTCAATTATATGTTAGATGCTTGTTAATCCCTTTAATAGTCAAAATTACAAAGGAGACTCCGCCGAATTAAAGAGAAATATCTTAGCTTAGAAGCCTATTATGTTGTTTTAGTAGTGTTCCAGGCTCATGTTGGGCTGGGGTATTACAACTAGAGGCAGAAGTTTGAGTCTATCTAGATAGACCTCAAACATCGGACTACGAGGCATGGAAGGGTGTATCCTCCAGAGGCATAGGAGGGACAGCAGACAACGAGCAAGCAATCCAGGAGCACCATAAGTTTCACGCAATTGATTAATCTCCGCACTCTTGATTTAGAGAAATGGTCCCAGCTATATGACACAGACGATGCGAGGTACAGAATTATGATGAACAACATATCTGAGGTGTACAATAGAGTGTTGAAATGTGTGCGGTGCCTCCCAATCACCACGATCGTTGAGGAGATATGGACTGCACAGTCGGTTACTTCTTCAATAGAGCCATTGCAGCGATACAACAGCTAGAAGAAGGGAAGCAGTGGTCCAAGAACATACAGAGATATATGGACCAGAAGATGTAGAAGGCCCGTATGCACGACATTTGGGTGATCAATGGCGTTAGGAGGAAGTACAAGATCAGTTGAGGCAAAAATATGTCAATAGTCATGCTAAGTGGGAAAAGAAACATGCATACACCCTGGGTGATGTGGCTACATGCACCTGCAATAAGCCTAAACTCCTGTACAAGCTAGGCTCACATGTGTATAAGGCGTGTGCGCATGTCAGGTAAATGTCTACGTCGTATATCTCCGAGTACTATGACATGCATCATCTTTTTGGTACATGGAGTGTAGAGTTTCACTCGCATGGTGTGGACATCAACTATAGGGATCTTTGGCCGCACAGGGTGAAATGGGGCACGGAGAAGGCCTTCAAGTCTACTGTGAACGGACGATGGTAGACACGGTGATTCTAGAATGACATGGATAACAGCTAGTGTGGGGGCCTGAGCCACGTGACAAAGTGCAGGATATGCAAGACCCTTGGCCACTATAACATCCCAATTTTCGGGCTTTTTTGAAAAAAAAATCAAAATAAAAATAACCATTTGATTTTTATTGAATTGCTACAGCTTAACTTGAAATTTCATAAATTAAAAATAATTTAATGTGAGTAAATCCAACTCTAATTAAATATAAATTGTTTTATTTGATTTTCTGGCTTTTTCTTGGAATTCCCTTTTCTAAGACCCGGTTATTTTTCTGTGGGGTTCATTTTATTTCCTTACAGCTTTCCATATTGCGAAGTCTTTTAAAAACTTTAGAAATTAAAATGAACCATTTGAATTTTATTGAATAAGTTTCAAGCTTAAATTGAAATTCCAAAGTGAAAAACATTTAAATGATTAAATCAAACTTTAATTAAATTCGAAATGAGTTTATTGGATTTTCTGGGTTTTCTTGGATTTTATTCAAGTCGGTGTTGTTCCTTGCAACACGGTTTGCTTTGTGCCTTTTCCAACTTCCCAAAAATTAATTTATTTGTTGTAAAATTAAATTTAGATTATTTAATTTAAAGTGAGTATTTCTTTTGAAGCTTTAAAAACAAAATTAATCATTTGGATTTTATCGGTTTAATTTAAAGCTTAAATTGAATTTCTGAAGGAAAAATATTTTAATTGGCTAAAATAAACTTCAAAAAAATCCAAAACTATTTTATTAGGTCTATTCAAGTTTCAAAGTATTTTATAAAATTTTCTTGAAATTTTTGGATTTATTTATTTTCCGGATTTCTCCTTATTCCCATTTTTTCCTTTCTCTCTCCTCTCTTTTGCTGGTCATCTTCCCGAATGGCATTTCTGGTTTTTCTTCTTTCTCTTACCTCCCATGCCTTGCTCCCTCGAATCCCGCTGCCATCACCATGCCCTGCCAACTTTGCTTGTGCACGCCACCTCCCATGCCCCCTACTCCCCTCGAATCCGGCTGCCACTTCCAATCCCGCACGCCACCACCTTGCCCATCCGAGCTCCCAAGTCTCTGCCGCTCCCTCTCTCCCCTTGCTTCTTCTCATTTAAACCGAGCACCAGCTGCAGCATGCTTTTGCTCCTTCTCTCCTCCCCTTTAAAGCCAGCCAACAGCTCCCTCTCCTCCAGTGCAAAAACAGCAAGCTCCCTCTCCCACTCTATAACGGCCAGCCCCACCTCTCAACTTCTTCCTCCTAAAAACCGAGCAGCAGCACCCCACCATGAGCTCACTTCTCTGCTTCTTCAAACCGTGCTGCCACCATGCTTCTCCTGCTCCTTGCCGCCTCCTTGGTATTGTTATTGTTTGGTCTGTGCGAGTGTTTGTGTGTGTTCCTTCTTGCTCCTATAGCCACTGCTAGCAAGCAAGGACATCATCATCCATTCTTCTTCTTCATGCAGCAGTGGATGTTTGGCATGCATTTAGTTGTATGTGCCTAGAAAATGCATGTGCATGAGTCATGTAGCAGTGCTTGCATTAGTGTGTTAGTTTTGCACGTAGCTGCAAGTAATTCTTGCATGTAGTTAGCTAGTGTTGCTACAAGATGTGTGGAGTCAGTGCATAAGAACAAGTCATTAGCATATGCATGTAGGAGTTAGCCTGTGTTTAGCATGCATGTGTGTGTATGTAGCAGCTAGCTAGTGAAGTTTGTGGGCTCATGCATTGCTCGCTACTTTGATCCACTTATTTTGCTACATGCAAACTAAGAGCTACTACATCACAGCACTACTACATGGGACGACTAGAAACTCAAGCCAACCATTTTGTACATGTCCATCTCAGTCAACTTCTCTCTTTCAAATCTTCATAAAAAATGAAGAACCAAGCTATGCATGTTACGCAGCGGCGTTCATCGTCTCAAGAGCAAACTATTCATCTAATTAGTTCTTGCATGCACTGACCGGAGCTCCTCCACCTCGGTTCTCCATCTCCGGTCATCCGTTCGCCAAGCCACCCGTGTCACAGCGAGCCTCTCCACTCCCTCTTTCTATCCCCAGAATTCGCCCCACTCACTCGCTTTCATTTCTCCGCAATCGAGATATTTCTGTCGCGGCCGAACCGCCTCCCGTCGTTGTTTCCAGCGCCGTCGACTATCCCCCGGTTTATTCGACTTGTAATGCTTAGCCTTCCATTGACCGTAACATTACAAATCAAATAAACCAAACCTCGAGATTATACTTCCTAAAAATGCAGTATACACACTCCATCACAAAATCATGCATCAATTCTATACAACAGGTCTAACAAAAGACATACATAATAAAGATTTAATACAACAAGGGCCAACCGGCCAAAAGACAACTAAATAACAATTAAACAGCCGAAGCCAAAGTGTCATAAGATGGCGATAAACAAAAGTCAATTAGTGTGTCTTTACCCACAAGGCAACCAACCGGGCCGTCAAGCTAGTCGTCAAACCCGCAGCACATCTCACAAAAGGGAAGCCCTTGGGGCTCACCTTCTTTCTCTGCAACAAAAACATTAAGCAAAGCAACTGAGTACAAAAATTGTTTTTGTACTCGCAAGACCGACGTGTAAGGGTATGTAACTATAATTAACTACATGCAAGCTTTATTTAAGTGGAGGGCTCGGACTTACTTTTAGCATAAAGCAAGTTTTCATTTGCAATAATGTAATAGATTCAAAGCAATTTTGACAAACTGTTTGTAATTGTTGAAATAACAGCGATACAATAATAATAACAACAATAAAGATAACCTGGAAGTGACTAACCCAATAGTCACCACAACAATAGTATGAACATCCATTCATACCAACCCATCAAGTTTTAATTAAATGTTGTAGTCTAGTTCTCACGGGGCGTATCCGAGCGTGTACATAACCTAAGACGAGGCTATTCGAATAGATCAAACCCTGCAGGGGTATACCAATGTACCCACACTTTAGACCGCCTTTCCACCAGCCACGGTTAGCATACTTCCTTTGATATGCAGGCACGGCTAAGTCTAACAAGACGTTTTCCAATATTGTGTATTAACTACGAGCTGCTCGTATGGATAGAAATCCATACGCTTACATGGTAAAGCCGAAAAGACAACTACCCACAAAGGGTAAAGCTTTTCGAACAACTACCATGCTCCCAACACCATCCCTCCTACGACCTCCTGCGACTCGGAGCCAATACACGCCAAAGTACTAAGTCAAGAGAGGTCTCATACCCTCTAGTGTGGTTAGCACGCAAAAATGCTCAGTACGATGGCGCAAGTAACTCGGTCCTTAACTGACTCGGGCACCATTCCAATCACACCCAAAAGCACACCATCTTACCATTCTCGCAAGTCCAAATCATTTTGTTTTTATTTTTAGTTTTCACAATTAAACATAGCACAAAGGTTGAAATATAACCAATAATAAGTTTTGTGTGATCAAGGTCATCGACTAAGTCGATAACCGCCCAATTCTATCGGTATCTAAGCATTGCTAAGCATCATATCATAAAGACAAAATAAAAGGCCCTAAATCATTCACCGAGCTCTAATTCACCAGTGAGAATAATATTCCTAAGGTAGTGGCAGGGGTGAACAATTTCAGGGCAACAATGCAATGGGATTAACTACATCTAATCGATAAAATTAATCATTGACACAAAAGCATACATACGTACGAGTAAAACAAAGTATTAGATTTTAAAAGTAATGGGATTGAGTGGATATGATCAAACTACTTGCCTTTGCCTTGTTAGAGATATTCGACTTGCTGCAGAGGATCACTCTCGATATCAACGTCATCTAACGATAAAAACTGCCAAAGCGAAAAACAGCGAATAAACACCAGAATGCCAAAAGTATCCAAAAATTAATAACACAATAGATAGATTATGAATTTAGGAACAAAAATTAGTTGATTCGGAGTTTATTTAAATTAGTTAGGATTTCTTCTTACTGCTCTTTCCAAACTCACTTATTTTCCACGATAATCATATAGTCAAAATCAATCCTCTTATATGCTCTCCTCTTTCGACAGACTTTGATGGTGATTGTGTGCACATCTATTAGCTGCAAATGGGCTCTAGATACCGACTTAACTATCCTAGCCTAACCGTTCACTTAATTATCATTTTAATCAATTTATTTGCCCACTAACTATTATTGTCTAAGAGCATAATCTCAATTAATTATCTACAAACTACTAATCTCTTAATGTCTCTAGGCTAACTACTTAAATTAGTCACTAATTATCCTAATTAACATACATATGTACCAATTTACTATACTCATGAACTCTTTGCTATCGGCTCAATATCAGCTGCCACTATAACCATCTATTGCCCTGCAACCACACTTGCACAGCTACACCTAGAGGGAACCTGAGAGATAGAGGGTGGACCCACCTGCCATACACGCAAACAAGAGAGAGCTGCCAAAAAGAGCTGGGTAGAGGGGCCCCTACTGTGATAGAAGTTTTGCATAAAACAACTACTGGAATGGATTTGCAAAGAGCTGACGACAAAGACAGAAACTAGCTAACCTGTTACTAGTTAACCTTTGCTAACAACAGACAAAAGGTTTTGCAAATGGGTTATACTGACAATACTTCCTTTCTTCTAATCACTATCTTGAGTGGCACCAATGTCAGTCATCAAGGTTATTCTCTGTTGGTTTTTCAGAAATTTCACAACCCTATGGATTCTCATATTTGTTTGCCACAACAAACACTTACCAATTGACTAAATGAATTGAGACAGAGTAACTACTGCATTAACAAGATCATAAGCTTACAGACAAACCTAGTTATCTCCAGAAAATCTTCTCTGTCCAAAGTCTTACAAAGGAAAATCTTTGCACTGAAGTGCTACCAGCAAACTTCCCTCAACTCAACTCCAATTTTCGCTACTCAGATGAGTGACTAAAAATGACAACCATAAAGATTGTTAGCATAAGCTGGGTAGGTTTTCATGTGGTTTCCACTGACAAAGCGAAATTCCTTCTAAACACCTTCTCTGCTCACACAAACAACTAAGAGTGTTTAAAACCAAAAATTTCCAATCCCAGAATTCATTTGCTAAGCACTTCTCCGTAAGTGATTTAAGAGGTGATTAACAAATTCTATTAGCATTGGTAAGGTAGAGTGGAAAATCTCATTTACAGAGAACCGACAACAGGGAGACCAGCACAGGAACAGCTCGAGCCAAATTGGGGGCGGCGAATCGCCGGCGGTTGGAGCAGCGGTGAGGTGCGGGTGATTTCGAAAATGGGTTGAGGGAGACTCGAGGATGCTAGGGGTGGTCTCGGGGTGGCCGGAGAGGAACTATGGCGGCGTGGCGACGGCGAGCGGCGGCCGGCCGTGGAGGTGAAAGGAGAGCGACGACGTTGGGTGGAGTTGGAGCAAAACTAGCGAGAGCATGAGTATACCTAGGGTTCCAGGAGCACGATGGAGTGGTCCGAGGGAGACGAGGTGGCCGGAGTTGGGCCGGCGGCAGCAACCTCCGGCGGCGCGAGGTGGTCACCGTGGAGGGGTCCCTGTGGAGCAAAACAACACGAGTGAGTGATCGGGGAAGGTCAAGGGAGCCTAGAGGTTGCTCCAGGAGGGAGGAATCGGAGAGGGAGTCGCCGGAGTAGGCGTGGCGCTAGAAATGGCGGTGGCGGCCGTGGTCGGGGAAGAAGGCCCGTGCGCAGCTCCTCGGTGGCAGTTTCTCCAAATTGGCCGAGGGGTTTTGCTCCTCTAGGCGAAGGACGTGCCGTGACGCAGTCGTGGGTGGTCGGGGACCGCCGGAGCAGCCGGAAAGCTTGGAGGCGGCGTGGCGCTGCTCTCGGGCTCCTGGAGCTTGTTGGAGAAAATGGACAGAGGAGGGGAAGGGAAATCCAGGGTAGGTGGGCTCTCGACTGGCCTTTGAAGGGGAAGGCGGAGGTAGCGAGGTGGAGGAGGCATGGGCGGCGAGGTGACCGGCGGCTCGGCGAGGCATGCATGCGGCGACGAGGCTGGGCGAGCTAGCGCAGGCGCCGCGTGGAGAAGAGCTTCTACCGGTGGGACCGGGAAGTCAGCGGCAGAGGGGAAAGGTGGCTCGGGCGAACTGGTTCGGCGCGGTTAGGGCTTCGGCTCGGGTCCGGTCGGAGGAACAGTGTGAGCTAGATTTAGAATTAGGGTTTTAGTGTTGACCGAAAATAAGCAAGTTTGATCTAGCCGTTTGAAATAGAAATAAAATTCGAAGCACTCTGAGGTTCACAAGGGACTTAGGAAAAATAGTTGCAAAAACATTATATACAAAAATTTGTTAGAATTAAATTATTTTCAAATCTGCATTAGTGATTTGATTTGAATTTTGGTGAAGTCAAAATCACTTCTAAAAATTTGGTAAAAATAATTACAATTCAATATAAATAATCTAGTATTTGAATAAATTATTTTTGGAAACTTTCATTCATACATTTTTCTGGAATTCAAATAGCAATGGAATTTAAGTTTAAAAGTTTGCAATTTCAACACAAACTTTAATACAAACAACAAAAGTTTAAAATTGTGCACAAGTTTTTAGAAAACCAAGAGCATGACCAAGAGATTGAAGAATCTAGACCCGCCATTATGTGTTAATGGAGTTTTGGTTATTAATGACAAATCTATTTATGAGACTAACACTCTTTTTGATATACCTATTGTTTAGTCTCAGTTGGATTTAAAGATCAAAGAGGTATGCATTCGACAAACATCTTATTATATCATCTTGCATTCCTCGGATCCAATATATAGGTTGAACTTCACCAAAAAGGAAAACTTGTATATGTGCATATGTTTTATTTACACACTCATGTATGCACACATTTAGGGGGAGTTCAATCTATATTTTGTAATTTCATTAGTATTGATCCATATTCTTTTGTCCACATATATTAAGGATCTTTACCTTGAAATATATCCTTGAATATATTTAACTTGTGTAGTTAATATATTCATATGAGTATATGCAACTTGTGTAAGTTTATATATACTCATATCCTTGAATATATGCAGCTTGTGTAGTTCAGATATATTCATATGGGCATATGAGACTTATGTAGTTCATATATGCTCATGTATCTTTTGAGTATACATAACTTTTGTAGTTTATATATACTCATACCAATTACATTCAATTATCTCAATTGTGTTGGTTGTCATCAATTACCAAGAGGAAAGATTGTGATATCTTGTCCAACCATTATTGGTTAATGGTATGATTGTGGTAATTAATGACAATCACCTTGTGGAACTAACAATTTTCTATGAGTTGGTGAAATAGGCTATGTTCCATGTGATTGAAGACTTCAGATGATGTCATGAGTTGATCATCATCAAGTCAAGTGTTTGAAGAAAAAGAATATCGTCATGTGTTGATGATATCAAGAGAAGAACATCATCATGGGTTGATGATATTGAAGTGAAGAGCTTGGAGTAAAGGAGATGATCATGAGTTGATCATCAAGACAAGAAGAATCCATCATGTGTTGATGGAGGTCAAGTGAAGAGTGCATCATGAGTTGATGTATGTCAAGACTTGAAGCGAGGATATGCGACATCAAGCTTCAAGTGGTTGCGCAAGGAAAATGTATGACTAGCTAGGGCTAAAGATTTGTTCCTAGTCTTTTACCGGTCTCGGTGTTTGGTTGGGAGACCGGATTGCTAGTATAGATTGTCGTACTATTAAGAGGGGTCTTAATTAGTAACTTGAGTTAGTCATGCGTTGATCGCTCATTGTGTTTGCGCTAGCTCAACTTAACATGTTGCCTATATTTGCGAATGCGTTTTGCAAATAGTTGTGGCTCATGGTTATTCCTTGTAGCATGTGACTTTAGTTTGCGAATGTGTTTTGCGAACGGTTTAAGTCCATGTACCTTATTCCTTGTGGCGATGATTCTAAAAGTTGGCAAATGTGTTTTACAACTTGTTGAGAATCTAGCTTTCATCTTTTGTGTACATGTTGCATTAATTTGGCAAATATGTTTTGCAAATTGAGTTGAAGCAAATGTACAAAGTTTGATCTCGCCTTGGTATTGGGCGTCCGACCGCCTCGTAGCGGTCTGACCGGTGGTAGCGGTCTGACCGCCATGGGTTGGGCGGTCTGACCGATTCCCGTGTGTACCGACCGTAAGAAACGGTACTACCGGAGTGCGATAGTACCGGGAGTTTGAAACGGTACTACCGGAGTGCGGTAGTACCGATATTTGTTTGGCGGTACGTGTTTTTCAGAAGATATGTTTTCGTTTGCTCGGTGCTCTATTGAGCGTGATCGACCGCCACTCGGCGATCCGATCGGTGAGCGGTCTGACCGACCATTGGTTGGCGGTCAGACCGATTGAGAGTCCAACGGCTAGTTTTATAGCCGTTGGCGCTTGGGCGGTCCGACCGGCCATTAGTTGGCGGTCTGACCGGTTTCTGTCCAGATTCTCTCGAATCTTCTCCCAACGACTAGTTTTTGTGTGTGGACTATAAATACCCACCTTGGCCGTGTGAGGGAAATGAGCTGGTGCCCCATTGAGTTCCTTTGAGCTAAGAGCAAGCCCTCTACTCCCATTTGTGCATGTGTTGCACTTGTTGAGGTTTGAGAGGCAAATCCTATTGCATGTGTTGCATTAGGTGGTGGATTTAGTATCCACGAGAGCTTTGACACTTGATTGGTTCAAGTGAAAGTTGGAGACTTGTTACTCTTGGTGTTTGCCGACACCTAGACGGCGTGGAGGCGTCGTGCGTCGGTGATCTTCTCAAGTGAAGCTTGTGAGAAGACCCGGCGCTTGTGAGTGGCTTATTGCTCGCCATCTCCGGAGTGGAGTAAGAGTAACCCTAGTGGAGCGAGGTGGTTGATACCTCGAGGAAGGCTTAATACGTGGAGCCGCCCAATTGGTTTGGGTTTCCTCAACGTGGATTAGGAGACCGCAAGTCTCGAGCACCACGGTAAAACATCACCGTGTCATTGTGGTTTGCGTTCTTGAGCTTTACCTTATTGCAATTTACATTCATATAATTAAGTTGCTCATTTATTGTGTATGAATGATTTCAAGCTATGTGCTATTTACATTGCCTAAATTGAATTACTTACAAGTTCTCGCTCAATTGATTATTATCATTAGACTTGTATTGTTGGAGCACTTAGTTGAGACTAGTGGTTTTAGGTCTTAATTGCGCAAAACCGTATTTATATTAACTTCCGCATTAGAAATCGGTTTTAGCGCATAAAAGTTTTAAAACGCCTATTCACCCCTACTCGATCTTATAAGTGGTATCAGAGCTTGGTCTCTCATTTATTAGACTTAACCGTCTAGAGAGTAAAGGATGGCGACTAGAGATTTTATGCACCTTGGTGAAACACCTCAATTTGATGGCACAAATTATGCACATTGGAAAATTCGCATGTCATGTTATTTTAAGGCCATGGGCCTAAATATATGGCGGATTGTAGATGTTGGCTTTTCTCCTCCATTGGATAGGCTTGATCCAACAATTGAGGAAAAGAAATGCTTACATCTCGACGCTCAAGCAATTAACGCTTTATTTAGTTTGAGTGTAGATGTGTTTGATGCCATATGCGATCACAAGAACGTTCATGAGATGTGGACCCATCTTCAAGAATATTATGAAAGGTCCACTTCCACAAGTAATGATCGCATAGTTGAATGGACGTCGGGAAAAGAATGCTCAATCTCAAACTCCGACAATGAAGAATCCTCAACAACATTTACTTCAATCAATGAGGATTATATGCAAGAATGGATGTCGGGAGAAGAATGCTCAACATCAAGCTCCGACAATGATGAGATCACAAACCCCTCTACATTAACTCATTGCCTCATGGCTAAAGGTAATAAGAAGGTAAATAATGATGATGACAATAATCCTTCTTATGATGAGTTGATAGATATGCTAGAAGATCTAAATGAATATTTAGGAATGGAGAAATCAAAATTCAAAGTTTTGAAGAAAGAACATGTCTTACTCCAAAATAATTATGATGTTCTAAAAGATGAACATGAAAAGCTCCTCCTAAATGAATATACTAGCTCCAAGGTGGATATAGGTGTAACATGTAATCTAATAGATGATTTGCCATGCATAGCTCCTATTTCTTGCAATTCATCTAAAGTTAGTATATCCACATCTTGTGATGATTTAATTGATATGCCTTGTAGCACCTGTGAAAATGCTTCTATTTCCTCTATGCTTGTTGAAACTAATCTTGTAGAGGAAAACAAAAGGCTCAAGGCCCAAGTAGCAAATTTGAAAAATGACTTGGATAGAAGCCACAAAGGGAAGGTCACTCTTGATGATATCTTGAGCAAGCAACGAAGCTCAAGTGATAAGAGTGGAATCGGCTTCACTCCCAAGAAAAGGGAAAATAGCAAGATGAGACACAATCAAAGACACAACAAGAACATCGAGTGCTTTAATTGTCATCAAAAGGGTCACCTCTCCTCCAAATGCCCTAACAAGGAAGATTATAAGAGAGGACTTGGTTTCAT
This sequence comes from Ampelocalamus luodianensis, assembly GCA_036346255.1. Classification (NCBI taxonomy): domain Eukaryota; kingdom Viridiplantae; phylum Streptophyta; class Magnoliopsida; order Poales; family Poaceae; genus Ampelocalamus; species Ampelocalamus luodianensis. Next base: position 24,365,703 of record CM070632.1, on the reverse strand, counting down.
CGCCAAGAAGAAGGTGAAGAGCATCCCAAAGCAAAAAGGGAAGATATACACAAATATCAAATGCTTTGGATGTTATGAGAAGGGACACATTGCCTCGGTGTGTCCAAATCAAAAGGATGTCAAGCCAAGACATTCAATGAAGAGGCAAGACGGCAATGAGCAAGATAAGAAGACATTAAGGGGAAGCAAAAACCCTACTTGCTACAATTGCCGGGAGAAAGGACATTTTAGTAAGGAATATCCCAAAGGTATCACTTCTAAGCCAATTATTTATAATGATCATTATATGCTTAGGAATGATAGAAATGGCAATGTGTTTGCTAGGAATGTTAGTGTACATAAAACCAATGCTAGGGCCATTTGTGTGCCCAAATCTATTGTGACTAACATTCATGGATCCAACCAAGTTTTGGGTACCAAATACGCTTAAAAGCTTAATAGGTACTTGGAGATGCATTGGAGGTTTTGGCTCACACATGAAGAGGTGGATTCCACCATATGTTAATATTGGAGCCAAGCATAAGGATGATCAAGTCATATCATAAGCCAATGCCATTTCGGTAACAAGTACTTACATTGAAGTATCTAGACCCTTTACCTTGTGTAGGTTGCATTCATGAAAATCTTATGAAAAGGGTTGTTCTTGCTCTCATGCTTAATTTTGTTTATTCGTATCTTGAGCAAGATGGTTGTGGCACATTATGGAGGAGTGCTAAATCATTTACATGTATATCACGTTCCAAAATGTGCCCAAATTAATTAAGTGCTAATATTGATTTTCAAAATTGAACCATTTAGCCAAAAGTCAAAAATTTGAAATTATTAGTATATCCTTTGAAAAATTAGTTGCAAAATGTATACAAATGCATTTCAAAGGTTTACCAAAGGATTTGGTTCAAGAAAAATATATTTTAAGTGAAAATAAGTTTCTTTCCAAAATTCTAGATCATAGAATCTTGTTTTTGACCTAAACTAGATTTTTGTGTAAAATCTATTCTAAAAGGAATTTGACTATCGTCCCAAAAGGAAAATCCTAGAGTTGGTTATACTAAACATTTTTGGTATTCAAATGATCTCCAAAAGACCAACTCATCAAAGGTTATTCGATTTCGAAACTCATTCAAAATACAAGCTTAACCATAAAAGTCACTTTCTAGCACTTAAGTGAGTTTAGCCATTTGAACCTAAATTATTCACATAAATAGGTCCATGATGGTATTTATGACTCATACATGCAATTGGATGCTTTAGTTTACCTCAAATGCTCAATTTGGCTCGTTTTGTGAAAGTTCTCGAAAATGCGATTTCATTTGCGAAAACTAAAATTTAATTTATAAAAATTATTTGAGGATTGGATTTTAAAGGGCTATATAAGTTGAAAATGCTCCAAATATATTTGTTTGATTGATTGTGTGAAAATTTGGAGCAAATTACAACAACTCTCTCAATTCTCAAAATCCAGTACTGAACTGTTTGTTAGTTTCAGTCATTACCGGTCTGACCGGCCATCCAAGCGGTCGGACCGATGAAATCGGTCGAACCGCCATGCCCAGCGGTCTGACCGGTTTTGCGTGAAGTCCTTATACTCCTCACCCGAACAGACTTTCTCTCTTCACTCCTCAAACCGAAAACTTTTTCCTCTCTCACCTTCGGCCGGTTTCTCCTCTAGGATCTCGGATCCACCTCTCCGGCCGGTGCTTTTGTGGTTTGAGGTAACCTAGATCCTCTCCTTCATCCCCTCTCTCCGTTCCATGGTTTGTCTTGAGTTTTAATTCACTAAATCTCAAATGCCATGAAAACCTAGGTGAAGGTATTCTTTGAAATCCGTCTATTTGTTTCCAAATTGCTTCAAGGATCTTTACTCCTTGATTCTTCCTTCCATCCATAGCCGGTAAATCTCTCTCTCTACTTGCAAATTGATTCACATTATGAATATTTCCCAAATTCTAGGGTTTGACTCAATTGTCCCCAAATCCATTCTATTTGGTGAAATGCTTGAACCTGCAAGTAGATGAAGTTTAGGTTAACAAATACTCACTATACCATTGAACAAGAATCGCAAATTTTGGGTTCTTCCCAAAATCTGATCTATCTTTTGTCACCAGCGGTCTGACTGGTGGTATAGTGGCGGTCTGACCGATTATGCTGGCGGTCCGACCGGTAACACCAGCGGTCCGACCGCCTGTGACAGAGGAAAACAGAAATGGCCTTATGAATATTTGTTAATTTATTCCTTGAATCCATTTGATATTCTTTGCTATCTATTCTCAGTGACAATGCCGAACAAGAGGATTGCGAAACGCTCTGCACCTCCTTCTCCCTCAAAAGATGAAAATATGGAAGATGTGGAAGAAGAAGTTGGAGAAGAGGAAGAAAATGCTAGTGATGACAAAGAATAAAGATGACAATAATAAGAATGACAATGAGTATGATGATGATGATGATGATGATGATGAGGATGAGAATGAAGATGTTGCTCCTGATCAGAGTCAATTTATTGGACTTGATGTGTCAACCATCAAAAGTGAACAGTATACAATTCTGAGGCACATTAATCAGTTCATATTTCCAAGAAATGCCACCATGGGTATGTTCCACACATTGTTTCAACAGCATGTCTATCAGATCATTTATGCTAAGAAAAAGTTTGCTAATCATCGCTTGTGAAGTGGAGCTACATTGGCAAGAATCCAGTCTACAATGGGTTGCTTAGATTGTTTAGAGTCACGATTGGAATCTTTGGTCTCTTTACAGGCAACTTTCATGCAAAAGCCATCGACGCTTTTATGCTACGCCTTTGTTTCTCCCGATCATGATCATCTTGAATGGATGATCGACATCAAAAATTGAAGCTACCAAGGATGACTTCATAAGTGCCCCGAGTCTAGGAGATTCAAGTGGTCTAAAGGTACATCTTCAGAATCTCTTGACCTAACTCGTAGATGAATTTTATGATCCAAAGAAATCACTTTGTGCGAGGAAGAGTAATCGGACTTCTTCCCTTGCCCAAAGTTATTAATAGGATCATGAGAGCATCATTCTTTCCTAGGAGTGGGAATAATGATGAGATACATGGGCGTGCCTCGAATGTGATCAAGTATATTATGGATGGCACGAGATTTGATGTTATGGATTTGATTATTAGAGAGATTGCTACCTCCAAGGGAGACAAGACTAAGAGCATTTATTTTGCTCCTATATTATGAAGCTTATTCAGAGCAAGATAGACTTTGATCAGATCGTGACATGGAGCATAAGGAGCATGCACCTAGAGATACTCCTCCTCGTGTGCCTCCTCCACCTCCTCTTCAAAGATCAGGGACAGGATCATCCTCTCGTGGACATCCAGACAAGCAGGTCCTCGGAGCGTGGATGCGCTCGCGCCTATCTTGCGCCTTGACGAGCATGGATGCTAGGTTTGATCGCATGGATGCAAGATATGATCGATGCATGCAGAGACTTCAGCTAGGTTGGATACTTTGGACTTGAGGGTCGATCGTATGGATGCGAGACTCACGAGTATCATTAGCAAGATGTACCGCTTGTTTATCGAGGTTTGGGAGTCGTCGACATACATCTTCAAAGCGCTCAAAGCAGACGATCTTCCATCCACATCACCGCTCCTCCTTCTTAGCTTCTATCTTTTCATATGTAGGTCGATAGACCTTGTTTTGTGGGATAAGCTCTTTATTGTTATCTTTTGTTAATCTGTTATGAGCTTATTGAACCATGTATGATCTTAATTGCTGTCAGACACTTTGGATATGTGATTGTTAATGTTATGGTTTATGTTTATTATCCTTGTCTGAGCTATGTTATTGATTGAATCTTTCTTATTATTGCATGAGTATTCACATCTTAATTATCAATTGTCATGCTTTCTTGTATTCTTTGTTTAGAGAAAACTCCGTCAAAATTTCTTAAAATCTTCTTGTGCATGTATTCCTTTCAGATCTTAAATGCACACGTTTAGGGGGAGTTTTTATCTCTTTTGGTTCTTGTTCGCAAAAGGGAGAAAATGGTTAATTGATCTAACTGAAATGACCTCTCTTTGCCAAGCTCTGTGTTATGCAAAAATATTTTATTTTGCTTAAGGTAGACTTGAGTTTTTGGTGATTAATGCCAAAAGGGGGAGAATGATGGACCAATATCTTTCCATATTTGGTTGTGTATCAAATATTATACATGTCTTCCTCATATGCTTAAAGAATTCATTATATGCATGATTTACATTTCAATAGCTTAATTACTCGATATATGTTGATAATATTCAAATGTTGCTATTGATAAAGGATTTGTCATCAATTACCAAAAAGGGGGAGATTGAAGAATCTAGACCCGCCATTATGTGTTAATGGAGTTTTGGTTATTAATGACAAATCTATTTATGAGACTAACACTCTTTTTGATATACCTATTGTTTAGTCTCGCTTGGATTTAAAGATCAAAGAGGTATGCATTCGACAAACATCTTATTATATCTTTTGCATTCCTCGGATCCAATATATAGGTTGAACTTCACCAAAAAGGAAAACTTGTATATGTGCATATGTTTTATTTACACACTCGTATGCACACATTTAGGGGAGTTCAATCTATATTTTGTAATTTCATTAGTATTGATCCATATTTTTTGTCCACATATATTAAGGATCTTTACCTTGAAATATATCCTTGAATATATTTAACTTGTGTAGTTAATATATTCATATGAGTATATGCAACTTGTGTAAGTTTATATATACTCATATCCTTGAATATATGCACTTGTGTAGTTCAGATATATTCATATGGGCATATGAGACTTATGTAGTTCATATATGCTCATGTATCTTTTGAGTATACATAACTTTTGTAGTTTATATATACTCATACCAATTACATTCAATTATCTGTAATTGTGTTGGTTCTCATCAATTACCAAGAGGGAAAGATTGTGATATCTTGTCCAACCATTATTGGTTAATGGTATGATTGTGGTAATTAATGACAATCACCTTGTGGAACTAACAATTTTCTATGAGTTGGTGAAATAGGCTATGTTCCATGGATTGAAGACTTCGGATGATGTCATGAGTTGATCATCATCAAGTCAAGTGTTTGAAGAAAAAGAATATCGTCATGTGTTGATGATATCAAGAGAAGAACATCATCATGGGTTGATGATATTGAAGTGAAGAGCTTGAGTAAAGGAAATGATCATGAGTTGATCATCAAGACAAGAAGAATCCATCATGTGTTGATGGAGGTCAAGTGAAGAGTGCATCATGAGTTGATGTATGTCAAGACTTGAAGCGAGGATATGCGACATCAAGCTTCAAGTGGTTGCGCAAGGAAAATGTATGACTAGCTAGGGCTAAAGATTTGTTCCTAGTCTTTTACCGGTCTCGTGTTTGGTTGGGAGACCGGATTGCTAGTATAGATTGTCGCATCTATTAAGAGGGTCTTAATTAGTAACTTGAGTTAGTCATGCGTTGATCGCCATTGTGTTTGCGCTAGCTCAACTTAACATGTTGCCTATATTTGCGAATGCGTTTTGCAAATAGTTGTGGCTCATGGTTATTCCTTGTAGCATGTGACTTTAGTTTGCGAATGTGTTTTGCGAACGGTTTAAGTCCATGTACCTTATTCCTTGTGGCGATGATTCTAAAAGTTGGCAAATGTGTTTTACAACTTGTTGAGAATCTAGTTTTCATCTTTTGTGTACATGTTGCATCAATTTGGCAAATATATTTTGCAAATTGAGTTGAAGCAAATGTACAAAGTTTGATCTCGCCTTGGTGATCGCTGGCGTCGACCGACCCCTCGTAGCGGTCGGTGGTAGCGGTCTGACCGCCATGGGTTGGGCGGTCTGACCGATTCCCGTGTGTACCAGCCGTAAGAAACGGTACTACCGGAGTGCGGTAGTACCGATATTTGTTTGGCGGTACGTGTTTTCCAGAAGATATGTTTTCTGGTTTGCTCGGTGCTCTATTGAGCGGTCTGACCGGCCCCTCTGGCGGTCTGACCGGCATGAGCGGTCTGACAAACCATTGGTTGGCGGTCAGACCGATTGAGAGTCCAACGGCTAGTTTTATAGCCGTTGGCGCTTGGGTGGTCCGACCGGCCATTAGTTGGCGGTCTGACCGGTTTCTGTTCAGATTCTCTGGAATCTTCTCCCAACGGCTAGTTTTTGTGTGTGGACTATAAATACCCACCTTGGCCGTGTGAGGGAAATGAGCTGGTGCCCCATTGAGTGCCTTTGAGCTAAGAGCAATCCCTCTACTCCCATTTGTGCATGTGTTTCACTTGTTGAGGTTTGAGAGGCAAATCCTATTGCATGTGTTACATTAGGTGGTGGATTTAGTATCCACGAGAGCTTTGACACTTGATTGGTTCAAGTGAAAGTTGGAGACTTGTTACTCTTGGTGTTTGCCGACACCTAGACGGCGTGGAGGCGTCGTGCGTCGGTGATCTTCTCAAGTGAAGCTTGTGAGAAGACCCGAGCGTTTGTGAGTGGCTTATTGCTCGCCATCTCCGGAGTGGAGTAAGAGTAACCCTAGTGGAGCGAGGTGGTTGATACCTCGGAGGAAGGCTTAATACGTGGAGCCGGCCCAATTGGTTTGGGTTTCCCTCAACGTGGATTAGGGGAGACCGGCAAGTCTCCGAGCACCACGGTAAAACATCACCGTGTCATTGTGGTTTGCGTTCTTGAGCTTTACCTTATTGCAATTTACATTCATATAATTAAGTTGCTCATTTATTGTGTATGAATGATTTCCAAGCTATGTGCTATTTACATTGCCTAAATTGAATTGCTTACAAGTTCTCGCTCAATTGATTATTATCATTAGACTTGTATTGTTGGAGCACTTAGTTGAGACTAGTGGTTTTAGGTCTTAATTGGGCAAAATCAGTATTTATATTAACTTCCGCATTAGAAATCGGTTTTAGCGCATAAAAGTTTTAAAACGCCTATTCACCCCCCCTCTAGTTGGCCTACTCGATTTTACAGAGATACAACAAAAAATTTTAAACTTTAATACTTTTATACATTTGAAATACAAACCCTAGTTTGGGGTTGTTACAAAACTTTTGAATTTTCTGTCTCCTTCATACGAAATCCGATTCCGTCGATTCTTGGTTCTAAATTCATCTAAATTCAGGCCCTCTCTTTCGCTTCTAATTTTGTAATTTTTGAATTTTATTTGGATTTGTTGTATTTATTTGGCTCTTTTCACACGTGTAGATTCCGGCTTCTCCGAGGAATTCATAGAACCGTCTGTCGAAGCATCTCAAGTCTTCAACGGAGACAAGTCGTAGAGCTTTGACCATGTCGTACCTATTTTACAAAACTACATTGTTTGAGATAAACATGCATTGCTAATTTTATATTAAATAGTTTCGGGAATAGTTAATTACCTAATTGCCATTATGTCTCCTTGATAAAATTGCAAGTGACATGTACCCTTGAATGACATGAATCCTTGCACACCGCAGGTTGGGTTAATTCTAGTTGACATTATTGCACTACCAACATGAGCGCGTATTATGCTTAGACATGCTTTAGCTTGCGTTGGTCTCAATCATGAATCATCAATGTTAGTTTACCCCCAGTGCACGGTTTGTGGCTTGTGTAGTAACGGCCTGTGTTGCTGATTAAAATGAAGCGTGGCCCTGTGTGAGGCCACGACATTTGTTGTCACCTTAATTAAAAGATGTGTGCTAGGACTAGAGTGGTCTTTTGGCCGGGTTGAACCCAACAATGGTAACATTGCCTAATGAGCTATGGAACTGTGGCAACGCCGCTACTGTTAAAACATGTGTGCCAGGACTAGGGTGGTCCTTTGGCCAGTTGAATCGAAAATGTTTTATACTTGGGCGAGTGGGTGGTAGTTAGTGAGGGTGCCGTAACGCACATTAGGACGTGGATTAGTCTCGCCTGAGCAGCCAACTAAGGACTTAACCTTGAACCATTGATCTAGGCTATACCGTGCAACCACAAGTCCATTATGGGGTGGACTGGGCCAACTAATTAGCAATGCTTTGAGTCGGTTCTGTTTTGGTTGAGAACGGCGCAAGAGGGGGCATGAATCTGGCGGGGGTAAGACCCATTAGAAGCGAAACCTTAGCGAGCAGAACCGAGTCAAAACAGAACTTTGTAAAGGCCTTGTCACGTGCTCTAGAGCGCTTACCCAAGGTAGTGAGCGGTGGCATAGATATATGCTGGACAAACTAGAGAATTCGTGTCTTGTGGGTCAAGCTGTACAACCTCTGCAGAGTGTAAAATTATTCAAATAGCCGTGTCCCCGGTTATGGACATGCCTGGTGATTTCACGCAAGGGGTAGATTTTATCAAAATATTGGAATGGTTTGGAAGGATTAAGAAGTTGGTTTGGGTCGATGGTTGGGAAGTGAACAGGGTGTTCACTAGTTGATTTAAAGAAACTCAATTACTTATGTATTAATCTTTTAAATTATGTTTTCAATCTACTTACTGTATTTACTGTCAATATTGCTTTCTACAAAATAGCCATAAAACTATCCTTGTCTAGCCTTGCATAAATATTATTTGCATACATTTCCCTACGACTTGCTGAGTACATTCAAAGTACTCACGGCTTGCGCCCTGTGTGATCAATCCCCACAGAAGAACCAGGGAACTCATAGTACTATGAAGAGGAGTATCTTGAAGACTTTGCGAACTAGGTCACGTCCTCCACTCGATTGCCTGTGGGCATGTCGGATGGCTACCATGAGCCGATTCTTTCCGCTGCAAGTTTACTCTGTGATCTTTAGCCTTGCGAGGCAAATCCTGTAAAAACCTTGACCGTAAGGTCTGTTGCTACTTTTAATATTAATTTGTCTGCTTCATCTTTAGTTAGTTGTATGGATATGATTACATCAATATTGAAAACTGTGTGAGCTAGCTACTGATCATGGGACTAGTTCAGAATACACAGAGGGTCCTGAGGTAGCATACCTAGGGTCCCGACAGCCACTCCCTGAATGATTGCCCCAATAGACTAATCTCATCTAGTCGTCATTCTGTGTCATAATTAATTGTACTGTTTGCATGTACGGGGATCATCATTTAATGTAAACGGGTAGTCTTATCATATTTGTTCATTTTTGTTCATCATTCTTTCTTAACGCATATGTATTTCACCATTCTATTTGTTCCGAACTAACTCACCCTTGTTCCATGAGCAATAGCAAAACATTAGGTCAGCCTTGGAGATGTCGAACTTGTCGTCGAACTACTATGCAAAGATACTAAAGAAGCGCATGTGCCTTATCGAGAGAGCTAAACCCTACCCATATTTTTCTATGAAGGATATGCCGATACCACCAGAGTTTCCATACCCGTAATGTGTGTGCGAAGAACCAGCGAAGATCATTCAGTCCACACACCTGGCCAACGCCGCCCGAGCGTACTACACGTGTGGGAACATCCTCGTAAGAGAATCTTACACACACATCGATTTTTCACACCTTATGTTGCATTCTATATATTGCTAACTTCATCCGCGCATAATAGTAGCCCGAGATGTGTTGCAACTTCTTCCAATGGATAGACGTCCGGAGATATACAATAGGGCGTTCATCCAGCAGAAGTACATGTTGAACTACGCGATGTGAGCCGAGACCTTCTAGCGATAGAAACCTTACATATCCTACCCTATTGAAGAGGCACTCGTCGATAAGGGGAAGGCTCCTACTAGTGAGATCGATGACCATCCTAGAGCTCCCTGTCACCCTAGCACACTCTAGATCGACGAAGTATGTGATGTTCAATTCGCATCCTGATTATTGATTTTGCCTTTCATTCTGCTAACATCATGTAATCGTCTAGTCTTTCTTGCAGAACATGGATGATATCGACACTCGCAGCCACCCTGGGTAGTCCAGAGACAAGGGGATGGGACCGATGCATCGCCAAGACTAATTTTGATCCTCCTTTTTTTATTCCAAAAAAGTCGCACGTGTATCTTAGGTGTTTTCCAGTTTGTTGATTCATGCATGCTGTCGTTTGTAATGCACGTAACCAAACCATGTGCAGCTTGTAATTCACAAATTACATTGTTTATTGTAAATTTTCATCCATTTTATTTTTCAAATTTTAGTTTGTAACTCCACATAAAATGACAACGGACGACGAATGAACTTCACATGAAATGTCGAAACTCAAATGGCACCTCCCCGGTTTAGGGTGTTATGATTTCATGTGAATCTGGAAACGATGTACTCCGACAATAGGCACATAACATACAAAATATGCATACAAATATAGCACAACATAAGCGCATAACATCTATGCAATGTAATTATACACGAGCTACAATATGACTCACTCGTCTGAGCCACTCTCTACTCACTACATCTGCGTGCGTGTCTTGACCTTGCATTGAGCATGTCCCGTGAGATACATGAACCGGTCCAGAGAGCGCGTATCGGTTCGGATGGCGTACGAAGACCGTTGAGTGGGTGGATGTGCTTCAGCAAGCTGACTATTGCCCAGCCGAGTCTGTCCAACATCAATGTCGTCTAGCTGAGTCATCCCAAACTGGCTACCGCATGCTATCATATCTGTAATAAATGATTGCATGAATCCGCCCCTGGAGCCATGGCCCCCTAGGTACGATGTCTGAACAGCCCTTGGTGCGGAGGAACACTAGCCTTGACCGTACAATGTACAAGCGATTCCTGAGGTGCTTTGGCCCTAGTATGTATTCCGTACTAGTCATTGTTCAGCTGAGCGTAGACCAGGGGTGGGTGCCTTGGGTGGTATGTAGCAAATCCTGGTGTCGCATACTCCTCCTTGGCAGTAGCTTGGATGGCCACCTCCTCATCGATAGATTCGTTGTCATCCCCATACACAACTGAAGGTTGCGAGATGGAATGAAGTTAGGCAAAATCAATATTATGGACCTAAGCTAAATATCACGTACCTCCCCGACGTGCAGTGCGGATGGTTGACAGGGAGCGCTTGAATGGCCACCAGTCTGAGTAGGCCGTGCGGACGTCGATCGCAGAAGTGATGCATTTTGACAGAGGTGCAGCTGGAAGACAGCATGATGTTAGCACGACCTAAGGCAGAATAAAAAATCATGACTTAAATTGAACCTAACTTACCTCCCCAATCTAAAGTGTGGTTGACCGACGTGGAGTGCTAGGATGCGAGCTAGCCTCACTAGGCCATGCCGACCTAGCAGGTGAGCATGCTCGGCCCGCTTGTTGCGCAGCCTGATGGTTGTCATCTCTCGACCGACCACAGCTCATGTTCTTCATAATTTGCTTGGACTTCGCCAAGATGGACTTGAGAATACTGAGCAGGCCTAGAAGGGTGCGATCAGGGCTGAGGATGGTGAAACCTGATGTGCATGAGATCCACTGGATCGGTCAAACTGACAAACATCAGCTGTTCAGTAGAAAACAATAGACATATCAAGAATGAAACGAACATAGGTTGTGAGTGTTTTTACAGTGTCATCACGCCATGAAGTGCTTTGTTGATCGAAGGAGTGACAAAGCGTCTCCTTATACGTGACCTGCTCCGGACGCTCTTGTGGAGGACGAGTGAGTCTGGCGCGCGACCGTGGTATGTACCACTTGATGTACTCATGGTAAGTCAAGATGTCGTATGACCTCTACTCTTGCAGGACCTCAATGTGTGCCAACTCGTCCAGTCAGAGTCCATCGATCTTTGCACTACCTACCAGTCCCTAGCATGTCGGCGTGCCCTCGATTGCCTGCATTCGAGAATTATTTATGTGAGAAGAGCGAATATAGCTATGAACTGTAAACATTACTCGAATGGAGTTACATTCACAAGTGGATAGCTCTATCAAGCATCCTCCTGTCTAGAGGGGGCACAACCTGGTGGAGATCGAACTGTCACATTATTCGTTGCGACATGTAAGGCTCCACCATATGGGAAAACACCAAGTGGCAGGTTGTCGCCCATTGTCCGACGTCCTGCGTGCATTGCACGAACAGTCCGTGCAGTTCTACCGTGCACGAAATAAGGGCTCCATGGAGTCCATATGATTCTGCCATTGTGTAACGGCTCGAACTCATTGTGGAATATAGGGTAGCACCTCGTCGGCCTGTCTTTGGCCTAGTGTAACTTAGCAGTAGTCTACTGGATGCCCATAGTGGGAACATCTATGGGGTTGTGGGGCTCGGCGTACGGGTGCGCTATAGTTCGGATGCTGGGCTGGCCAATAGGAAAGTGCTCCTAACTCCACAGCTGTAGGAACACATAGAAAATGGCAAGGACCGGTGTCGCGTCGCGAAGAGTCACATAATCCCATGTATGTGGCGCAAAGGATGGCTGATCCCTAGCTATAATGGGGCATCCCCCTAGGATCTGCATCGGCCAAAGACTTGGCGATGCATATGAAGCTGGGGTACCCAATCACCCTATGGTGTGAAGCAAGGCCCAACCGAAAAGATGAAGAAGGCAAGTGATGAGGTGTGTCCTAACAACCTTGTCAGGTGCATCCGCCAGGCATTGATCGAAATTCCTCAGCCATGTCCGAGAGACACCATGGGCCCCGTCTCACGACACTATGCCAAACCGATCGCCAACCGTGCCTTCTAATCACCGATGGACAAGCCGGAACTAGTGGCTCTTAGTGATCGGAGACCGGTCAAGAAGGAGACATCCTAGAAAGTGATCGCCATCTCTCCCACCAAAAATGGAACATGTGCATCTCGAGTCTTCATTTGTCAACAAGTGCCAACATGAGGCTATTGTCCAGGGTGAAATAGCGGTCGACCTCGATCATCCTCGCAAAGGGCAACAAGCCCATGTCCCGAAGGATTGGGACTTAGCGAGCATCAAAGTCCCGAAAAAGCTCTCGACCGAGCGGGAGGGTGGGGACCATCCTCGTCCCACGGTGGTCCACAGCTTGCTCTGGTGATATTTATCATAAAACGGTTCTAGTAGATCCGATTGAGCCATGCCTTGCAACAGATGAAATGCCGAGTGAGTTCAAATCGAATCAAAAGGAGCAAATAAATTATGACATATTAAATACGTCTAAATTACCTAAGACAAATTATTCACAACTAATTAATTACGACTTAAATAATTAGGAATTAATTAGTTACGAGTAATTAATTATGCACAATTAATTAGCACTAATTTAATCACCACTTATTAACTACGATTGAAATTAATTATGACTAATTCATTTCCACTAATTATTTATGACTTAATTAATTACCAATATATTAGTTACTCATAATTAATTACCAATAAATTAATACGTGTAATCAATGATGACTAACTAATTATCACTAATTAATTACTACTAAATTAATTACGACTAAATAATACCACTAATTAATTATGACCAATTAGATTACAACTAAATTATTTATGACTAATTAATAACCACTAAGTTATTTATAAATAATTAATTACCACTAAATTATTTATGACTAATTAATTACCACTAAATTAATTATGTCTAATTAATTACCACTAAATTAATTACAACTAACTAATTATGACTAATTTACTACCACTAATTAATTAACAATAAATTAATTAAGTATAATTACTTAGCACTAATTATTTACCACTAGATTAATTACGGCTAATTAATTACCGCTAAATGATTTCCATTAATAAAGTACAACATAATTACTTACGGCTAGTAATTACGACTAATTATTTACAACTACATAGTCGCAATGAGCGCGAGAACGAGAATGAAATCAAGAAAGAGAGTGAGAACGAGCGCAACTCTGGTATTTATAGCTGCGCGAACACAATTGCCGCAGATAGCGAAGCAACTGGAGGGAATCGGATTCCCTCTCGCGTGATGTTTTTTGCATGCGGGGAATCATTTGCATGCTTGGGGGCATGGGCGTGATGGATGGGGCGGGAGGATGGGACGGCGGCGTTGAGAGCAGAGTTGGTGCCTTGGGGCATTGGTGCACGCATACCGTGTGTCGATGTGGCAGCATTCGGGCCGGGAGTGGCGAGGACAGGTCGCGGCACCGGGAAGGGCGCCATGACCAGGGGGCACGGGCGCTCCTTTTCCGGGCCCAAGGGGTGCGGCAGCGGCAATGTAGCGGCACAGGGGGCGTCTGGCCCCCTAGGGAGTGGTGGAGAACTCGTCCGGGCGCGGGGGGGGGGGGGGCATAGATTTGGACGTATGTTGGCCGTCGGTACGTCTATTGTGCTATGTTTGGTATTACGACGCGTTGACTGCCAAGTTTGTTGATAACGGTGCAAACAGTACCATTTATGAAAAAAAAAAACTCCTTCGGTCTTCAGGAGATCACTCTACGTCGTGCCGGTGCTATCCCTACCTTCATGCGTCCTCGGTCGAAGAGCCAAGCCTGCCTAGGGAGCAAACAACTAACATGACGGACGGGACCGATCAGCGCAAACAACATGCAAATCTGCTATCCATTAGTGGAATAGCATCCCCTGCCTGCGTAACCCTAGTCTCGGCATCGATCAGCATATGATTGGGTTGTACGACAGTCTGGAACCATACTGTGGAACAATTTACATTGATGGCTTCTGCATCTGTTTAATTGAAAGAGGTTTATGTTACAAAGTGATAAAAGTATATAGCTATTTATCACAAAGCTTTATTATTAATATTATTGTATGGTGGGTATTTTGCCCCAGCCACTGTGCAATCAACAACGACATTTGCTTTACTCCCACGCACTCGGGCCGCCTAAAATTTTATGTGATAGATAGCTAGGAAACACGTGTATGTTTGTTTCATTTAGGTGCTCAGATCTGGATCATTAAGCGCAAATTGAATCAATCAGTCTGGTTAGACCTTATTTAATACGAGAAGTAAAACATCTTTGGCGCCGTAGATTATGCATAACAAGCATCTAGTTTCACCATTCTGATATTGGGTAGTTGTTCTGTCGGGATTGTTTCCAAATATTTTATGAATTTGACCATGAGGTACTCTATTATTTTAGTACCCATCGGAATATGCTCATGTTAGAAACGTTGCAAAGTCTGTCACCATGAAAACATCTTTATTGATCCATTATGAGCACTTGGTTTGCCATGCATTCACCACGCCAGTTTATCTCCATACAAAGAAACTACGTACATACTCGACCAAAGCAAAGCCCTAATCTTTCCATGGTGGTATATATATATATATATATCATGTTCATGCCCCTGTTGCCTCCACTGGAAGAGGCTGTCTGTCATTTGAGCATGGGATGATGCACCTGCTGTTGAGAATAATAGCATTTTTCGAATTACTTTAATCCAAAAATATAGTAGATAAAACATGATAAATATTCTAGCCACTTTCATAAAGCAAGTAAGCAAGAACACTATAGACATACTAATATCCGCATCAAACGAAACTAGCATATCTATCACGGTGTTCAAGGTAACAACTAGTAATATTACTAACCAAGAAGTACATATGAAATAGACATACCGGATCCAATGGAAGGAGCAGTAGTAGAAGAAGCGGCATGGAGTCTTTGTGATATAAATGCGTTTGTCATGGCGTAGTGGTAAGTAGTCGTCAGATGGGCGTCGCGGTAGTAGTCGTGCGGTTGTAGGCGTAGCGAGAGAGAGTCGAATGGAGAGGAAGTAATGGCGATGCGCGAACGCTCCCAAAACCTTATTCGCCCTTGCTCGTGCAAGCCTTCAAGGACGAGGGTTCCGAGGCTGCTCTCCCGTCGCGATCGACACGCGCTTGCCGGGATGGAGATCGCGGAGACGACAACAAAGAACGTGGTGTCTTTCGTGGAAGAATTGGAGAGCATGACTATGTTCCGGATAATGACTATATATAACAACCGGACGAAAACAGCCACCATCACTCACTAGTAACGTGTAATTCTTGCCTAGTCAAGAGGCGAAGCGGTCACCATTATTCACTAGTAACGACCATTACTCACTAGTAACAAAGAACTGCTATCGCCACCATTATTTGAATCTTTGTTTCCTGGCCGTATGTCCATACCCCTTCGCCCCAAGCACGGACCAATTCATCAAACATGTGCTCCATGAACACACCATATTACCCCCGGTGTTCAGGAATTATCAACGACAAGAATACGTTATGTCGTTGAAAGGAGACGCCGGGTGGGGAGATTGAGGATAACGAACACGGCCAACATGTGTATGGGGTAGCCATCACCATAAGGATTGAACCCATCCGCTGCCGCCAACACGCATATCATAGCCCCATCCGCTTTCACGATGTTTGTCATCAAAGGTCCATGCTTCACCATCTGATGGATGTACCATCTTGTCGATTGTACCGCTTGCTATTTTTGTGCCATGTCATCTGCTCTGATTCCCCCATGTATAGCCGCTGGATCCTCTGAGGAACTAAGGTACCAGGATTTTCACTGGATCGTAAGTCGCTTCTTCCGCCATCACTGAGTCTACCGTGCACTGGAGGATTTACACTTTGAAAAGATTTTTTGCATCCTTGTGTTCTTTCCCAAATAGGACGCACTCCTTCAACAAGCATGTATCTGCCATACGCATCTTAAGCGCAAGGAGTTTCTGACTTGACATGCTTTTTGGCGTAATGTGGCCCTCCTGCTAGGTGCCAATCACGCCAACATCTTATCAAGCCTTTCGACTCAGTTTAACTTGACTTCAACCCCATTGCCCAATGGCATCTAGTTGAGACACCGCTGGACCGATCGTGAAGGGGGTTTCGTGTCGAGTCCATCATGTCGTAGAACGCCTGCGGCGCCGCCTCCATCTCCTCCTTTCACGCCCCTCATCGAATCGCCCTGGTGAAAGTCATCTAACATGTCTCGCACTCCCGCATCGCATCATAAGCCTCGACGCTGGTCTCACCACCTCCTCTCTCATACGATGGGCTTCACCATGGTGGACCCACCGTGTAGTCCCAGAATCCATTCTTCAAAAGATGTTTACCCATGTCCACCTTGTTTACCCTTCTCCTGCTTTCCACATTTGCCATAGGACACAAAACTAGACAATATCCTTTAGCAAATTTGCCAAATGCACGCCTCAAGAAAGCATCGGTCTTGTTCATCCATTCCATGGTGTAATCACTCCGACTTCTCCTACCGTACATCCAATGACGGCCATCCATCCTCTAACATATGTATCGAGTAATGTAACCATCAATTGCATCTACGGAGACGCTAATCGTTACGTGATCTACGCACCATGATATGGAAAAAGAGGGTTATACTAGGGTGGCGTGAGTCAAAGCGAGGGGCCATGGCTGGCCTGGCGTGGCGAGGCGACGCTATGGTGCAGCATCGACAAAGACGGCGTCGAACTCCGACTCGGCCCGACGCTCTCTTCTCGCAAAATGGAACAAAATACTATCATTTAAAAAATCTGACGTAATCCTCGCACGTGAGGTTTCCAAACTCAGAAAAAACCATTGATGGCCACAACCATATACAACCAAAACCACCACTCCACCACCGCCAACCGCCACCACCACCACCACCACCACCGCCACCACCTCTACCTCCACCTCCACCACCACCACCACCACCACTCCACCACTGCCAACCGCCACGACCACCACCACCACCACCACCACCGCCACCACCACCACCACCTCCACCACCACCACCACCCACCACCGCCAACCACCACCACCACCGCATGCCAAAGAACCCAGGGAGGGAGGCGCCATATCCATCGCGGTGGCCGGGTGGGGACAGCGCGCAGGGGCGGGGCGCGGCGCAACGCGCGTGGGCAAAGCGCGCACGGGCGAGGGGCAGCGCATGCGGGCGAGGCGATGGCGCGCGCATGGCAGCGGCGCGGGTGTGCGAAGCGCGTGTGTGCGGTTCAAGGTGTGGCAGCGCCTAAGTCATATGAGAGGTTTGCCGAGTTCGATCCCGACTCTGCAAACAATTTAATTTTTTTTTAATTTTTAATTCTTTGAGCGCCGATCGAGAGGCACTCTTAAAGAGCCAATTTCTCCGAGTGTCGATCAGAGGGCACTCCTAAAGTGCCAATTTCTGATCAGCGACATTATCATTTTAATTTTTATTTTGCCGAGTGCCACCGTAGGCACTCTGCAAAGACACTCTTTGAAAGTGCCGTGGCCCGCACTCTGCAAACGCTTTTTTTATTTTGGCCTAAATTTTTGTGCAATTTCTTCCTACAGCATCAAATTCTATGTTAGGATTTGGTACATTTTGTGGCTTTTTGTTATATTTAGTTAATTTATTTCATTTACTATAATTATTTAAAATACAAATTTGAACCGCACGCATCGAATAATGGAATTTAATGATTCAAAAATGATAGTCATGTTATTGAGTGTAGTGTGAGGTCAGATTCAGAACGGACCAAATTTCTGACATCTTGTTGGATGACCGTGAACTTATGCTAAGTGTTTTTAAATTCTATAAAAGCAAACAAAGTCTAAAAATTATGAAACTTGTGGAGATGTCATGATATCATATGTGTCGAAAACTTGAGAGAGTTTAGCATGTCACGATGATAAGCAAATCGTGACATCTCCACATGAAACTTGTGGAGATGTCCTGTTTGTAGCATCGTGACGTGACAACGTACTCGAAACCTTCCAAATTTTTATAGCCATGCATTTTTCTGCTACCGAGGACAAAAGGAATGCTAATACCAAGACAGATGCAACGACATTGTGATCTTGCAAGCCATGGCTAAACTCGGTATTTTTCTTTTGAGGGGTAGTAACGCATGGGTCAGTCATAGTGCCTATTTACAGAATATGTAATGTGAATCAACCTGGGTGGATGATAACCTCGTATTAGTTAGCATTTAATAGCAAAAGTTAGTAAGAATGCATCAAATTAAGAGGAATTGGAATTTATAGTGTTATTTGTATATATCTTATCTTCGTATTCTTATTATATCGCATGTATTAATATAAACCAACATGAGAGAGAACACTGGCATACTGATGTCACTACTACGTAAAACGCTATCACTGACGCTCGGTTTCACGCGCATTTGCTCGCACCGCTCGGTTTTTATACGCTCGTGATAATCGCGCATCACAGACGTAAAAACCGCCTGCGGATAAGTAACAATACGCATTTGCTTCTAATGAACATCCGCTCGCGGATATCTATATCGCGCATTTGCCATATTTACGAACCGCTCAGAATATTCAATATCGCTGCACGGTTCATTTTCACCGTCGTGATATATGGATATCGCGCATGGTTCAGAAATCGCTCCGATATATGGATATCACAAAGTGTTATATTAGCACCGCCCAAATATCCACATATATCATGCATTTGTTTTTACGAACCGCTTATGATATCCATCTATCATGATGGCAATAGTTATGAACCGCCTGTGATAGCTTTTCAAAGATAACTAATTTAATTTTGATTTTCGCTAGTCTCAGAATTGCTAGCCATGCCCTCTCAAAACAAGCAGTAAAATAGATACATTACGATGAATCAATCATTGACACTCAAAGTGATCATTTAACTTAAAATCAATTCGACACTAATATGTATCAAATATTGGCTAGCCTCGTGGAGTTACAATTGAATTACAACTATTCAAAGTGAATTACATTAATGAATCATTCAAGGTCGTTTCAATGTTGAGTAGTGAAACTCTCCGCTATGCTAATGATATCCATCATGATGAAGGTGCAGAGCTTCCTCTAACATCCGAGATCTCTCTCAACAAGTGAATCTAAATCTATATTGATCCGCAGCTAGCAAGAGTGAAGTAGTGTTATATATATGTAAATTTATAATTAGAAAATAATTATGCGAGATTGACCAACTCTGATCCTCCAACTTAGCACTCATGAGAATCATGATATGATGGCAAACGAATGCACATTCTTCTCGCTTTTGTCATTTACATCGCAAAAATAGAATTACATATATAGGTATAGTCATTTCGAGATGCATTATTACTAAGTATGATAGAATTATTGTGTTGTAGCACGCACTCGAAATCGCCCCGTGATTAAATGTATGCTCATTCCTTTGTATAGCCCTCCTCCAATATAGAGATGAACCACCTACATGTTTCAAAAAGTTAACCTCGCCATTTCAAACGAAGGAAGACTACAATAGAGTTATGTATGGAGGAAATAAATAACACATGTCGAGTACTCTCGCACAAGGTGAAGTCGTGGTTTTTTTCATTAGGAATCAAGGTATAGTACCGGTTCCTCTTGGTATAATGACTAAAAGGACCCAGGGCAGCCTACTCATGTATGTCGCTGAGTCATTAAACCTAAGTTCGTACATTATAAAGTACAAATGAAATTTGTATAAGTAGTGAAGCACTTATCGGTTGTAGGGCACCATTATAGTCCCCTCGCTGCTAGCAAGAAGCAATCGTTATGTATTTCTCGACGAGAATGCGCTCACAAGATGGTTTGCTCAGAGACCACGCAGGGTCGAGGAAACCCACCCTGCTTCTTTCTAATCGGGCATTTTTACTCATGTATCCGACATAAGAATACAGCTTCACGCTCGCATCCGAAACCCCAAACTTGGCCTCGAGTGCATCCCACATATCTTTCCCATTTGTAATCACCATGTATGCATCAACTAACTTCTCACCAAGAACACGATCACGGCACCTTTAAAAGGTTATCGCGACCTCGACGCTTGCTCTCGCTCAGAGTAAGTGTTCCTTCAGCTTGCCGTTTGCCACATGAAAAACGCTCATGGCGATTAGCCAAAGCACCATCTTGGTGCGCCACCTCTTATAATTCGCACCATCGAATTGAGAGGGCTTAAGCGCAAAGAAGAAAGCGCTTGTTGAAAAATGCCTATTACAATAAGGTTTTTGGATTGTTGAGAATAATAGCATTTTTCAATTACTTTAATCCGAAATATAGTAGATAAAACATGATAAATATTCTAGCCACTTTCATAAAGCAAGTAAGCAAGAACACTATAGACATACTAATATCCGCACGAACGAGAAACTAGCATATCTATCACGGTGTTCAAGGTAACAACTAGTAATATTACTAACCAAGAAGTACATATGAAATAGACATACCCGATCCAAAGTGGAAGGAGCAGAGTAGTAGAAGCGGCACTGAGTCTTTGTGATATCGCCGTTTGTCATGGCGTAGTGGTAAGTAGTCGCGTGCAAAGGGCGCCGCGGTAGTAGTCGTGCGGTTGTAGGCGAGCGCAGAGTCGAATGGAGAGGAAGCGGAGCAGCGCGCGAGCGCCCCCAAAACCTTATTCGCCTTGCTCGCAAGCCTTCAGAGACGAGGGTTCCGAGGCTGCTCTCCCAGGATCGTACACGCGCTTGCCGGATGGAGATCGCCGAGACAAAGAACAAAGAACCGTGGTGTCTTTCGTGGAGAGAATTGGAGAGCATGACTATGTTCCGATAATGACTATATATAACAACCGCACGAAAACACCACCATCACTCACTAGTAACAGCAGCCGTTACTGCCTAGTCAAGAGGCCGTAAACGGTCACCATTATTCACTAGTAACAACCATTACTCACTAGTAACAAAGAACTGCATCGATACCATTATTTGAATCATAAAGAAAACGCAGACGCACTGAGACACGCTGTGGTATCGCGCGCTGCGCACACGCACACGCACACACGCACACGCGACACGCACACGCGCGCACCGCACCGCACCGCATCGCACCGCATCAAGACGCGACGGCTCGACGTGCTCGGCGAGGCGGCGAGCGAGCGCAGCGTGTATTGGCTCTCCAATTCCACAAGAGGACTCCCACGTTCCACCTTATAAATTGGTGTAACTCCCCTTTAACTCTCCATGTGGGACTAAAAAGGTTTAGCACATGCACATGGGCCTTTGGGATTTTCCAGGATTTAATTAGAATTAAAGTTTGGGCCTAGCCCATATTAAATCCAACACCTGCAAATCAGACGTCCATCAATGGGATAGCATTCCCAGTTTGCGTAGCCCTCCTCTCGGCACCCATCAGCGCAGGATTGGGGTGTACGACAGTCTCCAACCGTAGGGAGGACCCTTTTACAATAGGCTTCTGCATCTGTTTAATTGAAAGAGATTTATGTTACAAAGAGATAAAAGTATATAGCTATTTATCACAAAGCTTTATTATTATTATTATTATTATTATATAGCAATGCATTTTCTGCTTACTAGAGGACAAAAGGAGTGCCAATACCAAGACAGATGCAATGGTTGTTGTGATCTTGCAAGCCATGGCTAAAACTAGTTATTTTTCTTTTGAGGGGTAGAAAGGCATGGGTCAGTCACTGTGCGTATTTATAGAATCTGAAATGTGAATCAACCATGGGTGGATGATAAACTCGTATTAGTTAGCATTTAAGAGCAAAAGTTAGTAACATAACAGTTCCGTCAAATTAAGACAAATTGGACTTCATAACTGTTACTTGGTATATATGTTATCTTCATATGCTTATTATATCGCAGGTATTAATACCAACATGAGAGTGAACACTTGGCAGTACTCTATGTTTATCTTATTTTGGTTGGATTAAAACACTGTGGGCCCTAACAACCCCTGCGCAACATAGAACAAAGCTTGCACTACTGGAGAACCTATCTTTCTTGTCGTTTTTCCCCCTAATGGGTGTACAGTAAACCAACAGGAATATACTAGTTTCTATTGGTTTGGATCCACCGCCAAGGATAGAAGAAATTTTGGTGATGGATATATATTTAATCGTCAAGGAAATACCAGTTCGCTATGGTTTCGTGTTATCTATTGTTGGGAGGACCGTGGTGCGAGTAACAAGGAGCAGTTACACAGAATTGGAGCACCCAGAGTTGTACCTTTACATGGAAGGGTACACTGATCCGTTTGCTTCCCATAGACATCCAGTTGATTCCAAGTGACTGGAAGCTATTAGACAGGAGAACACGGGAAGAAGCAAAGAAGATGGAGGTCGAAGCTGCTAAAAAAATTTTGGCTTCCGTTCAATCTATCCATAAAGATCTGAAGACCAATTCGAAACTGAGAACGGTTTTGCTTGAAGGGAGAGGGAAACCCTGTTTCCATCTTGTCAATGCCGTCGCCTTGCAACTTCTTGGCTTAGATGTTTAGCCCACTAGACGGCGCATCGTCCTCCTTCGTATGGTCGGGGGTAGAAAAATTTTCAATACCCTCGCCCGGTTGCTTCACCTCTTCTTTTGTTGTGGCCGAATAACGATTAGTAGCAGCAGCAATCTTCTTCTTCTTCTCAATAGTAGCTTGTACATGATCTCTCTGTTGACGATCCTTCAAGTACTGCTCGGAAGTGTATGACTCGATGTAATGACGTCGTCCTCGCTGAACAAAAGTATACAACCTGTTCGAAAAAATCGTGTAAGGATCAGAATAATCCTTTTACCACTTCTTCCGATCGGTCCATTGCTTTCCAAGCAGCAACGAGTACACGCGCATATGTACACGTCACACACCACCACATCAGCAAGTCCACACAATGTGAACCATACCTCGACGCGATGTTTGATCACAAAGTATTGATCTTGCCATTGAACCTTGTACGGGTCAGGGTGTGGCATCAATTGGAGCTTCAAGTGGTCGACGAAGGTTTGACTTGCCAAGTTTATGGCAGCAAACTTATCCATCATCACAGCGCTTGTAGTTTCTCCCACTTGACATCTTGCATAGAATTGAGATGACCAAATCTCTTGCAATGGATTTTTCTCACATGAGTTTAGATTGAACCAAAGATAGTAATCCATCTTCATGTCTTCCGCCATCATCCATTCTTGCAGATTTTTTTTAGCACGTACCATGATCAACTTAGCGCTCTGATACCACCTGATAAGTATCCAACTAGCAAGCTAGCGGGATCTCGTTGTTTGACCCGATCTTTCATAGTACACCTTGATAGTAGCCTTCTAGCCCTTGCGCAGCACAAGAATAACAAGACCTCCTTGATAAACCTTCTCTCACGCACACCGCAACACCTGAACAAAGGGTAGAAGAACCAAAGTTCCAGCGAGTAAAAATCCAACACCTCAATTGGATTCAATACACCAAAGAGTAATTCCTCTCAAAAATATCAAGACCACGTCAAACATGCCACCAAAACCATGGTGATTTTCTGATATCTATTTATTAACTCATAACTTGTCCTCCTTACAATGGGTTATGCCCTGGCCTTATATTGGCACCTAAGGGTGCGGCCAAACACACATACGCACGGTTCCACAACTGGACCAAAAACAAACTCACGCACCAAACCAAGAGATGTACTCGGACTCAAAGTCCTAATACAAAACTAAACATGCGGTTTCCTTTTACATATCGGAAACCAACCGTATTGATTTTGTTAGCTGTAATAGCTACAGGTGGACCCCCCCTCCTAGCTCGTAGAGAAAGGAAACTACGTAGGTAGAGGAAAATACGCACAAGCAAACGTACCAAACCACGCATGCTCATGCCAAATACAGCCTGGCCTCCTACGACTTTATCTCCAAATATATCCGAACAAATATTATTTCCTTCTAGGGTTGATTTTGTCGCATGCAATCCAAACCAACCAAAGTCTGATTCCTTTGCTCGCTTCTTGGTACGACCACCTAGTCGTGGAACTTGTGGAAGTGGTCATAGCCCCTTTGTAAGTGGTCGTAGTCCCTCTAAATCTGGTCGTAGACATCTAGGAACTGGTCGTAGTCCTTGTGAGTCTAGTCGTAGCCCCTTAGGAATAGATCGTAGCCCCTCAGGAACTGGTCGTAGTCCTTGGGGATCTGGTCGTAGCCCTTTTGGAACTGGTGTGGACCTTCTGGATTTGGTCGTGGACCATCTGTCTGAGTATCCCCCTCGACCACACATAGATTCTCTTTTATATTGCACAAAACAGCACTACTTTGTGAAGTAACCTCAGTTTGCAATACTGAAACACTACTCAAAGTAATCATGCTGCTTGGTGCCGCATCACATCTCCAACCTTGGTTACCGGTAATCTCCGTGAACAAGCATCTCCCAAGTTTGTGCACTGCCTCTGGCCGGCTGTCTCCTCGGATCTTGTGTTTGACCATCTCCACTCTCTTTGTGAATATGTTCCTTATGGTAGTCGATTTCTTGGATTTTATGATATAAGGAATGGGTAGCTAGAGTAATGCGAATCCTGAATGATGCAGTCATGTCAAACTCTTCTCCATGGAAGTCTGAATCGTGAAGCCAGGTGATGTCTCCTCGTAGCTATGTGGATACGCTAGCAGATCTGATGTGACTATCATAGCTAAGTCCACTTTGTAAGCACCCACAATCTCTCCATCTATATCCTTATGTGTGTGCTTGAAGTTTCAACTTGATATTGTCCTCTTTTAGATTACAAGGGTCCGACTTGATATTTTCCTCTTTCACATGCAAGGGCCCAACTTGATATTGTCCTCTTGATATTATTCGGTTAGTAGATCCCGTGCTATCTTTATGTTCAATGTGATGCTACCTTTGTGATGTAATTTTGGAGGTAGAAATGAAAACAATAATTTTGGTACAGAGTATACACCATTGCTTCAATTCTCATGAATATTTCAATTGTCCATTAGTTGGTGTGGCACATAAGTTGTTGGTATAGAGCTTGCATAGTTGCAACATTACTACATTTTAGGATAATCAAAATCTCCTTAATTTGTACATACTACTACATTAATTTGTACGTACAACCAACATGTTGCAAATGTTTTTTTTTGGGTGAGTAGAAAATTATCACAAACCATTACTAAAATTCATTTAAGTTAAAAACTAACCTTTCTTTTCCTAGTCCAGGAAATAATTTTTCTCAAGGAAGAATGAGATTCTAATGTGCTAAGTGTACTATCACCCATCTGCATATTTCAAGATTTATTCATAATCCATACTAGCAATGAATTCTATATATTTATCATTTCACTGAAGATTGTGCACACATACTCCCCTACAAAAATACATATGTGTTGGATTATGAGGGACAAGAAGTAGTGGGATGATGTAGTGCTGGGATGTGCAATCAGTAGGGTACACAGAGTGATGAAGAGCAAAACAGATTAAATTCAGAATATATATGTACAGCCACCAAGCTTTACATTATATCTTATTTCCATTGTATTTCCACAAAATGAAAATTTTCAATTGAGTTGTAGAATAACTACCAAGCAACACTTGATAACTCTGAAGACCCAGAAGATTCAGAGCGGCGTGACTTGGATGCAAAAGTTCTGTACACTATCGGTGAGGGCCTCCCCCATGGCCACATACTAATAGATAATGGTGTTATAAAGAAGGCTCACGTTATAGTGGCTGCCAAAGGAAGAAACGTTAGGTCATCCAACACCATGTCTTATCGAGCTTTGCTCCAAGAGAATGCTTAACTTCACTAGCGATAAGAAGTTCACGGGCGGAGCGGAATATAATGGTAATAACTTTAACAGAAGATATATCAATGAATTTGTCATGTATAATCAATCTTTAATTCGTTGTCTTCCAAATGTAGATGCTTTTCCAAAAGCTCGGAGAAGAACAACAAGCCGAGATGAAATGTGAATCAACCATGGGTGGATGATAACCTCGTATTAGTTAGCATTTAAGAGCAAAAGTCAGTAACAGAACGGTTGTATCAAATTAAGAGGAATTGGACTTTATAACTGTTACTTGCTATATATATCTCATCTTCGTATGCCTATCATATCGCAGGTAATAATATAAACCAAGATGAGAGTGAACAGTTGGCGGTACGCTATATTTATCTTATTTTGGTAGGATTAAAACAATTTGGGCCCTAAGAACCCCTTTGCAGCACTGAACAAAGCTTGCACTTTTGGAAAACCTATCTTTCCTGTTAGCTTTTTCCCGGATAGGTGTACAGTAAACCGACAAGAATGTACTAGTTGTCGTTGGTTTGGATCCACCGCCAAGAGCAAAGGATACAAGAAATTTTGGGCACCGATCAACGCCAAGGTCACTCTGCACCATGCCGGTGGTGTCCCTACCTTCATGCCTCCTCAGTTGAAGAGCCAAACCTGCATAGAAAGCAAACAACTAAAGCGACAGACAGACCGATCAGCGCAACTGCGCAAGCAACATCTAAATCTGTTGTCCATTAATGGGATAGCATCCCCCGCCTGTGTAGCCCTAGTCTTGGCACCGATCAGCGCAGGATTGGTGTGTACGATAGTCTCGAACCATACTGCGGAACAATTTACATTGCATGGCTTCTGCATCTGTTTAATTAAAACAGGTTCGCTACTGGATTCCGGCTCTTTGCCGAGTGCCTCGAGCACGGGCAAAGGCTCCTTTGCACTCGGCAAAGCTTTGCCGAGTCGCGACACTCGCAAAGGGCACTCGGAAAAAATTTATCGGCAAGCAGTTTTTGCGAGTGCCTTTGTCGCGACTCGGCAAAGAAAAGGCACACCATCGCGCGCGGCCCGTTGACGCGCTTTGCGAGTGCCAACCCGCCGCACTCGCAAAGATTTTTTTTTGAAAATTTCTTTGCTGAGAGTCGGATGGCTGGCACTCGGCAAAGTTTTTACAATTTTTTTTTGAAAATTCTTTGCCGAGTGCCGCCGGGCGTGGCACTCGGTAAAGCTGGAAAACTGGGGTTTCAGGCGCCATATTCCCAGCTTTGCCGAGTGTTGCACTCGGCAAAGTGACCCAAAACTGCGTTTTTTATTTATTTTTTACATTCCATCACGACAAACAAATCCATCCAAACATATATCACATCCATCACATATATATCTTATCCATCACATATTTATCACATCCATCACATATATCACATATATAACAATAAGTGCTCAAGTCCATCCAAACAAATCCACAAGTTCATCAGAGTCGACAAGTGCATCACAAGTATATCACAAGTCCATCACCAAGTGAACAACAAATGAAAATACAACTACCATTCATCTCGAAGGTGGCCATCGCGGCGTGGTGAAGGAAAAGCTCCATCATTCGGAGGCGCATGAGGTGGATTATTCGAACCCGCCGATTGAGGCTACACGAAGGAGAAGAGATTGCATGTGAGACAAGATTACATTAGATACCTAATCTAAGAAGGTAGAGGTCATACAAGCAAAGCACAAGCGAAAGCAAAAAACTTTCATACTCACAGGAGTAGTTGCAGCTGCAGGACGCGGAGGCGGAGGTGGAGCCAACAGCCCAGCTGGCACAGCGAAGCCCGTATGTTGCCCAAGACCTTGTAGGAACTCCGTAATGTCCGCCACCTCTGCGTGCTCGCTGCCGCTCGGCCTTTCGGCCTCGGTGGCCGACATCCTCTCGCCGCTCGGCCTCTAGCTCGGACGTTGCCTCATTTCTTGTTCCACCGGGCCTGCAATATTTCACCCAATGTTTGATAATGCAAAGCTAATAAAGGTGTGTAAAGATCAATGTGCGATGAGTAAAACAAGAATAACCTCGAGTCGCGTCGACCGGTCTTTGTCTTGATGCCGCCGTGGGCGTATGGCGGGCTCTCGCTCGTGCTCGCGCTCGGATCAGGGGAGAGATGGAGTAGAGGCCGTGTCGATGAGGCCGTCGCCAAGCGAACCGCCCATGCTTCTTGCCTTGTCCCACCTCATGGCGATCTCTCCATCAAAGTCACGGTGCTCGGATCATGGTCGGCCCATGGACCGACCTTGCCGCCGGCGATGTACTCACCGATGCGGGTGTGGGCGCTCGGGTTCGTGTACGCTGGGCGGGTCCTCGAGTTGAAGGAGGCGTCGGACGTCGCCTTGCCCTTTGTGGGCCATACACCATGCACGGAAGTCCGAGCAAGGCTGGCCACTATGTGACGCCGATTGCGAGAAGACAGACAAGATAATTAGAAATCGTGCGAAATGAGCGTCACAATAGATAAATGAATCGTGTACCCATGCTTGTTTGTATGCGGAGAGGCTGCGGTGCCTTGATGGTGTCTTTGGACCTTGCATCATCAAGCGACGGTCCCGCATCACTGTGCATCGGAGATACTCCTCAGTGAACCACTTGTCCACGATCATCGCCCAGCACTCGGGATACGATTGGCACCACCAGGGAATCATCTACACGTCATCAAGTATTTGACATATAAGAAGATCAAATTAAACGTACTTAATCTCAAAACGAATCAATATTAATGTTCTTCATCTACCTCAAGTCTGGGTCGGGTCGGCGTCATGTTTCTTGCGTCTTTCTTGGTGACCTTCTCTCCAAGGTTCGACCGTGGTAGGTTACGATGGCTCGGATGCGCACCTCGTGATGCATATCGGTGATGAGTTTTACTGAGCTTTGGTAGCCACCGTCATACGGCCTCAAATCCCTCATCGCATCTGAAATAAGTCTGCATACAAACGCGATGTATCCATTCATTATTTCAAGAAAAGTCCAATGAATGCGATGTATTGAGCAATGTTGTGCGAGGGAGACTTACCCAAAACTCCGCCTTCACGCGCGCCTTGTTGGGGTACTCCGCATCGGGCCGGCGGCGTAGTGGTCAAACGAGTAGGCGGCTCCATCTTCCCCGTGACGTGACAATGCCGGTAGTGTTGCTGCGCATGAAGACCCAGATGCCATTGGCGGGCGTGCGCTACCACGACACAACCACCCGGTTCGCACAAGTGATTAAGAAAAATTATTAGTTTCTCTTTTTTTTCAACATATCATATGAAGTAGTGGTGACAACATCTAAAGTTACTTACTTTTGCCCTTCGGGGCGAATCACTGGGCGTCGGTGAGGATGCGGAACCTGAGGGAGGCTCGCGGGACCTCACAAGTAGACACTCGAAGAGGAAGAGGAGGAAGCGGAACCCGTGCCTACCGCCTCGTCGTCGTCCTCGTGCGCCCCCTCCTCCTCGCCCGTCTGCCAAACCAGCTCCTCCTCCAGCACC
The DNA here is from genome assembly GCA_036346255.1 of Ampelocalamus luodianensis. Lineage (NCBI taxonomy): Eukaryota > Viridiplantae > Streptophyta > Magnoliopsida > Poales > Poaceae > Ampelocalamus > Ampelocalamus luodianensis. The sequence continues at coordinate 24,335,936 of CM070632.1, read as the reverse complement.
TCCTCACGCGGCGTGGGAGGAGACGCCCCCCTCCTGTGGCCGGCGGTCCTCCTCCTCCTGTCCGACCCCTCCGCCTCCTCCTCCGCAGTGCGTGGTCTCTGGTAAAGCGAGGACACGTTACGACAGTTCCCTGCCATCTTTGTTCACTCACCTGCAATTAAAAAGAATAAGCAAGACGTAATTAGAAATAGATGCAAAATGAACAAAACATAATTACAAAAAAACATAGTAATACATGTATTAGAAATAGATGCAAAATGAACAAAACATAATTACAAAAAACATAGTATTACATGTATTAGAAATAATCTTCATGATTGGGATTAGCTGGATCATAGGTCTCGTCATCACTATCAACATTGTCCAAATCATCAACACTATCCGAAGGAGGAATGTTGTCTTCATTGTCATTGCCTAAACGTAATCGCTCAAGCATTTGTAAGTCCTTCACATTTCGCACCTCGTCTCCAGCGTCCTTGTCATCAACCCTTTCATTGTCTACTTCCATTCCTATCGCTTCGGTTAAGTCTATCTCAAACCTCCTTTGTAGCCCTCTTCTTGAAAGAACTCTCCATCATATGTGTTTGGGTTGAAGTTGTAATCTTCATCGTTTGGGACGGAGTAGTTTACTGTGTGCGATACCTTGTGCATAATAGCCCAACCCTTAAGATGCTCTTTGTCTTGGCACGCGTATGGCGTATAATAAACCCGACGGCTGTTGATCCACAATGTAGACATCTTTCTGGATAGACGGAATCTGTCGAATCTCGACTAGCCCAAGCTTAGGGTTCGTCTCGTTACTCGAGGATGAAACCAAGGGCATTTGAATATGACAGATTAAGAGGTTTGGAACCATAAAATGGAAGTTCGTAGATTTCTTCAATTCTTCCATAATAGTCGAGACCATCGCTGTCGGCGTAAAAACTCCATTGCTTGTGGTTTTTCGATTGGGCCAACTCGCTCGTAGCTTGCGTGTGAAAACGATATCCATTCACGTCATAACCGTAAATGACTTGACCCTAACGACACGACCGTTTGCAACTTTGTCTCAACTCGTCACTTATAGGCGCATTGGTTTGGGCACGCAAGCTCAAGCGGGATAGATCGTCATATTATTCGAATGTACGATCAACTTGGAATGTCAAACTAAATCTGAGCTAAATTGGGCGGTACCTTCTGTTTGAACCAAGAAATGAAATCGGGGCTCCTCGTCCCGCACTCGTGAAAGAAGGGTATCGGTTTCTGGGGTAGGATCCCTTGATTCATGCCAGATTGACGAAGAAATTCCACTGTACCAACGAGAAACAAGGGGTTGGGCGAAGAAACAAGGAGTGACGGCGTATTGAAACAAGTTCGTTGAGAACTTACCCAATGAGCAGTGCACCTCGACAAGGTTGGCCAACACATATAGCATGATCTCGCGCCACTCTTCATTTTCAATTGCTTAGTGGTCGATGCACTTGCGCTTAAGTTGCCCTTGGAAAAGGCCGAGGTTCGATTCATTTTCGCCAAACATTGTAATGAGGGTGGATTATAAACGCTAGGAAGGTTCTCGGTGTAGTATTTCTCTGTGAGTTTGACACCTCCTCCGAATGTATGCCTCGCAATGGAAGCCTCAATTTTGGCTTTATTTCTACATTTTTGTGAAGAGTCTTGAGACATCTCTCGATTGGATAGCACCAACGGGCTGCACGGCCCCCATACGTGCCTCATACGGGAGGTGCACAATCAAATCTTTGCATCGCCAAGAAAAGCGGGTGGAAAGATCTTCTCCAACTTACGAGCAACACGGGTGCTACTTTTTCCAAGTCATCAATGACGGTCCGAGATAGCTCCTTGGCACAAAGTCGCGGAAGAAATAGCTCAACTCGCCAAAGACTTGCGGACATGCTCGAGGACATAGCCTCGAACCATCGCCTAAGAAGCGCTCAATCCATATGTGGTAGTCATGACTCTTCATCCCGTTGATTCGCGAGTGCCTAAGTTCACTCCCCTCTTGATTCGCCGCATACCCATCCGGAACATTAGCGTGCGGATCTATTCAAGTACTTCCCTCCTTTGGTCCTTTTTCAAGACGAAATCGGCCTTAGGCCTTCTCCATGTCTTCTGCGACTAGAGGTGCATCTCTTGATTTGGTCTATCGCATAACGTTGCTAGGTCCACTCTAGCCTTAGGGTTGTCCTTAGACTTTTCGGTGTCCATGAGTGTTGCCCAAAGTGCCTCGGCGATATTCTTTCGATGTGCATTACATCAATGTTATGTGGCGGAAGAAGGTCATCGAAATAGGGAGCCTCGTCAAGCCCGACTTATGAGTCCACATATGTTGCTCACCATATCCCACAAACCACCTTCTTGATTGGGCACGAGCATCTATGTGAGCATGAACCTCGGCACCGATCATCATCCGCGGTGCGAGTGCATCACTCGACACCTTCGTAAAGTTCTTGATGTCTTGTCCGAATGGATGGTCAAGAGGAGGAATAGACGATGTCCGTCGAGCGACGAGTACTTGCCACCCTTGTGCAACCAAATGAACCTCACACCTTCCTTGCATATTGGGCATGGGAACTTCCCAGTGAACACACGGCGCAGAATAACCCATACGCCAGAAGTCATGCGAGGAGTAGTGGTACCAAACGTGCATTTTGAAGCTTGTCTTTGTGGCTCGATCGTATGTCCATACCCCTTCGTCCCAAGCACGGACCAATTCATCAAACACGTGCTCCATGAACACACCCATATTACTCCCGGTGTTCAGGAATTATCAACGACAAGAATACGTTATGTCGTTGAAAGGAGACGCCGGGGAGATTGAGGGGATAACGAACACGGGCCAACATGTGTATGGGGTAGCCATCGGTCCATAAGGATTGAACCCATCTGCTGCCGCGCGACCACGCACATTCGCGAGCCTCATCCGCTTTCTCACGATGTTTGTCATCAAAGCGGGTCCATGCTTCACCATCGGATGGATGTACCATCTTGTCGAGGATTATGCCGTTTGCTATTTTTGTGCCATGTCATCTTTCTCGGATTCCTCGGTCATGTATAGCCGTTGGATCCTCGGTGAGGAACGGAAGGTACCGTAGGATTTTCACGGGGATCGTGGTGCCTCTTCGGCCATCACGAGTCTACCTCCAGTACCGGAGGATTTACACTTTGACAAGACTTTGCATCCTTGTGTTCTTTCCTAAATAGGGCGCACTCCTTCGAACAAGCATGTATCTGCTCATACGGCATCTTAAGTGCGCGAAGGAGTTTCGTGACTCGTACATGCTCTTTGGCGTAATGTGGCCCTCCGAGCGGTGCCAATCACGGCCAACATCTTATCGAAGCCTTCTCGACTCGGTTTAACTCGGACTTCAACCCCATTAAGCGTCCCAATGGCATCTAGTTGAGACACCGTTGACCGATCGTGAAGGGGTTTCGTGCCGAGTCCATCATGTCGTAGAAACGCTGCGTGCGGTGCCTCCATCTCCTCCTTCTCACGTCCCTCATCGAATCGCCCTGGTGAAAGTCATCTAACATGTCCGCTACCCGGCATCGACATCATAAGCCTCGACGCGTGGTCTCACCACCTCCTCTCTCATACGATGGGCTTCACCATGGTGGACCCACGGGTGTAGTCCGGCGTAAATCCATTCTTCAAAAGATGTTTACCCATGTCCACCTTGTTTACCCTTCTCTGTTTCCACATTTCTTTGCAGGGACACAAAACTAGACAATATCCTTTAGCGACCTTGCCAAATGCACGGTTCAAGAAAGCATCGGTCTTGTTCATCCATTCCATGGTGTAATCACTCTGACTTCTCCGGCCCGTGTACATCCAATGACGGTCATCCATCCTCTAACATATGTATCAGCGAGTAATGTAACCATCAATTGCATCTACGGGAGACGCCTAACTGGGTTACGTGATCTACGACCATGATACGAAAAGAGGGGTTATACCTAGGGTGGCGGTGGAGTCAGGCTAGAGGGGCCATGGCGGGTCGGTGCAGTGGCGAGGCGACGCTATGCGAGCGGATCCGACCAAAGACGGTCGCGGAACTCCGACTCGGCTCCGACGGGCTCTTCTCTGCAAAAATGGAACAAAATACTATCATTTAAAAAAAATTCGACAGAACCTCCCCTGCACGGTGAGGTTTCCAAAACCTGCAAAAAACAACGGCACGATGGCCGACAACCACATATACAACCAAAACCACCACTCCACCACCGTCAACGGCCACGACCACCACCACCACCACCGCCACCACCTCTACCTCCACCTCCACCACCACCACCACCACCACTCCACCACCGTCAACCGCCACGACCACCACCACCACCACCACCACCGCCACCACCACCACCACCTCCACCACCACCACCACTCCACCACCGTCAACCACCACCACCACTGCACAGCAAGAACCTAGGGAGGGGAAGGGAAGGCCATACCTACATCGCCGGTCTTTGGGTGGGACGGCGGCGCGCGCGAGGCGTGGGCGCGGCGCAGCTGCGCGCGGCAGCGCAGCAGCGCGCGGGCGAGCGGCGGCGCGCGAAGCGGCGATAGCGATGGCGGCGCGGCGCGGCGCAGCGGCGGCGGTGGGTGTGTGCGATGTGCGTGTGTGCGTGTCTGCGTGTGTGCGATGTGCGCTCTAAGTCATAATGAGAAGGTTTGCCGAGTGCCCGCGATCCGGCACTCGGCAAACAATTTTTAATTTTTTTTAATTTTTTTAATTTCTTTGCCGAGTGTCGGATCAGGAGGGCACTCGGCAAAGAGCCAATTTCTCCGAGTGTCGGATCAGGAGGGCACTCGGCAAAGTGCCAATTTCTCGGATCAGGCGATTACTATCATTTTTAATTTTTTTAATTTCTTTGCCGAGTGCCAGCTGTGTGGCACTCGGCAAAGACACCCTTTGCTGAGTGCCTGGCACTCGGCAAACGTTTCTTTTTTTTATTTTGGCCTCTAAATTTTTTGTGCAGCCCTCCTACAGTACCAAATACTCTATGTTAGGATTTGGTACATTTTTGTGGCTTTTTGTTATATTTAGTTAATTTATTTCATTTACTATAATTATTTCGGAAAATACAAATTTGAACTGCACGTGCATCGAATAATGGAATTTAATGATTCAAAAAATGATAGTCATGTTATTGAGTGTAGTGTGAGGTATTCGAGAACGGACCAAAATTTGGACATCTTGTTGTGAAACATGACCGTGAACTTATGCTAAGTGTTTTTAAATTCTATAAAAAGCAAACAAAGTCTAAAAATTATGAAACTTGTGGAGATGTCATGATATCATATGTGGAGGCTGTGAAAAAAATTTGAGAAGGTTTCGAGCACGTTGTCACGTACGATGCTTACAAACCAGGACATCTCCACATGAAACTTGTGGAGATGTCCTGGTTTGTAAGTATCGTACGTGACAACGTGCTCGAAACCTTCTGAAATTTTTATAGCCATGCATTTTTCTGCTTACCAGAGGACAAAAGGAATGCCAATACCAAGACAGATGCAACGATTATTGTGATCTTGCAAGCCATGGCTAAAACTCGGTATTTTTCTTTTGAGGGGTAGTAACGCATGGGTCAGTCATAGTGCCTATTTACAGAATATGTAATGTGAATCAACCTTGGGTGGATGATAACCTCGTATTAGTTAGCATTTAATAGCAAAAGTTAGTAACAGAACAGTTGCATCAAATTAAGAGGAATTGGAATTTATAGCTGTTACTTCGTATATATCTTATCTTCGTATTCTTATTATATCGCATGTATTAATATAAACCAACATGAGAGAGAACACTTGGCGATACTCGATGTCACTACTACAGAAAACGTTATCACAGACGGTTCGGAACCTTCATCACAGACGGTTCGGCACCGTCTGTGTTTTTATACGTCTGTGATAACTGGCGGTTATCACAGACGGTTAAAAAACCGTCTGTGATAAGTAACAACACAGACGGTTCTAATGAACATCCGTCTGTGATATCTATATATCACAGACGGCTATATTTACGAACCGTCTGTAATATCCAATATCACAGACGGTTCACAATTCTCACCGTCTGTGATATATGGATATCACAGATGGTTCGTAAAAATCGCCGTCTGTGATATATGGATATCACAGGCGGGTTATAATTAACACCGTCTGAAATATCCACATATATCACAGACGGCGATTTTTACGAACCGTTTATGATATCCATCTATCACAGATGGCAATAGTTATGAACCGTCTGTGATAGCTCTTTCAGCATAACTAATTTAATTTTGATTTTCGGCTAGTCTCAGGAATTGCTAGCCATGCCCTCTGAAAACAAGCAGGCAGAAAATAGATACATTACAGATGAATCAATCATTGACACTCAAAGTGATCATTTAACTTAAAATCAATTCGACACGAATATGTATCAAATATTGGCTAGCCTCAGGAGTTACAATTGAATTACAACTATTCAAAGTGAATTACATTAATGAATCATTCAAGGTCGTTCAGCGGTGTTGGAGTAGTGAAACTCTCCGTTGGCGCTAATGATATCCATCATGATGAAGGTGCAGAGCTTCCCTCGAACATCCGAGATCTCTCTCTGAACAAGTGAATCTAAATCTATATTGATGATCTGCAGCTAGCAAGAGTGAAGTAGTAAGCATATATATGTAAATTTATAATTAGAAAATAATTATTGCGAGATTGACCAACCTCGGGATCCTCCAACTTAGCACTCATGAGAATCTGCATATGATGGCAAACGTAGAATGCACATTCTTACGCTTTTCTTGGCGACACACTGCAAAAATAGAATTACATATATAGGTATAGTCAGTTCGAGATGCATTATTACGAAGTATGATAGAATTATTGTGTTGTAGCACGTACCGGAAATCGCGTCCTGTGATTAAATGTGGCGTTCATTCCCTTGTATAGCCCTCCCTCGGCAATATAGGAGATGAACGACCTACATGTTTCCAAAAAGTTAACCTCGGCCATTTCAAACGAAGGAAGACTACAATAGAGTTATGTATGGAGGAAATAAGCACACATGTCGAGTACTCCTCGCACAAGGGTGAAGTCGTGGCTTTTTCATTAGGGAATCAAGGTATAGTACAGGTTCCTCTTTGGTATAATGACTAAAAGGACCCAGTGGTGCCTACTCATGTATGTCGCTTGAGTCATTAAACCTAAGTTCGTACTACATTATAAAGTACAAATGAAATTTGTATAGCAAGTAGTGAAGCACTTACTTACGTTGTAGGGCACCATTATGTAGTCCTGTGCGTTTTCAAGAAGCAATCACAATCGTTATGTATTTCTCGACGTAGAATGCGTCTGCCAAGATGGTTTGCTCAGAGACCACGTGTGGGTCGAGGAAACCCACCGGTTCTTTCAATCGCCGGGCATTTTTACTCATGTATCTGTACATAAGAAATGAGTTGTTATATTCGGTATTACGTGAATGTAGAACTTGATTGTACACACTTACAGTGTCCAGCATCGTAGAAGTGAGGCATCGAGGGCTTTGAGGTTGAATAGGTCGAATAAGTCGTCGAAGCCCACGACGAAGGGGGCCGGCTCGTGGAGGAAATAGTCCTCCGTGTATCTGACAATGATTCCATCAGCGCACCCTTTCTCTTTGGTCTTGTGCAAGTACTAGGTATGCAAACTCTGACAACCTAATCCAGCGTAGGCCAATACTGCGGTGGTCGCCAACGGACTTCCAAAAGAGTATTTCTTAGGGTTAGGAGGTGGAAGCGCCTTAATGTTTTTCGATTTCGATTTGTCCTGAACGACTTGCCCGCTACGCGTCCTCCTATGAGACGACTCGGGAACCGAAACGGCGACACGCTTTTTTTGTTCTTTCGGTGTCTTCTCCACGGGAACTGATGAGGCGGACTTCTGAAGCGAAGGTTGAGGTGTAGTCATGGAGGGTCCTGTTGGAGAGGTATGGTCGTGCCGAGATGGTTGGGGTAGAGTCATCAGAGGTTGAGCGGCCTGCGCAGGTCGAGGCGATATCCTTCTTGGGTCTGTTGGAGAGGCATGGTCGTGTTGAGATTGTTGGGGTGGAGTCATCAAAGGTTGAGCGGCCTTGAGGGTCGAGCGATGTCCTTCTTGGGCCTTTGGATAAAACTATACACGGCATCCCCTAGTGTTACGATGTCGTCGTTGGCGAATCTCGGTAGGGACGGCCTTAAAATTGTCATGTACCATGTCCACCGGACCACTGGCGTAACCTGCGCCACACAGGGCACCGTCTTCGCACTATCCCTTCCATGCATGGATCGCCACCCCACGCCCGACCTCAATAGACATCCCAACCATCCTCACTTGGGCGTGCGGTCGTCGGCTCCTACAAAGCGATCGCAATTAGCTAAGGTGTCCTATAGGTCTATCTTTGGAGCATTCCAGAGATGTACATTACCTTGATGTCGTCGATAGGTAATTGGACGTCATCATGTTCATAATTTTGCGTGGATGCAACGCTACTCCGATGTTGAGGAGGACTGGCTCCCAAAACAACGGGGGTGGCTTGCGACTGGTTGAGGAGTAAGAGTTGATTCACTTGGTCCTGCAATCTTGCTATCTTTTCTTCAAATTTTGCAGTAAGCACCTGTTCTCTTCCTTCAAATTTTGTAGTAAGCACATGTTCCAACTCTGTGTCGTACTCGGTCTTGGATCTCTTCCTGCTCCTATACGTGCGTGAGTCGCCCAGAATCCATCCCTCCAAGATACGTTAACCCCTTTGCCTCGTGTGCGACCCAGGTGCTCCTTGTTTCCCAGAGCCATAGATAGTATATCCTTCTCCCTGTCTGCTTGGAAGGAGCCTTCGGAACATGCGGAACTCAATTCTTGCTGCAAGAGGTCATCATGTTATTATAGACATTATGAAGTTATGGACTTATTAACAACTAGGTAGTTCGAAGACATATTTACCACACGGTTGGCCACATCCCGTCAGGGTTTGTGAAAGAGATTTCACCGAAGACGTGGTGATGCCCTCGCTCTTAACCAAGAGAGCGCGCTCGTCTGTGATCTCAGCAAATGGCCTTGTTGCGTTCTCGTCCTCCGCCGCCCATTGCGCGGTTTTACCCGCGTACCCAGTGGTGCCGAGTTTGTGGGGGTGAGTGTTCAGTGTCTGGAGAGCCTTGTGCGTCGCACTTTCCTCAAGAAATTCGGCTGTCGTCTTCATTTGCACAAAGGCGTCCCATATATCCCGCGACAAGAATTTATACGCCGTGAAGGGCGTTCGACCCGTGTTCACGTACTTCGTGACAAGCACGCTCTTGAAGGTCCTCCACGCCTTCCGATCGAGAGCAACGCCGCTGTTCCACGCGCCAAGTGCGGTACGGGAAAGTGAGCGATTTTAAAACCGTCACATAGCTTGCGTCTCGAACATCCGACCACGGTGTCCCACTCGGTGTGGTGATGGGGACCCGTTCCCTTCAAGTATCCCGCACATGGTCCGGAATCTCGCTTGCTTTGGGGACTCACGGGGATCCCATTGGCATTGACCTCGTGATACCATTAGGCACGGAGGAATTTTCGATGTTCCTCTGCCATCTCGCGTGCGTACCACTTTCCTCGGAGATCGGGCGCGTTCGCGGCGTTGATGGCGGCGCGAAGACGGTGCGACGCCATGTCGCTACTTGCTATCTATATATGCACGAAGCAATATCGTAAGCTCTAACCGACCGATTCAAGCGGTTTACTCAACTTCACCGAAAATGATGCACAAGCGTAATATATAAAGAAGGATTGATGGTAGTTTGTGCTCTCGTAAGGAGAGTTGCGAAAGAACAAGTCTTTGCCATCTCAATCCTATTGTCTATACTCTTCATTAAATGAATATGATAGTATAAATTCAAACTATGAGCTCTAAACGATTACTTTGCTTAATCACAAATGATCTCAATCATTAGAAAATGATCTTAACTATCACAATCAATCTCAAGATAAGACAAAAGTTCATCACAGAGCGAACCAGAACAAAGCCCCACTGATCAATTTCAGTTCACATATTATCAAAGACTATCAAAGTCACATCACAGACGGTTCGTCAATACAATAGAGCTCAAGAATGAGCTAACAGTATATCAAATTGACAATAGCATTCAACCGTCTGTGATAACTAGCATTCAACCGAAAGTAATAAATTAACAGTATATCAAATTGACAGTAGCAAGTAATACAATAGAGCTCAAGAATCAACTAACTATCACAATCAATCTCAGTATAAGACAAAGTTCATCACAGAGCATGTCAACAAAGCCCACTGATCAATTTGCAATATCTTTAGTACTCACAGAGAGGAATACTCACAGAGAGGATGCCGCACAACAACTCACGGTGCAAGGAGGAGGCCGGTGCAGGGGAGGAGGCCGACGCGGGGAGGAGGCCGACACGGGGAGGAGGACGGCGCGGGGAGGAGGACGGCGTCGGGAGGAGGCCGGTGCAAGGGAGGAGGGCGCGCGGGAGGAGGCCGCGCGGGGAGGAGGCCGTGCGAGAGGAGGAGGCCGACACGGGAGGAGGCCGCGCGAGGCGAGGCGTCGTCGATGAAGGGCGGCGGTGCGGGTCTTCTGATCGGGAGGTGAGCAGGCGAACCCTAGAGGAGCCGAGAGAGGCGCGAGAGCCTAAGGGGCCCGGGAGAGGAACCGGCGAGTAAAGAGCAAAACCCTAGCGGTGCGCCTTTTTATAAAAGGATATCACGAGCGACTCTATTAAAGCACCGTGCAGTGATAAGATATCATGACGGTTCCATTAAATAACCGTCTTTGATATGGATGATATCACAGACGGTTCTTTAATGGAACCGTCTGTGATATTGAGGATATCACAGGCGGTTCGTAAATAGAACCGCGTGATGTGAGTATATCAAAGCGGTTCTCCTTACTAACCGTCTGTGATATGGAGGATATCATAGACAGTTCCACATGGAGCCCGTCTGTATAAGTTCAACACAGACGGTTCTTTAATGGAACCATCTGTGATATTGAGGATATCACAGGCGGTTCGTAAATAGAACCGTCTGTGATGTGAGTATATCAAAGACGGTTCTCCTTACTAACCGTCTGTGATTGAGGATATCACAGACGGTGAAGCATGGACCTCCTGCTAAAGTGTTGTGGTATCTGCCTGTGATCCCACGTTTGAAGCGTTTATTTGCAAACCAAAAGGAGGCAAGATTGCTGCGTTGGCACTCGGAGGAGCGTAAGAAAGATGGAAAACTAAGACACCCTGCTGATTCTGCCCAGTGGAGAAACTTCGATCGGACCTTCAAAGAGTTCGGTGCGGAACCGAGGAACATAAGTTAGGGTTGAGTACAGATGGAATGAATCCTTTCGGTAACATGAGCAGCCGACATAGAACCTGGCCCGTGAATCTATGTATGTACGACCTTCCTCCGTGGCTGTGTATGAAGCGGAAGTACATTTTGATGTCACTACTTATCCAAGGGCCGAAGCAACCTAGGAACGATATTGATGTGTACCTAGCACCATTCTTGGATGATCTTGTGACCTTTGTGGAACGAAGGGGTACAAGTATGGGATGCGTACAAGCGAGAGAACTTCTCTTTCTGCGCCATGTTGTTACGCACTATCAATGATTTTCCCGCCCTTGGTAACTGTTCGGGCTTCGATGCGAAAGGAGCCAAAGCTTTGTCCGCCCGCTTAGATGCTACGGAGAGTGTATGGTGAACAACTCGCGTAAAGCGTGTATATGCGTCACCGTAGGTTCCTTCCCGTGAGTCACCCATACCGCAAGATGAAAAAACAATTCGACGGAAATAAGGAGGATAGTTCAGCTCAAGGGCTTTTAGAGGAAAGAGGTCTATGATATGGTTAAGGATATCGATGTTGTGCTTGGGAAGGGCGTAAATTAAAACCCGTCGAGAAGAACATCCGAAGAAGCGGTCAATTTTTTGGACTTGCCTTATTGGGAGCACTTAGAAGTTCGTCATCTGCATCGACGTCATGCACGTGGAGAAGAATGTATGTGAAAGCTTGATTGGTCTCTTCTCAACATTAGTGGCAAAACAAAGGATGGTGTTAGCGCACGACGTGACTTGGTTCATATGAACATAAGGACCGAGTTAACACCGAAGAGACCGATAAAGGACGAACATACCTTCCACCACTTGCTACACTATGTCCAAGGCGAGAGAAATGAATTGTGCCAAAGCTTGCATGGTGTCAAAGTCCCGTCTGTTACTCCGCTAACATTAAGAAACTTGTTTCTATGCAAGATTTGAAATTAATTGGTATGAAGTCTCATGATTGTCATGTCTTTGATGACACAAATACTTCTGTTGCAATTAGGGGTATCTTGCCGAACAAGGTCAGTGGCAATCTTGAGGTCGTGTTATTTCTTCAACTCAATTGCTCGAAAGGTCATCGATCCCGAAGGACTAGATACTCTGCATCGAGGTGGTGGCGACTCTATGTCAACTTGAGATGTATTTCCCTCCGTCATTTTTCGATATCATGGTCCATCTCATTGTTCATCTTCCGAAAGAGATAAAGATATGCGGTCCTGTGTTCAGACGTCATATGTACCGTTCGAAGCGGTATATGGGAATTCCCAAGTCCTACGTCTGGAATCGATCTCGACCGAGGGCGACATCATCGAAGGTTATGCAACCGAAGAGGTCATTGAGTTCTGCGTCGACTACATGGCTCAGGTGGAACCGATAGGTGTGCCTCTATCTCGTCATAAGGGAAGGCTGGATGGTATCGGGACCATTGGAAGGAAATCAATCACTCCCGATCTGGATACGTACGCTCAAGTCCATTTCATGGTCTTGCAACACATGACGCAAGTGTCCCCGTACATCGACGAGCACAAAGACATGGTACGCCAACAGAATCCAGACCGATCGGAGGTTTGGATCACGAGAGAGCACAACCATCGGTTCAACGGATGGTTAAAGGTGCGAATCATGACTAGAAGGTCATCAAGTGATGATACGCTGCTATGGTTGGCAAAAGGGCCACAATTTACAATTGTCACATGGCAAGGATACGACATAAATGGGTACACATTTTATCGGCACTCGGGATAGGAAGAGCACGATCCGAACAACGGTGTCCGCATAGATGCATTCGATGCCGATGGTGAGGAGCTCGTACTATGGGCAAATAGAGGAGATATGGGAGCTCGACTACGTGCTTTTCAAGATCCCCCTATTTCGGTGTCGTTGGGTCCATCTCCCACGGTGAAGGTCGACAAATGCGGCGTCACTACCGTGGACCTCGATCGTGTCGGATACAAAGACGAACCATTCGTACTGGCTAACCAAGTTGTTCAAGTCTTCTATGTAACCGACCCGGCAAATAAGAAGCGTCACATAGTTCTTCATGGAAAAAGAAGGATTGTCGGAGTTGAGAATATAGTGACCGAGGAAGAATACAATCAATTTGACGAGTTGCCTCCTTTCGGAGACGACATCAGGCTCGAGGAAGAACCCAGCGAGGAAGCTAGCTATATGCGCGTCGATCATCATGAAGGACTATATTTTAATTAAGAAATTACTCCATTGTAATTAATTTATTCCATAACATCATGTGTTATGGACTTGTAATCTGTCGTACGTATATTTTGATGTCAACGTGGAATTGTAATCGCTCCTGTCCTTATGGATAGTATATTTTAGTGCATTAAAAATTCATTTAATTTGGAAAATAGTCCAGCTGCACCACCTTTCTAGAAACCTAAAAAACTAAAATTTTATGGCAAATAGTCCAACACCTTTGCAAAGAAACCGGTATACTCATGCCTAATCTGCGATGTCGCCATCGCGAGAAGACGGCGTAGTCGTCCCACCCTTCCACACGCGCACCGGTGCTCGTGCACGGTGGCCATCCTCCGACAGCGCCACACCGGCCCGGTGGCGGCCTTCTTCCCCACGCCGCGCTAGACCATGTCGCGGCGAGCCTCTGCACCGCCGCACTCCCGGTTGGTCTTGGCCGTCTCGCACCGCCGCCCGGTCGGCTCGTCCTCGACACGGCTGATGTAGTGCTTCCCAACGTCGCGCGCCTCGCCGGCCGTGTAGAGAGGAGACCGAGCACGTAGGCCGCGCCTTGTGGCGCCGCGGCCGCCGTTCAAGGAACATGAGGCGCGCCGCATGTCTTGGGGCGCGAAGACAAGCCCGAGGCCGGCGATGAAACAAGCCCGGGTTGCCGCGCCGGCGGTGGTTGACGATCTGCGAGTAGCGCTTCGTTGTCCTACCACTTCATCGCCTCCTCCTCTCGCTCGGCGCCACGCGCCTCCCCGCGGCGCGTTCCTTGGACACCTTGTACAAGGCCTTGCAACTCCAATATACGTACATACAAAAGTCAAGATGTTAGAATAAATAGTAAATGCGTGCGTCACGTATTTTGTAGGTATAAATATGTACGTCGTTAATCGTAGGCTGCATAGGTCCTCCATGGGCGAGAGAGCTCGCGGCCACCACGGCCGACGATGTCGACGATGACATCGTGAGAAAGAGCGCGATCAACGACCTCCTCGCCTTGGTGCTGGCCATCATGCTCGCATGCTCACCTTGGCGATTGCTTTGCGGCGCACTCAAAACCGTGAGACGAAGAGCGATGGGAGTTTAATCTTCGGTGAATTATTCTGTCTTATAAAGAACTAGGAGTAACTGGCGTGCGAGACGAAGAGACGGTTGTGCGATGGTGAGATGGAGAGACATATCACGCGGGAGACGAATAGGTAGGAAATATCACAGATGGTTCTATCTTGGAACCGTCTGTGATGATAATATCACAGACGGTTCTATCGTGGAACCGTCTGTAACCATAATATCACAGACGGTTCTTTAATAGAGCCGTCTGTGATACTAGTATATTACAGACGGTTCTACAATTGAACCGTCTGTGATACTTCAGCCATATCACAGACGGTTTGTAAATAGAACCGTCTGTGATGTGGACTATACAACAGATGGTTGAATATAGAGCCGTCTGTGATGTTCTATATCACCAACGGCTCTTATTACAAACCGTCTGTGATAGTCGCTACAGCTCCCGATGATTTGCGTCTCTTCATCTCACGCTCTGAATTTATGATTTGCGTCTCTTCATCTCACGCTCTGAATTTATTCCTTGTTTTATATAAAAGGATCATCCGCCATTGAAGATGATCATCCCACACACTTATAAGAAAACAGAAATGGCCGCCTCTTCCTTGTCGCCGGCATTGATAGCCTTCTGCCGCACTGCATCGAGCACCTCTCTCATTGTCTGACTGAGCCGTCTTCGCAGAAGAACATCGTTTCAACAGTGTCTTCACTCCTCTGCCGGCCAAGAATTTGCTGGAGCAGGTGACGGCCACCTTTCGTCGTCTTGATATCCTCCTCCACCGTGTCTTCCGGGTGCTCTCCCACTTTCGGCGAGTTTATCGTGTCATCGACGTGGTCCTCCAAAATGACGTTGCACATCTCCAAGAGGCTTGCCGTGACTTGGACTGCGTTATCGAGGCGTGAGCGGCGATCAATCCATCGTGCCGAGACCCGAAGCAAGGGAAGAGAGGCTATGGGCTCAATACTTCTTGATTCTACATTACGATGGTCTTGAGGAGACACTCGAACGAGCGCGTCAGCGGGTGGGCGCATTTCGGGCTTCGTTCGCCTGCGATCAGGAACCGTCCGATATGCCGACGCCGTCGCCTATGAAGTATTGAAGACGGAGATAGCGACCTACCTCGTCACTAGAAAAACTTTATTTACAAATTTTTTGGTTTCTACCTTTTGAAGACTGTTATCTTTTCTTAATCTTTTTGTTTAATTATATCAGAGACGGTTTAATCTTTTTGTTTAATTATGTCAGCGACGTGTGATCTTTTCTTAATCTTTTTGTTTAATTATATCACAGACGGTTTGTAAAAGAACCGTCTGTGATAAGTCACTATCACAGACGGTTCTTATTGCCAACCGTCTGTGATACTACACAGACGGTTTGTAGAATTAGCATGCAGGATACCACGACGGTTCTTATTAGGAACCGTCAGCGATAATTCCTGACGGTTCCTAATAAGAACCATCGTGGTGAGTAACTATCACGACGGTTCCAAAGGGAACCGTGCAGATAAGATTAACTAATATGACGGCTCCTTTGGAACCGTCTGTGATGAGGCGTCCAGTATGACCTGTTTTGTAGTAGTGCGTTTATCTTCTTTTGGTTGGATTAAAACATTGCGGGCCATAACAACCTGTTTGCAACACTGAACAAAGCTTGCACTATTGGACAACCTATATTTCCTATCATTTTTCCCCTGATGGGTGTATAGTAAACCGACAGGAATATACTAGTTGTCGTCGGTTTGGATCCACCGCCAAGAGCCAAGGATACAAGAAAATTTAGGCACCAATCAGCACAAAGGTCACTCTGCATCATGCCAGTGGTGTCCCAACCTTCATGCCTCAGTCGAAGAGCCAAGCCTACATTGGAAGCAAACACCTTGCGCGACGGACGGACAGGTTAGCGCAAACAACATGCAAATCTGCTATCCAATAATGGGATCACATCCCCCACCTGCCTAGCCCTAGTCCCGGCACCGATCAACGTAGGATTGGGGTGTATGGCAGTCTAGAACCATATTGTGGAACAATTTACATTGCATGGCTTCTTCGTCTGTTTAATTGAAACAGATTTATGTTACAAAGGGACAAAAGTATATAGCTATTTATCACAAAGCTTTATTATTATTATTATTATTATTATTATTATTATTATTATTATTATTATTATTATTATATAGCCACTCATTTTTCTACTTACTAGAGGACAAAAGGAGTGTCAATACCAAGACAGATGCAACGGTTGTTGTGATCTTGCAAGCCATGGCTAAAATTTCATATTTTTCTTTTGAGAGGTAGTAAGGCATGGGTCAGTCACTATGCCTATTTATAGAATCTGAAATGTGAATCAACCATGGCTGGATGATAACCTTTTATTAGTTAGCATTTAAGACAAAAAGTTATTAACAGAACGGTTGCGTCAAATTAAGATGAATTGGACTTTATAACTATTACTTGGTATATATCATGTCTTTGTATGCCTATCATATCGCAAGTAATAATATAAACCGACATGAGAGTGAACACTTGGCGGTACTCTATGTTTATCTTATTTCACGAACATCCTCGGTTTTGAGCAACATCATCAAATTTCAACCGTGTTTCATGGCCTCTCTTTCGTTTTGTCTTGAACTGATCGGTGCACGAGTTACAATAAAGATGTGGTCATACTTGCTCATTGCACCACCAAATCTTACCATCCAAGTATTGCTCAAACAGGGCGGAGGGCGGAGCTAGGGCGGCGGGACGGAGCTGGGGCGACGGCAGATGGCATCAAGGAAGCTAGGGATTTGTGAGATGGCGTCGAGGCGTCTGTTTGGGGAGAAGAAGTGCATACATGAATTTGGGGTATTTGCTCTATACTAAACCCAAACATTGTTTTCACGATGCGCTTTACACTTCAGGAAAATTGCCACCATTGGCGTGGCACAGTAACCATGTCATGATTGGTGCGATGTATGTGGGAAAAGCACCAAACTATTGACTTGACGGTGTGAACCACTCGGAAAAATTATTTTTTTCTGATGGTTCTGTTTTAACCGTCAGGAAAATATATTTTTCCATATAGTTCACCACTACGAAACAGGCTATACAAGACACCTCATCACAGACGGTTCCAAAGGAACCATCTGTGATAACTACACAAATACGTCACTATCACAGACGGTTTATAACTAGAACCGTCTGTGATAATCACACTCATCACAGACGGTTCTTAATATGAACCATCTGTGATAATTCACAGAAGGTTCTTAATAAGAACCGTTTGTGATGAGTGTGATTATCACAGACGGTTCGTATTAAGAACCGTCTGTGATGGTCATTTATCACAGACGGTTCTTAATAAGATCCGTCTATGATATACTGGCATTATAAATATCCGGTCCAGACAAACCCTCTGCCCCTAGCGCCTCCACCCCCTTAATTAAGAACGGTTTGAGCCGCCACCCCTATTGTGCCACCTTAGAGAGGACAAGGAAAGGAGGAAGCTAAAGAGAGGAGGAAGGGAGAAGGAGAAGGTAAGAATCCCGCGGGATATTTGGAATTTTTGTCATGAGCTCTGAGGGTAACGATCTGTAACTCTTTATATTTGTTCTAGGTTAATCGATCATAATTAATTTTAGTATGTTTGGTTAATAGAAAGAGTAACGTATTTGTATTTTATTAATCTAATTTAATACTACTAATTTGTTATGTGCATAGTGTAGATGGACCAAAACTAGATGTACGGTGCGAACCGTGTGAGTGAAGAGTACATTAATGGCGTGTTTGCTTTTAGAAGAGCCACCGAGCAGGATATGTTGAAGAAGGGGATAAAATTTATGTATGCCCATGCATTGATTGCGGTAATCTGAAGATGTTTAACAACCCGGTGCAGATCGAAGCGCACTTGATTCAAATGGGTTTAAAAAAAGGTATAATTGTTAGACTAGTCACGGTGAAGAGCAGATTATACAAGAAGTTAATAATGACAACATCGCTGAGGAAGTCAACGATATGTCGATTGTGGACTGTGCTTTTAATGAGGATAGATCGCATGATGACAATCTAGATCAGATGCTACGCGATGCGGAAGGAAACTACAGTGAGAGAGAGTTTTGTAAATTCGAGGGCTTAACGGATGACTCGGGGAAACCTTTGTTCCATGGCTGCAAGCTGGAATATACAAGGTTATCAATCGTGCTTGAATTGCTAAAATTGAAGGCAAGCAATGGTTGATCCAACAAGAGTTTTACGTCGTTGTTACGTCTCCTAGCGGACATCCTTCTAGAGGGAAACGTGTTGCCCAGCACCACCTACCAAGTCAACAAGGTTCTTTGTCTATTGGGAATGGAAGTAGAAAGAATATATGTATGTCCAAACGATTGTATCCTATACCATAAAGAGTATGCATACATGCATGTATGTCCCGTGTGTAAAGCATCCCGAAACAAGCGAAAGAATACAACTAAGGTGAAACAAGTGTTGGTGATATGCCCTAGAGGCAATCATAGAGATGATTATATCACATCTATGTTTATGAGTTATTGAATAAATGTTATTATGTTCCTTGAATGAATCATCAGTTATATAGATCAACGAGTATGTGACTTGTTGGTGAAACTCTTTAACTTATATGATGTCGTTCTAAAAGTATCCCTAGTCGAATGTCATTGATCGGAACACCAGTGACTCTACGACCAGCACATGTATTGATTGATGACCATATTTCACCAGTCATGGATATGGGAATATCGAATCAATAATGTGAACGCATGTTAGAGAACATGGGGTTGGATAGACCCACCTTGAGACACTATTGATATTGGTATGATTCATGTGTCATTAGTTGGTCTCAAGTAATGATGATGTATAATTCTTAGAACTGAGATCAGCATGGTTTCCTACATGTGTAATAACACTCTTAGGGGTTGCCAAACACTACTCGTAACTGAGTAGTTATAAAGGTAGCTTTCGGGTATGCTATGAAACATGCGGAGGAATATGACTGGTCGGATATGGCATTTGCCCCTCCTAATATAACGGGAGAGATATCTCTGGGCCCCTCGAGTTGGTCGGATAAAGAAAGTGCATGGCCATGCCACTCGTGGTCGAAGAGTTCGACTACATAAGGTTATCCGATACTCGATCGAGAAAGTATTGAACAGTCCATGGATGATATATATCTCATCTGGAGTTCAAACCAGATATCTTAATGCAAAGAGAGAATGCACGAGTAGGTTGCTTAGTTCGATCAGTTACAGACTGGTCGAATGTAATCACAGAGTGGTCGAAACCTGGTCGTATGGAGTTACAAACTGGTCGAAACTAAATACGAACTAGTCGTACACAGTTTCAGACTGGTCGTACTTAAGTACTAACTGGTCGTAAGGAGTTATGAACTGGTCGTACTTAAATACGGAGTGGTCGTGATAAGATACGAGTTGGTGGTAAGTGATGACGACCTGGTCGTAGATCATATTGCATTAAGATTCGTCCGATATAGTTTGTGTGTATTCGGGAATCGTTATGTCCTGCTAGGGACCGCTATGACTTGTGGTTGAAAAAGGGTTTCTGAGTCACAATCGATTACACATAAACCTAACGGGTCACACACTTAACGGGTTAGAACAAACCAGTACGAATACGATTCGTCAAACATGCTCAGATAGGATCCATTACGGGACACTATATAAGGAGATACTTGAGGCTATTATGAGGGGGCGAGAGACGTGAGTTGCTCCACCGAAACCCTAGTTGCCATCTTCCTGAGAGAGCCCCGCTGTGCGACTCGGTGCTAGCATGTTCGGTTGTTCCTGCCCTGGACGTGTGTATACCGTAGAGGCACTACTGCGGTTGTTGTTGCACTTGAGGACGATCCACAATCTTCACAAGGAACATTAGAGGTTGCTGGAGGCAACGATCGACTCGCAAGGACGCTGGACGATCGACTACGACTCTTCACCGACATGCTCTTTGTTGGACCAGGCTACTCCAACTCATCTTCCGCTGCACTGCGCGTCTGGTGGTAACGATTTGTGATCATCTACTTGCTTGGCATCCTTGTTTACATGGTAGAATTTTTGAATTGTTGCTATCGTAGCCTACCCATATCCCTTCAGCAAGGACCTCCTGCTAAGTTGTTGTGGTATCTGCCTGTGATCCCACATTTGAAGCGTCTATTTGCGAACCGAAAGGAGGCAAAATTGCTGCGTTGGCATTCGGAGGAGTGTTAGAAAGATGGAAAGCTAAGACACCCTACTGATTCTGCTAAGTGGAGAAACTTCGATCGGAGCTTCGAAGAGATCGGTGCGGAACCAAGGAACATAAGGTTAGGGTTGAGTACAGATGGAATGAATCCTTTTGGTAACATGAGCAGCCGACATAGCACCTGGTCCGTGAATCTATATAAGTACAACCTTTCTCCTTGGCTATGCATGAAGCAGAAGTACATTTTGATGTCACTACTTATCCAAGGGCCAAAGTAACCTGGGAACAATATTGATGTAGAACCGGGACACTGGCCGCACTAATTTGTGACTGACTAAGGTAGAAGTAGCATGAATCATGCTCAGTTCATATGTTCATATGTGGTGCTGACTAAGGTCTAGGTTTGGTGACTAGTATCACACATCAATGAACATGTACAATATGCACTAATTTGTGAAATGAAAACTCTTATTGATGCCTTGTCAATTTGACACAAGTATAGTCTATATTAACATATTCAGACCTGGAGTGGGGTGCATGTTGCTTGGAGTGCAGTGCTTGTCCAATTCAATTTGTTGTGAATGTGTTGTCTATATTGGAGACTTCCTTGACTAGTACGTACTATATATTCTATTTGAGTAATAGATACTCTGCTTGAATAGTCAGTAGTGTTAATTATATATAGCACTTCTATTTGTTTATACAGTTAATTGGTCAGGTAACTTCTATGTAGTTAATTTAAACTGTCGAGTTAGGATTTAAATTGCCTTAACATTGACTGCGCATTTGTTATTCACAATAAGACTTCTTAAATTTCAACCCTGAAGTAGTAATTAGTAAACACCAGTGCTGCAAGATGTGTACCTTTTCAATTTTCAATTTCCTTTACTATGTATTCTATATTTAAGTTCAATGGGTAACTTTTATTTATTTATATAGTTAATTTGTTTATAAGGTAATTTTAGTTAATTGGTTGGGTAACTTCTATTTTTTCTGTATAAAATATGTTTCCAAGAGAAATTATCTTCAAAAATACCTAGTGGATATCAACTTGCAATCCATTTTATTTAAACTCTCAGTGTTTTGAATTCTGAAATTTTTGTTCATTGCATATGTAACTTATATGGATAGCAAGTAAGTGAGATAGCGTCTGCACCGTCTTCGCCATCGTCATCGACGTCGCTGAATGCATCTGGATCTCTGAGGAAAGTGGTACGTAAGCGAGATAGCAGAGGAATATCGAAATTGCCTGCGGGCCGAATGATCATCACGGAGGTCAGTGACGTTGGGGTCCCTCTCAATCCCAAGAAAGCAGTGGCGAGATTCTGGACTATCTACGGGATACTTGGAAGGGAACGGGTCCCCATCACCACACCAAGTTGAAAGTCTCTGACAAACGAACGGAGAGGCGAGCTGTGGACAGAGATTTCTAGCTCGTTCACTATCCCAGAAGCAGACCTGGCACACATAGAACGACAGGCGTTGCTCGTGATGGGATACGCGTGGAGGACCTTCAAGATCACGCTTGTCACGAAGTACGTGAACACGGGTCGGACGCCCTTCACGAAGTATAAATTCTTGTCATAGGATATATGGGACACATTTGTGCAGATGAAGACGACGGCCGAATTTCAGAAGCAAAGTGCGGCGCACAAAACTCTCCAGGCACAAAACACTCACCCCCACAAACTCGGCACTGCTGGGTACGCGAGTAAAATCGCACAATGGACGACAGAAGACAAGAACGCAACCGGGCCATTTGTTGAGATCACAAACGAGCGAGGGAATCAGCCACATCTTCGGGCGGCATCTCTTTCACAAACCCGGCAGACGAGGAAGTGTCCCAATGTGTGGTAAATATGTCAAACTACCTAGTTGTTAATAAGTCCATAACTTCATATTGTCTATAATAACATGAGGACCTCTTGTAGCACGCATTGACTTCCGCATCTTCCCAAGGCTCCTTCAAAACAGACAGGGAGAATGATATACTATCTACAGCCCTGGGAAACAAGGAGCACCTGGGTCGCACATGAGTCATTGGGGTTTAGTACCTTGGAGGCATGAATTCGCAAACGACTACTGCATGTATAGGAGTAGGAAGAGATCCAAGGCCGAGTATGACAATCGGTTGGAACATGTGCTTACTACAAAATTTCAAGGACTGATAACAATATTACAGGATCAATTGAATCAAAGTACTCCTCAACTAGTTGCAAGCCGCCCCTGTTATTTTGGGAACCCGTCCTCCTCAACATCGGAGTAGCGTCGCATCCTCGCAAAATTCTCAACATGACGACGTCCAATTGACTATTGACGACATCAAGGTAATGTACATCTTTAGAATGCTTCAGAGATAGACCTATAGAACGCCTTAGCTAATTATGTATCATTTTGTAGGAACCAACTCCCTGTAAGCTCCAAGTGAGGATGGTTGGGTCCATGTCTATTGAGGCTGGGCAGGGGATGGCGTATCCATGCCAGGAAGGAACAGTGCAGCACGGTGCCCAAGTGGCGCAGGGTTACGCCAAGGTCCAGGTGGACATGGTACATGACAATTTCATAGCCGTCCCACTGTAGATTCGCTCAAACGCAGACATCAGAACACAATCAATTTAATTTTGAGTATGCCCAAGTGGCTCTTGTTATATCTTATGGGTAAAGTGTACAACCTCTGCATAGTGTTAATCAATCTATTCGAATAGTCGCGTCTACAGTCATGGACATGCTCGGGAATTTCACATAAGGAGTAGATTTTTATAAAAACACTTGGAAAGGTATAGTTGTGTGGTTAAACTAATATGGCTATGTGAAAGAAATTGATTAAGCTTTGTGTTCTTTGTGAAAATACCGGTTAAACTATTATTGTTTATTCATTTTAAATTGCATTTTCAATCTATTATTTGTATTCAATTGCAAGTGCCACTTTTCACAAAATAACCATAGAAGCCATTTCCTTCAGAATAAGCCATCATCTATAATTGCATTATATGGTACAACTTGTTGAGTACTCGGAGTACTCCACTACTACAGAAAAGGTCTTCACAGACGGTTCAAAAATGCCATCACAGACGGTTTCATGAGCCGTTTGAGTCTATGGGTCAGTGATGACATGAGTCATCACAGACGGTTTTTAAAACCGTCTGTCTGTGATGCATATTATCACAGACGGTTATTAACTCAGAACCATCTGTGATAGTCGACTATCACAAACGGTTTGTGTATGAAACCGTCTGTGATAGTCGACTATCACAGAAGGTTTGTATATGAAACCATCTGTGAAGGATGATGCATCACAGATGGTTTGTAGATTAAACCGTCTATGAGAGATGATGCATCACAGATGGTATGTCCTAAAGAACCGTCTGTGATATTCTTTTGTATTGACAAATCTATTTCTGTTTATTGACTAGGCCTCAGGAAATGTTAGCGACGCCCTCTGAAACAAGCTGAAACACAACAAGTTGTATACATCCAATTCGCGTTCATTTCATAAACAAGCACATCCAATTAACAAATTAATTAACTAAAATTAACCATTCATGTATATTTACACACATGTACTGTTAAGTTCAATATGTTATCCCAATCAAGTTCAATCTATATTATGGAACTTCCCATCTGGATTTATGACCTCATGGTTCAAGAATGACGCAAGTTGTCCTCAAATTTTTATGAGCTGGCACTATTCCAATGCAGTTTCCTTGATTGTGATCGAAAGGAATATTGATTGTGTTGGATACTATAACATCAATTTAATTTTGAGTATGCTCTTGTTTACTAAAAATGTCACCTTACAAGAGAAGTACAGTGACTGAAAATTACAAATTGCCATCCATTTTTTGTGATTGATGTTCATAAGTCATAACCATTGACATAGGTCCGGTCATTCATTTACTCTAATTGCATTATCTATTTTTAGCAATATTAGATTTGTTTGTTTTTAAGCTCGTGCTGCATACTGAATTGTCGGTTAAGATAATTTGTTGCTCAAATTGCATTCAGACATTTCACTCTCCTTACTTGAACTCAGTTGTGGTTCAATCTGACATAACGAATGTATTGCACATGAGTCCGTGATTAAACTTGCAACAACATTTGCTTGTGTTTCGTGTACGGCCGCACTCTACGGTCATTTGCTTGTTCAGGCTATGCTCGTATAAAAGATTTGTTCCTTGCAATTTATCCAGATCAATGGCAAGTAGTAGTAAGACAAGACTTATGTATGTAATGTTCCACTCACAGCGAGCCACCAGCCACCACGCGCCGCCGAGCGGGCGCTTTCTAGCCGAAATGCGAGCTACTCAGATTCGAGCCGATCTTGGGTGAGCTCGGCTCGGCTCGTTTCCAGCCCTAGTTATGACTGAGATCTGGGATGTTTGAGGAAAGCTCTACAGCATCAAGACGGAGATTGTTAACGCCAGCGGAGAGTTTCACTCGATTGACACCGTTGAACCACCTTCAAACAATTGATTTAATTGTAATTCACTTTGAGTAGTTATAATTCAATTGTAATTCTAGCGACAATACTTAAACATACTATTTTGTAATTGATTTTGAGTTGTAAATGATCACTTTGAGTTGTCAACAATTGATTCATCTGTGAGCTACCTGTTTTCTGCTTGTTTGTTTTCAAAGGGCATGACTACCAATTCGTGAGGCTAGCCAAAAAATAAAAAAAAATTAGTTAGGGATAAGGAACTATCACAGACGGTTTCAACCAACAACCGTCTGTGATATATACGATATCACAGACAGATCTATTACTAACTGTCTGTGTTGTGCCTGATCATAGACGGCTCAAAAGACATACAAATTAAGACGGTTCGAAAACCGTCTGTGATGACTGTTCTAAATCGTCTGTGATGAGATTTTCTGTAGTAGTAGTTTCAGGTACCCATCATGAAAAATACAATTTTACGGCACTACAATTCCCGTCAATAAAAATATGAATCTCTTACAGCTTCTGCGTGCCCATTAGAAAAAATCAAACCCGTAAGGAACCCCTGTTTTCTGGTAGCGTGGGATTGCTGCTTCTCTTCTCAGAGCAGATTTTTTTAGCTAGGATTGCTGCTTCTCTTCTCAGAGCAGCCAGCCGCAAATTGCATGCTCTCGGAGAAGCAGCAGCTAGCCGCCCCCCAAACAGGACGTTTGCAGCCATGCAAGTAGCTATTCACCGACTGTGTCATAACTCGATTCCTCTTCTTCAAGAGGGACGTGCCGTGATCGATTTGCTGGCATGCATGTCATGATATGATCTGCAGATCGGTTGATCGATCCAACGCAGGATTGCCTCACTTTCTTCCTAAATTATCAGCCACACCCACACACACTATATTTAGCCGCCGTGGCTCCGCGCCTAACCATTCACTCGCGGCTACATAAGTAGAAACGGTCGATCTTTCGTGGCGGCCACACCCGTGTGGTCCACTGCCTCACTAGCTGCAGATCTATTCGTACACGTGACCTCGCTAGCTGCTCCTGCAAGTTAGGCACCTGCACCATCGATTTATGTATGTATCTATGATCACCAGGTTTTGTCAGCTTTTGCAATCGTGTTAACCGTGGATTAATTTGTCCCGATGGCTTTACATCAAAATGTGACCCGTAATCAAGAGGAGATAGGATTTGGACCCTCTGCGCCTCTACTAGGTAACATCATTACACATTGCTACAGCAACGTGCTACAATTACGATGACAGTTCAGTTGGAAAGTGATGATCAATTATTATCTCTACGAGTACTGTACCTAGGGTGGATTAAAAAAAAAAAGTCAAAACTTACGAGCCAGCTCGACTCGTTAAGAACTCGGCTCGAACTCGGCCCATAAACGAGACGAGCCGGCATTTCTACTTGCTATCTTAATGAGCCAAGTTCGAGCCAACTCGTGAGCGACTCATTAATTAAGCTCGTTTAGCTCATTTATATTAGAACCCAAGACAACAAGCCTAGTAGCCTACCAGCTCGGCCTAGCAAGCCGTGATCCTCTCCTATCCACATAGCGTTTGACCTCCGCCCGACGCCCTCTCCTTCCGCGTCCGTCCTGGCGCCCTCCCGCGGTCCCGAGTCAAACGAGCCAGCTCACGAGTTCGTAACGAGCTGAGCGGAGCAGATATTTTTGCTCGTTTGCTCAACACGAGCCGAGCTCAATTCCTTAACGAACTTGATCGAGCCAAGCCGGCTCGTTATCCACCCCTAACTGTACCACAGCTGCACTATCTGCATCTTGTATTATGTATGATTATTTTTTTAAAAAAAATCCATATCGATCAATCTATTGCTCAAAGCCTCAAACTATATTACTAGAGTGGTTTTGTGTTTACACTAGGTATATCACCATGTATAATACTTGGATTAATTAAGAAATCTCTTGGGATGCAATGGTGGGCACATATATGGCTGTGAACCCACCCACTCAAGTTCAAGTCTCACTTCTACCTTAAGTTTGAAGTTAGGGGGAAGATCTTATCCTGTCACATCTAAAACATACTTGTACCGGTTGATATTTACATTAACCAGTGGATTTACCTGGGCAATTTCGCTGTTACATATTACGATACAATTGTTCTTGTTATACAACTCTAATGTTTATGACTGAAAATACAATTGTATTTGTTATACAACTTTAACATGTATATATGATTAATCTGCACCGTTATAATTTAGCTCCACGAAAATAAGGAGTGTAGATCCTTGCCTTTTTCTATCAATTTATGAGACGATTTATAGGATATTTTTCTTTTTTTAGGATTATTGTTGGATTTTCTTGACCTCAGAACGAAAGAGATGTCTTAATCTCACCGGTATTTTTTATTTATATAGATTTTCTCGCCAAAACAAAATATTTACACTAATTGTAGCAGCTGTCCACGCGAAAAGATCATGGAGAGAGACAGAAAAAGGAAAGAGCTAGACAAGCTAGTCGGGGCCCACCCTCTCCACATGTTATATTCTCGGAAGGAATTTCCGACTTAGTTAGCCTAGTCTGAGACAGTATTTTCCCAGCACAAATCCAGATTTAAGATTTAAAATGGCATATGGCAGGCAACATGCGAGTGTGATGTTCTTCTTCGTCGGCCTGATCACCTCCTCTTTTTAATTCCCCAATTGCACGCTATGTACTTCTGGGGCATGGCTGGAAGTTCGAATTGGAATTGGAAATACGAATTTCAGGGGAGTTTCATCGGTTTCAAATGAGACCCTACTATAAATATACCAAGATAGAAGAGCCAAAACAAAATGCATGGACGCGAATCATCGGATACCCAGCACCACGTGCATGTCTTAACAAACGCGAAAACGCGATCTGCAGATCTGATCCGATCAGAGTGTCAGAATATTCGGTCGTGACTGCTTGTTTTCTAATCCCTCGTTGCAATTGATCAAGTCTCAGTCGATGACGATCTTAATTTTCATCGGTGAATTAATGGTGATCCCATGCGTGCATATCGATCGGCATTTATGCACGTTTAATTGGTTCTCGATCGATCTCAGCTCACTTGGTTGGATTGGGATCCTTTGTATTGAAAGTATTCAATGTAGAGGATTAATACATGGCATTAAGAGCAGTTTTCAATATAGATAACTACAGTATTGTTACAGTAAAATCATTGTATAAGATATGTCGCTATTGCCACGGTAGAGTATTATTTGTGCTCCCATAAAATACTATTTACACAATAGACCTCTGTAGTAACACACGTTATCCGGATCAACTTGGCTAGCGATCATCGTCGAGTCACCATCATCGAGGTCCCAAATTCCAATCCTATAGGCACTTATCGAGGAGAGGCCAACCCGGTCCTTATCGGTTATCATAGCAGAGATAGAGAGAGAGAGGTGTAAGGTGCAAAACTAAAAGTATACGTGAAAGGTAAAACTTTACTTTCAACCAAGTAGACCAATTCCCTTTTTCAGAAGCAGCAACAAATCACTGTGTAAAATATGTCGCTATTGCCACGGTAGATTATTATTTGTGCTCTCATAAAATACTATTTACACAGTAGATCTCTGCAGTAACGCACGTTATCCGGATCAACCTGGCTAGCGATCATCGTCGAGTCACCATCATCGAGGTCCCAAATTTCCAATCCTATTGACACTTATCGAGGAGAGGCCAACCCGGTCCTTACCGGTTATCATAGCAGAGATAGAGAGAGGTGTAAGGTGCAAAACTAAAAGTATATGGGAAAGGTAAAACTTTCCTTTCGATCAGGTTGACCAATTCCCCTTTTCAGAAGCAGCAACAAAGGCTAGCTCGATCTTGCATCCATAACTCCACCCTCAACCCTATTTATTTTTTGGGACTCGATCTTAGCACTTGACACAAGCTGCTCGATTCCAAGTGGATCTGCTGCAATAATTGTTACTACAACTGTGCCCAATGGATCTGAGCCATCCCATTAGAATTGTGATTCTCTGCATTGAAGGATCTCTACCATTTGATTGAAAATCAAAGGTCCAAAGCAATTGCTACAGTATTTGCTATAGTAAAATCGATACGTTGCATATTTCGTTGTTGCTTCCGTCTCTGCAGAGCAATGTTTACCTCTTCACAAAACACTGTTTATACTATAAACCTCTGCAGTAATACAGAAGATCCGAATCCATTCGATTGATGCATCAAAAGGGCAATCACCTACCTACCACATGACCAATCCAGGTTCTATACGCACTTATCAAAAGGAGGTCCGACCGAGAGACAGAAAAAGGGTATAAAGCAAACTTATTAATACCGTTATTATCTCGTTGATTTGAGCAGTAGATTCCCCTTGTGTCATGGACAACACACACCGCCCATGCATGCGAGACAAGCCCCAGACCAAGACATTACAATCTGACCTAACAAAATAAATTGACTTCAGAAAAGACGAAGAGATGACTCAGCTCATCAGTCCTGAAATTGGGTGCACACGCTAGACAGCAGAGATCGATGGATTAATTAGCGGCCCCTACCTAACGTGCCGAGGAGGCGCCGAGTCTCCATCTATCCGAGCATCCAGCAGTGGCGCGTACCATGATCGAATTAATCGATGCAGATTTTGACCGTGAATTGGATTAATTGACGTATATATACAGAGAGAGAGAGAGATGCTAGGGACGCCGAGGAGACGATCGGGACCCAAAGGAGCACGGCCGGTCGATCAATTCGTTTGAGACCACTAAATACATTACCTCGCACATACTTTCTTTTTTGCCGGGATTATTTCGCATATACAACTATATGTCTATATGTGACTGTTTACTCATCGCTAATGATTAATCGGTGGATGCAGATTTTTTTTTTTTTTTAGCAATGCTATACATACGAACGTCATATGTGTACGATGCACATAGCGGGCGACGGCGCGGGATGAGGCGCGGGCGGCCGGCCGGGAGTGGCGCGGACGGCCGGCCGTTTTGTGGTAAGCGCGTATGACGATTTTCGTTGTACGCGAAATATTCCTCTTTTTTTTTTACAACGACCAAACAGGTGGTACAATACAATATACTACATGTTCACGTTCTCCCAGTGTTACGGAGATAAGAGCTCTCGACCACCATATATCCCGGAATTGTGAAGTGCTCACTGCAGGAAAAACATATCAAATATCTAAATTAATGTCTCTAGAGAATCAAAAGTGCCTCAAAAATGTCTCTACAAAATAAGATGATTTAAGAAGTGTAACGTCCCAATTTTTTTATTATCAAAATATTTTTGAGTAGTTTAGTCCCTTAGAAAATCTCACTAATTTTTATTTGAATTTAAAAAAGCTTAAATGAGATTTTCAAATATCAAAACAATTTAATGTTTGGGCTGAATTCTGAGTTCATTTGCTATTTTTAATTTGCCATTTGGATTTTCTAGTATTTCTAAAATACAAAAGCTATTTAAAATCTCATGAAATAGTTTGGGCATAATTCCTTTTTCCTCGGCCCATTTCCGCACGCAGCAAGCTTTCCTCTGTCTCCCGCTCACCCGCGCCATTGGCCCCACCTGTTAGTCGCACACGTGACATGTGCGACGCAAACTCACCCTAGCCTTCGTCGCTAAAATGTGGGTCCGTCTCTGTTACTATTCATCCTCTCCGCCCGTGTGCGAGTTGGACTCCGCCGCCGTGTCGCCCACGGACTCTCCCGTGCGTGCGTGTCAAAATGGCCGCCTCAACCATAGCTACCAATCCCCCTGAAGCCTAGATCCCTAGATCGCCGCCATCGCGCTGAAATTTCAGATCTAGCCCTAGCGTCGCCGCCTCAGTGTTTCACCGATTCCATCGCCACCGGTGATCCCCTGTTGTCTTCATCTACACCGTCGGGTTTGCCTTCTCGTGTTCTACCGGGTGCGCATATTCCCGTCACCAGAGGATCGTCGTAGCACCATCGAGGCCATGTCGCTGCCCTGTTCCACCGTCGCCGCACGTTCGCCTCGCTGCTGGATGAACTCGCCCGAGCACAAGCTTGTCGGCGATGACGACCTTTCGCCGCCGATCGCCGCCATTCACTGTCGCCATCGTCGAGCCATGGCAGCCATCAATTTCAGTCGACGTGGCTGCTTACATGTTGCCCCATCATCACCACATGTGTGCCACATGTGTATCGTGTCAGCACCAACCGCACCTAAACCCTAAATCTAGGTTAGCATGGACTTAGTCCATAGTGGACCTATTCTATGACATGTGGAACCCACATGTCAGTCCACTGTTCCATGAACCCATGAGCCATAGACACGTAAGCCAAACCCATGGACCTAATGCATAGACTGTGGGTCCTACCTGTCAGCCTCTATTCCCTATTTTTCTAAATTTTGTTTTAATTCCAAAATTCATTGCCAATGTCATGCTGATGCAATATTTTAAAATTTTCTTTAGAAAGAAAATTCTGAAAATTCAAAATATTATTTTCTTTCTCTTTTCTTAGATTTAAATCTTCCGAGAGCCCCTTTTTCCTCATATGAACTCCGATTGAACCCACTCCAATTTCTAAATTCATATCAATTCAAGCCCTACCTTCCTGTGATTTCTATTTAATTTTTAGAGTCTATTTGTTGCTCTATTTTGTATTTATTTGAGTTTTTGCTCTCGTTTACGAATAGACATTGATACTTCGGGAGCGAGGAGTTGATCAAGCTCAAGACTAGTACTAGGACTTATTTCAAGGCAAGTTGTACATTGATCATGTTGAATCTAGTTTTCCAAAATTATTTTGATTCAAACTATTGCATGTTATTTAAAGTATTTAATTCTTTAAATACTTTGGGATTAGCTATACACCTACTTGATTATATCCACCTTGCTTATTGTATTACCTTCATCTTTTGTCACCCTAGATTGGTTAATTATTAGTTTGTATTATTATAGCACCAACGTGGGTTGGTTAGATACGAATAGTCTGCTTAACCATGCAACGGGTTATTGATATTGTTTTGAGTTGCAAATCAAAACTTGACTAAGTGACTATAGAACAACTTTGAAAAGTTGTGTGCAGTATGTTGTCGCTCATTGATTGCATATGTTGCATTTAACCAACAGGGTGTGAAAAGATTTAGACCGAGGCAAGTGGATGGAATTGTGATATGGTGGAGTTGTGTGTGTTTGGGAAAACTATGAATATTGGAATTGAAATTAGTTTGGCAGTCTCACGTTGGTCAATAAGGACTGAACTTTGTGTGCAATTGAAATGAGCCATAACTGTACGACCATATGTTTGGTATGGGACAGGCCTAACTTAGTAAGTTACGGATTCTTGACATTGATTGCTCAGGCAGATAGGTAATATTGTGTGCCAAGGTAGAGGTGTGATTCTGTCTGTGTGACGATTCACATTTTATGAGTGGTTCGCCGTGTCTAGATCCAACGGTGTGCGATGGACCAACAATCCATATGGGGGTTTGGTGCTGTCAGTATGCACAACGGGAGGGTCAATTGTTAAGATAAAGTTTTGGAAATATTTTGTTACGATTGGTGCTAGCTACACTAGTTATATCTTGTGGGTAAAGTGTACAACCTCTGCATAGTGTTAATCAATCTATTTGAATAGCCGCGTCTACAGTCATGGACATGCTCGGGAATTTCACATAAGGTAGATTTTTATAAAAACACTTGGAGAGGGATAGTTGTGTGGTTAAACTAATATGGCTATGTGAAAGAAATTGATTAAGTTTTGTGTTCTTTGTGAAAATATCGGCTAAACTATTATTGTTTATTCATTTTAACTTACGTTTTTAATCTATTATTTGTATTCAATTGCAAGTGCCACTTTTCACAAAATAACCATAGAAGCCATTTCCTTCAGAATAAGCCATCATCTATAATTGCATTATGTGGTACAACTTGTTGAGTACTCGGAGTACTCCACTACTACAGAAAAAGTCTTCACAGATGGTTCAAAAACGCCATCACAGACGGTTTCGTGAGCCGTCCGAGTCTATGGGTCAGTGATGACATGAGTTATCACAGACGGTTTTTAAAACTGTCGTAGTAGAAAAAAGGGCTAGACAGTAAGAGAAGGGGCGAAACCCAGGCGTCCACAGGGGAGTGCGGGGTATCCTTAGACAGGGGACCGGCTGTTAGGAAATGAATTGAGTATATCTCTGAAAAACTTGTCCCTTTTACATGGGGGGAGATGGCTATTTATAACCATTCCTCCCGGTATGTGGGATTACAGGTTTACCCCCTACACGGCCCCATCTAAGTAGGGACTGCAGGGTCTTTTCCTACCCATAAGTGTAGCTTTTGGTCCTTGGTGGACCGTCTTGGTCCCGGTTCACCAGGCTGGTGCACTCGGTCCAGCGGGACTGTTGCACTAGGAGGATGCGGGGTATTCCCTCCGCCCGAAGACCTTCGGGTGTCCAGGCGGCTGTGACCTTCGGGGCCCTTCGGCCCCCTTCAGGATGTTTGGCCGGGCCGACACGCTTGGGTGCTCGCCTGGTCGTGGGGGCCGGTGGGCCGTCCCTACGACAAGCCCCTCGCGGTCGATGCCTTGCTTCACCATGGCTGAAACTGCGCCTCTTCCCGAAGGGTGCAGGTACACCGTCCCCTTCGGCCTGGCGAAGCTTTCGTGCATGCCCCTGCCTGTTTGTGCGGGGAGTAGCGTTGGTCGGGCGGCTGGCCATTGTAACACCCCAGCTCATCATGAGCCTGGAATGCTACTAAACAAACTCTAATAACTCTAAAGAAGACAATTCTAAAAAATTTCGGCAGAACCTCCCTTGTAAAGTTAATTACACGGAGGTTCCAACACACTGAGGTAATCAAAAATAAATTAAAACTTTCATCCAAAGTCATCAACAGGTTGACAGTGACATGCTAGGAATCCAACAAAACTAGAGAGTCATGAAGAACCACTACTCATCATTATTACATCAATCCATTGCAAAAGACATAATGTAGTATTCTAAAATCAACTGCGTTGAAGAACATTCAACTTTATTTAGTTCATGTGGTGTGTGAGTGACTAGCGCCTACTTCCCCATGCATGTCATTCTTGGCTCGGTACCTAAAACATCAATAAAAGCAAGAGTGGGTCCACAGACTCAGCAAGTACATAACGAAACTATAACATCAACATACATATAAATAAATTCAACATCAAACATCTCATATGCAAATGCAATGCTCAAGGAACCTTTAACTTTAACTTTCGTGTGCATTACACGGTAATGCAGTATGCGACATGCGCGCCAAGATGCCCATGCTCGTCTTGCGCACGCACAGGGACCAATTGCCCGTTACTCCGCAAGTAACGGGGACCTCAAGCCCACACTCCACGAGTGAGGGGATCTCAGGCCCGTCACATTCATGACGGAAATCTCAAAGGGAAACACACCTGGTCACCACATGACCAAGCCTCAATATGATTTCAATATGCACATGCTCATCATTCAATCATCATCAAATTACCAAAAGACAACAACACTTAACCATAGTAAAGCATGAGCATCATTTTAGCAATAACCATACTTAAGCATTCATCAAGTATACCATCTTGCTATGCAACCATAAATCAAATAACACACAATATAGCCAATCGTTCAAACAACCATGCACTTGCCTCAACCGTGCGAAGGTGGATGTCGGGAATGAGGTACTGCTCCCGGAGCCAAACCCACACCTGGACATGCAATTGAGACAAGCTAAGGCTACCATAAAGGTCTAATAGCAAAATCATAAACACAATATGAGTACATCGTCCACTAAACGCAATCCCCAACGGTAAAGCTGGCTGTCAGATTTCTTTTCCAGATAACAGCCCCCTTCGAAAAATCATAACTAAATGTACATAAATCCAAATGGAGTGATCTTGGACAATCTGAAAAGGTTATTGAATTCCCCTTCTAAACCTAGTTGGTGAGGTTCTCTGATTCGGCCATTTACTAGCCCTACCAATCTAAACAACAGAGTATCAATTCTCGCGTCGGGTCTCTGGACAGCAACAATGAAATTATCATAACTTTCTCTACGTTCGTCCGAATTTCATGATCTTTAGTTTTCCTGAAAGCTAGAAGGATTATATACAACTTTCGTTATACTGGGGTTCTCATATTTCCACTTTAACCATCACTTTTAATTGGTTTTCTACAATCTGCCTAAATACTGACAGAGCAGTGGAACAGCAGACTTAGAAAAATCATAACTCTCTAACCGTTAATCGGATTTGAGTGAACTTGGCGGCCACTGAAAGCTAAGACAATAACCTACAACTCTCTAGGAGACCAAAACTCCAGATTCATCCTCTAACCACATGAAATTTACCCCGCAAGCCACTGGACGAAAATTGCATTACAGCAGGCCGAATGCCATCTAAACAAAGACTAACCAAAATCTCTTCCAAGACTAATTATCCTTCAAGAACAACATGTTACCCTTGACGACGCTGCCGAATGCGAACCCCGGATGGCGATCCCTCCCTTTTCCTCTTCTCCCTTCTCTTCTCCCTCCTTTCTTCCTCTATGGCCGGCTGCAAGGTGATCTTCTTCTTCACTAGGCCGGCAGCAATGGAGGGGGCTCTTGGAGGGGAGGTTGGGGGCGCAAGGAAGGAGCAACCAGGGGAAAGAGAGGCGTGGGGGAGGGGGGAGGAGAGGTGGCGGCCAGGGTTGGAGAAGTGGGGGAGTGGGAGAGGGAGAGGGGAGGTTGCGGCTAGGGTTGGGGGAGTGGTGCCCCCCACTTTGGCCGGCCACCCCCCTAGACCACATGGGCCGGGCCTAAGCCCAGGTTGTGCTACAACAGCGATCACCCCCCTCTTTAACAATTAAATTAAGAAATCTTCTGTTGGTCCCTCCCAAAAATCCATTGAATTCCTTCCTGAAAGTTTAACCTCTCCCGATTTCTTGTTCGACACAAATTCAGGGTATTACAGCCATGGTGTGGCGTGCGGTATTGGCTTCCAGGCCACATAAATGGACGCCGCCTGGGACGCTTTGGGTGTTGTGCGGCGTCGGCTTTCGGGCGACATAAATGGACGCCACCCGGGACGCTTTGGGTGTTGTGCGGCTCCCGTTCCGAGTGCGTTTTGTCGGTCGCGCGCGCGTTCTCGTCGCGTTGTACCGTTAGGCTGCCACGTGTCGTGCGTTGTTTGGGTCGTGACTCCTCGGCTCCCGTGCACCGCGTCCTTTCGTTTCTGCTGGCCTATAAATGTGCGGCATGGCGCCTGATTCTGTTACTCTTGCGCCTCCTACTTTATTTCCCCTCAGCCATCGCTTCCCGACGCTTGCAATGACGAAGTGGAATAAGGACGGAGGCGGTGTTGCGGTGTACACCGATGAGTTGGGCCCTTCGACCGTGACGCCTGCTGTCCTGCGGGCCCTTCATGGCGAAGGGAAGCTGACGAAGCTGGAGGACACCCGCACCCCCGGTTCCGAGGCTATACCCGTGCCTCGGGAAGATGAAACGATTGTCTTTGTGGCTTTCTTGGATGCGAGTCTTCGCCTGCCGTGTGCTACCCTGTTGTTCCATGTTCTTCAGCTATACGGGGTCGACCTCGCCCAGCTGACCCCGAACTCTATCGTGAAGCTTGGTGTTTTTGAGTGGGTGCTCTGGTCTACGGGGGATGGCGCCGGGGAGTCGAGGCTCTTCGTGTACCTTCATGACGGTAGGTGCCAGCCGAAGAAGAAGAAAAGCACTGGTGAGACGCTGAACTTTGGCAGCGTCAACTTCCAGACGAAGGGGCGGCTCCTTCAATACCTACCTGTTCCGGCAGTCCGGAACCGGTGGGAAACGGATTGGACCCGCCGCTGGTTTTATCATAAATGCGGCCCAGAGGCCGGCCTTCATTCCCGCGGGGGTCCCATTCATCTTATTTCGTCCCCGACGATCCAGCTTTCGGCGAGGGAGGATGCGCTGCTAGCGCTGTTACTCCGGGCGGCGCAGAGGATGTCCACCCGGAACTTCGTGGAGGAGTTATGCGTGCTTCGCTTGTGGCCGCTGGCGCAGGGCTGGGATGTTCAGCTCGGGGAGCCGAGGGATGGTGTCCCTACGTTGGAGCTTGGGGGCCGTTCAGGTTTGTGTCTATACTTAATTTCGTTGGTGGGTCGTGTCGGGACCCAAAAATACAATTATGGACCCTCTGTGTATACTGCACTAGTCCAGGATCACGCTAGTGCACACAGTGGCAACATCGATGAAATATCATTTCCATATGCAAAGATGACTAATAAATAGGAAAATAACAATAAATATCAGAGTAAAGACCTTAAGGTCAAAGCTTACAATTAATGCTTCAAAAGGCGAATAGCTCAATGAAGCTGCAGCGGAACGAAACGGAATAACTTCAATGAAGCCCATCCATATGCCCACAGGCAATCGGCTGGGGTGCGCGACCTAGTTCTTCTCGATCCTTGAAGTAGACCTTGTTGACCGACGATTCCTCCATTTCTGTATGTTTGGGCGCAAGTTTTACAACAAGCGTGAGTACACAACCGTACTCGCAAGTCATACCACAGAATGCAATTTATAGATGCAGCTTATTCCAAAGGAAATGGCTTCGTGGTTATTTTGCGAAAATGCAACATTTGCAATTGAATATGAATAATAGATTGAAAGCATAATTCAAAACAAATAGACAATATTAATTTATGATTGTTTTCACAAGACACATAGCCTAATCAAATTCTTTCACACACCATATGACTTAAATCACACATTGTCCCTTCCCAATTGTTTTATGAAAATCTACCCTCGTGTGAAATCCCGAGCATGTCCATGACATGACGCGCTATTCGAATAGATTGTTTAACACTCTGCAGAGGTTGTACACTTTACCCACAAGATGCAATCAAGCGGATCGAGTGATCACAACAAAACTTTTCAGAAACTTCATCTCAAACATTGACATTCCCAGTGTGCTTACAAACCGCTATACCACTCACATTAGAATTGGTATAACACACACCGCTGGAACGGGAAGCGGCGAACCGGTCCCGCGATGCAACCACCAAGTAGTCACACCTCCACCTGTCACATAGCCTAACCTATCCACACAACATCAATGCCGAGAATCCATAACTTACTAAGTTAGGCCCGTCCCATACCAGGCATGTGGTCGTACAGTAAGGCTCAGTTCAATGGTGCACAAAGTTAAGTCCTTAATTGACCAAGGCAAGACTTCCAATTTCTAACTATACCATACAGATTATCATTCCCATGCACACAGCTTCCACCATATCACACAGTATCCCCCAAGTGGGAAAGTCCTTACACTGTGGTCGAGGTTACACATCTAGGTTCGGTATGACTAGCAATGGAGGATGGTCGTGTTCTCTCAAACTCTTGAAACATCGACCAGTTACGCAAATTTTACGTGTAACAAACCTCCACGACAATAAAGTATCAGGTTCTTTCTATCTTTATTACCTTTCTTTGAGTTTTGCTCTAATAATTTTTCGACCATATTTTATACGCTTAATTTCTCTTTACACTGGTCGGAGAAAGGACACAACAACTAGTCGAAGTCTATCCTCTCTGCGCGTGGTCCTGCCTGCTAGAAGGAGCTTCCTAGTATCGCCTTGTTCCTAACTTTTGCTACCAATACAAAGTTTTTTGGGCTCAGAAACATGGTTGAAAAGTTTTTAAGCAAACTCATATCACCTTATTTTATTTATTCATTTTGAAAAATATTCTAAGAAGAGCGCACTTTTGAGATTTGTTCTACTACTTTTGGTAAACTTGGTCGGTTTTAACTGGTCGAAGGAAGAAACACACCTAGTCGAAGCTTCTCCTCCCTACACGTGGTCTTGCCCACTAGAAGGAACTTTCTAGCGTTGTCCTGTTTCCTACTTTTGCTACCAGGATAGACTTATCAGGTACATTGAAAAAGGTCGAACGAATTTTTTAAAGTTCTCTAGATGTTTGTTTTACTCAAGTTGTCGTTATTGATTTGATTAAACTGGTCGGAGATGGTAACATCACCTAGTCGAAGTCTTTCCTTTCTGCACGTGATCCTGCCCACTAGAGGGAACTTCTTAGAGTCGATCCGTTTCCACTCTTTCAACTAGTGAAAGATAATCAAGAATCGAAAGCTATAAGTCGAACAAACCTCTCTGTTTTCAGAAACCCTTTCTTTACTATTTCCTTAGTTTATTCAAATAAACTAAGCAAATTGTCGGGGCTAGGATAAAGTTATAAACATGACTTCATTTCTTAGTGTTGGTTTCTTTTTCCAATTCGTTATTTTACGAGTTACTAACTACTCTACAAGATGATTTGCAGGAAAAAGGAAGAAGGAAGGAGGAAGTACAGATATCTGGTCTAATTATTTTTTTCCTTTCATTATCTTACGAGTTACTAACCACTCTACGAGATGATTTGCAGAAAAAAAAAGAAAGATCATATATTTATACATCACCAAAATGTTTGTCTTTACAGGTCCCTATTACAGACTACTCTGACGAAGGAGATTCTATTTTCATCTCCTCCGCAACCTTCTCGTCGACCGACTGCATACCCTCAATTAACCGTTCTGCTTCGGCTTCAGTGCAGTCAAAGTCGGCTTCAACCGAATGAGGGTTAAGATTGGAGTCACAGGCTTTAAGCTTTGCTAAGACATAGCTTACAGCTCCTTTGACCGCTTCCTTTATCGAGTCGTTCTGATTAGTCTTCAGAGTGGCCACCAACTCTTGTAAAGTACCGACTTGCTCCCCAATAGTACTCGTGTGAGCGGCTATCGTGTTGTCACGAGGTGTGACCTTTTCAGCATGTAGCCCATTGAGTACATTGTTCAAAAGTGAAATGTTGTCTTGAAGATTGATCCTTATTGACTTCATCTCCTCCTGGGTGCAAGTCGAAGCCTCGTGGAGTTGTTTGATTTCAACTAATCGTTCTGAAAAGAGTGAGGTTAGTTAGATAAAATGATTCCACGAGAAGAAAAAATAATTTAATAGCAGGTAAGGTATTACTTACCTGTTAATTGAGAATCTAATTTCTCAATTTCTTGATCTTTGTCTTTCGCGATGCGGGCGATCTCACGGACGACCGAGGTTTTTTCTTGAACCTCAATCCGAAGAGTCCCCACCTCAGCTTGAAGGGCCCTAGTTTCGACTTCTTTTTCTGAAAAAGAATAAGAAATTAGGAAGGTGAAGACCAAGATTATAAGCAGTCATAACTTCATGTATTGTTTATTTTTTCCTGCAACTCTTGAGTTGCAGAGTTGTCCTCCTGAAGCTTCTTCAGAAGGTTGGTGACCTCATCCCTTAACTTTTTCGTCTCGGCTTTTTCGAAGTCGAGCGAATCAGCTAAGGTCTTTTCGTCACTCTTAAACCTAAAAAAGTTAAGGGTAGATATGAATACAGAGACGAGTAGTCGTAAGTATTTCTGTGACTAACACGTGATCGTAAGTTTTTCTACGATTACTTCTGTTCGTAAGTTTTTCTACGACCAGTACGAAGTCGTAAGGTTTTCTACGACAACCCCCCCTCGAGAACTGAACAAGTAGTCGAATTATAAAACGATTACGAGTGTCGGTTACTCACCACCTCTCTGCTTGTTCGCAGAGTACTGCTTTTTCTTGTTGTAACTTGACAAGTTGCCGGTTGTACTCACAAACCGTAGCAACTTGTTCCACAGCTTTCTGCAGGAAAGAAAGGCAATAAGAAGCAAGGATAAAACTATACTTACAGGTATCGATGGATACTTACATTCATGCTTGTCCAAGCAAACATGGAGACTATCCTTGACGGATCTTTCAGCCTATCCATCTCCTCGACTCGTTTCCACCAAACCACTTCGAGACATTCGTCATCGAAGATATCCCCATAATTGGGAATGCTACTGGGGTGAGGGACTCGGTCGCAAGATCTGTAAGCGGAAGATCCTATGATGGAAGCAGGACCGAAGAAATCAGAACAGAAGTTAAAATACTCTTCTTCTTCTGACTTTGTGATGGTAGCACCGCCTAGAGGGCTAGAAGGAATGTCCTCGACAACTTTCTTACCGGCGCGATGGTCAGAGCTCTCACCACCACCTTCTCCTGGCGTCTCCCTTATGGCCTCCCTTGTCTCCACCTCCATCCCTACGACTGTCTCGGTAGTCGTAGCGACTTTAGCAGCGATGACTTCTTCCACCATAGGAATAGTAGCTGGAACTTCAACTACCGCCGCTGTCGCACCTTCATTAGCTGAAGAAGTAACAGCGGGCTTCTCAATAGAAGCATCCATGGGGGCTGAAGGAGTTGGGCTAAGATCATAAAACGAAGAGCAAGTTAACTCGTGAAAAACAAAGGGTAAATGTTGTTCTTACGCTTCTGTTTTTCACATACCTCTGCGTGCTGGACCTAACCCGGAACATGGAAGCAACATTCCCAACGGAAGGTTTCTTCGACTTCCTCTCGACTACTGTTGGCCGAGATTCAATTTGGGGAACAGGAGTCACCGCTTCGTGACCCTCCTGACTCCCCGAATGGCCAAGATCTGTCTCGACCACCTCAAGAGCACTACTCCCCGCGACCTTCTTTCCCCGAGTACCTCCACATAGGAGGAACTCATTTCTTTAGGGGACTAATGAGACGCGTGATGAAGTCTTTCACCACGTGCCATCTGGTAATCCTCCCCACCTTCAAGTC
Source organism: Ampelocalamus luodianensis (assembly GCA_036346255.1). Taxonomy (NCBI): domain Eukaryota; kingdom Viridiplantae; phylum Streptophyta; class Magnoliopsida; order Poales; family Poaceae; genus Ampelocalamus; species Ampelocalamus luodianensis. The sequence continues at coordinate 24,294,147 of CM070632.1, read as the reverse complement.
TTTGATAGCTTGAATATAGGGGGCGATCCGGTCAAGATTCTTGGGAGATGAATCCCAGGAAGAAATCCTCTCGATGGCATTTTCAATGAACGAGAGGCTGTCTTCCTCGGTGACTCCAATAGAACCATTTCTTCTTCCACCCTGGCCACGAGGACCGGGTGAACATCTGAATATACTCCTTCGACATCCCATCATGGAGCTTCAGACCGCAACTCCTAGCAATTCTGACTTGCCGAGCCATCCCATAATAATACTGGAAAAACTCGAGGTCTGCTGGAATTCCCAGGTACGTCTCACACAAATACACAAATACACTTAACATTGTGATGGAATTAGGACCAAGATTCACTAATTCCACCCCAAAGTGCTCGAGTACAAGAGTGAGAAAACGGTGAGCAGGCAATTGGAGGCCACACTCACAGTACGCCTAGAAGATAGGGATTTGACCATCCTCCCCCGACGGCCAGTGTTGTCTAGCCGCTGAAATCCACTTCACGAGTACCATCTCGAGAATTTTCTCGGCGGCAACCAAGGCGTTCATCTTTGCAGTGTCCATTTCTGATTTAGCCCACTCAGAGACGATCTTGGCCATTTTCCTCACGAGAAGGAGGTTTGAATTTGGAAAAGTCCCAAGGAAACGCACAATTTTTGCTGGCGACGGAGAAGGCGAGAACTAAATGAACAGTCAGAGTGAATTGGGGAAAAGGTAAGAACCCTAGAGTCACCCCTGCGGTCATTTTTATAACCGCACGCTTGAGATGAAACACCGTGGAAACTCAACGGTTCCCACCGCTTCAGGAATTGCTCTAACGAGACAGATCTCTTTAAATCTGCCTGTTCGAGAAAACCGAGGCTTTTTTCACACTTCAAGCGAAATTATCTTCTTGGCCATGCATATTTCTGGTCAAAAGAAATACAACTTGGAAAGGCTTTACTTCCGAACATCGAAACCGCGATTACTCTGTAGTCGTAAGATTTTCTACGACTACCTCGTAGTCATAAGATTCTCAGTAAAGTTCCTTGACCAAGTATATTTCTGGTCAAATGAAACACATGTTGAAGAGTTTTTCCTTCAACCTTCACCTCACAACCACCTAGTAGTCGTAAGAACATCTATGACTCCTTTCCCAAGTAAGTTATTTTTACTTGAAGCTGGGGGGCTAGATGACGAGGATCTAATAATCCTTATTTTACTATTTATCTATAATTGAGTATTAGGGGTAAATATGACGTCACACAGCTATCGAGTATACCCCTTACAATAGTAAGTGAGAAATCAATCAGGTGGTCGTAAGCTTTGCTACGACCACCCCTATAGTCGTAGGTTCTCCTATGACTACCACATAATTGTAAGTCCTCCTACGATTACCTCCGATCGTAAGTCTTTCTACGACCAGTACCCAATCGTAAGCTTTTCTACGACTACCCCATGGTCGTAAGTCCTTCTACGACCAGTCCTGCCACGACTTCTCCACAGATAGCTGGGTCCACTCACCAGTAGGGCCTATTAACTGTGAGATCTGAGCAGTCAAGATACGTAGTTATTCTCTGGAATAACTGCAGTTAACTCACCATTATCTCTGATTGGTAACCGTCAAGCAACGTGGGGATGTTACTACTCCGGTGATTACTGCCATTATTACGAAATAATGAGGCGCCCCCTGACCTGGAACGAATACCTCTCCATATACTATAAATAGACATCTTTCAGAGAGAATGAGGGGGACGACTGGAGAAAAACTTTTGAGGGACTTTTGAGAGGCAATCAGTAGCAGTATTAGCGCAAGTCTTTCCACTGATTGTAACCAGGATACCCAATACAATACACACATGAGTAGGGTTGTTATTCTCTCTAGAGAAGGCCCGAACCTGTATAAAAATCTCCGTGTCTTTTTTGTCTGCGTGATCAATTGTGGAGACCCCCCGAATCAAATAATCTTTACGTAAGATCGGTTCTAAAACACCAACAGTCTCAAATAGTGTCTCTACATTTAAAGCATCTACTAAAGTTCCGCAAAAGATGTCTTTATAATATGATATGGAAATTTGTAGAGATAAATTAAAAAAGACTAAATTTCACTTTAGACCATGTAATATTACAATGATTTAATTTGCACTACCCTTAGCAAATCTATTCACTTCGCACCACATCTTTTTACGATATGTTGCACTTTGCAGCGTAAGGATTTGGTCACCTTCTTCGGTGCTCGCCGACGGTAAACGGCGATGTGGGTGGTGTCTATGAGGCACGGGATGGAGAGAGGCAAGGTAGATAGAGCTAGAAAATGGGTCATAAGCGGACAAGAGTAGTCAGACCATAGCCGGCGGTGGCCATAGCAACGACGGTAGCCATAGCAACGGCGGCAGCGGCAAAACGGCTCGCTCTCTATTTTTTGGGTTGTTGCTACCTCATCCGCCGTGACTCGCTGCCAGCAAGCTCCCCGCACATCTATCATGTTTTCCTCTTGCTGACAGGATATTCCTCTAATGCAAAGTGAAATAAAAAGTAAAAGGTGATGCAAAATAAAATTATAATAAAATTATATGATCTGAAGTGAAATTTAATCGTAAAAATATATCCTGAGGAAAGTGCGTCTGCGTGAGGTGTTTGTCGTGGTGGCTACTCCTCTGCACCTCCCAACCGCCACGTGGGATCGATAGTTCGATACAGCGCATGAATTAAGCAACTAGCCCCTCGTGCACACGGAGAGCGGATACGTACTGACGCTGCATGCATGGTCCTCTTGTCGTTTGATGGATCTGCTACGGTTAATTATACCTACGAGATGACAACATTGGAGGCTACTATCAGTGCGCATATATATAGCACAATGAAAATTTAAACACTTTAATATTTGACAGTCTGCTCCTATTGATTGCATACTTTATTACTAAACAATTGATACGAGCGTTCGATGCAAAAATATGATTCTTCTTCGATAGTAATGTGGCGTGATCGATTTGGTGGCATGACATGATCTGCAGATCGATTAGCTATATACTGGCTCCTCCTTTACAAATCGCACATGATCTACTAGCCAGCGGTGGCGGATTCAGGATTTTGAGTATGGGTGTTCGGAATTAACAGAATATTGATGTTCAGTGTAAAAAGCTAATATACACAATAGCAAAAATCGAAGCTTAAATTGTTTTTACTAAAACAACATCTCAAAATAATTTATAGAAATTATAAAATAATTAAAGAACAAATAATTTAACTCGACGACTCTTCATGCCTTGAAATGTGATATCATGCCATCATCCTTAACCTCTTGCCGCAGAAATGTAATCAAACAATCATTCAAGTATTGGTTCCCATGCTATTCCACAAAGATTTTACATCTAGAAGACTTCTTCATTTTTAAGCTCTCTGATCTACATTTCATAAAGACACAACATCATCACTAATGGATTTTTGTAGCCTATCGGTACTACTTTGTAATGACCGAGCTTATAGATAAATTATGATGTCAAGGAGTATTGTTTTGACTTAGAACTGAATGATTCATCAACAAGTAGGTGGCATTTTTCTTCTATTGGATAAATGGATATAATACAATGGTGACTTCGCTTATTAACATGCTTATGAGCTAATCTATATCAAGACAAAATTTAGTGGAGGGCTTCACAATCATTGCAATTGATACCTCCCTACGGCGCTGCGCTCGGTGGCTACCGGCTCGGGGCATACACCATATTCAGCACACCTTTCGTGAAGCTAGCAGCGAAGCAACACCGATTGGGACAAAGATGGCGCCAACAAGAACAAATACTGAAATGACCTGTAGAACATAAGCACAACCACTTGTGAGGTGCTCCAACATATGATCTCTCTCTCAATCTAAAGTTAATTAACACCAGGGGGGAAACTGTAGTGTCAACCCACCCATTTTGGAGTAAGAACTGGCTTGCAAGCTGGCAGCTCCTGCTGCGTAAACTTGGAATCTGCTTACATAAAACGGAGTAAGTAAATAAATTTCATCGCAATTTTAACAGTTCAACTAAAACTTTATATGGCCATCTGAAAAGGAAGGCATTACATTTTCAATTGCAGGACTCTTCTTTGATGACTCGAAACTCCGGTTCTAACGCTAGAGTCAACTCCTATTCTTAACAAGAGGAAATCATGAACTAAAGTTCCTCCTACCGTACTATGCCAAAGAGAAGAAGAAAAAAAATCTAATTTAGGACCTCAAAACTCAGTGCTTAAGCCAAATTAAACCTCACAAGATTACATCTTAGCCTCTCCTAACTCATATTTAAGTATCACAACTAGCCCAAAATCGCAAAAAGAAAAGGCAATTGTTCCAACTTCCAATCCCCAACCAAAAGAAAAAATGGAAGTAAACTACGATAACAGGAGCAAGATCAAACCGACAAACTCTGATGCGAGATCTCACACTTGGGCTTCCTGGAGTTCCTCCATGGCGCGGCCACGTCCCCGAATCCGCCGGAGCTTGACCTGGCGGCGTGGTTGTCCATCCCCACCAACCGCAAAGAAACGCCTCCGCTAGCCAAGAAACATCGCCTTTGAACTTTTGGAGTGCGGCTGTGCGTCTGGTGCCTAGTGGGCCTGTGGGCTGTGCCTTATGCGTGGACACGGTGCGCCTGGTGGCCTGGTGCCGATGTTCGAAGTCGATGGAACGTGATTTTCAGGATATATAACAGTGAATGAACTCTATTTTGAGTATATACATATATTATATCTTATATATACTAAATTTTTACTCAAATTATTTAGGTGTTCATATGAACACTCATGAACCGAAGAGTTCCGCCCTTGCTAGCTAGCTAGCCGCTACCTTAGCATTGAGTAGGTGGGATCTTTTGTGGCGGCGAATGGCAGCATCCGTACACGCGCCTCACTAGCTGCAGCAGATGTACTGTAGCCATGATCTAGCTGCATGCTCCTAGCCTCCTACAAGCTCGGCACGATCCAACATATCCGTCTGATCGATCTGAATTCTGATCACCTAGGGTTTTTTGTCAAGTTATGCGATCGTGTGGCAAGTAGACCTATTTCGTGGGTGTCCCGGGCTGGGCTCGGTACTTAATTTCCGTCTCCAAAGCTTGAAAAGCCAGAATGTAATAAAAATAATAATAAATTATTTTTTATTTCCAAAATAAATTAAATATTACTTTTTATTTTTTAAAAAAAATTAAAATAATATTTTTAATTGAAAACATGATTTTTCGGGCCGGACCGGCCCGGGCTCGAGTTTGCCCATTCGAGACTGAGCTTTTCAGGCCGCCTAGCTCAGTATTTGAACAGGTCTCCTGGCACGCAAACATGCTATATAGGGTCGTAGTTTTACAACTCAAATTTCTCTTGGGGTATTCGTATATCTTAGATTTATATCTCTTTCTTATCTTTTGAGTTAAAATAGGTTCTACATAACTTTTACTTATAGATCTTAACAAAATTGTGCTATCCAACAAATTTAGGGCCCGATGTTTACTACGCGAGTTTCACTTTTTTTGTCACCTAAGAACATCTAGAAGTGTAATCAATATTTAGCATGTAATTGATAGTGGCGGAGCTACATTGATGCATGGGCTGCAGTTACACCCTCAAAATTTTTGCACAAAAAACTGATATATATATATATATATATATATATATATATATATATATATATATATATATATATATATATATATATATATATATATATATATATATATATATATATATATATATATATATATACCCCCTCCCTCCTTAATACATAAAGTATACACTACACATACTAACATACATACTCCTCAAGCCCTGGCAGTCCATTTAGCATTAGGCCCAACAGAATCTGAGAATCAAGCTCAAGTCAAGTAGTCAACTAGTCAAGGAGGCGTCAGGCCTAAGTGTCATCTGCCTATCCAGGTATCTTTGCTTCCTACTAATACATTTGCTTCTTATGATAGGTTTGATGAAGTTAATATAGAGCTACTTCTTTGTATGACATCTTTGTATCCTGCTGATTCACTTGTTTCATATGACAAAGATAAAGTTCTTAAACTTGCTAAGTTTTATCCTAAAGAATCTCAGTGAGCTCTCTATTAAACTTGTTGAGACAAAGAAGGATGGTCACTATAAACTTATTTATTTGTTACTCAAATTGGTATTGATCCTTCCTGTGGCTACTACAAGGGTAGAGAGGGTATTTTCGGCAATGAATCATGTGAAGAACAAACTAAGAAATAACATGGATGAATAATAATTGAATGATTGCTTAGTTACGTGCATTGAGTGTGAATTTTTTTCTACAAGTTAGTGATAATGCTATCATCAATCGCTTTCAAAACATGAAGGAACGCCGTATCAAGTTGTAATTTTCTAAAATATTTTGTGATGTTGGTTATAGTGCGAACATGTAATTTGACACATTTAAACTTATGTACTATGTCATTTGAACTGTGTTTGAACGAATGTGTCTTAAGTTCGCACCCCCTCGTTAAAATTCTGACTCCGTCACTGGTAATATATTGAGGACTAAATACTTCTCTTGGCATTTCTAGTATTTTTCTGCAAGTGATTATGTAAGAGAATTTTTATGGTAACTTCGACTACCAAAGGATGTTGTAGTATAGATTAAACCCAGTCAATGATTTTTTAGGGACAGTATAGACTTTTTTTATTATTTAGTATTAGTGTAATTTGTTATCCATGCCATGTATGTTAAAACCGTGCAGCTAAATCACCTCAGGGTGTTATTTGTTGTGGTTTTAAAAGATTAAAGGGGTAAAAAAGCTGGTTTTGTAGTTGAGGGTGTTGAGTTTGTTGGAAAGTTTGAGGTTAAAATAGGCTTATTCTTTTAATTCACGCAAGGGTCGGGATCTCTTGCGGGGCATTTTGTCTGTGGTACCTCCCCCGTACATCACTGTAGCTAGCGCTGCCATGATCGATCGAGCTGTAATTAGGGCATTAGCAAGTTGAGGTCATGGATCACCCATCTCGTATGTTGTTCCATCTAGCTGTTAGGTTTGCGTTTTTTTGGAATTTTTTTATGGGTAATTTATAGTTTCCGTGAAACATGTCTTTGCAATAGATTAGCTGCATAAATTTCTATTGGACTAGGCTGGCCGAGCAGTTAGATCGTGTAGCTGACCAGTGGGCCCTCGCTGGACTTGACCGGTCTGTCTAAGCCAGAATTGGGTTAGTGCTGCCGTAAACTGGCGCACCAAATGTGGCGCTGCTAGATTGTAACAGTTGAAGACATGAGAGCCCATGTATTTTTTTATGTACTTGCTTGTATGTTACTCTATTTACGCTCTTTTATTGTGAAGATATTAATTTTCTAAAAGAATATTGATTGGCCTCGAGTAGTCAAGTAGTTGGCTGGTGGCCAATAGGAGATATGGGAGTTCAACATCGACCACACTCTCTGTAGACCTGCCTTCTCACGCATGCGAGTATGCGTGTGATTTTTTTTAAACATGTGCCCGCTCTTTGTAAGGTGTCAGTTTATTCTTGGTCACGCATATGCGCATGTTGTGTTTACGGTGTTTGTGCGTCCATGGTTCACTACCAGAGTCCGCCTAGATCCCAAGTGTTAGAAACACTTGGGAGACTAAACAAAACACTCGATATATAACCGAAGGTTGGCACTCGGAAAAAAGAGCTTGGGATATATTAATCGGGTAAATTTCAGTTTTCCGAGTGTTTTAGGAATAAACACTCGGGAGGCTTGTATTTCCCATGTGCTCATCTTTACTCTTGGGAAACAAGAGACACTCAGGAGATAAAATCCATGATAGGTCGACCTACTATAACGGAATATGTTCCCGAGTGTCAAACACTTGGGAATATGTGCCATGTGTACGAGTAATTGAAACTACACATTGCTTATATTCCCGAGTGTTGGACAAAAATGAACACTCGGGAATTAGCATGGGGACCTAGATGTACAACCTAATTTTTCACATGTAGCAAGCATTTCATATCTGTCCATTCATAGATTATCAAACAATCATGCATTCATTTTTCATAACAAACAATACAACACAAACTAACATGTACCACATCCATAAACCATATCATATATAGATTCGACAATAACATGTTCGAGTTCGTTACACAACCATAAACCACTAGATAGCTCCTAACATCGATCTGCAACATGTTCGAGTTCAAATTGAAAACATCAAAACATCCAATAGTTACAAGAGTTCAACAACAAACTAGTTTAAATAACAGTTACATGTACATGATACATCAATTGTCGAGTTGCACAATTACATGAGTTGTAACATTCAATTTGTCGCTCTAGTGCTCAACTGCAAAGAATCAAATCATGGATCAGTTGTGAACTCTTAAACTAATATTGCAATCAGACAGCAGCTCGAACTTTCAAACCTCATAAGAACATTAAATTACATATACATGATACATCAACTGTAGAGGAGCATAATCTCGACTATGACAAAATTTACATAAGAACATTAGGACCAATCTGTATATGAAGTATTACTTATCAGGGTTTACACTTTTTTTTAAAAAAAAGTAGATATTAAAAAGGTAAAAACATTTATTATCTATGCAATAAAAGCCAATCAAATATAGGTTGAAGCATATAAGATATCATGATCACTGATCAATATAGGCATAAGAACTGAACATTACCTTTGCAGTTGGATGCACCTTTGCAGATGGATGAATGTACACATCACCTATAATAGTGGCACTCCTTTTGTCATCTCCAGGGGCTAAAAGATGAGGAGAGGTATGGCGGAACTGAAAAAGATATAGGCCAGGGCATCTCAAAGACATCCTACGCAGAGATGTAGCACTTGCTATTCAACACTTCCAAGATTAGAAAGAGCAGCATTAAGAACATCATTGTGTCTGGTATGTGTAAAGTTCCTTCTTCCCAACTAGAGGGGATAAAATATCTTGATCTAACCTAACATAGTCAGCCGGAAGTGCCCTATTGACAATTACATAAGATGGTCATTGGTCAGTATTTCAATAAATACTTTGGGATCACCTTAATGGTAGCTCTATCACTTTTGTACTAATGTCTTGGAAGGACCACCGAGAAAAAAAATAGAATAGTCACAATTGTACTAAGTCTAACAAGTCATGCATAACAATCAAATACTATCCATGCATGAGTAGTGCCAAAAGAACTATGTGTTTCAAAGAATGCAGAAGGTGTGCTTCTAGTTTCCGCATAGCATTGCTAAAGATAGCCACTTAATCAGGCCAACACTAATAAAAGAAAACATTCTTTTACAAAATTAGCAAGGTGCACACTATTCCTTGGAGGTGCCACAAATGACTTGGAACAGGAAAAAACATGTTAAGCACATCATTATCAAAGTGTTACTGCTAAGAAATTGTAAGGACAACAGGATCAGACATCAAATTTATTTGATATGATAAAAAAACAACTTCAAGAATTGGTATTATAAGTTACAACTCCATAGGTTTCTCACGGTCCATGTTCAACTGTCCGGTGATACACTATACGGTAGTACTACTGCCTGTTCTTTGAAATACAGGAAAATGAATAGAAGAATATGTTATAGAAACATACTTTGTTGCTGATTGAAGAGCTTCAAAGCTAGATACACAGTGTAAATTAGCTGAAATTAAGCATTCAAAAAATGTTGTATTGTTAATATGAAGTACCAATTGGAGAAACAACAGAAGATCAAGGAAGATAATCTTAATTAACTAGAAGCAATATAGTTTCTCCCATTTGTGGGAATGATAAAGGGTGTGTCCAAGTTACAACTAGTAGCAGACATACTATTAATATAGCTATTGGGAGCAAGATTTCCTACTGACATGCGTCAAAGTAAAGAGGGCATTTCACATCTGCTTTCGACAGCCGTTGATAGTAATGATGTTGAAAAAAGCAAATTCTGTTTTTATACAACAAGAACTGGAGCACTAGCAAACTTAGCTTAGATATCATAAGCTTTGAGTATACCAGATAAGTTGCCATGCAGAGAGTGATAGAGTAATCGTGGACACTGGACAGTACCTTTGAACCATAACATGCAGTTTACAAGGCAAAAAGTCATAATATAGCTGAACATAATACCTCTGTCTTTCTTCTGTTATAAGGCATCCTTGATGGCATTAAAGATATTGGGTGTAAATATATAGACTCCACAATTTATGGGATCACTCACTTACACATACATAAACTGCATTAGACTATGCTAGAACAGACGTCACAGTTCAGCAAAACAATGTGTGACTGCAAAACCAAAAGGATTTTTAGAGGATGAAACTTCCCTTTAATCCAACCCACCACAACAAAGTAGATTCCAACAAAACTGAAGCCGTTGCACATCTCCCAAATTAGCAAACGCCACAAACAACCCAAGTTGAAGGAATCTACTACAATTCACCCTAACAAACAAATATAAATGTCTAATCCAATTTAACAATTGAAGCTGATTAATCGGGCAGGAGCAGACCGGACTGTCCTCCATGATGTAGTCCCTGAAGCTGTAGAGCCCTCCAGCCGACCCGTGGGGCTTATCCTCCCTCGGGTACCTAGAATTAATAGCACACCATCAATGCCACTGCTCTGACATCAATTAGACCAAGATGCACCTGAATTCAACCCATCCCATCCCATAGGAATGGCACAAAGCAAACCTGACGGGGATCCTGAGCTCATTGGAGATTGTTAGAGTACACATCACCATGCACCGGCTTTCTAGCCTGTCCGGCATATACACGCCATACATAGCATCCATTGCTAGATTATAGGCATGATTTGTATAAACTTAATTAGTGCTAGATTTATAGGCATAATTTGTATAGACTTAATTAGCTGCAATCTGTTATTTATGGTTAGGATCCTAACAGATGTAAACTCCTGTACAACATGTATATATACATGGTAACCCATCAATGAATATCATCGCAGAATCCTCCAAAATTATCTCAAATCTTCATGGTATCAGCCTAACTCGATCCTCTCCCCATCTCCCAGTGTTTCGTGCTCCTACCTGCATGGCCGACGCTGCTCCCCACGATGGGGCCCCCACCCTTGCGGCTGCCATCATTGCTGCTCTTCTGCAGGCCACGCCCGCCAATCCTGCTTCCGCCCTCTCCACGATCAACGTGCGCACACACATCCCGTTCGCCCTTGGAGCTTCATCCTCCAAACTAGACGCGTTGGCGTGAGATTTTCCTCACCCTTGTGTGCAAGTTCGGTGCCTCACGCCACATCGATGGCATGGCTGCGCCTAACCCTCCTGATGCGGTCTGGTAGGCCGTCAACTATGCCGTGTGTTCCCTCCTCTATGCCTCCATCTCCAAGGAAATCTTGACCATCATCCTCACGCCCGTCGCCTCCGCCAACGCCATTTGGAGCAATCTCGAGGGTCTGTTCCGGGACAACAAGACCTCTCGCGCACTGTCTTTGGAGGCCGAGTTCCGCATCTTCCTCAGAGCGACATGACGATCCTTGCGTACTCTCAACACCTTAAGTCCTACGCCGACACCCTCACCGACATCGATCAAGCTATCACCGATCCCACCCTCGTGCTCACTCTCCTCCGTGGCCTCAACGAAAACTTTCGTCATATGGCCTCGATCATCAAGACGAAGATGCCTCTGCCTACCTTTTTTGAGGCTCAGTCGCTTCTTCTCCTTGAGGAGTCTGACCTCAAGATTACGAAGCCCAGCCCGGTCTCGGCTCTCATCACCACCAACCCCGCCGGCCACCACTCCCCCGCCAAGGCTCCATTAGCTACCGGCTGCAACTTCGGGCCTCCATGGCGCAAGAACAAGGGCAAGCCGAAGGGAAAGCCCTCTGGCGATTTCAACTCCCACACCGGCAGTCACAGCTCTGGGCTTGGCCGCAACTGGCACCGAGGCATTCCCTTCTTCAACCCTTGGAACGGAACATTCCAAATGTGGCCGGTGTCCGTCGGCTCTCCTACTCCACTGCCCGGAGCCCCCGAATCCGTCGGCATCCTCGGGCGTGCCCCTACCCAGGCGTTCTTTGCGCCCCCACACGTGTCGTTCGCATCCATGGGCGCGCCGGCCGCGCTCCCCGGCGCCCCGCTCCCACCGCAGCAGTTCCCCGGTGCACCCTCACCATCGCCATCATGGGACCAGGCATCTCTCATCAAGCGATGAATGCCATGAACCTCCAATGCGGCGGCCTGTCTACATGGTACATGGACTCTGGTGCTTCCTCACACCTCTCCTCGAACTTCGATAACCTAAACTTCCACTACTCCCAACCTTCCTCCTCTCAGATCGTCATCGGTGATGGATCCCTCCTTCCCATCACCGGTGCTGGCTCTGTCTCCCTCCCCTCGTCCACACGGCCTCTAACTCTCCACAATGTCTTAGTGACTCCTCGTCTTATTGCCAACTTAATCTCTGTTCGCAAATCCACTACTAACAACAAAGTTTCTGTAGAATTTGACCCCTTTGGCCTCTCTATAAAGGATCTCCACACCAAGACCGTGATGCTTCACTGCAATAGCTCCGGCGAGCTCTACCCCATCCTTCTAGCAGCATCTCCACCATGACACGCCTTGGTCGCTTCCTCCCCTGACGTCAAACTTTGGCATCATCGACTCAGCCACGCCGGCCTCCACGCTATCTCCCATTTAGCTCACTCTCAAGCAATTTCATGTAATAAAAGTGACAATGCACCGTGTCATGCATGTCAACTCGGGAAGCACGTGCATCTCCCGTTTCCATCATCTTTGTCTCGCACTACAAAAGCTTTTGAAATTGTTCATTGTGATTTGTGGACTTCCCCTATTCCAAGTATTTCTGGCAGCAAGTATTATCTTGTTTGTTTAGATTATTTCACACATCACTTATGGACTTTTCCTCTCAAACTCAAGTCTGACATATTCTTTGCCCTCAAAAACTTTCATGCGTATGTTTCCACCCACCACAACATCTCCATCTCCTACATCCAATGTGACAATGGCAAGGAATTCGACAATGAGGTCTCCCGCTCCTTCTTCTTTGCGCTTGGCACTCATCTCCGGTTTTCCTGCCCGTACACATCCCAATAGAACGGCAAGGCCAAACACATCATTCGCACCAGAAACCATGCCATTCGCACCTTGCTGTTCCAAGCCGGTCTCCCACCTTCCTTCTGGGCCAAAGCGCATATTCTCAACAGACTTCCCACAAAAGCAATCAACCTCCGAACCCCACATGAGGCTCTCTTCGGCTCACCTCCCACATATGACCACCATCGAGTCTTCGGTTGTCGATGCTACACCAACCTCTCCTCCACTATCCCTCACAAACTTGCAGCCTAATCCACTGAGTGCATTCTTCTCAAATATCCCACTAACCACAAAGGCTATCGCTGCCTTGACCTCTCTACAAACCGCGTGATCATTTCTAGACACGTCGTGTTTGATGAGACTTGTTTTCCTTTTGCGGCATGTTCCACCCTACAATTTTCCTCTTATAGGTTTCTCGACGATGAGCCCTTGGCTATACTCCCCTTCAGCTCCTCCGTCTCCCGAGCATCACCTACAGCTACAGCCGGGCCTACCTCTCCTGCGGCCGCACTGGATTCAGCCGCGGCTACGCTCGATCCAGCCGTGGCCGCGCCCGCGTAATCCGCGGCCATGTCCCCGCCCACACCCGCGCCAGCTCTAGCGGCGGCTGTGCCCGCACCAGCTCTAGCCGCGATCGCACTAGTTCCAGTTGCGACCGTGCCAGCCAACATTCCAGCAGCAGCCCCGGGCGAACCCGTGTCTGCCAACGAGCACCCAATGCGCACACGTGACAAGGATGGCATTCGGGTTCCAAAACCTGTCTTCGACCTTCAAGCCAACGCATTGTCAGACATCTCTCCAATTTCGAAGACGTACCGCGGTGCGCTCAATGATCCCAATTGGCGCGCCGCAATGCTCGGCGAATTCCATGCACTGGTGGCCAACAACACATGGGATCTTGTCGTTCCACCGGTCAATGCCAACATCATCACCGGGAAATGGATATACTAGCACAAATTCAACTCAGATGGATCCCTCTCTTGTTACAAGGCACGCTGGGTCTTGCGGAGTTTCTCACAGCAACCTAGACTAGATTACGATGAAACGTTCAGTTCGGTTGTCAAACCCGCGACCATTTAGACAGTTCTCTCTCTCGCCTTGTGCTGTGATTGGCCAATCCATCAGCTTGATGTCAAAAATGCCTTCCTCAACGGTGCTCTCATAGAGACGGTGTATTGTCAGCTCCCGCCAGGATTCATTGACTCCGACAAGCCCAGACATGTTTGTAGATTGAACAGATCACTTTATGGACTGAAACAGGCTCCTCAGGCATGGTTCACCCGCATTCAGTCCTTCATTCAGTCTCTCGGCTTTACCGGCTCCAAAAGTGACCCTTCTTTGTTCACTTATCACCATGGTTAGCACACTACTCATCTTCTCCTTTATGTCGATGGCATCATCCTTGCTGCCTCCGACACCACCTTCCTTCAGCACATCATCCCCGCTCTCTATCAAGAGTTCTCCATGATGGACCTTGGTCCGTTACACTATTTTCTTGGCATTTCTGCTCGCCATACATCAAATGGGCTTTTCCTTTCCCAAGAGAAGTATGCTTTCGATATTCTGGACTGTGCCAACATGACACACTACAACCCATGCGCAACTCCGATTGAAGCCTGCTCCAAGTTGTCCGCCGCCGCAAGTGCACCAGTCACCAATCCCACGCTTTACCGAAGCTTGGTTGGAGCTCTTCAATATTTGACATTCTCCCGTCCGGACATAACACATGCCGTCCAACAAGTGTTCTTACACATGCACGATCCACGTGAGCAGCACTTTCTTCTGATCAAGTGCATCTTGAGGTAGATCAAGGGCACCTTGAGCCATGGCCTTCAGCTCACACGATCAACTTCACATGGTTTCATCGTCTACTCCGATGTCGATTGGACTAGGTGTCCCGACACACGGCACTCCACGTCAGGGTACTGTGTCTTCCTTGGCAACAACCTGATTTCCTGGTTGTCCAAGAGGTAGCACATTGTCTCGCGCTCCAGCGCTGAGGCGGAATACCGCGGCATCGCTAGCACTATTGCCGAAGCCTGCTAGCTGCGCCAGCTCCTCCTCGAGGTTCGGCGTCCCCTTCCAAAGGCAACGGTGGTCTACTGCGACAATATCTATGCCATGTATCTCTCCACCAACCCAGTTCAGCACCAACACACCAAACACATCGAAATTGATCTTCATTTCGTTCGTGAACGGGTTGCTTTCGGTGATGTTCGAGTTCTCCATGTTCCAACAACACTACAGTATGCGGACATCTTCACCAAGGGGCTCCCTATGGCAGTCTTCACCGACTTCCGCTCCAGTCTCACCGCCTGCTCCTCTCCCGGCTAACACTGTGGGGGGATGTTAGAGTACACATCACCATGCACCGGCCCTATAGCCTGTCCGACACATACACACCATACATAGCATCCATTGCTAGATTATAGGCATGATTTGTATAGCCTTAATTAGCACTAGATTATAGGCATGATTTGTATAGCCTTAATTAGCTGCAATCTGTTATTTATGGTTAGGATCCTAACAGATGTAAACTCATGTACAACGTGTATATATACATGATAACCCATCAATGAATATCATAGTAGAATCCTCCAAAACTATCTCCAATCTTCAGAGATGGAGGAGACGTAGAGCGCGAACTCTCACTCCTCGTAGAACCCAATGAGGTATATCTGCACTAGGTTCAGGATCTGCAGCACTGGGATCCAAATCTATGCTAGGTTCGGGATCTGCAGCAGTGGGATCTAAAAGGCTTTAGTTCAATAATTCTCACACGAGCTGCACACAGCGAAGCCGCCAATGGAAGGCGAGGGCAAAGGAGAAGGGAGCATATCGTACGTTGTGGCACGCAAAGATGGGGTGGTGCACCATGGGCTAGCACACGTGAGGAAACAAGCGCGGGCTGGGCTGAGGGGAGAGGCACAAGAGCGCGGGTGCGGCTGGGCGTGAGGCCGAGCCCGGCGGCGGCGGCGACGCTAGGGGGAGGCGGCGGCCGGAGAGGAGGACCGGGCCGGGAGTAGCTGGAGGGGGCGGTGCCAAGAACAGGAGGCGCCATGGGCCACCATGCGCCAGAGCAAGCCACCAGGAGATCCGGTCGGGGTTAGAGGAGGGTGGTGTCGCTTGCGGGTGGAGACGCCAGATCCGGGGGAGGAGGTGGGGCACCGGGGGGAGCAGGAGAGCCGAGCGCGAGGGGAGGGAGCAGGAGGGAGAAGGAGGAGGAGGGCGGGGAGGTAGCTGCGGGGTTTGGGGATGTAGGGTTAGAAGCGAAAAAAAGATGCGACAAGGGAAAAAAGGGCGCGACATGGAAAAAAAGGTCCCGAGTGTTTCCGTTTCTATGCACTCGGGATTATATTTGATCTCCCGAGTGTTATGAAAAATACTCGGGAAAGTTATTTCTATCGAGAGTTGACTTCCCATGCCAAGTGTCCTATGAAACACTCGGGACCTGCCCGAGTGTTTTCGTCTAGACACTCGATAAACATATAGGCACTCGAGAACTAAGCAGTTTCTGGTAGTGGTTAGTTATCACTACAAGAGGAGAGAATGTTGGCCCCAAAGCAAGGATGTTTTATACTTTTGTTTGATCTACCATTTGTACCAGGCAACTTCCAAGTCCTAAGAATGCCATGAACGTATCTTGGACCATGCATGCATGGGCCAAGACACCTTCTAGGTCGTCAGAACTCAGGACACATATATAGTTTGGCCCCCTAAAATGCCCTTGTATATATCTTCCAAGTCATCCGAAAAGAGATCACCGAAAAATCACAAGACGAAGAAAACTAGAAGAATTTGCGTACTAGGCAGCAAAAGGACCTGGGATCGAGTTGGAGGACTGCATATAAAAGACAGTAGGACGTGTACACTCTCATTGTTCGATACTCCGACCAGGTCTCGGATCCATCGAGCTGTGTAGCCTCTACTGCTCGGCCCTGAATCCACAGTGGCCTCAGCTGTAGTAGTGTTCTACTTCTAGCTACTTCCACAACCGTGAACTAACAATTGTGTCATGCATGCATGCCTAGCTGGGTATTCTATTTTGCACATCACCTTGAGGAAAAAAAGGGGTATTATGCCTTGAATGCTTGAATTTCTTCGACAACATAACATAAAATAAAAGTTGGAGGGGTTATTCGCTTCTGTAATTTTCATACAAGAAAAAAATATTTATTGATTGCTCGCGAAATTATTTTTTTATTGACGCAATAATAATTAGGTAAATATGAAAATTATTTTTTTATTGACGCAATAATAATTAGGTAAATATGTGGCCAGAGTCCATAGATGAGTGACTATACAAAGGATAGATAAAGAGATGACTTAAGTCGGTAAGGTATGCTAGAGAGATGGGTGTAATTTATGTGGAATACATCTAGTCTAAAAGGAACTTAGCAAATCCTTTCACCAAAGGAATGGCGCAGAAGACCATGTTTGCCACGTCAAAGGGAATGCAACTCATACCATTGTAAAAGGCCCACATTAGTGGTAACCTATCCTAATAGATTGGAGATTTCGTGAACTAAGCTCTAGGATAACAAACTGTGTGGGATTAGAGAGCACATCTAAGGGTTTCATTAGCTGCAGTGCTCTTTCTGTATGGCAGGTTGAGCAATAATTCTTAATGAATTCGATACCTATATGGCATTGGGAATCGTCTTACAGGATTCCCTAGAGAATTCACCTACGTGAGTATGATCGTGAGGTCACGATCAAAGAAGGATTAGGGTACACTTTCTTAGAGTTAAATATGGGGACATAACCGTAACATCCTAACCCGAAAGGGAAAAGGGCAAGCCGCCCAGTAGATAATGTAACTTGGGCAAAAACTCTCACACCAAGGCATTGGATTAAAGTGAAGTCCTCTTTTGTCTATGCAGAGTCGTAGTCCTTGGTGCTAGGCTTTGGGTTCAAGCCAATAAGACACCCATTGTCAAACAACTGTATATTAAATAAGATTTTGAGAATATTTATCAAATTGATAAATTAGTGGGGACTGTTGTATTTTGAGGGCCATTTCGTAATTTCTCAATTAGAGAGAAGAAGAGAAGGAAAAAGGAAAGGAAAATAGAAGGTGGGGACCACCTGTATGTAAAATCTCAATTTTTGGGTCTTTTTAAAAATTTTAAAATAAAAATAACTAGTTGAATTTTCCTGATTTGTTAAAGCTTAATTTGAAATTTCAGAAAAATAAACCAATTTAATATGAATAAACCAAACTGCAATTAAATTCAAAAATTGGTTTATTTCATTTTCTGAATTTTTAGGCTTTCCAAGTTCCTTTGTTATTCTTTGGAATTCTATTTATTTTATTGCTTTTCCAAAATTTCTATTCTTTGTTGTAAATTTAATTTAATTAATTATTTCAAAGTATTGGCTTTTAATTTGGATTTCTTGCTTATATAAATACTACTCCAAATCAAAATCCAAATTCCAATTCTTAATTCAAATCTTTGATCCAAAATCAATTCCTTTCTCGACCAAATTTGAATTCAATATTTTCATTCCGAATTTATTTATCTTCAATTTCAAACCTCAGTCGAAATTCAAAATTCAAATTTATATTTGAATTTTCTCTGAAATGTAATCTCATAATTTCATTTCACTTTCTTAGCCGAAAACCTTTTTTCTTTTCTTTTTCTCTTTTTCCTTTTCTTTTCCTTCCCCCCCCCCTCTCTTTTCTCTCTTTCTTTTTCTTTTCCTCTTTTCCTTTCTCTGCTCTCTGCCACCTAGGCCTACCGTCAGCGCGCCCTGCCTCTCGGCCAGGACACCCCCTTTTTGCCCATGCCACGCCTCTGGCGCTTGCGCCGTGCGCTGCTCCCGCGTCGCCCACGCGCGCCTGCCCCTGCAACACCTGAGATTCCTGCCTACACCATGTGCTGCTCTCGCGTCGCCCTAATTCTAACCGATCGCACCGTGTGTGCCGTCCCTCGCTCGGACCCCCTGGCCTCCCTTCTCCCCGCGCCACGCACCCAAGACGCCCCGCGCGTGCTCGCGGTCGCGCTGTCAATCCCGCCTGTGTTCCCCACCCCTTTTCTCCCTGTCTTCACCTATAAATGGGTTCACGACCTTTGCCAGCACCTCTTCCCCCTTCCCTCAAAGTATCACTGCCATTTGAACTCCGTCGACGTCGAATTTTGAGTTTTCCTGAGCATCGGCCATCTCACCCAATTTGAGCTCTCGTCAATCTGGTAATTTTCCTAATGTCTCAACCGTGTTATGGCGTGTTCCCGAGCGTGGTGATCGTTTCTCGTCAACCAAATTTGATTTTTGTGCAGTGCATCACTGGAATTTCGCCGTTGTTCTTCTCTAGGCCGAATCACCTCCATCGACCGATCTTCTTCTCCAGTGAGTAATTCATCGAATTGACCGTGTCACCATGTGTTCCCGGTCATCCTCTTGATATCCCACCCCTCAATTTTGTCAACCCATCACCGTGGAGCTCCGCCACCGTTGCCTCTCCTTTGCCACCGTCAGTCGTGTGGCGTCGCCATTCCGGCCATCCTCGAGCCTCCTCGCTGGTTGCTGCACCTTCCCCACCCCTGGGCGTAGCCCATGCTCACTCTATCTTCCTTAGTGCATCGCTGGTTTGCCGCCACCGCGCTTGGCCTTGCGCCACCGCCACGCTCCATCTCCGGTGCCACCGCCACCACCATTGGGTAGAGGACCTCACCGGGGTTCCATTTTGCCCATTTGCCGGCCGTCCCGTGCCGCCGATCGTCAGTGCCGGTGCCATTCCCGTGCGCCTCCCTTGCTCCTATGTACTCTGCTCTGTGTGCTCTCTCGGATTCTCTCTCTCTCTCTATGACAATGTGGGTCCACCCGTCATTAGCCATTTTCTTTTCCCTCTTTCTCTCTTTCTTTCTCTGGCATGTGGGCCCAAGAATCATGTTGATTCTTTGATAATTCATAACAGCATCTTCCAGAGAATATTCCCTCTTTTCCATTTTCAGAAATTATCATTTCATGTGATATTCAAACTTTCGGATGTTCGTTCACCTTCATACGAACTCCGATTCCATCGATTCTTGTTCATAAATTCATAACCTATTTATTGGTACTAATTTCATAATTTTTGGATTTTATTTGGATTTATATTTATTTATTTGGCTCGCTTTGAACATATAGAATCTAGCGTTTCCGAAGCCAACCTGGATCAGTCTGTAGTATGCAAGAGTATCACCATTCGTCAACGAAGGCAAGTCGTAGACCTTTGATCCTGTTGTGCCTATTTTTACAAAAGTATATGTTTTTATAACAACAAGCATTGCTAATTTATACCAATTGTTTTCGGGTATAGTCAAATACCTATTTGATAATATGCCACCTTGAATAATTGTGATTGACATATCTCATTGGATACCATAGGAAGGGTTGATATTAGTTGGACATTATTGTAATACCAGCATGGGAAATGTAAATATGCTTAGTCATGCTTTAGTTGTACGATGGGTTCCTTCACAATGATTAATCATGAAAATTTGACTTAATAAAATATAGAATTGTAGCGTGGCCACTGTTATTAAAATTTGTTGTGCCATGGCAAGGGTTGCCATTTGGCCAGGTTGAACAAAAATGGTTTCATTCTCAGGTGAATGATTGTGTAGTAAAGGGGATGGATTTGGGATGTGGTTGCCTCGCTTGAGTAATCACTAAGGACTTAACTTTGTGTGCTATTAATCTAGGCCATACCGTACAACCACATGTCCAGGATGGGGTAGACCTGGCTAATTAATTAGCAATATTTTGATTTGGTTCTGTTTGGGTTGTTGATTTGGCACAAGAGGGGGCCGGTGTGGCGAAACCTTAGCGAGTAGAACTGGGTCAAAATAGAATTTTGTAAAAGTCTTGTGATAATCGTTTAGTCGCACACCTTCGGAAGTGTGTCAAACGGACATTATAAACTGATTATCTCTTATGGGTCAAGCTGACCTCTGCAGAGTGTTCAAAACTATTCGAATAGCTGTGTCTCTAGTTATGGACAATACCTGGTGATTTCACACGAGGGGTAGATTTTTCTTAAAAATATTGGGATGGTGGTTTGGTTGGGAAGTGAACGGGTAGTTCACTAGTTATTTTCAAAGTCATGCATGAATAGTATTCCTTATTCAAGCATTGTATGAATACTATTTGTATACAATTCCCTACGAATTGTTGATTACTTTATGTACTCACTGTTGGTGATATGCCCTAGAGGCAATCATATAAATGATTGTATCACGTCCATATTTATGTGTTATAGAATAAATGTTATTATATTCCTTGAATGAATCATCGGTTATAAACAAGTATGTGACTTGGTGGTGAAGCTCTTTAACTTATGTAATTCTAAATGTATCCCTAGTTGGATGTAACTGGTTGGAACATTAGTGACTTATCGACCAGCGCATGTATTGATTGATGACCATGTTTCACTGGTCATGGATATAGGGATATCGAATCAATAATGTGAACACATGTCAGAGAACATGGTGTTGGATTGACCCACCTTGAGACACAATTGAGATTGTTATGATTTTATGTGTCATCAGTTGATCTCAAGAAATGATGATGTATAATCCTTAGACCTGAGATTAGCATGGTTTCCTACATGTGTAATAATACACTTAGGGATTGCCAAACGCTACTTCGTAACTGAGTAGTTATAAAGGTAGCTTTCGGGTATACTATGAAATATGCGGAAGGATGTGACTCGTTGGATATGGGATTTTCCCCTTCTAACATAACAAGAGAGATCTTTGGGCCCCTCGATGTGGTCGGATAAAGAAAGTGCATGGCCATGTCACTAGTGGTCGAAGAGTCGACCACATGAAATCATCCGACATTTGATCGAGAAAGTATTGAACTGTCCATGGACGGCAAATTATCTCACCTGGAGTTCAACCAGATATCATGAGGCAAAGGGGGAATACACAAGCAGGTCATTCAGTTCGACTAGATGCGGGCTGGTCGTATGGAGATACGAGCTGGTCGTAGACTGGTCGAACATAATCACTAAACTGGTCATAGACTGGTCGTAAGGAGTTACGAACTGGTCTTGCCCATATATGAACTAGTCGTATAGAGATACGAGCTAGTCGTAAGTGATAAGGACCTACTCATATATCATATTGCATTAAGGTTCGTCTGATATAATTTATGTGTATTCGGGAATTGTTATGTCCTACTAAGAACCGCTAATGAATCATGGTCGAAAAAAAGTTTCTGAGTCACAACTGATTGCTCATGAACCTACAGGGTCACACACTTAATGGGTTGGAACAAACGTGTTCGGATAGGATCTGTCATGGGCTCTATATAAGGGGATGCATGAGGCTGTTGGGACTATAGGAGAGACAACGTAAGTTGCTCCACCGAAACCCTAGCTGCCATCTTCTCGAGAGAGCTCTGCCGTGCGAGTTGGTGCTAGTACATCGGCGTACGGTGTTCCATCCCTGGACATGTGGATACCGTAGAGGTGCTACTACGATTGCTGCTGTGCTGAATGAGGACATCCACGATCTTCACAAGGAACACGATAGGCTGCTGGAAGAGACGATTGGTGCCGAGAACATTGGACGATTGACTACGACAACTTTATCGACACGTTCTATGTTGGATCAGGCTTCTCTAACTCTTCTTCCACTGCACTGCGTGTCTAGTGGTAATGATCTATGATCTCCTACTTTGCATAGCTTCTTGGTTTACGTGGTAGAATTTTTTGAATTGTCAGCTAGTATAGCCTACCCGTATCCCTTCACTCATGACTTTGCATCTTTGTTGATCAGTCGCTGAGAAAGAATCAGGGAATCTAGAGTTTTACGATGAGGAGTACTTTGAAGAATATGCGAACTAGGATGTGCTTCCTACTCAATTGCTTGTGGGCATGGCTACCATGAGTTGTTTTCTTTCGCTGCAAGTTTATTGATGGAATTAAATAATTGTTATTATGTTCCTACCTTAAGCAAAAATATTATTTCTGCTTCTTGTTTAGGAGCAGAAGGTTATAAGTTCAGAATAAAGAACAATTGTTGTTAAATTTATTTTAAAAATATGCTTTATGGCCATGCTCCATTGATGAATAGATTATATGTTTTGAATCTTGAGGATATACCTGTCTATAACATTAATGCTAAGAGACTTCGACCTAATGATTTGAATTCCACTTTTATTTGGCATTGTCGTCCAGGTCATATAAATGAGAAGCGCATGATGAAGCTCCATAAATATGGTCTTCTAAACTTATTTGATTTTGAATCATTTGAAACATGTGAATCTTGTTTACTTGGCAAAATAACAAGGGTGCCTTTCACGATTAGAAGTGAAAGGGCGAGTGACCTGTTGGCCCTTGTACATACGGATGTATGTGGTCTGATGAGTACTCTGATCAGAGGTTGTTTTCAGTATTTCATTACTTTTACCGATGACTTTAGTAGATATGGATACATCTACTTGATGAGGCACAAGTCGGAATCCTTTGAAAAGTTCAAACAATTCCAAAATGAGGTACATAATCAACTTGGCAAGACAATCAAATATCTATGATCAGATCGTGGAGGTGAATATTTGAGCTATGAGTTTGGTGATCATCTAAAGCAATGTGGAATTATTCCACAACTTACTCCACTGGGAACGCCTCAATGGAATGGGGTGTCTGAACGACGGAATCGAACATTGTTAGATATGGTTCGGTCAATGATGAGCTAATCTGATCTTCCATTGTATTTCTAGGGATACGCTCTAGAAGCAGCGGCTTTCACTTTAAATAGGGTTTCATAAAAAATAGTAGAAATGATACCATGAGATATGGACCGGGAAATGTTCTAGATTGTTTTTTCTTGGAATTTGGGGTTGTGAGGCATATGTAAAACATTTGACGTCTGATAAACTCACACTCAAGTCAGATAAATGCTTCTTTATGGGGTATCCTAAGAAAACTTCCAAAGCCTCCTCATTGGTTGTTGCACCTTGTAACATCCCAAAGTGCTGTTACCAAAATAAAATAAAATAAAGTTACCATTTTATTGGATTTTCTGAAATTTGATATAGTTTCATTGCTTTATTTGAATTTTTGAAATTTTAAAAGTCAAAAGTGAAATTTATTTGAAGTTCTTGAAGTTTTATTTGATTTAATTTGAAAAATAAAAATTTACTTAATTTCTAGAATTTTCTGGAATTTTAAAACTTTTTCCAAAGTATTTTGGAAGCCAAGATAATTTATTTGCAAAATTAAAAACCAACTTTAAGTTGGAAATAATTCTATTAAGTCCAAAATAAATTAGGGAAATTCTGTGAATTTTCTCTAAATTTTTGGGTTTACTTTGCTATTTCCTAAAGCCTAAATGAATTACCAGAATTATTTTAATTGAGAAATGAATTTAAAACCCCTAGTTGGCCTTGGGCCTAAACCCAAAACCCCAACCCAAACCTCCCCGCGCGCGGCCCAAACCAGCCCGAGCCGCACGCGCGCCCCCTCTCTCTCCACCGTTGGATCAAATCCAACGGCCCGCGTTCCCCTCCCTCTCCCTCTTCACCACGAGCAAATCTTGGCCATTGGATCTAGATCCAACGGCTAGCTTTCGTGAAACCTCCGGAAGTGCCGAACGTCCAGCGCGTGTGGGCCGTCCGATCTCGATCTAATGGCCCACATGACCCCTATAGCTAAATCAATCTGGATCGTCAGATTTTAATCAAACGGCTGGGCGCAACCCTTTTTCCCTCTCCTCTTTACTTCCGCTGCCAGGTGGGCCCGCACCCTTTCTTCCTCGCCCCCTTCTTCTTCGCTCGGATGCAACCGACCCCGCCGCCATTGCTGCCGCGCCCGAAGCTCCGTCAACTACCGCCCTCAACCACCGCCTTCCCCATGCACGTGCGCACACGACCCGGCGTGCCCAACCGCCCTCGCCCCCATCTTCTCCCCCTTCTCCGTGCACGATCTCGCCCGCGCGCCCCAATCGCCGCCGCCGAGCCCGCGCACGATCTCCTCCCCCGGCCACCCCCGGCCCCTATAAAAGGGAGCATAGGGAAGCCCCCGTCCTCCTCAATCCAACGCCTCCAACCACTCCCTCTCTCCCTCTCCGAGTTCGCCGGAATTCGAGTTTCCGTCGCCGACCACCGCAAGCACTCCCCCGCCGATTGTGTCGCCATCTTCGCCACCGCGTCCTCACCGCCGCCACCATCGGCATCGCTGCGATCTCGCGCACCCGGTGCTCACTTCGCCTCCGCCAGGGCCTCACCGGAGCGCCGCGCCGCCACACCACCGAGCCACGCCGCTTCTCTCGCCGCCGCCGCCGTCCTCCTCCGACCACCCGGGTGAGCGCCCCAGGTTCGCCACGCCCTGCTCTTTCTTCTGGTACTCTCACCGGAGTCCAACTCGCCACCGTTCGCGGCGCCGCCGGACCGGCGCCGCCGCGTCGGCGGCGTGTGCCGCCATATGGCGCCACGTGGTTGCCACCTTGGCGCCAGCTCAGCGCCACATCGTCACCCCCGCTCCGTGTCTGCCCACGTGGCACACCTGCGTGGCATGC
This sequence comes from Ampelocalamus luodianensis, assembly GCA_036346255.1. Taxonomy (NCBI): domain Eukaryota; kingdom Viridiplantae; phylum Streptophyta; class Magnoliopsida; order Poales; family Poaceae; genus Ampelocalamus; species Ampelocalamus luodianensis. Next base: position 24,268,627 of record CM070632.1, on the reverse strand, counting down.
TGACGTGGCTGCCACGTAGCGCCACCTCACTGCCACCTCGGCGCCACATGTGCGCGGTCCACCTCCCCTCAGCCTCAAACTCCCGTGGACTTGGTCCACATGAGCCTGAGACCGACATGTGGGTCCCACATGTCGGAATTTCTTTTAATTCATTTAAATCCCGAAAATCAGCCCCTGACGTCATGCTGATGCAATAAATCCATTTTTCTTTAGAAAAATAATTCCCAAAATTCACAAAAACCTTAATTCTATCATTTTGTGTATTTTCAAACTTCCAGAGCTCATATCTTCTGCATCCGAACTCCAATTGAGTCCATTCAAATTTCTAAATTTATCTAAATTCAAGATATAGCCAACTAAACCAAAATTATTCAATTTGGAGTTAATTTGAATCTCATTTGAATTTAGTTTGAATTTGGCTTATTTTCACGTATAGATTTCGATGACTTCGGAGAGTCAGATTTCGATGCCGTTTGAGAGCAACTATTTGAGCAAGGCAAGTTACATTCTTGATCATATTTGCACCCATTATTTTAAATTATTTAAATTCTGTTTTAAATTACTACTGCATGCTTATTTATATTGAGTAATTTAACCTCCTGTTTCACATTTATAGTTATGCCTAAAATCCTTTGTATGGCCAATTTTGATAATTGAAGCGAGCACATTGTCACCCTAGATAAAACCTAGTTGATAAAATAGTATAGACTAGAATTATTTGGAAAATATCGTACTTAGCCATGCTTATAGACCAAATATGTTTCATTTGGGGAATTTCAGCCAAAAATCAACTATTGTTTAAATGGTACCCTTGGCATTGGTGTGTCATGGGAGTTTTATAAATGACTTTGGAAAATAAAATAAAATGATGGTTTAGACTTCGGCGAAGTGGTTATCTGGTGGGTGCAGGTTATGCACGGGCTCAACTGGGTAGGTTGAGACCTAGGGTTCTGTTGGTTGTCGCCCAGGTCAGTTAAGGACCAACCAAAGGGAGGCACCTCGCGCAGCGCATGACCCAATTGTACACCACAGCTAGATTCACTATCATGGCACCATACCGAGCACCATACTTTTCATGCAATAATAACCACTTTGCCTTAGGCTCGTACTCAATCCAGTTCTAGAAACTTTTCACTTGCCTGTCGGTCTTGCTCATCAAATTGGGACCATATGTTGGTAACTGTGGCTTCTTCGCTGCCTCCCTTCTGTGCATCCTCGTTTGCTTATCCAGAGTTTTCCAAAGTACATCAAACTTCCTCTGCTGGTTTTGGTTGTACGACCGCTTTAAAAGGTACATCAAGTCCTTATTGTGAAACTACTTGTAAATGTTTGCACCCAAGTGCCTCATGCACCACCTACTCTGCAAATCCACTCGTGGAAGTGGCTCGTGTTCCACTGACTGTAGCTAAGTTATTGCACTCAACAGGCCAGCGTGCCGGTCATGTATGATGCATAAGTTAGAAAGGCTCTGTACAACAGAAATCTTTACATTCCTCAGAAACCACAACCAATTGTTTGTGTTCTCACTTTCGGCGGATGCAAACGCCATAGGAAGAACCTGATTGTTCTCATATGTCATAATTGTAGTAAGTATCCGCCCCTTGTACTTTCTAGTCAGGAATGTGCCATCCACGCATAAGATCGGATGGCAATGCTGGAATGCATTGATGCATGCACCAAAGGCGAAGAATGTTCATTTCAGTACCCTCTTCTCGGCGAACTGCGAATGCGTGGAATCTTGAATTTCAACATGAGTATCGGGATTCCTGTCCTGTATGACTCAGAGCTTACTAGACAGGTTGTAGTAGGAGTCCTCGAATGTATCGAACCTTACTTCCAATGCCTTCTGCTTTGCCAGCTATGCCTTAGCATAGCTGATTGTATACAGGAACCTAGACTCTATTTTCTGAATGTTGGATCATGGCTTGAAATCCATATTATCCACGATCTCGCCGTACATAACATTCACAATAAATCCTAATGACAAGTTCTTGTGAAATTACATTGATTTAGATATGACACATGTGTGAGAGATTACTATAGAGCATTTCCAGTAGGTGTCCCACTTAGGCTGGAATGTGTGCACTCGCCAAGGGCATTCTGCTATCTTGCACTTCACGTTGTAGCACCTTGGGTTATACTTCACTGCCATGAATGTCCACCACAGCGAGAAGGCCTAGAATTTCACAACTTCTTGCACCGCCTCTTGCATTTGTATGTGGCTACTTGCTTGACCTCGTTGTGGTGATACTCTCATGGTATATGGGGTCCTTCATCCACGATGAGGTTATCAAATTGGTATGTGTTGCACTCAGACAGAACCGCCTGTTGTTCCCCACCATCCTCGTCATCCGATCCTTCATCTTTCGGCAATGACTCGTAGTACCAGTTTTCGAGTGCCATCATTTCAACTAGGGCTTCAATCTCCTCATCTTCATTGCAATCCCACTAGTTTCCCGGACCAAAGGAGCTTCTTCGACCCCGTCTTCATCGATGACATTAGCAACTCCCCGACATTCGGCCGTTGTGTGTGTTGTGCTGTGTTTGGAGTCCCTAACTTATATGGCATCACCACCAACTACCCCTTGTTCAGCCACACATGCTGAAATCAATACAAAGCAACAGCGGAAATAGAAAACTCCATACAGGTGGGACCCTCAGGACACACCCACAAGTAGCCAACTGGGGTTCGCGACCTAGTTCTTGGCATCGTCGTCTTCTAGCTTTGTCGATTCCTTTAGATGATAGCAGGGCTTGACTCTATCCTTCTTACTGACCGAATAATGGTAATTGAGAAACAATTAGTACAAAGGTACTAAGCAAGCCACTACACAGAATGCAATAATAATATATGCAAGGCTATCAAGGGAGGCTTGAGGTTCCTTTATTTGTGAAAACGCCAACAGTTTGAAATACAATTATAAGAAATTTCCTGAGACCTAGCATTTTTACCAAACCACGTTTTATTAAAGAGATATTGTGCAATATTTATAATGGTGTAGGTTACCTCCACCTTATGCTTAACTTTGATTAGGGTACATCCCCTTATTAACAACACTAGGTGCATCCATCTAAGGAAATCTAAAATCAGGGTCACATCGTCCTGACGAGTTTTCATCCCACCCACAAAATGTTTTTATAAATAGAACTAACTCGCGTAAGTTCCCATGCCTGCCTTTGACCGTAGACACGACTGTTCGAATAGTTTATACTCTACAGAGGTTGTACACTTTACCCATAAGAGATAATTGTCTTGATATGCGCACACGTTTCCTTAGACATGTGAATCAAGGAGAGCTCATCACAAGGCTTTTACAATGCACCCTCCAGTATTAGTTACACCCGCTAAGGTTTCACCTGAGAAGAGTTACACCCACATAGCAACGTCAACCATTACCCAGACCCCCTCTTGCGCCACACGGCTTACACCCACACAGTGACGTAAGTTGTACACCCTAATCTATGACCACGACGGCTTACGCCAGTGGCACGGCATAGTGGGTCCTCCAATGGTGCAACTCGTACTGATAGATACAAATTATTTAGCCAGGTCGACACCATTATAGACTTGTGTTTGCACTGTTTTACATTGGGAGGTCATCGCAGGATTAAGTCCTTAAAGTCATCTAGGCGGTTCATTCCACACACCAACATTCCTCGAGCTACATTAGCACCCATCATTATACCATCTATCATACCATCCGCCCAGATGTGATAACAACAAGTTATTAGGGTTTTTGAGAAGCATAAAATAGATCATCTCCAACATTCCAGTCATTTACCCCAAAATGACTGCCCAAATCCATTTTCATGATTAAAAGATGATAATTGGGGCGATTTATGCCCCGGGTACTTAAGTAAGACTAGCATGGCGCTTAAGTACGACTATAGCTAGTAGGTTACCACATATTTATTTAGGGTGACAATGATTAAGGGATTCAATTTCCAAAGGATGGCATAATATTCAAGTATCAAATTGGTATTTAACTACCTTAAAGATTTAACATACATTTGCATAACAAACTTAGCATGCAATTTGATAGTTTAAAGGAATATAATTTGCATAAAAGGTAGGTTCAATATGATCAAAGTAATGACTTGCCTCACTCATTTTATGCTTTGATCTTACTCAAAGCCTTCTCAGTCAGTGGTCTTGAATTCTTGGTCTTCGTCTTTATCCGAATCTTGATCCCGCTCAAGTCGTTGTTTCTTCGGGACTCCAACTTCTAATTACACGATAACCGATCGGAAAACCAAATAAGTCCAAAGAAGTTCAAAAGTCCAAATAAATTCAATTGTGATTATTTAAGTTTTGCGATGATCAAGAATATGAGAGAAGCTTTGGCAAATAGGGGATGTTTGACAAGGTCAAATGATACTTGAGTGAAAGGGAAGACGGCAGAGAAACTCTGTTGGGAAGGAAAAGGAGGAAGGATCAAAGTCACATTTACAGGAATATTTCACTTCGAATTTGGAAGATGGCAAGATATTGTCGATCGAGGAATGTCATGGCTCGATCTTGATTGCAAAAGCTTCTTTTAATTATTGGATATTTACTAAGGAAGTTCCATGAGTTGAGTTAGACTTATGATAGATATGAGTCTAAAAGAACACTGGGCATTATTTGATGAGTGTTAACCATTAGAGATTAGGGTGTGAGTTCAACATGCGATGGGTATAATTTTACTTCGTCGATTCAATCTTGGAGTCCATATATTACCAGAGCTCTCTCTTAAGGTTGTGCCTTGAATTGTTGATACATTAATTATTTCTTAAATACCCTTGGTGATTTAAATCCAGAGATAAAGATAGGACGATTGATATTTGGGGCAAGATTATATTTTTAGCAAGACTTCAAATTTAAGTTTGCATTTTAAATTAGATGGCAAAGGCATATTGGTTAACTACTTCACCTTTAACTTATTTGCCGCTTACACAAGGTTTCGCATATATCCACAAATATGTTAGGTTTGAGATAAATATTAAAGACTTCAAATTCAAATGATTTTCCTTAATTATTAAATCACCATTTTAAAGGTCTTCATGATTTTTGGGGTATGGAGATGTTACTAGATATTTTTGTTGGGCTTATTTTTACACTAATTATCTTTAATTACCATTGATAATTTTAGGTCTGGGATAGATATAAAATGGTTATTATTTGGACCACATAATATTTTGATAGGATCTGCAATTAATAATTGAGTTTTCAGAGCAAATATTGAGAACATCATAATTATCCTTGAATAGCGTCAAGTTCCATTTCCAGAAATTTGTAAATTAATTTCTTGCATCTACAGTCTTAAACATTAGTGGTTATCAAATGAATTTTATTAATAATGAATCATTATTTACAAAGAGGTTATCATGATAATTGAAAGTTATCAAATAATCTTCAAATTGTCCGATTGCTTAGTTCAACTGATTGCCACCACTTTACTCTAAAGGGAGAGGGCCCACTGGTCATTGAGAGAGAGATAGAGCGTGAGCGCTTAGGAGAAACAGAGGAGGCTCAGCCGAAAGGGGAAACCAGGGGGCACACGGCGGCAGGCTTGTCGGTGGTGAGCGGCGGGTACCAGCAAAATGGGACACCAGGGAGGGTAAGACCCCCAAGGAGGTGACGTCACAGCCGGGGCGGCGCCGAGGAGGAGCTGGTGGCTGCAGGAGCGGCTGGGCATGTTGTAGGATCAAGGATAACCGACTAGAGGGGGGTGAATAGGAGGTTTTTAAACTTTTAAACAAATTAACGAGAGAAGCTAATTAATAACTTAGTCTAAACAAATTATACTTCTAGCTAAGCAATACAAGCACAAAGATCAAGCTAGAAATATAAATGCGGAAGAGTAAAGACTAGGAATAACCACAATGAGACAACGATGTTTTCCCGTGGTATCGAAGACTTGCCGGTCTTCACTAGTCCACGTTGAGGGAGCTTGAACCAATCAAGCCGGCTCCACGTATTAAGCCTTTCCTCGATCACTATTGGTTGTTCTTCCTCCACTCCGGAGATGGTGAACACCAAACCACTCACAATATGAGCACCGGGCCTCTTCGCAATCTTCTTGAAGAGATCACCGTGCAATCGCCGCCAAGCCGTCTAGGAGTTCGGCAAAACTCCAAGAGTAACAAACCAAGATCTTCGCTTGACGACACTCAAGTGCAATAGGATCAACTAGAATGATGAATGCACTTTGAATGAGCTCAACAACCTCTCAAAGAGTGAACAAATGAATTTGAGGAGTTGAATGAATGCACAAGGCTCTAAGGATGTTAAATGTGGTCTAGCTACTCGCTTGTGCGCTTGGGGGTATTTATACCACCCACCAACAAAACGACCGTTAGAGAGTCATACCAAAAACACCGAAATACGGTATGACCGCTAACTAATGTGCGATGCGACCGCACTCCAAGATCGAAGCACGAACGGCTAGAACAGAGGCATTAAAAGGCTCGACATAGCCGTTGAACAACCTCGCGTGACGATCGCTAACTAACTTGCGGACGATCAGAACCTCCGGCCATACCGCACGGAGGAGCGCACGACCAACTAAGGGTTTTCGAAAAACCGAGATGACATGCTCTCAGAAAAACGCATCGCCATACAAGAATCGAACGACCGCAGATCGAGACGCGATCGCTTTCAATATCGAGACGACCGATTTTCCCAGAGCTCTAAGTCAGAAATGCAACGGTTCTGGTTTTATACAACCGTCAACTAAAAAACGGAACGACCGCAGATCGGTACGACCGCTTTTCAATATCGGTACGACCGATTTTCCCAGAGAGCTCTAAGTCAGAAATGCAACGGTTCTGGTTTTATACAACCGTCAACTAAAAAACGGAACGACCGCAATGCGGTAGTACCGCTCTGAGAGCCGGTTATACCGCATTAGCGCCTGGTTGGCTGAGGAGTTCATAAATCGGTAGAATCGCCAAGTAACATGCGGTCATACCGCACCAAACGGTACAACCGCCCAAGAGACGACGGTATGACCGATTTTTGACACTCATCTCAAAGGCTTTTGGAAAACAAAACCAGATGTATGCATGATCCTAAATTGATCCATATTGCACAAGATCATGTATTCAAGGTACTAGTCATGATCCCTCTTAATAGTACGACGTTTATCCTAAAATCCGGTCTTCCAACCTTTTCTTCTAAGACCGGTAAAATACAAAAAGATCACTGTCTACTTATACTTGTCTTCAATCAAGTAAATCTTTATTTACCCTGCATGTTTTTTATCCTTGAACCCACCAAGAGGTCTTAACCTTGTAACTATTCAATAAACACATTAGTCTAATAATAACATATAATCATTAATTACCAAAACACGATTTTAGGGGCCTAGATACTTTCAATCTCCCCCTTTTTGGTAATTGATGACAACATAACCAAAGAGTGAGAAAGATTTTGAAGACAAATAAAAGAAGCTCCCCCTAAACTTGTGCATAGGGGAAAGAAGTAATTTTGTAAGCACAAGTAAGGATAATTAACATTTAGCGGAGTTCCTTTTAGCAGAAATGAACTTGAGAAAGAGAAAAAAAACTAACAACATGTATCAAGAGTTCAAGTTCACATAATATAAGTAAGATAGTTCAAGTCTTGATCATAAAGCATAAGTCATTACAAACGATATAAATAGCAAAACCCAAAATCTAATTCCCTTCCTAAAGAGCCTTCTCACAACTTCACTCCTTCTCCCCCTTTGGCAACAACTACCAAAAACACTAGCTCAGAGGCTTGGGTCGTGAGGGTCAGAATCCTGTGGAGTGGTGGCCTGAATTGGAAGAGAAACTGATGCTGGCACAGCTGGAGGTACTGGAGCTGGGTCCTCCTAGACTGGAGGAACAGGCACTGGAGGCACTGAAGAGGTAGAGGCTCCTGAGGGATGTACAGCAGAGAATGGAGGTGGACGATGAGAGAACCGCTGAGGAGTCCTCAAAATCTCTTCTAAGTCATTAAAACCTTCCATCATAGCTGCCATCCTGTTATGAGTTTCATCAAAGAAATCATTCTGAGTTGCTTCTAAGTGAGCCAGCTTTGAGCGAGTCTCATTTTGAAATTCCAATTGAGTCGTCTTCATTGCTTCTAAATTGCTAAGGATTAACTGCTGATTTTGAAGAATCTGATTAAGTGTACCTTCAGCAGGAGCAGTAGCTGCAACAGGGACCTCACCCACATTTTCCTCAACCTCAACACGACGAGGGGGAAGACCATCCCGAGGTCGATAAGACTTGTGAAATGATCCCAAACCACCATGGTATTCAATTTTCTTTAGAATCAATGCCATGATATAAGGGGCATAATATATCCTCTTAATTCTATCATTCTTGGAAGATACTATGCCTTGGAGAATAACATCCACAACATCAAATTTTGTTCCTCTCATAATATGATCAATAATATTCCAAGCATGTCCTCTGACTGCATCAAAATTACCACTCTTGGGATAAAAAGTGTGATTAATGATTCTGTTGATCATGCTAGGTTCTGGCTTAAGTCCAGTAATAGTACCTAGCTTATACTTGACAGAAGTGTCATAATAATCAACCCAGGCAGGAGTAAGCAAAGTTGGACTATCAAATATCTTCTCCCAAGAACTGGATTGAATTCTCAACACTCTCAAATTCTTCTTTAGTGCTCTCCACATACCTGGTAACAGATATCCATCTTATTGAAGTCAAATCTGCGGAGACATGCACTGTGGCATAAACCGCTCGATCAACTCATCATCATAGTTCTGTTTAAGTGCCACAAGGTCATGAAGACCCACTCTATGAAAGAGCCGATACACACCATCAGATCTGTCTAAGTTGTTCAAGTGAACCCACTTAATCCACTTGTGATCTCAGAATTTTCGTGATGATCATAAATCGCTCATAGACTTGTTCTTGAAAAACGTGTGAAACCTTGGATTTACCGAATCGATCCGAAAGATATTGGTTCACATGTCGCTGATTGCATACTCATCGATGAGAGCAATCTCAAGTCCGTGGGAGGCTCGGAGGTGTTCCCAAATCATCCGACCGGCGTTTTCTTCGACTCGATTCGATCGAGAATCTGTCTCGCAGTGATAGGCTTTCTTGATGTCGGACACGGATCTTCCTCTCTTTGGTCTTTTGCCTTTCCCTTTGCCTCGAGTTGGTTTTGAACTCTGAGCAGCAGGCGAACGAGCTCCCGGAGTTTGAGATGAAGATTTTCCTCCCCTTGGAGGTCCAACCGTTTTTCGAGTCATGATTCGAGTCCGAGGCATCTACCCTGAGGTAGGAAAAGGTTACAAGAAGTTTAAGGAAACACACATGACAGAATTAAGTGAAATAGAAATGAATTTCTGGTTTTCTGTCAGGACAATCGGTCATACCGCAGTTATACAGCCGGTACGACCGCATTGCGGTTGTACCGAGCCCAAGAACCGGTTGTACCGATTTTCCTGACTGAGTTCTAGGTCAAGCATTAAAACAAGATTTTTGATGATTTTTCGTAGAGTGAATCCACGGTATAGATGCGCAAGCATCACTAGACATCAATTATGCGCAAATGCCTGACTAGAAACTTAGAAATCATCTACATTTCGTTTAACCCTAAGAAATGTCTCCTTGAACTGAAATCTTGCGGTAAAACTTCAATCAAAAGTGGTTTTACCTGGAGAGATTGAGGAGATGACCTCAAGGGAGGCAGGGATTAGCGGGAGAGCAAGGAATCGCCGGAGGAAGGAAGAATTCGGGGACGAGTTCTTCGCGGTTTCGGGTAGGAGAGAGAGAGGAACGAAAGAAAAGAGACGGTATGACTGCGGATGAACCGCTGAAGGAACGAAGGGACCCCTCTAAAGAGGACAGCCCGGTCGGACCGTGAACAACCCACCGGTCGTACCGCAATGCGGTAGAACCGTAGTTATAAAGTCGGTAGTACCGAGACACGGTCATACCGCATATATAACGTCGATTGTTCCGATTTTTCTGGGACTTCAAGAACCAGTCCTGGATTTCTTTGAGATTTAGAAGGATTTGCAAATGATCCTTAGTTTTGCACTCAAATAAATATTAATAAGGATCATTATGCATAGACAAATGTCTATTAGAGAATATAGTTTTTATAAGCATAGATATTTTTCATAAACTTTTTGAAAATATTTTTATAAAAATATCTCAAACAACACCAATTTACTCAAAACACATGAGGCAAAGTTTCAACCAATATTTGAATAATCTATGACATTTAATTCATTTCTCAATTTGTAAAACCGGTCTTCATCTAATGGTTTGGTGAGAATGTCCGCTAATTGATCCTCGGTTCGGATGTGGCTAATTTCAATATCTCCTTTGCCCACATGATCTCTTAGGAAATGGTGGCGAATATCTATATGCTTGGTTCTTGAGTGTTGGACCAGATTATTTGCTATCTTAACCGCACTTTCATTATCACATAAAAGAGACATATTATCAATTTTAATTCCGTAATCCATCAAGATTTGCCTCATCCAAAGTAATTGAGCACAACAACTTCCCGCGGAAACGTATTCGGCTTCGGCGGTGGATAAAGCTACGGAATTTTATTTCTTGGATGACCATGAAACTAAGGATCTTCCTAAGAATTGACAACTCCCCGAGGTGCTTTTTCTATCCACTTTGCAACCCGCATAATCGGAGTCCGAGTATCCAATTAAATCAAACTTAGCACCTTTAGGAAACCATAAGCCAATGCTAGAGGAATGCTTTAAATATCTTAGTATTCTTTTTACGGCCATTAAATGGCATTCTTTTGGAGATGCTTGAAACCGTGCATACATGCAAACACTAAACATGATATCGGGCCTAGATACGGTGAGATAAAGCAAACTACCAATCATACACCTATAGAGCTTTAAATCTACCGATTTACCTCCCTCATTTAGGTCGAGGTGACCGTTGGTTGCCATGGGAGTTTTGATAGGTTTTGCATCCTCCATGCCAAATCTCTTGATCAAGTCCTTTGCATACTTTGTTTGGCTTATGAATGTTCCATCTTTGAGTTGCTTAATTTGAAGTCCAAGAAAATAGCTAAGTTCTCCAATCATGGACATTTCAAATTCCCTAGACATCATATCACCAAATTCTTTGCAAAAGTCTTGATTAGTAGAACCAAATATGATATCATCCACATAAATTTGACATATAAAGAAGTCATCATCTAAAACTTTAGTGAATAATGTTGAATCAATTTTTCCGATTTTAAATCCTTTTGAAACTAGAAAATCTCTAAGGCGTTCATACCAAGCTCTAGGAGCTTGTTTAAGACCATAGAGCGCCTTGGAGAGTTTATAGACATGATTAGGATTCTTAGGATCTTCAAAACCGGGTGGTTGTTCAACAAACACAAGTTCGGATATTTCTCCATTTAAGAAGGCACTTTTGACATCCATTTGAAATAATTTAATATCAAAGCAAGATGCAAAAGCAAATAATATACGAATTGAGCTACGGGAGCAAAAGTTTCACCGAAATCCAAACCTTCGACTTGAGAGAAACCTTGTGCAACCAATCTTGCTTTGTTTCTTATAACCATACCATTTTCGTCTTGCTTGTTTCTAAACACCCATTTTGTACCGATGACATTGTGTTCTTTGGGTCTATCCACTAATGTCCACACTTCGTTTCGAATGAAATTATTGAGCTCTTCATGCATTGCAATCATCCAATCCGGATCTTCAAGTGCTTCATCTATATTCTTTGGCTCAAGAGAAGAGACAAAAGAGTAATGTTCACAAAATGAAGCAACACGAGATCGAGTTAGAACACCCTTACTTACATCACCTAATATTTGATCTATTGGATGGTCTTTTGCAATTGCATTGTGGATTTTTGGTGGTAGGTTGGATGGTTGATCATCTCCATTATTGTTTTTTTCAACTTGAATTTGACTTGTTGTGGAAGAGGTAGGAGGTTCAACTTGAGTAGAAGATGACGGTTCATCTTTCGGTTTGATGTCGCCAATTTGCATATTTTCCATAGTCTTTCTTAACAATTCATCACCTACATCATCCAAATTCTCATGCCCTTCTTGGGAGCCGTTAGTTTCATCAAATTGAACATCGTGTCTTTGCTCAACTAAACCGGAGTTTTGATTAAAGACACGATATGCTTTGTTATTTGAGGAGTAACCAAGCAAGAAACCAACATCACACCGACTTGCAAATTTTGAAAGATGAACACCCTTTTTCAAAATGTAACATTTGCAACCAAAGACACGAAAATAAGAGATATTCGGTTTTCTTCCGACAAGGAGTTCATAAGAAGTCTTTTTCAAAAGGCGATGCAAATAGAGACGATTTATGGCATGACAAGCGGTGTTGATTGCTTCTGCCCAAAAACTATCAGAAGTATTATATTCATCAAGCATTGTCCTAGCCATTTCAATTAATGTACGATTTTTCCTTTCTACAACTCCATTTTGCTCCGGAGTGTAGGTTGTGGAAAGTTCGTGCTTTATTCCAAGTTCATCACAAAAGTATTCAACTTTAGTATTTTTGAACTCGGAACCATTATCACTACGGATTTTCTTTATTTTGAAATCAAATTCATTTTGAGCCCGTTTAGCAAAGCTTTTGAAAATTCCGGAGGTTTCGCTCTTGTCATCTAGAAAGAACACCCATGAATATCTAGAGTGATCATCTACGATAACTAAACAATAGCTATTTCCCCCGATACTCTTATAGGTTGTTGGCCCAAACAAATCCATATGTAAGAGTTTCAATGGTCTAGAGGTTGACATGATACTTTTGGAAGGGTGAGAGCTTGCGACTTGTTTACCGGCTTGACAAGCACTACAAAGTCGATTTTTCTCAAACTTCACATCTTTCAAGCCAACAACTAGATCATGTTTGAAAAGCTTTTTAAGTTGAATCATGCCAACATGAGCTAGCCTTCTATGCCAAAGCCAACCCAAGGAAGTTTTTGCAATTAAACAAGTTTGTAAGCATGAAGCATTTGAGGAAAAATCAACCAAGTAAAGAGTTCCAAATCTAAAGCCTTTGAAAACTAAAGCATTATCCTTTACACTTGAAATTGACACACCTTCATTTGAGAAGGAGCAAATTAAATCAAGATCACATATTTGAGCAACGGATAATAAATTGAAATTAAGTGATTCAACTAAAGATACATTTGAAATGGAAAGGTCATTTGAGATAGCAATTTTACCCAATCCTATTACCTTTCCTTTACTATTATCTCCAAAGGTGATCTTGTCACTTCTTTTTACGTTCTCGAATGTGGTGAACATTTTTCTATCACCGGTCATGTGTTGAGTGCATCTACTATCAAGCACCCAATGTTTTCCACTGGTCTTGTAGTTCACCTACAAAACAAGAATCAAGTTCTTTTAGGTACCCAAATTTGTTTGGGTCCTTGGAGGTTAGTGACCAAGGCTTTAGGCACCCAAATGGCATTCTTTTTAGCGCCTAAAATCGAAGTGCCAATAAATCTTGCAATTATTTTACCATCAATGGATTTCTTAAGCATGTAGCAAGAATCATAAATGCCATAGGATTTAGCATTAATATTTAAACAAGCATTTGACATGTGTCCTACCTTACCACATTTATTGCAATATTTGCCATTTTGCTTAATAAACCTTGGAGGCTTGTTTACCGGTTTCTTACCTTTCTTGGGCACATACCCGAGTCCTTCTTTATTGAATGAGCACCTTTGCTCACTCAATAACTTGTCAAGGGTTGATTTACCCTTGAAGCATCTTTCCAAGCTCTTACTTAGCTTGGTGACTTGCTCTTTTAACTCATGATTTTCAACAATTAGCAAGGGGTCACAAGTATTCTCTATACCAACAATTGATTTATCATTTGAGTAACAAGGTATTGATAGCAAGTCATCACAAGAGGTAGAAGTACTAGACATGGTTTTAGCATTTGACATATTTTCTACCCTTGGCATCTCATTCATTAAATCACAAGTAATACCAATATTTGAATGAGATTTTTCTATATCTTTTAGGAGAAAAGAATCATGAGCCTCCTTTAGCTCCTCATAAGAGTCTTTTAGAGAAATATACTCTTTCTTTAAGACTTTAAATTTTGATTTCTCTTTTCCAATATATTCATTTAAATCTTCAACCATGTCCATTAATTCATTATATGAAGGAGCATCATTATCAATAGATTTTACCTTATCTCCTTTTGCCATAAGGCATGTAGGAGACGTGAAGAGTGACGGAGTTTCCTTTATGGCGATGCCGACAAGTCCTCTTTTCTTAGGAGACTCTTCATCACTTGATTCGGAGTCGAATCCGAATATTCTTCGTCGAATCCCACTCTCCAATGTGAGCTTCATTTTTGCCCCTTTGTGAAGCCTTTGAAAAGCTTCCTCTTTCCATCGAATTCCTTCTTCTTTAATGGTTTATCTTTGTCATCCTTCTTGTTGGGGCAATTTGAGATTATGTGCCCTTTTCATCACAACCATAACAACGAATGTTGCTATAGCGCTTGTTGTCGCTGAGGATTGCCCTTTCTTGTACTTGTTGAAATTGAAGTTTCGATGTGGGCGTCTTCTCATGAATTTCTTCATTTTCCTCACAAGAAGAGCGTACTCTCATCCGAGTCTTCTTCTTCATCCTCATCATCACTTGATTCCGCTTTAGCTTTGAAAGCGGTAATTTTCTTCTTGGATGAAGATGATTCCAATAGCTCTTCCTTGTCCTTCTTATATAGCTCGTTAGTGATGAGGTTACCCAAAGTCCGGTTGGTGTCATTCTTGGCAACTCGGGAGAGTTGAGAAATAATGTCACCAACGTCTCATATTTATCCGGAGGGCCCTAAGCATTTTGCGCACAACATCAACATCAAGAAGATTAGTATCAAGACCTTTGAGTTCATTTACAATGTTGTTTAGTCTTGAATACATCTCGTGATGTTTTCATTTGGCAACATTATGAATGTCTCATATTTAATCCAAGCCTATGTAATTTGGCTTCTTTGACCGTGGATGTGCCCTCATGTATTTCGAGAGGGTAGTCCAAATAGCATGAGCGGTTTCCAAATTGCTCACCCTATTGAACTCATCCGCGTTAAACGCACCAAAGAGAGCATTCATAGCTTGAGCATCTAAATGAGCATTACGTTCATCTTGAGCCGTGGCATTTATAGGATCAAGAGACATAGCATAACCCTCATTTACAATTTTCCATATGTTCGGACTCATGGCCTTTAAGAAAATGGACATTCTAATTTTCCAATAAGAATAATTTGAGCCATCAAATAAAGGAGCTTTTCCTATATGCATACCCTCACTAGCCATCCTTTCTCTCTTAGACGGTAAAGTCTAATAAATTGAGAGACCTTGCTCTGATACCACTTGTAGGATCAAGGATAACCGACTAGAGGGGGGTGAATAGGAGGTTTTTAAACTTTTAAACAAATTAACGAGAGAAGCTAATTAATAACTTAGTCTAAACAAATTATACTTCTAGCTAAGCAATACAAGCACAAAGATCAAGCTAGAAATATAAATGCGAAAGAGTAAAGACTAGGAATAACCACAATGAGACAATGATGTTTTCCCGTGGTATCGAAGACTTGCCGGTCTTCACTAGTCCACGTTGAGGGAGCTTGAACCAATCAAGCCGGCTCCACGTATTAAGCCTTTCCTCGATCACTATTGGTTGTTCTTCCTCCACTCCGGAGATGGTGAACACCAAACCACTCACAATATGGGCACCGGGCCTCTTCACAATCTTCTTGAAGAGATCACCGTGCAATCACCGCCAAGCCGTCTAGGAATTCGGCAAAACTCCAAGAGTAACAAACCAAGATCTTCGCTTGACGACACTCAAGTGCAATAGGATCAACTAGAATGATGAATGCACTTTGAATGAGCTCAACAACCTCTCAAAGAGTGAACAAATGAATTTGAGGAGTTGAATGAATGCACAAAGCTCTAAGGATGTTAAATGTGGTCTAGCTACCTGCCCTTGTGCAGTTGGGGGGGGGTATTTATACCACCCACCAACAAAAACGACCGTTGGAGAGTCATACCAAAAAAACACCGAAATACGGTATGACCGCCAACTAATGTGCGGTACGACCGCACCCAAGACTGAGCACAGTAACGGCTTGAACAGAGGCATTAAAAGGCTCTGACATAGCCGTTGAACAACCCTTGCGGTACGACCGCCAACTAACTTGCGGTACAACCGCAACCTCCTGTCATACCGCACGGAGGAGCGGTAGGACCGAACTAAGGGTTTTCCAGAAAAACCGAGATGACATGCTCTCTGTAAAAAACGTACCGCCATACAAGAATCGGAACAACCGCAGATCGGTACGACCGCTTTTCAATATCGGTACGACCGATTTTCCCAGAGAGCTCTAAGTCAGAAATGCAACGGTTCTGGTTTTATACAACCGTCAACTAAAAAACGGAACGACCGCAGATCGGTACGACCGCTTTTCAATATCGGTACGACCGATTTTCCCAGAGAGCTCTAAGTCAGAAATGCAACGGTTCTGGTTTTATACAACCGTCAACTAAAAAACGGAACGACCGCAATGCGGTAGTACCGCTCTGAGAGCCGGTTATACCGCATTAGCGCCTGGTTGGCTGAGGAGTTCATAAATCGGTAGAATCGCCAAGTAACATGCGGTCATACCGCACCAAACGGTACAACCGCCCGAGAGACGACGGTATGACCGATTTTTGACACTCATCTCAAAGGCTTTTGGAAAACAAAACCAGATGTATGCATGATCCTAAATTGATCCATATTGCACAAGATCATGTATTCAAGGTACAAGTCATGATCCCTCTTAATAGTACGACGTTTATCCTAAAATCCGGTCTTCCAACCTTTTCTTCTAAGACCGGTAAAATACAAAAAGATCACTGTCTACTTATACTTGTCTTCAATCAAGTAAATCTTTATTTACCCTGCATGCTTTTTATCCTTGAACCCACCAAGAGGTCTTAACCTTGTAACTATTCAATAAACACATTAGTCTAATAATCACATATAATCATTAATTACCAAAACACGATTTTAGGGGCCTAGATACTTTCACATGTGGGCCAAACGGAGGTGACGGTGGCCGAAGGGAGGGGAGAGGAAGGGGAGGTGAGCACGGGCACGAGGGGGGTGCAAGGAAGCTCACCGTGCGGTCTATGGAGGCGGAGGAGCTCCAGAGTGGGGCAGCGTGGGGAAGCTCGCGGTGGTGGCGGCCTAGGGCGACAGGGGGCTTCGGTCAGCGGTTAGGGAAGGTCGAGGGCGTCGAGTTGAAGCTCCAACTACGAGGAATTGACTCAAAGGGCGCCAAGGACGAGATGGCAGCGGTGGAGCTCAAATCGGCCAAAAATGGGGAAGAACGGCGTTCCAGTGAGCTCCGCACATGGATTTTCGATTAAACTATAGGGGAAGGAGAGGTTACTCAGGAACACATTTTGACGTGATTGGATTGGACGAAGCTTTGCTGTGGTGGTCGGAACGGCAGGGGAGACGGTGGCGCTTGGGTAGCGTGGCCACGGCTTTGGGAGGGGGGAGGAGCAAAGGTAGAGGGAAATGGCGAGGCTGGGGAGGCTTCTTATAGCCATAGGGAGATGGTGTTGTTGGAGGGCGCCATGATGGCTGTGCGGCGTGACTCAATGGGAGTGGCGGGCGCGGAGAGGACACGCAGGCAAGGTGGGGGCAGGCTGCATGGCCGACCTGGCGGCGTGGCGCACGCATGACGTGCCGTGCGGCATGTCCTGGTCGCATCCTGCGCATGTCTTGGGCGGCATGGTGAGGCGACGCGGGCATGGGCACTAGCTGTCCGGGAGTGCCAGGGCTGGATGCTGTCAGGAGGCCAGACAAAGGAAGGAGGGAGGAAGAAGGAAGAGAGAGGGAAAAAGAGTGGGACCTGGCTGGAAGTAATAGGGAGGAAAAGAGAGAAAAAGAATGCCAACAAGAATTGTTTTTTGAATTTTATTTGAAATTCCCATTTGAGATTTGAATTCGAAATCCAATTTGAACTCTTGGCTCCAATTACTTGGATGAGAATTTTAATAATCCAACATTTTTGCTCTTCATTTAATTCATTTTCAGATATTGATTTTTCAGTTTGAAATTCTAATTTCAATTTATGCTCAAATTAGTTTTCCCATTATTTGGCTCTTGATTCCTGGTTCTATTTTTATCACATGAATTGCTGGGCAAAAACCAAAACAAGATTCTCCAATAACACCGAAAATTTGAATAGCATCGAAAAGCCATAAAAGATTTAAATTCTTTTCATTTTCAACAATTTCCAACTTTGGGATGCTACACAGGGTTTTGATTACTGGTTAGAAATTTTTACTTGGGGTCACTGGTAGGGCCGAAAATCGGAAAATTTTGACCAAATTCGGCTAAAATTTTCAAAGTTAAAATGAAGAAATATAAAATTCAAGCAAAATTCAATGTACAACAGTAATTTTGGCTGGTTTTGGCCAGTTTTGCCTTTTTCCAGGGAGGGCCGATAGGACCAATTAATCGAACCGATTTTCGTCTTAAAATTAGCAGATTTTAATAACCCTGGGTCCGATCGCCCCTATGGCCGGTCAAACTATCAATGCCCTGACAGCAGACTGAATCTTGGAAACGAGAGTTTCTCCAAACGTATCGACACTATTGCCAATTGTTCAGTACAGAAAAATTAGGATTATCTACCCATGATCTCCAGACATATATATATATATATATATAAGCACTTCTAAGGACCTAGTTAAAAGGGTATGAATTGTATAGCTCCTTAACAAACGAAACTATCACTATCATTGAGTTCAATACGCATCTACCTAGGTTTCGTGTAAAATTGCGATTAATCAGCGTGTTGCGTTTGGATTCTGTCGCAGAAAGAATCCCGTTCCGTAGGCTCTGGCCATAATATTTCCCTTTCAAAGATTGATTCAGCGCTGTACAATTTCTAATGATGGCTTTGTTACGCCCGCAGTAGACAACGCACACATCGTTAGCTGCCGGTTAGCTCTTCGAAATGAAAGCCTGTTTTGTCTTCTTGTTTTGCATGATTGGATGCTGAAAATATAATTTTCGAATAAGTGGCTTATCCCAACAGGCCAACACTGTCAAGATACGGAGTAATTAAACTGATGCTGCTGCAAAAGTTCTTTGGATTTTGTTTGATTGCAAGTGGCCAAGTAGGACAATAATTGTGAGGTTGATTTGTCAGGTCAGCACATGCATGTACAAAATAGCTACTAATTATTGGTTAATCAAGGTTAGATACATCAATCTCACCATGTCCATTAAAAAATCTCGTTAAACAAGCTTAGACGAAATGCGAGCCGATTATCTACAAACTATAAGCATGGGTCAAAATCTGCAACACTATACGGAGCAATTATCTATATCTAAAACAAAACATAGACAAATTCTGATGTATTCAACCACTTTACTCAATAACATGACATTACTTGGTGCCCATTTCAAAAAAAAAAAACGAGAATAAGTAGGATATGCACTACCGGACTCAGGCACATTGCCGAGTGCCTCCGTCACTAGGCAAAGGCCCCTTTGCACTCGGCAAAGGCTTTGCCGAGTGCGACACTCGGCAAAGAGCACTCGGAAAAAAATTAATCGGCAAAGCATCCTTTGCCGAGTGTATTTTTTCGAGCACTCGGCAAAGGCTTTACCGAGTGCCGAGTCAGCACTCGGCAAAGAAAAGGACCAGTTACGGCGCTAGCCCTGTTGACGGCCGCTTTGCCGAGTGCCAACCCGGCGGTACTCGGCAAAGTTTTTTTTTTTTTGAAAATGTCTTTGCCGAGTGTCGGAACGACGGCACTCGGCAAAGGTTTAAAAAAAAATTGAAAATTATTTGCCGAGCGCCGCAGGGCCTGGCACTCGGCAAAGTTTTAATTTTTTTTTAAAAAAAAATTCTTTGCCGAGTGCCATGGTCATGACACTCGGCAAAGGTTTAATTTTTTTAAAAAAAAAAATCTTTGCCGAGTGCCATGGTCATGGCACTCGGCAAAGCTGGAAAACTAGGATTTTCAGGTGCCCACATTCCCAGCTTTGCCGAGTGCCATGACCATGACACTCGGCAAAGGACCTATTTGCCGTGTGTTGCACTCGGCAAAGTGATAAAACTGCGTTTTTATTTGTTTTTACATTCCATCACGACAAACAAATCCATCCAAACATATATCAGATCCATCACATATATATCACATCCATCACATATATATCTCATCCATCACATATATATCACATCCATCACATATATATCTCATCCATCACATATTTATCACATCCATCACATATATAACAATAAGTGCTCAAGTCCATCCAAACAAATCCACAAGTTCATCACAGTCGACAAGTGCATCATAAGTATATCACAATCCATCACCAAGTGAACAACAAATGAAAATACAACTACCATTCATCTCGAAGGTGGCCACTGCGACTGTGGTGAAGGAAAAGCTCCATCATTCGGAGGCGCATGAGGTGGATTATTCGAACCCGCCGATTGAGGCTGCACAAAGGAGAAGAGATTGCATGTGAGACAAGATTACATTAGATACCTAATCTAGGAAGGTAGAGGTCATACAAGCAAAGCACAAGCGAAAGCAAATAACTTTCATACTCACAGGAGTAGCTGCAGCTGCAGGACGCGTAGGCGGAGGTTGAGCGAACAGCCCAGCTGGCACAGCGAAGCCCGTATGTTGCCCAAGACCTTGTAGGAACTCCATCATGTCCGCCAAGCTCTGCGTCTGGGCCTGCCGCTCGGCCCGCTCGGCCTCCAGCTGGGCCGACATCCTCTGCCGCTCGGCCCGGTCGGCCTCCAGCTGGGCCGACATCCTCTGCTGCTCGGCCTCCAGCTCCTGACGTTGCCTCATTTCTTGTTCCAGCCGGGCCTGCAATATTTCACTCCAATGTTTCAGTAATACAAAGCTAATAAAGGTGTGTAAAGATCAATGTACGACGAGTAAAACAGGAATAACCTCGAGTGCGTCGACCCGGTGCTGTGCAGCGGTCTGCCGTGGGCGTATGGCCGGGCTCTCGCTCGTGCTCCGTGCTCGGATCTGGGAGAGAGATGGAGTAGAGGCCGTGTCGATGAGGCCGTCGCCAAGCCAGAACCGCCCATGCTTCTTGCCTTGTCCCACCCTCATGACGATCTCTCCATCAAAGTTCTGGGTGCTCGGATCATGGTCTGGCCCATGGTCCAGCTGGGATATAAGTATCACATGTGGAGATGTCCTGGTTTGAAAGCATCGTACGTGACAACATACACGAAACCTTCTCAAATTTTTATCACAGTCTCCACATATGATATCATGACATCTCCACGGGTTTCATAATTTTCGGACGTTGTTTGCTTTTTATAGAATTTAAAAACACTTCGCCCGCAAGTTCACGGTCATGTTTCGTCAACAAGATGTTCGAAATTTCGGGTCCGTTCCTGCATACGGCCTCACACTACACTCAATAACATGACTATCATTTTTTGAATCATTAAATTCCATTATTCGATGCACGTGCAGTTCAAATTTGCATTTTCCGAAATAATTGTAGTAAATGAAATAAATTAACTAAGTATAACAAAAAGCCACAAAAATGTACCAAATCCTAACATAGAGTACCTGGTACTGTAGGAGGGCTGCCAAAAAAATTTGGAGGCCAAAAAAATTGTTTGCCGAGTGCCAGGGCACGGCACTCGGCAAAGGGGGTCTTTGCCGAGTGCCACACAGACGGCACTCGGCAAAGATGGATTTTGCCGAGTGCCAAACGGCCGGCACTCGGCAAAATTTGACGTCGGGCGGGGACCGTTACCTCATGCCGCCTTTGCCGAGTGCCCTACTTTGCCGAGTGCCTGGCACTCGGCAAAGGTTGAATGTACCGAGTGTTAATATTTGCCGAGTGCATGGCACTCGGCAAAGCGGGCTTTGCCGAGTGTTTTTTCTTTGCCGAGTGTCGCACTCGGCAAAATATCGATTTACCGAGTGCCCGCTATTTGGCACTCGGCAAAGCTTTTTGCACTCGGCAAATCGGTTGTGTCCGGTAGTGAGGATCTAGGTTTTTTTCATTAAAAAGAAGAAAGACATCTAAATCCGAGCTCGAAGATGACTTCGAACTTTGATGGTGTCCACCCACCCCTCCCACCAACTCCGTTAAGTGCCATTACGAACGTGAAAGTTCATACAGAAACTGCACTGTTTCTCGTAAAATTCTGAAATCCCTATGTCCCAAAACAAGCCAAATTAGTTACTTCAAGTCCTCCTCCGTTGTTTGGAACATAAGAACACAGAACAAACAGAACAGACATTGTAAACAAATTAAGGGGAACAAAACTCTGCTATAAGGATTTGTGCACTTGCCAGTTGCCACTGATGGCTAATGACTAGAGTTTTTTCGTTTGTGAGGACCCATGCTACATGATTCTCGTATGGTGCAGCTTTTATATCCTTGCAAAGGAACCCTGCAAATGTTCCCAATGTTCTTCGTTAAGAACCAATTGTTGAGGCTTGTATGGTTAAGTAACCCCTCTAGCAAGATTGCATGGTTATGAACTCTAGTCTTAGGATGTAGTTTGGCCAAACAAGTTGGAACTTAAGCTCAACTTGATCGTGCTTAGCTCGCTGGAACATAGATAAAGCGTATAAAATCATTATAAGCCGATCTGGTAAAAAAAAAAACTGGTATTTTTTTACATCAACTTGCCATGTTTGACCAAGTCCACTTGCTTTAAGGAATAAATCTCTGGGCTCCAAAAGTTAGTGGAGTTAGAAATTCCCAAGATGAGCAAGGGGATTGGATCGTGTCCTCTTGATCTGTAGCAGGGTAGATCAGCGATCTGTAGCAGGGTAGATCAGCAACTGACTTTAATGCACTATCAAAGGGGTTTAAAAAATCTGGCAGATGTAAATTTTATATTTACCAAATCACAAAGAGCGACGTAATAAATACATCCCCCGGCCCCCGCTTCAACAACAAAGTCTTTTACTTGGCTTGGTCTTTATGTGTAACTTTGGCCGTTAATATTTGCTAATATACGAAGCTTACAAAGTTACAATGTTATAATAGCAACTTTTGTTAATAATATACGTAGGACAATTACTAGCCTCAATACTCACATGTACATGAAGAACTAAAATTCGTAAACATTCCTTTGAAAAAAAAAACAAAGAAACAAAAGTAGAGGTGGCCAAATGGGTTACACCTGCCAGGCCGGTCTGAGGCATGGTACTGTTGACCCAGCCCAGACACGACATAAACTGATGGTTAGACGGGCTGGGCCGACACTGCACGATGTGTCATGCCATGCTTGTGTCGTGACCCTAGCCCAGCGGGCCAGCCCAAGCACCGCACGACCTGGCTAGGCACAGCGGCGACGCCATGGCCTGCGAGAAAGGAGGCAGCTGCACCGGCCGCCAAGGAAGGATGTGGCAGCACAACTCACGTCGTCGGACGATGAGGTGGCGCCGTTCCAGGTCGGTGACGAGGTGGCGTGACCGGGATTCTTCCCCGTCGTCACTGGCTGCGGAGGAGGAGGCAGTGGCGGCGCGCGGCAGAGGAGGCGGTGCACGGCGACGATAGATGAGGAGGCGAAGGCGGTGGCTCCCGCAGTGGCTGTGTAATACCTTTATATAGGTGGGCTACACAGGTCAACCCCGATCCGTCGAGCTAATCGTGCCCGGACTAACATGATACGACCCGTGAAGAACGTGCCATGCTTGGGTCAACGGCTGAACCCACAGGCAGATACAGCACGACCCATTTGGTTAGCACGGTCGTGCCATCCGTTTCACCACCTCTAAACAAAAGCGACATCTTTTATAGAGCAGAGGGAGTAATTCCTCTAAAAAGAAAAGAGGGAGTAATTGAGAAAATCCAAACTGTTCCTACGATAGTATGGTTAGTCGGTGCTAATTCTCAATTTTGCCCCTCCTCTAAATTTGCCTCGGAGTTCTCCCATGATCTCCCCAAGCAGTCATCCTCTCCACTCTCCACTGTCTTCTC
Source organism: Ampelocalamus luodianensis (assembly GCA_036346255.1). Taxonomy (NCBI): domain Eukaryota; kingdom Viridiplantae; phylum Streptophyta; class Magnoliopsida; order Poales; family Poaceae; genus Ampelocalamus; species Ampelocalamus luodianensis. Next base: position 24,244,650 of record CM070632.1, on the reverse strand, counting down.
CCTCTCCCTCTTCCTTCCATCCCACCACTACCGCCGCCGCTCACCCCAATCCCAACACGCTCAAACCCCTCTCAGCCCTTTCCGCCCACTGAATCGCCTTCAAAAGCAACGATGAAGCCGCTGTTTCCGCGCTTCTTTCGGTTCCGCACACGCCAAGAAAAAGCGGAAACCATCAAAGCTCGCGATCTCTCTACGTTTCCGCAGTCCAAAACAGCAGTGAAGTGCTAACCTCGCTGCCTTTTGGGGCCTCTTGCGCCGAGAAGAGCTCAAAGGTTGTGCCTTTTGTTTGGGTTCCTGTGGGGACAAGGAGAGCGGTTTGGGACGAGAAATGGGGAGGAAATTGTGGTACGCCATCGCCGCTGGGGCGTGGCCTCGCGCCGCCGCCGCCCGCGACGACGGGGTTCGTCGTTGGCGCCGCTGGCGGCGCGAGGAGTTGAGCTACTGCACGCAAGGTGGCCAACTTCTGTGGCGAGTGATGAGACCTCCTACCACCACGTGGCAGATGTGTTATTGTCGAACCCGAACGAAGGATCCCGAATTCTCGTGTTCAAACACCAGTCGTGATTTCCAGACATCCTACCACCACGTGTGGCATTAAATAATTAAGAATAGAAGTCCTTCTCTTATGCTATTTTTGGGAGCCACACGATGCGCCATTTGTGTTTTCTCTCCTTTGAGATTTGTTGTTCTTTTTTATTGAATTTAAATGCAGGTACAACTTTACCCACACGAGGTGACATGCTCGTTATGTCGGCCAATTCACGCTTCAGTAGGCGTGTGGTGAGCATTTACCATGAGGCCTTTACAATGTTTTATCCTAGTACATTCATGCCCGCTAAGGTTTCGCCTTTGAGCTGACTGCCCTCCTCGGAAGCCCCTCTTGCGCCAAGTGGGAATAAACGTCTAACCGACACCCACAAAATCACATGACATAAATATACTAGGATATCACAAATTAGTTAGCCAAATCCTGCCCATACAGGACATGTGGTGGTACGTTATGGCATAGCAATAAGCGGCTCAAAGACCGGTCCTCAATTGACTTGGGCGTCATTCCTTCTATCCATGGGCCTTGATCTTAACGGATCAAACCCGTGCATAAACCTGCACCCACCATTCTGACCATTTCGCCCAAGTCCAAACCCATTTTGATTTTATTTTGAATAAAAACTTCATTTATAAACTCATGTGGTGAAACAATACCACAAAAACAAGTTTGAAAACAATATGTAGAAATCTGGTGTAAACCCTCCCAAATTCTGAAATGTGGACTAAGCTTGGCTAAGCATATATTTGAATTTTGGTAATATCTTGCCTATGGTATCAAGGTAGTCAGATACAATATTCAAATTTGGCCATACAATAACATATGGAATTAACTATACGTAAAACAGGATATTAAAATATTTATAACAACATATGCATGCAATAAAGAATTTAAAAACTGAAAATAACTTAAAATAATAGGGGCAATATGGTCAATGGTGTAACTTGCCTTGGTCGATGTCTTGGAATTCTAAATCTTCAGATTGATCGAACTCTCCGGAGTCGTCAAATTCTATACTGTAATCGACAAATTCAATATGCAAATTCAAATAAATTCAAAAACATAGTTCAAATCAACTCCAAACTGAAATATTTTGGTTTAGATAGCTAGATTATAATTTTATATAAATTTTGCAATTTGAAACACCCAATTTGGAGTTCAAATGCAAAAGTTATGAATTTCTGAAGTTTATATCTAAATCTGAGATTTTATTGAATTTCCAGAATTATTTCCCTACTGAAAATCCATTTATTGCGCAATCTTGCCAATGAGGGATTTTCGGAAATTAAAAGATTTAAAAAGATTTCTGACATGCGGGCCCCACATGTCAGTGGGCCGGTTCAAGGTGGACCTAGCCCACCGAACTTTGGAAGAAACGGCACGGTGGACCGGCCACGTGGGTGTGTGCGTGGGCGCTGACACGGCGCCACGCGGGCCGTGTTGCTGAGATGGCGCCCAGGTGGCGTACACGTGCCGCCACGGTGGCGGCCACGTCAGTGCGACGCCGGCGGCGGCTCGGCAATCACCTCGCCGGCGCTAGAGGTCTCGGCGAGAGGTGTGATTGATACCAAAAGGAAGAGTGGACGATGCTGAACGTGGTGCTCACCGAGGTTGCGAGAAAATGCGGCGGAAAGGTCGTCGGCGACTTCGGCTCGATGCGCGGCGACCGGTCGTCCGGTGAAGAAGGCGCCGCGATGGTCCCCACGGTGAACGGGTGCGCGCCCGGCCGCGAGGCGGCGGCGACGATGGTGACGGCGGTGAGGACGCGCGTGGGCGACGGCGACGGAATTGGCGGCGGCAGCGTGCAGCCCCGGGCGGCGAAACCCTCGAATACGACGAGCTCACGGCGGGAGGGAAAGAGTGAGTGAGGGAATGGTTGAGGAGGAGAAGGGCTCGGGGCTCCCTTTTATAGGCGCCGGAAGGTTCGAGGCGGCGTGGGGTGGTGGAGGTCGTGCGCGGCGGTTTTGGTGCGTGGCGGTTTGGCAAAACGTGCACGAGGATAAAGGGTTGAGGAAGTGGGTGCGGTGTGACATGGCGAGCCGTTCGCACTGATGCGATGAAAGAGCGAACGCAGACGCGAGGAACACGGAGCTCAAGACTTGGTCATGGCGGCGGTTTCGCGCGGCGCGAAGAAGAAGGCGAGGAAGACGACGACTCGGGGCCCTCCGATTTTCAACGTCTTTTAAACATCTTTGTGGAGTTGTGGTGGTGCTGCAGTGTTTGTTTGCTTCGCTTGAATGTGTGCTGTACTTGGTTGCATACTTGCATGCCTTGGTTTGGAACTTTGGATTGTTCCATGGTTCCGAATTTGGGTCTAAAATCGCGATTTCGGTTCTATCGCCCAAGGAATTCAAACTAGGTTAAAAAAATCGGTTTGCTTGAATTTTATCTCAAAAAATTGAATTTATTTGAATTTGATTTTTTTAAAAAAATTAAAATCCAAAAATTAAAAATAAATTAAAAATTTCAGCCAAAATTCACCACCCCGCCCCTGGATAAAAAAACCTGCATTGTTCTACTGTTTGAGATTTCTGGTATGGGGTTGTCCATTCCTCGTGTGACTGATTTTTTTGCAAAATTTCAGTCACTTTTCTCAACCTACGATGAAGATGTAACTACTCTGAGCACTCTCCTCACTTCGTATAACCCACCCTTCGTCTCCAGGGCAAAGAATTATTTTAACCTAGAAAAAAAATAATTTTGGTGAACCCTTACAAAATACAAAAACAAAAAGTGTCTAGCCTAGACAGAAATAAAGTGAACCTCGTAAACTCTACAAATACAAAAATAAATAGAGCTAAAAATTACAGTAAAACTGTACTAAAATTGCACATCACGTAGCACTACAATTTTAGACTTAATACTGTGTAATTTAAGGTGACCGAAAGATAAGAAAATTTCAGACAACTGAGAATTAACAAACTCGTTCTGTTATCGCAAATTTATTATTATCATCCTAGAATTTGGTTAGAACACAATATGTTGCTGAATTGAGTTTTCTTAATTACCTCCAGTTGTTACAGGGAATTAACCTGTTGGCTAGTAAAAAATGTGGTTTTAATTCCTGAAAACATAAACTATGCAGTTTTTGTTGAGTTGACTTTGTCACTTTGATCCTTGTGGTCCATACTGCACTTGTTTTTTTGATGTTTGAATTACTATCAACTTTTGTGGCGATGCTGTGTTAATTTGGTGAATTACATGGATTTTTTTCTATATAGCCGATGGAATTTGGATGGCGAATTGTGCTGGGGATATTCATTGGATTCTTCGGAGCTGCGTTTGGGAGCGTAGGTGGAGTAGGTGGCGGTGGGATCTTCGTGCCCATGCTGACATTGATCATTGGCTTTGATCCAAAGTCGTCGACTGCGATATCGAAATGTGAGGGCTTAATTCATATTTTGTTTTACTTTGCTAGAATTCTTGTTTCCCTTCTTAATACAAAGACACGCAAAAAACTTTTTGTATGTTCTGAAAAAAAGAATTTTGTTCTTTCATATGCATGCTCTGAAAGGAATGGTTCGTGTTAGTCCTAGTCCTACCCATATTGATCTATCGTGTTAATTATTTTGTACATTATGTACTAGCTTCTAATAGCAACAGCATGCGTGCGTTCGGTTGCGCCTTTTTGTAACGTCTGTCATTTCGTCGCTGTTGTGCTGTACCTTTCAAAGCAAAGTGAAACGTGGGAAAACGGGAACCAGCACCAGTCAGATCGATTTCGTATTTGTAACTACTTTCTAGTATTTTTGACTTGTTAACATTTTGGGTGATTTATATCTCTGATGGCTTACACATTTCAGAATGATATGGTATGCTTTATTTCACTTTTATATCCTACAAAAATATAGAGTTGCAGATTTTGATAAATAAATACTCCCTCCGTTCCTAAATAGATGACGTTTTAGGATTTTGCACTTCAACCAATACATATGTACAAAAGATCAAATTACCCACTTTTATTAGGTCACTTATTGCTCTTGGATGTTGTGTATTACTCTAGTTCATGACAATAAATAATCTTAAAAATAGCCAAAGGGAAGGGGTATATAAGGGAAAGATGGTAAAAATTCATCTCAAAATCGTAGAATGACATGTATTTAGAAACAAAAATTGAAGAATGACATGTATTCAAGGACATGAGTATATTTAGCAGGACCGTTCGTATATCTTATTTATATGTACTTGTCTTACATTCATTATATTGGATCTGCATATGACAAGCACACAACACTAAGCTTCATAGAAGTGACCACCATGCACTGATCAGTGAGATAAGTGCGAGTAAGGATATCCCGAATGTACTTCTCCTCGGAAAGGTAGTAGCCCTCAGGCGTAGTAGTGACCTCAATCCCAAGAAAGTAATGAAGAGAACCCAAATTAGACATCAATTACTCATGGAGACGCTCCTTCACAAAATCAATGTATTAAGAGTCATCCCTGGTAATTATTATATCATCCGCATAGAAAAGGAGGAGCATCTGACCCCAAGGAGATGAGTGTACAAAGAAGGCAGTTTCATGATCACTGGTGGAGAAACCAGCAGCAGTAACAACAGAGGAGAAGTGATCAAACAAAGCATGAAGGGCTTGCTTGAGCTCATAGACATAGTGACGAAGGTGTCAGACCATACCATCAGGGACAGAATACAGAGGGGGTGGATGCATGTATACCTCCTCACGCAGCTCTTCATTGAGAAATGCATTATGGACATCCAGCTGAGAGATAGACCACTGTCGAATAGAGGCCACAGCAAGGAGAGCGCGAACAGTGGTCATATGGACGACAGGAGCGAAGGTCTCATCGTAGTCAGGACCATGCTCCTACTAAAAACTACGCGCCACAAGACGAGCCTTGTAGCACTCAAAAGAGCCATCCAAGTGGGTCTTGATCTTGTACACCCACTTGCATATGATAGGAGTGATACATGCAGATAGGGTCACAAGATCTCAAGTATCAGTACACTCCAAAGCAGCAATCTCATGAGACTTCACGAGCCGCCACTCAGGGTGAGCAGCAACCTCACGGTAGGTCATTGGCTCAAAAAGAGCAATGGCTGCAAAGCCATAGCTCTTCGGAGACCTGACAATGCGACGATCATGAAGATCATATTTGGGAGGAGAACGTGGAGTAGAACTGAGCAAGGACAAAGAAGAGGAGCTGGGGAAAGGGCCCAGCAAAGATGGGAGCTCAACTGGAGAATGAGTAGTGTAGGGGAAACGGGGTAATCTCAACAAAAGACCGGGAAAGAACCTCTGAAGGAGAGAGAACAGGTGGAGACGAAGGAGAGGGAAGCGAAGAAGGTAGAGGCAGAAGCGAAACAAAAGTGGAAAGCTGAGGGTCAGGAAAGGTCAAAAAGGATATCGACTCAACAAGAGAATCTGATCTGATAGTAGGGGAACGGGGGTAGTGAGGTCGCGATTCATCGAAGGTGACATCCTGAGAGATCCTCACCCGATGAGTTATAGGGTCATAGCAGCGATAACCCTTATGCTCAAGACTGTAGCCAAGAAAAACACACTTAATTGAACTCATCGAATGTGACATCCCGAGAGATCCTCACCCAGCGAGCAACAGGGTCGTATAAGCGATAACCCTTATGCTCAAGACTGTAGCCAAGAAAAACACACTCAATTGGCTGAACAGTCAGCTTGGTGTGCTAACGAGGTGAAAGAAGGACGAAGCAGACACAGCTGAAACAACGAAGGTGACTGTACTCTAGAGCCCGACCATAGAGACGCTCGACAGGAGTAGAACCCTGAATAGCAGTGGAAGGTTGCATGTTGATGAGGAAAGTAGTAATGGAGACAGCCTCAACCTAGAAATGAAGTGAAACAGAAGAGGTATGCATGAGAGCACGAGCCTGTCTCATGTAAGTGATGATGCTTACTCTCAGATACACCGTTCTGAGTGTGAGCACCAGGATAAGAGTACTAGGGAAGTACCTTGCTCAACGAGAAAGCAACACAAGGCAGAAGATTGGTATCCCCCAGTAGAATCAACACGAAAAACACGAATGGCCGAATCAAACTAAGTGTGAACCATGGTGGCAAATATATGGTAAATAAAGAGAACTTAACTGCGAGAGAGCATGAAGTAGATCCAAGTATGATAAAAATAATCATCAATAAAAATCATATAGTATCGATGACCCCCTTTCGAAACGAAAGGAGTCGGACTCCAAACATCAGAGTGAACAAGATCAAAAGGATGATAAAAAACATAATCACTAGAGGAATAGTGAGCTCATGCTGCTTGCCAAGTTTGCAACCCATACAATGTAAAGAGATGTCACAAAAACAAACCCAAGAACACCACGACCTAGTGCCGATAGACGCGATCCGCAGAGATGACCCAAACGATGGTGCTACTGAGCGAAGAAAGCAGTAAAGGATGCAGTAAAAACAGAGACAGTGGTAGTGGCTGACTGGCTGGTGGAGACAGTGAAAGGAAGATGCAGCCAATCAAACTCCTAAAGACGTTGTGAATCATGGCATCGAGGGCCAGTACCAAGCAGAATCCTTGTACGACGGTCCTAGGCACAACAAGAGTTGGACTCAAGAATAACACGACAGTCGTGATCAGTGATCTGACCGGCCGACATAAGCTGCATGGTAAGCTTAGGAACATGAGAGACCGCAAGAACATCAAAGGAAGAAGTGGAAAGGATGCCTCAGCCTACAACAGGAAGAGAGGTATCATATGTAGTCTGAACAGCGGTAGGAAGAGCTGTAGGACTCACAGAAGTGAGATGAGTAGAATTTGGTGTTCTTTGGAAAGAAGCACCAGAGTCCAAGATCCACAAAAACAAGACACCGAACGAGGGAGGTGGCGGAGGTGAAAAAACTGCTGAGAAGCATTAGTCGGACGAGCAGAGCCCGAGAAGTCCAAGGACGAGCTGATACCGAGGCACTACAGTAGAGAGAGGAGCTGTTGTGTGACATCATCGGAGGAGCCTGACGAGAGTAGCCAGCTCCTGAGCGGAGAGTAGCCGGCTCCTGAGTGTGAAGAACACCGGAGCCCTTCGGTGGACATCCACCGGCCGTAGGCATTAGTGGAGACCCAACGCGGCGGCGGCCACGGAGTAGCTCAGCGGCTGCAGCCAGCTCGGTATACGGGCAGCCACAGTTCACGTGGGGTGGAGCAGAGGCGGTGTCGGGGGAGGGAACCAGAGGCAGGAGCTCGGGGTAGGGGCGACGGCGGCGGCCCAAGACAGAGGCGGTGGTGGCGCTATCCTCGTGGCTGTTGTTGGGCACGGGGAGTAGCCACGAGGCCTCCTCAGTCTCGTCGCTCTCGTCATCGGCCTCATCATCCTGTAGTATGGTCATGGCCTCTGCAGCGGCGGTGAAGGCTGTCGTGGAGGCCGGCATCGCCTGGGCACGTAGCCACTAGGAGCGTAGAGAGGAGCTCGTCGCACTCGGCAGCCTCGTGCTCGAGCCACTCGACGCGGGCCCATAGCACGGTGGACTCCGCCTCCGCCTCGGCGAGCACACACGGAGGGAGGCGGCCTCATCGCTGGCGGCAGCGACGCGCGCGAGGAGGCGATGCTCGGCTTCCACGAGGAGGCGAGCCTGGGAGCAGGGGCAGCCAAGGGAGGAGCTCAGGGTCGAGAGCAGGGCGGTGGATCCGGGCTCAGGGCGGCATAACCGGGCGCAGGGCGACGGATCTGGGGTGGCGGACTGAGAGTAGATGCGGCTGCTCGGGGGCGGCAGCTCGGGCACTCGGTGGAGCAGAGGACCGGTCGGCCGCACTAGATCCAGGGCGGAAGAAGCAGAGGAAGTGGCGTGGAGCCCGGAGCAGGGGAAGAGATGGGGAGGAGGCGGCAGCGGCCGGAAGGCGGGCGACGATGAACAGTGGGTTAGGGTTAGCGTTGGTGAGAGGAGCGAGAGCCATGTGCTCTAGTACTATCTTGAAATGAACTCTTAATCTATTTCAATGAGTCAAGATCAAAATATACATGTTATAAGTGTAGTTAAATATACAAATAATACCGTATACAAGAGACATATCTAACAGATCCAACACATTGTTGGTGAACTATTTTCTAGAAGAATGGTCTGTCTGAAAATGGGAAATTTAGAAAATAAAAAAGTTATAGAATAGTCAAATTATCAGTGCAAAATCTAAACATGGAAAATTGGTGTGTACTGCTCCTGCACTAGGATCTCAAAGTGTCAGTAAAAAATATGCAGTTCTGTACTCGACACTTGTGCATCTTGAAGCATTTTGTAATTTGAAATGCAAGATACATCTCGTGTCAAACTGTCTGAGGAAGCATAAAGATTTTCTTACTTAATCCATATATTACATGACGCTCTTAACGTTCAGTTTAATAAAAATATTTTCAGAATAGAAAAATCATGACAAACATATTTGTGCAAAGGTTTGTTAGATCCATGATTGTTATTGTCATAGTATGCTCTTTGGGACAGGTATGATCATGGGAGCTGCTGTGTCAACCGTGTACTACAACCTTAAGCTGAAACATCCAACTTTGGACATGCCAGTGATCGACTATGACCTAGCCCTGCTCATCCAGCCTATGCTCATGCTCGGGATCAGTATTGGTGTTATTTTCAATGTCATATTCCCAGATTGGCTGGTCACAGTTCTCTTGATCATCCTCTTCCTAGGTACTCACATTTGTCCAAAATTTGCAAGAAAGGTTTATCCTCCTGATTTTAGTTGACTTCAGATCGCATTTCCAAATTAAACTCTAGGCACTTCGACTAAAGCTTTTCTGAAGGGTATTGAGACATGGAAGAAAGAGACAATAATCAAGAGAGTAATATTTGGACTTCCTTGAACTCTGTATTTTATACATTTTTATTTGGCGTTGCAATAGTGAAGCTTCATACTCCTAGGATGCTTCTTTCATCCTCCTTTCCTTCATTCATATTACAATTATGCTGATAAGCTCTTCTTTTGGTCACTCGTTTCAGGAGTCAGCAAAACGATCAGAGCAAACCAGTGAGTGAGAAAACCCAATTACTCATTTTTTCACGATATGCGGAGCCTGTTGCTTATTTATTTATTCCTAATCTATCAGGTGAAGAGTCGGAGTATACGCCACTGCCTACAGGACCGGGTGCTGAAGCTGAGACAAAAACCCCATCAGATGAAGCGGTAAACATGAATTGATGAGCTTTGTATTTCCTATCCTTAGTAGCAATTGTTCGAAGGACCATAAGACTTTTTGCCTGATGCTGCAGCAATCCATTTGGAAAAATGTTTACTGGAAGGAGTTTGGCCTCCTTGCCTTTGTTTGGGTAGCATTCCTTGCGCTTCAGGTCACTAAGGTGAGCAACCCAACTGCAAGTTGAAATTCTAACATGAATGCCATGAGCGTATATCCTATTTTTTCAGTTTTCAATGATCAGTTGGTTTGCTTAGATATGGCAACTTCCATTCAATTCTTCCTTTTTAGAATTTGACGCTGTTTACTTTATGCTTTCTGTTCTCCCCATCTAATTCATAATAAGTGCGGAATCAGCCTGAACCCCCAAAACTATATGCGTCTGATACTGCAAAGGAAGATATTGTATATGGAATTGCATTCCGAGAAATTGTAATATTGACAATAACATCTAGCTTATTTTGGTTCTTTCATGTTTGCAGAACTACATGCCGACTTGCTCCACGTGGTATTGGGTTTTGAACTTACTCCAGGTACTTTTACTGCCTTACCTCACCTCAATATTCAACCATAGAACATAGATCCATAGTCGAGATGGTTTTGGGATTTAAGGAGCCTTTTCATGCCATTGACTATGTGAACGGCCTGAATATGTCATTCCTATAATTTAACTACTTTTCATAGGTTGTAACGAATTGTTCTGGTTATGTCTTAAATTTATTTCGATTTGGGTTTTCATTGCAATAAAGGCATACATATTGTCGCCATATATCATCCACATCGAGATCATACTTCTTGGTATTATCATCATCCCATGAAACCCATCTTTCGATAGTACGATCTCTTTGCATTTGGGCTATGCAGATCCCGGTGTCAGTTGGGGTGACCATGTACGAAGGAGTAGGTTTGATGCAGGGGAGGAGGGTGATATCATCAAAGGGAAATGAGCAGACCAACCTGAAATTTCATCAGCTATTGGTATACTGCTTTTTTGGTATCACTGCTGGAGTTGTCGGCGGTCTGCTTGGCCTTGGTGGGGGCTTCATCATGGGGCCTCTCTTCTTGGAGCTCGGCATCCCTCCGCAGGTAAACTCTTTGTTTGTGTATCTCAAGAACTTATCCTTCAACCATGGTGCCTCATCCTGTAGCTGGTAATTTCCGTGTTATACTCATGATTCGTAAACATTGCTGGTCTGTAGACCGTACTAATGCATTGTTTGAGTTATCTGATTGTGTCCTCGAGTAATTTAGTTGTCTGATAGTGTTACTGGGCTAATATCATCAGTCTTTGACTTGGCAAAGATTTGAGGGTATGCTGATATTTTGCCTTTCGGCTATTTTTCGCATATGCTACTGTTTGTTAACCCCTTAAACTATCTCAGGTCTCAAGTGCTACAGCCACCTTTGCAATGATGTTCTCATCTTCCATGTCCGTTGTTGAATACTACCTCTTGAACCGGTTCCCTGTGCCATATGGTTCTCTCTCTCTCTCTGTCTGTCTGTCTCTCTCTCTCACACACACACACCCCATGTACTAATTCCGTTTCTCTTTGAAAATTTTGCAGCTCTTTTCTTCACCGTTGTAGCATTTTTCGCTGCGATCATCGGCCAGCATGTTGTGAGGAAGCTGATTAATTGGTTAGGGCGTGCATCACTCATCATTTTCATATTGTCCTTCATGATCTTCGTTAGCGCAATTTCTCTAGGTACCAGTTCCTTCCCCTCACTGCAATTGTTCATATTCCGTGGTTTCAACCCAACGTCGCCAAACACAACCTTTGTGATCCGCAGGTGGAGTCGGCATCTCCAACATGATCGACAAAATCGCGCGACACGAGTACATGGGATTCGACAACATCTGCAAGTATGATGCATAAGAGGCAGGCCTACAAGAACAGGGCAATGTATTGTGCAGTTCCGATGAATGGAATACTGTGATGTAGATTTGCAGATGTCGAATTGAAGCAGAACGATTGAAGCAGAGGACTTTCACATCCAATTTTCACACTGTAGTTCAAGACAGTATTGTCGTCAACTAACAGCTTGGAATTGACGAATTGTATCCTTGTCAAATTTGAAATTGTACTATTTTTTCGGGCCTCAAACATGTGACCTCGTATAACAATAAGCAGTCATTACAGCATGTGCTCTAGTGAGGATAAAGATAGTAGGGAAATATGTTGTTCTCTTTGTTGAATTCAGTGTAGTCAGTTTACGCTTATGCGTATCATGTGGTATGAAAAAAAAAATCAGATTTCGAGGTACATTCTTTCAGTGCTGTTTCATTCCATTTTTTTCTTCTTCTTTTTGACCGGTAAACAATGGAAGGTCTCCTACTGCATATATATTAATAAGAGAACTGTTAGAACCCAAATTTATACTTCGGAATCTTCTGTGTTTACAGCACCAATTCCTGGATCAGTAGCTAGTGCCCACAGTTACATCATTGGATATCAAAACACATATCTTGAAATTGTAAAGTTATTGCATAATAATAAGCAAATTATAAATATACCTTACGGTTTTGAACTTGTAGAATGACCGGTCAGACTAAATACCTTTCAAAGAACAGCAGCGAAAGTAGAATAAAAATATATCATATGGAACTCTCACAATATACCAACATGCAATCAACTAGGGCCCGTGACCTAATTCTTGGCCTTCTTGATCTCTAATCTTGACGAATGCTCTTGAGAGCCCACATAGCCTTCTTGTCTTACACTTACTGAATAACAATATTGAGCGAGTATGAGTACACAACCGTACTCGTGAGCCAACACACAGAATGCAGTTATATAATATGCAAGACTGATCAAAAGAATGATTTGTGGTTTTTTTATTTGCATAAAGCCACTTATTGAAATAAATTATGTAGTAGCAAATCCTGAGATCTAGCATTTTTAACTAACACAGGTTTTAACGTAAAATACTAGTGGAGGTTCCAACCTCCTATACCATTGAGTGGTCCATCCACCTAATGCTCATGTTCTTTGTCAGGTCACATCTTGTACTTCTGACTGGTTCCTAACCGAGCCATCTTAAATCTCTAGGCTATAACCCATCTTTTCATTCCACCCACAAATTATTTTATGAAAATGAAAGCTAATTCAAGTAAGTTCTCGACACCGCCTCTGACCGTGGACATGACTATCTAGATAGTTTTTACACTCTGCAGAGTTCGCACACTTTATCCGTAAGAGACAATCAACTTATAATGCCCACCTTGACACACTTCCATTGGTGTACGACTAGGTTGATTATCATAAGGCCTTTACAATGCCCCACCTCAACGCAACCCCACCCGCTAAGATTTCCACCTATTGTGCTATGTGGTTCGGTGGCTCCCTTGGCCACATCAACCTTAAATGTTGTGTGTCGCTTCATTGCAATATCCCGCTTAAACATCAATAATTTGGAATTAAGAAATTTGAGTATAGTAGCTAAAATTCAGAATTTTGATAGTTTTAGGCCGCCAACCCATAGTCGTGGGGGAAAGAACCGGCCTTAGAGGCCCATGGCCCATGGGAGGCTGATAGCCCACTTAAAGGCAAGGAAGGGGGATCAAGCCACAAAAAACCCTAGGCTGCTACAATACCGTCGCACTGCTACAGTGCCACCACCCCAGTACCCACGATGCTACAGTGCCACACCCTTGGCTCTTGCTGCTGGCCAAGAGGAAGAAGGGTGGGAGGGGCCTCTCGTGGGTGCTGCCGGCAAGGAGGAAAGGAAGGGGAGGTGGGAGGAGGAAGAGGGAAGCAAGATCCCACGGATCCTTCAGTGGATGTTCATCGTGTTCGTACGGGTGACCCTCAAATCTCCATGTTCTATTTATTTGTGTTACGATTTAGTGTTATCGGGTAATAGATCGAGTATTGGCAGTCTGTCCTATGTTGTAGTTTTAGGGTTGTTAACTATGAAATTCGATCTGGTCATCTCCTAGCTTTCAATAGAATCTTGGATCAGGTCGTTTGGATGAACGAATCATGAGTTATGAATATTTTTGTTCTACTGTCTAGAGGCTCTATCAGAATTCTGGCAGGCTGTATTAATTGGATGATAGAATTTAGTTAACAAAATAATTATAGGATCTCACCAACATGATTATTGTAGATGTTTTTATAAGATTTTCAGAGAGCTAAAGAACATAATTCTGAAAGTCGTAGTAAGCTGCCAAATTTTGGCAGTCGTAGTAAGCTGTTTACTAAAGATAGTAAATGGCAAAATTTGGGGATCTAACCAACTAGGTTAATATGGGTAATTCTATAAGCTTTCCATAAAGTCTAAGAACATCATTTTTGGGTAAACAGAAGAAACGATACGATTTTTGGAAGGGGACTGCCCTGTTTTGGGACAAATGATGTTCTTGAGAAATGATGTTTTAGGTTGCGCTAGGGAGATGGTTATGTAATTTTTTTTTATAATGTTGTATGCTCTGAAATGTCCCCTTAGTGTGGTTATTAGATTGTTCAGATAGGGGTGTGAATCCGGGGATAGCATCCTCTTTCCATCATCGTACTCCACACGGTTGAGGCAGGTACATTAGTGGACAGAAAAATTGTGATACTTGGCATATGTGGTTTCTTATTCACAGTCGTACAATTGTTGTTATATGTCCAATGCTGAATATTATTCATTGAATGTTACTACATTGCGATGATGAATTCTTGTTCTTTGCTTTATCGTGTTGTTACATGCACATGTTGTTCAAGTGTTGTGGCACATGTGCATCATTACAATATCCTTAAGTCTTGGTCTACTTGGTAGCCAAGTATTGATAAATTTGACATCCCTGTTATGTTTTAGATGGGCATGAGGTCCCTACACTTATGGAGTGTGGGTTTGAGGTCCCTATGATAGAAGGCACAGGCAAGGGTATGCATCGACAGATGCATACTCCGCATTACCGGTATATGCAAAAGAGAAAAGTATGTGCATTTGTGGCATTTGCATTGCATGGCAATGATAGTTCGATTGTTGAGATATGATTGTAGATGAATGATAGAGATAGAAGTAAAGTTGTTTATGATATTTGTACTATTGTCGTAATTGTACTTTGCTAAGTCTTGGACTCACGCTTGTTGCTTGTTTATTTATTTTAGGTACTCCCTTGTGAGGATGTCATGCATGGGAAGGGCTAGAATATTCAGATGCATGCTTCACTTAAAAAAACACTAGCCTTATTAAGTCAGCAACTTAAGTTGAATAGGAGAAACCTAGAACTTATTATTTCATCTTTTACGTCCACCCTTTGAGGTGTTTATGGTTAATTGTAATAAGAGTCAAATGGACTCCATGGTAATTCTTATGATTGTTATCTTGAAGTTTATTACCATATTATCGTACTTAGATTTCTGTGAGATGCTTATTTATCTTCTCAAATGTTAAAATTTACAAACAAGATTCTGTTGAAATCTGGAGGAAAGTCTTAGATTATTACTTTGTTATCTTTCTTTAGTAGCATTCCAGGCTCATATGGGTTGGGGTGCTACAGTTGGTATCAGAGCAGGCTTTAGGTCCGTGGTGAATAGATTAACAACTTAGGTAACTTAATTTGCTAAAATTTGCTAATGTTTAATTAACTTAAAACTTGACACACTGGTGCACAATAGGATGGGATGGGTCCAGTATTGCATTTACGCTTCCGTTATGTTGTATTGATGATTCATGTTATGAGATGATTTTATAAACTTATAATATGATTCTATGATTATTATGAGTGATGGTAGCGGATGTCGAGGGGTAGAGATTGGTTGTGGTCATGGGCATGGCCAAATTGTACCACTGTTCGTGGTATGGGGATAGTGATAGTTTTTCTCGAGTAATTTAGTTACCGAGGTTGAAGATGAGTTCTTTGGGGAAGTTGTTGTCTTCCTTGAGTTTGTATTTGGTTTTTTGGTTGTAGTTTCTTGTGATTGATGAACTTTCTTTGAAGGGTGGTTACAATGCAGCTGACGGGTTTCAATTGGTCTCTATTTGTTCTTTGAAACAAATATTGTTCTTCCGACTATTGAGATACTTTTGCTACCAGTGAACGTTGTTGATTTGCAAGGTTGGTCCCTTCATGGGAGTTTTGTCTTATTATTGTGAAGCGTGACATATTTATTCGCTTGACATTTTGGATAATAGAAATTATCTTTTGCAAGTTCTTTATCATGTGGAGTTTTGGCCCATGTACCTATTTTGGGAAAAAAAAATGGAGTGATGAAGTTTAATGCTTCTTTAGGAAAGAAAGTGTCAAAACTCTTTTGTAATATTTTGTTGTGTTAAGTGAGAGGTTGTAAGCATGAAAGATAATTGATATGGTATGGGTACCAAGTTGGGTCAATGGCATGGTACGTGATTAATCTTAACTAGTATCATTGGAAGTAAAATCGATTAAGTTGATGTTGTATTCTAGTAGTTCTTGATGAACTGTTATTAAAGGTATGTTTATACCTATTAGGAATCCGAGATTTATTAAGAAGTGTGAGATATTGATGAATTGGTCTGATCATTAATATTGTAGAATTTGGTAAATTTCTTAGATAATTTGGAGTAATGGGTCTCAATGGATTAATCTAACCATTAGTGATGGTTATGTTAAGGTTGTGTTAGAACGTTGCCTTAGAGGATATTAATCCAGAAATTATCGTAAATTGGCCACTTGATGATCATATATGGTTTCTAAATTTACATATTCCTTAGTATGATTAATAGTTGGAATTACGTACAAAAGGTTGAAGGGATTGAATATCGGTGGATCTAGAATTTATGGGAGGAGTTCTGGATAGTTCGTCTATATAGAATGACGCGATTAATTTGGTTGTAGTTTTGTTGAGACTTTTGATCGATGGAAGATTTCAATTTTTGAAGTTTTAGTGTGATTTCGCCGAAAACTAAACATGAGAAGAAACAGTTGAATATGTGTTTGTAAATATTCATGTGATTCGCAAAAGAAAGTAGGTAGCAACTAAACTTCATAATGAAGTCAGTTGATAACAACGATGGTTGGAGTGCTATTCTTGTGTGTTAAGGTTTGGTGTTGAGCATTACTAAGAGTTGAGCTGACATGATTTAATAGTTGACTTATTTCTATGTGATTGTAGAATAGTTGGACGATAGCATGTCTTTGATGGAAGAGTTTTGGTAAAACCTTTTAATTTGTGTAGTAGATCACCTCTAGGATAAAGCCTTTTAATTTGTGTAGTAGATCACCTCTAGGATAAAGTGGTTGTTATAGTGAGGTTGCAAAGTTTTGGTGGACTCTTAATTTGAGGATGAAATGATAAAATAGTATCGAACAATTTGGTGAGCCTTTGGAGGCTTTATAATGGAAGAGTTGACGATAACGATTCTTGCTAAGAGTGTATTATTCTTGATGTTAGTAAGACGGACTGCAAGGGATTGTGATTTATGGGAGTGGTGACGATTCTTTTAGAAAGAACGTAATTTGATCGCCTTTCGTAATATCGGTTAAATGAAAAGTTTGGAGTTTTGCATTTGTGAACTTTTGGTAGTTCATGATTTATGTGGTAGCTGAAAATGTTGAGCTAAGTGACAAAGTGACACGTGGGAAGGTTCTATTTGGTTCTTAAGTGATTAATGTGATTTGGTTTTAAAGGCTCTTCTTGTTTGAGTTGGTAAGTAATGTTGTAATCAAAGAAAATTATTTTCTTTATTAAAGGAAAAAGTGTACTATAAGTATTTGAGGTTGGAGTTAAGTATTGTAATCTGCAACTTTTCTATCGTTGCCGCTCAAGAGTTTCTTGAGTTTGAATAGCAATGTTTTATTTTGATTCGTTGATGTTTGAAATTCTCTTCTTGTGGGATATGTGCCCGCAACTATGGACTCATCTTTTGTTTTCCGAGATCATTGCTATTTGACTATTTCCCTTGGTCCTGTGTTTACTGCGAGAGGTAAACATTTTTCTATGTGCTGAAAATTGCTTCAATTTGTCATTTCTTTTGAGAAAAGAATAATGGATTTGTTTTACCAAACCTTATAGAGTGTATAGTGGCAACTGGTTGGTGGTGGTCGAGTGAATGACTTTGTAAGACTTTGGGTGTCAAGTTGTTTGAGATGTATTGAGTGATAAATTGATTTCTTGGAATAATCCTTAGAAAGGATTTGATTTAATAGAATGTTTGTCTTTGGAGCTAACTGATTACGATATTGCAACTAGTAGAATCTATAGTGATTTGTGGTCTAAGATTTTTGTTCATTTGATGGAACATCAGAATTATCGAATGTGTGTGAATCTTGATCAATTTATTCAAGTATTGCAATTGGGTACTTTGCAAGGTTGTGTAGGGGAATTATGACGGTGTAGTTAATAAGAGTAGAATTTCGAAGAAATCTAATCGATATGACAGTTATTGGGATAGTAGGGATTGTTGGGTTATTATCAGGTATGACTTGGCATCAATGAGTAATCCAAAAAATTCAGAAAAATTAGAGAAAAAAATCCAAAAAATGTGTAGAATTTAGAAATAGATATCGAAATTGAAATAAATGAGACAATCATATTGAAAATGTAATAAAAAGCTTTATTAATGTTCAACTGGCTGCCTCGTTAGAACCTTCACTAAGTAAAAACTCAAAATGAGAAATCCTTGGCAAAGGAAAAAGAGTACAACCTATAGCTCTACATACATATTTGTTCTACGTGTCATCATCTAAGTACAAATTTTTGAACACCTCTGACAACTTTAGATTTTCCACAGTGTTGTGTTCGTGAATTAGTTTGTTCTCAGTCCTTCACAGTTATAAGTATCCCCACCATCTCACTTGTGAGACTTGTTCTTCTCTCCTCCAATATTCTTCCAGAAAGATTGAAAGTTGACTCAGAGGAAACCGTCGAGATAGGAATAGTTGTTAACACATGATGTGCAAATATGGATAGCATGGGATTTGTTAACTTATGGGCTTGCCACCATTGCAAAATTTCAAAGCCTTTTGAGTTGAAATCCATCGTATCGCTGTCCAGATAGGTGGATAGTTCCCTGCTCCTTGTGGGTCTTGGCTGAGCAGGCGGTGGTGTAGAAGAAGACCTGGAGCAGGAGGAAGAGCCCCACATTTTTGTCTTGCTACTTGAGGGGGGCTACTGGAGGTCATTGCGTGCTGACTCCCCGTAACTTATTTTCATACATTTGGTAAACCTTGTATAACCGAGAATGAACTTCTGCAAAATAGTCAGTATAGTCTAGCCTTATAGCATCACTAAGAAAATCAAGTACACTACCAAATGCATCAATTTTACCTCTAGGATCTAAAATAAATGCAAATGCATATAGGTAAGGGATTTCTTTCCAATATTTAAGGTATTTAGATTTCATGGAAATAATAGCATCGCGTAAAACTAAGTTATTTTCATACATTTTCAATTGAGTGGCGATCTGTAAAATACTGTGCACAATGACAGGAGATGTTCAATAGTACACAGCGGACAAAGCAACAGTGGCCTCATAAAAAATTTCTAAAAACGATAGTATCTTCTCAACAATGAACCTATGTTACTCAGTCAATAGTATACTACCATTAGTACTCTGATAGTGTGTTTGAATAAAAACAAAAGGTGCTCTTATATGGTAAAAGACTCTTAAGCATCAGGTAAGTAGAGTTTCACCTTACTAGCATGTCCAAATTATCGAACTTTCTTGGATGTACACCCATGGCCCTGTAGAAGTTCTTATATTGTGCTATTCTTACGTTAGAATTATTCAAGAAAGAAATCGCATCACGAAAAGCTTTAATATACAGATTCAACCTCTTCAAACCACATTTGACTATAAGGTTGATAATATGACAGGCGCATCATTGATGTAGTAAGAAGGAATCGGTGTATATACTCAACATTCTCAACATTAGAGTAAGAATATCTATGGCTCTAGAGTTTGAACCAGCATTCTCTAAAGTAATTGAGAATATTTTGTCTGTAAGACCAAAGTCTTTCGCAACTTTGATAATACAGTCCGCAATATTCTCACCAGTGTGTGCTACATCAATTAATTTCAAACCTATAATCCTTTTCTCCGTTACCCAATCATCATTAACATAATTGTAGAATCAAGGATGACCGATTAGAGGGGGTGAATAGGAGGTTATAAAAATTCTTGTGCTCCAAATAACAATTTTAGCAATTGTGTTCTTAATGAAGAGATAGTAGCACAAGTTTAAAGTCTATGATCAATATTTGCTAAGGCAACACAAGATTATACTAAAACAATTCTAGCAAGAATTCTACACAAGAGATAACTAGAATTGTAAATGCGGAAACGTAAATACAAGAGGAGAAAAACCACAACATAGACACTTGATGTTTTCCTGTGGTATCGAAGACTTGCTGGTCTTCACTAGTCCACGTTAAGGAAACTTGAACCAATCAAGTTGGCTTCACATGAGCACTTCCCTCGATCACTATTGTTGCTCTTCCTCCTCTCCGGAGATGGTAAGCACGCAACCACTTCATAATTTCTAGCCGGATCACTTTACAAGCTTCTTTGAAGTGATCACCGCGCAAACTTCTCCAAGCCGTTTAGGTGCCGGCAACTACTAAGAATATAAATCGCAGCGCTTGCTTGAAGATTATGAAGTGCTAAAATGATCAACTAATAATGCAATGTACTTGAATGCTTTCAACTACCTCAAAATGTGAATTGAATGCAAATGAGTAGAAGAGAGAGCACCAAAGCCACAAGAGCATTCAATATGGCCAAAGGTTCTGAGCTTGGCGTAGGTGGGGGGGGGATTTATAGCCCCCAACCACAAAACTAGCCATTTGAACTAACTTCCTGAAAAGTTCAGCATTTACAGTAGTACTGCCAAACAAATCTGGTACTACCGCTCTTCATGATCAACGGTCAGAACAGTAGCATTTAATGCTTTGAACTAGCTGTTACGAAAAAAGTTATGGTACTATCGCCAACTAAAAATAGGTACTACCGTATAGTGGTAGTACCCCTCGGCTAGAACGGAACTACCGATTTTCACAAGAATAAAAACATAAGAAAACATCCTCTCTAGAAATACCGTGCCGCCATGTAATATCCAGTCCTACCGCACTGCGGTAGTACCGCTCAGAAAATGTGGTCACACTGTTTTCCAATGGAGAACAAGAACTCCCGAAAAACATGTTCTCTGGAAAATAAGTACCGCAAACTAGATTTCAGTACTACCGACCTGCGGTAGTACCGCTTTTCAAATGCGATCATACCGTTTTCAGAATTTCAAGAAAAGGTCTCAAAAGGATGCTCTTTGGAAAATATGTACCGCCATCTAGATTTCGATACTACCGACCTACGGTAATACCGCTTCTCACATGCGGTCCTACCGATTTTTCAGAACAGTTTTCCAGAGGCAAAAATCAATTCTAAATACAATGCATGCCATATGGTTGATCAAAATGACACAAATTAAACTTTCAAGCTACTAGCCATGATCACTCTTTATAGTACGCCATTTAGCCTACTAATCTGGTCTTTTCTCCAAACACCGAGACCAGTAAAAGCTACAAAAGGATCCTTAGGCTACATGATACATTTGCTTTGAGCCATGTCAATCTTTTATCATCTTTGCATTGCCATTTTCATGTTATCATTCAAACGCCAGGATTGAACCTTTAAACATCTTAGCACAAATGTTAGTCCTATAATACATTATTGACATTAATTACCAAAATCATTTTTAGGGGCATAGATGCTTTCAATCTCCCCATTTTTGGTAATTGATGATAACCTAATTAATATGAATAGTTTGAAAGATTTTGAATATACACCAAGTTGTATATTCTTGTTTTCACTTTTGAATGAAGCAAATAATTCTTGAGATGAGTTCAAAAGAGATGGAGAATTAGTTGTGTTCAAAGTCATTCAACAAATAAACAAAACCCCCTCAAAAAATGTGCATATTGATTCAAGAAGTTATTTTCATGCACATTTGTATTTTGTTAGAAATTTTGGCATGGTTTCCTTTATTTATTGAAAACAAAGAACTTTTTAAAGCTTTCAAGCATAAGGAGAGTAATCATGATAAACAAGACAAAACATAAGAACATAAACTTAATAACCATAGATAATAAACATTAAGTAGCATGACAGAACATAAGAGTTACTAAACTATTACAAGCATCCATGCAACAAGTTCAAATACTTCAAATATAAAGTCATTACATAAACAAGTTCCAACATAGATAATAATAAGATAGTTTTTGGTCTTCTCCTTCTATACTCTCTCACTTAATCTTTTAGCCTATTTCCTCCAATCTCTCCCCCTTTGGCATCAAGTACAGATAATAATAAGATAGTTCTTGATCTTCTCCTTCTAGACTCTCCCACTTAATCTTTCAGTCTATTTCCTCCAATCTCTCCCCCTTTGGCATCAAGTACCAAAATGAATCACTCAAATGAAGGATTGATGCTTGGTTTGAACTCTGTGTATGATGTATTGCTTTCAAGATGGAATCCAAATTTGTCTTTGATTAGCTTCATTATATATGGTGTAATACTTAAAGTCTATTTAAGTGAAAAGAAAGAATTAGAGAGAATGACCAACTAGAAAAAAAATTAACAAGGATTAAAGGGGGTTTCTGCAATTATTCGGCAACCTGGGCCTCAGGCTTTGGCCCAGGAAGCCCAGGAGGGACCAGCCACCAATAAAATGAGGGGGGAAACCTTAGTGATGGTACTGTAGCACGACGTGCTACAGTAGCCGCCCCCTGCTATAGTACCCCATGAATAGTAGCCGCCCAGCCTCCTTGCGTCGTCTCCTTCGGGTGCTGCCGACCAAGAAGAAGAAGAAGAGGAAGAGGAAGGGGAAGAGGGAGAGGATCTTCTTCGTAGGGGTGGTTCGTCGTCTCCCTGCGATTCTTCAAGGGTAACCTCAATTCCCCTTTGATCCGATGCGTTTTTGGATAGTTAATCAAGATCGGTAATTATGGTCTGCTCAAGACAAATTTCGTTAGACAGTCGTTTTGATATAGTTAAGTCCGGATTCAGTTCTGGGCATCTCCTAGAGTATTGTAGAGGACGTCAATAGCTTTCAATGAAGTGCTTGATCGCATTATTTGGACCTCTGTAGCAGAAGTCATGAATTTATTAGTGTAACTGTTCTACAAATCTATCGGTATTCTGACAGGTTTTAGTAATCTGACTTGAGCAATCAGTTAAAGGGAATATCAGAGGAGCTCAATATAACAAAAGTTGTAGATAATTGTCGTATCTTTCAGGGAAGCCCAAGAACGCAAAATTTGGACAAACGAGCTGAAAGTTATGATAGTTTTAGTGTACTGTCCAGAGAACCTGACGTGAAATCGATGTTCTGTTAATTAGTATGATAGGGTTATTAGATGGCCGAATCAGGAAGGCCCACCAAGTAGGTTTAGTTGGAAAATTTGATAATCTTTCAATAAAGTCCAAGAACACCTCATTTGGACTCCTGTACTAAAAGATACGAATTTTAGAACACGACTGTTTACAAAGGGGACAGATCAGCATTTAAGAAATTGGAGTCGGGATCGCGTTACAAGCTATTGCTAGTTCGTGTTTGCTTATATAGTTTGTTTGGTCCATTAATGTTGTCTTAGTAATCTTTTAAATGAATTTTAGGTGAAGGAGTGGTCCCGGAGGCAGCACCTTCTTCACATCCTCTGTTCTCACGCGGTTAAGGCAAGTGCATTGTTTGTTGCTTTGGTTGTGAAAGTTTGGTCATGAATGCAAGTAATTTGTACATGATAGCGATGCTTGGTTGCTGGCATTATGTGTGTGTTAAGAATGGTGAATGCTCAAAGTATGGTTATGCTCTATTCATGTACGAAGTTATTTATTTTGGCATATTGATGATGAATAGAGCTTGTGCATGTACATATTGAGATCATGATGAGGCTTGATCATGTGGTGACCAAGCATGCATATCTTTGAGGTCTCTGTCACGTATGTGACGGGCTTGAGGTCCCCACACTTGCGGAGTGTGGGCTTGAGGTCCCCTTTACTTGCGGAGTATTGGGTAATTGGTCCCTGCGCTTACGAGCACAGGCATGGGTATGCAGCGACGGTTGCATACTTTGCATTACCAGTAAAAATGCAAAAAGAGATAAAGAGAAAGGTTCCTTGAGCATTGCATATGCATGTGGAATGATTTAATGATATGTTTCTAAAAGAGGATGTTGACGTTCCGATTTGTATTGTATGTCTTTTATATACACTTGCTAAGTCTGTGGACTCACTCTTGCTTTCATTGTTGTTTTAGGTACCCAATTCAAGAACGGCATGCATGGGAGGGAGTAGCACTATGTTCACACGCACACTGCCATGATCCTTTTAAAGTTGATCAAATTCTCAGACCATGTCTTAATAAATAAGCAACCGATTAAAGGATTTATCATGATTATGCTTTCGCGTTGGTTTATTTGTAATAATGAAGAGTAGCACATTTGGATATTTGTGGATATGCTTAGTTGATTAGCAAGTTTCTGAATGCTTATTGATGATATTGAATGTTGGAATATTTAGTTATCATATTCTTTTTAACTGTTGAAATGTAACACCCCAGCCCACATGAGCCTAGAATGCTACCCAATTAACAAATCTAAGCCAAAACATTCTATCAGATTCCAGCAGATCCTCCTCTGTATAGTTTACTACTAGGAGGTTCCAGTATTTGAATAAAACATGTATAAATAAACCAACACTCAGAATCATTAATAGGCATTCAAAACATGTAAGCATCTAGCCTATTCAGAGATATCCAAAAGTCACTACTCAACATTATTACACTTAATCCAAAGCTTGAAACATAATCATAATCAATCCTTAAGCAGTTTGCTAATTTTTTTAAGGTACGATCTAGAAATTTATCAATTGTAAAAGTGGATGGCAGTGTGTGAATCCAATTCATGTCTACTCCCTTCCATGCATGTCGTTCTTGCAAAAGGTACCTAAAAACACAATAAAAGCAAGGGTGAACCCAAAGACTCAGCAAGTACCAATAATGAAACATTAAATTCACATCTACAACATCAACATTCTATTTCCAAGCTTTACTCGAAAACATGTCTCACAATGTATGAATGCAGTTATGCAATGCAACTTTTCTCTTTCACTCTTTGTCGCATTTCACTGGTAATGCGAGATATGCGACCGTCGCCGCATACCATGCCTGTGCTCGCAAGCCCAGGGACCAATTGCCCAATACTCTGCAAGTAAAGGGGACCTCAAGCCCACACTCCACAAGTGTGGGGACCTCAAGCCTGTCATGTACATGATGGGGATCTCAACAAATACTTGGTCACCATGTGACCAAGTCTTTATTTTGTCAACATGATGCATATGCACAAACCATGAATCATCATAGTCATACCTCTTCGGCAACATCACATATGAATTCAACTCATTCATACTTCTATCATTCATATCATAAGCATACATACACTCCAACATACATGCATGATATATATATTCATAACACTCAAGCAACCATAGATATCACATTTATTCACAAAACCAATAAACAAGCACTTGCCTTAACCGCGTAAGAACGAAGGATGTGAAGACGGCGCTGCACCCGGGACCAGTCCCCCACCTAAAATTCATTTTAAAGGCTTACTAAGATAACAGTATTGGACCAAATAAACTATATAAGCAACACGAACTAGCAAAAGCTTGTAACGCAATCCCAACTCTAATTTTCCTAAATATTGATCTGCCCCCTCTGGAAACAGTCATGTTCTAAAATTCATATATTTTAGTACAGGAGTCCAAATGAGGTGTTCTTGGACTTCATTTAACGGTTATCAAATTCCCCAACTAAACCTAGTTTGTGGACCTTCCTAATTCGGTCATCTAATATCCATTTTATACTGATTAACAAAACATCGATTTCACGTCAGGTTCTCTGGACAGTACACTAAAACAATCATAACTTTCAGGTCATTTGTCCAAATTTCACGTTCTTGGGCTTCCCTAAAAGCTACAACAATTATATACAACTTTCGTTATACTGAGATCCTCTAATTCTCCCTTTAACGGATCGCTCAAGTCAGATTACTAAAACCTGTCAAAATACTGACAGATTCGCAGAACAGTCGCACTAATAAATTCATAACTTTTGCTACAGAGGTCCAAATAATACGATCTAGCACTTCATCGAAAGCTATTGACGTCCTCGACAACTCTCTAAGAGAAGCCCAAGACTGAATCTGCACTTAACTACATCAAAATGTCTGTCTAACACGATCTGTCCTGAGGAGACAAAAATACCGACATTGCTATAACAATCAAATATGCATCTATTCGGAGGCAAACCGGGGTTACCCTTGACGAACCGCTGTAGACCACGATGTAGCCCGTGAACCTTCCCCTTCCCTCTCTTCTTCCCTTCTCCCTTCTTCCTTCTTCTTCCTTTTTGTTGGCCGGCCACCACAATGAAGAGGTATCGGAGGAGAGTGGTTGCTACAGTACCATGCTACAGTGGCGGTGGCGGTACTGTAGCACCCTAGGGTTCTCCCTCCTTCTTTAGTTGGTTTCTGGTTTCCTCATGGGCCATAGGCCACTAAGCCTGTTTTTCCTCCACTTGACTATGGGCTGCGTGGCCCATTCCTCTCTCATTTTCTAATTTTTCTCTTTTAATTATCTTAATTCCCTCTCTAACTTTTTATTGCATCCACTAACGACAAACGGGATATTACATGAAACCTCCGTATAGTTAGCAATACAAAGGAGGTTCTGCCGAAATTTAGTAATTTGTCTTAGCTTAGATTTGTTTAAGGTTACCTTAGTAGCATTCCAGGCTCATGTGGGGCTGGGGTGTTACATATGGTGCATAGAAAATGTTTCTTCTGTATCACTCTTGGAAAAGTTAATTTCTGCCAGAATAAAGTCAATAATATCAAACTTGGTACCCTTCAGAATGTGCTAGATAATGTTCCAAGCTCTCCTATTAACATCAACATTGCTACCTGCTCTGCGATAGAAGGTTTTTCTCATAATTTTGTTTATGATATTTGGCAAAGGAAGAAGTCCAAAAGTTTTTCCAATCTCAAATGGTTGAGAAGGCTCATAAAGCTCACTTATATCTACCAAATCCTAGGGTTCTTCAAGATGCACCTTCATGGCCACTGAACCACTCCTAAGTGCAAGGATGCGTCATGATTCACGACAATCTTCCTTTGAAGCACTTAGCTGTAGAGATGTAGTCATCCATGTGAGAGAGTCATTCTCAGGAGAAATGTGAACTGTGGCGTAAAACTGTTTGACAATCCTAGTATCGTAGTCACACTTTAAGGACACAAGACTATCCAGTTTGACTCTGTAGAAGAAGTAGTGTAGTCCGTTGAAGTAAGGATTTTGAGTCAGATGATCCCAAGTTATAAACTGGTGATAAACAAAGTTCTTATGGTCATAAATGTGATAGAAAATGTCCTCTTGGAACTTTGTATGGAAGTGAGGACCAACTACATTTCTTAGTAAGAGAAACTGATTTGTATATCTCATTGTAATATATTTTTCTCCTTTGATCTTCCTCGGATCAGCAACAAAGAACGGGGTGTTGTTTGGTATGTAATCTTCATCACTAGTGTCATTGTCAGTTGGTTCTTCTTCAAAATCATCTTCTGATACATATTGAACCTTTTCTTTTTTCTTTGGAGGAAGAAGGACCGGCATTGCGAGGCATGGTTGCTAAGATAAGAAATAGCAATTAGAACAAGGTTGGATAGGTTTAAGGTAGAACAACATGATAGAGTCAATTTTTGTCTGTAATAGCGGTAGCACCGCAGTTGATACCTAGTCGTATCGGCTAGCGGTAGTACCATAATCCACGTGCGGTAATACTGCATGGCAGAAACTGCTTTAGGGCATTGATCGATTTTGCATTAAACCAGTATTTGGCGTAAATTAAATCATGGAATAGACGTTAACTGTCACCAAATACTAGTCTATACCAATTTGCCCAAAATATATTGACTGAATCATACACATTTCATACAAAACCCTAGAAAGGAGATGGATGTTCAAAAGACGAGGAAAGAAGAGATTCAAAGACAAATACCTTTAGGGATGAAGGAGATAAGATCTCTAGAACCAATCCCAATCAAAAGTCCAACCAAAAACTCCAAGAACTTGACATATTTGAGAGGAGTTTTTCAAAGAGGAGGAGAGGAGAGAGATGAACTAGCTTCGATGGTTTTTTTGAAAGGAAGCGGTTGCACCGTATGAGTGAAAGATGGGTAGAGGATAAAGACTTGGCTGTAACCATTTTTGGAACCATCAGCCAGATGCGGTAGTACCGTAATGAAGTCACGGTATTACCAGGAAGAGGTAGTACCGGTGGTAAACCACGGTATTACCGTTTTTCCTGGAATTTTCATAGCTGAGCATGGATGCAAATGATCCTTGTTATAACACTCAATTAAACATACTTTAAGATCATTATACATGAGATAGGTAATAAAAGCTCCCTTTAACATGGTTTTTATCAATTAGAGAATTTTGAGAAGAATATTTGAAATAATTCTCATAAATACTTCAAAAAATCCAAATGAGAACAAATGACATGAGGCATGAGTTTCAAGCAATATTTGAATGATCTATAATATTTAACTCATTCCTCAACTTGCAAAAGCAGCTCTCGTCTAATGGTTTGATAAAGATACCGGCTAATTGATCATCGGTTTTTATGTGGCTAATTTTAATATCTTCTTTGCCCACATGACCTCTTAATAAATGGTGGCGGATATCTATATGTTTGGTTCTTGAGTGTTGGGCCGGGTTATTTGCAATCTTCATGACACTATTATTGTCACACAAAAGAGGCATATTTTCAAATTTGATTTTATAATCCATCAAATTTTACCTCATCCATAGAAATTGTGCACAACAACTACCTGTGAAAACATATTCGGCTTCAGCGGTGGATAGGGATACAAAATTTTATTTCTTGGATGACCATGACACTAAGGATCTTCCTAAGAATTGATAACTATCCGAGGTGTTTTTTCTATCCAGCTTACAACCCACATAATTAAAATCTAAATATCCAATTAAATCAAATTTTGCACTTTTGGGATACCATAAGCCAATACTCGAGGAATGTTTTAAATATCTAATAATTTTTTTCATGGCCACCAAATGACATTCTTTTGGTGATGCTTGAAATCTTGCACATATGCAAGCACTAAATATGATATCGGGCCAAGATGCGGTAAGATAAAGCAAACTACCAATTATGGATCTATAAAACTTTAAATCTACCGGTTTACCTCCCTTATTAAGGTCGAGATTACCGGTTGTTGCCATGGTTGCTATGGGAGTCTTGATGGGCATTGTGTCTTCCATGCCAAACCTTTTGATCAAATCCTTTGCATACTTTGTTTGACTTATGAAAGTCCCATCTTTGGGTTGCTTGAGTTGAAGTCCAAGGAAATAGTTAAGTTCTCCAATCATGGACATTTAAAATTCCCTAGACATCATATCACCAAATTCTTTGTAAAAAATCTTAGTTAGTAGACCCAAAAATAATATCATCAACATATATTTGGCATACAAAGAAATCATCATCTAAAACTTTTGTAAACAAGGTTGAGTCAATTTTTCCAATTTTGAATCAGTTTGAAACTAGAAAATCACTAAGTCGTTCATACCATGCTCAACTTGCTTAAGATCATAAAGTGCCTTGGAGAGTTTATACACATGATTTGGATTCTTTTGATCGTCAAAACCGAGTGATTGTTCAATAAACACAAGTTCCAAAAATTTTCCATTTAGAAAAGTACTTTTAACATCCATTTGAAATAATTTAATATCAAGACATGATGCAAAAGCTAATAATATCCGAATTGATTCAAGTCTAGCTATGGGAGCAAAAGTTTCACCAAAATCCAAACCTTCAACTTGTGAGAATCCTTGAGCGACCAATCTTACTATATTTCTCACAACGATTCAGCTTTCATCTTACTTGTTTCTAAAAATCCATTTTGTACAAATTACGTTGTATTCATTAGGTCTATGTAGCAATGTCCAAACGTCGTTTCGGGTGAAGTTATTGAATTCTTCATATATTGCATTCACCCAATCCGGATCATCGAGTGCTTCATCTACATGTTTTGGCTAAAGAGAAGAGGCGAAAGAGTAATGTTCACAAAAATAAGCAACACGAGATCGAGTTTGAACACCCTTACTTACATCATCCAATATTTGATCTATTGGATAATCTTTGACAATTGCATTATGAATTCTTGATGGTAGGTTTGATGGTTGTTTATCTTCCTTGTTGGATCTTTATTAATTTGAAATTGGCTTGTTGTGGAAGAGGTTGGAAGTTCAACTTGAGTGGAAGACGATGGGTCATTTGAATATTCTTTTGGTTTGATGTCTCCTATTTGCATATTCTTCATTGCTTCTATTAATGCTTTATTACTTACATCATCTAAATTCTCTTGCTCTTCTTGATAACAGTTAGTTTCATCAAATTGAACATCATGAGTTTCTTCAACTAAACCGGAATTTTTGTTGAAGACACGATAAGCTTTGCTATTTGATGAATATCCAAGTAGGAAACTAACATCACATTGACTAGCAAATTTTGAAAGACAAACACCTTTTCTTAAAATCTAACATTTGCAACAAAATACACGAAAATATAAGATGTTCGAGTTTTTTTCCTACAAGAAGTTCATAAGAAATCTTTTTCAAAAGATATTACAAATAAAGACGATTTATCATATGACAAGCGGTATTGATCGCTTCTGCCCAAAAGCTATCGAAAGTATTGTATTCATCAAGCATTGTCCTAGCCATTTCAATTAATGTTCGATTTTTTCCTTTCTACAACTCTATTTTGTTCTGAAGTGTAGGTTGTACCAAATTCATGCTTTATTCCAATATCATCACAAAAATCTTTAATGTTAGTGTTATTGAACTCGGAACTATTATCACTATGGATTTTCTTAATTTTGAAATCAAATTCATTTTGAGCTCTTCTTGCAAAACTTTTGAAAATGTCGGAAATTTCGGCATTGTCATATAGGAAGAAGACTCATGTATATATTGAGTAATCATCCACAATGACTAAACAATAGCTATTTTTCTTGATGTTCTTATATGTTGTTGCCCAAACAAATCCATATGTAAGAGCTCGAATGGCCTAAAAGTTGACATGATACTTTTAGAAGGATGATAATTTGCAACTTGTTTTCCGGCTTGACCAGCACTACATAATATATTTTTCTTAAACTTCACATATTTTAAGCCAACAACTAAGTCATGTTTGAAAAGTTTTTAAAGTTGAATCATTCCAACATGAGCTAGCCTTCTATGCCAAAACCAACCTATAGAGATTTTTGCAATTAAACAAGTTTTCAAGCATGAATCATTTAAGAAAAAATCTACCAAATAAAGATTTTAAAATATAAAACCTTTGAAGGCTAAAGAATTATCCTTTTTATTTAAAATATAAACACCTTCTTGAGATAATGCACAAGTTAAACCAAGATCACATATTTGAGCAACGGATAGTAAATTGAAATTAAGCGATTCAACTAAAGATACATTTGAAATGGAAAGGTCAATTGAGATAGCAATTTTACCCAATCCTATTACCTTTCCTTTGCTATTATCACCGAATGTGATCTTATCATTTCCTTTTCCATTCTCAAATGTGGTGAACATTTTTCTATCACCGGTCATATGTTGGGTACAACTACTATTAAGCACCCAATGTTTAACACCAGTTTTGTAATTCACCTACAAAATAAGAAACAAGTTCTTTTTGGTATTTAAATTTATTTTGGTTCTTGGAGATTAGTAACCAAGGTTTTGGGCACCCAAATAGCATTATTTTTTGTGCCTAAAATTGAAGTACCAATAAATTTAGCTACAACTTTACCATCTCTAGATTTTCTAAGCATGTAGCATGAATCATAAATGCCATAGGATTTGGTTTTGGCAATTGAGCAAGTATTTGGCAAATATCCGATACTATGACATTTTATTGCAATACTTACCATTTTTCTTTACAAACCTTACAGGCTTGTAAATTTGTTTCTTAACTTTCTTGGAAATAAACTCAAGTCCTTCCTTGTTGAATGAACACCTTTGCTCACTCAATAACTTGTCAATGGTAGCTTTTGCTTTGAAGCATCTTTCCAAACTTTTGCTTAACTTTATTATTTGCTCTTTTAATTTATTATTTTCAACAATGAGCAACGAATCATTTGTTTTAGCCATACTAGCATTTGAATCAACTTCAGAGCAACATGGCATGGCTAATAAATTATCACATGAAGTAGAAGTACTAGTCATTGAAACAACATTTGAAATGACTTCTACTCTAGACATCTTATTCATTAGATTACAAGTAATTCCAATATTTGAATGAGATTTTTCATTATCTTTTGGAAGAAGAGAGTCATGAGCTTCTTTTAGCTCTTCATAAGAGTCTTTTAGAGAGATATACTCTTTCTTCAAAACTTTAAATTTTGACTTATTTTTTTTTCTTCAGATATTCATTTAATTCTTCAAGCATATCCATTAGTTCATCATATGAAGGTTCATTATCATTAATGGATTTTACCTTATCTCCTTTTGCTATAAAGCAAGTAGGAGTGGAGAAGAGTGACAACGCTTCCTTGATGGCGATGCTGACAAGTCCTCTCTTCTTTAAGGACCCTTCATTAGCAGAATCAGAATCTGAATAGTCCTCATCGGAGTCCCATTCTCCAATATGAGTTTCATTCTTGCCATCCTTTTGAAGCTTTTTGAAGAGCTTCTTCTTGTCGTTGTATTCCTTCTTCTTTGATGACTTGACCTTGTCATCCTTCTTGTTAGGGCAATAAGAGGCAATGTGTCCATTCTCATCGCACTCATAGCAACGAATATTGCTATAACGCTTGTTATATTGGAGAATTGCCCTTTCTTGCTTTTGTCAAAATTGAATCTTCGGTATGGACGTCTTTTCATAAATTTCTTCATTCTCCTCATAAAGAGAGCGAATTCTTCTTCATCCTCCATTTCATCACTTGATTTCGCTTGCGCTTTGAAAGCGGTAATCTTCTTCTTGGAGGAGGATGTCTCCAAAAGCTCTTTCTTGTACAACTTATTTGTGATGAGGTTGCCCAAGAGTCTGGTTAGTATCATTCTTGGCAATTCGGAAGAATTGAGAAATAGAGTTACCAATGTCTCATATTTCTCCAGTAGAGCCCTAAGCATTTTGCGCACAATATCAACATCGATTAGATTAGTGCCTAGGCCCTTAAGCTCATTTACAATGTTGTTAAGACGAGAATACATCTCGGTGATATTTTCATGAGGCAACATTGTAAATGTTTCATATTTTGATCCTAAGCCTGTGCAATTTAGCTTCTTTGACCGTAGATGTGCCCTTATGAATTTCCGAAAGCGTAGTCCATATCTCATGAGCAGTTTCAAGGTTGCTTACTCGATTGAACTCATCCGCATTCAAAGCTCCAAAAAGAGCGCTCATCGCTTGAGCATTGAGGTAGGAGTTTTGTTCCTCAAGATCCGTGGGATGTGTAGGATCGAGTGTCTAAAAAACCCTCACTAACAATTCTTCATATACTTTGACTCATGATATTTAAATAAATAGATATTCTAATTTTCTAATAAGTATAATTTGATCCATCAAATAAAGGTGTCTTGCCTATTGACATACCCTCACTAGCAAACCTTTATCTCCTAGACTGTTAAGTCTAAAATTAGATAGACCAATCTCTAATACCACTTGTAGGATCAAAGATGACCGACTAGGGGGGGGTGCATAGGAGATTATAAAAAAAAATTGTGCTCTAAATAACAATTTTAACAATTGTGTTCTTAATGAAGAGATACTAGCACAAGTTTAAAGTCTATGATCAATATTTGCTAAGGCAACACAAGATTATACTAAAACAATTCTAACAAGAATTCTACACAAGAGATAACTATAATTGTAAATGTGGAAACGTAAATACAAAAGAAGAAAAACCACAATATAAACACTTGATGTTTTTCCCGTGGTATCAAAGACTTGCTGGTCTTCACTAGTCCACGTTAAGGAAACTTGAATGAATCAAGTTGGCTCCACACGAGCACTTCCCTCGATCACTATTGTTGCTCTTCCTCCTCTCCGGAGATGGTGAGCACGCAACCACTTCACAATTTCTAGCCGGGTCACTTTACAAGCTTATTTGAAGTGATCACCACGCAAACTTCTCCAAGCCGTCTAAGAGCCGGCAACCACTAAGAGTATAAATCGCAGCGCTTGCTTGAAGATTATCAAGTGTCAAAATGATCAATTAATGATGCCATGCACTTGAATGCTTTCAACTATCTCAAAATGTGAATTGAATGCAAATGAGTAGAAGAGAGAGAACCAAAGCCTCAAGAGTATTCAATATGGCCAAAGGTTTTGAGCTTGGTGCAGGTGGGAGGTATTTATAGCCCCGAACCACAAAACTAACCGTTTGAACCAACTTCCTGAAAAGTTCAGCATTTACGGTAGTATTGCCGAACAAATCCGGTACTACCGCTTTCATGATCAACGGTCAGAACAGTAGCATTTAATGCTTTGAACTAGCCGTTACGAAAAAAGTTGCAATACTACCGCCAACTAAAAACCGGTACCGCTCAGCTAAAACGGAACTACCGATTTTTAAAGGATTAAAAACAGAAGAAAACACCCTCTCTGGAAATAACATACCACCATGTAATATCTGGTCCTACCGCACTGCAGTAGTACTGCCCAGAAAATGTAGTTATACCGTTTTCCAAGGAAGAACAAGAACTCCCAAAAACATGTTCTCTGGAAAATACGTACCACCAACTAGGTAGTACCGCTTTTCAAATGCGGTCATACTGTTTTCAAAATTTCAAGAAAATGTCTCAAAAACATGCTCTCTAGAAAATTTGTACCGCCATCTAGATTTTGGTATTACCAACCTGCGGTAGTACCGCTTCTCACATGCGGTCCTACCAATTTTTCAGAACAGTTTTTCAAAGGCAAAACCAAATCAATTCTAAATGCAATGCCTGTCATATGGTTGATCAAAATGACACAAATTAAACTTTCAAGCTACTAGCCATGATCTCTCTTTATAGTACGGCATCTAGCGTACTAATCCGGTCTTTTCTCCTAACACCAAGACCGATAAAAACTACAAAAGGATCCTTAAGCTACATGATACCTTTGACTTGAGCTATGCCAATCTTTTATCATCTTTGCATTGCCATTTCCATGTTATCATTCAAACTCTGGGACTGAACCTTTAAACATCTTAGCACACATATTAATCCCACAATACATTGTTGACATTAATTACCAAAATCATTTTTAGAGACCTAGATGCTTTCGATAATGGGCAACTACACTAAGATAATCCTCCCTAGCCCGACCACTCTATATGTCCGAGTTAGGGCCATCGAAAATATGTACGTACTAAATAGTTTTTTATTTTATTACGACGTTCATTGTAGTATTTTACTAGATCCCTAGTTATTGTCTGTCTAGAAATGGAAGAAAATATAATATTATGCGCAGTTCTAATGTAATTTTGGAAAGAAGCAGACTCCCCAAAGCCTAATGGTAAATCCTCATAAGCAATTAAACGACAGAGAGATTGGCGGGCTACTTGAAGATCATAGTCCCAGCTATATACCGTACTGTCGGGTTGTATTGCAGCTGCGTCTGCCTCATCACCAATCCTTGCTTTGCCTTACATCTTGTAGAATGTCTAATCAAGTGCACCGTTCCACCTGTAAACCTTGTAGACAATTCATTGCGATAAATTTTACAAATAGCATATGATACCTCATTTCGCTGTGTGTCTTGTTTGGTTGTCTTGTCGAAATTCTTCCACACTCCTGATGTAGACGGCCTCAACCTCTTTGAACCGGTTGGTGTGGAGCCTGTTGATGCCATGGAGCCTGATGACGGAGCTCCGCCTTGCTCTTCCGGTTGGCTTGAGGTAGCCGCGGTAAAAGTCCGTAATCACCAAGAGCAAAGCTGTTGTAAGGACAGTCCGTAACGAAAACTGCAAAATCGAAACTAACACTATTATTACTTTCATCTTAGCATACCAAGCACTAATACTAAAAGTATGCAAAAAAACTAGTGTTGTACCTCTTTTGCTGACTTGCTGCCGAAAATTGAATTTTTCAAAATGTGGCATAATTTTTTTGAATTTTGTCAAATTAGCTCAACACGAATTTGAATTTGCACAACAGAAATTCAAACAGAGAATGAGGAATGGAGGGGTGATGAATGAGGGGGTATGGTGGCTATTTATAGGAAAAATTTTATGATTTTTTTGAATTTTTTTGCTATTTTTGAGATCTAAACGGTCAAAAAAATGGTCAAAATGCCCCAACGACTGGATTTTAAACAGGCCGTGTTGTGCTAGGCACGGCACAGGAGGCCATTGCCGGCCTGCCCCGACCCTACTCGGCCTGCCCCTGCCCAACCTACCTCTGCCCCCTTTCTTCTTCCTTGCCTCGCTCACGTGCGCGTGCGGCGCTCAGCGATGCCGCGCTACTGCCGCCTCCGCCCGCGCTCGCCTCCTCCTCCACGCCGCACACGCGCCGCGCCGCACGCCCACACTGCCCCTCGGCTCCTCCACAGCTGCCCTCCACAGCGGCCTCCCTCCACGCCCTTTCGCCCACCTGACGCCTTCCTCCGCACCGCCTCCTGCTCTCCTCCCGACGCACCGGCTCCCGCAGCGTCGTCTCCTCCCTCAGCGTCGTCCTATGTCGCCTCCTCTCTCTCGCCTCGCTCTCCTCTCCTCTCTTTCGCCCGCCTGCCCGGCCGCCGCGTCCTCTTCCGCTCGCTGCTCAGCTTTGGATACAGGCCAGATGGACCGTATCGTGCTTGTGCCGTGTCTGACACGGCTCTACACTGTTTGTATCGTGCCGGGCTGACCTACTGTGCCCGGGTGACGGCCCAAACACAATATGAACTTTCGTGCTAGACCAAAATGGTCCATAAACAATACAAGTCTACAGTGTCATCGGGCAAGTGCACTGCCATCTGGCCAGCTCTGCTCCTCCCCCTCCTCTTCATCGACAGGGAGCAATTGATATACTCATCCCCCTCCTCTTCATCGACAGGCAGCAATTGATCGAGGAACAATCGTACTCGTATCCATGGCGGCACCAGCAGTGATGAGCAATACTACTAAATGGGAGGAAGCGAGGAAAAAGACATAAACAAGTTGACCCTATTATTATACCTATTAATAATACATGAGTAACAAATAAATCCGTCCATTACCCTTTCGCCCAAACCCAAACCCAGCCGAATCTACTGAGCTACTCCATTTTTGGCCGACGATCACTCGCCAGTGCCGGCCTGGCTGCTTGCTAGATTAGGCGCCGCGGCTTCGGCTTCCCAGGTCAGCGATTCTTATCTCTATCTTTTTTTCCCCCTATTTCTTTCTTTCTTCCTTTCCCGTCCGATCTGTGCGATGATTGACGTGGGGGAATTTTGGCGTGGGATTTGGATTCGTAGCTCCATCGTGCTGTTCGGCTCGATGCGTTTGGATTGGCGCGCGGAGCCTTCTTGACCCGCGCGCGGATCTAGATTTTGGCATGGCGGTCGCGGTTACGGCGGCTCTTGCCTATCCGTCTTTTGGGTTGGGAAATTGCTGTTGCCGACTCTGTGCGTGCAGGTGGAATGGATTGGTCCAAAATCTTGCGAACCTTTAGGACGACAAGTCTACATCTGGGCTACCCGTTCACCTTATTTTCTTTTCTTTTTTTGCTTCTTTTGGGTTCCCTGTAATGATTCTCCATCAGCTTCTGCTGCTGCTAGTACTGCAGGCAAAAAAAAAGGGGGCAAGTAATAGCGGACTAGAACAGAATAGTAAAATCGGGTGAGGAATGGCGCCTCCCAAGAATTAGCATTTCTTTCAGCATGCGCAGCCTGCATTTCTGGTGTTGTTGTGTCGTACTGTCGTGTGCATGTGTTGGCAAATGAACAAGGACAAAAGGGGAAAAAAAAAGAAGGAAAAGTTGGCTAGGTGGATTAGAACTATACAGGAACAAAGAACAGGAAAGGGAAAAGGGCAAGGATGGGTAATGTGATCTTGGTCTAGCCTTGGCCTTTTGATCAAAAAAAGATGAGTTCAGTTTATCAAGGAATAACCTTATTACGATTGAACTCTTGTTCTCATCCCCAACGAACCACTACTACTATTAAGCATTTCACTCGTGACGCCTCCCTAAACAGGCGTGAAAACTCACCTTCTGCAGAGTATAAACCAAACTGATTATGGTCTGTCACTCGTTCTGTACCGAGGTATGATTGGGTTGTACTATCACAGAGCATCCTTTCCACCTTCAGTATCAACTCCTCTCCTTCTAGAGGGCCGAAAGGAGAAACAAGTAGTGATACATAAGGAGAAATTTACTTACAAATCCTGCACCCAAATTCAGCAGAACCCGTTCAATTCTATTCTATAGTTGGGTGACACCAGCCACCACTAGATTGCCAGCTTGGCTTACCTGGTGAGCAATATTATCTTTATACCCCTTTCTTACTGCTCATTTTTCTCTGATCTGTGTGATGCTGTGATTTGTTGATCTAGTAGAGGGTTTGATGTTTCATTTTGTTCTATTTCGGGGTTACTAGACAAGCTTCTGGAGATGGGGGTCAGATGATTAGTAATTAGAGGCGATGGGTTTAGCGGTTAGATAGTCAGATTTAATTTGGGTATCTCAGCTTGTGCGTCGGCTAGTGACGGAAATTCAGCTATCACAGTAGCAATTGGAAGCAGTTGTAGGTGAAATGGATCAGTCGCCAAAGAACTATGATTTGGACGGCAGTCTATAAAAGCATCCACATTATTTCTTTAACCAAAAGAGGCAACCACAACAATCATACCATGTTCATACACACACAGTTGCAAACTAGCAAACCGTTACACGGTGCACATTCGCAAGACATATGACCAAACACTTCCAGAAAGAAAAGGAGGAAGATCGAGATCAGACGCTGCCACCCGGAACTGTCATCACAACAACCTGTGCGTGAGCGAGCTGCGTGGCGTCTCCTCCCAACACACGTGCCATGTAACTCGCCTGTCACTCTGCAATCTGCACCAGCAAGGTCGTAAGCGCAGCTCATCCATTCCGAGGAAACAATTAAAGCGGCAGCAGCAGCAGTCACGAGGAGAGAGAGCAATAAATAGCAAGGGAAGGAAAAAAAAATTAGAGTTGACCACCTACTACAAGTATATACATCTATCTATCCCGTTTCGCCCAAATTCCATCCATATCTGTTCTATCCTATTTCTTGTTCTATCTTATTTTTGTGGAGGCGAAGCTGCTGGCCATCCGCAGTACCAGATCGCGCCCCACGGCTTCGGCTTCCCAGGTGATAGATTCTTATCTCCGTCCTTTTTTCTTGGCCCCGATCTGTGTTATTTGGTGGGAATTTGATGTGGGATTTGGGTTTGGTTTCGTAGCTTCGTATTGTTTGATTTGAGGTGTTGGGATTAACATGTGGATGTTGATTTGTGGATCTGAATGGATGATCAGAGCGATCGCAAGTACCATTGGACTGTGCTTAGAGGTCTAAGGTTCCTGCAAATTGCGATTAGTTGGTTCCCTTGGATATTAGTCGTGGAGAAATCTCAAGTTGGTTCATCTATAACTTAGTATTGCGTTGGGAATTAGGATTGCCTGCTCTTAGCAGGTGTGATGGATCGGTACAAAACTCTATTCGCCTTTCTGGATGGCCATGTTTATCTTGATGAGAAGTTTCCTATGAAATTGAGTTTTTTTTTTGGCCTATTTTGGGTGCCCTATAATGATTGTGCATCTACTACTGCTGCTAATTCTATTCTACTGCCTTCAACATCTTGTATTGGTTTTAGACTTTTAGTTAGTGGCATTCTACCTGACATGAACTAGAGCTAGAAGACAGTAGTTCAAGTGAAGACCAGAACATCCAAGAAATGCTAATTCTTGGAGCTGACTCTCATGCAGTTTGCATTCTAGCCTTCGAGTGCTTGTGTGTTGGCAACCCAAACATGTCTAAAAAGAAAAAGTCGATTAGGTGGATAACAACTAGTGACGAACTAGGGGCAGGGAAAAGAAGACAAACATGGGCCAAACATGTCTTGGCCCTGGACTTTTGATCAAAAGAGGGAGTGTAGTTCATGAAGGGCGTGTACCTTCTCGCATACTTGTTTCCATCCCCAGCTAACCACAGATACTGTGAGCATTTCATGCGTGATGCCTCCTCCGAACACACGAGCCAAATCGCCTCATGCAGACTATAAACCAAACAGGTATTGGTCTGCCACTCGCTTACTCTGCACCAAGATATAAATTGTACTGTCAGGGGGCATCCTTTCCTCCTCTAATATTGATTCCTCTCCCTCACCTCAAGTGAATGAAAATAGGAAATGAGTATAGTAGTAAATAACAAAAGAGGAGAAGTTCACCTGTAAATCTTTCACCCAAATCCAGCCTCATCTATTATATTCTATTTATCTCTTATATCTTTTGGTGACACCAGCCACCACTAGGTCGCTGGCTTGGCTTACCTGGCGAGCAATATTAGGTTCATATCCCTTTCTGCCCTGGTCAAGCTTGTGGAGGTGGGGTCGAATGGTTTGCAGATCTGGATTGGGGATGGTT
The DNA here is from genome assembly GCA_036346255.1 of Ampelocalamus luodianensis. Taxonomy (NCBI): domain Eukaryota; kingdom Viridiplantae; phylum Streptophyta; class Magnoliopsida; order Poales; family Poaceae; genus Ampelocalamus; species Ampelocalamus luodianensis. The sequence goes on along the minus strand of CM070632.1, from coordinate 24,204,364 downwards.
GCTATTAGTTGCCGATTAGAGGCAATGGATTTAGTGGCTAGATGGTTCACTCAGGTCTGATTTAGGAATCTCTCGATTTACAGCTTGTGCATCAGCTAATGATATTGGATTTCAACTAGTTTTAGGGCAGTTATAAGAACTTGGTTGGTGAAATGGATCAGTGCAAGTACCTAGGATTTGGGTTCTGAAGTCTACATGTTTATGTCCCAATGGGAAATGTGTATGTGATTATGTGATATTTTCCTCTTTTGGGGTCCCTCTAGTAGTTTGATATTTGTGCTACTATTTGGATTTTTATGTATTATTAGTAATGTATTATCTGACCCGATTTAACACTGACCTAGAACAAAGTAATTTGGGCGGGGACTTAGTACGGCACAGAATTAGGATCTCTTGCAACTGAATTGTACACCTATGTCTATGAATTACCTAAGTAATTCGCATGGGGACTTCGCATGCCCACTGAAATTAGAATTTCTTGCAACTAAATTCTATACCTGTGTCTATGACTTGGCAACCGAATAAGGAAATGAAAAGATGGTGAATTTGGTGGATAAGAAGTGTAGAGGGGCAAGGGACAAGAAAGAGGTGAGGATAGTGATAAGGGAAACGCGGATGGTGGCCCATTTTACCAACAGCAGAGCTCATGAGAAATATGTGCCTTCTAATGGTTACCTTCTTGTGTTTGTCACGTGCTGGAATTGCTGTTCATTTTGCAACTAATTTCATCTAGTAGGTACTAGGTACTCTTAGCATTTCATGATGACTTAATTCTCCTAGGGCATGGACACTTCTTATGCACTCAGTTCTGTTAAAAATTCTTCAATTGAGGTGCAAATGTTGGTAATGCTTGTGCAAATTTGTTGTCTATTAACTACTTTCTCATATCTAGATTCGGGGGTATGGGAATGGAGGCCGCTGGAGAAGAAGCTACGCTGGCACATGTTAAAGTAGTTGATGGAGAAGATAACCTTTTCCAAGAAAAGGAAAGTAAAGCTACTGCTAAGGAGCGTGAGGAGGCAGCTATTTTTGGTTTGGACGACAGTACCACTGCTCCAAATGGAGCCACAAATGCTGCAGATCTAGCACCTCCAAAGGACGTCATGGATGAGTGGCCTGAACCTAAGCAAACTCATGTGTTTTTTTTCATTAAGGTCCGCTCGTACGAGGATCCAAAGCTGAAGGCAAAACTTGATCAAGCTGACAAGGATTGCCAGAAGAAGATTCATGCTCGGTCCGAAATCTTTGAGGCTTTGAGGATAAAGAGGGTATGCTTTCTGATCTTTCATGGAAATAGCAGCTACCATTTCCCATGCTTCATCCTAACAAGAAATTTACATGCGTTTTATAAGTAAATCCAGTTTTAAGTTTGTTAATGGGTTATTGACTAAATATGTTTCTGGTAGCAGTTGACAGTTGACACAATTGCTAGGAAAAAGCAAATTTGCTTGAGAACCAAGGATTAATTTTTTACTTAAATTTTTGTGCAGACTGAACGATCCAATATTATCTCAGAGCTTAAGCCATTGACTGCAGAGAACAAACAATATAATGAAGTTGTGACTGAGAAGCTGAAGGAAATGGAACCTCTTCAAAAGGGTTTAGGCAAGTTTCGTAGTGAAAATAATGCTATGCGGGCCCAAAGCACAGGTTTGTGCTCTTCAATTGAAGAGCTTGAGCAGTTGGTAAGCTTAAGACTTGGCATGACTCATTGTTCTTCTTTTGCAGTATTTGAGTGTGTATGCGTTGTTTTCTCCACTATTTCTCTGTAGATCAAGAGCTTGAATGACCGAATTTGTCATGAAAGCATACCGTTAAATGAGGAAAAGCGGTTGGTCAGAGAAATAAGAGAACTCGAAGGAACCAGATCGAAGGTCATTGCGAATGCTGCTAGGCGGACTAAGATGCAAGATACAGTGGTTGAGAGAGACACATTGCAGGATCAAGTCAAAGTAAGTATATCCAAGTATGGCTTCATATTTCATATCCGCTTGTCTTACTGGAAAATGAAAGCTCAGTAATGGCCCACATTTTGATTTTAACTATTATCTCAGCAAATTGGGGTGGGTATTGATGAAGTAAAAAAGGAGAGACAAACTGTTAGAGACAAGATTAAGGTTCTCGAAGATGAACTCCATGCTGTTGATGCTGCAATTGCTGGACTACAAGATGATCTCACTGCAGCTACTGCTAGAAAGGACAAGGCATTTGATGTGTTAAATGACTTGAGAAAAGCACGCGATCTTAATGTAAGTCAATAATTACATATCTTCAATTTCTCTCTAATGCATAGACTGCTATCAAATTTTCCACTATATGGTATATTTTGGCCAGGAGGCGGGGGCACATTTGTGCTGTTTAAAATTATCTTGCTATTGAATGTGTCCATGGTTTGAAATTATGCATGTTATTTTTAAAGGTAGTAGTGTAATGTGTCAAGGGTAGTTGTGTAGTATCATCATGTATAGGTTAGGGGCAATTATGGTATTGTCATCTAGTCTAGGGTTTAGCTCACTCTATTTATGCCCTTTGGTCTCTTGCAATACAACATACAATTGAGCTCATATTTCTCTCTTCTCCACTAAAATTAACATTTATCATGTTATGTATGTCAATGAACTGTAATGGAAAATCAATATTTTAGCTGACAAACTTAACTATTAAATAACTTGATTCTAGCAATTAGTTTGTGTAATTTGACCCCTTCTTGAATGTTCTTAGGGCTTTAAATTGTAGTAGTTGATTTGCTTATTACTTGCTGAAAAACTTGAGTAATGTTTTAGATGGAAACTGCTTTTAACTTTATTTTTGTTATTATTTTTAGTATAACAACACGAGAATTTTGTTGATGGTATCTGCTGCACGCTTTTCTGATCCAGAATGCATCCTTCTATCAAAATCGCACACTCTTGAACACTGTTAGGGATCTTTCTGCAAGGAGTGAAGTAGAAGTGCTTCAACAGCTCTGCCAGAATGAGGTTTGCCTACAATATAGTTCTTTTGTTTCCTTTTGCTGCTTGACTTTGACTTAATGAGAAATGTTTGTTTCACTCTATCATAGGTTGAGAAGTTCATGACACAATGGGGCAGCAGTAAGCCCTTCAGAGAGGATTATGAGAAGAGGATACTGGCTTCCCTCAACAGCAGGCAGCTGAGCCGAGATGGACGGATGAGGAATCCTGATGAGAAGCCTATCATTCTTGAAACACAGCCACCTGCACCTCCTGCAGAACAGGAGCTTGCTCCATTGAAAAAGCCTGCCAAGCAGGCCAAGGAGGCTCCTGCTCCACAAGCAGACAGTATCCCAAAGGATGAGATTCGTGTCAAAGCTGCTAAGGCAAAAGCTCCCCTTGAGATTGATGATGTGCTGGATGTGTATGATAAACCCCCGAAGGAGAAGCCAAAACCTAAAGTAGTAGATGAAGCAAAGTTGAAAGAAATGAAGAGACAGGAAGAGATAGAAAAGAACAAGCTGGCACTGGAAAGGAAGAGGAAGCAGGCTGAGAAACAAGCAATGAAGGCGGCAGTGCGAGCACAAAAAGAGGCCGAGAAGAAGCTTAAGGTAGATACATCTCTCCATCCGGGGATCCTTTTTCTTTTTTCTGGAAGTACCTATCTGTTATCTTAGTTACATCTCTATTACAGTGCTATATAGTTATCCACGTAATTAATTGTTTCAGGAGAAGGAGAAGAAGGCCAAGAAAAAGTCTGCACCAGGTGCGGATGCCGAGTCCGAGGAGGCAGCTGGATCTGATGCCAAGTCTGATGAAGCAGCAGAAGCCGAAGTCAAGGAAGAAGTGTTGTCAGTTCCAGCACTGGTGAAGAAAGAACAGAAGAATGTCCGGTATAGAAGCACAGTGACAAAAACCAAGGCCCCGCTCCCAAAGGTCCTGAAGAGGAAGAAATCCCAGTCATACTGGTCGTGGGCTGCACCCGCCGCAGCGTTGGCTGCTATGCTCATGGTCCTGCTCGGAGTACTGGGTTATTACCAGTACTACCTTCCAGCTAGCACCAGCAACTGATGAAGAGGAATGCCACCGCTTGCTGTTCTCTACAAATGCTTGCTTGACCAATTTTGCAGGCGATGGAGGCAGAATGTGATCTGTTGTGGTTCCCAGAGAAAAAAATCCTCATGTTTCTTGTTCTTTTAGTCTACTCAATGGATGCTACAATTAATTTGGCTGGAGATTGGTTCTACTATACTCTGTGATCTCTTGTAGATGTATGGACAGGATGTTGTATGAAACAATCAAATAATGCGTTTCTTGATAGATATATGTATTTTAGAGTATAAGTGAATTAAGAGTTTGCTGTTGACACACATACTGGTTTACTACCGACTTGTTGCGCCAGTAATCTGAAATCCTTCCGAGCTGGGAGAAAGGAGCTGATGATGTTAAAGCGCAAACGCATCGCAATGATCTCAAACATCAAATAGCAAATATCACTCAGATATTATAGGTACACAAACCTGTGATCTTTTCCTCTAGTCAATTGTACAAAACAGTGGAGCAACCGAGCAACCACTGGCAAAATATACAGATGCCGAGCACTATGTCATATAGCCATATAGGGGCTATTCACAGATGAGTATATACTATATACTATGTTTCGATGGAATCACAGACAAGCTGACACGCACACAAATGCCTTGGTCAGCAAAAACCGCTTGCCTGAGGAAACAACATCAAATCAAGCTGCAAAACCCACAAACTCAAAGAACACCGCATCTTAGATCAGCGTGGAAGTGTGGACCAACTCCCAGAATCAAACTTCCTTTCTGCATACAAGAAATCAGCCACATTCTGAAGAGGTAATTCTTCACACGGAGGCATCATAATCACACGATTCAACACCTTTTATGAGCTCAAATATACATAGGCTTTTAGCTCTTAACACAAATCAAAGCTTCCTTGGCAGATTGTATGTTTTCTTGAGGAACTTTGTGGCCGCCTCTTCATTCCAGTAGCACAAAACTCGCAGGATAGTATTGGGGTTATTTGGGCTCCACTGGGCGGGTACAGGAGGCATTGGGAACCTAGATTTGGTTGGAGAGCCATAAGATTGAGAAATTGTTTGCTTGAACCGCTCAACGAGGATTACTGTGTCTGTCCGTAGGAGTGGCAGAATGTTCTTGAACTCCTCTGGCAGACCATCGCCATTAGCTAAATACAATCCTGTCCATGCGTTACAACGGATCTCAAATAAATAAATAAATAAATATATATATTCTAAACTTGAAAAATCAATATGCATAGAGTAATTATCCTCACATCTTAAAGTTACATACAAAATTCACATCCGATCAACAAGCTACAAAAAATCTTATCATAAACCAAATGTGTATATGATCTAATTATCCACAGAAGATTCTTATCATAACATATGCATATATACACAAATCTATACAAAAAAGATCTCACTAACTCATGAGGTACGGAGGTAGATGGTGTGAGGATCTCCGGGTTATTTTCATAAGACCGAGACCTTCCCGGTCTTATGAAAATAATTCTAGATCTCACGTAAATAAATTTTAAATTAACTTCATCTAAGTGAGAAGGTCCGACCGAAACTAGAGCTCCGATGATCATATGAACTGCTCCTTTGTAAGCACTACATGATGACCGGTTCTCCAAACAGTATAGGTCCACACTTAATGAGTTAAAAGAGAATTAAAAAACAACGGGTATGTGATCGTGTTGGCTCCCAATATCAGCGATCAACACACTCATACCTCCATTCAACGTTAATCATATCCATACAACCTTCGTACATTGATAATCCAAAAGGCATACAATATAGTAGTTAAGTCTACAACTATTACAAAGCGGCCGACCGGTCAAATTCAAATAAGAACATTAAGTAGCAGCGGAAGCAATATAAATAAATCAATAGGTCCAGAATGGTGTACCCCATAACCCATAGCAACCGACTAGGGGTTAAAGGACAACACTACTCGTCAGCATCGCCTAAATCGGCGCTAACGAGCTTATCGGGCGCAAAGTCTTTCTCACCTGAATTTGCAGAGCCGGGTTGAGTACAATTGTACTTACAAGTCTTACACAAATTAAAAATATTTATGCATAGAGATTATCAAAAGAATGGCATTAGTGGCTTCGTTTTGCAGAAAACGCAATAATTTTCAACCTACACATACTAGTTTTCAATTGCTATTTTGTAAACAATTATTGAGCAAAAAAAGTACACAAGACATAGATAAATGTATAGATCAATCAATATCAAAGTGGCAGACCACTTTAATAAACTAACATGCATGAACATCCCATTCATACCGATACCGAGTTGTAACCATATCAACTTTTAATTAGAGTCTAACGATGATGTCATTCAAAACCAAGTGATGTCCATAACCATGGACATGGCTATTCGAATATATTTTAACTCTATATGGGTGTACTACTTTACCCACACGACGCAATCAGCTCGTAAGCCTCCGGGTAATAGCGCACTTCCTAAGGTATGCCGGTCGGGTAGATCAAAATTTGGTTCTTTTTAGCAACCCTTACGAGATGAACCCCATACTTTGTACAAGCTACGGATAGCGCTTGCTAAGCGGGCTCGCAAGTTGTGTTGGATATACCGATGCAATGTAAATAAAGAAAAACAGTGCTCCCATGCACATTATAGAAAATTGCAATGGGTCCTACGAATGGATGATCGAACACCAATGTCCTCACACCACCTAGGACTTAACCCAATAAAACCCTCCCCTTACTTAACCAAACAGCTCCCAACCCGCGTGTGGAAGTACGAATGGTACTTGGAATCAACAGCCCAAAGTTCGGTCCTTAATGGTCCAGACAAGACAACCACATACCCGAGTCTCATGCATAACAGCACCCACACTATCAATCACTTGTCCAGACCAAAAACCTTTTGAAATAACAAAGTTTTGACTCAAGAACCAGATACGAAGATCTGGACAAAAATGTAGATAAGAAATGTTGTGTTTCCCACAATTGACGAGCTAACCCCGTCAACTGATCTAATGCGTCAACTAGACTTGCAATGGCTAAGCACTCAACCCACAATATATATATATATATATATATATATATATATATATATATATATATATATATATAGGGCCTGCTTTGTACTCTGAAGTATGTACTCCCACTTCCAATATACTACTTAAACGCATATATTATACTTTTTTTATCACTTTCAGTATACTTAAATACCAATTATAAGATACTCCAATGCGATTTGATTGAAAAAATTTCATTAGAGTCCTTTGTTTTTTACTATATACCCTTTTTCATATATAAAAGAAATATATACATAAAATTTGCTATAAAAAATGGACTTTAATGAAATTTTTCATGGAACTCACTTTGGGGTATCTTATAATTTTTATTGAAGTATGCTGAAATTGATAAAGAGGTATCATCATACAATTAAAGTGGTATATGAGAGGTAGAGTACCATACCATTTTCCTATATATATATATATATATATATATATATATATATATATATATATATATATATATATATATAATAGAATTATCAAGGATAACCAGCAAGAGTAGGACATAGCTAACTAACTCACAATATATTGATATACAAAAATAGCATGCAAGCAATATCATTGCATTTCAAACACTAACTTATTAAAAGTTGGGATCAACATGATGCAAAAGAAAGTTCAAATGATGCTTGTCTTACTAAAATTCAAGTTGTTCACTCTTGGTAGCGTAATCGTCGACTTGCGGCAATTCAGACTCTATAGAGATAATGACATCGAATAAACACTAAGAAATAGCCAAAAACTCAAAATGCTAAAAAAATGCATAAAATTTATACATCAGTAAGATCATGAATTTATATGAATTTAGGTGCAAAACTTATCCCATTTGGAGTTTATATGAGAGAGTTATAGCAGTTTGAAAATCAGATTTCCGGAAGATGCTGAAAATCTGTTACTATTCATCTGATTTTAATTATTTAGTGAAAATTTGTAGGATAGTGGTGGACATAAGGATTACATGGTTATAAAGATAATAAAAAGTTATGTTCAATAAAACTTAAATCATCTTATTTGAAGTTCAGATGAATTTTCGATGAATTTTTGAAGTTAAATCAATTTCTAGTGTAAAAATAATGTCTTACCGAATTGGATTCCAAACCTGAAATTTTCTAAGGCAGTAACATGTTAAAAAATTATACCATGGTTAATTACATTAAAAATGCAAACTAACAAAATTAGTTTCACTCTATTTGGAGTTAAAATGAATTAGTTATGGATTTTCCAAGTTAAAAGCATTTTCTAGTGTAACAATAATTTGATTTTTGGATCAATTTCCATAAACTTTGTTTTCTGGGGTAGAAACATATTTCGAATCTACCCCAAATTAAAATACATTAAGAATGAAAATTATCAAAAAAAAATTCACTGGATTTGGAGTCAATTTGAATTAGTTATGAATTTTTGAAGTTATCTGATTTTACTGTGTAACAATAATGGTTTTCCAGATTTTCTAATGTTTTTAATACTTTTTCTACCGATACCTATTCTAGCTTCAGTCATTGATAGTGGGGTCCAATGAATAGTGTCATTTTTCATTTAACTCTGAGTTAAAACTGAACTGACAGGTGGGGCCCGTAGGTCATAGACTTAGTCGTATAAACTCGGTCCACCGGTGCACAAACACAATGCACGGGGCACTCAAGGGACTTGGGCCCACATGTCATACTCTATAAGAAATCGGTTTAATTCAAAAACCTCGTTTTCTACTCAAGGGGTCCACCCGTCATACACTCAAGACCAATAAATGATAATCATTAGCGCATCTAACCGTCATTAACTCCTAATCCGACACAGATTTTGCCCTAATGACGATGCTACAGTTCCAGTCAGAATGTGCCATACGCTCGCTTGTGCAACCGCAAGATTGCTCGCCGGTGCTATGCGCCATGACGACGTGATCTGAGGGTAGGAATGGATTCCTTATAACCTTGTGGACCTCATGGTGGTGGTGGCGGCGGTTGGGACGGCCTATACCAGCGGCTAGTCGACGGCGAGTGGCGGTGACTTACGGCCCTAAGTGCATGTCGCAACCCGGTTCGTTTTTGAGCTAAAGAATGCATGGACAAGCTATAATATGGCTTAGTGAAACTTACCAAAAGGAAGGAATGGCCGGGAAGCTCGGTAGCGACTCAACGTCAACAATGGCCTCGATGGTGCACTGGTTCACGAGAGGAAACCACCCTATGCCATGGGACCAACAAATAAGGGTTGGGATAGGTCCAGGGGGCAGCGAATATGGTGAAGACGTGAGAAATCGAGAAATGGATCACCAAATCAACAATGGATTGTGAATAGTCTTTTCGACCGACAAAAGGGGCAAGGTCCAAATTCTCAAGCTCCTGTGAATAATCCAACAAATGAGTTGAGGGGAAACGATTCTTATACTTAAAGGCACATGGTGACGCGCAAAAACAAGGACAACACCTACCAGAGATGAAGTTGTCATGATGGTGTCACTCGGGTGCCTTCAGTGCGCACTCTAGAAGCTCTAATGGCACTACCTTGCCCCGGAAGCTACAAGCGAAAGCAAGGGTTGGCATAAGCAAAAATAGAGATGGCATGCACGGACAAGGTTAGGGGTGCGGTGGTGAGGAATTTACCACAGAGACGAGGAAATACGAGCCTCCTTCTCCTCGGCCAACAGGAGAAGTGAGGAATGGTGGGGGCTTGGAGGTGACTTAAGCTCGAGCAAGGACGAGAATGAAGACGGCGTGAGATGGCGATGCACAGGAGTGCCTAGAATGGGCGGCGAACTGACGGCATCGATAGAGCGACGCAGCATGCGGCGGGCACGTGGCACATGCGCTCTGCGCGAGCCCGCCTGAGGAGGAAGACATCCCTGACCAGTGGGGCCCGCTGGTCAGTGGCTCAAAAGCACACGAGTCATAGCCTGGTGCAGTGCGGTGCAGTTAGTTGGTCTGGTATGATCGAGTCAACTAGGTCGGGCTCGAGTCAAACTTAGTCTAAACCATTGATTGAGATTTAAATATAACTTCTCTACTTTGACCGGGTGCAAAAAATAGCAAATAAATTCCTAAAAATTTGAAACTTTTCAGAGAGACTCTTGAGATGGGCTAGTACCCAAATAAATGCTAAAACCTCATTGTTCATGATTTATTATCTTATTTTTATATCAATGACCGCAGGGACTTTTGGATCTTGGTTTGAATTTTTACAAGATTGAATGAAGTCCTAAAATTTCTAAAAAAAATTATATTTATTCATGATAAATATTATAAGAGTTAAATAAATTATTTCTCATAGAACTTTACATGTAATAATGTCTGTTTTTATTTGGAGGAGTTGATTTAGGTTAAAGTTTAATCTTTGAAAGAGATTTTTCAAGTGCAATAATTAATGCAAATGTTTCAAAAACCAAATGAATGCTAATGAGATGCTTATAAACTCCATTAATCAAAATGGGGATGTAACAGATGGCAGACTCACCATCACCACCAAGTCTTTCTTTTATAATCTGTATTACTTAAAAATTAGAGTTGGTAGTCGTATGTCCTCCTTCATACGACGTGAGCCATTTGATACATCATCCTTTGTGCGACGTGAGCCATTGGATCTTTGCTCTCTGCACTCCCACGCATGGAAAAAACCGTCCCACCTACGCACAAAAAAAACCATCCCACCCAGTACACCCTCGTCCGCGTTGTCCCACGTCCCCATCATCCTCGTCCTCATCGCTCTCGCCCCTCTGTCCCACCCCTCACATCCGCGCCTCACCCCATCCCGCCGACGCGTCGCCCTCGCTCGCCGACGTGCCCCTACCTCCTCTCACTGTCTCCTCATCCATCCCTCAAATCCTTCACGCTCGCGCCTGCGCAGCCCACCACGCCTCTCTCGCCCACCGCGCAGGCCACAACTTCCCTTGCGTCCGATCCGCACTCCCCTCTCCCTCTCTGTCGCATCACCGCTCCCTCTCTCTCTCCCCTTGTGTGAGACCCCAGGGTATTTAGCTTGTAATGCTTAGTCTTCCATTGACTCTAGCATCACAAAACATGTATACTTCCCAGAATTGCAGTATACACACCCTTTTACAAAACAATGCATCAATTCCATACAAGTTCCATACAACCGAACTAAAGCTTTACAAGCAAAAGACGTACATAATAGTCATTACAAAAGAGAGGCCAACCGGCCAAGAACAAGCTAAAAGAGATAATCAACAACGGAAGCAAAATGCCATAAGATGGCTATAAACAAGAGACAACCGGTTTTCCATACACCCACAAGGCAATCCGACCGGGCCGCCAAGCTAGTCGCAACCACCGCAGCAAAACTCACAAAAGTCGATCCCTTGGGGATCAACCTCCTCTTCAACAATTAAGCAAAGCAAATGAGTACAAAGATGTACTCGCAAGACTTACGAGTAACAAACCTAGTTATTACTACATGTAGGCTTTAATCAAAGGAGAAGGCTAAAGGTTTATTTTCCACATAAAGCAGGTTTTATTTGCAATAAGCAATAGATTGAAGGTAGTTTTAACAATCTGAATTTTATTTGTTCAAATAACAGCGAGACAATAAGTAACGAAAGTAAGACCACTTGGAGGTGACTAACCCAATAGCCACCACAACAATAGTACAAATTACCCATTCGTACCACCCACATCAAGTTTTAATTAAAAGGTTGTAGTCTAGTTCTTGCACGACCTTACCAAGCATGTCCATAACCTAGGACGAGGCTATTCGAATAGTTCAAAACCCTGCAGGCGTGTACCAATGTACCCACACTTCAGACCGCCTTTTTGCCAAGCTATTAAGCACACTTCCTTTGGTATACCGGCACGGCTAAGTCCTACGAGACATTTTCAATGGACTGCATTAATTAAGAGTCGCACGTATGGGGGTTGATCCTTAGTGATCCGTCGGCGACGAAGATCACAAGGACCCATACATTGAATTGGAGACACCGGCCCAGCCGAAGCAACTACGGGTGCTCCTGGGTATGGAGAACCTAACCGGAACCCCATCCCTCTCATCCCAAAACGAACATTTTTCTCTAACAACCACCACCAGCGACTCATTAATTAACACCTTCCAAAGTACTTAGTCAAGAGAGGTCTCATATCCCTCTAGTGTGGTCAGCACGGAAATATCGCTGGCTTAGTGACACAAGTAACTCGGTCCTTGGTGACCCGGGCACCATTCCATCACACCATAAGATCACACCATCATACCATTTACCCAAGTCTAAAATATTTTATTTTCAGGTTTAGATTTCACAAATAAAAAAAGCACAAAGGTAGTGATCATAAGTAATAACAAGTTTTTGTGTGATCAAGGTCATCGACTAAGTCGATAACCGCCCAATTCTACCAATAACTAAGCATTGCTAAGCATCATATCGTAAAGACAATAAAAGAGCATAAATCATTCACCGGGCTCTAATTCACCAGTGAGGATATTAACTTAGGTTTGTGGCAGGGGTGAACAATTTCAGGGAAACAATGCAATAGGCTTAGCTACCTCTCTAATCGACAAAATTAACTTTGACACAAAGAAGCATGCATACTTATTCTTTGCAAACAAGATATTAGAATTTAAAAGTAATGGGAGCAATATGATCAAATGATGCTACATCTGCTTGCCTTATTGGAGATCACTTTCTTGCTGCAGAGGATCGCTCTCACAATCAACAATTTCTTCGGAACCTATCGCAAGAATGAGAAAATCCAATAAAAACTACGAACATCGAAAAAGACTCAAAATCCAAAGTGCTCCAAAATGCATGAAACTTACACAGCAGGAAGATCATGATTTTAAATGAATTTAGCAATAAGAATCAACCAGTTTGGACAAAGCATGCAAAAGTTATGGGCTAAACAATTTTTTTCAGCTGGTAAATTCAAATTAAATTGTTTTTTGTTACTGTTCATGGCATATTTTTCTAGAAAGTTTCTATAAATGAAATTTTTATGGCAGGTAGATAATGACATTCCAAGAACAACAAAACTCAGTTTACTACATTTGAAGTTAAAATGAATTTATTATGATTTTTCTAAGTAATGAAACTAGTGCATAACTACTTTCAGAGGCATAAACCATATTAAAACCTATTCTACACTAAAGCATATTAATAAAGGAATCTAACAAATTTTAGTTTGCTAAATTTGAAGTTACAGGGAATTACTTATGTCTTTTTCAAGTTAACTAAAATTTTAGAGCACTAATTAAAGTTAAACCCAATTTTAATCTATTAACAAATTTTTCTGGAGCTGAACTAAGCCTACAACCATTTTTAGATTAAATCTTAGTTAAAATCAGAATTAACAAAATTTGAATCAACCGAAAAGGATTTAAAATGAATTAGTTATAAAATTTTGAAGTTTATTACAATTTTCAGTTGGCAAATAAAGCTTACCGGGCTTTTATTAAAATCTAACACAAGAGGAAAAGCGCGGGCCGTTGATCTTGAATCGAATGGTCCAAACGCGAGGGCCGATTGGAAACGCGCACAGCCCAACTGAGCCAACCGCTGGATTAGAATCTAACGGCCCACAGCGAGCGAGTGAGACTTTCGGACCTCCCGAAAGTTTCAACCAACCTGGGGCGTGGATCTGAAAAGGGATGGCTTAGATCAAGGTCACCTTCGGAGGTCCGAACGTTCCCAAGATCTGAGCCGTAGATCTGGAAACGAACGGCCCACAACGCTTTGGGGAGTTCGGTGGTCCGAACGTTCCTGAAGATCTGGGCCGTTGATTTCCAAATCGACGGTCCATGATCAACTGAGCGTTGCGCACTTAACACACGTGGGTTTTAAGTGCACCATGAGGATTTATGCGTGTGGGCCCACTTGTAAGCGACAGCCACGCACACCTAAGGACTGCCATTAATTTTGAATCAATTATTATCAATGATTAACAATGATTAGCCATTAAATGAGAGGATCTTTGTCCTAATGACAACGCTTCAACGCGTTCTCGTCCGACAAAAGAACAGAGCGCAAAGAACGGCTTGCCGCCGGCGACTCCGATCACGGCGGTGCAAACCAAAGGCATGAATTGGTTCGTAATAGCCTTGCGCATCTAAAGGAGGTACCCTCAATGGCGACGACGGCCTAGAATGCCGGCAGACCGGAGAAAGGTGGCGGTGATAAACACGGCCGAAAGACAAAAAGCGAAAAGGAGCTCCGCAGCGGTTCAGAGAAGCAATGCCAAGCTTCTAGGGACTACTAGGGGGTACCTTAACACTGTAGGGGCTAGGAGATGGCCGGAGTTGCTCCAGCGATGAAGCACAGCACCGGCAACGAAGAATATGATGCGGAGAAGGTGGTCTGAGCAAAAATAACAGAACCAGGTGGTAGAGTTAGCTTAATAATAGCCCAGAGAAGGTCCATGAGCAATTAATTGAGAAGTGAAGCCCTTACCAGAGTTCATAAAGAAAAGGGGTGACTTCGACCGAATTTGAACAAACCCCAAATTTGATAATTTCTGTAAATGCCAAACAAAATTAAGTTAGGGGTTTTGCTAAGGATGATGAGAGGAACAAAGTGAAGCAAAAGATTGCCAAAAGAACCCTTGGAACACTGTCGTCACTTAAGAGCTCCACGGTCCAACAATGGCGATTGTGAATTCTCTGGTGTTTTGGAGCTAACAACAGAGAAGGAGTAAGCTAGAGCTGGAAAAAGGTCCAAGGAAAAGCTTGAGGGCTTTATATAGCTGGAGGACAACGGGGTGGAGCAAAGCAAGGGTCAAAGATGAGCTCGGTTCATGCCCCTGCCCTGGACACTGTGAGTGATGGGAGCAGGTAAGAACACAACTTTTGGGGGAAGAGCTCTTATGCGCATTTAATACTTGCAGCAACTAGCCGTTTAAAGGTCCTTAAGGAATTGACCAGGCACTGCCTCTCCATGTTTGTGCGCTGGAAATGGCGTGGGCGAGAGGTAGGAGAAGAACAGGTGCGGCGCGGGCCCACCTGTCAACGGCATAATTCAAAGTGGCTCGGGTCTAAACTTTCAAATAGGTTGAGCCGAACCAATTGACTTGAGTCCAAGCCTTTTCGCCGCTAGATTAGAAATGGACGGTTGAGATTGATTAGCCAATTTGGGAGTCCGAACATTCCAAAGCGATCTGGAGCATCCGATTAAGATCCAAGGGTTAAAACACGTGCACTGCTTTGAACGAGCCCGGTACGTTTAGTTGATCGGGTTCAACCAACAACTCAAATTGGCTCGGGTCGTTTTGATTCAAAGCGACCAAGCGCGAAGGGGTACGCACCCGCAGCGGTTAGATCCAAATCCAACGGCTGAGAAGCGCTGGCGCATTCGGGTGGTCTGAGCATTCACGACAATGTGGACCGCCCGATGGGGATCCAACGGCTCCCAAGCGGTGGCGGGGTCGGAGGTCCAAAGGTTCACACAAGTGTGGGCGGTCCAATGCAAATCGGATGGTTCAAAACCCACACGCATTTTGAACAGGCTGAGACAGGGTGCGATGTGGTTGGGTTCAACCAGGAAAGCGGGTTTGGGCTCGGTTAGACTTAAACCCAACAGTGCTTTGACCAAGGGTTTAAATTGAAGTTGATAACTTGGAAAAATATTTAGAGATAGCAATTTAACTCCAAAAATCCTGAAATTTTTACAGGAGCTTGCTAACTCTGAGATTGACCTTGTGTACAATTTTCAGAGGTTTTTATGCAGAGCATTTTTCTCCAAAAAATTCTCAAGGTTCTGAGTTAAGGTTTGACCAAGGGTCAACAGTTTTGACTACCCTCTTAAAATCTTCAAACAATTTCTAAAAATTATGAAATTTTTCAGAGGAGTCTCACAACATCCCAAGAACCAAGGAAAATTATTTCTAGAGGATGATCACAAGATTAGACAGGGATTGGAAAAGGAGGGCCATGACTTTGGTCAATTTGGAGATTTGGGTTTTTGATTTCTCACAATTCCCTTACAAGAGTTACAGAAAATTTCAAAAACCACAAGATGCAAGA
Organism: Ampelocalamus luodianensis; assembly: GCA_036346255.1. Lineage (NCBI taxonomy): Eukaryota > Viridiplantae > Streptophyta > Magnoliopsida > Poales > Poaceae > Ampelocalamus > Ampelocalamus luodianensis. The sequence goes on along the minus strand of CM070632.1, from coordinate 24,188,361 downwards.
AAAGTTTTAATTTCTATATATTTTCTTACATTTGAAACACAAGCCAAAAGTTAAGATGTTACACCTTGGCACCCCCTTGTTTTTCCTCCTCCACCGCTCCTCTCCACTAGCACAACCTCAACCGCCCCGCCTTATCTAGGCTTCGATTCGCCACCCACCTTGTCATCAGGGATTTCAATGTCCTTGTTCTTGCTGCCAACAATTACTCCACGCCACCACCACCACCACTGCCATAGCCACCCACCACACCTTCTAAGCTTGCCTCCTCGTGCCCGGATTCCCGCAAAAGAAAAGGATTTCCCTTTCTTTTTTTCCCAGTCGGGTGCAGCATTAAGGAATTAGGAGCGGATGAAGGCTGGCAGGATGAACCTGCGGCGAGCGTGCGGGGAGGGCGCCACCGTCATGCTCGAGGAGGGCGAGAGCATCATGCAGATCCGCTTGAGGAGGGCGAGAGCCTCATGTAGATCCTCATGCTGCGCGGCTCCAACGTCATCGAGGTGATGGACGGTAAGGGTGTGAAGTCTCTGGCCTTGTTCCCGACCAAATTCCAGAAGAGCTTTTGGATATAAAAAAGGGAATTGCTATATAACTTTCGACATTTTTTTGAAGCCAAAATTGTCACTTTTCTGTTCGTTAGATGTGCTATAAGATTCGTGTTGTTGATATGTTGTAAGAAAAAATCATAATAGTTGAATTTTTATTCGTTCGATATGTTTTGAGATTTGCATTTTTTCCCATATGATGAATTGGGTCCGAATTTATTATGATTTTTTATTCGGAACATAACGAGTTCATCACATTACTGTATTTTATTGGTATATATTTTTATTTTTCATCTTTATTTTTACTCAACCTCTCAAAGTACATGTAAAGAATATAACGGGTTCACCACATTGCCGTATTTTGTTGGTATATAATTTTTTTATCTTTGTTTTTGCTTAGTCTCTCAAAATACATGTGAGATTTTGAGTCATGTGATGGAAATATGAGTTATTAAGACTTTCAAGAATAATTACAGTGATCGAGAACCAAAATTACATAAATAATTTACTGTAATTTATGTATAATGGAGTTGTAAATGAACTTTCAAACTGTGACAGTTTTTTTACAGAGAAAACTATCGAATTCTGTGTAGACAGACCCTATAAAAAGGGGGAATTTTGTGGTTGTCGATGCTAGTGGAAGGGATCAGGCTCTGGAATCAGGCAGAAAGATAACATGCGTTGTGTCGCAAGTCCTCTTTCATGACCAAATTCGCATAGTGCACTTATGCGCCTGGCTGGGCCATTACTGTTGTTTCGTGTTGGGCTGGTGCTTGCTATTGGTGATTGGAGGAAAGATGTGATTGCCTGCTGCTAGTTAGCTCGAGTCTTTAGCTATCTTTTGAGTCATTTTTCTTCCGTTGCGTCTATCCAAGTCCGTACCACTCTATCTTTAAGTTCGTCTAAGCCATATGAGTCCACAAATTTATTGCCAATCATAGAAGCATAGGAATTCCCTTTTACATGGTAGCAGCCGCCACTCCCGCTCTTCTTTCTGAGCCGCGTGCAGATCATAGAAGTTGCTATGATGCCGTCGCTTCTCTCTTAGCCACCGCGCTTTTTCTGTGCTGCCGCCATCTTGGGCTTCAATTTGCACCGCCATGCTTCTATCTATTTCTCATCGGCTTTATTTAACAGTTTTTTTTTTATTTTTGTCGGTTTCATCATCTTCTTAGTCGTGTTGCCGCGGTTGACTTTGCTCCCGCTTGCCTCTACTTTCTCAGCTCCTGCACCTTGTGGTTTATGGGCTGTCATACGATTTCGGATGGGAGGAGATCTTTTGATACTCGACATATTTTTCAAGAGCTGCATGCTACGACGACATTCTCAAGACTTGAACTTTGAATTTTTTCATATTTTAGTGTCAACCCTTTCTAAATACAATGCTATTGCATATATCTTGCATTTGAGAGGGGCGTTAGAATAGGAACTCTTTTGTATTTCTTTATCTGCCTTTTGTATTTCCTTATCTGTATATGACATACACCCATTTTACTCCCTATATATATTGCCCATTGGGGCTCTTTAATATATACACAATATTCATAACAAATATGAACCTCCAGCAACTCTCTCTGTAATGCAAAACACTCGTCAAAAGCTTACAGCGTTAGGGGTGAATGAAATTGATCATGAGGGTAATTCCCTTGGAGAAATTCAGCCACAGCTATATCTTGATATTTAGCCAAAGAAAATAGTCTAGGATATTTGTAGCACAAAATGTTCCCATTCCAAAGATCTTTACAAAAGAGCAAACTATCTGTAACGTCCCAATTTTCTGGGTTTAAAAATCTTTTAAATAGTGTTAGTAGGGAAAAATTCACCATTTGAATTTTATTTGAAGTTAATTCAAAAGCTTAATATTGGACCTTACAATCAAAAATATTTAATGTGAATAATCCCAACATGAACAATAGCCAAAACTATTTTATTTGGGTTCTATGTGATCAGATATATTTTCTAGAATTTTTCTGAGTTCATTTGCTATTTTCATTTGCTTATTTGAATTTCTGGTATTTTCTGAAATAGAAAAGCTATTATAAATCTCAGATAATTCCTTGGGCCTAAACCCATTCCTATTCCTAAACCCCGGCCCATTTTCCCCGCCGCCAGCCCAGCTCCGCGCGCGCGCCACCTCCCACTGACATGCGGGCCCCGCATGTCAGCCTCGCCGCCTCTTCTCTTTCCTTCCGCACGCCCCGCTCGTTCTCCACCGTTCGATCGAGGATGGGCGATTGGATGCGCACGATTGATTCGGGCTATCCGGTTGTTCCATCGATTTTGGATCGTGCGATCTAGGATGAACGGTCAGATCTGGAGTTTGTTTCGCAGCCGCGCCGTTTCGCACGCGCCCGAGTCCGAGCCCTAGCCGCTGACGTGTGGGTCCCAGCTTGCCACGTCGTCTTCGTTCCCTAATCCGTTAGGGATACGATCTCCGCCGCCGCCTGCCGTATTGGGTGTTCATGCCCTGGACTCTCCCAGGCCCCCGGGTATAAAAGGGGAGGTAGCCCTCGGTCTCCGCATCCCAACCCTAGCCGCCGCCTCATGGCTGAACCCTAGCCGCGCGGAGCTCGAAGATCCATCTGCGCCGCCTCCAACTCCGACGAGCTCGTGACGCGCGCTCGCCGCTCTGGCGTCGTGGTCTACACCGTCGGCATCGCACGGAGCAGGACTACCTCGTGGTCGCCTTCGTGTCGCCGGAGCGTCGCCGTAGCCCCGATTCCGTCGAGCCCGTGAGCTCTCTGTCGCTCATCGCTCGCCGCCGGCCACCCTCGTCGCCCCCGTGCACCAGTGAGCACTCCATCTGGATCACCGGAGTCCCCTCTTCACGCCTGTACCATCCACCGCCGGCGAAGCCCCGCCGTTCGCCGGAACCCTCGGTTCCCGAGCGCCGCCGCTCCTGTTGTCGTCCACGTCACCGCCATGTCGCGATCGCGCCTCGTGTCGCGTGCGTGGCGCCCGATCATCGTCCACGCACGTGCGCGCGTCGTGGCGATCCACCGAGTCAGATTCAGCAGCTCGGTAGACTTAGTCTACCGTGAGCCATCTCACTGACATGTGGGTCCCACATGTCAGGTTTTTCTTTTTATTTCTTTTATTCCCGAAATTCCTTCGCTGATGTCAGCATTGCGCAATAATCCGATTTTTCTTTAGAGAAATAATTCAAAAATTCCAGAAAATCCAATTTAGGGTTTTTCTTTTAGATTTCCAATCTTCCAAAGCCCATAACTTTTGCATCCTAACTCCGATTGAGCCCATTCAAATTCCTAAATTTGTCTAAATTCAAGCTCTATTTATCTGAGATTTTTATTTAATTTTTGGAGTTAGTTTTGCCTCTGTTATTTATTTGTTTTGTTTGTTTGTCTCGTTTGCGAGTAGACGTCGATTCGTCGGGGAATTTTGTTGAAGAAGGAGCACCCCAAGATCAAGACCAGTACATAGACCTTTTCCAAGGCAAGTCATACCTTTGATCATCTTGAACCCAGTTTTAAAATTACTTTGTGTTAAATTATTGCATTCTACTTTAATTATTTATTTAAATGCTTTGGGCATAGTTATTATCCAAATTGTTATCACACCTTGGCCTTGTATGTCATAATTCCTTGTCACCCTAGATTGGTTATGAGTTGGTAATATTATAGCACCAACGTGGGTTGGTTAGATGCGAGTACAATTGCTTAGCCATGCTACGAGTCTCACATCTCATGTAAGTTGCAAATATTAATTATGACTAAGTGACTATGGAACTTTGTATAAAACTGTGTGCTATGTGTTGTTACTTCGTGATGGCATGTGTTGCACTAAACCAACTGGGTGGTAAAGGATTTAGACTGAGGCAAGTGGTGGAGACTGTGTGACATGGTGGTCTATGTGAGGGGAATGATGGTCTTTGTGACTTAGTTAGAAAATGGAAGTCTTGCCTTGGTCAATTAAGGACTTAACTTTGTGCGCCATTGAACTGAGCCTTCTCAGCACGACCACATGCCCGGTATGGGGCGGGCCTAACTTAGTAAGTTATGGATTCTCGGCATTGATGTTCAGGTGGATAGGTTAGGCTATGTGACAGGGTGGAGGTGTGACTACTTAGTGGTTGCATCGCGGGACGATTCGTCTTCCCTGTCCAGCGGTGTGTGTTATACCAATTCTATGTGAGCTGGTATAGCGGTTTGTAAGCACACTGGGAGTGTCAATGTTTGAGATGAAGTTTCAAACTGTTTTGTTACTATTGGTGCTTTCTACACTAGTTGTATCTTGTGGGTAAAGTGTACAACCTCTGCGAGTGTTAAACAATCTATTCGAATAGCGCGTCATGATCATGGACATGCTCGGGGATTTCACACGAGGGTAGTTTTCATAAAATGTGGGAATGGGAGCTGTGTGACCTTAATCATATGGCTATGTGAAATAATCATTTTAGCTGTGTGTCTTTGTGGAAACAATCATAAATTAATATTGTCTATTTGTTTTGAATTATGTTTTCAATCTATTATTGTATTCAATTGCAAATGTTGCTTTTATGCAAAAGAACCCCAGAAGCCTTTTCTTTGGAATAAGCCTGCATCTATACATTGCATTCTGTGGTATGATTTGCGAGTACGGTTGTGTACTCACGCTTGTTGTAAAACTTGCGCCCAAACCTACAGAAGAGGAGGAGTCTACACCTGCTTTCGAGGAGGAGTTCGTTGAAGGCTGATCGTTCGTTAAGGTCTGGATCCCAGTTGGTTGCCTGTGGTGAATTGGTGGGATCTACGCTGGAGTTTTCCGTTCATTCTTTGTTTATTTCTGTCGACCTGCGTGGCTTAATAAGTGTAAACTCGACCATAAGGTCAAAACCCTTATTTGTTATTCAAACTAATCGTTTACTTTATTTATCGCTTGTGTGGATCGATATTTACCTATGTTAACCACTGTGTGCACTAGCGTGATCTGGACTAGTGCAAGTATACGAGGGTTCCGAATAATGATGCAGGTCCCGGCAGAGGTGGTATCGAGCCATCTTGGTATGGTCTTGACCTTTGTTAGATTGGCCGTCTTTAGAGTGTCCAAACTATTTTCTAAAAGAAAAATTAACTTGCAAAGTTAATTGATTGCTTAACTCTTCTCATGTCTCTCTCGCCTCAACTTTTGCTATAATCCTTTCTCTCCCCGCTGTTTTAAAGTTGCTCTTACCTGTTAAATCTGTCTTGACAGATGCCTCGCCTTGAGCTATGGTGGCGCCTTTGGAGGTTCTGCCGCCGAGCTTTGGAAGTCATTGCGGGTTCTTGGAAGTTTTGATCGTCCACTGTACGTCGGCAACAGCTGGACAGTGAATGGACAAAACCATGGAGTGATCTGTCGCCTGACGATCTATGCCAGGAGGAACGAAAAGGCGAGCCAACCTTCGCACGTCTCTGTGAGGAAGATCACTTGGCTGGAAGGTATCCAGGAGTCGTCGCGCTTGGCCATGCCGTATCGCAACATCTACGCACGGAGCTTGGGACACCGTCTTCGTTACCACCTCGTAGCTGCGGTGTGGACTTGCCAGCACGCTACCCGTCCACAGAAGGAGAGAGCAACGCTACAGTCGTGCACCTCGCACAGTTTGTGGCCGCCCAGGAGGAAGCCTTGGAGAGAACCATCACGGAGTTGGATCATGTCTATGAAGCCTTGCAGAGGGCTGAAGAGAAGGTCGCCACTCTGCAAGAGATCCTCTACGACCAAGTCCCCAAAGAAGAGGAAGACCCCGAGGAGGATTCTGAAGAAGATCCGGAGGAAGGTCCAGTTGATCCAGAGGATGATGCGAGCGGAGGAGCCACCGAGCGGTTGCACCGAACGCTGTTCTGGCTTCCGCCGCACTCGCCTCGAGCATCGAGGATCAGTTCGCTAAGATGCCGGCTCACTTCCGAGTCTACAGCCGTCAGGAGCGTCGCCGCGGTTGTGGAGGCTTTCTCGAGTAGTAGTTTCAGTTTTTTTCAGGCTTAGCCAGTTTCAGTTTAGTGAGTCGCCCTTTAGGCGGTAGTTTTGTGTGCTTAGGTCGTTGTTTCTTTTGTGTGCGAGTATGAGCTGCAAAGGCCCTTAGGCATTTGTTGCAGCCATGCTAAGACCCTAAGTAATAAAGGTATTTCATTTGAGTTTCTTGACCTGTGTTCTGTTGGGTTTAACCTGCCCCTCTGCTTAGTTCTAAACTTATCTTGTGCTTGCTACCTTATCTAACCTTTGGAGCTTCGCCAGATGGTGCAAACCCGTCAGAATGCTGCAAGTGGTTCCGGTACCCCAGCACCGAGAAGCAATGAGCAACCAGCCGCAAGAGCAGTTCCGCCGCAAGCACCCCCAATTGAATTGCAAAACTTTGGAGCTTTCATGGCAGCACAGACTCAACTCATGAATACTATGATGACTCAGATGCAAGCTATGAACAACCAGGCTAACAACAACAACAACAATCAACAGTATGGAGCCCCAGCCGCTCATGGTCACCATGGACCATCCAAACTGGCAGAATTCATGAGAACTCGCCCACCAACATTTTCCGGACACGTTTCTCCAGTGGAAGTAGATGATTGGCTCAGGGTTATTGAAAGAAAGCTGCTGATCACCCAGTGCAGTGACCGTGAAAAGGTTCTGTATGCCACTCACCAGATGGAAGGCGCCGCTGCTGAATGGTGGGAGAACTTCTGTGCCGCCCATGAGACGCCACAGGATATCACCTGGGAGGAATTTTCTACGGCATTCCGCCAGTATCATGTGCCAGAAGGCATTATCGATCTGAAGAAGGATGAGTTTCGCGCTCTCAATCAAGGAGCTATGTCAGTGTCTGACTACCTCAACAAGTTTTCACAATAGCTCGCTATGCGTGGAAGATGTAGCCACGGACAAGGCTCGTTAGAGTCGTTTCTGAAGAAATGAACACCGGGTCGCAAGTCGGTCGATCGCCCATACTTTCCCTGATTTCCAGGAGTTGGTCAATAAAGCCTTTGTTCTAGAGGACAAACGCAAGGAGCTGGAAGATAGCCGCAAACGCCGGATGGCTCGGCAAGGGAACCATCAATCACAAGAGAGGGCAAGAACGGTGCAAGCCGCAGTTCAACGAGTTTCCACCGGCACTTCGTTGAGCACTGCACCAACTTCAAGACCGCCCGGTGCCGTAACTTCCGCAACCCCGCACTGCCAACCCCAATCCAGAAGCAACCAACAGAACGCACAAAGGTCTCATTCGCGCTGTCGTCACCGATATTTTGCCAACCGATGTCCGCAAAGGGGAACAATCACTCCAGTACGCTTCAACCTTGGAGCTACGCCATCTAAGACACCAGCACCAGGCATCAATCAAGGAGCGTCACAAGTTGCGGTCAAGCGGGAGTACCACGATCCGTGATCGAGGCCGTGTCAACCACATCACTCGAAGGAGCCCAGGATCACCGGACGTCGTCTTGGGTAAGTTTACGTTAACTCGACTGCATCGCTTTGTTTGATTCCGAGCTTCGCATTCGCTTGTTTCGGAATGTTTGCAACCAAGAATAATTTGGAAGTTATGCAACTTAAGCATACTCGTAGTCCAATGCTTTGGAGCAGAGCTAAGTACTAGAGTGGGATGTTTAGGAGCTAAGTTACTCATAGCTGGAGTTGAGTTTCTAGCCAACCTAATTGTCCTAGACACCCAAACCCTAGATGTCATTCTTGGCATGGATTGGTTATCCAAGCACAAAGCCGTGCTAGATTGTGGCCGAAGAGCCGTAACAGTCGAGGATGCCAAAGGAAACAAGGTAGAGTTTCTGGCTACCTCAGTTCGTGATGGACATTTGCTAGTAAACAGTTTGAAGACCCTGTCCTTAGAAGAAGTACCAGTGGTCAGTGAATATCCAGATATGTTTCCGGAAGAATTACCAGGAATGCCACCGGATCGTGACATTGAGTTTGTCATTGACTTAGTGCCAGGGATAGCACCAATTTCGAAGAGACCTTATCGGATGCCAGCCGATGAATTGGTAGAGATGAAGAAGCAGATAGAAGAACTTCTTGAGAAAGGTTTCATGAGACCTAGTTCGTCGCCGTGGGGAGCGCCAGTGTTGTTTGTCAAAAAGAAGGATGGAAGTATGAGGATGTGTATTGATTACCGTTCTCTCAACGAAGTTACTATCAAGAACAAATACCCACTACCCCGGATTGTTGATCTGTTTGATCAGATGAAAGGAGCCGGATTATTCTCGAAGATAGACCTGCGATCAGGTTACCACCAGCTAAAGATTTGTCCTAAGGATATACCGAAGACCGCTTTCTCAACACGGTATGGACATTATGAATTCTTAATCATGTCCTTTGGTCTGACTAATGCCCCTGCCTATTTCATGAACATGATGAATAAAGTATTCATGGAATATTTAGACAAGTTCGTAGTTGTGTTCATTGATGATATTCTGGTGTACTCCAAGTCGGAGGAAGAACACGCCGAGCACTTAAGGATAATATTGGAAAAACTCCGAGAGCATCAGTTATATGCCAAGTTCAGTAAGTGTGATTTTTGGAAGAAGGAAGTTGATTTCCTTGGTCATGTGATGACAACCGAGGGAGTAGCAGTTGACCCCGGTAAAGTTAAAGCACTGTTACATTGGGAGCAGCCCAAGACTGTAATTCAGATTCGCAGTTTCTTGGGAATGGCAGGTTATTACCGCCGTTTTATCGAAGGATTCTCATCGATTGCTAAGCCTCTTACGCAATTGTTGAAGAAGGAGAAAAAGTTCACTTGGACTCCAGCCCGTGAGGAAAGTTTTCAAGAGTTGAAGAAGCGTTTGACTTCAGCCCCAGTGCTGATTCTGCCAGATATTCGCAAGGATTTCGATATCTATTGTGATGCTTCGCGTCAAGGATTAGGATGTGTCCTGATGCAAGAAGGAAGAGCTGTCACTTATGCGTCAAGACAATTGAGACCGCACGAGGAGAATTACCCTACTCATGATCTGGAATTAGCTGCCATAGTGCATGCTTTAAAGATTTGGCGTCACTACCTTATCGGTAATCGCTGTGAAGTCTACACAGATCATAAGAGTTTAAAGTACATCTTCACCCAGTCAGATTTGAACATGAGACAGAGAAGATGGTTGGAATTGATCAAGGATTATAATCTTGGAATCCGTTACCATCCCGGAAAAGCCAACGTAGTCGCAGACGCTCTAAGTCGTAAGAGTTACTGCAATGCTTTGGAAGTAAAGGAAATTTGCCCAGAACTGTATGAAGAATTTCAGAAGCTAAGGCTAGAAGTTGTGTTCGAAGGGTTCGTAGCCAATTTGGAGGTACAGTCTACCCTGGAGAAGCAGATTCGTGAAGCACAACCAAAGGATCCCGTGTTGTCAGAAGTCAAGATCAAAATGCAGAAGGGAAATTCAAAGATTTTACCAAGGATGATCAAGACATACTCTGGATTAATGGTCGTATCTGTGTACCAGATATCGATGGTCTAAGATAGTTAATCTTAAAGGAAGCCCATGACTCAAAGTATTCGATCCACCCTGGAAGTACCAAGATGTACCAGGATGTTAAGACTAAATTTTGGTGGCCAAATTTGAAACGGGAAGTCGCAGAGTTCGTTGCCTTGTGCGACACACCGCCGTAAAGTAAAGGCGGGACACGAGACCAGCAGTTTGCTGCAACCGCAAGATTCCGAATAGAAGTGGGAAGAGATCGGTATGGATTTCATTGCGGTTTACCCAAGACTCAATCGGGTTACGATTCGATCTGGGTAATAGTTGATCGTTTGACCAAGGTCGCTCATTTCCTACCAGTCAAAACCACATACTCAGGAGATCGCCTTGCTTAGTTGTACATGGCCAGAATTGTTAGTTTGCACGGTGTGCCCAAGAAGATACTGTCAGATCGAGGATCTCAGTTCACCTCTCGTTTTTGGCAAAGTTTGCATGAAGCATTGGGTACCATCCAATTTCGCATCGCGTATCATCCACGCAGACGGATGGACAGATGAAAGAGTTAATCGATATTGGAGGATATCTTTGAGAGCTTGTGCTCTAGCAAATCTTGCCGATGGGATAAGAGTTTACCATATGCAGAATTCTCATACAACAACAGTTATCAGGCTAGTCTGCAAATGTCACCATTTGAAGCTTTGTATGGTCGTGCCTGCCGAACCCCGTTGAATTGGTCAGAAACAGCTGAACGATCAGTTTTTGGTCCAGACATTATTCAGGAAGGAGAAGAACAAGTGGCCATGATCAGAGAAAGATTGAAGATAGCTCACCGAGCGTAAGAGCTATCGCGATAATCGTCGTCGTGATCTCAGTTTTGAACCCGAGGATTTCGTTTATCTTCGAGTTACCCCGCTCAGAGGTATCAAAAGGTTTCATGCCAAAGGGAAGTTTGCTCCTAGGTATGTTGGTCCGTTCAAGATTTTGGAACGTCGTGGAGAAGTTGCTTATCAGTTAGAGCTACCGCAGTCGTTAGCAGGAGTGCATGATGTCTTTCATGTCTCGCAGTTGAAGAAGTGCCTTCGTGTGCCAGAAGAGCAAGCCCCGCTAGAATCAATTGACTTGAAGGAGGATCTTACCTACAAGGAGCAGCCAGTCCAGATTTTGGATGTCGCAGAGCGCCTCACCAGAAGCAAGACTGTTCGTTTTTGCAAGGTCCAGTGGAGCAACCACTCAGAAGGAGAAGCAACGTGGGAACGTGAAGAAGAGCTGAAAGCCGAGTTTCCTAGCCTTTTCTCTAGCTAGCCTGAATCTCGGGGTCGAGATTCCTTTAAGGAGGGAGGTTTGTAACGTCCCAATTTTCTGGGTTTAAAAATCTTTTAAATAGTTAGTAGGGAAAAATTCACCATTTGAATTTTATTTGAAGTTAATTCAAAAGCTTAATATTGGACCTTACAATCAAAAATATTTAATGTGAATAATCCCAACATGAACAATAGCCAAAACTATTTTATTTGGGTTCTATGTGCTCAGATATATTTTCTAGATTTTTCTAGAATTTTTCTGAGTTCATTTGCTATTTTCTATTGCTTATTTGAATTTCTGGTATTTTCTAAAATAGAAAAGCTATTATAAATCTCAGATAATTCCTTGGGCCTAAACCCATTCCTATTCCTAAACCCCGGCCCATTTTCCCCGCCGCCAGCCCACCTCCGCGCGCGCGCCACCTCCCACTGACATGCGGGCCCCGCATGTCAGCCTCGCCGCCTCTTCTCTTTCCTTCCGCACGCCCCGCTCGTTCTCCACCGTTCGATCGAGGATGGGCGGTTGGATCTGCACGATTGATCGGGCTATCCGGTTGTTCCATCGATTTTGGATCGTGCGATCTAGGATGAACAGTCGATCCGAGTTTGTTTCAGCGCGCCGCCGTTACGCGCGCGAGTCCGAGCCCTAGCCGACGTGTGGGTCCTAGCTTGCCACGTCGTCTTCGTTCCCGAATCCGTTAGGGATACGATCTCCGCCGCCGCTGCCGTATTGGTTGTTCGTGCCTCGACTCTCCTGGCCCCGGTATAAAGGGAGGTAGCCTCGGTCTCGCATCCCAACCCTAGCCGCCGCCCCTCACTGAACCCTAGCCGCCGCGAGCTCGAAGATCCATCTGCGCGCCTCCAACTCCGACGAGCTCGTGCTGCGCCGCCGCGGTGCCGCTGGCGTCGTGGTCTACACCGTCGGCATCGCACGGAGCGGACTACCTCGTGGTCGCCTTGTCGCCGGGCGTCGCCAGAGCCCCGATTCCGTCGAGCCCGAGCTCTCGTCGCCATCGCCGCCGCGGCCACCTCGCCGCCCCGCACCGGTGAGCACTCCATCCGATCGCCGAGTCCTCTTCACGCTGTACCATCCACCGCCGGCGGCCGCGTTCGCGGAACCCCTCGTTCGGCGCGCGCTCTCGTTGTCGCCCACGTCACCGCCACTCGCCGCCATGTCGGCATCGCCGCCACGTGTCACGTGCGTGGCGCCCAGTCATCGTCCACGTGCACGCGTGCGTGGCGATCCACCGGTCAGATTCAGCAGAGCTCGGTAGACTTAGTCTACCGTGAGCCATCTCACTGACATGTGGGTCCCACATGTCAGGTTTTTCTTTTTATTTCTTTTATTCCCGAAATTCCTTCGCTGATGTCAGCATTGCGCAATAATCCGATTTTTCTTTAGAGAAATAATTCATAAATTCCAGAAAATCCAATTTAGGGTTTTTCTTTTAGATTTCCAATCTTCCAAAGCCCATAACTTTTGCATCCTAACTCCGATTGAGCCCATTCAAATTCCTAAATTTGTCTAAATTCAAGATCTATTTATCTGAGATTTTTATTTAATTTTTGGAGTTAGTTTTGCCTCTGTTATTTATTTGTTTTGTTTGTTTGTCTCGTTTGCGAGTAGACGTCTCGATTCGTCGGGAATTTTGTTGAAGAAGGAGCACCCCAAGATCAAGACCAGTACATAGACCTTTTCCAAGGCAAGTCATACCTTTGATCATCTTGAACCCAGTTTTAAAATTACTTTGTGTTAAATTATTGCAATCCACTTTAATTATTTATTTAAATGCTTTGGGCATAGTTATTATCCAAATTGTTATCACACCTTGGCCTTGTATGTCATAATTCCTTTTCACCCTAGATTGGTTATGAGTTGGTAATATTATAGCACCAACGTGGGTTGGTTAGATGCGAGTACAATTGCTTAGCCATGCTACGAGTCTCACATCTCATGTAAGTTGCAAATATTAATTATGACTAAGTGACTATGGAACTTTGTGTAAAACTGTGTGCTATGTGTTGTTACTTCGTGATGGCATGTGTTGCACTAAACCAACTGGGTGGTAAAGGATTTAGACTGAGGCAAGTGGTGGAGACTGTGTGACATGGTGGTCTATGTGAGGGGAATGATGGTCTTTGTGACTTAGTTAGGAAATGGAAGTCTTGCCTTGGTCAATTAAGGACTTAACTTTGTGCGCCATTGAATCGAGCCTTCATCAGCGACCACATGCCCGTATGGGACGGGCCTAACTTAGTAAGTTATGGATTCTCGGCATTGATGTTCGGTGGATAGGTTAGGCTATGTGACAGGTGGAGGTGTGACTACTTAGTGGTTGCATCGCGGGACGATCGTCTTCCACGTCCAATGTGTGTGTTATACCAATTCTATGTGAGTGGTATAGCGGTTTGTAAGCACACTGGGAGTGTCAATGTTTGAGATGAAGTTTCCGAACTGTTTTGTTACGATTGGTGCTTTCTACACTAGTTGTATCTTGTGGGTAAAGTGTACAACCTCTGCAGAGTGTTAAACAATCTATTCGAATAGCGCGTCATGATCATGGACATGCTCGGGATTTCACACGAGGGTAGTTTTCATAAAATGTGGGAATGGGAGCTGTGTGACCTTAATCATATGGCTATGTGAAATAATCATTTAGTTGTGTGTCTTTGTGGAAACAATCATTAAATTAATATTGTCTATTTGTTTTGAATTATGTTTTCAATCTATTATTGTATTCAATTGCAAATGTTGCTTTTATGCAAAAGAACCCCAGAAGCCTTTTCTTTGGAATAAGCCTGCATCTATACATTGCATTCTGTGGTATGATTTGCGAGTACGGTTGTGTACTCACGCTTGTTGTAAAACTTGCGCCCAAACCTACAGAAGAGGAGGAGTCTACGCCTGCTTTCGAGGAGGAGTTCGTTGAAGGCTGATCGTTCGTTAAGGTCTGGATCCCGCTTGGTTGCTGTGGTGAATTGGTGGGATCTACGCCGGAGTTTTCCGTTCATTCTTTGTTTATTTCACCACCTGCGTGGCTTAATAAGTGTAAACTCGACCATAAGGTCAAAACCCTTATTTGTTATTCAAACTAATCGTTTACTTTATTTATCGCTTGTATGGATCGATATTTACCTGTGTTAACCCTGTGTGCACTAGCGTGATCCTGGACTAGTGCAGTATACACAGAGGGTTTCAGAATCGTAATTCTGGGTCCCGACACTATCCCCCTTGCCCAGATGGCGAATGGCAATGCCTCTGAAATAATTTATATGTTTCATTATATCCCTCCACCAAAAGGATCCACAATCCTTTGCCAAGTGTGGGACTTCGGTAGCATAGTGCTTGTTCCAAATTAATTGAACCATGGTATGTCACGGTTATTATAAAACTTGTGAATATGTTTCATGAGAAGAGCCTGGTGAGTATGTAAGTTAATCATGCCCAAACCTCCCTTCTATCCCATGCTGCAAGTGATTTGCATCTGGTATTTAAATCTCCACCATAGGCAATGTTTTCTTGCCCTATCAATGTGATGAATTACTGCTTTTAGCAATTTCAGTGAACGCATGTAATATGTAGGTAGCAGGGATAGCACCGAATTGACCATAGTCAGACGTCCTCCATAAAAGAGAAAGAGTAAAGTACACTGTAGGTCCCTAAACTTGGCCGAGGGGTTCACTTGGGTCCAACATCTTCAAAAGTGTCCAATCTGGTACCTAAACTATTTAAGTGGGTCAAACAGGTCCAAAACAGCCCGGACTGGCATTGACCGGTGACGTGGAACGTTGACCCGACCCAATCCGACCGGCGTGGCTCCAGCTTGGCGCCTCGTCAATCCATCTTCTCTCACTTAAATTTGGGGCTCCAACGTGGCCTCTCCTCCCACCGCCTCCTCCCTCCACCTCCCGAGCCGCTGCCGCCTCCTCCCTCCTCCTCCCGAGCTCATCGCCCTCCCCCCTCCTCCTCCTCCTCCTGAGCTGCCGTCGGCCTCCCCCTCATCCTCCCCGAGCCGCCACTCTCCTCCCCCTAACCCGGCGCCGCCCTCGTCCTTCCCCGTCGTCACCTCCTCCCCCAGATCCGCGCCGCTACCCCACCTCCTCCCTCCTCCCCGGCCCTCAAGCCGCCGCCGCCTCAGATCCACAACTCCTCTCTCCCCTGGTGGATTTCTTCGACGCCTCCCCCATGGCTCTCCTCCGGCAGGAACGCGAGGCTCATCTCCGGCTACATGTGGCAGCTCGTCGAGGCCAAGCGACGGCACGAGGAGCTGGAGGACATCTGCCTCGGCCTCCTCCACCTCTTCATCTCCTGCACCGTTGGTACTAGGTCCGACCTTCCGGCGGCCTAGGAGGTCGAGTGCGCCGGGGTGCAAGAAGGCATCGACGAACCTCGTTGTCGTCCTCGTCAACCGCATCGGACTCCTTCACCTTGTCGGCCTCTAGATCCAGCGGTCTCCACGCCAGATCTGGCAAGGACGAGGCCAGACCACCCGGCGGCTATGGCAATTTCTTGAAGTTGAAAAATGCAATTGTATTTTTTTCCTTGCATTTTCTTGGAGGAAGGGATCCGTGATTTTTTTGTTTCATGCATTTCTTGAATCTAAAAGGATCTTGAGGCGCCGCCCGTCGCTGCACCACCCCCCTTCTTGAGGCTCGCCACCACGAATGTCAGCGCGTCCGCTGCCGTGTACCGCGGCCTCCTGTCATCCCCCTTCAAGAACAACATCGCCACCAGAACACCCCCCCCGCCCCCGTCGCTGCATAGCGTTAGGTTCCCCCACCCGCGGCCTCAACGCCGCCTCCAGCCTTGCCAGCGCCACCACCGCCAGCAACGCATCCCTAGGCCCCGACCCGCAGCCATCAATCGCCAGCACCCTCACCCTCCCCGTCCAACTCCCCCACCAAGAACCGGCGTCCCTGGCAGCGAGCAGGCGCCGCTTCTGGCGCCGAAGCGGAACTTGCTCTTTAGGAGGGAGAATATATCGTAGCTGAGCTTGCCGAGGTCCACGTCGACCGGTGGCGACGCCATTGGATTGGAGCCGGAGCAAGCACAGATGGGGCAGTAATGGAAGGGGTAGGAGAGTGCGAGCTTTCGCTCATAGTTGTGCTGCCGGATTGACGAGGAGCGACGCTCGCGACGCCAACTCAGGGTCAACCTTCCACGTCACCGGTCAATGCCAGCCTGGGCTATTTTGGACCTCCTATGAACCACTTAAATAGTTTAGGTACCGGATTGGACACTTTTGAAGATGTTGGACCCAAGTGAACACCCCCCCCCGGACCAAGTTTAGGGACTTACAGTGTACTTTACTCAAAGAGAAAAGTTGAATTACTTGAAAGTCGACGCTCAATTCTGTCAACCAACGGAGAAAAGTCCTGAACTGTAGCCTTGTGGTGCCAAGAGGAAGCCCTACATAAGGAAAAGGCATTGATCGCACTGTACAACAGAAGGTTTTTGCCAAGTGTACAATTTTTTCTTCAGTGACCTTGATTGGGAGAATTGACGATTCGTGATAATTAACTTTCAGCCCAATGGATAAGGAGAAGGTATGCAATAATGCCTTGAGACAAAAAAGTTGTTTTGCACATGCTGGCAATGTAATCAGAGTGTCATCTCCATATTGTATCACTCGATAATTAGCTCGTTCAAAAGATGGAATTGGTAATTGTAATAACTGTAACACCCCAGCCTGACAAAGACCTGGAATGCTACTAAACTAACACTATAACCATTTTAACATGGATACAATTCTCTAAAATCCGACAGAACCTCCTTTGTTTAGTTACTAAACCGGAGGTCCCAACCTTTAAATGTAACATAGTTAAATAATCCAATATCCAGCATCAACAAGAGACCACCAAAACTATACTAATCATCATTATATCATCCATAGCATGCTAAACAACTACAAGCATAAACAAAAGGACATCCATGATCCTCTAATCAACTCTATTACAAATTATTCCAAGCAGAGGGAGTAATCATAAAGAATTCTTTAAGCAAGTTTCTGATCTACTAAATTATTCTATCAATTCAAATGTGACTAGTTCGTGCCATTGCGCAACCACTCTAAGTCTTACTCCCTCCCATGCATGCTGTTCTTGTAAAGGGTACCTAAAACACAACAACAGCAAGAGTGAGTCCAAAGACTCAGCAAATACAATAAATGGCAATAATAACATAAACAACTGTAATCATCAACATCCATCTACAGTCTCTATTATAAACATGTCATATGCTCATGCTATGCAAGATGCTCAAGTGCACTTTCTCTTTCTCTTTCACTTTTGCATTTTACCGGTAATGCAAAGTATGCAACCGTCGCTGCATACCCATGCATGTGCTCGCAAACGCAGGGACCAATTGCCCAATACTCCGCAAGTAAAGGAGACCTCAAGCCCACACTCCACAAGTGTGGGGACCATAAGCCCATCGTTTTCATTATGGGGACCTCTTTTCAATGCCCACATTACACGAATGTGGGGACCTCAAGCCCGTCATCTACATGACGGGGACCTCGAATATGCATAGTCACCACATGACCAAGCCTCCAATATGATAGCATGATGCACATGAACAAAACTTTATACCATCATAAATTTGTATTCACAACAACGTCATACATGAATGAACTTATTCATACTTCCAGCATTCATCATCGTTTGACATTCATAGCATTCTAGCATCCATGAATAACACATATATTCATAATACTAGCAAACATGAACAATCACTCATGAATAACAATCAATCGTATCTCCAGCATTCACCATCCTTAATCATACATATCACACTATCAACCATGCATAGCTAATACGTATCAAAATACTAGCACTCTCTATCAACCATTCATAATTATTCTATCAACCAGAGTACTTGCCTTAACCGCGTGAGAACAGAGCATGTGAAGAGGGTGCTGCCTCCGGGACCAATCACCCACCCTTGGAGAACGAGAAGACGAACGCAGAGACCCACCGAGGCTCCTTCCTTTCCTTCGTCTTTTCCTTCTCCCCTTCTTCTTCCTTTCTTCTTCTTCCTTTCTCTCATTCCTTTCTCCTCTTGGCAAGGCAGCAGGAAGCGGATTGCTACAGTCTTGGCGGTGCTACGATGCACAGGCGGTTTCTGTGGCAACCCTAGGGTTTGGTCTCCCCTCCCTCTTAAGTTGGGCTCCCCCACTTGGGCTATGGGCCGGTGGCCCACTACTCTCCTCAACTCACTAAATTCTAAAATTTCACTCTTAAATACCTCTTCTAATCCTTGAATTATTTATTTAATTAAATGGGGTATTACATTCTTCCCCCCTTAAACAGAATTCGACCCCGAATTCTACTCACCGCTCTACTCGAAAAGAACAACCACAACAGAAATTAATCGCATGTAGCACGTACCCGATGTGAAAAATTCTGAATATAGCTCGCGCATGCGTGACTCGAACTCCCAAGTCACTTCCCTCTCGTACTTATGGGACCACATCACTTTGATGGATTCCAACATCTCACACCTCAATTCGACCTTATTAGGTGCACTCAACGAACGAGACTCGAACGTATGGTTTTACTCATGGTTCATCGTTCCTAACAAAAACTCACACTCTAGACTCTCGAATACTCTCTCGACACCGGGTTATACAAAACGTTGTGTACCCCGCCCGCGTATGGACTCGAGACGGTCCTAGCGAAATGCTAGCTTCTGAAATCAAACCAATGTACCTTGGGCCAACCATCCCTTTGGTACAAAACCAAACATTCTACACGTAACACATGAAACTCTGGTTCCAACTCTCAATCCACCTCTTCATCTTAACAAGGAGAATCTCCTTTGACCAGGGACACAAACGAACTTCTTTTAAACAAACTCTTTATAAATGGAACACAACAAAAAAACAAGGAATTCCCATCGCAACCACACATTACCAACTCTGCCAAAAGAGTCAAATCTAGAATCGAAGATTCATCACGAAAACCTTTCCACTCTCCAGTTAAGAAGTTTGCAAATAACCACTACGTCAGCCAAAAGAGAAATCACTCGAATATCCAAATCATTCATTTCCTTTATTATATTTTTTTTCTTAAACTGGAAAGAATCACCATGCCCACACAAAGTCAACTCAAATTGTACATGATCTCCGTCATAAACACTCAGGTCAAACAAGAATCAAGATAGTACTTCTCTACTCGAAAAAAAAAAACTTTTTTTCCTCAGATGTTCTTTTAAGAAATAAACCTCCTCCCAATCATGGGTTTCAAATCATCACACTAACTCCTTCCTCTTAACCGACAACCCCAAAACGATCCTCAAACCAAAAGAACGACCACACTTACTTAGAGAGACTCTACTAATCCACAAAAGTATTCTCTAGTCCACTCCTATACCAAAGGAATTATTTTGACAAATGGTTCCCAACACCTCAATAAAGATTTTTCACCCACAATCACATCACCTCATTCTATTAAGGATAATCAACTTGAAATTCTCAGCACACATACTCATTTACTAAACCCAAAGTATTCTATCACACACTATTCAGAATCCACTTTTGTTCTTCTACTTCTACACATAATATTGGGCCTCCAAGGTTCTAGCATAAAATGCAAAGCCCACATTCAACCTCCAAGTCTCCTACAATGAATTTCTGGTATGATTGATAGGAAATCCTCAAATTCGTTTACTAAAATTTCACACAGCTCAACAATAACCTCAGTCATTAATATCAATGTTCCCCACTAATCAAGTAACCGTCCAAGGCATTTCATTTCACCAATCTTGAACCTTCACTAAACCACACTAATCAAATTCAGCTACACGACTACAATACACCCATTCGCAATACCCTCACTAATTTACTAAAATTCAAACATACTCAATCACTAGCGTCAATAAATTAATATATAAATTCTTGACCAAGCTATCCTTAGATATAATCTAACTCCTATAGGGTTAGTCACTTAGGCCGAGTCATACTTGACAATACTCAACTATTCCTGCTATCCCATTAATTAGCACAACACTTAGGTTTCTCCACACCGCTATTCTCATTAAACTTCACCATCAAAACTCTTCTACACATAGTCATTGAGCAACTAAAGGTCTAGTATAGATCACCAAACCCAAATTCAATCCCCAAGGCTACTATAAACATAATTCAGGGTAACGGATACGAAACTCTCAAATCTGATGATTAAAATTCACCCAATCGTGATACTGTAATAAATTTATCAAGAGTCTATACTTTCGTTAACTCTAACATTCCAACATGGACAAAGGTTATTGGATCAGAACTCGCCATAGGTTCCACTAGTTGTAACACTAATCAAATTTTATTTCATCGCCAAAGCATTCCATCGAATCCTCTCCATATGTTAAAGGTTAAAATCAAACCACTGTCTACTTCTCTTCACATAGCCTAGTTCCCAAGATCTCACCTCTATCATATATTGGTCCTCCACCAACCAGTTGCCAAATTACACATTAGAAGACTCGGCAACACAAGTTAGTTAATTCCTTTCTCAAGAAGGAAGAGATAAACTAAAACAAGTTTCAACACACAAGAAAACGCTGCCCCTCGGAGTGAGCACGAGACCAAGAGAAACAGTCAAAAGGAAATGATCTCTAAAAATAAAATTACAAGTCTGCTGACGAGGGCACATGTCCCACAAGAAGGGACTTTCAACCCCCAAGAATCAAAATAAAACACTGCTATGGGAAACCCAAGAAACTCTTAAGCGGTAAGAACATGAATGTTGCAAATTACCATACTTAACTCCAATCTCCCGTAATTATGGTACACATTTTTTTCTTTGATTACAACACTACTTGCCAACACAAACCAGAAATGCCCTTAACCAAATCACATTAACCACCTAGGAACCAATCAGAACCTTTTCATACGTCACATTGCTCAATTAATTCTCTCTACTACCTAAATCATGAACTCCCAAAAGTCCACGAATACAAAACTCCGAACATTTCATTTGACTGATATTAAGAAAGACAATTAACTTACTTCCTCTAGAAGAATCATCACTACTACGACGAGTCAGAATCTCTTGAGGACAAACTTACTAACGTCAAGAATGATCTACCATTAACAAGACTCGTTATTGTCAACTCTTCCTTTTAGTAAGCCCCCAAAGGCTTACCAAGATGTTACAGACCCCTTTATCATCTCATCCTCAATTGAATGTATGCCAAAATCTTATATTCTCACTACAACAACCACTTTATTTTAGAGGAAAACTACTGCACGAATTAAAAGGTTATTCCAACACCCTTTCATCAAGACATACTTTTATCTGATAGTTCTACCATCATGTAAACATTATTCATCCGTTAAATCCCATCAATTTGTCTCTTAGTGATGCTCATCACCAGACATTAATAGACATTATTTGCACATAGCAATTACTTATAATCACTAGGTATCTCCAAAAAGGTTACTTCAAGATTAGTACCCACTAAGACAATAATCTAACTCCTTTTGAACTTAACCATCCCAAAAGGTTAGATTAAACCATTGAGACTCGTTAATCCAATTTACCAAAGAAGCTTACCAAATGTATCACTCTTAGTCATCGATTCAATTTCATCAACGTTCTACACCTCTTATTAACTCTATTGATTACAACTAGGTATAACCATACTCTTAATCACAGCTCCTCGAGAACTACTACAAGACACTTTCAAATTAATCACTTTCCTTTCAAGGATCTTTGTTAGGATCGATCATGCATACACTGCAGATCTAACATGATGACCCATATCATATCCATTAATTGCTTTGGTTATAACCTCTCACTTAATCAAGACAACACAGCACTAAAAGGTTTAACATCTTCTTTCATAAAGGAAATCCATTAATCTTCAACACTCAAAATACCCAAAAGAGATACATTGAGTCAAAGCCCCCACGTACTAAAGGACTTTCAAAAGAAAGCTTTCATTACCCAAAAACATCACACAAATAAGTGGGTCAAGTTTTCCAATGAGAAAGACAAAACTCCAATATAAAGTCAAACTTGACAATCAACCAAGTTCATCAGCTGCAAGAATAACTCATCGGTTGGGAAAACAATGATTGCTTTACAGGAAAAATTAAGGCAAAGGAAACACACCAACCTTTTTCAAAGTAACCCATCAACCGCAATGAACTAATAACCCAAGAGAAACTCATCAATCTCAACTGGATAAGAGTTGACCAAATTCAAATTCAAGGTAGAAAACAACTCTTCTAAAGATACTCCCTATCAACACCTGTACTAAGATATCCGAGGTAACCACTTCCCTATTCTCATATCACGAACGGTAGTGTAACCTGGTAAAACCCAGGGTTACAACCACGACCTCAATCTCTCAACATGGGTTATCCTCACACATAATAATTATATAATCAATTAATGAGCAATCAAACTCAACTAATATCAGCAATCATCAATATGATATAGCGGAAACGTAAATGCAATGCTTTGCCCATTCCCATCCTACTGTGCACTAGTGTGTCAAATTTTAAGTTGATTAGCCATTAGCAATTTTTAATTAATCTATTCACCATGGACCTAAAGCCCGCTCTGATACCAACTGTAACACCCCAGCCTGACAAAGACCTGGAATGCTACTAAACTAACACTATAACCATTTTAACATTGATACAATTCTCTAAAATCCGACAGAACCTCCTTTGTTTAGTTACTAAACCGGAGGTCCCAACCTTTAAATGTAACATAGTTAAATAATCCAATATCCAACATCAACAAGAGACCAACAAAACTATACTAATCATCATTATATCATCCATAGCATGCTAAACAACTACAAGCATAAACAAAAGAACATCCATGATCCTCTAATCAACTCTATTACAAATTATTCCAAGCAGAGGGAGTAATCATAAAGAATTCTTTAAGCAAGTTTCTGTTCTACTAAATTATCATTCTATCAATTCAAATGTGAGTAGTTCGTGTCATTGTGCAACCACTCTAAGTCTTACTCCCTCCCATGCATGCCATTCTTGTAAAGGGGTACCTAAAAACACAACAACAGCAAGAGTGAGTCCAAAGACTCAGCAAGTACAATAAATGGCAATAATAACATAAACAACTGTAATCATCAACATCCATCTATAGTATCTATTATAAACATGTCATATGCTCATGCTATGCAAGATGCTCAAGTGCACTTTCTCTTTCTCTTTCACTTTTGCATTTTACCGGTAATGCAAAGTATGCAACCGTCGCTGCATACCCATTCCTGTGCTCGCAAGCGCGAGGACCAGTGCCCAATACTCCGCATAGTAAAGGGACCTCAAGCCCACACTCCACAAGTGTGGGGACCATAAGCCCATCGTTTTCATGATGGGGACCTCTTTTCAATGCCTACATTCCACGAATGTGGGGACCTCAAGCCCGTCATCTACATGACGGGAACCTCGAATATGCATAGTCACCACGTGACCAAGCCTCCAATATGATAGCATGATGCACATGAACAAAACTTTAAACCATCATAAATTTGTATTCACAACAACGTCATACATGAATGAACTTATTCATACTTCCAGCATTCATCATCGTTTGACATTCATAGCATTCTAGCATCCATGAATAACAAATATATTCATAATACTAGCAAACATGAACAATCACTCATGAATAACAATCAATCGTATCTCCAGCATTCACCATCCTTAATCATACATATCACACTATCAACCATGCATAGATAATACGTATCAAAATACTAGCACTCTCTATCAACCATTCATAATTATTCTATCAACCAGAGTACTTGCCTTAACCGCGTGAGAACAGAGCATGTGAAGAGGGTGCTGCCTCTGGTACCAATCACCCACCCTTGGAGAACGAGATGACGAACGCGGAGACCCAGCGAGGCTCCTTCCTTTCCTTCGTCTTTTCCTTCTCCCCTTCTTCTTCCTTTCTTCTTCTTCCTTTCTCTCATTCCTTTCTCCTCTTGGCAAGGCAGCAGGAAGCGGATTGCTATAGTGCGGCAGTGCTACAGTACCTGGGCAAAGTTATTGTGGCAACCCTAGGGTTTGGTCTCCCCTCCCTCTTAATGTAATACCCCAAAAATTAAATCGGGAGAGAATAATTAAATCGGGAGAGAATAATTAAAATCGGGGGAATATTTCTTTTAGCAAAGCGATTGAACAGGAGAAAGAGGGGTTTTAATGTAATACTCCAATTTAGTCTACGAAAGAAAGCGTTCAAAAGAGAAATTAGACATAAAAAAGGGGGGTTTCTGCAGTTTTTCGGCAACTTGGGCCTTGGGCCTTGGCCCGGGAGGCCCATGAGGGGTCGGCCACCAATAAAAGGAAGGGGGAAAACCCTAGATGCACTGTAGCTACAGTGCCGCCGCACTGTAGCACGGTTACTGTAGCACACCTCTCCTCTATGGTGGTGCCCCCCTCCATTGGTGCCTCCCCTCCTCGCCGTCGGTGCTCCCTGCTGCCGATCAAGTGAAGAAAGGAGAGGAGATCAACTTCGTGGGGAGAGTTCATCACCTTGCTGCGATTCTACAAGGGTAACGTCGCGTGTTCTTTGTTGTTTGATACGTAATAGTTGCGGTTGATGTCGTTTGGTAGATTGATTTGCGTCGGTTTAATAGATCGCGTTCTGTCCAGATTATTGCGCGGTCAGTTTCGTGTGTTTAGAGGCCGAATAAGGAGTTTTGGTCTCCTAGTGTTATGTAGATAATGTTCTTAGCTTTCAGTGGCCGCCAAGAACGCCAAAATCTGATTAACGGTTAGAAAGTTATTAATTGTTTAGTGCCGCTGTCTGGTTAATCTGTCAACATCCTGACAGTCTGTAGAAAACTGAGTTAATCTATTAGTTAAAGACGAAATCAGAGGATCTCAATATAACAAAAATTGTAGGTAATTTCCATACCTTTTTAGAGAGATAAAGAACGCAAGATTTGGACTTTCGTAGCAAAAGTTATGATGGTTTTAGTGTACTGTCCAGAGAAGCCGACGTGAAAATTGTTGTTCTGTAGTTTGGCTTGGTAGGGGCTGTAGATAGCATAATCAAAAGGGCTCCCCAACTAAGTTTATTTGGGTAATTTAATTACCTTTCCAGAAAGTCTGAGAACACCTCATTTGGACTCCTGAGCAGGAAGTTATGTATTTTAGAAGTTGACTGTCCGCAGTGATCACCAAAGCGATCGCTAGAAATTGGAAGATTGGAAAACACTTGGGAGATTAGCGAGTTCGTTTGTGTTGTTATTTATGCTTTTGATCCAGTATGTTGGTCTTAGATTGGGGTTATATTTATGTTCAGGTGGGAGCGTGATCCCAGGGGCAGCGCCCTCTTCGCGTCCACCGTTCTCGCACGGTTGAGGCAAGTATTCGGGTTATAGCATATTTATGCTTGTATGCTGAGAGTGTTTGTGTTTTGCTCGTAATAGCCATGCATGAATGTTAATGTGATGAGTTTCCATTTATCTTGATGAATGCTAGTTATGGTTAAAGTTGATGTTATTGTGATGAGTTTCAATTTTATCCTGGTGAATGCAAGTACTCTGATTGAGAGAATATGTATGAATGTTTGATAGAAGGTGCTAGTACTTTGATGCGTACTAACCATGCAAGGTTGATAGTGTGACATGTATGATTAAGGATGGTAAATATTTGAGATATGATTAATTATTATTCATGAAGGATTGTTCATGTTTGCTAGTATTATGAATATATGTGCTATTCATGGATACTAGAATGCTAAGAATATCAATGATGAGGAATGCTAGAAGTATGAATAAGTTTATTCATGCACGTCGTTGTTGTGAATCCATATGTATGATGGTTTAAAGTTTTGTTCATGTGCATCATGCAATCATATTGGAGGATTGGTCACGTGGTGACTATGCATGTTGAGGTCCCGTCATGTAGATGACGGGCTTGAAGTCCCACATTCGTGGAATGTGGGCAATGAATAAAGAGGTCCCCATCATAGAGATGATGGGCAAAGGTCCCTATACATGTGGTGTATAGGCTCTTGGTCCTCGTGCTGAAAGGCACGAGCAAGGGTATACATCGACGGATGTATACCCGCATTACACGATAAATGAGAAAAGAGATAAAGTTCAAAAGGTGCATTGCATTGATCGCATTCCATGAGTATGAAAGCTATGATTAGTGTAATGTTATTGTGGATCATTGTTGCTATGCTTGTGTTCTTGTTTATAGCCTTGTTGATACTTGCTTGAGTCTTTGGGCTCACCCTTGCTTTGATATGTTTTAGGTACAACCGGCAGAACGACATGCATGGGAGGAGTAGATGTTGGATGCACTCACTACCTCACGACCATAAGGCGTTTGCCATTTAATTACACATCAAGATTAAGTAAACTGTTTGAGAATCACTCATAGATGGTTTTGAGTATTTATGTTAATTGTGATAATGAGAATAGCAAGTCTGGATTTTGTTTATTCGATCATCTTGCAAGCTTGTGTAACCTTGATTATG
Source organism: Ampelocalamus luodianensis (assembly GCA_036346255.1). Lineage (NCBI taxonomy): Eukaryota > Viridiplantae > Streptophyta > Magnoliopsida > Poales > Poaceae > Ampelocalamus > Ampelocalamus luodianensis. Next base: position 24,161,649 of record CM070632.1, on the reverse strand, counting down.
AAGATATTGATAACTGTCATGATTAATTGTTGGAACCTCGGTATTGTTGACTATATAAAGGAGGTTTTGCCGAAAATTTGTAATTGGTCTTAGTTTAGTTTAGTCTAATTTAATTTTAGTAGCATTTCAGGCTCAATGCTGAGATGGGGTGTTACACTTAAGTTGGGCTCCCCCTCTTGGGCTATGGGCCGGCGGCCCACTACTCTCCTCAACTCACTAAATTCTAAAATTTCACTCTTAAATACCTCTTCTAATCCTTGAATTATTTATTTAATTAAATAGGGTATTACAATAACCCTCTCTCTGCTGCCCTGTCAACAATTGTTTGAAGGAGCTCAGCTGCCTAGACAAATATGAAGGGAGACAGTGGATCACCCTGTCTAACTCCTCTTTTACACTAAAAAATGTTTCCAGAGACACCATTCAACAGAACCGAAGAGAATATGGAGGTTAAAATTGCAGTTATACAATCAATCCATTTTTTTATTAAAACCTTTGTGCCTCATCACTGTGATAATTGCAGAATGCTCATTTGTGTCAAACGCTTTTTCAAAATCCAACTTGAGAATTACTCGCTCTCTGTTACTCAGCTGACATTGATGGACATACTCATATTGGCTCATACTGGTTCTGGTGGATCAGCTGTGCCTGCAGTAACTCCTTGGAACCTGTTTGCATTCAATTTGCTCAAAAGCGGTCTGACATGTGGGTACATTGGTATACCCTTGCAGGGTTCAATCTATTCGAATAGCCTCGTAGGACTTAGCCATGCCGACGTACCAAGGGAAGTATGCTTAATCATGCAGCAAAAAGGCGGTCTGACATGTGGGTACATTGGTATACCCTTGTAGGGTTCAATCTATTCGAATAGCCTCGTCCTAGGTTATGAACACGCTTGGTTAGGTTTTGCAAGAGTTAGACTATAACCTTTTCATTAAAACTTGAATTCAGGTGGTACAAATGGGGAATTCGTGCCATGCTGTGGTGGCTATCGGGTTAGTCACCTCTAGGTTGTTATTTATGTTATTATTGTTGTCTCGCCGTTATTTCAACAAATAAAAACAGATTTGTTAAATTGCCTTCAATCTATTACAATATTGCAAATGAAAATTGCTTTATGCGTACAATAAACCATATGACCATCTCCTTTGTTTCAGCTTGCATGTAGCTATAAAAAGGTTTGTTACTCGTAAGTCTTGAGAGTACATTTTTGTACTCAGTTGCATTGTTTAATTGTTGTAGAGGAGATTGACCCCCAAGGGGTTAGCTTTGGTGAGACAGACTACGTGCTGGACGACTAGCTCGGCGGCCCGATCGGTTGCCGTGTGGGTAAATGGCAAACCGGTTGGCTTTTGTTATCGCTATCTTATGGTATTTACTTCCGTTGTTCCTTCTGTTGTTATTGTGTCATTTGGCTGGTCGGCCCCTTCTGTAATAACTCTATTATGTATGTTTTTTTTTTGCTTTAGACTCAGTATTGTAATCTTGTATGGAAATGAGGCATGATTTTGTAAAGGTGTATGTGTACTGCAATTCTGGGAAGTACATGTCCATCGAGGTCTAGAATATTTGATTGGTAATACTAGAAACATTTGGAAGGTTAAGTATTACGAGTTAAATACCCCGGGTTCTCACAAAGAAAGACCCATTCAGACTCTTGATGTCGACTAAACCATGGGAGAAGTCTTGGCAAAGAGCATAGAAGTCAGAAGCTATGATATGCTAACACTTTTTTTAGAAACAACCCATTAAAACCATCAAGTCCTGGTGCTTTTGTCTCTATCTCTTGTTTAGTGAAATCCTCTGCTAGGCTAAGCCCAAGTCTGACCTAGGCCCAAACTCTGGCCTGGGCCTTATCCTAGACGAGCTACATCCCTTCTCGTAAAGGTAGAAGAAGACCAAGAAATCCCAAGAGAATCCTCACAAAATTGGAATTTTAAGGTTCATTGATTTTTTTTCTTCACTTTAGTCTCTTCTTATCTATCAAACATGTCCAATTTGGATTTATTAGTAATTATTACAGGTTTCAAACACTACAATTATTTACCCTAAAAGAGTGTTAAATTGAGGAGTAAATGTTGTGATCTTTTTTGGTAATTAGTGGTATTAGTGTAATAAGCCCCTCAAATAAGAATAAAAAATTCTCTAAAAAAACTATGAATAAAAAGCCTTCAGAAATTATTTGGATTGCAGGCTTTTGTTGATAGATTTTGTGAAAATAAGTTTTATTTGTAAAATTTTAATAATATGGATTTTAAAGTTTGGTATTATACTCGGCTAGCATTTGGCGATGATGTTGTTTGACTAAAAATGTTTTTAGTTATTATACTACTGTTACTTTGGTGTTGTGAATAATAGTTGGGGGTGGTTTTTTTTCCCGCAAAACTCATTATTTTGATTTTTTGGCAAAAAAAAACTATGAGATTTTTTTGTTTTTGTTTTATCCTATCCTAAGCAAACAACATTTGAGACGACTAGGCTGTAGATTTTTTTAAGAGAAAATTACAATGTAGGTCTCTGAACTTACGAGGTTGTGCCTCTTAACTCTCTGAACTTGTATTTTACTTTCTCAGCTCTCTGAACTTGCGAGGTTGTACCACTTAGCTCCCTGAACTTTCATTTTTCTTTCTCAACCCTATGAACTTGCGTGGTTGTGCCACTTAGCTCACTGAACTTGTATTTTACTTTTTATCCAACACATGAACTTGAGAGGTTGTGCCACTTAGCTCCCTAAACTTATATTTTACTTTTTCAGCTCCCTGAACTTGCGTAGTTGTGCCACTTAGCTCTTTAAACTTGTGTTGAAGCAAAGTTTGTCGGATGTGATGCCAGCGACTTCGTCCCTTTCGTGTCCGAGGACTCGTCGCAGCCCCATTCTAGTCGTGTTCATCGTCCCCGTCATCTGATGCCGACAAAAACGGATTCTTCGGAACCAGAAACACACTGTGCTCGCGTCTTCGCCGGAGCTCCACCGTCACAGCTTGCTGACGTCTTTGCCCTTGCCTCGTATAAGTCGACCATGAGAGAGAGAAATATATTCACAGTGCCAGAGCAGAAGCTACTCACCTTACACAAAGTCCATTTGGCCGTTTGCTAACAGAAAAGGCTGAGCTAGCGAATCACCGTGAGAGAGAGAGAAGTATTGTGCCCTTGTTCTGGCATTAGGAATGTACTTATCTCTCTCACGTTCGACTCAGAGGAGGTAAGGGCGAGTGCGGCGGCAAGTTGCGACGATAGAGCTCTGGAAAAAACCCGAGCACTATGCGTTCCCGGGCCTGAAGAATCCGTTTTTGTTAGTGTGATGTGACGGGGATGATGAACACGGCTAGAATAGGGCGACGACGAGTCCACTGATCGGCACCACATCTGACGAACTTCGCTTCAACGCAAGTTCGGGGAGCTAAGTGCACAACCTCGCAAGTTTAGAAGGTTGAGAAAGTAAAATGCAAATTCAAAGAGTTAAGTGACACAACCTCACAAGTTTATAGATCTATAGTGCAATTTTTTTTTAACTAACTCTAGTCCAAGATGCAAACAACCCGTTTAGAGAAAGTATACACCTCTCGTCAAAAGAGAAAAAATAAAGGCAAGTATTCCATATTTTCCTCTGAATATAATGGAATACGAAGTCCTTATCTGAAAAATTCCTCAATAGAATATTAGAATTGGAAACGAACATTAGTTTCCTTCGACTTGGGCCGTTGGGCAAAGAGTAGAACATAGAAGAAAATCAGAGTCCAAAGGTAGAAGAAGAAGCCTTCGAAGAGAAGAGAGAAAGGGAGAGTGCGCGAGGAGGAAGTAGGGGAGATGGGGATCCGGTTCGTGCTGTTCGTGAACAAGCAGGGGCAGACGCGGCTGGCGCAGTACTACGAGCACCTCTCCCTCGACGAGCGCCGCGCCCTCGAGGGCGAGATCGTCCGCAAGTGCCTCGCCCGCACCGACCAGCAGGTACTACTCTCCTCGTCCGATCCTCCCGCCCGCCAATTCAACCCCTGTATCAGTTCGTTCCCTCCTTCCTTCCTTTCTTGGATCCAAAAGCCCTCCCCTAGTCTTGTCCCAAATCTTGGGCCCGATTCAAGAAGTGACGGTTTCTTGGATCTGGATCAAGACGAGCTATTGATTGACCATTGCTTCTCATGTTGATCTGATTGCGCCGTTTGCGAACGCAGTGTTCTTTCGTGGAGCACCGGAACTACAAGGTCGTGTACAGGCGCTACGCCTCCCTCTTCTTCCTCGTCGGCGTCGACAACGATGAGGTGCGGTTCGGCCTGCTCCTGTCTCTCCCGTCTTCTTGAATTTATATCTGTGTCACACCAATTAGGCAATCCTAGCAAGTCTAGATCCAATCGATTCATTGGAACATCACCTGTTGTGCTGTGAATTCAGCTCTAATCATCTATCAGATTAAGCTGTCCTTGCAAAGCGTAAATGAAATCAGTTCATTGGAATATCTCCTGTTATCCTATGGGTTTAGCTCTTGTCATCTACCTTTTGTTCACCGAAGCGTATTGTGGACAGAATAGAGTTTAATAGGGATGGATAGTGCGCATTTGTGGACTACTAGTCATGTGCTGGTGCGTTGCTACGGATTAAAAAAAAATATTGCATGCTCTAAAAAATAAAAATACCTTAGCATTTTGCATTTCATCCCAACATTTTTTCGCCATCGTACTTTGCTTGTACGTCACACCTCTGTTGTCTTGATCGGTTTGCATCACGCCCTCGGCTTGGATGTTGTGCCAGACCGAACTCCGTCCTAGCCCATATCGCGTCTCCACCATTGTGCTCAGCCTGCGCCATGCCCCGGCTCCGCTGCCATACCCGGCCAAGCTCTGTCATGGTCCACATCACCTCAGTTTCTGAATTTCCATAGGCAGACGATTATTCACAAGCCAAGCATCACTTCTGTTTAGAAGATGCACATTTTACTTCTTTACGAATGGTAGAATATGTTCTCTTTCAAATAATCACTTACAATCTTACCCTTGTTCCACACATGATTTCCAGTTTACTAATCATGATGATACATCACTAAAAAGAGATGTGTAACAAAACCTGATCATAGTAATAAGAGATATCACAGCCAGTCTATCAGACCATCGGGCATGCCGCATGCAGCATGGAGTGAAGAAATAGTAGAGGCAGACAGGCAGTTATTATGGAGATCTTTTAGCATCTGTACTTCGGATCTCACTGTAACAAAGCACCACGGGAGATTAAAAGCAGGGCAATTTATAACTGAATTATGCAGTAAACACATAATGAAAGGCTCACCTAGGAGCAGCCTAAAATGAGGTCTTATCCATCTCTAGCACAATAGGAGTGACATTTAAGTACCTTCCAATTATCACCATATCACAAATCTGATTCACAAAAAAATGAACAATGGAACTTTCCAGCTTCAGTTTTAGTATTTTAACGACGGCAGGGACTCAGAAAATATAAATTTTGTAATGGCTATATTTACAGCTTCACACACAGTACTTACAGCTGCGTACGTCTGGTTAAGCCCACCATTCCCCGAGAACATCAGATACCATTGTTCCTGCTGATTCCTGAATGCAGAAGCGATCAAATCAAAATAGTAGAGGCAATACATAGTTAGAATTAGTAGAAAAACACATACCTGAAACTTCAATCGAAATATTTAACTGATTTAATTCGAGCATCCGACATGACCTGATCGATAAATGACAACATGCATATAAAAAAAGAACATCAAGAAGAAAAGTGACTGGACTGCAACCAGTGCTATCAACCACTCGACCCACAGAGACAGAAGGCTATAATCTTAGATTCTTAGTTGTTTACTAATCAAGCACTTGCAACTGACATATAACTATAAGCAATACCAATGATTCTATGATTCGACTTAAGCTCAATTTTTCGTCTTTTAGTCTTCAAACAAATCTATGATTAGAGAACACTCCTGCAGAATAATTCTCAAATTGGAAACCAAGAATGATAATTCACCGGAAGCCACAGAATATAAAAAAGATTAAAATTATCAAGAGGTAGGTAGTGTAGAGAGAACACTCACTTAATCTGCTTGTTAATTAATTGGGATACACAGTGCACCTGTGGACGTACTTGTGCCTTGTGAGGAGTCTGTCTGTGCAGCCGTCGTCAATGCAGATGTGCTCAAGTCAAGGGAGGCCATGACTTTGGCGAGTTGCAGATAAACCTCCAGGGAGATCCTCTCTAGAGCTCCGCTGGTCAGAGTTCTCAAGGAGACAAGAGCTTGAGTTTGACGGGGCACCGAGGTAGCGGCATGGTCAAACCACTCGATGGCGCTGTGTGCGCCGACCACCTCCGCCGGCGCGTCACTGTCACCGCATCACTACCGGTTGGATCCGATTGGATTCTAGCAGTTGCTGCCGCCAAATCTGGTTGAAAGAAGTGGGCTCAGCACTTTGCCGACGGAGATGCCGTCGCCACTTCCCTCGCCTTCCAGAGTCCGAAGGGGAGAGGTGATACGGGTGTGCAACGGCGAATCTGCGAGTGCGAGACTGCGAGAGCGAGTTGGAACTTTGAAGCCAGGGGGATTGAGAAGGGTGTGGTGTGTAGGGGTGGCGCAAACGAGATGGAGAATGGGAAAGCCTCTCGCCAGAGGGGTGAGGCCACGATGGTTTCCAGGAGAAGCACACGTTCTTTCTTGGTGCGGTTTTCTGAGAGGTGGTGGGATGAGGCGAGGCCCACATGTCGGTGCCAAGATTGTACCAGGGAACTGGCGAAGGCGCAAGGGAGGGGGCGGGGGGGAACGAACGTACCACCACCAAGTCCTTTTAATTAGTAGAGATAAACGGTACAAAGGTCCCAAAGATATGATCTTTATTCGATAATTTTGTGGTATTACTATTGATTATCCTTTGATGGCGCTGCTATGCTTTTACAAACCCACACTTGGTGATTCTACTGTTATTTGCTCCTGTTGTCCCATCCTGTATTGAGAATTCAGAGTAGTTTCTAGTGACTCAAGCAATCTTTGCTAATGCAAATAAAAGTAAGTAGTTGCGGTATTATAAGCTTTGATGCTTCAGGCTTAGCTTTTGTTCTTGTATCTTTGTTGTTGAATCGAAGTGTGCACAGGTAGGGTTTGATAGTTGCGAATCTTGCACATTGGTATAGAGATCTGAAAGGGATAATCTTTGTTGGGTATTTCATGGTATTGTTACTGCATTTTTCTTTGATGATATTATTCTGTGGGGATGAATTTTGTATGTGTGGACTGAATGGTTCACAACAAATTTCTCAAACGAAATGATCTTCATTGGTGTTTTTCTATTGATCCTAAAGTAGCAGTATTATACTGAAAACTCTGCCTATGTATATCAGTATCTGAGTATCTCTCTATCTTGAGTCTGCTGCTTTTTCTCTAGTTGTTAAGTGCCTGATTTATGAATGAATTTGATTGCAATTGGTGATCTTATGCTCTATTTCTTCTGGTATTACCATTTGAAACAATTTATATTCCTGATCAAGAAAAATCTTCCTCCAACTAGTTTTGGTTGCGACTTGCAAGTGAGGTGCTACATGATTTGTAAATTTTCTTACGTGTAGATTGCATTTTAGTTTAACCATCATTAGATGCCCTTTCATGCTCCCCTTGAACTGTGCAAACAATTTTGAGGCAATTGCTCCAGCTTATGCAACTGACAATATCTCAATTTCATCTCGTTTGGCAGAATGAGTTAGCTATCCTTGAATTCATACATCTTTTGGTGGAAACCATGGACCGCCACTTTGGCAATGTGGTAAGCTTGCATAATCCCAAGGCTTTTGTTTCTCAGCATTGTAAAGATACTCACATGACTAGAGCTGATGCTACTCTCCCCCCTTTTTTGGCCAGTGTGAGCTCGATATCATGTTCCATCTGGAGAAGGTGCACTTCATGCTGGAAGAGATGGTGATGAATGGTTGCATTGTGGAGACAAGTAAACAGAACATCTTGGCACCGATCCAGCTTATGGAGAAAACTTCTTAAATAGTGCTCTCCAACTGTCTAGTTCTTCGTCCTCTGCTGTTTAGCACCACTTCCTCTCCCTTGCCATAGATTTTCCCGCCGGATGTGAAAGTGCTAACAATTGCTGTATGCATGGATTATTGAATTGACCTGACTGGAAACTGTGAAATGTTTTGTGTTGATGAAAACGAAGATGTCATATCCTTTTTTCATGTAATTTTGTTGTGATGATTGTTTGACATTGTCAAGAAATTAACCCAAGTCGCTGGTTGCTTCATTCTTACTAGTTACTATCCCTTAATAAGTAACGTTTGTGGTTTTATATATATATATTTGCTTATTATATCAGATTGGATGCAATTGATGCCCGTAAGGCAGGAGTTTCGACGTGATTTTAACGAACAAGTGGTATGGGAAAACAGTACTATCCGCAGATTTATTTGCAACACTGATACGACCTTATTTCCGTCGATCTGAGCATGAACTTCACTGTACATGCTTTACGAATTTTTTTTTGAAATAATATTTTTTTATTTGGAATTATAGAAATAATACCACTTATTTTTTTTATATAAATAATCCCGTGTCACCGTACGGTTGGGCGACTTGGTATAATCGCTCAACAAGGCGTGCGACACATGTGCGATTCGGTCAATGGAACAGCGATTTCACTGTTCGAGGTAGTGTCACTTATTGGCTTGGCGATATGACCCTAGTCGCACAAGCGTATAGCGACTAAGTTACACCTGCACTCAAGTTGCACAACCATATGGCGACTTAGCGTGGCTTTATAACCGTGCGTGCGACCGAACAGTCGCTATTCCAGTGAGCGAGCCGAGCGCGAGCGCAAAGAAAAGAAAGAGAGGAGAAGGAGAGGAAAAAAGAGGAGAGGAGGAGGAAGAAGAAGAGGAGAAAAGATGTTCTTCGCTTCGCATCAATGACCACGACGGTGAGTTTGTAGTATTATCTTGTACAAGTATATTTTTTAAACCATGGTAAATTAGCAATCAACGTCATGTGTGGTCATATATTATTAGCAAATATTTAGAGATAGCATGATTAATTAGTAACCATTGTAGGTTAGCAAACAACATCTTGTGTAGTAAAATATTGTTAGCACATGTTTAGGGATAGCATGATTAATACAATTAGTTTAGTAGTTTGTATAGAGGAAAAATTAGTCGGTGATAAACATGTCGATAACCCGTGCATTCGCAAATGCTAGTTTAGTAGTTTGTATGATAACGTGTTATTTTTCTATTATAAAAACATGTCGATAACCCGTGCATTCGCAAATGTTAGTTCATAGAATGTTAAATATATGTATTTATTTGCACAATAAAAAACATGTCGATAACCCGTGCATTCGCAAATGCTAGTTTAAGGAATGTTAAATATATATATTTATTTGCATAATAAAAAAATGATAACATTTACTTTATAATTTTGGTTGGATTAAGGAATTATGAAATACTAAGACAAAAAGCACAGATACATGGTTCCGAACCCGTAGGATTCTCAAACATGTGAAATTTTGAATTTTTTTTTCATAAAGTTTCACCCACTACAAATATGTATGGTAACGACGATGTTTTTAATATTTTGCAATGCATAGCAGTCGGTACAGGTGTTAACGTAATATAACCTTTTGTAGGGAAAATTACTTGTTTACCACTTGGGTTTCATGAAATTGTATATGTATTAGCACTGTGTTTGAGTACTGTGTTTATATTTTATTTGCCATTGGAATATAATTTAAATGCTCAATAATATTAATGCTTTTAATTTCTTAATTCGCATGTATGGCTTACGACCCTGGTGGTTTGGACTGGTATTTCGGCCTGCTGGACCGATTGGTCGATGCGCAGCACTGCACGAGCCGTCGTGCCCCGCATCCGAGTCGCGGGGACGACGCGGCTGACTTGGGGGTGGTTCGTACGCGGACATCCCGATGGGCTTGGAGACTAGACCCACGCTGGGTAGAGATGTTTGTTCGCGAGCTGTGCCACTTGTTTTGTGTCATATGCCCGCTATGTAGTTACTTCTTCGTGCTTTGCAGGCTGAGCCGTGCCGGCCTTCTACCTCTCGCGCGGATGGTGGAGGCCACCGAAGAGGATGGCGCTGCGGCCGAGGACGGGGAGGTCTAGGCCAGTCCGGAGCGGTCACGACGGTTCCCGTTCGACCGGTCGCTCCTGACAGCCCTAGTGGACCGGTGGTGGCCTGAGACACACACCTTCCACCTCCTATTCGGGGAGATGGTCCCTACTCTAGAGGATGTCGCGATGCTGCTCGGCCTGCCTATCGTCGGAGCCGCTGTATTCCCGCCAGACGTGCCTGCGAACTGGCGCGACGCCCTGCTGGGCAGGTTTCAGGGTGTTCTAGGGGCGGAGGCCGCGCCACTGTACTTCGACTTCTCGGAGTGACAGCGGCATGGCCCGCCCCTGCGGTGGCTTTCGCAGTTCTGGGTACGTATGGTACATATTTTTCAGATCTAGAGATGCACTATCCTAGCCGTATGACGGACGTACTAATTATTCGTTTGTGCGTAGGTCAAGCGGATGGTCCCGCAGCTCACCGCCGAGTAGGTGTCGCGGCACCTCGAGGAGTACCTGCTGTGGCTCTTCGGCTGGGTACTGTTTACCAGCAGCCACGGTGACTCTGTCGACGCCCGCCTCGTGGGCTACACGAGGGCCATCGCCGATGGTGAGTCTTTGCAGATCGGCGGGATCACCGTATTTGCCGTGGCGCATCGCGGCATGTGCGTCGTCGCGCGTAGAGGACGAGACCGTCATCTATCTTGACAGGTTACCCCCTCCTGCTGCAGCTGTGGTCGTTTGAGCGCTTCTTTCTCGGACGACCCATGCTGGTTGACTCCAGTCCGTACGACAGGGACATGTACCATAGGGACGCGGTTGACCGGCCGACCGTAGGGTCCCTTTGGTGCCGTAGACGGGTACATACTCTCCTACATCTTCACTACACATGTATTACGGGTCATCCTTTATAACTACTGTTCTGGCTTGCAGGCACAATACGCACATGTGCAGGTCACACGAGTGTACGAGCACTTTGTGGAGCAGCTGGACCGCCTCACCGCTGACGACGTGCGCTGGGAGCCGTACTCTGACCAGGAGACGGAGCTGCGTGCTCCCGCGGGGTTGTCCTCGCTCTGCTTGCACGAGTGGGCGTACTGATGGACGCAGAGGAAGCTCATCTTTGACGTCTTCATCAAGGACTACATGGTGCACAGGGTGATGCACCAGTTCGGCCTCCGCCAGGTTGTTCCAGTTCCCGTCGAGACGAGAGTGCCTGACTCTGACCACGCGTGAGTTGCACACATTACATGCTAGAATATGTTTTCGGCAGTTATGATATGATAGCTTGTAATTGCAGCGGTACGTTTTGCAGGCATAGTAGGAGGGGTGGCACCAGGACGCAGTGGCCGACGAAGATGGAGCCGTGGGTGTTGCAGTGGGTGAATGCCCACGAGGACTTGGTGCAGGAGGACGCCCTGTACGACCCCAGCTCGTACGACGAGTACCTCCGCTGGTACGCCCCGCGAACACGCACTAGGCTGGTGCATGTCGTCAACCCTCCCCCCGATCGCGTAGCAGCCCCGACTGATGCTTACCCTGTACACTTCGCGCGGAACTTGCACGTTGCGGTATGTACTATTGTGTTTTAAAATATCTGAGTATGGTTACCTCAATTATAGGTTTAACGTTTTATTTTCTCCTTACAGACGGACATCACCATCGGCATTGCCACCGACGGGCAGTCGATCCTGGACAAGGCTGCCATTGGTGTTGAGGTGACACGGGACGAGCTACTACAGTTTGTCCGTCGGGCCTGTAGTGCGGCTAGGCGTGCCATTTCCCTAACGTCGTGTAGGATAGTCCAAGAGGTGGCCACGTCGGCACATACGCCGAGGCCAGCATGTCCTACGGCTCAGTTAGGAGGCTCAGGAGGTGCACATCCCTGTGCCCCGCCTGCGCCTGCTCCTTGGTAGCCTGGATCGTCCGGGTGGGCACGTGGGTACGCACCGCCACAGCCGCCGCCCCCGTCGTCGTTCCAGTATCCTGTCTTCCCGGACCCGTATGGTCAGTACGGCGGGTTTGACTTTTTCTCACGCATGGCCCCCGATGCAGGTACATTTCCTCTCTTTAGGTTTATGATCGTCGATATATTGTACAGATTAACATTATTTGTCCTGCAGGTTTCTACGTCGATGTAGACACCTACTTCGCTGAGCCACCAGAGGATGTCAGGGGAGCAGCTGAGCCCGCACCCGTCGAGGTTCTTTCGGGGTCACAGCTTAGCGGGCTCCCAGTGGTCACGCCGACACCGGTAGAGTCAACCCCCTTGGGAGCACAGATCAGTAGGCCTTTTGAGCGCCTTTCCCTGTCTGGGCCCCGGCCCAGGCACCCCGTGCTTCGGAAGCCCAAGCGGGGGTGTACAGGTGGCCGCGAACCCGGTGTGGGATGTGGCGACGATGGAGGAGGTGTTGCGGGTGGCATAGTGGGTGGCCTGTAATATCCCGAAACGCTTTAGAAAGAGAACGGAAAAGATTAGTGGGGTTTTCTGAAAAATAAACCTCATAAGGACCTTAGCGTAATTAGATAAAATGGAATACATGAAAACGGGATGCTTTGGATTTTTTTTAGAGGAGGGTTGTTTGCCTGGAACGGGTCATACGGGGGTCATGCCGGGGGATTAGATCGTGCCGTGGTAAAAGGAGATGTGGGAGAGGAGGAACCCAAAACCAAGAAAACCCTAGCCGCCGTTTATTCTTTTGTTTTTTTCCTGTTCATCGCCGTTTTTCTTCAGTCGACGCGCCGCCGATTTGTTGACTCGTTGTTCCAAGCCGAAACGCCATCGCTCGAGCAGTGCATGCCACAGACCCGATCGCTTGCCACCCGGCCACGTGACGCGTCGCCAACGGCCTGTGTGTTCCCGCGTGCGTGGCCCGGCAGCCCGCTCGGTGCATCGCCTGCTGCCCGAGCGCTCGCCTGCCCTGCGCATCTGCATCCTACCGCTGGTTGTGCCTTGCTCCCAGCGCTGCTAGCTGCCCCTGCGTGCTGCCTTGCCTCTGCCGCCTGCATGTATGCATGCTCCTGTACAGCACTGCTGCTAGCTGCTAGCAAAGGCATGCTGCAAGTTTTGCATGGCTTCACGGTGGTTTCAACAATAGATGGAGAGAGTAAGAGAGAGAAAAGGAAAAGAAGTGTTTGCATGCATGTGTACGTGAGATGGCATGCGGCTGATTCTTTGGGCTGAAAGACGGTGTTGCTACTGGTGTTGCTTGTGCCGCCAAGGAAGAAGGAAATAAGAGAAGAGAGGGAAGAAGAGGAGGAAGAGAAAAAAAGGAGAAGGGGAAAGGAGGAGGATCTCGCGGGATCTGGGTTTTCGTCGTCGGTAACGATTTGTGATTTTCTCTCTATTTTATTAATTTAATTAAAGATTGGAAAATGGTGATTAGAGAGGATAGTAGCAATTTCTAGTCAATGGATCGAATAGTAGATTGGTTTAGTCTGCCGTTCTGTTATACTATTATTTCGGGTACCGTAAGGGCATAATTTGAGGATGTCATCTCCTAGATAATTGTAGAGAATATTTAATCATATTGATCGGACGATTAGATTGAGAGTTATGAATTTTGTAAGCCTGCTGTCCGGGGAACTGCCGTCTTTTAGTAGTACGTGTTAATCTGTAAATTAAAAATAGTAAATGAGATAATTAGTGTATTTGTTCTACATGAAAAGTGTAGATAATTTCTTAAGCGTTCCAGAGAGCCCAAGAACATAATTTTTGGGTAAGTAGAACAGAAGTTATGATAATTTTAGTGTTGGGATAGCGGGTAGTGTGTCCGGTAGTTTAAAGGTAAAAAGGTCGGTTTGGCGTAGGCGCGCGATTGTGGTTGGAATAAAAAGTGTAGGAGTCATAATGTATGATTTTGAGATGCGTTTTGGATTATTTGTCCAGGGAGTGTGGTCTCGTATGCGCTGCCACCGTTTCGCTCTCCAACGTCACAAGGATACGAGGCAAGTGCATGGTAGACAGTGGTCATTGGTTGATCACTGTATGCTTTACCATTTATTACCATTAATTTGTTGTGCTTTTACTTATTTAATTGCAAGTAATGTTAATGATCACTATTTGTTCCTTATTGTTGGATATGATATTGTTGGACAATGATAATATTGATGAAACCATGAATAATTGTGCATTAATAAGCATTTTTGCATATGAAAAGGTGATCATGTTGATCACAACTCCACGGGAGTGGAGAAGGTCCCCGATCCTTGAGGAGGACGGGCTTGAGAGTGTGCCATCGACAGGTGAACACTCATGCTATACCGGTATACGCAAAGGAAGTGCATGTGGACATGTAATGTAGAGATGCATAGAATGAAAGATAGTTGATGATTTAATATGTGAATAAAGAAAGAGAATTGAATGATTGAGCATAAGAATAAGGAAAAGAGAAAAATTAATGTTGATGATCATATTGTGTACTGTTGATTAAGCTTTGTGCATTGCTTACTATTATGCTTGCTGAGTCGTAGACTCACCCTTGCTTTACTGTTGTTTTTAGGTGATCGTTGACGATGCTTTGCTTGGGAAGGGCTAGCACACTTGAATCCACATCATATACATGTTTACTTGGTCCATTGGATATGAGAACTCACTTTATCGATCGATGATTTATAGCTAAGACACGATAGTATTTGCTAGTCTTAGAAGATAGGTTGGAATTTATTAATCTATTAATAGACTTGCTTGGATAAGTTTCTACGTCGATCTGTGTTTATTATCTTGCCATGTTCTTATGAGTTAATTAACCATGATTTCTTTATAGTTATACTTGTGTTATTGTGACCTGTGAACGGGTTCTATCTTTGATATACTTGCTGTGATTTAGTGATATTTGCTGATATTATTGACAGTTAGGTTAGTTTAGTGGCATTCTGGGCTCCGTGTTGGGCTGGGGTGTTACATGGCCAGTAGGGGGTATTCATTGTGCTGTGTGTACTTGTATTATTTATTTACGTAGTGTGGTTCGTGATTACTATGACGTAGTTGTGTATGCATTCCCTCTAGCATTTTCTGTAACTTGTATTATGTGTTTACATATTCTACTTCGTAGTTACTACGATATGGTTGTCTATGCGTTCCCTCTAGCATTGTTCTATTTCTTATTCGTGGATTAATTTTGTACGGTCACGTCACTGCGCAAAGCTGACTCGTCGGGTCGCATCGCCGTGCAATGCTTCAGCGACTAGTACACATGTCGCTCAACCATTGGGCCCATACTACCTACCAGGTCGTCCAATGCTTCAGCGACTAGTACACGTGTCGCTCCACCTTTGGGCATGTACTACCTACCAGGTCGTCCAACGCTTCAGCGACTAATACACGTGTTGCTCAACCGTTGGGCCCGTACTACCTGTCAGGTCGTCCAACAGTTGAGCGACTAGTACATGTGTCGCTCAATCGTTGGGCCCGTACTACCTGCCAGGTCGTCCAACGCTTCAGTGACTAGTACACGTGTCACTCAACCATTGGGCCCATACTACCTGCCAGGTCGTCCAACAGTTGAGCGATTAGTACACGTGTCGCTCAACCGTTGGGCCTGTACTACCTGCCAGGTCGTCCAACGCTTCAGCGACTAGTACACGTGTCACTCAACCGTTGGGTCTGTACTACCTGCCAGGTCGTCCAACAGTTGAGCGACTATAAGGTCGTATAGAAAGCCAAACCGGGTCCTGTCGCGGTTTCTTTCGCCATTTTGCTCAACAGACAACCAAAGCAAAGCAGACCGAGAGAGGAGAAAAGGGGGGGTAATAGAAGGATAGGAGGAGTGAAGAGGGGAAGAAGGTACAGAGAGGGAGAAGCAGAGGAGCTCGAGACAGGCAGAGAAGAGGAGGAGAGGAGCTCGAGAAGTGAAAGAGAAAGACGAAGGAAGCTCGTTGATAGGAAGAAAAGGTCTCCACGTGAAAGTAATAGCATTGATTATTCTTATTCTCGTCCAAATGTAGGCGACATGTAGCTACTTGTTGGTTTAGCACGTATTTGGGGAAAGTATGTCCAGAAATCGCTTGTCGTAATATTTTTATTTTTTGTAGTGATAAATCAGTCATGTCGGAGGCCACAGTATTGAAAGTGCATTATGGTGTTGGTACGGTTCGTGAAGGTCCATATGGTGTTAGCCTAAGTGGTTTCCAGCAAGTAACTATGGTACATCTGGACAGGGAGAATGCTCGAATCGAAGAAGTCCTATACTGGCTCACTAGAAGCTTCTCCTTGGACCCCGATGTGTGTAGTGTCTTCGTACAAGGGCTATGGAGCTGGTCTGCCACAGACATTCAGTGGGAGTTGAGAAGCCTGATGCGTACGGCTGAGTGAAAGGGATTTTTGGAAGGCTGCAGGCACCATGGCTACGAGTGCGTGCTACTCGTGCAACCATGTCCGAAGGGAGTCGTCGAAGGCCCTTCGGACGACTCTCGTGGCGTTGGTGGGAGCATGTCCCATGAGGTGTCCGATGTTACGGAGGCACGAGAGGACAAGGTGACCCATGTTGCTGAGGCAGAAGACGAATATCGCACACCGCACACTCACCCCAGTGCATAGGCAGATGCAGGTGAGCAAGTGGACAACATAGTGCGTCAAATGGAGATCGATGACTTGACGGCTCGGGCGGAGGAGGAAGCTTTAGAAGAGGACGGTGATGACTCTTCTGAGGAGAATGAAGGTCCCATCCCGCAAGAATGGAATAGGGTGGACGTTGAGAGTCTTGCTGTACACGACGAGCATGAATCACCGTGGGAGTACCATGGGACGGAGGTTCAGCTTCATGCAATGTTTCCTAACAAGGGATCACCGCAAGATGCCATTAAGTTGTGGGCCTTGTCCATGCAGCGATCGTTTCGTGTACTCAAATCCAGCCAGGAGCAGTACACCGTAGTCTGCGCGCAGTCTGGGTGTCCGTGGTGTGTGCATGCACGAATGCCTATGTACGAGACTCACTGGATTGTCTCCAAGGTGGAGGCGCACTCCTGCTTGCTTAGTAGTTTTCTGCCGAGGCATCGCAACCTGACGTCTACCTTCATTGCCAATAAGATTAGCTATGCGAAGGCATGACGTGCTAAACAGAGGGCTTTGGAAAGGAGGTTCGGTTCTTTCGAGGTGTCTTATGAAAACCTTCCTCGTATACTCCAGGTGCTGCAGGACAGGAACCTGGGCACATATATTACTATGAAGGACAGACCATCCAAAAGACCGCCTCTAGGTTTTATGGTATTGCAGAGGGCCTTCCTAGTATTCGGTCCCTACATCGATACATTCAGACACATGTTGCCCGTGATCTCAGTGGACAGGACATTTCTAACTGTAAAATACAAGGGCATGATCATGACAGCAATTGGCATTGATGGCAACCATCAAATTCTACACTTAGCCATCGCTTTCGTCGAAAGTGAGAATTTTGACAGTTGGTTGTGGTTCCTTCGACATCTAAAGGAGGGAGTAGTTAGGGCATATCCTGATGTCTACATAATTCATGATCGCCACCCTGGGATAATGAAGGCCATCCAAAAACTTCAGCAAGACCCCGATGAGCCATTCCCTTAGCCAGACATAAGGAACAGATGGTGCATTCGCCATCTGGGGGTGAACTTCTTCAAACAGTTCAGGCAGCAACCGTTGATGAAGCTGTTCAAGAGGCTTGCTATGCAGAACCAGAAGTGTAAATTTGATGCGTTGTGGAAGATGCTGGACGAGCACACCAGGAAGCATGTCGTCGAGAGGAACAAGCGTCCCCTCGTTCCTAGGGCAGCGTAGCCCGAATGCCTCACACCACTGCTGGAGCTCAACCCTCCCCATTTGACGCTGAGGACCTCCAGGGACATCGGGTGCTTCTCTCATTGGATAGAGGCAGAACCATTGGAGAAGTGGTCCTTGTTGCACAACATGGACGGTGCAAGGTACGACATAATGACCACTAACCTTACCGAGGTGTACAACTGCGTTATTAAGGGCCTCCGTTCTCAGCCTCTCATCGTCATTGTGGAAGGCGTTCTGCATGGTACAATGGGATATTTCAGAGAAAGGCGTGCAAATACGGCACTTCATGCAGCCAACCCACAAACACCGTATTGCTCGAAGATTACAGCGTACATGCAGGCCAAGACCGAGAAGGCTCGGTCGCACACGGTCTTCGTTATGGGCAATACGGAGCATCATTTCGACGTGCTCCTTTGGGACAGAGCTGGATTTGGGATGGCTCAGTCCCTTGTTACCCACGAGGTATGCTTTGGAGACCATGTGAATGAACCTAGATGCACATGCAACAATCCAAATCTCCTTCACAAGACATGCTCTCATGTCCTTGCCGCATGTGGGACCATCCACATGGACCCATCAAACTTCATATCGGAGTACTTCATGAAGGAGAGGGTGCAGCAGGCGTGGTGTGGCGAGCTAAGAGGCTTCAGAGTTGTGGGCAACTTCGCCACATCGGATACTGCACAGAGGACTTGGATTCCGGATATTGACCTGTTGAAGGGGGGAAGGGCCGTCAGCAGAGTCGTCATATTAGGAACGATATGGACGAAGGGGAAGCTCGAGCGGCGGGTAGACGTTGCAGCCGCTGCCGCCAGGAAGGCCACACTATGAGAACTTGCAAGACGCCTGCCGACACGTAGGAACACCGACATGACATGTAGCACCGCTTCTTCTTGGGTGCATAGTCGTACTAAGATAAGAACTGTAGCATTTTGTAACTTAATGCATGCGTACAATGCATGTTTGTTCAATGAATATCGACGCCTATATCTTAATGCATGTGAAACATCGATACACCAGTCCACTCGATAAAAGACAATCGCTATGATGTGTCGACCATTTAGTTACATGCTTTAGGATATTAAATATAATTGCGTACAGAACGGGACAGTATCGAGGCACAAGTCTCTCTGGCCATGCCTAATGGTAGAAGATGCCTTGTGCTACCCACATAGAGTGTTGCACAAGGGGGCGCCGCGGATGTGGCTGGCCATCATTGTAGTAGCATGCACATATACATCTAGGGTTCACGCAGCAGCATGTGGGATTATAGGAACTTTCTATGTTCACGACCTCCTCGTTGCCCTTCTCGCTCTCTATCTGTTGACGGAGGTCATCGTTTTCCTCGTTGAGATTGTCAACCGTGCCTCCAACTCAAAGATTCGGTTCCACAATATATCCACGTACATCACAACATGCCGTTCATGGGGAGGATCGATCCAGCAGACAATGTCGTATTTCGCCATCTGCCTCAAAGGAGGGTTAACATGGAGGTTCTATTAGTAGTAACATAAAGCAAACTATTAGTTAATTGTACCCCCAGAGTGTGGGCATCGGAAGAAACGTCGTCCGCCATCGAAAGGGCCATCTAGGACCTGCACGACAGCGTCCTCTCTGTGTCCGCATTTCGGCAATACCGGTTGAGCACGCTTGTTCGGCATCAACCGGTAGTTAGGGCTGAAGTCCTTCCTCCTTTCGAGGGGAAGTTCTTGCTTCGGTGACCCCGGTTGGACTGGTCCCTAGGCGTCTGCCATGATGTGTTACTGTACAACAGAGAAGGTTCTTCTTCCTACGGTTTGGAGGGTGGAGTGGTCCTACTTTCGGAGCGTGGGGTGTGCATTTCATAGCCCGCGGGGGGAGTGGTAATAAAACGGGTAATGTGTTAGCTTGCAGCTTTGCGCGGTGATAAGACCAGACGGGGAAGCTTTGCGCAGTGATAAGACTAGGTGGGGCAGCCTTGTGCAATGACAAGACCAGGCGGGGCAGCTTCACGTAGTGACAAGACCAGACAGGGCAGCTTTGAGCAGTGACAAGACCAGACGGGACAACTTTGCACAGTTACAAGACCATACGGGGCAGCTTTGTGCAGTGACAAGACCAGACAGGGCAGCTTTGTGCAGTTACAAGACCATATGGGGCAGTTTCGCGTAGTGACAAGACCAAACGGGGCAGCCTTGCACAGTGA
The DNA here is from genome assembly GCA_036346255.1 of Ampelocalamus luodianensis. NCBI lineage: Eukaryota > Viridiplantae > Streptophyta > Magnoliopsida > Poales > Poaceae > Ampelocalamus > Ampelocalamus luodianensis. Next base: position 24,141,658 of record CM070632.1, on the reverse strand, counting down.
CAAGACCAGATGGGGCAGCTTTGCACACTCACAAGACCAGATGGGCAGCTTTGCGCAGTGACAAGACCAGACATACCATCTTTGTGCAGCAACGTGACCCTACGCTGCGATAATATTCCTCCTCGCAAGTTCTATTGCATGAGTAAGCACAAGTTCTTTTTCTGGCTGTTGCTAAAAGATCGGTTAAATTCACGAGCTCTTCTTTTGCGCAAGGGACTTCTTCTTGATAGCTATGATTGTGTTCTTTGTTCTGGGCATCACATGGAATCCTTAAAACATCTTTTCTTTGAGTGTACCTTCAGTCAATGGTGCTGGCGTTTTATTGGGATCTCCTGGGATTTGTCGCTTCCGGTTGTGGAGATGATTCAGGATGGAAAGACTTCTTCAAGCCAGTGTTGTTTTCGGGAATTAGTCATCTTGACTTGTTGGTCGATTTGGAGTATTAGGAATAACGTCATTTTTCAGAACGGGGTGGTGTCTTTGGTTGCTTGGAGAAGGGAGTTTAGAGAGGCGTTTACCATGGTTATCCATCGGGTCAAGCCATCTCTACAGAATGCTTTTAATAGTTGGTTGAGAGATTTTGGTTAAGGTTTTTTTAGTGGTGTATATTCCTTCCTCTCTCTCTTTGTATTTTTTCTCCTATTGGTTTGTTAATATATACAGTAGGAATTTTCCCTCCTGTTTTCAGTAAAAAAAAAATTCCTCCTCGCGGACACAAATTTGCTTCAACCGGATTGCACTTCAGCCGCTATAGAACCGCTACAACTAAATTGGCTCCCACTATAAATACAATGTTGTTCGGCCAGGAACTCCACAACACTACCTACATAAAATGGACAAGGAGAAGGAATAGGAGAAAATTCGCAAACTCTTGAAGGACTGGGTGTCTCCCCACGAGACCAGTGCTCGCCATCATGCATTTAGTCAGCAACTTTACACACACCAAACTTTTTCGGAGCTTATGGATCTAAGGAGGCTTCCTCGCAGTACGCCCAACGATTATGGGTCGAGTCGCGCCCCCCTCCTATGCCAGCTGAACGACCTCCGAAAGGGCCCCCCATGGGGGTGGCACCACTCCTTTGCTGGTGTCAGGACGCCTACAAGTGCATCAAATCAATTGACGAGTGGACCATTAGGCAGCGCTATTGGTATTGCGCAAACTACGGCGCGGACTACCCCGACCGCAGGTTTGATACAGAGAGCTACAGGCAACCGGTAATGAAATCGTATTTCAATGCACACTACTATTTTTTTCCCATTACGCCATACCCATGTCTCTCTTCCCACCGCAGTCTCCGTCGCGCCTATTCAACTTCAGCCAGTGGATCGACAACAAGATCCACCCATACGACATGTGGATGCTTCTAACACAGAAGGGCAGAGCTAAGGAGGACTACGAGGACCGTGAAAGGCGTCTCGCAGAGCTGCAAGCTGAGAAGGATGAGAAGGACGGGAAGGAGAGGCGGGACAGGCTGCACGAGGAGCAGGAGCACGAGCATACCAGGCGATGGAAGGCCGAGAGGGAGCAGAAGAGGGCCATCGTGGCAAGAGCTAAGGCGCAAGGCGATGAGTACAACGTCGAGCTAGGCCGCAAGGGCAAATGGCCACGTTCCACGCAGTAATTCGACCCTCTTCGTCCACATGTCCCATGTATTTCTATTTCCCTAAAGGCATGCGTGTACTGTACTTGCTTCATTAGCTTGTGTGCCATATAACCTCTCTTGTTGGATCAACTGTCATGTTGTTATCGTTGCGTCATTTCTCTAAAGTTCTCCCCCGTGTATAAATTTTCTGGCACATCGCAATATCACTTACCTTCGTACTTACGACTCAATACTATTACCTTCGTACTTACTACTCAATACTATCTCAATCGTCCTCATAAAATTCTTCAGAAAATTAGCGCACTACAACGATATACGATGATCATAAAATGTTATTACGAGTTTGACAAATTTCGTATCCTTAATATTCTACTAAAATAACAAACTGACCAATCAACCTTAACACTACAGTTTTCTTTTCTAAAAAAAGACCAACATACAACAATATTTCGTAAATGTAATACATGCGAAATGTGATATGTATTATAACACCATTGTTACAATCGGATCTGGTGAATAGTACAGTTAGGACCTAAAATCGCCTACTGGTTGAGCGACTAGTAAAGTCGCTCGGTGGTTGGGCGACGAATATAAAGTCGCGGATCCATTAGGCGACAATACCAAATCACCTTTCCATTCAGCGAATCGCACATGTATCGCACGCTGGTTGGGAAGTCGCCCAACCGTACGGCGACACAAGATTATTTATATATAAAAAATTATGTGATATTATTTCTGTAATTCCGAAAAAAAATTATTTCAAAAAAAATTCCATGCTTCACTCTGTTCTCAGCATTTGGGTACTAATCATGCGTGGGACAATTTATTGCAGGGAAACTGTTAATATCTCAGTCCAGCTGCCTCTCTTAATTCTTCCATGAATCAACCTAGGAAGCATGTTGTCCAACCAATTCATGAACTTTTTTTTGAGACGTGATTCATGAACTTGTTTGTGTTTTTTTTTTCTTTGTGAGAAACCATCACGAGCTAATATGTTAGTGAATAGTGATCAACATGGTTGCAGTCATGAGTATCGATCTGGCAAAGCCTGTTTAGCACATACATGTACTGCACAGTTTACTTATCTGTGAACATAACAAAGCTTGATAGAAAAGAAAAGAAAAGATCCTTTTTCATTCAGTAATCCATAAACTTCTTATTTGTGGTATATTTGACACCATTACTGTGATCTGTTCTGCGTACTGAATCATTTGTTCTTTCCACTACTAATCATGGGTTGCCATCAAGCAGCCCTGGAGTAGTAGGTATATACTATTTTCCCAGTGCCACCCATTCCCAGGCAAAATTTTGTAACCTAGTATTCCTACCTTTTACTACCGGTCTTCTATTTAACCACACATTTAGGAACAAGCGTTGCAATTTATAAAGAGAAGGAAATTATTACAAGGAGGTGAGAAGTAGCTGGGGAAAGTAAGTTCCACGTTTTTTTTTCGCAATAATGGAAAATAATAATGTCATATAGTTTATAAGGGATCGCACCCTCTGATATTCCACCGGGAATGTCACAGATGAATAGTACCATAACATTTGCAGGATCTGAGCTGTCGGATTGAAAAACAACGGCTGAGATCGATCGGCATAGTGGGCTACAGTGTTTGTGAACAGTACCCCCCTACAGTTTTGCTCCATCGTTTTTCTGCAGTACCAGATCTCGATCTCGGCCGTCATTTTCCGATCCAACGGCTGCAAAATAATGTTATAGCACTGTTTACCATCACATTGCCATGAATGGCGGAGGATTTGCTTCCAGTTTATATGCATCACTGATGTGATCTTACTCGCTCTTGTACTTTCATCAGTGTGATCATGTACTCTGTTGTTCATGTTATTTGCCTCCTGAAGATTGCACACCTATAGGTGTTTGGCAGCAGTTTGTTCAACATTAGCTACTTAAGCACACAACATTGGCTGCAGTTTATTACCATGTGTTTTGAGATTCTCGTGGACTATGCCGCTATTCTCGTGACGATAAAGAAACATCCATTCCATTGAGTATAAAATATCTGATATGGTGATAATATTATCGACTTATTACATAGATGCAGTCAAGGAAGATGGGTAGACATAAATCAACCAGGGGACTAATTCAAATGTTTGACTTACATTCAACTGAAAAGCAGGTGCTGAAACACATCCGTACAGTGAAATAGATGTCTACTGAAGTTTGTACCGTAGTTCACTGTCGGATACTGGGCGTTGAATACCCGACAAGCCCCGCCTATCAGCCCCCTACTCACTCTCTCCTTCCTCCCTCTTTTTCTTCAGCGATGTGCACATTAAATGATGTTGTCTCTGCCGCGCCGCCGCGACGTGCACATTAAGTGTCGTCATCCCGGCTGCACTGCTGTGAATCTCGTCGCTCCATCTTGTTGCTTGGTCCCCTTCTTTTTCCTCTATAAATGGAGCACTAGGGAGTCCTTTGCCTCCTCTTGCTTTCCTCTCAACTCTCCCTTTTTTCTCTTATCTCGTTTCACCGTGTTTCGAGTTTCATCACCGTCGGCTGGAGTTCGCACCATTGCCCCTAACGCCGTCTTCAACCTCCTCGCCACTGAAGAGTTCCCCGGAGGGCACGCGCTGTCTTCGACCGCTGTTCGCCATCCACCGACCTCCTCCAGCCTCCTCCTTAAGCCTCTCTCTTGGTCTTGGAGAGCTCCCCGTGCCCTGTTCTTTCTGCTTTCAACCGCGTCGAGCAGTCGAATCCTTCTTTCTTTTTTCGACCACGTCGCGCAGTCGAATCATTCTTTCTTCTTTTGACCGCATCGAGCAGTCGAATCCTTTCCTTCTTTTGACCACGTCGAGCAGTCGAATCATTCTCTCCTTTCGACCAGTCGAACCTCTTTCGACTAGGTAGTCCAAACCTTCTTACCAGTCGAACCTCCTTCTAACCACCTGTAGTCAAACCTCCTTCCGATGGCTTGTTCTCCTTCGTTAGCTCCAATTCGAGTGCTTCAAAATTCTAATTCATCTAAATTCGGTACATTTCTTTTGGCTCTAGTTTGGTAATTTTATTTGGAGTTATTTTATTTACTTGGCTCTTTTCGCATATATAGATTCCGACGTCTCCGAAGAGTTCTTGGATCCGATGACCTCAGCCGAAGCTTCTCAACTCTTCAACGAAGGCAAGTCGTAGACCTTTGATCATGTCATACTCAGTTTATAAAATTATATTGTTTTATATCAACACGCATGGCTAGTTGTATAAAAATAGTTTTGGGAGTAGTTAAATACCTACTTGGCAGTATGACTCCTTGAATAATTATGAGCGACATGTTGACATGTACCCTTGGACATCATAGGTTGGGTAATCTTAGTTGCATATTATTGTGATACCAACATGGGTGCGTATTATGCTTAGTCCTGCTTTAGTTATGCGATGGTCTCTCGATCACATGACTCCAGGATGATAAATTTGACTTAATGATATATAAAATTGTGGCGGAGCAACTATTGATAAAATTTGTTATGCCATGGCAAGGGTTGCCATTTAGTCGGGTTGAACCAAAAATGATTTATGCTCGGGCGAGTGGTCGGTGGCGAAGGTAAGTGTGGGATGCACATTGGGATGCGGAAAGTCTCGCCTAAGCAACCACTAAGGACTTAAGTTTGTGTGTCATTGATCTAGGCCATACCTTGCAACCACATCTCCAGAATAGGGTAGACCTGGCTGAATAATTAGCAATATTTTGGTTCGGTTCTGTTGTGGTGGTGTGATCCCTGGGTTTACGGATGGATTCACATGGCGCAAGAGGGGGTCCAGAATGGTGAAACCTTAACAGGTACAATCGAGTCAAAACGGAGCTTTCTAAAGGCCTTGTGATAATCTCTTAGCCACAAACCTCGGAAGTGTGTGAGAAGACAGTATAAGATGATTATCTCTTATGAGTCAAGCTGTACAACCTCTGCAGAGTGTAAAACTATTCGAATAGCCGTGTCCCCGATTATAGACATTGACATGTGATTTCACATGAGGGGTAGATTTTCTCAAAAATATTGTCTTGGATTGTTACGAGTTGCTTGGGAAGTGAACGGGGTTTCACGAGTTGTTTCTAAGAAACTTGATTACTTATGTATTAATCTTTCAAATTGTGCTTTACAATCTACTTATTGTATTTATTATCAATACTGCTTTCTGCAAATTAAACATAAAGCTATCCTTATCAAGCCTTGCATGAATACTATTTGCACATTATTCCCTACGACTTGCTGAGTACTTTAAGTACTCACGGCTTTACGCCATGTGTTGATCAGTCGCTGAAGAAGACCCAGGGAGCACCGAGTTCTATGAAGAGGAGCACTTCGAAGACCACGCAAACTAGGTCACATTCTCCACTCGATTGCCTATGGGCATATCGTATGGCTTCCACGAGTTGTGTTGGTTTCCGCTGCAAGTGTATATTTTGTCATTGTCGTTGAGCGCTGCATGGCAAACTTTGTAAAACTTTTACCATAAGGTCCTTTTGCTACTAAGTAATATTATTTTGTTTGCCTCGTTAGCTATTCTGTTGTTTGGATATGATCTCATCTATGTTGCAATTGTGTGGACTAGCTACTAATCATGGGACTAGTTCAGAATACACAGAGGGTCCCGGAGTTGCATATCCGTGGTCCTGACAGTTGTCGCGCCATTTGTCGGCAGCGAGCTCGCTATGGCGCTCGGCCGCGCAACTCTGCTGCTTCTTTCTTTCTCTCTCTAACAGTGGATCCCACTCGGTTGAGTATTAGCTTAACACTAAATGATAGTGGTTAAGGGTGCGTTTGGTTGGTGGGATGAGGTTGAATGGGATGAGATGGTACAGGTAGGATGGGATCGTCCTGGATGAGATGATTGAAGTATGGTGTTTGGTTGGTGGGATAGGATGATATATGATTTTGTTTGGTTGGTGGGATAGGATAGTCCTGGATGGTTCAAGATGGTGTTTCGTTGGTGGGATAGGATGATACATGAATAATATTTTTTACAGTAAAATATGCTAATAGTGGTCTTGTTTTGTTGATTAAATGACAAGGAACACAACGTTTCAATCGGATCGCAAATCGGATACTCGGTTTAGAAAATATGGTCATTTGAAGCTCGTAAATCATGCCTTTTTTCCGTGCACGCCTTGGAATTCGAGTGAACGGTATGGTTCGGGATTTTTTTTTCCCGAACGGAATGATACAGCATAAACATGAAATATTCCCATTTCTTGAATCATCTCATCCCGAACGGTTTGGTTCCATTTAACCAACCAAACACCTGAACGAGCTCATTTCCCGTACCAGACGGTTCAGGACCAAATGATTCGACGAACCAAACGCACCCTAACTGTAATAAGTGTATGACAGGTGGGTCCAGCCGAAAGGGTTAACAAAAATCTAATTTCAAACATTTTTAGTAAATATGTCAGTAACATGTGGGACCACACACTATTCTTGGTTTTAAGACACGTTTTAAAACCCAAGAGACTCACATGTGGACCTTAGTTGTAACATCCGAAAAATCCCAATTTTGGGAAAGTATAATGAAAATAAGTGGGAGAATAATTTTGAGTAGTGTTTTTGCATTGAAAACTAATTTAGCATGAATTTTTGAGCTTTTGCAGAAATCAAATAGTAAAATCACATGCAAATAACAACTCATAGGAGTTTTTGAGGAAAACACAAAGTAGATAAATCCTAAAAATTTTGCACAAGGAACTACATAGTGCCAGAAAACCTCAAAAAAAATTAAAAAAAATTGGAGCATGTTTGATAGGTTTAAAAATTCAGCAAAGACTCAGTCTTTCCTGAAAATTCCAAACCTAATTAAATTTCCCGCCGAGTCAAATGGGCCGATTTTGCCTAGCCCAATTTTGCTCGAACCTAAGCCCGCGCCAGCTTCATTCTCACCCTCTCATTGACATGCCGGCCCACTCGTCAGGTGGTGTCTTCCACCTCGCACCAGGGCGCCTCGCCAGCTCCACCGCTCACCCACATGACACGACTGACACCCACAGTTTCACGCCCCAACTACCCCAGTCACCTCCGCCATCCTTCGCCCATGATAGCTGCTCTGTCGACGCGCTATTATCTCACGCGGATGGTGAGACCGAAGCTCAACGTGAGAAAACCGTACGCCACGCTGTTTTCTCGCCGCTCCTCTCACGCTATTCTTGGCCACATTTAAGCCCCTCGCCACGTCATGAGCTTCTCAGCTCGCCATTCTCGCTTCTCACACAGAATCAAAGCATCTCGTGCTTTGTTTCACCGGGAACAAGAGTGTCGTTCTCAATGTTAGTGAACAAACCTCACAATGTCGTTCGCTCTAGTGAGCTTCATTGCCCTCGCCACCTGCGTCACCATGCATCCCTTACCTCACTGATACTCTCTCTTTGCTTGATGTAGCTCTAGGAACCCCGTAGCGTGATCGCACCATCATCTTCTTCACCTCCGGCGCACAACACAATTCGAACCTTGGCATTCCCGACGCTCTGATGAGCTTGAACCTCATCTAACAACGTCATATCGCGTTCCATACTCCACTGTTGCTCTTGTCTTGCTCAATGTGGACCCAAGCTCAGGGAATCGTAAAAAAAAACTCTTCCCCAAGGCCACCGTCGATTCCTTTTCTGTACGCCGTCACTCTGGTGAGTCCACGTTCGACTCCTACATCATCTCCAGGACCCCAGGGATCTAATGCACTGCTTCTTGAAGCATCTCCAATGCCGTAACACGCCAGCATCATGAGCCACCTTTACGTCACCACTAATCAACGTCGACACGCTTTCCGGCCATCCCCCAACGTCATCTACTCCCTTGGTGAGCTCCTAGTAGTCCCCTAGTGCTTCTATGAGTGTTAGATCGGTAGATTAGCTAGTGTAGCATAGGCTTCACCGTAGCCGCCCATGGCACCGCTGTGGGAAAGAGTATCGTCGCCGCTCCTGTGACCATTGGTCCCTGAACTGCTGCCCATAGCATTGTAGTCATCCCCTAAAGACAATGCGCACCACCAATCGCTACCGATTTCCTCCAGGCGCGAAAACCATGTTAGACCTGAAGCACCTTGCTGTTTCTCACCGGCGTAGTGCCGCCTCTGACCATCGCTCTGGCCCTTGCCACCACCCAGTAGGATCACCGTCGAGAGGGGTACCCATTTTGCCCATTCCCCAAGCCTCTCTATACCTGCCTTGCCGACGACGACCTCACCATGGCGCTCAGTCGCACGCAGCTCTACTGCTCCTCTCTTTCTCTCTCTACCAAGTGGGACCCACGTCACTAAGGATTAATTAGCGCTAAGTATCAGTGGTTAAGTGTAATAAGTGTATGACAGATGGGACCAGCCAAAAAAGTTGACGAAAATCTAATTTCATACGTTTTTAGTAAATGTGTTACTGACATGTGGGACCACGCACTATTCTCAATTTTAAAACACATTTTAAAACCTGAGAGACTGACATGTGGACCCTAGTCGTCAGATGATTAAAATCAAAAATAGGTTTAGTCATTTAGTTAATAATAATGCGTCTGTGACATGCGGGACCCCTTCGTTTTATAAATAAAATGAAGAAAATGAAAATATGAGTCACTGTCAAGTTGACCCCATATATAAGTTAATAAAAATAAAAAAAATAAGAAAAGCCGCTTTTAGTTCAGATGAGAATACACTTTCTCTACTAGAAAGCATAAACCTCAGTAGAACTCAGATGAAAATACGCTTTCTCAGTGGGAAAGCATAAATCTAAAAAAAATACGCTTTCGACGTCATACTTTTCTTAATTTTTGGAATTTTCAAACTGAAGCAAATTAAAACGTTAAAAAACTTTTGCATACGAACTCCAAAATTGAATAAATCATTTTTCTAAATTCATCTAAAATCATGCTCTATCTTGATATGCAAAAATATTTGGGTTTTGTTGCTGTTGAAATTATTTTTCTATATTTAATTTTCTTCCGGCTCTTTTGATTAGACTTCAATTCTTCGTGCAAAATTTACAACAATCATCCATCCTCTTATTTAGAGCAAGGTAAGCACCCCCTTTGACTATATTAATCTTACTATTTTAATTATTGTACTGCTTATTGCAAAATCTATTATGTGTTTGTGTATGTTTGCTTAAAATTGTTATATTTAGGGATAACGGTAGTTATAGTGCGCCAATCTGATCGCCCTACGGGCTAGTATGACCTCTCCCCTCTACTGACTAAAAAATAACACAACGAGGGATCCACAAAATGACCTAACTTTTGATTTAGGGATCTAAATCACCTAAGATTTCAGATATAGCTCAACAAAAAGATCAGGAACCTATTTCAATCGAAGATCGAGACGATCATAGCCAAGGTTCCATGAATTTATTGATCGAGGGAAAAAAGGCTCAAAACTGGAGGGAAAAATGTAACTTCCATTCGAAGGCTTGCTCGTGGAAGAAAGAAGGTCAAGATGACCTTAGATCATATCCCACAAGTCCTAGCAAGTTAGATCACAGCAAAAGACCAAGGCAAAACCCCTATAATACATGAAATCGCCAAAGAGATGGCAAGAACAAGAGAGAACTCATCTTGGCACAAACTTGATTGGATTGATGGGAGGGATTGTAGGTTTACAGTCACTACACCATGAAGAACAAAAGCTCACTCATTAGCACCCAGTCTCTCAATATATCTCTCTCAAACCCTACTCCTCTATTCTCTCTACTTATCCAAATTTCAAATTAGGGTTTCTAAGGATATGGGGTGAAAATCCTGCACCGTCTCCTTTTATAGTGGAGGCTAGATCTAAAGAGAAAACCCTCATAGGCACCCGTTAAGCTCACACACAAACGAGTCTACACTCACACACGTTTCTCAAAACGGTGGGCGATTTGGGTCCCCTGAATTCGTCTGTTCATGGTCTTCTCCTTTTCTTGACCTAAACTACTTCTCCATTGCGTCGTCTATCACCTCGGTTTCCTTAAGGTCACCAACCTCGTATTTTGACAAAGGTACCCAAAATACCCTTTCTCAATCCTTCTCCATGACTGAGTCGAATTATCGTGAAGCTATCCCATGCTTCTCCACGCATTGGTTCAATAATGGCTTTCCACATGCTGGCAAGTCTCTCCCATCCGACTCCCACGGATCACCTTGGCACTTGCACCGGTCCCAAGCTACTTGATGCAACCCATTGCATTGAACTTTTCGTTCAGTCGTACTTGTCCATCTTATGCCTTGCTTGAGTCGAACTACTTCACCCGGCATCCTCAATCATTCTAGACCTCAACTCTCTAATCCTAGTTCCGATGATCCTCGTCGTTGATCGTAGCTGACTCTAAGCGTCCACGCATAACAATAGACCAAGAAATCGAATCCGAGCACAAATTATTCGCAACTTAACCAATGTTAACCAAAATATGCATCATACAATACATATGCACTGAAACCCATTACTTTGACCAAGCCTACAAATTTAGCACACTCATTATGCATGAACTTGCCCTAGCCAGTCAAACCACTAGCCCTCGGCCAATCAGACCGAAAACAAAAGGTTGGTTAGACCGGGCCTAGCCTGTCTAGCTACTAGCCCCAGTAACAGGGGACCGGTTAGACCGTCCACCGGTCTGGCCGCCAACCAGCTGCCAGTCAGACTGATTGCCAGTCCCAGAAAACACCATCTCTTGACTTTTCGATAAAACTCTACTAGTTTCGCATCCAATCTCTGTTTTCAATTGCACCTAGTGCAAACTCACCCCCCCCAAACACTCCCACACAAGTGTTTAGTGCCTATTTGGGAAATGCTTCAACAGCTGGTCTGACCGCCGCACATGGCCGATCGAACTCTAATTTTGACAAAAGCTTAGAAAATTCTCTCTCAACAATATTTCATTTACTAGTATTAGGAACTCTTAAACTGTCTAACCCACGGAAGGCTGCAAAGTTGAACTTTCCAACTACACCCCCTGACAAATTCCAAGCATCTACTCCCTCTGGTTCACAAAAACAAATTGTTTTGGTCATCGACAATGCCCCAAAATACAACTTTGACCACTAATTACTATTATAATATATTTGTAAAACCCAATAAAATTATAATATTATGAAAGTACTTTCTGAGACGAATATACACATGATTTTCTTGTAGCTAATCTAAATATTTTAAAAAGATATCGATAGCCAAAGTTTCTAAAGTTTGATTGCGCGCATTCCAAAACGGCTTGTTTTTGTGAATTGGAGGGAGTATATAACAACAAAAATTAATGTTCGATGTAATGATTGGGTACAGAAGAAAATTTAAAACAACGGAACTGCTAGACATCGTTCGAATGTTTTTTGGGGAGAAATCAGTTGAATCTCTCACCATTCGATTTGCGCCAAGATCCGTGCTCCGGTCCACCTTGGGAGGAAAACATGCTTGAATTTATCCATCAGTTGTTAATATATGCAGAAGATACACAGAGGAAGAAACGATCTGAAGTAAATAGTTTGAAAAGGTGCAGCAGTGTGTTTTCAGTATATCGAAATTAGAGTTCGTTGGCCCCCAGTTAAGCTCGTCTTCGCGCTCAAATCCGTTGTCATCAGCAGGCAATCGCTCACCACTGTTAAGTGTCAACCCTTAACAGTTGTCATCAGCGGGCAATTCCAGTATATCGAACTTTGCTTCGCCTAGCTGCTGGCAATCTATCTCCCCCCTTGCTGGCTCTTGAATGCCAACATCGCACCATCTCGTCGATCTCCTCCGCCTCCTCACCGTCACGCTCGTCGCCGTCATCTACCAGGCACACAAACCGGTTCGCCACGCGCTGAGGGTTTGTTTGGTTGGTGCGCTGGATTCTATGTCTGGAAAAAAGTGGTGCCTGAAGGTAGCCTGAAAAGTAGATGATTTTTGCCTGATCAGACAAATCTGAAGATAAATTATTTGGTTGGTAGCTTATACCTGAAATTAATAAATAAAAAACAGACCGTTGGATCAAATAATCAACGATGGATCGAGCTGCCTGAGAGGCCTGGCTCCCAGGCGCCCATTTCTCACGCCTGAGCCGAGCAGCCTGCCAGGCAGGCAAGCAAACGTGCATCGGCAGCATACAGGTTCGGTCCTGGCCAGGCACTTTGCCGCCAGTACCAGAAGCAAACAGGCCCTGAGGCTGCTCCAATGCATGCCTGGCCCCCCTACGAGTCATGCAAAGGGTTGATCGGGATGTACTATTAGAACTTGATTAGCATTAGCCTCTACTAACTTATGTGACTATTATGTGACTAAGTAGCAGTTTTGGTGGAGCTAAAATGCACATGAGTTAGTTCATGGTCATAAGCCCATGTTATCTGTCATCCAGATTTTATTTTTGTCAAACGCTTCAAGTTTCCGTCACACCGTTGGTTGACTCGGTGAAGTGTAAATAGGTGCCAAACCGGGGGTGATTCTATGAAAGCGTAAGCGCGCATTAAACTCCACGACGGATGATCACGGTGTGTCGGTATGTATTTCGTTGCTATATTATTATGATAGCCTGAGCTCCAATTATCATGTGATACAATAGAGCTTCTTTTTAAGAAAACCTTTATTTTTATTGATATTTCAAAGGGTCTATATTATGATAAGATTGTAGTAGCGAAATCATGTCTCTTCTCGGCCCCCCTTATAGGAAAATCCTAGCTCCGCCCCTCATGCAAGTTTTTATGTTTTTGAAAAATAGCAAAAGACACTAAAGAATTCCAAAAAAATTCACAGATGTATTTTAGAATATTTGGAACCAAATAAAATATTTTCACACATTTTAAAAGGTTTTATAAATAATGCTTTTAGTCTGGGGAAATAGGAAAAATCTTCTATAAATTCAAAAATTTCATGAAAAAGCTTCTATAAATTCAATAACGGATAAAAATAATTATTTTAAGCTGACATCTGAAAATTGAGGCTATTAGACCTTATGTCATTGTGATCGTGCCAAATTTATGTATGAACTTATATTAAGCACACTATGCCATTATATCGAATGTGTATTCGTGTGAGACATAGATAGAGGTGGCCACATGGGTCGTACCGGCTGGGCCGGTCCGAGGCATGGCACTGTTCTCCCGGCCCAGACATAACACGGCCCACACCGTTCATGGGCGGGGCCAACACGACACAAAGGCCCATGCCGTCCTTGGGCTGCCTCGTGGCACGATGAGCTGACCCAGCACGGAATAAACAATGTCAAGCCGTGCCAAGCACGGCACGAGCCCAGCACGGACCATGTGGCCCGCATAAGGAGAGGCCGAGGGAGGTGTAACATCCCAAGTTATGTTACCAAAATAAAGTTAATAAAGTTATTATTTTATTGGAATTTCTGAAATTTAAAAGAGTTTAATTGCTTTTCTTCAATTTCTAAAATTTTAAAAATCAAAAATAAAATTTATTTGAGTTTTCTAAAGTTTTATTGGATTCAAAGTTGAAAAGGAAAATTTAATTAATTTGTGGAATTTTAAAAGCTTTTCTCTAATTATTTTAAAGCCAAAATAAATTATGCGCAAAAATAAAAGACAACTTTAAGTTGGAATTATTTTTATTAAGTCCAAAATATCTCAGGGAATTTTTGTGAATTTTCTCTTAATTTATGCATTTAATTTGCTATTTTCTAAAGCTATTTTATAATTATTGGAATTATTTAAATAGCTAAATCATTAGAAAATCCCGAAACCCCCTTGGGCCTAAACCTCAGCCCACTTCTTTTACTTTGCACGCATCGTATGCGGCTGCGATCGCTTCCACCTCACCACCATTGCGCGTTATACACATCAACCCATGTCGGCTGTTAGATAAAAAACGGACGGCCCGATTGAAATCGCCTGTCTGGAGGTCCAAACATCTCCATCAACGTGGACCGCTGGATCTTAAAGGAACGGCTCGATATTGTTGATGCCCTGGGCGGTCCGAGAATCCAAATTAGTAAGGATCGTTCGATTTAAATCAAACGGCCCAAATCCTCTAAGCAGCCCAGCTCTTCGCACATGCGCCCTCGCACCCGCTGACGCGTGGGGCCCACCCCTTCGTCTCCACCGCCTTTGTCCTCCTCGCGACGTGCCCGACTCGGTCACCATGACCATTTCTCGAAGCTTCACGCAACCACCTTATCCCTTCCCCTTTCTTCGCGCCCGCATGTGCCTTGATGTCCACAACGGCCGCCGCACACGATCTTCTCCCTATCCCCTCACGATCGCGCCCAGTGCACCCACGTTCGCCACAACTGCCATGATCTTCACGTGCACGATCTCGTCCATGACCACTCCTTGAGCCCTATAGAAGGACGCCTCGGGTGCGCATTGATCTCCTCATCCCAACGCCCCAGCTCTCATCTCCCCAATCCCTCTCTCGCACTCAGATTTTGAAGATTACCGTCGGCGACCGAAGGAGCTTCAACCGTCGAAATCGCTGCTATCAAGCTCTCACCGGCGACCTCGACCACATCTTCGTCATCACCTCAACACTACGAACCTGGTGCGCACACTCACTCGTCCCAAGGATCACAGTAGCTCCTTCTTCGCCGTCGACCTCATCTCACCGCCACCAAAGCTCGCCGCCGACGACCATTTAGCCGCGCTCGCTTGCAATTGAGGTGAGCAACATGTTCAGTGCGACGCTCTCTTTCGTTTGGTACCACTCACACCCCTCGCTGTGGCTGTGAGACCCCGGTTTATTAAGCTTGTAACACTTAACCTTCCACTGGTTCTAGTATCACAAACAGAATAAACCGCACCTCGATGGACATGTGCTTCCCAGAAATTGCAGCACACATTCACCATACAAAGCATGCATCATTTCCATACAAGGTAATATAACAAGTCTACCAAACGACATACATAACATAAGTTATTACAGGACAGCCGACCGGCCAAAAGACATAAGTATCAAGTAACAGCGGAAGCAAAAGGTGCCATAAGATGGCTTAAACCAAAAGACGACCGGTTAGCCACATAACACCACAGGGCAACCGACCGGGCCGCCAAGCTAATCGCCCCACACACTACCACAGCACAACTCACAGAAGTGAGGCCCTTCGGGCTCACCTTCTTCCTCTGTACACAATAAGCAATGCAGGTGAGTACAATAATGTACTCGCAAGACTTACGAGTAACAAGCCTATACATAGCTACATGAAAGCTGTATCAAAGGGAGGTTGGTTATATGGTTATTTGGACGCATAAAGCAAGTTTTATTGGAAGTTAAGTAAATAGATTAAAAGCAGTTTGTCAATTCAGTTTTAAGCATTGAAATAACAACGAGTAGCAATAAGTATCAAGTAACCACCTAGAAGTGACTAACCCTTTAACCACCACATATAGTATGAATCCCAGATTCATACCACCCATCAAATTTTAATTAAAATGTTGGAGTCTAACTCTTGAAGAGCTTATCCAAGCGTGTCCATAACCTAGGACGAGGCTATTCGAATAGTTTGTAATCCCTGCAGGGGTGTACCAATGTACCCACACTTCAGACCGCTTTTTTGCCAAGCTATTAAGCACACTTCCTTTGGTACGCCGGCACGGCTAACTCCTACGAACCCTTTCCAATGGAATATGCTAATCAAGAGACGCACGTATGGGGGTTAATCCTTAGTGATCTGTCGACGAAATATGGATCACAAGGACCCATACGTGGAGCAGGACACACCGGCCTCGGCGGGTGCTCCTCTCCCCACAAACATGTCCATGTTGCACATAATTAAATGTGCAACCCACCACGCGACTCATTAATTAACACACCCCAAAGTACTCAGCTAAGAGAGGTCTCATATCTCTCTAGTGTGGTTAGCATGCACAGAAATGCTCTGATAACAGGTACTCACAAGTAGTTCGGTCCTTAATTGACCCGGGCACCATTCGAATCACACTCAAAAGATCATACCATCTTACCATTGTGCCCAAGTCTAAATTGTTTTCATTTTCAGTTTTAGTTTTGCAATTTAGACATAGCACAAGGCCGAAACATAGAGATCATAATAAGTTTGTGTGATCAAAGTTATCGACAAGTCGATAACCGCCCATTTCTACCGATAGCTAAGCATGGCTAAGCATAATGACACGTAAACTACTAAGTGACAAGAGTTCATCCAATGAACCCAAAATCACAGACAAGTAATCCTAGGCTTGATGGTAGAGGATAAACATTTCCTCGATAATGCATCTACTAGGTGAACTATCGACAATAGTTAAAACAACATAGCAATGCATACATAGAGTTTGCAAACAATATATTAGAATTTGAAAATAGTAGGAGCAACATGGTCAAATGATGCTACATCTGCTTGCATTGCTGGAGTGCAGGATCTGATGGCTGTGGCTCAGAATTATTATCAATATAGTCTTCGGAACCTAACGCGAAAATGCGATAAACCAATAAGAACGAAGAACATCAAATAAACTCCAACGGCAAAAGACATTCAAATCTAATGAAATTTATACAGCGGTTAGGGGATAATGTTAGACAATTTTAGGAACAAGAATCATGCAATATGGACTTAGGATGCAAAAGATATAGACAACATACTCTTTCTCAGCCTATCAATTTACCAAATTAATTTTTGGTGCTGTTCATGGCGAAAATTTTCAGAAAGATCTAAGGTCTGAAATTTTTATAGCAAGTATATTATGACATCCTAATAATAGCAAAGCTGAGTTTACTAAATTTGGAGTTATAGTGATTTATTTATGATTTTTCTAAGTTGTAAATCTATTGCAAGTCATTTTACCGAATTATAACTATGCTCAAAACCTATCTCATATTAAAGTATACTAGCAGAGGAATTTAACAAAATTGATTTTGCACAAATTGGGAATCTATAGAAAAAGATATGCATTTTTCAAGTTTTATTTCTATTTCTGGAATATTCTAAAGGCAGGAATCAAGTTATTTTAGTCACAAGATTTTCTGGTACTGAAATATGTCTGAATGCATTTTTATATTAAACTCTAGTGTCATAAGATTTTATTGCAGTTGCAATTACATAAAAAGTAGTTAACAGGAATTAGTTATGAGTTTTTAAAGTTCAAAATGCAATTTTTAGTTGATAAACAAAAGCCTACAGAAATAGATTCAAACTTAACAGAAATAAGCGATGTGGATGCTTAAGAACCCTTGATCTAAAATCCTACGGCTCACGTGCGCCGGGAACAGCGCACGTGCGCGATCCCTAAAAGGAACCCACCGTTGGATCAAGATCCAACGGCTCACGAGGTGGGATGCATTCGGACGGTGCGGTTGCCTGGGCCAACCACAGCCGCAGATCTGAAGATGGACGACGCAAATCGCACCCCCCTTCGGAGAGTCCGATTGCATTCGAGATCTCAGCCGTTCATCACAAGATGAACGATCAAGATGGATTAGGGAACCGGAAGGTCCGAACGCACTCTAGATCTGGGCCCTTGATCACGGGATCGACGGTCCACAATCAACAAAGTGCTACGCACGGGACTTAAGAGCGCGAGGAGGATTTTAATGAGTGGGCCCACAAGTCAGTGGGACAAGGGGCCAATTAGGACAGTGATTAATTACTGAAAACCAATGATTAGTAATTAATATGTCCTGAAGATCTTTGCACGGAGGTGGATTTAAGAGATAGGGGCCCACCTGGCAGTGACACAAACTACCGGCTAAGACACATTAATTGCTAACCAACGATTAACAATTAATGACCCCAGAGCCGCGGCTTAAGACCTACGGGCCCACATGCCAGCGACACAACGAGCCAGATTAGGACATGATTAATGCACCTAATGATTAGCAATAATCAGGCAATTAATGTGTCCTGAATAAATGACGACAACGGGGATTTCGCCGGCACACTACCGAGCGTGTTCAACGGCTTGTCGCCGGCGACTCCGGTCGTGGCGGCGCCAACTAAGAACTAAAATGGAATCACAATAGGACTACGAACCTAATGGTGGCAACCTCGCCGGCGGTGAGGGACCAGAACGCCGGCTAGCCGGAAAAACGAAAATGGAGTTTTTACTGCTAAGCACAAAAATAGCAAAATGCTTCGCTGAAGTCCAAAGAAACGCGTGCCAAAGCCTCTAGGGACTAATAAGAAGCTACATTAATGAAGAGAAGCTTCAAAGATGGCCGGAGAAGCTTGTCCACGGTGGAGCTTGCCGGACCCGAGGAAGAAGATGATGAAAATGATGATCTGGGCCAAAATGAGTACCACTGGTGGTCAAAATAGCTTCATTACGACTCCTAGAAGCTACATGAGCAACCAATTTGAAAATAGAGCACTCACCTGAGCTGAGGAAGAAAATGACCAAATTCAGCCGAATTTAAACAAACCCCAAATTAGATAATTCCTGCGAATCAAATCTAAGATTAAGTGAGGGGATATGTTCAAGATAGTGAGGAGGTTAAATTGGTGTAAAGAAATATGAAGGAGAACCACTGGAACACTAAGAACACCAATGGAGCTCTACGGTTCAACAATGGTGGTTTGGGGGTTCTTGAGGAGTTAAGCTCCAAAACTGGAAATGGAGCTCGAGGGTGGCGTAAAGGGATACCAGTAGGTATTGAAGGTGCTTATAAGGCTTTGAAAATATTAGGGTTTGCCAAAAGAGCTTTTCGGAAGGCATGGTGCAAAGCTCAAGACACAAGGCATGGCCGACAAGCAAAAATGGGTGTGGATGATGGTATGGGGTATGGCTCGGCCGAATACACCTCCCACAACCCTAAATGTCGGCTAGGACGGCTGTAGGGAGCATGAAATGACATCCCCATGCCCTACACTGTTTTCGCACGGCGGGAGGTTGAAGATGACCAGAGAAAAAGCTCGGGCGAATAAGGACCCTTGGATTTTAATCGGACGGCTGACAACGCGCCACACCTCTGAGATTTGAAAATAAAGGAATAGATCGGGAGCCCTTGGATTAGAAACGAACGGCTCAGATTCAAACAAAACAACCGGAAGGTCCGAATGTCTCGGAGAATCTGGGCGGTTGGATGGGGATCCAACGGTTCAAAAGGGATAAAGCATCTACACGGTCCGAATGCTCACACGAACATGGGCCGCGCGGTAGGGATCCAACGGTGGAGATTAGACGCGCGATTTTAAAAGATGCTCGGTGTAGTTAGTTGACTGGACCGAGTCAAGAGGCTCGAGCCCGAGTCTGACCCGAACCCAAGGAACAGTGAAATTAGGTTTTGAGTTTTAAACTGAACTGGGACTTTGAGGATTTAATTGAGATAGCAAAACAACTCCAAAAAATTATGAAATTTTTACTGGAGCTTGCTAACTCAGATATTTTCCTTGTATAAAATTTTTAGAGGTTTTTATGCTACGCATTTTCCTCCAAAAATAATGCAAGGCTCTGGTTTAAAGTTTTGACTGAAAGTCAAACAGGTTGACTACCCTCTAAAAATATTCAAACAATTTCTAAAAATTGTGAAATTTTTCAGAGGGGCCACATACCATCACAGGAACTTAGGAAAAATATTTCCCAAAGATGTTCACAAGATTTGAGATGAATGTTTTTGGAAGACAAGGTTTTGATCAAAAGACTTGTGACTTTGTTTCCATAACTTCTTGTACAAGAATTGTTCAAAGCATACAGGAAATACATGATGTAAGAAATTTTTTTAATTTCTACTCATTTTATTACATTTGAAACACAAGTCCAATATTGGGATGTTACAGTGGCGTAGCACGCCGACGAGACCCTCACCGGAGCACCGCCGCTCAACGGGCTTACTTGGCTAGCCCACGTCAACGCCTTATCAGCGCCACATCAACCCTAGTGCCCATGTGGCTGCACACGTGTATGCCTATGTGGCGGCCAAATCAGCTTTTTGCACCAGCCTCGCAACCTCGTTTATTGTTCCCTGCATCGGGATCATCGTAAACTGTTGACCATTCGTGGACCAAGTCTATTGACTCCGGGCCCACATGTCAGTCCCTGTTTTCTTTTCTCTGGATTTCTTTAATTCAGAAATTCCAGGGCTAACACCATGCTTGCGTCATAAAACCCTTTTCCTTTAGGAATATAAACCAAGTAAATCCATAAATCTGATTTTCATTATTTCATGTCTTCTAGAGTCCATATCTTTTGCATCCGAACTCCGATTGAGTCCATTCATATTCCTAAATTTATCTAAATTCAAGATCTAGCCATATAAACCAAAATTATTTAATTTAGAGTTCATTTAAATTGTTATTTGAATTTTGTTTAAATTTGATTTATTTTCGCGTATAGATTTCGACGACTTCGAAGAGTCAAATTTCGACGCTGTTTGAGAACAGCTATTTGAGCAAAGCAAGTTATACCTTTGATCATGTTGATCCCAATATTTCAAATTATTTAAATTCTGTTTTAAAGTATTATTGCATACTTATTTCTATTCAATGTAATTTAAATACCTGTTTTAAATTATAGTTATGGTTGAATCGTTTGTACTGCCAATTTTGACATTGACTCAAACATACCTTGACACCTTAGATGAAAATCTAGTTTATGAAATAGTATGAACTAGAACATTTTAGAAAAAATTATGCTTAGCCATGCTTAGACCAAAAATATTTGATTTGGGGAATTTCAACCAAAAAATCAAATGTTGTTTAAATTGTATCCATGGCATTAGTATATCATGGAAGTTTATAAATGACTTTGAAAAATGAAATAAAATGAAAATCAGGTTAGACTTGGGCAAAATGGATGCTTGGTGGGTGCAAGTTTATGCACGGGCTCAACTGGGTAGGTGTAAGATCGAGAAGGCCGACTAGAGGGGGGTGAATAGGCATTTTAAAATTTCTATGCGCTAAAACCGATTTCTAATGCGGAAGCTTAAAATAATACGGTTTTCCACAATTAAAGCCTAAATCAACTAGGTAGAACTAAGTGCACCAACAATACAAGCCAATTGATGAATATTGCAATTAAGCAAAGACTTGTAAGCTATTCAATTCTAGCAATGTAAATAGCACAAAGCATTGCAAGTATTCATACACAATGAATAAGCAATTTAATACAATAAATATAAATTGCACAATGTAAAACAATAGAATGCAAACCACAAAAGATACAGCGATGTTTTACTGTAGTGTTCGGAGACTTGCCGGTCTCCCCTAATCCACGTTGAGGTAAGCCCAAACCAATTGGACCGGCTCTACAAATTAAGCCAAACACCTCCAATCCACTAGTGGTAGCTCTTTCCCGCTCCGGGTAGGTGAACTCCAACCTTCACAACACATCGGGCCTCTTCACAATCTTCTTTGAAGAGATCACCGACCACGACGTCTCCAACGCCGTCTAGGTGTTGGCAAACACCAAGAGTAATAAGCCAAGCCCCTTGCTTGACTCTCACCAAGTGCAACACATGCACAATCGGATGCTCAATCCAATTCTAGCTGCAACACATGCAACTAGACTCTCTCCCTTTGCTCACAAGGTGCAACACATGCACAATTGAGATGAGAGGCTCACACTAGCTCAAGACAGTGAAATGAGATACCAAAGATTGTCTCTCAACTCGCCAAGAGAGTATTTATAGCCCACACAACAAAAACTAGCCATTTGGAGTCGTTACAGCCCAAAAACTAGTCGTTACAGACTTGGTGCGGTACTACCGCAGTACAAACCGTGGTACTACCTTTTATCAGTGGTAGTACCGCTCTTATAAGGGCAGTAGCTCCGCAGCTCAATTTCAGCACAGACAACACTCGGTAAAAAGGTCATAACTTTTGACTCCGATGTCGGAATTGAGTGATCTTGGACTCTATTGAAAGCTTATTCAGAGGGATACACAACCCACCTGATTGCATGATCTCAAACACATTAGATCAATGTAGAAAGCACAAGAACTACAGAGAGTCACAACTATGGTCTAAGTCCAAGAAAATAGCAACAAGCAATCTTAGACCATGTCAAGGGAATACACATGAATCCCAACAATTTGCAAAGCACATTTGCAAACTTAGATCATGCCACAAGGAGTAGGTACATGGACTTCAACTGTTTGTAAAACACATTTGCAAAGTATAGTCACATGCTACAAGGATTAAATGTATGAGTCTCGACTATTTGCAAAACACATTCGTAAATAATAGCATCATGTCACGGAGAGCAAGAGCAAGTGAGATTGAGCTATCAACAAATGATGAGACTCAAGCTATTAGGCAAGACCCCTCTTAATAGTACGTCAGCCTATACTAGCAATCCGGTCTTTCAACCAAACACCAAGACCGGTAAAAGACTAGGAACACATCCTTAGCCCTAGCTAGTCATACCTTTGCCTTGAGCATCTTCTTGAAGCTTGATGACGCACATCCTCACTTCAAATCCGGGTTCTTGACTTGATAATCATCAACACATGATGATTTCCTTTGCTTCGGGATCTTGACATGATGCTCATCAACACATGATGACATCCTCCATCTCGAATCTTGATATGCACCAACACATGATGCATCCTTTGCTTGATCTCTATCAACACATGATAGATCCTTCTTTGCTTGCCCTCCATCAACACATGATGGATCTTCTCTTGACTTGATGATCAACTCATGATCATCTCCTCTCCTTGAATATCATCAACACATGATGGTTTTCTTCATCCCGAATCTTGACTTGATGACCATCAACTAATGATGTCATCCAAAATCTTCAACCACTATGGAACAACCTATTCATCCAACTCATAAAAAATGTTAGTTCCATAATGTCATTAACATTGATTACCAAGATATACCTACATTAAATGCTTATAAACAAGCCATTGCAGAAAGGTGCGGTACTACCGCCGTTGATCATGCGGTAGTTCCGCTCTCCGGTAGTTCCGCACAACAGCATCGGTACTACCGTTCCACAAAAGAGCAAACCAATCGAGAGAAATACATTCTCTAGAAAAAAAAACATACCGCCACTAAGGTTCGGTACAATCGGTGTGCGATAGTTCCTCTCAAGGAACTACGGTACTACCGTGATGAGGTAGTTCCGCCAAGATAACTCTGGTACCGCCAATGCTGTTGAGAAAAACAGAACACCAAAAACAAGCTCTCTGGAATAAACATACCGCCATGTAAAACCCGGTACTACCGCACATCGGTAGTACCACTTACCAAATGCGGTCATACCGATTTTCACTGAAGTTCTTCCAGAAGCTTTTCGAAATGCAATGCATGAATCATTTGTCTTGAGTCATGTTGATCTCTTATCACCTTTGCATTTTCTTTTCATGTCATCATTTAAACTCTGGGACTAAGCCTTACAAACATCTTAGCACACACATTAGTCCGATAACACAATTGTAAATAATTGAATATAAATAAACATGAGTATGTATAAACTACACAAGTTATATATACCATGAGCATATACGAACTACAAGTTGTATATACTAAATATGAGTGTATACGAACTATATAAGTTGTATATACTCATATGAATATATTAACTACACAAGTTAAATATATTCAAGGATATATGAGCATCTATGAACTACACAAGTCTCATATGCTCTCATATACTCATATGAATATATTAACTACACAAGTTAAATATATTCAAAGATATGTTTCAAAGTAAAGATCTTTAATATATGTGGAAGGATAATATGGATCAATACTAATGAAACCACAAAATATAGAATGAACCCCCCCTAAATGTGTGCATACGCAAATGTGTAATGGAAACATATGCACATATCTAAGTTAACCTTTTTGGTGGAGTTTAACATATATTTTGGATCCGAGGAATGCAACAAGATATAATAAGAAGAAGTAGAATGCATACCTCTTGTATTTTCATCTTTATATCCAAACAAGACTAATCAATAGATAATCAATAGAATTGTTAGTCTCACAAATAGATTTATCATTAATGAATACATACATGTTTGGATTTTTGCTTTTATATCCAAGCTGTTAGTCTCACTAGTGTATTTGTCATTAATCACCAAAATATTCCATTAACACATAACGGTGAGGGTCTAGATCCTTTAGTAGGTTGAGGCCTAGGGTTCTATTGGTTGTCGCCCAAGTCAGTTAAGGATCGGTCTTCGAGCGTTACTTTGCTACGCCTTACCGTACTACCACAAGTCTAGTATGGGACGGACTTGGCTAATTAATTTGTAGAATTCCATCATGGTTGTTCCATGTTGATGTGTGGGTATCAGAGTGACCTACTTTTATGTATTCCCACATGGCGCAAGAGGGGGCTTGAATCCAGCGGGTGGTTAGCCCAATGGAAGCGAAACCTTAGCGAGGCGGGACCACAGTGGGAGGATGCATTGTAAAGGCCTCATGATGATCACTTAGTCGTATACCTTCGAAAGTGTGTCAAACAAACATTAAAAGTTGATTATCTCTTGTGGGTAAAGCTGTACAACCTCTGCAGAGTGTTAATCTATTCGAATAGCCGTGTTGTAACATCCCAATTTTCTGAGCTTGAAAAACCTTTTAAATAGTTAGTAGGGAGAAAAGTCACCATTTGGTTTTATTTGAATTTAATTCAAAAGCTTAATATTGGGTTTTAGAATCAAAAGCATTTAATGTGAATAATCCCAACATGAACAATAGTCAAAACTATTTTATTTGGGTTCTATGTGCTCAGATATATTTTCTAGATTTTTCTAGAATTTTTTTGAGTTCATTTGCTATTTTCTTTTGCTATTTGGAATTTCTGCTATTTTCCAAAATAGAAAATCTAATTAAAATCTCGGATTTGGCTTCGGGCTGAATCTCCTCAGCCCAATCTCCTTTCCTGCGCGCGAGGCCCGCGAAGCGGCCCAATCGCGCGATCGCCTCAGCCCAATCCCGCGTGTGCGCCCGCCTCTGCTGACAGGTGGTCCCCACCTGTCAGTCTCTCAGTCTCTCTCTCTCCATGCGCACGGCTCACCCTTCACCGTTCGATCAAGATTGAACGGTCAGATGCGGTGTGATCGTTCGGGGGGGTCCGAATGTCACCAGCGCTTTAGACCGTTCGATCGTGGATGGACGGTCAGATCTTTGGAGTCCGTTCGCAGTCGCGCCGTTTCGCACGCATCTGCGTTCGAGCCCCACCCGCTGCCATGTGGGCCTCGTCTGCCACGTCAGCGTCGTTCTCGAAGCGGACTCCTCCTTCCTTCCGAGTTCTCCGCCGTCGCGCCGTGTTCTTCGCGGACACACCTCCCGGGGCTATTTAAGGCCCTGCGGACCCTCGTAAGGCGCACCCCGTGACGCACCGCCCTCGAAACCGTAGCCGCCGCCATCGAAACGCCGCCAAAAGCCCTAGTCGCTGCCTTCGTCTCCGACGCCGTCCGTGGGACCTTGTTGCCACCGCCGCCGTTCCAGATTCCCTCGCCGCCACCGGACACCATCTTCGGGACCGTCGCGTCGCCCGCATCTCAGAGCCACCGTCGCCTTCGCTGGGGGACCTCTCCAGCGTCGTAGATACTGTGTGATATTGTGTGATATGGTGGACTGTATGAATGGGAATGATAATCTTTTTTGGCATAGTTAGAAAATAGAAGTATTGCCTTGGTCAATTAAGGACTTAACTTTGTGCACCATTGAACTGAGCCTTACTGTACGACCATATGCCTGATGGGACGAGCCTAACATAGTAGGTTATGGATTTTCGACATTGATGTTCAGGTGGATAGGTTAGGCTGTGTGACAGGGTGGAGGTGTGACTACCTGGTAGTTACATCGCAGGACGGTTCGCCGCATCCCTGTCCAGCGGTGTGTGTCGGACTAGCATTCTTTGTGGGCTGGTCTGGTGGGAAAGCACATTGGGAATGTCAATGTTTGAGATGAAGTTTCTGAACTGTTTTGTTACGATTGGTGCTAGCTACACTAGTTGTATCTTGTGGGTAAAGTGTACAAACTCTGCAGAGTGTTAAATCAATCTATTCGAATAGCTGCGTCCGCGGTCATGGACATGCTCGGGGATTTCACACGAGGGGTAGTTTTCATAAAATGTTGGGATGAGAGCTATGTGATCTAAGTCATATGGCTATGTGAAATAATCTGTTTAGCTTTGTGTCTTTGTGAAAACAAATGTTAGATTAATATTGTTTATTTGTTTTGAATTACATTTCAATCTATTATTGTATTCAATTGCAAATATTGCTTTCATACAAAAGAACCACAGAAGCCTTTCCTTTTGGAATAAGCCAGCTTCTATAAATTGCATTCTGTGGTATGATTTGCGAGTACGGTTGTATACTCACGCTTGTTGTAAAACTTACGCCCAAACCTACAGAAGAAGAAGAGTCTACGCCTACTTTCGAGGAGGAGTTCGTCGAAGGTTGCTGATCGTTAAGGTCTGGATCCCAGTTGGTTGCCTGTGGTGAATTGATGGGATCTACGCTGAAGTTATTTCTGTTCCGCTGCTATTTTATTCTTTGTTAGCCCTGCGTGGCTCAATAAGTGTAAACTCGATTATAAGGTCAAAACCCTTATTTGTTATTCAAACTAATCGTTACTTTATTTATCATTTCTGTGGATCGATATTTACCTATGTTGACACTGTGTGCACAAGAGTGATCCTGGACTAGTGCATTATACACAGAGGGTCCAGAATCGTAATTTTAGGTCCCAACAGAGGTGGTATCAGAGCCATACTGACTGTAGGTCTTGACCTTAGCTAGATCGGCCGTCTTTAGAGTGTCCAAATTATTTTCTAAAAGCAAAAATTAACTTGCAAGGCTAATTAATTGCTTGACTCATCTCATATCTCTCTCGACTCAACTATTGCTATAATCTTTCTCTTCCCGTTGTTTTTAAGTTGCTCTTACCCCCTTGGTCTGTCTTGATAGATGCCTCGTCTCCAGAGCTATGGTGAAAGCAAGGGAGGATACGCCGTTGAGCTTTGGAAGCTGCTACAGGTTCTTGGAGGCTTTGATCATCTGTTGTACATCGGAAACAACTGGATTGTGAACGGACAAGACCACGGAGTGATCTGCCGTCTGACGATCTGCGCCAGGAGGAACGACAAGGCAAGCCAACCCTCGCACATCTCCGTAAGGAAGATCACTTGGTTGGAGGGCATCCAGGAGTCGTCACGCTTGTCCATGCTACGTATCTGCAACATCTACGTACGGGAGCTTCAAGACACCGTCTTCCGTTATCACCCCAGAGCTGTAGTCGTAGATCTGCCAGCACGCTACCCGTCTACAGAGGAAGAGAGCAATGCCACAGTCGTGCACCTCGCCCAGTTTGCAGCCGCCCAGGAGGAAGCATTGGAGAGGACTATCACAGAGCTGGATCATGTCTATGAGACCTTACAGAGAGCTGAAGAAAAGATCGCTATTCTGCAAGAGATTCTCTACAATCAGGATGACCAAGAGGAAGATGGCGAGGAAGAAGAGGATCCCGAGGAAGATCCAGAGGAAGGTCTAGTTGAGCCAGAAGGAGCCGCAGAGCCAGAGGAGCCAGCTGAGCCAGTTGCACCAGGAACGCCTGTTCCTGCTGCACCAGTCCCAGGGCATCAAGATCAGTTTGCTAGGATGCCGGCTCACTTTTGAGTCTATAGCCGGTAGGAGCGCCGCCGCGGCTGTGGAGGCTTTCTTGAGTAGTTTGTCTTAAGTTTCAGTTTGTCAGGCTTAGCCAGTTTCAGTTTAGTAAGTCGCCCTTTAGGTGGTAGTTTTGTGTGCGTAGGTCGTTGTTTCTTTTGTGTGCGAGTATGAGCTGCAAAGGCCTATAGGCATTTGTTGCAGCCATGCTAAGACCTTAATTAATAAAATTATTTCGTTTGAGTTTCTTGAGCTGTGTTTTGTTGGGTTTAACCTACCCCTGCTTAGTCCTTAACTCATCTTGTGCTTGCTACCTTATCTAACCCATAGAGCTTCACCAGATGGTTCAAACTCGTCAGACTGCTGCCAGTGGTTCCGGTACCCTAGCACCAGGAGGCAATGAGCAACCAGCCGCAGGAGCAGTTCCACCACAAGCACCCCCGATTGACCTGCAAAACTTTGGAGCTTTTGTAGCAACGCAGACTCAACTAATGAACACCATGATGAATTAGATGCAGACCATGAACAATCAGAACAACAACAACAACAATCAACAGCATAGAGCCCCAGCTGCTCATGGTCACCATGGACCGTCTAATCTTGCAGAGTTTATGAGGACTCGTCCACCAACGTTCTCTGGACACGTCTCCCCAGTAGAAGCAGATGATTGGCTTCGGGTTATTGCCCAGGAGGAAGCATTGGAGAGGACTATCACAGAGTCGGCATGGAGGGAGGAGGAGGCGGCGAGGCGCATAGGCAGAGAAAGAAGGGATGAGAAGGCAGCGGGAGGCGAAGGGCCCATGGGCGTGGCGACGAGGAGGAGAGGAGGAGGAGGAGAGGAAGAGGAAGGCGGGGTAGCATCAGTGGCCGGCACGAAGGGATGAGGAGGTGGTGGTGTGGAGGAAGAAGGGAGGAGAAGGCGAGGCGGCCAGCTCAGGAAGAGAGGGAGCTGGGAGGAGAAGGGGCAAGGGTAGGGGATAGAGGGAGAGCAGGGGTGGGTGGACTGCACGGCACGATGTGCTGTGCCTAGCACGACACGGCCCAGTTGAAATTTTACCCATTGGGGGGCTTTTTCGCGGGGTGGACCGTGCCTAGCACAGCCCGTTTAGCCCTAACGTTAGGATTTTTTTTGAAAATCTGATCGTTTGGGGCTTTAAAAATAGCAAAAAAAAAAATCAATAATCCTATTTTTTTTTCTATAAATAACCACCATAGCCCACCCCTCATTCAGCACCTATCCATTTCTCAATCTCTCTCTGAAATTAATTCAAATTCATTGTGAGATAATTTGGCAAAATTCAAAAAAAATTATGCTAAATTTTGCAAAATTTAATTTTCAGTAGCAAGTCAGCAAAAGTGGCACAATACTATTTTTGCATAATTTTATTGTTATTATTTGTTATGCTAAGATGAAAGTAATAATAGTGTTAGTTTCGATTTTGCAGTTTTTGTTGTGGAAAATGACGATAGTTTTGGTCTTGGTCATTACGGACTTTCATCGGAGGAAGTTACATCCATGGAGGCTAAGGCTGCGTCAAACCAACCGCTATTGTTAGCATAAGAGCAAGGAGGAATTCGATCATCAGGCTCCATGGCAGCATCTTCATCGATGACCACCGGAGTAAAGAGGTCAAGGTCGTCTACATTAGGAGTATGGGAGAATTTCGATAGGACAACCAAGCCAGACACACAGGGAAATGAGGTACCATATGCAATTTGCAAAATTTATCGCAATGAATTGTCCACAATGCCTACAGGTGGAACAGGGCACTTCCTTAGACATGCTACAAGATGTAAGACCAAACAAGGAATGATGATGAGACTGGCGCAGCTGCAGTACAGCCCTGACGGTACAGTACGTCACTGGGACTACGATCCTGAGGTAGCCCGTCAATCTCTCTATCGTTTAATTGCTTCTAAGGATTTACTATTAGATTTTGGGGAGTCTACTGCTTTCCAAACTAACATTAGGACCGCACATAATCCTAGATTTTGTATTGTTTCTAGACAGACAACAACTAGGGATCTAGTAAAATACTACAATGAACACCGTAATAAAATAAAAGAACTATTTAGTACGTGCACCTTTTCGGTGGCCCTGACCTCAGACATATGGAGTGGTCAGGCTAGGGAGGATTATCTTAGTATAATTGCTTGTTATGTTAATGATGACTGGGTAATGGAGAAAAGAATTATAGGTTTCAAATTAATTGATGTAGAACACATGGGTGAGAATACTGCAGACTGTATTATCAAAGTCGTGGAAGACTTTAGTCTTACAGAAAAAATATTCTCAATTATTTTAAACAATGCCACTTTGAACTCTAGGGCCATGGATATTCTTATTCCAGTGTTGAGTACATACACTGATTCTTTCTTGCTACATCAGCGATGCGCTTGTCATATTATTAACCTTATAGTCAATTGTGGTTTGAAGAGGTTGAATCCGTATATTGAAACTTTTCGCGATGTGATATCTTATTTGAATAATTCTAACGTAAGAATAGCAGCAGATAAGAACTTCTACAGGTCGATGGATGTACGTCTAAGAAAGTTTGGTTTGGACATACCAATAGTATGGAACTCTACTTACCTGATGCTTAAAAGTCTTTTACCATATAAGAGCACTTTTTATGTTTTTATTCAAACGCACTATCAGAGCACTGACAGTAGTATACTATTGACTAAGCAACATTGGTTCGTTACTGAGAAGATACTTCAGTTTTTAGAATTTTTTATGAGGCCATTGTTGCTTTATCCGCTGTATGTTATCAAACACCTCCTATTATTGTGCATAGTATTTTATGGATTACTAGTCATTTAAAAAAAACTATGAAAATAACACAGTTTTAAGATAGTCTGTTTTTGCTATGAAAACTAAATACCTTAAATATTGGAAAGAAATCCTTTTCCTATATGCATTTACATTTATTTTAGATCCTAAAGCTAAAATTGACGGATTTGCTAATGTTCTTGAGCTTCTTAGTGATGTTACAGGGCTAGACTATTATAACTATTTTGCAGATGTTCGTTCTGGATTACATGAGGTTTTCTAAATATACGAAAAATAAGTTTTAGGGAGTCCGCTTGCAACGACCTCTAGTAGCACCCACCTCGAGTAACAAGACAAATCCATGGGCAAGATCGGTGGTACAGGCTCTTCCTCCAAGTCTAGGTCTTCTTCTTCTATAGAGGCACATTCTTAACAAAGTCCAAGATCAACCTCTCACCCAAAGAGTGAAGAACTATCTGTCTATCTGGACAACGATACGGTGGATTTCAACTCAGAAAACTTTAAAATTTTGTACTGGTAGCATGACCATAAGTTAGCATATCCCATGCTATCCATACTTACACACGATGGGTTAACTGTTCTTGTCTCGACGGTTTTCTCCAAGTCTGCTTTCAGTTTTTTTGCAAAAATATTGGAGGAGAGAAGAACGCGTCTCATAAGTGAAATGGTGGAGATACATCTAACTGTGAAGGATTGAAAACAAGCTAATTCACGAATACAACACTTTGTGAAAAATTCAGAGTTGTTGGAGGTGTTTGAAAATCTGTACCTAGACAACGACACGTAGAACAATGATGGCCTACCGGGCTAAGTGGGACGCAACCGACCTGTCGGGCCAAATGGGCTCAGGCCGGCACGGCCCGACACGATAGGCCTTCGGGTTGTGCCTAGGCTGGCACAGCACGTCCCATTTGTTTTGCAGGCCAGGATGGGCCATACCGAGATGGGCCAGGCCGGCTCGTGCCCGTGCCATGCCATGTTGTGTCTTGCCGCCCATCTGGCCACCTCTAGACATAGATGTACTCGTGTTGACAAGTTAAAGCTATAGTGGTATAGTTCAACGTATATTCTTTCCTGTGTATACGCAACTGCATACTATCTTACTATCTTATCTGTTCCCAATTCGAATATGCCATGTATATGCTCGTGTCCGTATCCGAAATACTTCGAATTTGTATTCACATCCAGCATGCCCGTATCCGGAGAAAAAAAATATGGGTTTAGATATGGAATGAGCAATATCTGCCCGTATCCGACCCGGTGTCACCCCGATGCCTTTTCTATGTAGTTTTTCTTCTGTTTCATTCTTACTCTCACTGCCATGTGGGTCCAAAGAGACAAATGGACCCACATATCAGTTTCCCTACCGTCTCCACTCCCACGTGTGCTCGGTGCTCCCCTCCGCCGCGAGCGCGCGCACACCAACCTCCCATCTATCCAAACGGCGGCACTCCCCGTGGGGCCCCACACGCCAGCGACCCAACGCAACAGCTAGCGCCACGCACACACACACACGGGGACGCGGCTAATACTCCTACATCATAGCCTCCACGCTCCCCGTCCTCGTCGTCGTCTTCCTCGCGTGGATTCCCCACGTCCATCCCGAATCCTAGGGTTTCGAGCTCGAATCCGATCGGATTCGATCCCATCGGCAGGGCTGGGAGGTGGGGTTGGAGAGCGGTGAGGGAGCGGGGATGGCCGGGAGGAAGCGGAAGGCGGACGCGGCGAGGGCGCTGGAGGAGGAGGCGGACCGGGCGCTGTACGGCGCCTTCCGCGGCGCCGCCAAC
The DNA here is from genome assembly GCA_036346255.1 of Ampelocalamus luodianensis. NCBI lineage: Eukaryota > Viridiplantae > Streptophyta > Magnoliopsida > Poales > Poaceae > Ampelocalamus > Ampelocalamus luodianensis. Next base: position 24,109,069 of record CM070632.1, on the reverse strand, counting down.
TCGCTGTCGCAGCTCTACACGCTCGCCGGGGGCCACCAGAGGCTCTCCTTCCACGCCGGCGAGCGCCACGCCATGGTACGGCCCCCGCTTCAGTTATTGTTAATCCTCTTGCGGTCTTGCCCTGCGATTAGTTGGAGTTTGATGCTTGCTCAGTGGACGTTTTATGTGAGGAGTTTGGTTCTGTTTTTGGGGAACATTTGGGTTTCAAGGATTCGAGTCTTTTTTTTAATGAGGTTTGTATGTATGAAGCTAGCTGCAAAATTTGGTCCTCAATTGTCGATGGAATCATGTAGTACTTACTGTGTGTGCTTCTCTAGATAGTTTGGCGTTTTGGTAGGCTCAGTAAGTTGTAATCTAATTGCTCTGCTGTTCATGCTTGGATTTGTAGTTGCTCGTAGTCAGTACCAACCATTGTTTCTTGAAGGGATTTCTGCTCAGATTGCATGATTCTGACATTAACATGCGGCACCATCTGAAGTTGCAATTCGCTACTTCTTTCTGATGACCGAACAAAATGCATCTCTGGTTTGATGACTAGTATCTGTCTCAATTTCGGAAATTTCAGTTCCTGATGAATTTTGGTCCTCATCTTTTGAGTAATAACAATTTTAGAAGTTTAGAATTTGAGTCTTCCGATACGAAATTGCTTTCAGATTCTTCTACATTAGTGCTAACGATTCATCATTGTCAAGTTTACTTTTGCTTGTGTTCTAAAATAAAAGGTTTATGTTTGCTTGTTCAGTGTTCGCTGTTAGAAAATTCGTACCACTAGGTGCAGGATGCTTCTTCCAGTCCTGGAAGGCATGTCTTATCGTCCAACTTACAGCATTGAAACCTGAACTATTGGGGTTGAAGTTAAGCTAATAATATTGCTCAGTGACAGATATGTCGCATTGCTACATTGTTAAAATTTTTGGTATTTTTGAGATACTTTATCGGCATTGTTCTTAATTTAATTACATAAGTAGTCTAGTACGCTTTGACATGTGGTGTCTTGAGCAACTTGTACTGAAACTAGTGGACCTGTATTAGATGGAACATAGTACAACATAGCACATCATATGAGATCATATATGTATGTGGATGTGGCTCAATCTTCTCCTAAAAGCTGTGAAGTACTTAAAGAGGTGGTACTTACCATTGGCCTTTTAAACAAATGCCAATTAAGAAGTAAGAACAAAGATGAACTTTCGATTCCCAGGTGACCTATACAGGCTACAGTGGTCATGGGGGAACATACATACAGTCAGTTCTATTGATGACATATCAAACTGCAGCTTGCAGGGACATGCTTTTTGGAAATATCTCTGTTTCACTCTTTGAATGCCTAATTTATTATAGAAAGCTGAAGTGATGTTGACACAACCTATTCTTTTATTGGTTGTGCCATCTGGTCCCCTGTTGTGGTAGTATGGTTTAACATGATTTGTTTACTGGTTATGAATATGCAGGTTATTTAGCTGTCTAAACCTGGTAGCACGTCATACATACATACATTGGGACAACAATCAGTGTTACTATGTAGTTCTTAATAGCTTATATTTAAGTTTTACATTCTTTTCAGTGCTTATTTGTTAGATTGATAGTTACATGTTCATTCTTTGTGGTAATATTGTGCAGTCATTTTGATTAATGCAGGAAAAGCTCCACCAATGGATTTTGCGACAGCATGAAAATGGCTTGAGGCTTACAGTTTCTGACATAGCTTCCCACATCCAGGTCCACGTTTCTCTTTTCAGACTATATACTCTGATTACTACAATTATGGTTGGTGCTGAGGTTCCTCCATTCTGTGCTGGATAGTTACCACTTACCACCCAAGTATGTTGCATACTTGCATATTTGTGGCCCCATTTACTGAATATTTGCTCAGCTAAGCCATACCAATACCAGAAACATTTTACCAAGATCAAATAGAACATATCCTTATGCATCTACTTATGTTTATGAGCTGTTCTTATGTGTAGCACGAGATTGAGTACGGAAGTCAGGATGCATTGGCTTCACCAAGATCACAATACACAGTCCAGAATCTTCAAGCTTCAATGCACATCCCCAACACAAGCAACCAGCAACCATCACCCAGCTTATTCGCACCAGCAAACCCAGGATTGCACTCCAAGAACTCAATGGTCTTTTCCAATGCACTATCCAGCCCTGTCCGACGAAGTCTGCAACCATACCATCTACAGCAAGATGGCAGCACTGGGTGCTTTGCAGATGGCATTCTTTGCACAGGAAACCATGAGTCGAATTGTGCAGCATCGAATGATTCATCCATGGATATGCATTCAGATAGCCCAGCTCATGAGTCCTAATTAATGTTGTTTGCTTCCAAGAACAGCAAGCATGAAACATGCAGTAAAGAAATGGATTGTCACCACAATTAGGGATCTAAATTTAATCCCCTCCCCAAAGTCCTGTTGTATTAAACATGGTGTAACTTGTAACTAGCTGTTACTTCTGAAACTATGACCTGCGTATATGAATCATTCATGTATTTATTTCCAGGTTAAATTGGGTGATGTGGCAGTTTCTTGTTGTGGTTGAAAATAACTTCAGATAGCAAAACATTAAGATAGCTGATATAGCAGTTTCTTCTGTTCACTGCAGGAAATGATAATGATACAAGCTTTGTTTGTAAAAACATGTTCAAGATCCCATTCAATTGAACTAGTATTTTCTGTCAGTAGTTTGTATTATCGGAGTACAATGTATTGGTGAAGGCAAGCTAGAAACTCAGACTATTTTAAAGTATTATTTGTTCACTTGGGTACCTATATGATATTAACTGTATAAACAATAAGATCGATGATCGAATATAAATCTGTTACTTGTACAATGGTTAATGGATTAAATCTGGCTGTGTTATGGCGTGACAAGCCATAGCTAGGACGTGGTGCATGGCAGCAGCAATGCACACGGCAACAATATTGTGGATTAGGATTAGAATAATTAGTTTCCTTAATATTTGGGTTTGTTTCCTTTTCGATTTATTACATGTATTAGGGATAACTTTCCTATTATTAGGAATATGTTTCCTTAATATAGGGATAGATTTCTTGGGGTCAAGTTTATCAATCCCTATAAAAGGGACAACGTTGTATCCATTATCATTAAACAAGACAAACAAAGTTTAGTTCCTAACCGATTAGCTGGAAGATCAGAGCCTCCTTATTCGTTAGACAGAATCCTGTCGAGCTTGGAGGGTCATCCCTTGCCTCCCTGGCTTATCAGGCCTCCTTGTTCATCAAAGAGAATCCCGTCGAGCTTGGAGGGTCATCTCTTGCCTCCCTAGCTTATCAGGCCATAGGGTCTCTCTACCATGTCAGGAAAGAATCTTGCCAGTAGTTAGATAAGAACGAGCGTCCTACCATCGGTCCCCAGATCCATACTCAATCAATGGCCATAACATTTGGTATTAGAGCCACTCACTATGTGTAACATCCCAAATTTCGCCTTTGTAAAAAAAAAAAAATTAAAATAATTAATTCAAATATTTGGATTTTAAATTGGAGTTCATACTAAATCAATCCAAACTTTGAATCCCAATTTTTAGAGTCTTTTTTAAGTTTTAAAAATAAAAAAGATCAATTTTCAATTTATTGGATTAATTTAAAACTTAATTTGAATTTTTAGAAAATGATAAACATTTTAAATGATTAAAATAAACTTCAATTAAATTCAAAATTATTTTATTCAATCTATACAGGTTCCAAGAATTTTTGTGGAATTGTATTGAATTTTTTTGAATTTATTTTATTTTTGAATTTTTCCGGATTTTGTTTTCTTTTTCCTTCTCTTTCTTTTTCTCTCTTCTTTTTCATCTTCTTCGTGAGAACGTTGCTCTGTTCTCTTTTCTTCCTGTAACTAGCAGCGCCTCCATGACCGTGCGCCCTTTCTGTCGACCTCGCCCAGGCCACCACTAACCGCCGCGCGCTCACCACGCCTCCCGGCCACGCCACCGCCACCCCTCCCCTTTCTCTCCCTGCGCTCCAGCTCTGCTCCAACAGAGTCGTCCGAGCCCAGCCTGTGCCATGGCCGGCCTCCGCCTCTATCCTTCTTTCTCCGCACACGATGCATCAAATGCAATTCCGTTTGAGCCATTACGACCCCGTATTCATCACCCACATCATGCCTCCATAAATTTTACGTTTCTTCCATTAATTGCATTCAGTTTGCAAGCACAAACTCTAGCTTTATTCTTGCGGCGTTCCCCGTAAACTCAAGCGCCGCCTTCGTATTATAAAGAGAGCATCGCGTGTCCCTCGCTCCCTTTTTCGATTCGTCTCAAACCCCATTGTCTAACTCCTCTTTGATCTCTCTCTCTCAGGTGATCCTTCGACCAAACCAACTACGTCACGTCGTGTTCCCGGTAATCCTCTTTTCATCCCCCACCTCGATTTCGTTTTTGCTGTCGCCAGAGTATGTCGCCGTCACGAGCTCCTCGTCGCCGACGATGGCCGCCGTGGGTGCACTATCACGGACCTTCTCCGGCCAAACCGTCTTTACGTTAGTGTTCCCCTCGCCGAGGCGCACCCTGTGCTCCCTCTATTTTCCCCGGAGTGCTGTCAGTTCGCCGGAGCACTGCACCACCCGCCACCACCGTGCGCCCCGAACGTCGCTGCCGCTGCCTCGCTCCGTCTCCGGCCATACCGCCACCACCATTGGATAGAAGACGTCGCCGGGGTTTTATTTTGCCCATTCGCCGGCTGCCTCTACCTTTCCCTCGCCGGCACCATCACCATGGTTGTGGAGCTCTGAAGCTGCCTGTTTTTCGTACCTACTCATTCTCTGCGGATGAACTCGTATGACCTTGGGACCCACTGGTCAATGAGCCTTTGCAATTCCTTTCATCTCCTCTCTGTTATCACACTAGCATGTGGGCCTTTGAAGTCACACTCTAAATGTAATTGCTCTGCTCTGTTAAAAATCCGAAACAGTTATAACAGTACAGTTTCTTTTCTGATTTTTCATTATTTCATGTGAAGAACAAACTTTCGGATGTTCATTCTTCTTCATACGAACTACAAATCCATCGATTCTTTCTCCTAAATTCATATAAATTCAATATTTTTCTTCCAGTATTTTTTATAATTTTTATTTTTTATTTGTTTTCTGTTATTTAATTGTCTTGTTTCGCGCGTATAGAGTCCGACGCCGCCGAAGTCAATTTGGACCAACCGGACACGGTAACCTCAACCTTCGACGAAGTCGAGTCTCTTTTGAACATTTTGTACCCATATTTGTTAAATATCATTTTCAGTTTTAAAGTATTATGCATTGTGTTGGACCAAAATGGCGACAAAAGAGGGGTGAATAGGAGCATTACCTAATTTTTCACCTTAATCGGATTCAACTCAATTTTCACCCCAATAGCTATAAAAGCTATGAAGATCAATATTCAAGTACAGCGAAAGTCCTATTTTGAATCCAATCGAAACCCGAAGCACACAACTAAAAACGCAAAAATGCGATGTTGAACAGCAACTATGAACAGTATTGATGTACAGTGCCAGCCATAACGGTGAATAGTGCAGTAGTACAACAAAAGGTAATACTGGTGAACAGTAGCAATACTATCGGGTAAACAGTAAAAACAGCATGATGAATAGGAAATCAGCCCGAAACCAAAATCCAAAATTTGCACAACTTTTGATTCACAACTTCAAACTTCATAAAACTTGAAACATATCTTCTCTAGGATATCAGAAACCTATTCCAATCAAGAATAGTATAGATCATTGCTAAAGTTCCGACCTTTTTTCGTTTGAGTGAAGGTTACTCCAAAACTGGGCCAAAATCAAACTTTGATCCAAAAGCTTGCTCGTGCATAAAAGATGATCAAGATGATCCTAGATGAACTCCTATATGTCACAGCAAGCAAGATCACAACAAAAATCCAAAGGAAAACCAATGGATCATAAAAAAAAAAATCCAAAAATCACCAAAGATAGAGTAAGAACAAGAGGAGACTCATCTTGAGGAATCTTGTTTGGATTGATTTGAAATTAATGTTGGCTTACCGTCACTCCATCATGGAGGACAAAAGCTCAACACTTGAGCATACAATCAATCCAACTCTTAAGAACCCTAACCTCTCCACTTTCCTCTCACATTCCTAAAATACAAACTAGGGTTTCTAGGTAGAAGGGTTGGGAGGTGCACAACCAGAACCCTCCCCTTTTATAGTGGAGACTAGCTTCTAGAGAGACATCCACACGGGCACCCATTAAACCCACACACAAATGGGTTTCACTCACGCACAGGGGCGAACCCACCTAAGTTCATGGGTGTTCAGCTGAACACCCAAATTTGTTGAGCAAAAATTATATATATTTAGGGTATAATACACATATATACCAAAAACAAAGTTGAATCAACACATATCGTTCTCAGTCGCGTTCACAGCCTCGCACAGGGCACCACAGCACGCTCCTACACCCGCCTCACGCCTCGCATCGCAGCCCATCCCACATCACGCTCGTGAGCCCAACTCCCACGGACGCCCAAATGCCCAATCAATCTCATGGACCGACGGACGAACACGCACCCAAATCCCATTCTCCCAACCCTAAATGGCTCAGGCACTCAGCGGGCAGTGGCTCCACACTGAGCGCGGTGGCGACGGCAGATGAGCGTGGCGGTGGGTGCAGCCGTGCGGTGTTCAGGTAAGTGGGGTCACGCGCAATCACGGCGTCATGGACTCCCGGGGTCGGGGAGAACCAGAGAAGGGGGAAGCGAGGACTGGAGGGCAGAGGCAGATCCGCAGAGGCCGTGGCGGCATTCGGGTCAGCGAGGTCGCGCCAGGGGCGGTGTTGGCGCATTGCAGACGCGGACTCCCGGGGCCGGGGTCTGAGGAGAACTAGAGAAGGCGAGGACCGGCGGGCAAAGGTGGAGTGGCACTATGGCCTGCGGCGCTACATGGCGGCGGCTTGCTCGGAGTTCGATTTCGTCGGCTGTGCGTGCGCATCGAATTGCAGGTACTCTTCACTATTGTAGTGTAGTGAACTGTGAAGTGAACTTGTGATTTGTGAAATGCAAGAAAGGGGTTGTTCTTGCTTTGCTGACTTCAGTGCCTTAGCTATGTATATACTCTTAGGCTCTTAGCTGATCTAGATATCCATCCATAAGGCCCCTTCTAGGCTGTTACATTTGAGTAGTCCTGAATCTAGATATCCATTCCTTAAAGTGAATTGTGTTATTATCATATTGTGATCCTGAATCTTCAATCTTGTATGTATGTGAATTGTAGATATTAGAGCTTTGAAAAATGGAGAAGAAGTCTGTCAATTTGAAATCTTTGTGGGAGAGAGCTAGAAAGAGATAGAAGAAACCATCCACCTCGACGCCAGAACTGAAACCTATTGATCAATATTTTTGTAACTTCGAAACCAATCTTGAAAATCCTAGGTCCGCCACTGCTCACGCATGTATCTCAAAGCATCGTCTTCCTCTTCTCTTGGCCTAAACTACCTCACCTTGTGCCGTCTTGCGCCGTGGTTTAGCCAAAAGCCATCAAGACGGTATTTTGGTGAAATTACCAAAATACCCCTTCTCGATCCTTCTTCGAAGACCAAGTCCAATCTTCATGAAGCAATCCCATGCTTCGCCACGTTTAGGTTGATCAATGGTTCTCTTCATGTCGGTAAGTCTCTCCTATCCGGCTCCCACCGAAACCACCATGGAACTTGCATCGACCCCCTAGCCGCTTGATGTAACCCGCCGCACCGAACTTCTCGTTCGGTCATCCTTGTTCGTTTTGCGCCATGCTTGAGTCCAACTATCTCACCCAATATCCACGATCGTTCTGGACCTTGGTTCTCCTAACCAAGTCTCGATCCTCCTCACCGTTGAAAAATTGTAACATCAACAAAAATCCGGTACTACCGTACCGCTCTACGGTAGTACCGCTCATCAATTGTTGTCATATCGTGCTGCGATAGTACCACTCATCAATTGCGGTAATACCGATTTTACTGAATTTCACCGAAAATGAGTATTTCGACAAACCCTCAACACTATTGCCAATTGTATCATCATCATCCTAAGATCATGAGAACATCCCCATAATATCCACCATCTCCCCCTCGATGAACACATTGGCAATTTTCCAAAAATGATGTTTGAGGTTTGAAAACGAAAATACTCAATGTTTTCGTGCAAAGACACAATTTGGTCCAAAAGCAAGAGAACATAATAGAAATGACCAAGTTGGCTTCAGATTAGCACATGCAAGTGAGATAAAGCAAAAGAGAGCGAGAAAGCTTCAATTTCTAGAGAGGAGTAAAAGATCTTACTTAAAGTCCATATGAAAGAACAATTGTTCAATTTGACCTTTGATCATTGTGAGGTTTCAAGAATTGCAATCCAAGTTCAGAAATGGCAATAAGATCATAAGAATGCAAATTAGATGCTCCCCCTCACTATGATCATTATTTTTTTTAAAATTATTTTCTCCCTTTTCCTCCAAATAGCTCCCCCTTTTATCATTTTTAATATATCTTCTCCCCGTTTAACAATGGAGTCATCAAGGAATCAAGCCCTCCTCTCATCCAGAGAAGACAAATGCAAAAATAAGAAAGAGCATGCATGTAATGCAATGGAGTGGCTTCATTTTTTGTATATTTCAATTTTTAGTTCAAGAAACTTTGGAGATTACCCAAAGAGCAAGCTAGCATTTATACTATTACTCAATACACATCAAGCATGAAAGTGCTAGCAAGATCATGTTAAGATATATATATCAAAGCTAAACTAGAAAGCTCAAGATAAATCGATAAATTTTAATAATTTAAACAAAGCTTCAAAATTAGCAAGTTCATCAAAAGAGATCCTAAAGTGATAATGGCCATATCAGAATGTCAATATGAGATCAAGAAGATAACAAAGACCATTTTAGAGACAAAAGATCCTAAAGTGAATCATTTTGCTCATGGTATCTCAATCACCTAATTTTTTTTACAACAGTTTTCATTTGCAATGAATGTTAACGTTGATTAAAGGTCTATCTTAGTGAAAAGGATCCTGGACTAGGAGTCATCCACAAACTCTTCCTATCTTCAACCGGGGCGACAGATCTTGAGGTTCATATCAATTTTGACAAGTAGTCCCCATAAGATCGTCTGGATCATCAACTATCTCTAAGTTCATGTCTTTGACATGTAGTCTTATGAGAATAGTTTGGCACAATTTAACCACATGAGAACCTTAAAACTTGATATGTTTTTTTTTTATTTTGCACAAGAGCAGTTTCAGATTCACAAAGGAACAAAAAGCTCAAATGATGTTCAATCCTAGATTCAAGAGATAACAAAGCAATTTTGACATGACCAATGTCACAAAAAGACCACTAAAGGTGCAACTAATCAAAAGATCCACAAATTGCAATTTTTGGTTCATATTGTCTTAAAGTTTTAGCTCATTAAGCAAAGACTAAGCTACACATGTGAAAGCATGATAATTCTAGCAAGTCAATGAACTAGACATGGAGTTGAGCAAAAATTAAAATACTAAAGCTCAAAAGGGTAATAAGCAAAGTTTTATCAATTTAAATGACACGTGGTAAAGCTTATATTGTGATGCATCTTTTTTTGATTTTCATATAAATGCAATATGATATAATGAGATGCAGAAAAAACTCTAAAGCCTACACAGATCATAAAATTCAGAAGAAGATCAAGGAAAGATCAGATGAATAAGGAAAGCTCAGAAGAGAACCGATCCCCCCTCAAACCAACCCATAGGGGTAAATTACTCCTAACTCACTCCTCAAGATGGCAAAACCTAGTTGGGTCTAAAGGCTTGGTGATGATATCAGCTAGCTGAGCCTCGGACTCCACAAATTGCAGTACAATATCACCCTTCTCTACATGGTCTCTAAGAAAGTGATAGCGAATGTCAATGTGCTTGGTCCTAGAATGTTGCACAGTGTTCTTAGCAATATTAATGATAGAAGTGTTATCACAGAGAAGAGGAACACTATCAAAAACTAACCCATAGTCCTTAAAGGTGGACACCATCCACAGAATCTGACTACAGCAACTAGCGACAGCTACATATTCAGCTTCTGAAGTGGATTGAGCAACAGAGGACTACTTCTTAAAAGACCAAGAGACAAGAGAAGTGTCTAAGAAGTGACAAGTGTCTGAGGTACTCTTCCTATCTAGCCGACAACCCACAAAATCAAAATCAGAAAACCCTCGAATGGACAAGGAAGATGAGCAGGAATATCAAATGCCATACTAGAGGGTAGAGTGAAGGTACCTGAAGATACACTTGACAACTTGGCGATGGGAAGTCCTCGAAGACGCCTGAAACCTCCCACAGCGGCATACCACGAAGTGGATGTCCGGTCTTGAGGCCCTTAGGTAGAGGAGGGAGCTGATCATGCTGCAGTACTCACGTTGATCTATGGCTTCTCCTTCGTCGTCTGGATCCATGGGAGTGGCGATTGGCTTGCAGTCACCCATCTCGAAGCTCTTGAGCAAATCCTTGGTGTACCTCATCTGATGGATGAAGATCCCTTCCTTGTATTGCTTAATTTGAAGCCCCAGAAAGTAGTTAATCTATCCCATCATACTCATCTTAAATTCTCTGAATATGGTCTCAAAAAAACTGAAAACAAGAGCATGAGAAGAACCACCGAAGATAATATCATCTACATAAATCTGAACAAGCAGAAAGTCATTGCCATACCTAAGAATAAATAGGGTCTTGTCTACCATACCCATCTCAAAGTTATTCTTAAGCAAGAAGGTCATAAGCCTATCATACCAAGCTCTAGGGGCTTGCCTAAAACCATACAAGGCTTTTGATAGCTTGAAAATATGATGTGGATGTTTGGGATTCTCAAAGCCTGGGGATTGCCTAACATACACTTCCTCCTCTATGTAACCATTCAGAAATGCACTCTTGACATCCATCTAATACAGCTTAAAGCCTTTAGATACAGCAAATGCAAGCAGAATGCGAATGACTTCTAATCTAGCAACAGGAGCAAATGTTTCATCAAAATCCAACCCCTCAACTTGGCTAAAGCCCTGAGTTACCAATCTAGCCTTGTTTCTAACCACAGAACCATCCTCACTTTGTTTATTTTTGAACACCCAACGGGTTCCTATCACATTATGACCACTAGGAGGCTCTACTAGGTTCCAAACCTTATTCTTCTTAAAGTTCTCTAACTCCTCATCATGGCATTGACCCAGCTCGAATCAGATAAAGCATGTGATATATCATGGGGTTCGAAAGAAGCAACAAATACAGAATGGGAGTAGAGATTCGGATCGTGATACCCGGAGTGAGTGACTCACATATGAAGATGACCAATCATCTGATCCAGAGGATGACACCTCTGAAAGTGTAGTGGAGCACCCGGGGGAGATAGCATCTCTTCGACCTCCGTGGGTACTGCTAATAATGAAGATACAGAAGGAGCCTCAACTGAAGGTGAAGTAGTGGAAGCAGGTTCTTCAATTGGATCAGGAGGTGCAGCAGCAGCAGGTGGGAGACAATCACAGCTTTGTCTGCATCTTCTTCCACAAAGATACTCTTTGCCATCTGTGTGTCACTTGAAACATCTGATCTAGCTCCAGGGCTAGTCTCATCAAAAGTGACATTGCATATCTCCTGGATAATGTTAGTCTCAACATTAATAACCCTAAAACCCCTCGAATGTGCAGGATAACCCAGAAATAAACCTTCAGAAGTCTTTGACTCAAATTTATCTAGGTTTTCTGTCTTGAGAATGAAACACTTGGCTCTAAAAACTCAAAAATGAGAAACAAATACTTTTCTACCAAACTGAAGCTCATATGATATCTTGCGCAAAGATAGTCTCAAGAAGACATGATTTGTGATATGGCAAGCTGTAGCAATAGCTTCATGCCAGAACCTCCTCGGAGTGCTATACTCATCTAGCATCATCCTAGCCATCTCGACTAAGGTTCTGTTCTTCCTTTCCACCACACCATTTTGTTGAGGGACATGTGAAGAAGAGAACTGATGCTCAAAACCACACTCAGCATAGAAAGAGGCAAATGAGGTATTCTTGAACTTCGTGCTATTGTCACTACGAATCGCTCTCAAGGCAACAAGGAGTTCAGAAGCCAAGCGAAGAACAAGATCATGAAAATGATCAAAAGCTTCATCCTTCGAAGAAAGAAAGAACACCTAAGAGTATCTCGAGAAATCATTGACTATGACAAGAATATACCATTTGCCACCGGCTGACTGAACCTTAGCAGGACCAATCGTATCCATGTGAAGCAACTGTCCTAGTATGTCAGTCATGATCATAGTCAATGAAGGGTGTGAGGTGGCAACTTGCTTGCCATGTCTACAAGGCACACATATAACATCCTTGACAGTTTTGAGTTTGGGCAAACCTCTCATAAGATCAAGGCTGCTAACTTGCATCAAATGATCAAAACTAATGTGCCCCAAACGACGGTGCGAGAGCCAGAACTCAGAAGAAGATGCAATCAAACACTTGAGAGACCCAGCAAGAGATTCAGAAAAGTTAGCTCCAAAGATCCTACTAACTCTAGAAATCCCAAAGACAAGCTCACCAACTGAATTAAGCACACGACAAGTATTTTTCTTAAACCTGGTCTCATAATCATCATCAAGAAGTTGCGAGATAGAAAGCAAGTTGTACCTTAGCTTGTCCACAAGGGCGACGTCCTTTAGGATGAACTTGTTGTTCACTCTAATCGATCTCGTTCCTTTGGTTCGCCCTTGTGTATCATCTCCAAAGATGATGAAGTCAACACCCATCGACCGCGTGAAGGAGGTGAACCATCTTGAATCTCTGGCCATGTGGCGTGAACAGCCGGAGTCAATGAACCACATGTCCTTCCCCCTTCCGCGGTGATCCTGAAAACCAAAGCATAGAAGATCGATGTGTCTCAATACTAAGGTTAGTTAAACATGACTTGGGAACCCTGTCTCACCTACTTGAGGTTCTATCATGAGCAATGGTTACAAGAATATGAGATGCATCTTGTCTAGGAACATGATGATAATGAGCAAGTGAAACAAATTCTAGTCCAGGTTTCTTCTTTTCTAGATGACCATGTCTCATGAAGGCTCTAGGTTGATAAGATGAAAATCTAGCAAGGTTTTTCTTAGTATTTTTCAACCTACGCCAACAAAACTCAAGCAAATGCCCATCCTTATTGCAATAGGTGCAATGGTATTTGGTACCACTGTGAGATGCACCTTTTGACTTAGAAGGTGGTTGGGCAAAACCTACAGATTTAAAAAGAGTTTTTGCAAGTTGGGTTTTGAACTCAACTAAGCCATCTTCCAAGACTTGAATGACATTTGGTTTGAACTTATCTTGAGCAAAGTTGTATCCTAACCTTTGCTTTCTATAAGGAGTTTTGGACTTGTCAAAAATCATGTTCAATTGTTTCTTACCCTTAGAAAAATTTTCTAATGTGTCCTTGAGATAAGCATTTTATTTTTCAAGTTTAGGACATGATTCACAAGTTTTAGCCTTAACGGCTCTAGCATGCTTCTCCTTATGAATAGCAACTTCAAGCTTAAGGGCTTCACATGAAGCACAAGGAGCAGAATTAATTTTGTCCTTCAGCTGGGCATACTTGACTCTAACTGCTTCTAACATGTCATTCACTTCACGTTCACGTTCTGAGCAGAAAGAGCAAGTGCTAGACTCAACCTTATTAGAAGCTACCAACTTGCTAGATTCTAAGCATTTTTCACATGGAGTAGATTTAAACTCAATCAACTCAGTCCTAGTATTTTCTAGTTGGTGCATGGCAACATCATGAATATTTTGTAACTTAGCAAGTTCAAAATGTAAAACATGGTAGGATGAACATTTATCAACATCAAGATTCTTAGCATTCACAAGTTAGCGTCAGATTATCAACTTATGATTCTAAGTCCTTATTTCTAGCCATGGTGAATCCAAAGCCTTATCCTGACTAAGCAATTGCTCATAGATGGCATCGCATCTTGCTGAGAGAACTTCATATGATAGAGGTACCTCATCAATGTCGTCGATGTCGATGGAGTCGGCCATGAAGCACATGCCGATGAAGTCCTTTGCCTTCCCTTTATTCTTTTCTTGAGGGAACTCCTCCTCCTTGTCTTCCTCACTCTTAGAGTCCCCATCGCTAATGGATTGCTCTCCAAAAGCGGCAAGGACCCGGTGAGCGGCCTTCACGAGCTTGAGAGCATTAAACTCGGACTTATTCCCTTGAGGCTTCCTCCAAGCTGCCTTCTCCTCCTTGTGATTGCTCTTCCCTTTCAGTTTGGGACAATTCGCCCGGATGTAGTAGAGCTCTCCACACTCATAACATGTCACAGGACCACCTCTCTTCTTGTTTCTCCCACTGTGATAGGCTCATGTGATTTTTTTGTCTAGGAGGGCTAACTCAGGCTCAGGGATAGTCTCAAGTTCTTTTTCATGAATTGCAGACAAACAAGTGAAAATCCAGATGAAGATTCAGAAGAGTCATCAGAAGTTCTCTTAAGAGGGTCAGCTACTAAAGCCATATTCTCCTTCTTAGGATGATCAACATTCTTGATCTCATGGGTCTTAAGCTTGTTATAGAGCAACTCCAAAGTAAGATTAGAGAGATTGACATTCTCCTCAATGGCAGTAGCCTTCATCTCTCACTCCTTGGTGTTGATTACAGTGAGTAGCATTCTCAGACTGAGAATACTCAATGTCGACCGCTCTCAACTAATTGAGCACCTTGTTGAAGCGAGTGAATACATCATCGATGCTCTCTCCAGGACGTATCTCGAACTTATTGTATTCTCGCTTGAAGACCGTTTGGCGAACTTGCTTGATTTGGGACGAAACCTCATGGTAGGTTTCGAGGGTGTGCCAAATCTCGTGCACGGTCTCAAGGTGACATATCCTATCATACTCCCGTCTACCAAGCCCAGCATATAGAATATTTTTTGCCTTGTTGGTGTTAGCCAAGAGGGCTGCTGAAGTCAGCGTAGCAACCTCGGCCAAGACGAGCAGGGGTCGGATAACCTCCCATATGGCTTGACCTTCACTTTGAAGGTAGACATGCATGCGATTCTTCCAATAGGTATAGTCGAGCCCATCAAAGACATGCGGCTTAGTGGAGTACTTCTCCATCGCCAAGTTCAGTGACCGGTTAAGATCAAGAATGAACTAATCGGGCTCTGATACCACTTGTTGGACCGAAACGACGACTAGAGGGGGGTGAACAGGAGCACTACCTAATTTTTCACCTTGATCAAATTTAACTCAATTTTCACTCCAACAGCTATAAAAGCTATGAAGATCCATGTTCAAGCATAGTGGAAGTCTTGTATTGAATCCAATCGAAACCCCGAAACACACAACTAAAAACACAAAAATGCAATATTGAACAGTAACTGTGAACAGTACTGGTGAACAGTGTAAGTCATACCAGTGAATAGTGCAGTGGTACCACAAAAACGGTAATGCCAGCAAACAATAGCAGTACTACCGGGCGAACAGAAAAATCAGCCCGAAACCAAAATCCAAAATTGGCACAACTTTTGATCTACAACTCCAAACTTCATAAAACTTGAAACATACTTTCTGTAGGATGTCAGGAACCTATTCCAATCAAGGATCGTGTAGATCATTGCTAAAGTTTCAACATTTTTCCTTTGAGTGAAGGTTGCTCCAAAACCAGGCCAAAATCAAAGTTTGATCCAAAAGTTTGCCCATGGATAAAAGATGACCGAGATGATCCTAGATGCACTCCCACATATCACAGCAAGCAAGATCACCATAAGAAATCAAGGAAAACCAAGGGATCATTAAAAAAATCCAAAATTCACCAAACAGAGAGCAAGAATAAGAGGAGACTCATCCTTGAGGAATCTTGTTTGGATTGATTTGAGATTGATGTTTGTATACAGTCACTCGATCATGGAGGACAAAAGCTTAACACTTGAGCACACAATCAATTAAACTCTCAAGAACCCTAACCTGTCCACTTTCCTCTCTTATCCCTAAAATACAAATTAGGGTTTCTAGGTAGAAAGGTTGGGAGGTGCACAACCAGCACCCTCCCCTTTTATAGTGGAGGATAGCTTCTAGAGAGACATCACAAACGGGTACTTGTTAAACCCACACACAAATAGGTTTCACTCACGCACGTATCTCAAAGCACCTTCTTCATCTTCTCTTGACCTAAACCACCTTATCTTGCGCCGTCTTGCACCGCAGTTTAGCCAAAATCCATCAAGGCGGTATTTTGGTGAAATTACCAAAATACCCCTTCTCAATCCTTCTCTGAAGACCGAGTCCAATCTTCATGAAGCAATCCCATGCTTCGCCACGTGTAGGTCGATAAATGTCTCTCTTCATTTCGGCAGGTCTCTCCCATCTGGCTCCCACTGAAACCACCATGGTACTTGCACCGACCCCCGCGCCGCTTGATGCAACCTGTCGTACCAAACTTCCCGTTCGATCATCCTTGTCTATTTTGCACCATGCTTGAGTCCAACCATCTCACCCAGCATCGATGATCGTTCTGGACTTTGGTTCTCCTAACCAAGTCCCGATCCTCCTCACCGTTGACCATAGTTGACTACTAAACCACCTGCACAAGAATAGACTAAGAAATCGATTCTGGGAACAAGTTCTTCGCAACTTGACCCACGTTAGTCAAAACATGCACCGTGCAACACATATGCACTGAAACCCATAAATTGACCTTACCTACAAACATTGCCACCAAGCTGGACAACGAAATAGGATACCATCGGTTAGACCGCCATGTAAATTCTGGTACTACCGCACTGAGGTAGACCGCTCAAAGGATGTGGTCTTACCATTTTTTAGGAAAAAGAAGCTCCCAAAAACATGCGCTTTGGTAAAATTGTACCATCAACTAAAATCCTATACTACGGCTCTGTGGTAGTACCGCTCATCAATTGTGGTAATGCTGATTTTACTGAAATTCACCGAGAATTAGTGTTTCGACAAACCCTCAACACTATTGCCAATTGTATCTTCATCCTAAGATCATGAGTATATCCCCATGATATCCACACATTGCTATTTAAATTAAAATGATGAGTTTAATTTTTAGGTTGTTAGTTAAAACCTAAAGATTGTTAATGTCTTCCTTGATATTTGTTATCTTATACCTTTGTAACCCAAGCGTACAAATTCTGTAATATTGATTACAACTTTGTGGACTAGCTTTATACGGTAGAATTTCTTAGACATGTTTTTCGGTGTTGATCAACCTTTGGGGGGAAAACCATTATTACCCTTTATGCATTATTTAGAAAATGTATGACATTAGGTAATGTCAATATTTGGAAAATAAAATAAAAAGATGAAAATCTGTTTAGACTTGGGCAGATGGTAAGTTCAGACGGGTGCAGCTAGAGCATGAGAACTTGTAGTGTGTAAAGTTTCACCCAAGTCATATTAAGGACTGGCGCTTGTGACTATCCAAACAGAGTAATACCATACAACCACATATCCTAAATGGAAAGGACCTGGCTGAATAATTTACTATGTTCTAGCATTACGCCCGTAGGCTGTAGATAAGAGGAGTTATCTGGGTAGTGTAGACGATGGTAATGATATCCATGTCTATCGGGGCTTGTGCTAGGCGATGGTAATTAACGTCCATGTCCAGACAGGTTATCCCTCACAACGGTGAGCTCCGAGTCGATGGTAAATGACGTCCATGACCTAGGATTAAGCTCATCGGGCGGACTAATGTTAAGATAAAATATTGTAAAAGCCATGTGATAATCGCTTAGTCTCACGTCTAAGGAAGCATGTCATGGCCGATATTATAAGTCGATTATCTTGTGTGCTAAACTTTCCAAGAAAAATCCCAAATTGGTCAAGCTATACAACCTCTGCAGAGTGTAAAACTATTCGAATAGCCGTGCCCACGGTCAAGGGCGGGCAAGGTGCATTTTCACATGGTAGATTTTGGTTTTAATTTCAAAAGAGTAAATTTTGGGAACTAGGAGCAATTAGAACTCTCGGGTAGTTTTCTGGCAGTTAGAGCCAATTGGGCAGCTACAGCCCTATCCTGTGAACCTTGGTGACTAGAGCCTTGATGCTAGTGGTTGGTAGCTAGAACCTCCACTAGTGATACAATTAGTTTAATTATCGAAACTACTTTTTGGTCAAATGTGCTTTATGAAAACTGTTGAAACTTAAAATATTGCTTTGTGCAAAAGAATCATATAAGCCTCATTTGTTAAAGTTATGCATAAGAATTTTTTCCAAGACTCGCGGAGTACTTTATGTACTCACATGCTACACTCAAATAAATCTCAGAAGTATACAATGATTTCGTGGACGACTACGACTTCTATACATGTGGGTTTGACGAAGGACATCTAGAGTACTAGGCCGCACTCCCCAGTTGAATGCTGGTGGGCAATTTGATGGGTCACCACTCGGAGTTTACTCTTTTTGCTGTTTCTGCTGCTGTAAGACTCAAGATCTTTTGACCTCTTTTGTAATAAGTGGCCATAAGGCCAGTACACAGTTGTTTATTAATGTTATTTCATGATTCGAACTTATTATTAATGATGTTTCTACTGTGTGCACTAGCAACTGATTATGGGACTGGTGCAGAAATACACAGAGGATTCAGATTCAAAAATCCGATCCTGACACCATGGCTTTTGTTGACAATTGGATTAAGGCAATGCGATCAAGGCCATGAATGCCCACATTGACAAGTTATCCCATAGTGAGCTCTGCACCAAAATCAAAGCCTTATTGTTCCACCACTGCTAGTCAAGTCGCCATCGCCGCCGGTTGTGACCTTGGCCAAGATTGAGGAGCAGCGGCAGGCGACACTTGCCATTGCAATGGTAGCGCTGCCATCACCTTCCACATCGCCGTCATTGACATTGGTCGTGCTACCACCATCACCATCCATAACTTTTATTCAAGCTTCGCTGCACTTGGTTACACCTTTGGTGGCTTTACCAAGGAATAAGGTTGTCAACATCCAGTGACGGTCCTCTCCACGTAGTCAGCCCATGCCGTGCCTTCGTAGGTTCAGTGTGCAACAGCTATCATGTGGGTGTAACATCCCAATTTTCTAAGTTTAAAAACCTCTTTTATTTAGTTAGTAGTTGGAAAATTCACCCTTAAGTTTATTTGAGTTTTAATTAAATCTTAATATGGACTTTTAGTATCAAAACAATTTAATATAAATAATTCTAGCATAAACAATGGTCAAAACTATTTTAATTGTATTCTATGTGCTTAGATATATTTTCTAGATTTGTCGAACCTGGGAACGAAGGATCCCGAATTCACTGTGTTTCATACACTAGTCCAGGAAAAGCTAGTATGCACAGTCAAACAAAAATGATAACAAATTCATATCATACATTTAATTAACATAGATCAGAGTTTAATACAAAATAGGGGTTGAGGCCAAATAAAAGATACAGCAAAAAAGCGTAAATAAGTGGTAGACCACACGATCTGCCACAGGCAATCGTTTGGGGGCGTGGCCTAGTCCTCCAGGTCCTCATCGTCTGGATAGAAGTCTTCACCTGAATAAATTTTATTCAGCAAGAGTGAGTACTAATTTCGTGCTCGCAAGTTACACCCAATTAACAAAATATAATGCATGCATGGTAATACAAGTGAGGCTGATAGGGTTTATTTGCATAAAGCAACATTTTTAGGTTTTAAATATCATTACTAAGTTCCAAAGCAATTTTTAATCTATAGTTAAAATCAAACTTTTATTTTGATTCATCAATCTCAAGTGTAGGATAAACTTCCATACACAAATGGTGAAGGACAAACCCCCAATTGCATGAAAATATCCAAAACATCTTAGTTTGAAATTATTTAAAAACAAAACCAAGATCTAATCCACGAAAGGCTTGGTCAGCATGTCCATGACCACGGACACGGCTATATGAATAGATTATTACTATACAGAGTTGGTACAGCTTTACCCACAAGAGACAGTTTGCTTAACATGTCGGCCAAAACACGCTTCCGAAAGCATGCGACTAAGCAACTATCACAAAGCCTTTACACTACATTATTTCAACATAACTATGCCCGCTAAGATTTCATCATCGTAGGCTTCGCACCAAATGATAACCCCCTCTTGTGCCATGTGAGTATTCACAATAAGTCTTCACGACACCCACATCTTTCTTTGACACAGTTATGGTGAAATAGTATAGCTTATTTGGCCAAGTCTGTCCCACTCCAGACTTGTGGTGGTACAAGTTTGGCTTAACAATCTGCGGCTTGCAGACCGGTCCTTACATGACTAGATGACTTCCAAAACTATCCCTCGACCTCAAACATTCGCTGAATTGAGCCCATGCATAAACTTGCACCCACCAACGATCCAATTCACCCAAGTTTTATTCATAAACCAGTTTTATTTATTTTTCATGTCAAAACATTTTCAAAACATTATATGGTAAAGACAATACCATAGTCTCAATTTAAAATCAACTTTGTATTTTGGCTAAATTCCCCTAAATCAACATTTTAGTCTAAGCATTGACTAAGCATACATTTCTAATTTATTTTACTATGATAACAAGGAAATGACAATCCAAACATCAATATTGGCCATACAAAAGAGATAGATTAACTAGGAATTTAAAATAGCTGAATTGAACTATGCATGCAATAATAGTTTAAAACAGAATTAAATAATTTAAAATAGTAGGGTCAATATGGTTAAAGGTATAACTTGCCTTGCTAAAGGTCCTGGTAATCTAAATCTTCTGAAGGATCAAGCTCTCCGGAGTCATCCAAATCTATACGCAAAAATAATCTAAATTCAAACAAAATCCAAATAAATCCAAATAAGAATCAACTTAACTCCAAATTATATAATTTTAGTTTAGTTGTCTAGATCTTGATTTTAGACATATTTATAAATTTGAATGAGCTTAAACGGAGTTAGGATGCAAAAGATATGGAATTTAGAAGTTTGAAACTAAGGAAAAACCCTAAAAAGGATTTAACTGATTAATCTGAATTAATTTTCTACTGAAAACTCGAATTATGACGCATGGTGATGTCAACCCTCAGGATTTCAGAAAATAAAATAAATAAATAAAACCATGACATGTGGGACCCATATGTTAGTGACTTGGCTCACGGTGATCTAGGTTTAGGCGAAAAAGATATGGGGTTTGAATCTAGCGAGCACGGGGGCGTGTACGTGGTGGCTAACGTGGCGCCATGAAAGCGACACACACACACGCACGCTGATGTGGCCGCCGATTCGGCTGCCACATCACTTTCACGGTGACGAGGCTTGGTTACGCACGACAACAGCGAACTACGGCTCGACGGTGAGAGTGAATGATCGCATTGAGTAGAGGGGGATAATGTGCACATACTAGTACCGGTTTGGGCATGAGAGGTTGTCAGAGTTGGCTGGCCGCGAGCTTTTGGCGGTGGATACGTTCGGATGTTGTCGGAGGAGGGCTTCGGCGACGCTCCAGAGCAATGAAGAGGTCCCCGAGGAAGCTCTTTCGACGAGGATGCCGAAGGTGAACTCCTCGGAGGCAGGGCGTCGACGGCGGCAGAAATTGAAGAAAAATCAGCAGCGGCAGCAAACCCTAAAACTAGAATTGCGGTGGCGCTGAAGCTTTAGGAGAGCAGTGGTTTGGGGTTTCGGGGTGAGGTGAGAATGGGGCACCTGAAGCTGCCTTTTACAGTGGCTGGGGTGCACCAGGGTGGCGAGATAAGGTCGCGAGGTTGACGGCGAGTGGGTGCGATCGTGGGTGTACCGGACGTGAAGATGCGGGTGAGAGTGAGGTTGAGGTAGTTGTTGCGGAGACGTTAGACACACGTACACGGGAATATAGGGAGCATAAGAACGGTGTGAGCGAATCTTTGAGAAGCGGCAAAATCGGGCGTGTCCACGGAGAAGAAGGCTGGCGGTAGAAGACAATCTAACAAGGTGGGCCCACAAGTCAGTAGGAGCGTGAAATGTTCGGACTGGGCTAAGAAATGAAGGGTGACGCTTGACCGTTCGATTAAGATCGGACGGTCTAAACTGATTTGGAAAGTTCAGACCGTTCGGAAGTGTCATCAAGATAAGGCCATCTAAATTAAATCGGACGGTCCACACTGCTTGAAACGTTCGGACCGCCGAACGTCCAAGCTAGATCAGGTCGTCCACTTTTGATCGGACGGTCCACAGATGATGAAAGCGAGTGTGCGCGGGAGAGGGGCTGTGCGGGCCACATGTGAGAGAGAAATGGGCTGGGCTGAGGCAGAAATGTTCCGAATGGGCTGAGATTCAGCCCAAGGCTTTAGCTGAGGTTTTAAATAGATTTTCTAATTTAGAAATTAGATTAATTGATTTAGGCTTTTAGAAAATAGCAGATTAAGTCAAAAAATAATGGAAAAATTCATACAAATTCCCAAAGTCATTTATGACTTAACTAAATTATTTTCAACTTAATTTTTTTATTAAATTTCAAAAATAAATTATTTTTCTTTCAAATTAATTAGAGAAAAGCTTTTAAATTAAAATTTCAGAAAAACTCAAGGAAAATAATTAAATTTTATTTTTAGCCAGAAAATAAATTTTGGGATGTTACAAACCTACCCCCCTTAAAGGGAATATCAACCTTGAGATTCAGACTGGGTAGCAAAGAGGTTGGGGTACTCGGCTTTCAATTCTTCTTCTTTCTCCCAGGTAGCTTCCTCTTCTGAGTGATTGCTCCACCGAACCTTGCAGAAATGAATGACTTTGCTTCTGGTAATGCGTTCTGCGATATCAAAGATCTTGATTGGATGCTCCATGTAAGTGAGATCTTCCTAGAGGTCTATGCTTTCCAGCGGTGTTTGCTCGGTCGGAACTCGAAGACATTTCTTCAATTGGGACACGTGGAAGACATCATGAACTGCAGACAAAGATGATGGTAACTCTAGCTGGTAAGCAACTTCGTCTCTTTTTCTCAAAATCATGTATGGTCCCACAAATCTTGGTGCAAGCATTCCTTTGGTCTGGAATCTTTTACTTCTCTAAGTGGGGTTACTCTAAGATAGACAAAATCTCCAGCTTCAAATGCCAAATCCCTTCGACGATTATCAGCATAACTCTTCTGTCGGGATTGAACTATTCTTAATTTTTCTCTTATCGCCTTTACCTTGTCTTCAGCATCCTTGATTAAGTCGGGTCCAAAGAACTGACATTCACCGACTTGATCCCAAAGAAGTAGGGTTCTACACTTCCTACCATACAGTACCTCAAATGGTGACATCTGTAAACTGGCTTGATAGCTATTATTGTACGAAAACTCTGCATATGAAAGGTTGTGATCCCAACTCTTCCCATAATCCAAAGCACAAGCTCGCAATATATCTTCTAGAATCTGGTTCACTCGTTCTGTCTGGCCATCTGTTTGAGGATGATAAGCTATACTGAAATTGAGTCACATTCCCAAGGCTTCATGTAGACTCTTCCAAAATCTTGATGTGAATTGGGAACCTCTATCAGACACTATCTTCTTGGGTACTCTATGCAGACAAACGATCCTAGCCATGTATAGCTCTGCTAGCTTGTTGCCTCCATACTTGGTCTTGACTGGAATGAAATGTGCTACTTTAGTCAGACGGTAAATCACAACCCAGATGGAATCATGTCCTGATTGGGTCCTATGCAGCCCGGTGGTAAAGTCCATACCGACTTCTTCCCATTTCCATTCTGGAACAGGTAAAGGTTGCAACAGTCCTGCGGGTCTTTGATGCTCTACCTTGACTCTTTGCCATACATCAAAATGTGCCACAAACTCAGCAATTTCTCACTTCATGCTGACCCACCAATATTTTTCCTTCAAATCCTGATACAACTTACTCGCGGGATGAATAGAGTACGAGGATTCATGGGCTTCCTGTAGAATCAACTATTTTGTCTCCTGATGGTCAGGTACACAAATGCGGTTCCCAAACCAGACTGTTCCTTGTTCATCTTCAAAAAATCCTGATGCTTTGCCTCTTCTCATGCTCTTCTTGATTTCCTTGATGTCTTTGTCTTCTTTCTGTTTTTCCCTGATCTGGACTTGAATGGTCGGTTGAACTTCTAGAGCGTTCACACAATCTTGATGGACAATTTTCAAGTTCAGATGCTTCAACCCTTCGTATAATCTTGGCTGGCTTTCTTGCACTAGCAGAGTATTGCAATACCCTTTTCTACTCAGGACATCTGCAACGTTTGCTTTTCTGGGATGATAATGGATTCCAATGTCATAATCCTTTATCAATTCCAACCATCTCCTTTGCCTCAAATTGAGTTCTGACTGTGTAAAGATGTATTTCAATCTCTTATGGTTCGTGAAAATCTCGTAGCGATTACCAATGAGGTAATATCGCCAGATCTTCAGTGCATGCACAATTGCTGCCAATTTCAAGTCATGTGTGGGGTAATTCCCTTCATGTGGTCTCAACTATCGGGATGCATAAGCTACGACCTTGCCTTCTTGCATGAGCACACATTCAATACCTTGACGAGAGGCATCACAGAAGACCTCGAAGTCCTTATGGATGTCTGGCAAAACTAGGACTAGGGCAGAAACTAGTCTTTGCTTCAACTCTCAGAAGCTTCGTTCACAAACGTATATCCATTCAAACTTCTCCTTCTTCAAAAGCTGCGTCATTGGCTAGCTGTCTTGGAGAAACCTTCGATGAATCTGTGGTAATATTTGGCTAATCCAAGAAAACTTCTCACTTTCGTGACGGATTTTGGTCGCTTCCAATCCATTACGGCTTCGACCTTGGTAGAGTCCACTACAACTCCTCCGGTTGACACAATATGTTCGAGGAATGCCACTTGGTCTAGCTAAAATTCGCTTTTGCTGAACTTGGCATACAGCTGATATTCTCTAAGCTTTTCCAACACTTTCCTGAGATGCTTCTCATGCTCTAACTCATCCTTTAAATAGATGAGAATATCATCGATGAAAACTACCACGAACTTGTCCAAGAATTCAGTGAACACTTTGTTCATCATATTCATAAAATAGGCCAGGGTATTTGTTAATCCAAAAGACATCACTGTAAGCTCATATAGTCCATATTTGGTAGTGAAAGCCTTCTTGGGAATATCTTCTGGTTTGATCTTCAGCTGATGATAGTCGGATCTCAGGTCGATCTTCAAGAAGACGCTTGCTCCTTTTAGCTGATCAAAGAGATCGTCGATCCTGGGTAACAGATATTTATTCTTGATTGTGACTTCATTGAGCGATCTGTAGTCTACACACATCCTCATACTATTATCCTTCTTTTTAACAAACAGCACTAGAGCTCCCCATGGTGATGAACTCGGCTGGATGTTATCCCTTGTTTTGCAATTCTTCGATCTGTTTCTTCAGTTCTGCTAACTCGTTAGCAGGCATTCTATAGGGTCGCTTCGAAATGGGCGCCGTCCCTAGGACTAAGTCAATCAGAAACATGATGTCCTGATCTGATGGAATGCTAGGTAATTCTTCGGGAAACACATCCGGGTATTCCTGTACCACCGAAATTTCTTCTAGCTTTACCTCCTTAAGACTAGTAAGAATGGAACTTCCTCCAGTAGGAATCTTAGGCTTGAATTCCATTTTAATCCCTTGGTCATTGGTCAGGGTGATAGACTTATTAGCACAATCTATCTGTCCTTGGTTCTTGGCTAGCCATTCCATTCCAAGGATCACATCTAATCCTTGGGAATGTAAAACTATTAAATCGGCCAATAAAGTTACTCCGGATATCTTCAAAGTGAGGTTTGGGCATACAGAACTAGTCCTCATTTCTGAGACTAGGGACTGAATTAACATAGGGTGAACTAAGGGAGAGGTAGATAACCCATATTTTTCCACAAATTTGCTTGAAACAAACGAATGTGAAGCTCTTGGATCGAATAGAACTGATGCTAGTATTGAATCGACAAGAAACATACCAAGAACAACATCTGGTGCAGACTGAGCTTCTTCAACAGTGATGTGGTTCACTCTGCCCTTCACGAACTGATTCGCCTTCTTAGCAGCAGAGGTGCTGCTAGTAGTTTGGACTCTTGTCTTGGGAGCATGTGGAAGATGCTTCTTAGGACACTTATTGGCGAAGTGCCCCTTCTCCTAGCAGTGATAGCAGGTAACTTCTGATGTGTCCTTCTGAAATTGGCCTCCTGCAAACGAGCTGCGAAACTCCTAACAGGGTGCAGAGGTAGGCATCCTTGAAGAGGAAGAAGACTGAAACCTGCTGCACTACGGTGGCTAGGCTGAAGCAGTGTGGGGCTTGGGGAGACCTCCAGAATTGAATTTATGAGCTGCCATCCTCTGCTTGCAGTTCTCCATCTCCTGATGTTTTCCCTCCTGACGAATAGCTTTGTTCACCAACTGCTGAAAGTCAGTGAAGTCCTGAGAGATCCGATAGACGGAGAGTTCATCATTCATTCCTTCTAGGAATTGTTCTTGCTTGTCTTCATCCTTGGCCACATCTTTTGGTGCATAGCGAGCAAGCTGATTGAACTTGTGTAAATACTCGCTCACTGAGCAGTTGCCTTGGCGAAGCGAGCGGAATTCCTTTTTATTTAAGGTCATCATGCCAGCAGGAATGTGAGCACGCCTAAAAGCTCGCATAAACTCAGCCCAAGTGATGGACTGGTCATCGTTGTTGGCTAGACTGTAGTTGTCCCACCATTCAGAAGCTGGTCCTGAAAGCTGATGAGAGGCAAACAGCACCCTCTAGCGGTCTGTGCACCGTGCAATATCCAGCTTCTTCCCAATGGCCTGAAGCCAATCATCGGCGTCGATAGGTTCTGTGCTACTTGAGAAGGTTGGTGGATACATCCTCATAAACTCGGACATGCTGGCCCTTTGAGGTGGTGGGTATGGTGGAGGAGCATGAGATGTTGTTGTTGCTTGAGCATTCTCGTTGTTGTTGAGGGACTAGGCTAATAGATCAATCAGATGTGACTGGTTAGTCATCATCTGGCGCCAATCAGGGGCTTCGCTTGGAGGAGGTGGTGGCTGCTGAACTGGATTCTCCTAGTAGCCAACGTTGTCGTTTCCCTGTCCGCTGGCACTGCCGCTTCCAGTACAAGTAGTCACCATCTGCTGGAAGTTCAAGGACTTAGGAAAGATAAGGAGAAACTAAGGGGGATATTTCCAGAACAACCTAAGAACCAAATAAACACATGGAAAATAGAGCAAATTTTCAAAATAATTCTCACTTTATTTATTTAATTAAACTATTGTGGCTGCCAAAAAGGGTATTAGCAGCTCACAATTCACATCTAAAGGAAGTACTAAAGGCATAATCTATGGGGTTCCAGGAGTGTAATCCGGGGAGTTGTTGGTGCTAGCTTTGCCTACCTTGTAGAGAGCCAACTCCTCCTCTGTAGCCTTCACCCTTGTAGAGAGCCAACTCCTCCTCTGTGGCCTTCAGCCTCTCTTCTGTGGCCTCCAATCTCCCCTGGATAATATGCAGCTCATCCAAGGTGTTCCCATAGGCATAATCCATAGCCTTGGTTAGGTCCACCTGGTGTGTTATCTCGGGGGAGTCTTCATCTCTAGCTGAGCGGAAAGCACTGCCCAGTTGGGTCGAGATATGCATCGAGTAATAATGAAAATCGGTGCCCTGGAGGCGGTGATCGTACGCATAGCGGAGCCTGCGGACTGCCTCCCTGGCTGCATCCTGGATGCCATCGGAGAAAGTGTCCCGACGCATTGGGGCGTCAAAGATGTGGAACACTGTGTCATGCTCCAGGTTGAAGTAGAGGATCACCTCTACTCTCCAGCGGTCTTGCCTTCCCACCTTGTACTTGTAACCTTGGTATGTAGGCCTCTGGTTGAAGTCCAGGTGTTGCATCATCTTCCACAGAATGGCAGCCCACTGCCCGGCAAAAACTCCATGGGAAATGGCGTTGGGTTTTTCAGCCATCTACAATTTTTTTTGAAAAAGAGATGAGTTAGTAATCAATTTTAAAGAGAAAGGTTGAGGAAGGACACCAGAAAGACTCAAAGTATTTTTAGATTTTCATAAATAAGTCCTTAAGAGTTCTAAGGCCACGACTTACAGCCGATATGGCTCTCATATCACTTTTGTCGAACCCAGGAACGAAAGATCCCAAATTCACTGTGTTTCATACACTAGTCTAGGAAAAACTAGTGTGCACATTCAAACAAAAAATAATAACAAATTCATATCACGCATTTTATTAATATAGATCAGAGTTTAATACAAGATGGGGCCTAAGACCAAATAAAAGATACAGCCAAAAAGCGTAAATAAGTGGTAGGCCACACGATCTGTCACAGGCAATCGTCTAGGGGCATGGCCTAGTCCTCCAAGTCCTCACCGTCTGGATAGAAGTCTTCACCTGAATAAAGTTTATTCAGCAAAAGTGAGCACAACTTCCGTGCTCGCAAGTTACACCCAATTAACAAAATATAATGCATGCATGGTAATACAAGTGAGGCTGATAGGGTTTATTTGCATAAAGCAGCATTTTCAGGTTTTAAATATCATTACTAAGTTTCAAAGCAATTTTTAATCTATAGTTAAAATCAAACTTTTATTTTGATTCATCAATCTCAAGTATAGGATAAACTTCTATACACAAATGGTGAAGGACAAACCCCCTTACACCAAGCATTCTTCCTGAATTTCCCAATTGGATGAAAATATCCAAAACATCTGAGTTTGAAATTATTTAAAAACAAAACTAAGATCTAATCCATGAAAGGCTTTTCTTAGCATGTCCATGACCTCGGACGCGACTATTCGAATAGATTATTACTCTGCAGAGTTGGTACAACTTTACCCACAAGAGACAGTTTGCTTAACATGTCGACCAAAACACGCTTCCGAAAGCGTGCGACTAAGCAACTATCACGAGGCCTTTACACTACATTATTTCAACATAACTATGCCCGCTAAGGTTTCATCATCGTAGGCTTTGCACCAAACGATAACCCCCTCTTGCGCCATGTGAGTATTAACAATAAGTCTTCACGACACCCACATCTTTCTTTGACATAGTCATGGTGAAATAGTATAGCTTATTTGGCCAAGTCTGTCCCACTCCAGACTTATGGTGGTACGAGTTTGGCTACAAATCCGCAGCTCGCAGACTGGTCCTCACATGACTGGGTGACTTCCAAAACTATCACTTGACCTCAAACATTCGCTGAATTGAGCCCGTACATAAACTTGCACCCACCAATGGTCCAATTCACCTAAGTCTAAACCAGTTTTATTTATTTTTCATGTCAAAACATTCTATGGTAAAGACAATACCATAGTCTCAATTTTAAATCAACTTTGTATTTTGGCTAAATTCCCCAAAATCAACATTTTGGTCTAAGCATTGACTAAGCATACTTTTCTAATTTATTTTACTATGGTGACAAGGAAATGACAATCCAAACATCAATATTGGCCATACAAAGGAGAGAGATTAACTAGGAATTTAAAATAGGAATTTAAAATAGCTGAATTGAACTATGCATGCAATAATAAATTAAAATATAATTAAATAATTTAAAATAGTAGGGTCAATATGGTCAAAGGTATAACTTGCCTTGTTGAAGGTCCTGGTAATCTAAATCTTCTGAAGGATCAAGCTCTCTAGAGTCGTCCAAATCTATACGAGAAAACAATCCAAATTCAACAAAATTCAAATAAATTCAAATAAGAATCAAATGAACTCCAAGTTATATAATTTTAGTTTAGATGGCTATATCTTGATTTTAGACAAATTTAAAAATCTGAATGAGCTCAAACGGAGTTAGGATGCAAAAGATATAAAATTTAGAAGTTTAAAACTAAGGAAAAACCCTAAACAGGTTGAGGTAGTTGTTGCGGAGACGTTAGACGTACGTACAAGGGAATATAGGAAAGCTAAGAGCGGCGCGAGCGAATCTTCGAGAAGCAGCAAAATCGGGCGTCTCCGCGGAGAAGAAGGCTAGAGGTAGAAGATGATCTGACAAGGCGGGCCCACAAGTCAGCGGGAGCGAGAAACGTTCAGACTGGGCTAAGAAATGAAGGGTGACGCTTGGGCCGTTAGATTAGGATCGAATGGTCCAAACTGATTTGGAATGTTCAGACCGTTCGAAAGTGTCATCAAGATCAAGCCATCTAAATTAGATCGGACGGTCCACACTGCTTGAAACGTTCCGACCGCCGAACGTCCAAGCTAGATCGGGTCGTCCACTTTTGATCGGACGGTCCATAGATGATGAAAGCGAGTGCGCGCGGGAGAGGGGCTGTGCGGGCCACGTGTGAGAGAGAAATGGGCTAGGCTGAGGCAGAAATGGGCCAAATGGGCTGAGATTCAGCCCAAGGCTTTAGCTGAGGTTTTAAATAGATTTTTCAATTTAAAACGTAGATTAATTGATTTAGGCTTTTAGAAAATAGCATATTAAGTCCACAAATAATGGAAAAATTCACAGAAATTCCCAAAGTCATTTATGACTTAACTAAATTATTTCTAACTTAATTTTGTTACTAAATTTCGAAAATGAATTATTTTGCTTTCAAATTAATTAGAGAAAAGCTTTTAAAATTCTAGAAAATTCAGAAAAACTTAAGGAAAATAATTAATTTTATTTTTAGCCAGAAAATGAAATTTAGGATGTTACAAGATTTGTCTAGAATTTTTTTGAATTCATTTGCTATTTTCTAATTGCCATTTGGTTTTTCTGTTATTTATAAAATAGATTTCCTAATTCAAATATCAAATTCCAACTAGGCCGAATCTCTTCAGCCTAGTCATGTTTTCTTCGCGTGTGGCCCACGTGGCGTTCACTTAGTCCGAACGTACGCGTCGTCGCTGTCGCTGAAAGGTAGACCCATTTTCCGTTTGGACCAGTCCAAAAACGCCCGCGCCCTTACACCGTTGACACGTGGGTCCCACGTCTTCGTCGTCTCCGTGTCATCTTCTTCGTCGTGCCCGAGCCTTCGTTCGTCATTGTCTTCTTCTAGAAGCTCGTCCAACAAACGGACTCTCCAACTAAAACCTCTCAAATTTTGTTGCCAAATCTTATCTCTAGCTATCCCGTGTCCATGTCTGCAACCAATCATCCCCGAAATGGATTCTGTCCCCCTTTAAACTCGGGATTTCTTTCATGTTCATCTCGAACTCAATTTAGGGATTTCCAAATCCGGCACGCCCGACCCCTATAAATAGGCACCCTATGATCGCAATCGCCCCCTCATCCAAAGCGCCCGATCAATTTCGCCCCTCGAGCCCCAGTGCCACCGCAATTTAGAGTTCTAGGGTTTCAGCCGAGGTTGTCATTTTTGAAAATTCCACCACCGCCATTGAAGCCCTATCGTCGTTATCTGCACCATTGTCTCTGTTGTCCCTCGTGCACCCATCCGTTGCCTCAGATCGTCGTCGGAATCTTCGTCTGACAATACCCGAAGCCCTTCACCGCTTCGAGCTCGCCGCCGACCACCACCATTGTCCTCAAGCACTCGTAAGTGCACCAACAAGTTCACATTAGCATTATCTACATGTTGGTACCACTCATCGCCGGTGAGATGCCGTCAATCGCTGACGACCTTTGAAACCCGAGTCATGCCACCGTCGATCTAACGTTTGTGTACATGTCACTAGCCACATCAGCTCCTAGTCCTATGTGGCACACACATGTCAATCCAATCATCGCCTCGTCAACGTCTGTGTGTCCAGCCCACCAAACCCCAGATCCAAAAGTCTGTAGACTTAGTTCACCAAAAGCCGTGTCACTGCCATATGGGTCCTACATGTCAGGAATTTCTTTTAATCCTTTTCAGCCGAAAATCCTAGGGCTGACATCATGCTGGCGTCATATTCTGATTTTCCAGTAGAGAGATAAATCCCGAAATTCCAGAAAATCCAATTTAGGTTATTTCTTTAGGGTTTGATCTTCCAAAAGCCATATCTTTTGTATCCGAACTCCGATTGAGCTCATTCAAATTTCTAAATTCATCTAAATTTGAGATCTATCTATCTGAGATTTTTATTTAATTTTAGAGTTGATTTTCTTCTCTATTTTATTTATTTTTGTTTGTTTATCTCGTTTGTGAATAGACATTGATTCTTCGGGAGATTTTGAAGGAGTTCACCAAGAGCAAGACCAATACTCAGATCTATTCCAAGGCAAGTTATACCTTTAATCATATTGAACCCAGTTTTCAAAACTACTTTGATTCGAAGTACTACATTCTACTTTAAATATTTATTAAATGCTTTTGGGTTTAGTTATTAAATCAATTTGTTTATATTCGCCTTGTCTATTGTATTACCTTGATGTTTTATCACCCTAGATTTGTTCATTATTAGTTGGTATTATGATAGCACCAATGTGGGTTGGTTAGATATGATTAGTTTTCTTAGCCATGCAACGAGTCATCATTTCATGTGAGTTGCAATTACAAATTTGACTAAGTGAATATGAAACTTTGTGATAAAACTATGTGATGTGTGCTATTACTCATTGATGGCATGTGTTGCACTTGACCAACAGGGTGAGAAAGGTTTTAGACTAAGACAAATGGTGGATACTTTGTGACATGGTGGAACTGTGTGATTGGGAATAATAATCTGTGTGACATAGTTAGAAACTGGAAGTCTTGCCTTGGTCAATTAAGGACTTAACTTTGTGCGCCATTGAACTGAGCCACAACTGTACAACCACATGCCTGATGGGACGGGCTTAACTTAGTAAGTTATGGATTCTCAACATTGACTACTCAGGTATTAGGTTAGAAATGGGTAGAGGTGTGTACCACCGTGGTAGGGTCACATCTATAGGAGGTTCGCTGTCTCCAGGTCCAACTTTGTGCATCGTGCCAAAGCGTTGTGGTAGGGTTGGTGCGACGGTAAAACACATTGGGAGTGTCAATGCTTGAGATGAAGTTTCTGAAAAGTTTTGTTGTGATCAGCTCTGTACAAGTTGATTGCATCTTGTGAGTAAAGTGTACAACCTCTGCAGAGTGTTAAACAATCTATTCGAATAGCCGCGTCCGCGGTCATGGACATGCTCGGGGATTTCACACGAGGGGTAGATTTTCATAAAACAATTAGGAAGGGACAGCTGTGTGAATTTATTCATGGAGCTGGGTGAAAGAATCTGTTTAGGCTTTGTGTCCTTTGTGAAAACAATTGTTAAGTTATTATTGTTTATTTATTTTAAGTTATATTTCAATCTATTATTTGTATTCAATTGTAAATATTGCATTTCTGTAAAAGAACCACAGAAGTCATTCCTTTGCAATAAGCCTGCATCTATACATTGCATTCTGTGGTATGACTTGCGAGTACGGTTGTGTACTCATATTTGCTAAATCAAATCAACAGAAGTGCAGAAGTCATCGTCTGCATTCGAGGAGTACTACAAAGGTGCTAATCGTTAGGTCATTGATCCCAGTCAGTTGCCTGTGGTGAATTTATAGGATTCTGTTGGAGTTTATTTTGTTCCGCTGCTTATTTAATTACTGCCAGCCCTGCGAGGCTTAGTAAATGTAAACTCGACCATAAGGTCAAAACCATATTTGTTATTCAAATTAATTATTTATGTTATTATTCGACTTGTGTGGATTGATATTCATCTATGTTGACACTATGTGCACTAGTATGATCCTGGACTAGTGTAGAATACACAGAGGGTCCAGAATTGCATTTTTGGGTCCCGACAGTGGGGGGTCAACGACGTCGTCACATCTCTCCCACAACTGTTGCATCTCGGAGGGCAAGAAGGATGCTGATGTTGCCTTGCGCTGGTTGCCCTTGTCAATGACGACTTATGTTGTAATATCCCGAATCGCATTAGGAGGATTAAATGAAGTAGAGAGGGAATTAAAGGAATTAAATGGGTTTTTTGCAAATAGTGGAAAACCTAGGCCATGGGCTCCCAGCCCACGCCATCTTGGCCCAAGGTGGGCTACCGCCATAAAAGAACCAAGGGGGTGGCAGCCCCAACCCTAGCCACCACACCTCGCCCCCCTTGCCGCACCCCAGCCTCCCTGCCCTGTGGTGCGCCGCCCCTGCCCCTTCCTGCTCCAATGTGTCGACCCACCCCACTGGAGCCACGCCGCCCTAGCCTCCATCCTTGGGTGGCTGCTGCCGAGGGATGGAACGAGCAAGGAGATGGAAGGAAGGAAAGAGAAGAAGAAAAGAAGGGAGGAAGAGAGGAAAATTTGAGGGATTTTCGTGATCCTTCGTGTTCTTCAAGGGTAACCTCTTATAATCCCTAGAATTATCTTGGATTAGTCATTGTAGGTTTCGTAGATCGTTTTGCCCAAGGGAAGATTAGTTTTCAGCATGCCCTAGTTCGTCGAGTTTTAACGCAGAATCTTGTGGGGACCATTTGAGATATTTAGGCTAGGATTCAGAGTTTTGTCTAATTATAAAAGATGTAGATAATTTTGTTATCTTTCCAGTAAGGTCTAGATCAGTAGATTCAGAGTAGTGAGCGAAAAGTTACGATCTCGAGAATGTCGCTATCCAGAAATCAGATGTCGTTCGCAGAGATCGTGTAGATGGACTGTTTTCACCTAGTAAAGGAAATAATTAAATTTTGGTAATAACTTGAATAAGCTAGGAAATTATGAATAGCTTTCAGAACTGGTATCATTCTTATATTTTTCAAGTTTTAGAATTAATGATACGAAATTGTAAAGTGGTCTGTCCTGACAGATTCTAGGATAGTCTTTGGGGAAGAAAACAGGAGAGAAAACGGTAAAAATCAGAAGTTCTTCATAACTAGGTAGCTGTAGGCAATTTCGTGAGGGTTTCATAAAGTATTGGTTTTCTAGATTTAGATTTCAGACGAATAAGTTAGAGTCATTTTACTTCTGGGACAACGCGTACTGTGTCCGGTAGAATTGGGTTAATTGTGTTGTTTTGGTGTAGACATGCGAGGACGATTAGTGTAATATTTTTGTGCTGTGATGATGTGATTTTGATATTATTTTAAATTGTTTGTTCAGGGAGTGTGGTCTTTAGTGCCTTACCGCTGCCTCGCTATCCGGTTCCCAGGGGATAAAGAGGCAAGTGCATGATAGGCAGTGATCGATGGTTGATCACTGTATTCCTTATTACTTCTTACCATATATGTTGTTTATTCTATTACCTTGTTTAATTGCAACAATGTGAATGGTTATGATATTAGTCATGTTGATGAAGTCATGAATGTTGGATAATGGAATTATTGATGAACTTATGTTAAATTGTGCATTCATAAGCATCATTGCACGAAGAGAAGGTGATCATAATGATCACATATCTACCTTGTTGGTAGAGACTCCACAGGAGTGGAGAGGTCCCTGTTCCTTTGAGGACGGGCTTAATGAAAGGGGTGAACATTTATGCGCATGTTCACCGATGTTATACCGGTATACGTGATGAAATGAGCATATGGACATGTAGTGCAGAGATATCTTGCATTTAATGAAAATAGAAATTGATAATTGCGTATGAGAAGAAATAGGAGTAACTAGTTGATGTTGATGATCTAGTGCTTGCTGAGTCGTGAACTCACTCTTGCTCTATTGTTGTTTTTATGTTACCGTTGACGACGTTTCATGTGGGAAGGGCTAGCACACTTGGAACCATAACCTATACTCAATTACTTGATTCATTGGACATAAGAATAGTTATTATAGTGTGATGAATTATATTTATGACTTGATAGTATTGAATAGCCTTAGATGATAGGTTGGAGTTGATTATTTATTTAATAGATTTTATGTAATATCTCGTTGTTAATTGAGAGTTAATCGAAAAGTATTACGAAAATTAGTGTGATATTAACGAATTGGAGGAAGTAATTAAGAGTTAATGGAAAAGATTAAGGGAGTTAATGAAGGGAGAAAACTAATTAGCAAAGGGGATTGGATCTGACTGGCCCAAGGCCCAACCGAAACCCAATCAACATAGGGGGCTGGACCACCATGCATAAAAGGGAGGGAGGGGAGCCGAACTCCCCAAAACCCTAGCCCTACCGCCCCTGCCTACCACACCTCCCCTTTGCCTAGCGTTGCATGCAAGTTCATGCGCTGCCTCCCCTGCTGCTGCATGCTCTCCTGAGCAACCTTGCATGCATGCCATACCTAGCTACTTGCTACCTAGCTCTGCCAAGGCCTGCACACCTAGCTAATCCTAGTTTCCCTGCCAACCGAACCTTGCTTGCAAACCTGCACCCCTGCTGCATGTGCCTGTTGTGCTGCCCTACACCCCTGTTTCTTGCTGCTTGTTTGTCCTTCAGCCAAAAGAGAAGGAGAAGCCAGGTGCTCATGTTGTTGCTGCTGATGCGTATGCTTCTGCTGGGATCTTCTGTGCTACCAAGGAAGAAGAGGAGGGAAGAGGGAAGGAGAAAGGGAGAGGAGAGGAAGAGAAGGGATTTTGCACGGGTTTTCATGATTGACGTCGTGTTCTCCAAGGGTAACGATCTGATAGTATCTAGTTGGCTCTAGATAAATTGTTGTTTGATTTGTAGATCGATTGGTCCATAAGAAGTGTAGATTTATGTATACCCTAGTTTGTTGAGTTTCAACGTAGAACCTTGCGGGGACAATTAGAGGTATTTAGGATTGGATTCAGGGTTTTATCCAATTAGAAAAGATGTAAATAATTTTGTTAGTTTTCCAGGAACATCTAGATCACTAGATGCGAAGTATCGAGTGAAAACTTACGGCCTCAGAAAGGTCACTGTCCAGAATTCAGGCATCGTTGGCAGAGATCGTGTAGATGGGGTGTTTTTCCTTAGTAATTGAAAGAATTAAAATTTGATGATAACTTGAATTATCTAGAAAATTTTGAGTAGTTTCCAGAACTTGTATGGTTCATATCTTTTCAAGTTTTAGGATTAAAGATACGAAATTGTGAAGCGATATGTGCTAACAAATTCTGGGACAGTCTTGGGGAAGGAAACGGGGGATAAAACGGTAGAATCATAAGTTTTTCATAACTAGAAAGTTGTGGAAAATTGCGTGAAGATTCTAGAAAGTATTGTTTTGCTATATTTGGAGTTCAGGTGAATAAGTTAGAGCATTTGTTTACTACTGGGGCAACGAGTAGTGCGTCCGGTAAAACTAGGTTAATTGTGTCATCTTGGCTCAGATATGCTAGGGCGATTAGTGTAATATTTTGGTGCTATGATGATATGATCTTAAGATTGTTTTGAATTGTTTGTTCAAGGAGTGTAGCCTATAGTGCCCTACCGCCGCCTCGCTACCCGGCTCTGAAGTAATAAAGAGGCAAGCAGGGACGGAGCTTCATTGGGGCCAAGGTGGGCTTTGGCCCCCACAACAATTATGTAATTTTATAGAAAAAACAGTAGTATTTAGGGTAATTTAGTGATTAGTATTGGAAATAGTCACATCTAGATTGCATAATTCACGTATCACCTAGTGTTAGCCCCCTCTGATTTTGAGCTCAAGCTCCGTCACTGGAGGCAAGTGTTTGGTATAATGGTAAATAATGGGTGGTTGTCGTTATCTTGTTGATTTAACACCATGAGATTTAATTATGTTTTGTTAAGTTATTTACTTGCCATGGTTTTATTGATGAAAAGAGTAAGATTATATTAATGATGCAACTATCATAGGGATGGCATGATGAAATTACTATTGCTTAATTGTGATTATGATATGCTGATGCAATTACCATGGGGATGACATGGCAATATTGTTAAAGATAAATGAATTATTGCATCATTCACTTGCATAAGGGCTAGGACGATGAGCACTGCCATGATTATGGCTAACCCGGCGTGCCCATGTTAAATCCTATAGAGATAGGGACCCCATTCTCAAGAAGGTAGGGGAGAAAAGTGTGTCACCGACAGGTGCAAACTTAGCTATACCGGTATCAGTTGAAAGCGGTGCATCATGGCATTTTCATTCATGAGAAATATATTGATGAGAATTGAGAATGAGGAGTATAAGATTTATGATAATGCATTAAATGTTTAATAAACTTATGTATTTACCGTTGTATCTTGTACTTGCTAAGTCGTGGACTCACCCTTGCTTTATTATTGTTTTAGGTGGTCGGTGACAACATCTCGCATGGGAAGGGATATCACACATGGAATAATTGCACTCACTTCAAATACTTGAATTACATGTCCATGAGAACGTTTAATATAGTGATGATTTATTCTTTCTAGGATTTGATAATCATTGAATAATCTTAGGTGATTGGTTGGAACCAGTTTATTCATTCATTAGACTGTTTATGGACTATTTATTGCCTATTGGTTCTTTATTCAGTATTGGTATCTAGTATGTTGATTCTTATGCAGTTTAGTTGTATTTAATATTTTCTATTGTGACCTGTGGACGGTTTTTTGTTCGTTATGTGCTTGCTAGAATTTATTGTAATATGTGGTTTAAATTAGTATTTGATGTAGTTAAGTGGCATTTCGGGCTCAGTGATGGGCCGGAGTGTTACACTTTATTCGATTGGTTTTGTGTTGATCTTAATTTTTTTTATATTGCTATGCTTCCTAGGGATTAATTATCTATGATTGTCATATCATTATATGTGTTTTAATGTGACTATGGACGGGTTTTATCATTGAGATGCTTGTTGTAGTTTATTGTTAATTGATGTTAAAATTGATATTTAGTATAGTTTAGTGACATTCCGGGCTTCGTGTTGGGCCAAGGTGTTGCATATGCGATGTCAACTGACGCTGGAGAGTTGCTATCCTCGTTGTTGTTTATCAGGCTTAGCTGGTCCTCTTCCACACGACGCGACACCGACATCGTGCCCTCTCATCAACATGGGGCCACCTAAGACTTTAATTGTGGGCCACCTAAGACTTTAATTGTGGCCACCACCGCAGCTTGAGGACAAGCTGCCTTGTCATGAGAGATGAAATGTTATGGCGTGACAAGCCATAGCTAGGACATGGTGCATGGCAGCAGCAATGCACATGACAACAATATCATGGATTAGGATTAGAATAATCACTTTTCTTAATATTTGGGTTTTTTTCCTTTTGGATTTATTCCATGTATTAGTGATAAGTTTCATATTATTAGGAGTAAGTTTCCTTAATATAGGGATAGATTTCTTAGGGTCAAGTATAGCTATCCTTATAAAGGGATAGCATTGTATATGTTATCATTAAGCAAGAAACAAACAAAATTTAGTCTCTAACCGATTGACTAAAATATTAGAGCTGTCTTGTTCGTTAAGAAGAGTCATGTTGAGTTTGGAAGCGAGGAAATATCAGAGTGTCTTGTTCTTTAAGAAGAGTCTGTTGAATTTGGAAGCGATCCTCGCCTCCCGACTTATCGAGCCTTAGAGCCTCTCTAGCACGCCAGAAAGAGCCTCGTGTTTTCTGATAATTTGTAGTGCATTTCACTTTTTTATTGGCAGCTAAAAAACACTTGGAATTATATTTAACTTGCTAATTAATAGGACGGCAAGCATAATTTTTGAGCATATGCTAAATTAAGCAAATCGCGGAATAAATTGTTATTCGAAACCCTTCAGTGTCCCTTGTGATGTGCATCACGTGTTGATAAACTGATCTAATAAAAATTCTACCACCTGGGAACGGTGAGATTCCCTCTTATTCTTTAATAGTAAGTTGCGCTGGTGAAAAAAAGTGGCATAAGACTAGATTTGATTACTGTTCACCTAGCTAGCTTATTAATTTTTATTAACGTAGAGTTGTAGTTAAAGGTGTGAATCTCGATGACTGATGTGCGGTGTGTGATGGCGGTGTAGACGGACTTTTTGGTCTAGTATTGAGCAAATCAACCATTGATCAATTCTAAATGATGACACATATCTGTAAAACAACAAGATAGGATTAAAAAAAAAAGTGAAATCAACCATTGATCAATTATAAACAAAGGCTCCAAACATCCTACAATCCTGAAGCAACAAAGTGGATTATCGTAATATCCCTGTCATCCTATTGTTTGTATCATCAAAACCTAGTTTGCCACAAAACAGAAAATCACAATGTTCTAGTACAAACATGATGTGTGTAATTTGTAAAGCAGCATTTCTGTATGTATCATCACACCTATGGTAATTTACAAGAAAACCGATCTGAATTTTGCAGTTTTGCACCCTGACTCATCTTGTTGTTGAGACCTGGTTTGGGTCGATGATGTACCCGACGGGGCCTCCACGGCCCATCGAGGCCCTACGAGACAGCGAGGAGGGCCTCCTCAGCTCAACATTGGCCGGCACAGGGATTTCATCAGAGTGGCCAGAAATGCAGAGTGATCCGTTGTCATCCTGATCCCAGTACACCTCAACCATGACGCCTCTTGGATGCTCCTCTGTCTCAGTTCCAGGAATACCGATGAAACGAGCCCCCTTTGGTATCTGCATTATCATAGAAATTTGCCAATGTTGGTGAAATCAAAGAGAAGATCACAATGCTCTACAGGAATATCCACATAAGCAATGTATCCAGGCAATTATGCATGGCAGTTATCTGCATCTCACAGTTTCCATTTCTATATTCACAAGTGCAGTAGGTTCTTAGAATTACCGAAGACAAACCTGAATCGATGCTCCTGATGATAGGTTCAGGGTCACCAGGGTGCCTTCAGCAGTAGAGCTCTCCAGCTCTGCCTGCTTTGCAATGTTCAGGAAAACCTCTTCAAGTGTTGTGAGGCCGAGTTGAATGTCTGAGATGTCGAATTCCCCCTCCCTATCTTGGAGTTCCCCAAAGAATCTCTGCTTGTTAAAAATTATTAGTGTATCATGAATTTAACAAATGATGTATACCAGAGTTTTGGTTGTCAAGGTAGTACCGTCAGAAGTGGTTCTTTCTGATGGGGGATGACAAATGTTAAGAATGTCCTGCTCTCCTCTTTCGGGTCCACATCAAGCCGCTGTTTCAATAAAATTTATGTGGTTTACATCTCCACGTAATAAGAAAAGAATAATTCTGTGGTAATTAATTTAAGAGTAAATTTCAGAAAACCCTAGGTATTGGGCATTGATAGCACAAAACCACAGGTTTTGAGGCACTTTGTTACACTTAACCAAATTTCATTCATATCCCACCCGTCTGACATGTTGAGCCCACAAAGAAATCGACGTCAATCGCCACCCAACTATGGTAGCCCCACCTTCCTCCCGCCCAGCCTTGGTTATGCTGCGAAGACCCGTTTGCGCACACAAACTGTGCGAGGGAGGTCATCGCTTCGCGCCTTAAGGCCCCGCGCTTGGGTCTCCTCGCCACATCGTCGAGAGCAGTCGTGGCACTAAGCGAACACGTGGCCTCCACATCCCTCTTCAACTGCTAGCCCAAGACTTCTTTGTGGGCCAACATGTCGGACAGGTGGAACATTAAGGGATATGGATGAAATTGGGTTAAATGCAACCATATGCCTCAAAGCCTGTGGTTTTGTGAAAAAATTTGCAAAACCTGTGGTTTTGTGTTACCAATGCCTTAATACATGGGGTTTTCTAAAATTTATTCTTAATTTAATGATGAAACACATACTTCCTTGAAGAACCGTTTGACAACTTCTATCTTAGGATTAACCGGGGCTTCAGTGTTGCTGTTGATGTTAGGG
Organism: Ampelocalamus luodianensis; assembly: GCA_036346255.1. NCBI lineage: Eukaryota > Viridiplantae > Streptophyta > Magnoliopsida > Poales > Poaceae > Ampelocalamus > Ampelocalamus luodianensis. The sequence continues at coordinate 24,067,545 of CM070632.1, read as the reverse complement.
CTTTGTGTGTGACCATTTCCAGAGAAATTCACATTAGCGATATATCCAGTTCCAAATTTCGACTTCAGCCTTATTGAAGTCCCAATGCAACGCAATTTCCCCTTTGCCATGATAGCTATCCGGTCACTTAGAATGTCAGCTTCCTCCATGGAATGGGTGGTCAAGACAATAGCTCTTCCTTTCTTTGCCTCCTCTATGATGTCCCAGACATGCCTCCTTGTTATTGGATCCATGCCAGTTGTCTGTGTAGGATATATGATTAGATTAACATGTGACAAGAGATGTGTAGCAAGCAAACTGATGGTAAATTTGACATGTCTCTACCGGTTCATCAAGAAAGACCAATTTTGGGTCACCAATTAGAGCAATTGCAACACTTAGCCGGCGTTTCATTCCTCCACTGTAGCTACCTGCTCTAACATTAGCTGCTTGGCTGAGCTTCACTTGGGCTAATGATTGCTCTGCTACCTGCATTGGGTGAACAACCAAAGAAAGATCAAAATGTAAAACCATGAAGAGTTTTAGGGAGCACATATCAATAGGTACTTCAGAAACATACCGACTTGATTGTTGCTGCAGGCAATCCCTTGATGCTGGCAAACAACTCCATGTGCTCCTTAGCTGTCAATGCGTCCCACAGGATGTCAAACTGCAAAGAAATAAAACACAAATATTTATCTCTCAAACAAATGCCTCAGCACATCCTTCGGTAATATGAGAATGTTTAAAGCACCTACCTGTGGACAGACTCCAATCATCCTGCGAATATTTGACATTCCCGCAGTGCTTCGAACAGAATGACCATAAATCAATGCTGTGAAAGGTTCAAAGTGGCTCATTAGCATGACCATAGTTATTGAAAAAATATTACAAAATGTTGCTTGAAGGAATGATACTAACCATCACCGCCTGTAATTGGTGTGATACCAGTTAGGCAACTGATTGTAGTTGTTTTACCAGCTCCATTGGGCCCAAGAAGACAAAACAGCTGGTCCTTCTCAAGGTTCACCCATAAGCCCTGGAGAAATTTTTTTGGTAATTAATAATCAGAAGAAGCAAAGCTTGCTTGTCTTATATTCCAAAAGCTATCTGAGAACTTACTTTGACCGAGTGAAATGGCTTAGTTGTTCTGCATCTGCAGCAACCCATACTAAAACTTCCTGGATACATTTTCCGCAAACCACGTATTTGAACTGCAACACCAGCATCAACCTCATTGTTTGCAGCTTGCTGTTTTACTAGGTTTTCTTCAGCAAGAACATCCTCATCGGTAGGGGTGGCATCATCTGCTGGACGGTTCGAACCAAAAAGCTAAAGAGACCTCCTCTGGAATGGAGCGTTCAGATTAGTGAGTAATGTAATAAACTACAGTTAAACAATGTGCAGAACCACTTAACACTTAAAAAAGCTCTGACCTTGCATCTTGCCTCCTCCTTTCCCTGTCCAGTATGAAGGCATCAGAAAGTAGAACACTGATTTTCTAACACCGCTGACATTTGGAATTATGTTATCGAAGTAGATCGCCAGGGCAAACCACAAGAAAAATGTGGAGATAAGCCATTTGTAGATGTCGTCCTGTTAGATGTTTGTGAACACTCAGAGCTTGAAATTTGCATAAGCATTAAAACACATGTTATCTAATGAACAAAGTTTTGAACGTACAATAGTAATAACGCAGTCCGTCTCAAAAGATTGGCACTGTCCACGCTGATTCCAGCTAATACCTTTGTCTTCAGGAGTGGCTGTTGCCTTACCTAGAATATTGAGGGCTTGGGCAAAAACATCAGGAGGAAAGAAGGACCATATTGTCCGGTAGTACTTTTGGAATGAACTTGTATACGGGAACCCGAAGGTTGTAACAAGCTGCAAAGGGAGGTAATAAAGGGGTTTGCATATTTCCTGAGAAATCGAAACACTAGATCCATAAGCTGATGATCAAGCACACTTTACCTGTGTCAAGAAGCCAATAATGAATATTGAAAATCCAACAGTGGTAGCTGATGCTGCTTTCGTTACAAATGTGGATATCATGAACGCAAAACTAAGCTGCAGAAAACACCATGAACAACAATAATATGTTAAGGGAAAACAGTTTTTTTGCAAACCGTGATAGGAATCAGGAAATATATAAAGAAAATTCATCCATGCAAGAATGATTTCTATCTAAACTTAACACTTCATATGGACATAAGAAAACAAGCAAACCAAGTATGTGGAACTTACCATGTTCAGTTGGAAGAGGAAGAATAGGAGGAATAGGATTCCGAAGCTATTGTGCAGGAAGAAATCAAACTGGAACATCATCCCAAAGAGCACAGTAAAAAGCGCTGAAAGTAATGTAAGGAAGGCCTCCCAGGTAAACCAAGATAACCAATATGCCGATTCATAGAGCCCCATGATAGACATAGCCTGTGAATATGTACAAAAAATTGAGTCATGTCAAGCATCAAGATATGTACATCTTAAAACGCTGGCAGAGGACAGGGAAAGCTCGAACCTGACGAAGCTTGAGTTCTTTCTCTGTCACCAAGGCACTGATTTGGAAAACAAATCCAAACATTGCAATGGCAAGGAAGAAAGTTGGTCCTGCTTGGGCAATAGTAGAGAAGGTTTCTGTGGCTGGGTGAGCGAATTCCTTGAACCCCACAGTCCAGCTAAAATTTGGATCTGTCACATCATGAAAATTTACTGTTATTTCCCGAGCACAACTATCAAAAGGCAAACATTTATTTATGTAGCATACAGTAAACACCGAAAAATATCTGGTGAAAAACTTTAAAAAGCACTAAATAGAAGTAATTCTTGTCAAAGGGTATGAGACCAGCTTTACTAAGTAGTAAGCGTGGCAGCAACAAGTTCCCTCAGGAAGAAAAAAAAGGCATGGAAGCAACAACACCTCCAATCAGCAGCCTTGCCATTTCCCTCTCAGCTGCAACTTGAAGCGGTATCTGGAACTTGAAGGTGGGGTCTTCATATGTTCCTCTCCGTGCGACCGGAGTGGAGTTTGTCTGAATACCATACTTTATCTGAGTGGCATTTATATCTTGAAAATGTAAAGCACCAGGGCAGCGCATCGGGTTTTCAAAAAGCCAAGCATCAACTTCATCCGGAGTCCTAAAGCCTAAGACCTGAGAAACTCACCATGAAACAATCAGATAACATGTTGCCTGTTGAGTAATAATCAATTCTAGGGTGAACGTGCAATGTTGTTTATGTGTCACAGAAGAAACTAATGTACTTTGACTAGGGCACATATTATATATTGCAGTTTACCACAAAATCCGAGCTTATGTCAAGTGATAATGAAGTAAACTAATTCAGCCTACAGAACGGACACATGACGGCTGGACTCCCAACTAAATTAAATAATTAAATCCTCACGCGCTATTGGGCAGGAACTTTTATATGTTTTGTTCGAATTCTTGATCAAAAGAGTTTTAACGTTTACATTCATTTAATCAGAGGTTAAAATATTTTTACTGGCAATAAGAAATAAGTGCATAGTGCTTTCCAAAAAATCCAACACCATTTCTTTGATACCACCGTCTATTCTACGCAAGCCACGTACCTCCTCCCTAAAAATTCTCAAGGATATTCTCAGTTAACATTCCAAGGTGCACCCCCACTGTCTTTATTTCCAAGAAAAGGCGTTACACAAACTGGATCAAGAAACTACAAAGTAGCATGAAAATGACATCTAAAGCACTTACGACAAGCCTAAATCCAAATTAGCTGTTCCAAGTGGGACCCCGAGGGCCTCCTAATTCCCATTACCAACAAAATAGGAATCTTTTCCATGCTCTCTTTGAAAAGCTAGCAATTCCCAACATCCAAAGTGAGTACCCACTGGTTCCATCCTAATTTCACATGGAAGCAAACCACATTCTAAATTATCAACATCAAACCTGAAGGATGATCTAAGTTCAACGTCATATCAGCCGATCCGCTGTAAAAGGCTCAAGAAAATAAAACAAAAGGTGACTTCGCACAAGAATCGATCCACCCAAATCAAATTATTCTTCAGAATCCAAAAAATCCACCTCTCCCCAACAGTACATCGATGAAAAGCGCGTGCTAAGGTTGCAAACAACTCGTTCTCGGACACTTCAAGCTCTTGGAATCAAATCACCTCCGTGAAACGATTGAAAAATCCCTCTTTCAAGAGGCTAAAATAAACCCAATTGTCAATACTTATCGCGTAATTTCTCTTCACAAAACACACACAAAAGAATCCATCCTTCCCCACCCAAAACCCAAAATCCTCACACCAAACGTGCGAGCACCCAACAACTCTTCGTCGTCCACCGGTGAAACACTCAAACCCACGCCGCACACACCCAAATCACAGACCATTACGCCCAATCTTTTTTTTTTCGCAAAAAACGAACAAAATCCAATCTTTTTAACGCAAACCGATAATTGAAGTGGGGGGGGGGCATCAAAGAAAGGAATCAAAACCCTCACCTTGTTGGGGAGGATGGGCCTGCCGGGGTTGTTGTTCCGGATGGCGTCGACGAGCCCCGCGACGCGGGCGCTGCCCCCGCCGCTCCAGAGGAAATCGTAGCAGGGCGCCTTGACGAAGAACTTGTCCTCGCAGGGCGGGATGGGCGGCGCGACGAGCGCCTGCGGGTCGGGCACGTTGCGGTAGGCAGTGGTGTAGGAGAACCTCGAGCGGATGGCGCGGTCGATGCAGAAGATGAGGAAGATGAAGACGAGGGACGAGAGCAGCTGCAGCGCCGCCGACCGCCGGTGGCGCCAGGTGAGGGTCGCGTTCTTGCGGAGGAGCGAGCGGTACTGCTGCCACGCGAGCGCCGCGCCGCCCAGGAGCTCCATTGGAGGGGAGGTCGAGGAGGCGAAGATAGAGGAGTTCTTGGGACTTGAGAGGGAGTAGAAGGTGGAGGAGCTTCTGGTTTGGGTATTTATAAGGGGTGCTTTTGAAAACGGCCGCGGGGAAGAAGGAAGAAGGGGAGTCGTGTGGGCTCGTGTAGGCATTCGAAAGGAAAAGCCTCTCTATTTGACAATTTTCGCCTTGTAATTTGAGGCCCCATTTAAAACGCATCGCTGGAATTCGATAGTTTCCTACGAAATTCATGTGTTCAAACGGGTCTTATCGTGTGGAGTTTGGTAGTCTTATGGACTGAATTAATAAATCTACTAATTTTATTGGAAATTGTAAAGGAATCACCAGGTTGTACTGAGGATTGTGTGATGTCCAACAGAAAGCCCTGAAAATAGGTATGAAAATAAACGAGGGAAAAGTAGGCAGGAAGAAACGTCATTAATTTTGCATGTGTAGCAACATTACAAAGCAATACTAGAGAGGGTATATGATGACTTGACTGATGTATATTCCTTAAGAAACGCAAGAAAACTATATCTCGTCATATACCGTCTAGTTTTGTTTTAAGGAAAAACTAGAACGAAGCCCTCTAAACTTGCGCTATCTTTTTGTTTGAATCATGATAGAAACCAAATTTTTCACAGCGTTTTGTTTGAAATGTGACGAATCTGAAACGTACCATCTCATTAATTGCAACGGAATGCCGTAGCATTGGCTAGCGGGAAATCCTGAGATTACGTGTACATGTTTCTATTCTAGTTACCTCCTCCCTCCAGGCACAAAACGTAGTCGTTTTTTCACGTTTTAAGGTCAACAAGGCGTCATTTTGACCACTAAATTTTAGCAACATATTTTTTAAAACAGGTTATAAAAATGTAATCTTATGAAAGTATTTTTCGTGATAAATTTACTCATACCATTTTTGTATATCCAAACAATATATTTTACATGATATCTTAGGTAAAAATATATAGGATTTGATTGCATGTATTTTAAGGTGACTTTCTTTAGTGACCGGAGAGAGTAACTTAATATAGTATAGGGTAGCCATCGCCCAAAAAACTTAGTGAGTTATGTTCCACATAGATCGATCCTAGCAAAGCCCGACGAACTTTTTTATTAATTAACCCATCTTTTAAATTTATTTTTATTATTAATCTCTCGCTAACTTTATTTCTAATTATAACTCTTTTGGTCACGCCACCACTCGTGGCGTGTTAAAACAACAGTGTCACGCCATAATGCTAGCGTGACAATGTTGTTTGGAACACAAAGCTAGCCAAGTGAAACAACAAAATCGTCAAGTGCGCACAACATCGAGAGACGCGTGTTGCCTTTGCGTGCTGTTTGAACCCATCAAATCCAGAGCCAGCAGAAGTCAGACCGCACAAGGTCGAAATGAATAGCACAAATGGAACACGATGCGCCTTATTTAATCAGAGTACGTAGACGTATGTGTGTTCAGTGGAAAAGCATATACACGTGCTACGTGAGGCCCATATGCTTCCACAAAACTTCTAGCGTGTGTAATGTACGTTGTGTGTGGCGTAAGTGGGTTGTGCAACCTGTGTACTCTCTCAAGGGAAGGGACTTCTATTAATAAGGTGATTGGAATTTTCTTAAGTATAAGTCATCTTTTTTTATCTATTGGATCAATATCTACTCATATGACACATCAATCTCTACACAAATCCAATGGTCACAACAAGTGATTTAAACTTAAGAAAATTTCAAATGATTTAAAAGTAGCAAGACTGCATGGGAAATACATGCATGTTTTGGTGGCCAGAAGATAGCAAGTGAACGGTTTTATTTGAAATGTATTCGATTTTAGCCGTCGATCATCGTACTATGTAGTTGCAAATTGCAATGGCGCGGATGAATTAAGAATCGCACGCTCGGTTCACGGGTTAATCAATCAGGAAAGATAGTAAGATGTTTTGTGTAAATTTAAAAACAAAAAACTTAACAAATGAAATTGAGTGAAACAATTTGTGAGCGTTGAATAGTGAAAACTGAACCCTTGGGGTTCCAACTATTTGCACTAAGGTACGGACAGCTTTGCGATTCGTGCAGGTTTGACCGATTAGTCTAGAGCGCTACTACTACTTCAGATAGTAGTAAATACTACTACTTCGTTGATCATTTTTTTTTCTCTCCCCCTAAATTACTCCAACCGGTTCAAAAAAAATCGTTTTGGAGTCTGTTTGGTTCGTGACTCCAGGAACCATACCAAATTGGCAACACCAAAATCGGGGCAGTGCCAAAACCAAGGCAAAAAAATGTGTTTGGATTGCAACCAAAACCAGGACAGTGGCAAGCCAAAATTGGGGTTAGCAATTTGACCACCCAAAACAAGCCAAGGAAGTGTGAAGAAAAATTTGGTATTACCAAAATTTCTAGAGCATTATCAAAATTTGGAACCGAACCAAATGCTAGCCAAATTTTCAGGGTATTACCAAAATTTGGTTTAACTCATGTGGTCATTGAACCAAACAGGCCCTAACACCCAGGCGGATACATATATAGAATGTGCCGAATACTTGAACCATGACAAATTCCGCCGGTAGTTAAACGATTCGGGATCCATCGATGCTTGAGGTGAAGAATTGCGCAGCGCTCAATTTCTTAGGCCGCCTCAATGCCAAGTTTTATCTCCCGCCAAACATGTGAAACTTTGATATGAAACAGGCTCTCTCAATGTAAGTTTCATTGCACGGTTTCATAGCTTATTTTAGTATTCGTGGTCCCATCTGCCCAATCACATTTTAGTATGGTGTTGTGATGAAACGAATTGAGTCCTCAATGGGAGTTTCACACGATTACCAACGCTTTGGAAACAACGATAAGTTTCATCCCCATGAAACTTTCTCCTTCTCTCTCCTAGTTTCATGCAAAGATTCTCTTTTTCTGATGCACCTAATAAATGTGTTGAAACCTCCATTGAGACTGGCCTTAGGAGTTTCTTGCTGATCACTGTAGAGTTGGCCTAACAATTAACGAGCTGACCACTCTTAACCTCCATGGGTATAAACAATGCAACAGTCGTGCAGATGCTTCAGAAAAGTCAGCTGCATATGATACGCTCTCTCATGGAAGGAGATCACACGCGTACACATGCAGAACGCGCTTTAGCTTTGAACGGATTAACAGTTGCGTTAGGGATCGGAAGACGATGGTTTAGGTTGATTGTGACGGAAGGAGGCTTGACCTGAATTTTCGAAAGTCAGATGCTTGATCGGAGGAGCAAGAGCAACCAATATATGTGTCCTTGTGACAAGGAAAGGAAATCAGGAGTGGACGCTGCTCGAGCCGGCCCGTGGGTAAGTGGATAAGGCCCCTTATGTAACGCGGAAAAAAATTTCATGTTCGTACATGAAATGAAGTAATTCTTTTCACCCAATGTTTTGTTATGTAATCCTAGTTCGAGCCTCTTGGAAATGTAATTTGTCAAAGCCTTGGAAATTTATCAAGTATACTCGAAGCTAGCTCAAGCCAGCTCCGGACAAATAATTACTGCTTGCCATTATCTGAAGCAAATGTTGGCTTATGACTAGTACCACTGTTTCGCTTCTCAAAGAACGAGATGTTTTTGCCAACATGCGCACGCTAAATCAACGCTTAGCCCCAAAGAAATCGACAATCGCGCGCGTGAAGTTCCGTGCCAAGAGAAAATTTACAGGACCATAGCTCAAGGTTTGGATAATCAAGTTCCTGTGTGAGGGTAGATTTTAGGGTCCGTTTGGAACACAGGAAGAGCAATTTCAGAAAAAATAAATGGCGTGTTTGGGCCGATCGGTTGACACGTGGAGTTCACCTGTTCGGATGAACGGTCCAAATTAAATGGCTTGTTTCTTCAACGTTTCTGTCCAATTGTTGATTCAGGCCTGAAATCGACCTGACCTACAAGTTGAATGACAAAGGCAAACTTTTCCATGGTACAGTGCTGAAAACAAACGGTGCATCATGTCATGTGCTCGCGGTTTGTTTGGTGATCACTGATCAAGTGATCAGTACGTACTTACGACAAGGACGCCTGCATTCGATCGTCGAATTTATTCAGGTGCGTCTGATCAACTGATGTCACTTGACTCTATCCAATTCCTGATCAGTTCTTCGTCGCACATTGCGAGGTAGGAGCTAGGATAGGCTTATGCCAAAGTTGCAATTAATTAATCAGTTTGAATAATGCTCCATGGTCAAATTGTACCACTTGCGTTTTTTGAACTGTTGTGCTAGCTGCATTGGAAAGTTGGACGCTTGGAGACGAAGTTAAGGGTGGTTAGATGCTGATCGTCATGCTTTGGTCTAAACAAAGGGTGGCCGGAAATCCACACGCTGGCAATGGTTGATGCATTGCCAGCGTGTGCATTACAGACTAATAACATTGCTTGATTGCTGCCGGACAACTTGCTGGCTGCTGCCTTGGCATATATCGCAAGATTTGCATTACAGACTACTAACAGAGTGACAGTACAAGACCCACGGGGCCGTGGGAAATGACTAAACTACCCTTGGTAGTAAATCGTAAATCGTGAATCATATCATACATACTACCATTTGCTAAAAATACAAACATGTTATACGCACAAAAAATTTTTAATTACTATCATTTTCATGTTGTTAATTTATCTAAAATTTATTTTTATAGTGTGTCCAAAGTTTAAAAGAATTGACTATGGATATATACATACAATACCATCTATTTTGTAAGGTAGAATATTTGGCTAAGTGAATATGAAATTTGCACAATTTCAAAAACCTACCAAATGATTTTGTTCCCATATGGTTTACCGATTTAGGCTATGTTTGGAACACAATTTTTTTTTCCATATTATTGCAAGAATTGAACTATTTGTTGTGGAATTCCCACGCCCCAAACAAGCCATCAAAGATTATTACATTATCTTAAAAAAAACATGCTGCCCCTTTTGAAATACATGATTTTTTCTAGATTCCAAACTGAATTGAAATATTTCTTGCCTTACGAACATGCTAATTAAGATCATTTCAAATCCAATAGTACTTGTCCAGGATATATATATATCCACCTTATAATTAGTATGATGTTCAAAACACAGGGACTTTTGATTAATTAAGACTTGCAAAATACTCTCTCCGTTCCCGAATAGATGTTATTCTTGGATTTTGCACAACAACCAAGACATATATACAAAAGACCATCTTACCCTCCTTTATTTGGTCGCTTATTATTTTTGGATGTTGTGCGTATACTATAGTCCGTAGTAGTAAATGACTTCGAAAATTGGAATGAGAGGAGTGTGCAAAGGAAAAAAAAATAGAAAAACAAAGTTACCTCGAAAGTGTAGAACGACATTTATTGAAGAACAAAATTTATCTAGGAACAGGAAGTAAATATTTAAAACAGATCTGACCTAATTAAACCTGGCTTAATCTTATTACTAATCCTATAAGATGGAACCGAGCTTAAGCCAGCGAATAGAGTTTCCATTCCAATTGGCAGTCCTATGTTATAGGCCTAGGGAAGAAAAAGGAATCTGAATTGAGTACCTCTCAATCCCATTGGCATGCAGTTCCATGTTTGAGGACATAAACTAAACAAAGTCTTTGCATACAAGCCAAATTAACGAAACTTGCTCCGAAACTAATGTTCTGACCATTGAATTCAGACTAGTAAACCTCACAGATATACTTGAGTTTTTATGTGTAGGAGCTATCTTGCTATACTCTTATTTGACTATTAGTCGAGTCAATGTCCATGCATGGTAAGCATCTATCAGAAGCCTCTCTTAACTATACCAACGTTCCGAAAGATGACACATACTGACACGGCATGATATGGTATATTTGCACAATAATTGTGATGCTAAATAATCCAAGGTGTGAATTTTGCACGCGTATGAGGTTGACCGGTTGCATGCGCCAACATCGTGTTGCTGCTGCTGTAAGCATAAGAACCGTTGGTTTTCTGAATACAGTATAGACATATATATCTTTTCGAGTCCTGCTATACAGACGACAATTTTATCGTCGTACCACGTACAATGCTGACATACAAGGAATATTTGCCGTTTTTATAGTGAAATTCGAGGGAAGGAAGTTCCATCCTGGAGTATTTTCCATTCTTTCCAACCAATTCATTCGACAAATTGAACCAACGTACTACTCCAGTTTTATGTGTGTGGACATCACAGTCATGCACAAATAACCCTCGTGCTGTTCCTGACTTGGATTATTATTCGTGGTAACCAACGAATCAAACACGAACATTCTGCGGCATGACATGATACAGTGTTGACAAGTCTGAAATGCTGGAATCCTACATGGTCTGAATTGATCAATTGAGTAGTAATTTTGATTTGTGTGCATGATGGTGACTACTCTGATTTGGCTGTGAGGCTGTTAACCTCCTGCAATTGAAAACCACTACACGCAAGAGCTAGTGGTTTCTCATGTTTTGTGAACTCTACTTCTGATGGTAACTTCCCACAAAACCTTGGGCATGCCACAAGGCAAATTTTTTGGTTCACAAGTGGAGTTATCGACGTGGTAAGCACAAATCAATAGGCAACTTAGTTCATATATTCACCTAGAGCCCCACTAACCACATGTTAGGGGAGTTAACTACATGACTTTTCACAGTTGTTGAGCCTTAATGATAATTGTGGTAAATAAGTAAACTCTTTGCAAAAAAAAGTCTAATAATTGTGGTAAATAAGTACACTCTTCGCAAAAAATTTGTCTAACTTACGATGCAAAACTTGGCTAATAAGAAAGTGTGGTATACAGAGGACCGAGCTTTGCTCGGTTGGCTTGCATCGTCAGGTGTGCGAGCAGCCCGCCTGGTCTCAATCCTAGGGCGCCTCACCAAACCATTTAGGTGGTTTAGGTTTAGCACACGCACACGTGGGTGTGTTCAGTGGTCAAAGCGTGTACCCACATTCCATGGGGTCTTAGCTTCCGCTCTATATTAGATGTGTGTTATGAATGTACCCACGTATGTGTGGAGGGGTGTGTGTGTGGTGTATGTGTGTGGATGTGTCCGACGTGTACTCTAAAAAAAGTGTGGTATACACAAGTGTACTCTACTTTTCGACCGTGAGCCATAATACTGTTAACATTTCCTAAAGCCAAGAAAGCAACTTAATTTATTCGATCACCCTTGTTTACGTGCTTACAGCATTACCTTATCCCCAATAAATTATTGTAATTTGCAGGGAAGAACTTTTGCAACCACAAACAAACTAATGAGCATAGTTAACTTGCATGTTATCCTAAAATTCTATCTTGTTGTCCAAGGAATGAAAACAAGGTAGGCCTATTCTCATATTGATGCACCAAATACGTGTGGACTTTCCAATCAATAGGAAATCCCATGTCGCAGGCATCTCTCTTCCATTTCTCCAGCGGAGAATATAGAATTTTTTACTTGGCAAACTAAACCCATCACTTAAGTCTAATGCGAGGTACTAGCCTCTTGTACGAAAGCCTTTGTTCTATAGATTTGACTTTGACTTTGTTTGGATATTTTGATTGGTTTGTCTAACTGTATTTTGTTTTGACTTCCACAAAGATCCCGCGGCATGACATGATTTAGATCATCTATCCACGAGGAAAGTGCATTAGTATCTTGTTATTCTTTTCTTTTCCAACAATTATAAGTGTGAATAATTTGAGTGTAATTTCATCGAAATGTTCGCAAACTCAGCACTGTTAGAGTATCTATGCATAGTTCAGGACACAAAGTGCTACATCAAATAAGCTATCAAACCCAAAGCCTCTCACTCCAATGCATATATAGTAACTTCTAGAATATGCCACGAGTATCTCACTGACATATGGTCTCTGAGCTCCACATGTCAGCCTCACAATGAGTAATATATTATGAATAATATAGTTATTCAGTAGCATATTGTGAATTTTCTCTAACTTCTATTATGCCTCTCTGCCCTCTGCTAGACCCACAAGATATGAAGTAGAGCTACAATGGTCCCCCCCAAAGCTCGCTCTTGAGAATTGGGAATCATCTAGGCTGGATCACACGATTTAATTCAAGCTACGGTGAAGTTACCAACAAGTCTTTTGAACCTACAATCTTTGCTGATTTGTCATCTCTCTCTTTCCCACATAAATAGCTAGATCTACTACCGGTTGGAGCATTGGAGATGCTATTATACCATGCAAGTCTTTCAAGTTTAAATTTTAGTTTAGTTAATTTGTAGCTATTTTTGTAAAATTAGCGGTTTTAGCAAATATTCAGAAATAATTCTAGTATTAATTATAATAAGTAAAGCATATTTCCAACAACATATAAAAGACATATTATCATGTCAATTAAACATGATAAAATGCTTAAAAGATAGAACTTGAGAACAAACAAAATTAGCATAATGCTCAGATTTAGTTTATTTTTTATTGCTCTCAGATGTCGGGCTGCTCAAGACGAGATTTTGGCCTTCTCGCCACTTGGGTTAAATTTGATCACAAATTAAATATAACAATTACTCTAAAATAAATTAGGCCTTGAGTTTTAAATAAAATCTTGCTCTTCTAATCAGTCATTTAAAGCAAATCAATAATTCGTAGTTCACTGACAGCAGGTAATTGAATCAACTACACAAGATATCAATTGACAAGACTATATAACCGTGACTGAAAATGAAGCACATAACAATATACTGCAACCAAATGAATCATAGTAAACTGAAATCATTTAAGCAAATGAATCACAGTGGACTGCTAGTAGTAACCGAATGAAGCAATTGCATAACACAATAGAAAACAGCAAGTAATCTAGAAACATAAGAATAATTTATATCCAATTGTTGTATTCAATTTCAATTAGACATCAAATCTTCATCGAGTATACCGAACCCACAAACCATACAAATGCAAAGTCCCCCAGTGTTAAGGTATAACAAATATAATTTGAAACTTACACTAGCACAACACACTGATCATTGTAAAGCAAAAATCAGAAATAGCAAACTCACAGTGCGAATGGCACTCAAAGCCACAGAGTTGAAACCGAGCAAGGCACTCCGAAGGTGTTGACTCAGAAAACCAATTGCCCCACTATGCCGTGAAGAACAGATGAGGTCGTCAGGGATACAATGTCAATTCACAAATCGGGACACACGAAGATGTGAATTCGAGGTACTGTACAGAGAATACCGCACAAGAATCAATCACCGATGCACTGGCCGAATGCACCCAAGGAGCGAAATTACCAAACCGAAGCCTCCCTTCTCTCTCACATCAAACTAGAACTGGTCAGGTCCAATCCTCAACGGCGCAACACCCGATTCCTCACAGCAACCTCAACAGAGAGATGGCGCAAGAAACGACCAAGGAGTGCGCAAGGAGGAGGAGCCGAACCTCCCTACCGACGGTGCCAAGATTAACCACGGCGTTTCAACCACTCTTAAGGCTAAAAAACCAGAGATCAAATCGAAAGAGAGGAAGGACCAAAAGGGGAAGAAGCTCACTGTTTTTCGGGGTGAAGAAAGAAGAAGGGAGCCACCTTAAGAAGAGGAGGAGAGGAGGCTGCGCAGCCGCCGCCAACACGGCCTGCGCCCAAAGCGCTCGAGCTGCCAGCGCCTCTCATGAGCCGCCACTCGCGAGGAGCCCCCCACCACACACCCACAAGACGCCTCGAGATAGGGTTGGAGATTTAAGTCTCCAACCTTATCTCCTCTTCTTTTTCACCAACAGGTGGGCCCCACCTTCTATTTTTTTTCCTTTTTCTTTTCTTTAATTGAGAAATTACCAAATGACCCTTATAAATACAACAGCGATTACGTTAGTCTGTTCATTAAATGATGGGAGAAAAAAAAAATATGAGGTAGGTCGTGTTGTGTAGTCCTAAGCACGAACTTGCTCAACCGTGACATTTAGGTATATGTTGTGTTATTTTCTATCACTTGGGGCGCGCTCTTAAGTTATTCTGTTAGAATTTCTCCAAACTAAAACTCAAAACTGAGGACGTCAACCTTCAGCAGGTGACTCCTGCGATTTTCATTATTCAGAACTCAGCCCCGTTTGGAATATAATATATTTTTTCTGATTCCTGCGAGATTTAAACTGTTTCTCGTGAAAATCTTACAAAATTTCCGTGAAGTTTCTATCCTCGGAAGGCAAACCAACAAACAATGGGCTAACTACCTTTCAGACGAAGGACAACGACTGCCCGTTCGTACGGCCACAAACATTCGCAGCTAAACCCTCCCGACTTATTTTTATTACATCCGCGCCCTCCAGCAGAGACCACCCTCACAGTGGCGGCGTGAGGCAGAAATGGCGGGAGCCAACAGCCAAGAAGAAACGCAGCTAAAACAGGCGGCTATAAATCCGGAGCACGAAGGTTTTTACTCGTTGTCGTGGGTTGTTGCCAGTTCATCTTGTGCTCCTCTTTTCCTCCTCCTCCTCGTCTCCAATTCCAACGACTACTCATCCATCGATGGACTCCTCGGCCCACTCGAGGGGCCCCGCGGGCTTCTTGACGCAGGCCAATGCCCTCCTCCGCAAGAACCTCGGCTTCCAGGTCCCCTTCCTGCCGTTCTTGCTCTGTTTCTTGCTTGGTTGGTTTCTTGATTCCTTCGTCTCGTTATACGCGCGAAGAAGGTTGTGAGATGGTACGATCTTGATGAGCATAGGGTTCTCGGAGAACGGAGATGCGGATTAGCGTGTGTTTGGGCGATGTGATTGTGATGTCAAAGCCATGAGGTATTCAGAGCACCATCTGATCTCGATCGTCTTCTTTGGTGCTGCGAGTGCAGAGAAGGAACCTGAAGACGAACGTGGGCATCACCTTCTTCCCGATCCTCCTCTGCGTGCTGCTCTTCGTGCTGCAGAGCGTCATCGACCGCGAGTTGGACAAGCCCAAGTACCGCTGCGGATGCGCCTGCGTCGACACCGCTGCGGACGGGGCCTGCAGGAGGACGGAGTGCGGCGTTCAGCACTCGACGCTGGACCAGGTCGGGAGCTGCCCGATCCCCAGCCCGCCACGGTGGCCGGCCCTGGTTCAGGTGCCCCTGCCGGAGTCCCGGGCCGTCAGGACCGCCTCCCAGCCGTTCGACAGTTTGCCTGACCCGACCTGCCGGATGACCGGGTCCTGCCCTGCTGCTGTCCTCGTCACCGGAAGCAACCGATCGCTTGCTGAAAGTATGTGTCATGTTATGGTGTACTGGAAAAAGAAATATATACCAATTTTTTGTTCATAATTCAGGTGCAATGTTCGTTTTTTTCCCTGATTTGCAGGTCTTTCGGGTGGACTGTTTCCTGCTCTGTCTTCCTCTTTGAATTTCACGGATTATCTAGATACACTCTCCAAGATTGTTCCCGTGAGTTTCTTTCACGCCTAATTGCAGGCCTCGCTTATACAGCTGCGATACTGTGTTTTTTTATGTGTAGAGCTTTTGTTTGGATCTATTTGTCTCAGGGCTCAGACACGCGGACATGGACAACACAGTTTATAGAGCCAGTGTTTGTCCCAGGGCATACTTTATATCTGGTCCAGCCTCAATGTTTGTCCAATTTATCGCAGACAATTTCATATAATGCCGGGGGCATACCCCTTCAGCTCAGTAAGTAGCATTTTTCTTCATTGGCATCTTTATGTTGAGGGAACAGGTAGGTGTTAGGCCAAATATGTACAAGGACGGAAAGACAGGGTATACTGAATGTGGAGTTAGTTCCTCTCCAAAAAAAAAGAAGAAGAAAGAATAAGGAGTTAGTTCAGATGAAACTATGAGACAATCATGGACATTTGGAATTACTACCTCATGTATCTAAGCTTAAATTAACTTGCAGAGAAGCACTGGAGCACATTTATAGTCTTAGGCCTCTTAATTGCAGAGTATTTCTCATCATTATCAATACTCAGACTTAACTTTCATCCTTAGCTGCTGTATTTGTTTGTGCTGTTTGTCACTAATTACAAAAGGAGAAATGGATCATTTGTCCGGTTGTCATCAAATATCATAAAGTACTATAAGCTCCAACGACTAGGTCACTGGGATTAAAATTATTCCCATAAAAAATCTAGGATTTAATGTTTTGCTAGCAAGGTTTTTTGTTATTGAATTCTTGTGTTGTCTCTCTGACAATTAGAATAACAGGACGTCAATTTTCATATATTGTTTCCTAGACCTGTGAAAATATCCAGTTCTGATGTTTTTTTGAAATGTCCAGATGTAGACTGCATTCAAGGTTTGTCATTATGGCGTGAAAGTGCATCATTAATCAATGATGAACTATTTAAGGGTTTTAGACAGCAAGGAGGAGGAGGAGGAAAGACAAATGAATTTGTTGCAGGTAATCTCATCTTCTGATCTATTCCGACAAAATGTTAGTCATTATTGGTTCAGTGGTTCCTTTTCTTGTGTATAAGTTTGCTTTTTTCCATAGGTTATGACTTCTTAAACACAAATAAGAATGGTCTTGAAATAAACATTTGGTACAACTCTACCTATAGCAACAACACGGCATTTGCACCCATCGCATTGTTGCGAGTTCCACGCTTGGTTAACACGGTATGTGCTTTGATCTACTGCACAACCTCATGTCTAGTGATTTTCATGTGTTGCAACTACTAATACAACTTACGCCATCTTTCCTATAGGCATCTAATGCATACATCAAATTTCTTAGAGGAAGTGAAGTGGAAATGCTGCTCGAATATATTAAAGAGATGCCGAAAGTAGGAACTAAACAAAAATTTGACATCTCTTCTCTTCTTGGTGCACTATTCTTCACATGGATCATTGAACTACTTTTCCCCGTGAGTATCGGATACAGCCTTTCTCAAGTAAAGTAGCAAACATGGTTAAAATGTTGAGTTGATAATTCATTTTTTGTCCAGGTCATCTTAACATATCTCGTATACGAGAAGCAACAGAAGCTGAAAATTATGATGAAGATGCATGGTCTGAAGGATGGGCCTTACTGGCTGATATCTTATGCTTACTTCTTTGCTTTATCAGCTGTCTATATGGTACTGTTTGTGATTTTTGGCTCCTTGATAGGTAATCAATTGAAAATTTTCTCAAGAAGTGGCATTTGTTGCAAATAAATTTATATATAATATATGAATGAACTTTCTTCTGTGCAGGTCTAAATTTCTTTAAAACAAATGACTACAGCATCCAGTTTGTTTTCTACTTCATCTATATAAATCTTCAGATTGCACTTTCATTTTTTGTCGCATCCTTCTTTTCCTCTGTCAAAATAGCCACAGGTTTGTGCTTCAAATAAGCAACTTCTGAAGAAAACTAGTGGTCCTATGCTCTGAGTGACTAATACGAAAAATTACTGTGCTGCAGTGGTTGGTTACATCTATGTATTTGGCTCTGGCTTACTTGGGCAGTTTCTTCTGCGCTTTTTTGTTGAGGATACTAGTTTTCCAAGTAAGCTTCTGTCTTATTTATGTTTGCTACCTCTCTTTACATCCGTATACATGATATGCATTGTCTTTTCATAATAAAAGAGGGTTGGATAGTGGTCATGGAGATCATCCCTGGATTTTCACTATTCCGAGGGTTATACGAGCTTGGTCAATACTCATTCTCTGGAAATGCTATGGGAGCCAATGGTATGAAATGGACTAATTTGAATGACCCGGCCAATGGGATGCGTGATGTCTTGATTATCATGGTTGTGGAATGGGCAATACTGCTGCCATTGGCATTCTATTTGGATCAAGTCTCGTCATTGGGTGGTGGTGCCCGACAAAATCCTTTATTCTTGAAATGTTTTCAAAAGCGTGCTCGCTCATTGCGGAGATATAGCTTCAGGCGACAAGGATCTAAAGTAGTTGTTGAAATGGAAAATCCTGATGCTGCTCAAGAAGTAAGTTACTCCTTCGCATGTTTCTCAATAATAAATACATATCCGATTTCTTATTTTGCTGATTATTTTCAGAGAGAGGTAGTTGAGCAGCTGCTGCTGGAACCCAATGCAAACCAAGCGATCATCTGTGATAACCTCAAGAGGGTTTACCATGGAAGGGATGGAAACCCTGACAAGCTTGCAGTCCGAGGGTTGTCTCTTGCCCTACCTAAAGGCCAGTGTTTTGGAATGCTTGGCCCGAATGGAGCTGGGAAAACATCCTTCATCAGCATGGTACAGTGACATGATGTAGCACCTTAATTTTCTGAAAATATTAGGCAACATGATGGACAACTTGGTGACATGTTTCCCCCCTCAGATGATTGGGCTCATTCCACCTACATCTGGCACTGCTTATGTCCATGGAATGGATATAAAGACCGATATGGATGGCATCTACACAAACATGGGTGTATGCCCACAACATGAGTACGGCCTTGCTCCAAAATCATCCTTTTTTTTTAATCTCTCCATTGCAAACTATATTGCCATATCTGCTGACACTCTTTGTAATTATAGCTTACTTTGGGAAACATTGACGGGAAAGGAGCATCTATTGTTTTATGGGAGACTAAAGAATCTTAAAGGCACTGAGTTAATGAAGGTATAGTTCCGCAAGTTGCATTTCTTCGAGTCAATATTGTTGTGTATGGCTTATATATAATAAGGTAAAAGGAAAGGACTATGTCCGGAAAGTGGGAGCGCAGCATACACTTTTCGGACCCAACCCTACAAGGTGGGCTGAGGGTGCGGGGGCGAAGCCTCCTGCGGTACGGATTGTGAGTCTAAGTCGGACATGTAATCAGGGTATAAATATATACCGCCGACCTTTTGTAACTCTAATCAGAAAGAAAAAAACTCCTCATACGGACAGAGCCGCCGCGATTCGGCTCCCGAGGACGTAGGCTTTGCCGAACCTCGTAAATGTGTTTGCTGTGATTGTTCTCTCGTGCAAAGAGCTATCGCCAGTTCCAACAAATATCTATTAGTCACCTTCTATGTAAAATAGTCTGAGTTGTTCAGTAGGACATGTTCACTTATTCTATCTTCCAGTAACTATTCAAATGATTATATACATGGATACACATCAATATTTGAATTGACAAATATGTGTACTGTCAGGCAGTTGATGATTCTCTGAAGAGTGTTAACCTATTTCATGGCGGTGTTGGCAACAAGCAAGTGGGAAAATACAGTGGGGGCATGAAACGAAGGCTTAGCGTAGCAATCTCGTTAATTGGGGACCCCAAAGTACTACTATGATTTCTGTTTATGTTTTCAAATGCACAGAATATAATGGATTCTGCAGCTGAAAAATGCATTATATTTTTAGGTTGTTTTCATGGATGAGCCGAGCACTGGACTAGATCCAGCATCAAGAAATAACCTGTGGAATGTTGTGAAGGAGGCAAAGAAAACCGTGCCATCATTCTTACAAGTATTGAATTTTTTCTAATATTCTCTTCATTGCTTATATAGACACAATAATGGTAAATCATCAAGCGATTTTTTCTACAGCACATTCAATGGAGGAGGCTGAAGTACTATGTGATAGACTCGGTATTTTTGTGGACGGTGGTTTCCAGTGCCTTGGAAATCCAAAAGAGGTAATTTACCTATTTACCCGTATCAAGCACATAACTGCACTTTTGTCTAACAGTCCTACTTTATTAAATACATGCAAATATTTTTCATTGCAATATTTTGCAGCTGAAAGCTAGGTATGGGGGCACCTACGTGTTCACGATGACAACATCTTCAGAACATGAACAGGATGTTGAGGAGCTGGTTCACCGCTTGTCACCAAGTGCAAACAGGATATATCATATATCAGGAACACAGAAATTTGAGCTGCCAAAGCAGGAAGTAAAGATAGCAGACGTTTTCCATGCAGTTGAGAGTGCAAAGCGCCGGTTCAGCATTAGCGCTTGGGGCCTCGTCGACACCACCTTGGAGGATGTCTTCATCAAGGTTGCCAAGGGAGCACAAGCGTTCAGCGTGATCGCATAAATAGTATGTTGGATTTATATGTGATTATTTTTACATAGCACGGAGCTTGAGGTGTATATTTAGTATAGTAAAGTTGTATATGTTCAGTTTTCTACATTTAGCAAATACAGATGTACTCTATTCATATTGTCATTGTTAGAGATATATATGTATAGTGTGTTATTCTCCATTGTTATAAGGGGTTCTTTGCATATTCACCACATGTACTTGTGTATATATACTGGCCCATTGGCCCCATATTGAATACAAGCGCTATTCATAACATGGTATCAGAGCGAACCTAGGGTTTTCGTCGCTCCGCTTGTCGCCGCCGCGCCGCCCTCGGATCCGTGTGGTCGCCGCTTGACGTCATCTTGACGTCTCCCGAACGGAGAAGCCGCCTCCGCCTCGGCTTGAGTCGGCCGCCGCTCGTCGCTCCTTCGGCTTCCACCTTCCCGTCGCTCGGATCGTCCGAGAGGGTCGCCGCAGCTCCACCCGCCGCCGCTGCCGCCGTGCGCGCCGCTCGCCACCGCCGCCGCTGGGAGCCGCTCCACCCGTAGCTCCACCCGCCGCCGCTGGGAGCAGCTCCACCCGCCGCCACCGTCGCCGCCGCAGGGAGCCGCCACCATCGTCACCACGGGCTTCCTCGGTGGCTGCCGCTCTCACCAAGTCGCTCTAGGGGACGGAGGCGACCACGGCGTAAGCCTACCGCCCGCTCCTCCGCCGCCGCCGCTACCCAGGCTGCCGCCACTGACGGGGGAACCCTAGTTCCCCTGTGCACGCGTCTGTAGCCAGCCGCGTGGGCTTTGCAGCCAGGCCGAGCCAATTAAAAGAAAAGCAAAAGCGAAAAAAAAACGTGGTTCTAACCGCCGCGCCGTCCAGTGCCGCCTGTTAGACTTCGTTGTCTCGTCGCCGCGCCGCCCGCCCGCCACCAATGGGCACCGCTTCCTCCTCGCTGCCGGTGATTTCGATGGTGTTAACTACACCGACTTTGTGTCTCACATGCGCATCCACATGCGTGGTCTTCGTCTCTGGGGCGTCCTCTCTGGCGATGTTACCTGTCCGCCTTGCCCTACACCTCCGACGGAGTTTACGCTGTTGCGCCGCTTCAATAAATGGCAAGGCTCTGCCGAGACGCCGCCTTTGCCGATGATGAGGCTATCTCGCCTACCGTGAGGCTCGATTTCTACAAGGATTGCTCGACCGCCTACACTCGGTGGTACGACGACGACGCTGCTATCTGCCTCCTCATCGCCGATTCTAGCCTCGCTTCTCTCGAGGTTGTTGGACTCCCATCGCTTCCGGATGTGGACTCACCTTCGCCGGCCGCACGAGCCCTCCGGTGATGCTCTCTACCTGTCCGTGGTCCGCCAGGAGCACTCTCTTCAGCAGGGTGATGCTACTGTTGACGCCTTTTACGCTCAGAGCTCTGCTGCCGGCGCCACCGGACTCTCTCGCACCGCTGGCCGCCGCTCTCGCGCTGCGCCTAGCCGTACATCCCGACCGGAGTTTCAGCGGATCTACGAGTTCCTTACTCGCCGTCCCGAAGTTCGAGCAGCGGCGTGCCCGCCTCCTTGCATGCCACCTCGTGTCACTCTCGAGGCCCTTATCGAGATACGAGCGAGGAGACTCGCCGAGTGGTGCCGGCTCGCCGCCACTCCCTCCGTGCTCGCCGCCGCCCACCGCTACACCGATCGCTCCACGCCAAGACACCGCCTTCCGGCTACCACAGGAGGTGGTGGCCGCCCTCCATCCGGCGGTGGTCGTCCTCACTGCTCCTACTGCAATAAGGTCGGCCACATTGAGTCCCAGTGCTATAAGAAGCAGCGGCATCTTTCTCGCCGTTCTTCTACTAGCACTGGCACTGGTGCTTCTACATCGACGCCTGCATCGACTTCTTCAGCAGTTTCTCTCACTGAGCAGGAGATAGCCAGACTTCGACGCCTGCTTGCCGCTTCAGGTTCTCCCTCGACAGGTTCTGCAGGCTCTGCTACTGACTCTTCGGGCACTGAGAAACCACCTCCTACACAGTCAGGTACCTCCCCGTGGATTCTTGATTCTGGAGCATCTTTTCACATGACTCCTGATTCTTCCACTCTGTCTTTCATTACACCCCTTGATTCTCCTGTCAGTGTTCTTACTGCTGATGGTACATCTCTTTCTGTCTCTGGTCGAGGACCTCTTAGCAACTCATCTTTTCATGTTCCTTCTGTTGCTTATGTTCCTCGCCTTACCATGCAGCTTCTTTCTGCTGGGCAGATTACTGATCTTGGTTGTCGGGTCATTCTCAACTTTGACACTTGTTGTGTTCAGGACCGCCACACGGGAGCTCTGGTTGGTTCTGGCCCTCGGCGCCTTGACTCATAGAGTCTCTGGGAGCTTGATTGACTTCACCTTCCTTCCGCTGCTACCGTTGCTGCCAGTCTCTCAGCTTCTACCACTTCGCCTACCAGCTCTTTCCAGCAGTGGCATCACCGTCTTGGTCATCTGTGTGGATCTCGTCATGCCGCCTTTGGTTCATTGTGGTCTTCTCGGTCCGCTCGGAGATGTGTCTTTAGATTGTCAGGGTTGTAAGTTAGGTAAACAGATTCAGCTTCCTTATCCTCATAGTGAGTCAGTGTCTCAGTATCCTTTTGATCTTGTTCATTCAGATGTTTGGGGTCCGGCTCCCTTCGTTTCGAAAGGGGGTCATCGATATTATATCATTTTTATAGATGATTTTTCTCGTCACACTTGGATATATTTCATGTCTTCTCGTAGTGAGGTCTTATCTATCTATAAACAATTTGCCACTATGGTCCATACACAGTTCTCCACCCCTATTCGTGTCTTTCGTGCTGACTCCGCTGGCGAGTACCTCTCTCGTTACCTGCGCAGCTTCCTTCATCGAGCGGTACTCGCCGCTTTTCTTGTCCTGGTGCTCATGCTCAGAATGGTGTCGCTGAGCGCAAGTATCGTCATCTCCTTGAGACGGCTCGTGCACTGATGATTGCCGCCTCTATTCCACCTCACTTTTGGGCCGAGGCTGTTTCCACTGCCACCTATCTCGTTAACATCCAGCCCTCTTCTGCTCTTCAGGGTGCGATTCCTGTTGAGCGTCTTTGTGGTCTTCTTCCTGACTACTCTGTCCTTCGTCTGTTTGGCTGTGTTTGCTATGTTCTCCTCGCCCCTTGAGAACGTACCAAACTGACTGCTCAGTCTGTTGAGTGTGTCTTTCTGGGATACAGTGCCGAGCACAAGGGATATCTGATGAGGACATCCCTAACTTGGATACAACCGCGCCTACACACACAGCTGATCCACAACCAATGTTACAAGGACCAATTACTCGAGCTCGTGCTCGCCAACTTAATCACCAGGTGAATTCGTTCATAGGGTTATATATTACTGAGAATAGATAGCTACCTAATGCAAGTGATTTAATTGTGCTTAGGAACATGGGAAAGGACCAAGGAGAGGTATGTGGAGTCATGGACAAGCATATGAAGCATAATGGAGGACATCACGTCACTTTGGGTCCGAGCCAAGCAAGAGTTCTAGTTGGGCTCGTTCTGAATTCGAGTTCGGGCTGCTGCGATAGCACTAAGTTCAAACGGCTGTAACTTCTTCATACGGACTCCGTTTGGGACGTTCTTGGACTTCATTGAAAGCTTATCAAGTCTACTTTCCAATGGATCCAACCTCAGCTTCAAATTCCAACTGAGATGGCCACAATAAATAAAACAATCCACGTATATTTTTTTTTACCGAGTCAAAAAGGGTGTTGCGCCACCTCCTCTTGGGCCCATGGGCCTTGTAACCCTAGGGCGTCGCCCACTTCTCCGCCGCCACCCTGGTCTTCTTCCCATATAGGAGTCGCCGCCCTCTTGCTAGAACTCGGATTTCGTTGAATTTAGGTTTAGCCATTGTGCAAACTGCTTTCTTCGCTTATGTCGGACGACCACTGTCAAGACACCTTCTTCGATTCCACTTTTGTTTTCAATACCATCTATACTACAATATTATTCGCAATATCAGATTGCATACATATTATTCTTGCTAGTTCTTCGATTGCTCGCAGAATTGAACCTCGTGTTCGAGTTGATCGCGCTTCAAAGACGGCCAATAACGTCGCGAGTTGGTTCAACGATTGCTAAGGCGCAGCGTTGTCGTATGGTTGTAGTCGGATCGCGAGAGTCACCTCCACCCAAAATCGATAGTTATCAATCTCATCGAAAGATCGGGCACCCCGTCTCCATCAATATCGGTGCTGGGATCCTGTTGGTCGACGGATGCGGATTTCTCGGGATGTGACTTTCGACGAGTCTCGTCCCTTCTACCCACGTCCTACCTCTCCTTTGGCTTCGGCTTCCTCTGTGGAGTCTCTGTCCTTTTTGACCTTTCCAGATACACCTATATCTGCCTTACCCTCATCCACCCGCCCCACCGAGTCTCCACATATTCCTCCCGTGGCCTCTCCGCCATTGTCGCCGCCGATTCGTCTCCCGCGCTCCTCAGTCCTCCTACTACACTCGCCGACCTCGTTTTGAGGATCTTCCAGATAAGCCATCTTCTCCTGATGTTCTATCTTCTCCTGATGATCCATCTTCCCCTGATGGGTTATCTTCTCCTCGCTACGCTCTCCGCGATCGCCAGTCGATTCGGCCTCCTGCTCGTTTTGGTTTTTCTGGTGCAGCTACTCTTGAGCCTGTCTCCTATCGGGATGTGATACTCATCCTGAGTGGCAGCATGCTATGGCCGAGAGATTGCTGCCTCGAGCGCATCGGTACTTGGGATCTTGTTCCTTTTCCATCTCACTCTCGTCCCATCACGTGTAAGTGGGTCTATAAGATTAAGACTTGCTCTGATGGCTCTCTTGAGCGCTATAAGGTGCGTCTTGTTGCTCGTGGCTTCCAGCAGGAGCATGGTCGTGACTACGACGAGACTTTTGCTCCTGTGGCTCACATGACCACTGTCCGCACTCTTCTTGCGGTGGCGTCATGCTCGCCATCGACCGCTTTCTCGACTTGATGTCAAGAATGCCTTTCTCAATGGCGAGTTGCGTGAGGAGGTCTACATGCTTCCGCCACCTGGGTATTCTGTTCCTGAGGGCATGGTTTGTCGCCTTCGTCGTTCTCTCTATGGCCTTAAGCAAGCCCCTCGTGCTTGGTTTGAGCGCTTCTCCTCCGTGGTCACCGCTGCGGCTTTTCGGTAGTGATCATGATCTGCGCTCTTTGTCCACACTTCGCCTCATGGTCGGACTCTTCTTCTTCGTTGTTGATGACATTATCATTACGGAGATGATTTTGAGTACATTGCCTTTGTCAAGGCTCGTCTTAGTGAGCGCTTATGTCGGATCTTGGTTCTCTTCGTTACTTCCTTGGGATTGAGGTTACTTCCACTCCAGATGATTTCTTTATGTCCCAAGAGAAGTATATTCAGGATCTTCTTGATCGCGCCTCTCTCACTGATCAGCGTACTGTTGAGACTCCCATGGAGCTAAATGTTCACCTCCGACCCTCTGATGGCGAGCCTCTTTCGATCCGACTCGCTATCGTCATCTTGTTGGGAGTCTTGTCTATCTTGTCGTTACTCGCCCGGATATCACTTATCCGGTTCACATTCGAGTCGGGCCAGATCGCTCCCACTCGTGTCCACTACACCACCTTCTTCGAGTTCTGCGATACCTTCGTGGGACTATCTCTCGCCGTTTTTCTTTCCACACGCCATCTCGTTACGCTTCAGCTTATTCGGATGTTACTTGGGCCAGCGATCCTCCGATCGCGGTCTATCTCTCGCCATCGTGTTTTTCTTGGTGGTTCTCTCATTGCTCGAAGATGAAGAAACAGATCGTAGTGTCCCGCTCGAGTGCAGAGGTCGAGTTGCGAGCTATGGCTCTCTTGACAGTAGAGATTACTTGGCTACGGTAGTTACTTGAGGATTTTGGTGTTTCGTCACTACACCGACTCTCTTGTCCGATAGTACAAGTGCTATCGATGTGCCGTGACCTCGTGAAGCATGAGCTTACCAAGCATATTGGTGTTGATGCTTTCTTTATGCGGTCTTGTGTACATGATCAGGTGATTGCTCTCCAGTATGTGCTTTCCGAGCTTCAGATAGCGGATTTCTTCACGAAGGCCCAGACTCGAGCACAGCACGATTTCTACCTCTCCAAACTCAGTGTTGTTGATCTACCATGAGTTTGAGGGGATGGTGTTAGAGATATATATGTATAGTGTGTTATTCCCCATTGTTATAAGGGGTTCTTTGCATATTCACCACATGTACTTGTGTATATATACTGGCCCATTGGCCCCATATTGAATACAAGCGCTATTCATAACAGTCATATATATGATGTAAGTAAAATTTGCATATTTGTACAATTTTATTCAATTCAATATACATCTTAAACGTTATAAATACCATGCTTAGAAAGCATTGTAGCTATTCTCTCCCTCACTTTGGTTTAGGTCTCTGAGCTCTTTGTATTAGGTCGCTGAGCTCTCCTTTCGGTTTGTTCCTCTTCTTTCTTTCTTTGTATCGTGAATGATCTTTTTATTCTACTTAATAATGGAATGACGTGCAAATCTTTTACGCATTCTTTAAAAAAAGAAAAAAGAAAGAACTGTAGCTATTCTTATTTTTTCTGTGGTACTTTCCACAGTAACATAACTTTGATTGGAATGCTCTTTTATGCTATTCTAAACAAAAAGAGTAAGCCTCTTTGGCTGCTAAACTGAGACCTTCTGTGCTAATTTTATAATGCCTTAATTACAAATGCTCATTTTATTTGGATAGCATTGAAGCACACGTCATGCTATTGCTGATCTTTTTTAAAAAAGAAAAAAAAAGCAATACCATTCTATTTGAAATAGGATAAAGGCAGACCTCACTTTCTTTATAGAGTGAGATGCTGTGCCTGTGCATAAGGTCTGATTATTTAGTTATTATTTAAAACCTTTGTCAAAAACTGGAGCTTCTAGTCAAAGTTGGAACTGCAAGGAAAATAGCATAGGATAATGCTCTATCTGACTAATTTATTCCGTTCGGCATTTCAGATGCTGTGAGCTTGTACAGTTAACAAGTGAAATATTTTCTTTGTTTTTTATTGCGTTGGTTCCAACCACAATGATAAACTATTGCCATCAGCAAATGAACAGTAAGCTTAATTATCTTTGGGGATTACAAAACAATCATTTGCTACCCTTGAGAAACAAGCACCTCAAAGTTTCATATTTAAGAATCCTTTGAGCATAACATCTATAGTTCCGTCCTCTTTGAACTAGTACGGCACTGTACAGAACAAAGGTCCAACAACATATCATCTTGGAATTCATTATTAGGTTTATGCTATAAAAACAAAATTAAATTGATAAATTGTCGAGACCGAATATGCAAATCTCGATCATCTGTATACTGCACTAGTCAAAGACCACACTAGTGCATACAAGTGGCAATATATATGAAATATCATCCATATGTACGAATATAAGACTAAATAAGTATTTTATTAATAATACCTTGTGATTCAAAGTTTCACAATTGTCACTCAAGGTGACTATAACAACTAAACTGCCCGGAAACTTCATGGGTAACTCCAATGTGTAGCTCATGACTTATACCCACAAACAATCGATTGTGGTAGCGTAATCTAGTTCTCGTAATCCTTGTGGTTCTTCCTTGACAAAGAGTTGATCGTAGATGACATCTTTGCCTTTAAGTAATTGAGCAAAATTGTGTAATAGAAAGAATGAGTATATGGAGTACTCGATAAGTTTGTGCACACAAAATACAATTATAGATACAAGACTTACAAAGGATGGCTGATATGTCTTATTTTTGCATAAAGCAATAACTTGAATTTAAATACAATAAATAGATTAAAAGCATATTTGAGAAATGATAATAAATAACTGTTAAACCAATGATAGCCAAAATGAATAGATTGGCGAGGCATCACCCTACACGAACTACAAACTCATCAAACCACTGGACTCACCAACGCTAGCTTCAGATCCAATTGCTCTGGGTAATTCGATGGAGACGATTTGGAACACGTTTTGACGCGTATGGATCTGGTGGATATGTGACGACGCGTTACACCGAGTCCATTGCGCACGTGGCTGAGGAGTCCAGGAGGAAGACGATCCAGAGTACCCGCTCCTGACAAGTGGGACCTTGGGCCTGCGGTCAAAGAGAGAAAACAGAGAAGAGAGAGAGGAGGCCGGGTAGGCTGTGGTGGCGAGTTGGGCCAGTGGGATAAAGTGATAGGATGGGCCAGCTAGGGCTTGGGCGAAGTGAGGTGATGGGCTTCGGTCCAAGAGGAAGAGAGAGCAATATGGGCCGGAGAGAGATTTGGGCCACGAGTCTTCCAGTGATTTTTAAATAGTTGTTTGTTTTTAGAAAAATACGAAAAATTCAAATGAGCTAGGAAAAATAGAAAAGGAGCTCGGAAAATTTCAATAAAATTCCATACCATATATTGGAACCAGGGGAACGCACTTAAATTAGTTTGGGATTTAAAAAATATTTTTTATTCATATTAAATCGTTTTATTTTCTGAAAATTCAATTTAAGCTTTAATTAATTTAAGAAAAGTCCAAATGGTTATTTTAACTTAGAAATTTTCAAAAATACACGAAAATTGGGGCGTTTCATAAATTGCACTACCACATCAGTCTCATAGATATAAGAGTATGCAAACATCTAAGTTATATAATATGCTTAGGATGGTTTGGCACATGTTGTAAGAAAACATGTGCCATTCTGTTCCTTCTGCTCCGGTTCAGATCTGAAATTCTGAATTAAATGGAAGCTGCTCTGAATTCTGAAGTAAGATACTGGTAATTATTTTATGTTGGTAAGTGTGCTTTGCTTTGATCCATCTTTGAATTTGCAATCACCAAGGACGATTTGATCATTCTACACTGATCCCTTTCGTTCACAGGAAGATATGGCATTGTTGATGCCTCGATGGAGTGGCATATGAAACGGAGATAACTCCGAGGTAAGTAGTACACAAGAACATATAACATTCTTTTTCCCTACCAATGAGATGAGCAGACTTTTATGTCACTACTCTTGCGTAACAGAACAGCAAAAAAATATAATAAATATAAGGAAAAGGGGATCTTTTACTGATACGTTACACTCTTGAAGGATGAGTCATGAGAAGTACTACAGCCACAAAAATTAATCCAGGATTCTCGCCGTCTGATTCTCAGAAAGTGCTACTCCTCATGATGTCACTCTCACTCCGTTGATACTACCGTTCTATGTGAAAAGCGATGAGCCCAAAGTTTGTTTCCATTCCTTAATCCGGTTCTCGTCTTGTTGATATCTCAGCGTGAATTTAGATAACTCTCAACTGAACTCTAAAGCAAAAAAGTTGATAAGTTAAAGGCTGAGGAGAGAATTTTGCATTGATAAGGCTCTCTGCATCTGAAATCTCCAAGCTTAGGATTGTTAGAATAGGACTCTTGTATATAGTTTTTTATACATATATGGCAACCTCCCTTTTGTACTCCCTATATATATTGCTCATTGAGCCTCTTGAATAGATGAACACATTATTCATATCATGGTATCAGAGCTAGGATAACCTAGCTCTCCTTCCACGCCATCCGACCGCCACCACGTGTTCTGGTCATCCGACGCTTCCGGAGCCCACCAACCGAGGCTCTCCGAGCCTCCTGCCGCCACTCGCTGCCGCCGCCGTTCCTTTCGACGCCGTCCGCCCGAGCATTGCTCTGAAGAACGCGCGCCGCGAAGTCGCCGCTCTGAAGAGCGCGCGCCGCGCCGCGTCGCCGTTCAAGAGTCGTGGTCGCCCATCCGCCCATCCGGTTGCCGTTGCCGCTTGAAGCCGCACCGCCGCCGAGGACGACGCCGCCGCTTGAAGCCGACGAGGACGACGTTGCCGCTTGGAGCCGACGCGCTACCGAGGACGATGCCGCCGCTTGGAGCCGACGCCACTGCGGTGCCGTCTGACTTGAAGCCGCACCGCCGCCGAGGACGACGCCGCCGCTTGAAGCCAACGAGGACGACGCCGCCGCTTGGAGCCGACGCGCTGCCGAGGACGACGCCGCCGCTTGGAGCCGACGCCATTGCGGTGTCGTCTGACTTGAAGTCGCTATCGCCGCCGGAGTCGGGCTTGCTCGAGCCGCTGCCGCCGTCGGCCTCTCTCGGGCCGCCGCCGCCACACCGCTTTTTTTGTGGGGGGAACCCTAGTTCCCCCGCGCGTCTCTCTGTTGCGGGCTTTTCCAGTGTGACTGGCCCACTTTTCTAGTGTGACCGGCCCCACAAAAAAAACTAAAAACGTTGATCTAACCGCCGCATCGTCCAACGCCGCCTGTTAGACTCTGTTACCTTGGTCGCCGCGCCGCCTACCGATGGCTTCCGTTTCGTCAGCTGCGATCTCATTCTCGGGAACCAAACTTAATGGGACGAACTACAGGTTGTGGTCTTCACTCATGGAGATCACCATCGATGGTCTCCGCCTCTGGGGACATGTCACTGGTGCTCGACCTTGTCCGTCGTCGCCGGTTCAGCCTCCTCCCAGACAGCCTACTTCTGCACCTTCTACAGAAGATGAGGCTGCCAAGCAGGAGGCAGAGGTCGCCGCCGCCGCCGATGTCTGCCGATGAGGCCTTCGATGCCATAGACGCTTTTGAGCGCTGGTGTGCTGACGAGGCCCGTGTTCGAGCCATCCTGGTGGTCAGTGTCGACGACTCCATCCAGCCAGACATCGTTGGTCTGCGTGCCACTTGTCAGATCTGGGAGTACTTGCGCGAGCGCTACCAGCAAAGCAGCGATGCTCAGTTCTTTTCGCTCCAGCGTGAGTTGGAGACGCTTCGCCAGGACGACTCCTCCGTCGACGACTTCTTCCGAGCCCTAGCCAGTCTCTGGCGCCAGCTGGACGAGCTCGCTTCTCCGCTCTGTCAGGAGTGTCATAAAGTGCAGAAGGCGGATCGTGATCGCCTTCGCCTTTATGACTTCGTCTGCCGTCGCGCCGAGTTTAAGCTCGCCGTGGCTCACCGCCGAGCCGCTCACCACGACCGGCGCCATCGAGGCTCTTTCGACGCTTCGTGCTGAGGAGCTTCGTCGCGGGTTAGCAGCACAGTTTGTTCCGACTGTGCTTGCTACCCCTTCTTCTTCGACTACACCGCCGTTTCTACCGACTACGTGGATCTTCTCGCTTGTCCTTTGCTCCTGCTTTTGCACCAACTGGGGTTCAGTGCAATTATTGCAAAAACTTCGGGCACAACTACGAGCGTTGTGCGATGCGCAAAAAGCAGAACAAGGCACGTGGACGACCCAAGGGGGGCAGGGAGGCTCTTCCTCCACGGGAGGACGCACCAAGATGCCGTGACCTTCTCGAGGTGATTCTGCTCGCCAGCTCGCGCGCTCTACTTCAGCAGCTCTCTCACCGCTCAGAAGGTTCTGCTAGTCTAGCTCAGACGTCTCCTCCAGGTACTTCTTGGGTTCTGGACTCTGGTGCCTCTTTCCACATGACACCGGACTTCACATCTCTCACTTCAGTAGGACCTCTTGTTTTTCCTATCTCAGTTCAAACAGCCAATGGTACTCCTCTGTCACGCCGCCAGCGGGGCACTCTTTTGTCCACTGACTTTTCTGTTCCAGCTGTTTCTCATGTTCCCCAGCTTACCATGCAGCTTCTCTCGGTGGGTCAGCTCACCGATCTCGGTTGTCGGGTTGGTTTTGACTCTCACACCTGTTTTGTTCAGACCGATGCATGTGGACGGTATTTGGGACTGGCCGCGCCGTAGGGATCGTCGTGGTCTCTACATCCTTGATCGCCTCCACCTTCCGTCCACTTCGCTTGCTCTGTCCACCTCTACGACTACTTCCACCGCCATCGCCGCCACCACCTCCGGAGTTTTTGCGCAGTGGTATCACCATTTAGGTCACTTGTGTGGGTCCCGTCTTTCTTCATTAGTTTGTAAGGGTGTTCTTGGACGTGTTACTGTTGACACGACCATGTTTTGTTAGGGTTGTAAGCTGGGCAAGCAGCTATAGCTTCCTTATCATTCTAGTGAGTCCTTGTCTTCTCGTCCTTTTGACTTAGTTCATTCAGATATATGGGGACCTGCGCCTATTATCTCTAAAGGCGGGTATAAACTTTATGTGATCTTCATTGATGATTATTCCCACTTTACATGGATTTTCCTATGTCTAATCGTGGTCAGTTTCTTGCGATCCATCGTAGCTTTGCAATGATGGTTCGTACTCAGTTTGATTCTCCCATCCGTACTTTTCGCTGTGATTCTGCTGGCGAGTACTGTTCTGGCGCTTTTAGACAGTTTCTTTCTGAGCAGGGCACTCTTTACCAGTCTTATTGTCCTGGTGCCCACGCTCAGAATGGGGTTGCTGAGCGCAAACATCGTCATCTGATTGAGACTGCCCGCACTCTTCTCCTTGCCTCTAACGTTCCACCACAGTTCTGGGCTGAGGTTGTTTCTACGGCTGCATATCTTATCAATATGCAGCCGTCCACTGCTCTTAAGGGTGTCACTCCTATAGAGCGCCTCTACTCGAGCCCCAAGACACTCACCTTCGTGTTTTTGGTTGTACTTGCTTTGTTCTGTTGCAGCCTCGTGAGCGCACTAAACTGTCGGCCCAGTTAGTTGAGTGTGTGTTTCTTGGTTATAGTTCTGAGCATAAGGGTTATCACTGCTGGGATCCTTCTGCTCGACGGATCAGGGTTTCACGAGACGTTGTCTTTGACGAATCTTGACCTTTCTTCTATCGAGATTCGGCTCCTCCTGTTTCCACCATTGAGTCGATTTCGTGGTTGTCTCTTTCTGACTCTTCGCCCATTTCTCCACCATCACGCTCTTCCCTAGTCTGTCCCGGTGATTCCTTCGCATTTCGCCTCCCCGCGCTGCCTCCCGCAAAGACCGCCTCTTGTTCCTGCACCACCACCGTCTCGTTTCTCTGGTATTCACTACTCCAGACGTCATTGTCCTTTACCTGTCTCCTCTCCTGGTATCTTGCCGACACCCACATCTGATCCTCCAGATGATGTTCCTCGTTACGTTCTTCGTGACCGGACATCCCTTCGACCTCTTGATCGTCTTGGATTTGCTCCGATAGCTCATGCTCTCTCTGTCACTGAGCCTAATTCTTATCGTGAGGCTGCTCCTCATTCGAGTGGCACTCGCTATGGCGTAGGAGCTTGATGCTCTTCGACGACGGAGACTTGGGATATTGTACCGACACCTGTGCATGCTCGTCCGATCACGTGCAAGTGGGTGTACAAGATTAAGACCGGTCGATGGTACTATCGAGCGCTACAAGGCTTGTCTTGTGGCTCGCGGCTTCAAAGAGAGTACAGCCTTGACTACGACGAGACTTTTGCCCTCGCGCCCATATGACCACCGCTCGCACTCTTGTTGTCGTTGCTTCTATTCGCCGTGGTCTATCTCTCACCAATGTTAAGAATGCCTTTCTTAATGGTGTTTTGCATGAGGAGGTCTACATGCGACCACCACCGGGTATTCTTCTCGATGGGCATGTCTGCTGCCTTCGTCGTGCTCTTTATGGCCTCAAACAGGCTCCTCGTGCCGGTTTGCGCGCTTACCTCGGTGATTACTGCTGCCGGTTTCACCGCCGCTTCCACGATCCTACTCTTTTTGTCCATATCTCATCTCGGGTAGGACATCGCTTCTTCTCGATGTTGATGACATGCTCATCATCGGTGATGATTCCTCCTTCATCACATATGTGAAGAAGCACCCGATGAGCAATTTTTGATGATCGATCTTGGTTCTCTTACATACTTCCTTGGGATTGAGATCTCTTCCATGCCCGAGGGCTACTACCTCTCCCAGCAGGTATGTCCAGGATCTTCTTGACCGGTGCAGTCGATCGACACTCGCATCGCCGAGGCTCCCATGGAGCTATCCTCCACTTGCGTGTCATCGATGGCGATCCTCTTGAGGATCCTACTGATATCGTCATCTTGTTGGGAGTTTGGTGTACGCCAGAGCACTCGTCCGATATTGCTTATGTTGTTCATATCTTGAGTCAGTTCATGGCTCGTCCTACCCATCTTCACTACAATCATCTTCTTCGTGTTCTTCGCTACTTGCACGGGACCATATCTCGTCGTTTGTTTTTCCCTAGCTCCACCTCACTACAGCTTCAGGCGTACTCTAATGCGACCTGGGCTAGTGATCCTTCTGATCGTCGTTCTCTTTCTGCTTACTGTGTTTTTCTTGGCTCCTCCCTGATTGCCTGGAAGACTAAGAAGCAGACTGCAGTTTCCCGTTCGAGTGCAGAGGCTGAGTTGAGAGCTATGGCAGCAGTGACAGCAGAGGTTACTTGGTTGAGGTGGTTACTTGCAGATTTTGGAGTGTCTGTGATGGGACCTACGACTCTTTTGTCCGACAAGACAGTGCATCGGATGTGCGGGACCCAGTGAAGCATGAGCTCACCAAGCACATTGGTGTGGATGCTTCATACACTCGCTCACAGGTGCAGGAGGGAGTACTTGCTTTACAGTTTGTGCCATCAGAGTTACAGGTTGCTGACTTCTTCACGAAGCCACAAACTAGAGCACAACATTTGTATTTTCTCTCCAAACTCAGTGTGTGTGATCCTCCATGAGTTTGAGGGGGGGTGTTAGAATAGGACTCTTGTATATGGTTTCCTTATCTGTATATGGCAACCTCCTTTTTGTACTCCCTATATATATTAACTATTGGACCTCTTGAATAGATAAACACATTATTCATATAAGGATTAATGACTACATATTATATATCACCCATAGACATGTGTCCCCAGACAGATGTCATTGTTGAACTGTCCTTCTGTAACTGCTGTTTTTTCAGTTACTGCTCGGTGAGCAAAACAATGCAGGCGTAACACCCGGCTGACTTAAGGGCTGCAGCATTGAGTGAAGCACAAGTTTCTTGAGGTGAAAACCATGCACTTACCATGGAATAACTGAAGCTTCATCAGTAATCCTCTGTGTTTTGTGTTGCCCTGTGCTGTGCCTGCCTGATACCCGGAGAGCGTAGTATGCGTGATGATCACGCCGGACGGCGCGCGCGACGAGCTGCCACGCTGATCTAAGTCAACTTCTGCACACCCAATCCTGCTTCTATATCAGGAGGTAGAGTGCTATGTGGCATGTGCTGCCAAATGCTGAGATTTTTGCTGTCCCTTGCTTGGTTCAGACTTGCAGTGGGCTGATCACTTCTTGTTCTTTCTGTCGTTTTTGATCTGTCAGAACTCATAAGTCACACATATGGGATCTGGTCGCGTGCGTGGGCTTGCAAGATTTTGCAGACAGGTCCATGCCCTCCTCCTCAAGAACCTCTCTTTCCAGGTAATTTGCAGCGAACTACATATCAATTCATATAACTGACATGAAATTACGACATGGATTGGACTAGAGCAAGATAACGGCCACAAAATTTCACTTGTTTTGCTAGATTCTTAATCACTGTTCTTTTCAGTTATTTTTGTTTTGGACTGAAAATACATTTGATTCTCGAGATGTTGCTGTTGCTATCAAGTAACATCAAGAAATGCTAATTGTTCATGTCCTTTGATTATGATGTGCAGAGGAGGAACGCGAAGACCAACGCTGCGATCGCCGCATTCCCGGTCCTCCTCTGCGTGCTCCTCGTCACGATCCAGAATGTGATCGACCACGAGCTGGACAGGCCCCCGTTCCAGTGCGGCTGCGCCTGCGTGAGCTTCGACAGCCACACCGGGGCCTGCGAGGAGGAGTGCGGCATTCAGCACTCGACGAGCACTCAGGCACAAAGCTGCCCCGTGCTTACGCCGCCGAGGTGGCCGGCGCTGGTGCAGGTGCCTGACACTCAGACCCGTGCCTTGACGTCCGTGCACCCCACGCAGTGCAACGCGTCGGAGTCGTGCCCAGTCGCCGTGCTCATCACCGGGCATAACCGTCGGCTATCTGAAGGTAGAATGATTAAAGGAACAGTGCAAATGTTGCGTTTTATGTGGAACTCTCCTGTATTTTGGTGCTACTTGATTTGTTCTGACTGAATTTTGACAGGTCTTGGAAGGCGACTGTTCCCAGCTATGCCTCCTTCAGACTTTGTTGACATGTCTGAAACTATGAATTCTTCGGTCTATCTTAACGAGCTCTCAAGAATAGTCTGTGTGAGTTGTTTGATCCGTGAAATTTTATCGAAAGTTTCAGTACTTTTGTGGGTATTGATGGAGGGAATGACATGGAATTTCTCCTTGCAGGGTTCGAGCACATTGCCCGCGCATGTGATATTCATAGAGCCTGGTCTTGTGCCCAACGGGACCTTATATATGGTCCAACCTAAGTGTTTATTGCCTTCACACAATATCTCAGGAAATTCTGATGGAATGCCACTTGAACTTGGTAAAATATTTTTTTCTTGCATATGAAGATGCGTGTTTTGCCTGCATGAAGTTTTAGCATGCAGTGTTTACATCCCTGCATTTTTGTTCTTCTTATGCAGATTGTATGTACAATAACTACCTTCATTCCTATCTTCTTTGTGAAATGGAACAGATGTGCAGTGTGTTCAAGGTTTGCCATTGTGGTGCGAGAATTCATCGGTGATAAATCGTCATTTGTTCAAGGGTTATAAGGGTTCGAATAAGAGGAGAAGGTCAAACGAATTCCTCGCTGGTAGCCTCATCTGAATTTAGTTTTTTTTTTCAACTGCATCAATGAAGTGGGAGCTCTAGTTCTTTGTTGAGCAAATATCTTATTTTAGGATACATTTTTGCAGGTTATGACTTTCTTGATACAAGCAAGGGGAGCTTCCATGTATACATTTGGTACAACTCCACCTTCAGCAGGGATAATGGACACCATTCCATGACAGTTTTGCGTGTTGCACGGTTGGTTAATATGGTACTTATACTTTCCTGAAAATTGTTAGTATGTAATTTACTTTTGGAATGAGGAATAGATTAAGCAATAAAGTAAAATTAGTTGAAGTAAAAAGACTTAACCAAGAACTGGTCTACTGTACCCCCGCTGTTTTCCCTCCAAAAGAAACCTGGCATACTGTAGCAAAAATGGCACATCTTTTACAATAACTCCTATCAACCGTGCTGATTTTGGTTGCTGAATGGATCTGTCTGCCAATTGTTTCAAGTTTTCTGTTCCCTGAAAAAAGCATGTCAAGCTTTCTGATGATATCTACCAAGGCCGACCTTAATTTCATCACTACCTACTACTACTACTACTACTAATTATGCATCTGCACTGTAGGTATCCACTGCATATCTGAAGCTTCTTCGAGGAGAGAATGCAGACATGCGCCTAGAATTTTTGAAAGAGATGCCCAAAGCTGCAATTAAAATCAGGCTGGATCTCACCACTCTCCTTGATGCACTGTTCTTTACATGGACGGTTCAACTCCTCCTTCCAGTGAGTTAATTCGATTTTCCTCCATAATCCCTTACTGAGCTATATCGAATTCATATGTAAGTTATTGACGAATTTAGTTCAATTGTTTTCCAGGTAATATTGACATACCTTGTTTATGAAAAGCAGCACAACCTAAGACTAATGATGAAAATGCATGGGCTAAAGGATGGACCATATTGGCTGATATCTTATGCCTACTTATTGGCCCTTTCAGTAGCTTACATGATGTTCTTCGTGATATTTGGCTCATTTATAGGTAGTAATTAACTCCAAGTTACGAAATTCAAAGTTCAGTACAAGCAATAAGCTGTTAAATCATGCAAAGAACTCTCCTTGGTTTTGCAGGGCTCGATATCTTCAGATTAAATAGTTACTGCATACAATTTGTATTCTATTTCATCTATATCAACCTGCAGATTGTGCTCGCCTTTCTGCTTGCGTCTTTCTTCTCATCTGTCAAGACTGCTAGTGGTCAGTAAATCAAACCTGCTATTTCCTCAATTCTGTGGCTCTTTGGATGGCCTAATCTGGATCAAGCTTTTCTGTGTTACAGTAATTAGTTACATTTATGTCTTTGGCTCTAGCCTTCTTGGAGAAGCGCTGTTGCAGTTGTTCATTGAGGATGCTACGTTCCCAAGTAAGTATTTCACTGCAAATTCTTCTAAACTTTTCGATTCTGCGACTGATTTCATTGAATGCTCATCAAGTACTATTGTTTTACTTGTTTAGGGCATTGGCTTGTGACAGTGGAGCTTGTTCCTGGGTTCTCACTCTACCGAGGAATTTATGAGTTAGCAGAGTATGCATATGCAGGAAGCCAAATGAGGAAGTCCGGAATGCAATGGGGGGATTTGAATGACCCGGTCAATGGGATGAAAGATGTTTTGGTTCTAATGTCTATAGAATGGATACTTCTGCTTCCTGTGGCATTTTTATTGGATCATAGACCTGCATGGCGTCCTTTATTTCTCTTTGGATTTCTGTCAACGAAGCACTCATCACCATCATGGATACCAGACAAAGTGAAGCAGAGATCCAGGAGGATCTTTGTTGATATGGCAAAGCCTGATGTTTTCCTTGAGGTTAGTTAAGCATATAACTGAGCTATTTAATAGGGAGACAATTATAAATTGTTCTTCAAAATTTTATTTTCAGCGCAAGGTGGTGAAACGATTACTAAAGGAAATGGACACGAGGAATATGATCATCTGCCATAATCTGAAGAAAGTATACCGTGGAAAGAATAGGAACCCTGACAAGTTTGCTGTTAAAGGATTATCACTTGCTTTGCGCAAAGGGCAGTGTTTCGGAATGCTTGGTCCTAATGGGGCAGGGAAGACATCCTTCATCAACATGGTGGGTGACAATTCATAGTGTACTTGTGCTTGTTTATGCTTGTGTTGTCAGACTAGTTTTTAGACAGAGTGATCATATGTTATTGATCATTTAACATTTCAATCTCTCATTGAGTTCTCACTTCAGTTTCTCTCATTCTCATTGTTTCCTCATAGTGCAACAATGTTAACATACTGCAAGTCTGCAACAATAAAGGCATTTTACACTACTTATGGGCTTTACATGCAGATGATTGGGCTTGTGGCGCCGACTAATGGAACTGCTTACATACATGGAATGAATTTGAGAAAAGATATGAATGAAATATATGCAAACATTGGTGTATGTCCGCAGCACGAGTATGATCACAAGCGACCAGTCTAGCATTTTTCTTCTGAAGATGGTTTTGTCAGTGGTGCGATGCCAACCAAAATTTGTTCTATGTACATATGCAGTTTGCTTTGGGAGACTCTGACAGGAAGAGAACATCTAATGTTCTATGGCCGAATGAAGAATCTCACAGGTGCTGCTCTAATGCAGGTAGTTTGAAGCCAGGAACTCGAATAAATCTGCAAATTACAATATTAACTTTACACTGAGTCTTATTGCAAGCTATCATGTTATCTGATACTACTTTATGTATAGCTGAAACTATAGTCTTCTTGCAACTGTTTTCTCCATTGATACAAATGGACACTAGAATTCACTTTATTGGATCATCAGATGTTTCTTGATCCAGGCAGTCGAAGAATCCCTGAAGAGCGTAAATCTGTTCCACAGCGGTTTTGGCGACAAATCTGTAAGCAAGTACAGTGGTGGCATGAAAAGAAGGCTCAGTGTCGCCATCGCACTCATAGGCAATCCTAAAGTACTTCCCATAATTCTTCTTCATTCCCTTCCAAACAATCTTTGAGGAAAAAAAATCAGCCATAACTCTCATCAATTCCATTGCCATTAAGTAGGTTGTTTACATGGACGAACCGAGCACCGGATTGGACACGAAATCGAGGAATGATCTGTGGAACGTCATCAAGCGAGCAAAGAAGGAATGCACCATCATTCTCACAAGTAACCCCCCCCCCCCTCTTGTTTTTCAGCTCTGCAGTTTCTTCAACTGTTCAACATCAACAAGATGCTAATTAAAAACTCTGCATATGAACTGAACACTGAACATTTCAGCACATTCAATGGAGGAGGCTGAGGAGCTATGCGACCGCGTCGGCATATTTGTCAATGGCAACTTCCAGTGCCTTGGAACTCCTAAGGAGGTATAGACAGACATCAGATAGAGTTCACCTGAAAGTTCAGAACTCTTTTTTAGGCATTTCACTGCAGCAAGAGCCTCACATCGGCAATATTGCAACAATGTCTGTGAATGCAGCTGAAGGCGAGGTACGGCGGCACTCGCATCCTGACGATATCGACGGCGACGGAGCACGAGGAGGAGGTGGAGCGCCTGATCAGCCAGCTGTGTCCGAGCGCGGCCAAGATCTACGGCATGTCGGGGACGCAGAAGTTCGAGCTGCCGAAGCGGGAGGTGCGGCTGGACGGCGTGTTCGGCGCGGTGGAGGCGGCGAGGCGCGTGTTCCCGGTGCAGGGCTGGGGCGTGGCGGACACCACGCTGGAGGACGTGTTCATCGGGGTGGCCAAGGAGGCGCAGGCCTTCGACGTGCTCTCCTAGCGTGGACGTGGTAGTGCCTTACCTTACCTTACCTTAGCTAGGCCTAGGCGCCTTGGGGTTTGGGCTGGAGGATAATTTCTGGTCTCTTCAGGGTGAGATCCGGAAATTGTACAGATTTGCTCTTTCGAAGAAGGCGAGTGCTGTGAGATTCGTGCTGGTGGTAAGAGTGGGTGGCTTGCTAGCTGGCCCCGAAGTTGCTGATTTTAGGCGTGGTTGTTTCCCTTAGGTTGGAAATGTACTAATTTGCTTGCGTTGCGTTGAATTAATTGTACGGCAAGCAGCTTATAGTGCAATTAGGCCTACCTATTGAACGCCAAACTATGTTCGGAGACACGCCACCATTTAGGCTTTCTCATTTCTTTAGAGAGTCAATTACTTGAACAAGACGGTACATCTCAACACATCTGGGTTTGTATCGACGTGGCATGGTTTCAAACACATGGCAGACAGCAATTTATACTTTCTCGTCTCTTTACAACCAAGCATTTAAACTAACCATGTATATATATCTGAACGCAATAGGGTTTATTCCACGCTGATTTCAACCCACAATTAGCGATTCAATTGTAGCGGATATATATGGATATCGCTCATCTATATTTTTTTAAAGCTGGAGTCAGAATCAGACACAGATAGTGTCAGATGTCCATTTCTTTATCATATATTCGCTCCGCAAATCTTCGGTCGGACAGAAATTATCCGCTTCTTTTGCACTCATACACAGGACATTGGACAGTAGAAGTACAATCAGAGTGAATACGGAGAGACTAATCGCTGAGATGTCGAAGGAAAAACACTCATTATCTCCTGTATACTCAGATGTAGCAACCCATCTATCTGTTATCTTGTTACTAAGTGAAGTCACCATAGGCGTTCTTCATGCCACCTAACATACAGACATATGCGGACGAATATCGCTCGTCTTGTATCATATTCCGTATTTTTTCCTTAAAGTCTGAATCGAACACGAATAGCGTCGAATATCCATTTCTCCATCTCATATCCACCCCGCGAGCCTTCAATCAATCAGGAATTATCCACTCCGTCCCACAACAATACAATTCCAGGCAAGGCAACGATAAAGGTAATAGTATGATATTTGGTCACCACACCTCCCTGCTTCCTGACGTTTGCTACCAAAATTTCAAATCGCCACGTCTTTACGTTCCTTTGATGCCTGCTGTTTTACGTTTCT
Source organism: Ampelocalamus luodianensis (assembly GCA_036346255.1). NCBI lineage: Eukaryota > Viridiplantae > Streptophyta > Magnoliopsida > Poales > Poaceae > Ampelocalamus > Ampelocalamus luodianensis. The sequence goes on along the minus strand of CM070632.1, from coordinate 24,025,238 downwards.
TTCTCGTCGTGACAAAGTCTCCGGGAAAACAAGAAGGTGCTCCGGTTTGCAGCAGAAGGGAAAGGGACAGTTTCCCATGTGGATCAGTCGCGCGTAGATGGAGCGATGGATAAGCAATTGTAATGGAGCAATTTCGCGCGAGGCCCGCGACTAGCGAATTTCAGGCATGCATGAAACAGAAATGTGAAACTGTTCCATACCTCCGATCCATAAGAAATGTCAATGATATTATGTCTTCCTTCCTTGCATACATACAGTGGTAGGGTCAAGAAGTAGACAGCTAGACAATTTAAGTTGCGATGCCTCGGGTCAGAAGCTCTTTTATTTTTCCTAGTTGATTGCTCGTGCATTGCTACAGCTTAAAAATAATATATTACCCTATGCACATGGAGCCGCCTGAGCTTTGCCCTCGGCTCTACCGGGGTGTCCAGCCGAGATCCATGGCAACACTTTGAGCGGCTGGCACCCTCAGCTCCACCGTGGTGCCCGGCCGGGATCTCCTTGACCCGCATCGTATCTCTACTGTTGTGCCCTCGGTTCCACCAATACACCTAGCCGAGCTCCGCCGCGGCAGACGTCACGCCTAGCTTCGGCATGTTTATGTTGTAGTTGAATAAACTAAACTATAAAACTTAGTCAGTCACAGTTGATAATGATAGATCTCACATAACAACCAAACTTGCATGTGGATGGAAGCACAGTCAAATGAATAATTGAACAAGTGTTCACCTGGTCCCACTCAACCAGCTTCACAGAAAGTGATCAGCCTTGAAATTTGAATATAAAATTGTGCATATGCAAGGATTCAAGATAGAAAAATAAAACTCTCACCAAAACCATAACATAATCACACAGTCACACCATACTAAACACGAAATTTTAGTACCAATTCACCGTGCTGTGTCTATGCCCTAAAGGGGAAACAAAAAATTTGATCATGTAAAGCTATTCTGCCAATAGAATGAAATCAAAGAAATATGATATTTCCTTGCGTGAATATGGGAACTAACCGATACCAAGAAACAAATCCAATTGCAAAGGAGCTTTTAATCGTCTTGAGATGCTGCAACGCCTCGCTTCAATCTCTGAGCATCACGACTCTAATGCTATGAGATACAGAGGACCATCAAGACAACAAAATTTGAAACAGAAACACAAATCAATCGACTCCGTGGTACCAATGCCAATAACTAAAAAACCAAGAAGAAGAAGATTGTGATGCTGCCGGGGCTCATAAATGGGCATGCCAATGAACACCAGGACATGGTCGGGGCTCGCCGCTGCCGGCGGCAGTGGTGGGGGACTTCTTGGCTGAGTGATCAGTTGGTCCCACTAGTGAGTGAAAGTTGACGGTGACCGCGTCACGCACAAACCATTGGAAGGCCATCCGACTCGCGCATAGCTGTGGTCGCCGCTTCACACTCAGGCACGAAGAGTAGGTTCCTGGTGCGAGGGCCACGTGGACCAATTCCATCGATAGAAGGCGCTTCAGGTTGGTCTTCTGTGACGGTGTGGCGTTAGCCGTGAATTGGTGTCCACTATAGCCGCAACCACCTTCTTCTCGTGGCGGGAACAACCGCTGTGGCTCTTGCGGTGGGTTGCGCTGAGGATTCCTACCGCGGCTCTTGCGGCGGGTTGCGCTGAGGACTGCAAGGACAACAGTGGTGCTACCATGCCAAAGATGATAAATCTGCATATAGTCTGATTAAAATCCATGTAGCTAGTATTTAAACATGCACATCTGTATCACAACATCAGTTCAAGCATAGTTGGCATTTGTTTTGCAGAAACATCTAAACAAAGCATGCATACTCATGTAGATATAAGTAAACCAAGTCGACAAGCAAGTCTTAGACCATATCTTGAGTTCAGAAAATATATAGCAATTCGAATGCACAAACATCTGGTATTATTACAGTTGATTAAACCAGATGGATGCACCTAAACAAAAGTGTAAGCTCTAACAATCCTAAATTAACAACTTAGGATACCAAGATGATAAGCTACCAAAACTAACTAGCGAATAAGTAGCTAGATAGGCAATGATGAACGCATTCTACGATGATCAGTTGGCAGCACTGTCCTTGGGCAGCGTGCCCATCCACGCCGGTGGAAGCATGCTGGTCTGCTCGTGCGCCGTTGACAGCGGAGGCGGTGGCATCTTGTACACCCCGACCACCTGCTATAGCATGCCGACGCCGACCTCGCCGTCAGCATTCGCGACGCAATCCGTGCTACCATTGCTCAAGATGCTGATCTCGGGTTGCATGCTGCTGACCGCGCTGGCGTTGATGCGCGCCATCTCTGGTACATGCCGCCGTCGATCATGAGGTAATCCCTAAGCGCATGGTAGTTGCCGCTGAGTGCCCCAAACATGGACACCATGTACGCCGCCTTGGCCTTGCCCACTGTGGCCAGTGACTCCACCTCCATCTGCTTCACATACAGCTTCGCGTCCTCAGCCAGCTTCTGCTCAAAGAACTATTCGTCGATTTGCGATTTGCGCGCCTCCGCCACCTTCACCTGTTCGAACAATGCCACCTTCACCTGTTCGAACAGCGCCACCTTCACCTGCCTTCTGTCTGCTGTATGACCCCACATTCAATTCTTGCGCAAGCCAACAAACATAGCGTAATTTGGGGGCAGGCCCACTTGTCGGTGTTGATTCACTCAGTGATGAGAGGTTAGGGAGGACGGAGGGAGAACACATCACTTATCACTACTACAGTCTTTTTGAGTAGTAAATATTATTATATAAGGTAATAATATGAGGTAGACGTATATGTATACACCACACCGTACGCCTTTTTCTCTAGGGTATCACATCTGAGCGACAAAAATTCTCACGGGTTTTTTAAAAATACAAGAAGGACGCACACCAGAATTTATTTTCTTTTGGAAGAAAGGTATCACTTTCTTAATAGAATGCTAACAAAATTTGTGGAGATAGTACTAAATATATGCTAGTTGTCGTATAAAAACTTGGAGTTTAAACCCAATCACCGCTAAGAGAAACAAAATTGTATAGTATTCGAGGGATAATAGAAAGAAGCAAAAGGAAAAAAGGACACGGAAAAAGCAAAGGTTGCTCTCACTGTAGACTTCACCCCTTTTTAGAGAAAGACATATCTCATTTAATTCATCACAATCAGCGATAGAGTTACCATTATGACGAATACAGCCATATAAAAAAGCCAGTACATTATTAAGGACCTGTTTAGAGAGCTTAAAGCTAGCTTGGGCTTCCAAAAAGCTAGTAAGCTTACCCAAACGGGTCAATAAAGCCACTTATAACTAGCAAAAGCCAAAAGCTAGGTGGGAGGTGTTTCCCTAGCTTATTGTGCTCCTGATTTATAAGTTTGGCCTTTTAAGTTAGAGATATTTACTCACAAAATACCATTGAATAAAATCAGCATCAACACCTCTGCTCTCCCACCCGACGTCGCCTCTCTCCTCTCCCTCTCCATCTCCCAATCTCCCCTCCCCTTCCCCCACCTGCGCGTTGACGTCTCTTCCTCTGCCCACGCGTCATCGTTGTCTCTTCTCCCCACCCGTCATCGCCTCCTCCCCGCTATCGGTTCATAGCAGTGGTGTCGCCTCCTTCTCCTCTCACTCTACGCCAGTGTGGATTAGTAAATTGGCAGTGTGGATTCGAAGTTATGGTAATTTTCACTCTTCCATTTTTTCCCTGCCTTCATCTGGTTGATTAGTAAATTGGTTGTTAGTATGAACTTGGGGGCAGTACAAGATGCTATTTTCATTCCATTCAGTTGTAGTAATCTATTGTTCATTGTACAAGTTTTTTTCCACTAACAATAAAGCATGACTTATGGACCATATGAACAAAGTTGTTAAGAAGCCTGTTGCGGTGTGGGATTCATTGGCCAATGAAGCATTTTGTAAGATATGTGTCGCTGAGGTTCAGGCTGGAAATAGGCCAACTGGACATTTGAATGCCACAGGATACAAGAATCTAGCTGAAAAATTACTTGAAAAGATAGGGAGAGTTTATGAGAAAAATCAATTAAAAAATCATTGGGATGTTTTGAAGTCCAAGTTCTCAATGTGGAAAGAGTTGAAGCATGCAGCTACTGGCCTACGGTGGAATGTTGTGAAGAGAACAATATAGAGGTTGATGATGATTGGTGGGATGATATGATACAAGTTGGAACTTGTCAAATTTTTTAGTTTTCTTACATCATAACAAAACCTTATGCTTACACAACTTGTGTTCTTTTTTTTTGTAGGACAATTCGAAGTATTTACAATTTAAGAAAGCACCACTTGAGATGATAATGAGATTATACAACACATGCGGATAGTTGTCCAATCTGGAGTAGAGGAAAGGAGTGATGAACATTTCATTGCATCAAAACTCTTTTATAAAACATGAACATCAAGCAGTGTTTTAGTCCATAAAGACTAATCATGGAAGGGTTACTTGGCTTAAGAGTATGTATGAAGACCAGAAGAAGAACTAGAAACCTTCGTTATGTTCTTTTTATCAAGCTTTTATGTAATTCCTCTATTTGCGTTGCTTATATGTTGGATTGAACTATTATGTATCTCTATGTCAGAATAAAAATAATATGTTCTTGCCACCATGTATAGCTGTCCACTATATTCATGCATGTTTATTCAAGTTATGCATCAAGTGGTATTGATTGGACATCAACCGCCGGTGACTCTAGTTGGGATGGTGCTTATGCTGTCCAAGGGAACAGAAAGAGGAGATCAAGACATCTCCAAGTTGAACTGCATAACAAAAGGAGGAAATTAATGCATCTCCATGCTGCCTTAATTGTTGCTCTTGTAGGTATGCACTACAGGGATACTTACTTAGACAAGAAAAAGAGGGAACCTCTAAGAATGTCTAGGTATCAATGGGTTATTGATATGCTAAGTAAGAACAGGATTGTTACAGAATGTTTAGAATGTACAGACATGTATTTTATAAGTTGCATGAAACTTTGATGGAAAAATATGGATTGGAATCAACAAGAGAGATGAATTCTATAGAACCTCTAGGTATGTTCCTGTAGACATGTGGTGACCCTCAGTCATTTAGCCAAGTAGATAACCGCTTCAAACAATCAAATGAAACAATCTTTAGGAATTTCACTTAAGTCTTGGGTTGCATAAAAAAGTTAGGTAAAGACAATATAAAACCAAAAGATCCTTAGTTCAGTAAGTGCACCTAAGGCTTGAAGATATTCGTTTTGCACCTCACTTCAATAATTGTATTGGTGCAATAGATGAGACACATGTACCTGTTGTTGTGCCTAAGGCGGATCACCTCACTTCAACAATTGTATTGGTGCAATAGATGAGACACATGTACCTATTGTTATGCCTCACTTCAACAATTGTATTGGTGCAATAGATGGGACGCATGTACCTATTGTTATGCCTAAGACGGACCAGGTTACTCACATTGGTCGCTATGGATATGCTACACAGAATGTGATAGTTGTTTGTGACTTCGACATGAGGTTCACATTCATTGTAGCTACATGGCTTGGATCTGCACATGATTCTCATGTATTCAATTATAGTCTGTCGAAGTATTTAGCCTACTTTCCACATCCTGCTGAAGGTAATTCCTTTGTCTAACTTAAGATCACATGTTTTTTGTGTCATTCCGCATATTCAATATTTGACACTTCATGCTTATATGTGTAGAAAATATTATCTTGTCAACATGGGGTACCCTAATCGAAAGGGATATCTAGCTCCACACAAAGGCCCAAAGTACCATATCCTAGAATTTCAGCAAGGTTGACGACCAAGAGGAAAGAAGAGTGGTTCAATTTTTGTCGCTCTTCACTTCGCAATGTGATTGAACACTTCGCAATGTGATTGAACGAGCCTTTAGGGTGTTGAAAATGAAATGGCAAATTTTGTTAAAATTGCCAAGTTATAAACTAGAAAAGCAAAAGAAGATCATAATAGCATGTATGGTGCTTCATAACTTTATTCGAGATAGCACCTTACATCGTCTTTTTTGGTGGTGCGATGAGGATGAATATTACATACCATAAGCTGCTCAAGAGGCATCATCTGTGCTAGTTGGTGAAAATGACATGTCGGTGGATGATAAGGACATAGATGCTCTCTATAACTTCATTGCCGATTCTTTGATGGCTAATAGAGTGTAGGAATATGTATCCCTGTACTGTCTTTTTTCCGTTTCTTGCAAGGCGTGATGAGTTTCCGGGAAAAAAAAAAGAACGTGCTCCGGTTTGCAGAAAAAAGGGAAAGGGACAGTTTCCCATGTGCATCCGTCGCGCGTAGATGGAACGATGGATAAGCAATTGTAATGGAGCAATTTCACGCGAGGCCCGCGACTAGCGAATTTTAGGCATGCATGAAACAAAAATGTAAAACTGTTCCATAAGAAGTGTCAATGATATTCTGTCCTCTTTCCTTGCATACAGACAGTGGTAGGGTCAAGAAATAGACAGAGAAAGCAAATTCTTGCCGTGAGGCCCTCCCCGCGGTCACTCGATCAGAGGGGAGAAAATGAACAGTGGACCTCCCCGAGAATTTATTTTTGTAGACAGATAGACAATTTCAGTTGCGATGCGTCGGGTCAGAAGCTCATTATTATTATTATTATTGTTGTTGTTGTTGTTGGGTACACGTACATGCACATACCACGCGTCTTCTTCGCCAGAGTATCACGTCTGAGCGACAAAAGTTCTCAGTTTCTTTTTTAAAATACAAGAAGGACGCACACCACAATTTCTTTTCTTTTGGAAGAAAGGTATCATTTTCTTATTAGAAAGCTAGCAAAATTTGTGGAGATAGTGCTAAATATATGCTTGTTGTCGTATAAAATCTTGGAGTTTAAACCCAATTACCACTAAGAGAAACAAAATTGTATAGTATCCAACGAATCATAGAAAGAAGCAAAAGGAAAAAAAAAAAAAGACACGGAAAAAGCAAAGGTGCCTCTCACTGTAGACTTCACCCTTTTTTAGAGAAAGACAGATCTCATTTTATTCATCACGATCAGCAATAGAGTTGCCATCATGACGAATACAGCCTTCTGAAAAGCCGGTACATTACTAAGCCATAAGCACTGATTAAAAGCAGGATTTGGTTGCTTGGCACAAGAATGAGCTGCAAAATTCGCTTCTCCGGGAATATAGTTCAACTCAGAAACCTGAAAAACACAAAAACTAAGCTCCTGTATCTGCTGTAAGATGTCCATCAATTCTGATCATGAGCATGATACAAACCATGGGTGAGAAGCAAGAAAACCCCGTTTCTTAGATTTGGTCCCTTAAAGCGGATATGGATCATGAGCGGGTGTATGCTGCAAAAATAATGCGTGATGGAAAATCGCTAAGTAACCAAACATTATGTTCCGGTTACTCTCGCACATGGTTCCATATTCGCGAATACCATGTCATGAGTAGCAACACGGATTAAACAAATAATAAATTATACCCAGCTATATTCTGCACATGGCTCCATATTAGTGAGTATCATGTCATGATTTAGTAGTCCGGGTGAAAATAATGTAAAGGGTTACACTCGCACATGGGTTTCATATTGGCGAATACCATGTCATGGGCAGTAACACGGATTAAACAAATAATAAATTATACCCAACTACATTCTGCACATGGGCTCCATATTAGTGAGTACCATGTCATGATTTAGTAGTCCGGGTGAAAATAATATAAAGGGTTACACTCGCACATTGGTTCCATATTCGCGAGTACCTTGTCATGGGTAGTAACACGGATTAAACAAATAATAAATTATATCCAACTACGTTCTGCACATGGGCTCTACATTAGTGAGAACCATATCACGATTTAGTAGTCCGGGTGAAAATAATATAAAGGGTTGCGTTCACACATGGGTTCCGTATTCGCGAATATCATGTCATGGGTGGTAACACGGACTAAATAAATAATAAATTATACACGACTACATTATCAACATGGGCTCCATATTAATGAGTACCATGTCATGATTTCGTCATCCGAGTAAAAATGAAATAGAGAAATAAATATTGTTCGCCTTGTTTACACTTCGCATATGGTTCTATATATGTGAATACCATGTCATGGGCGATAATAGGGTCGTAACAAAATTGAATAAATCATGTGTCTCGATTATGCTACATGCATAAAATCTATGTCACGCTGGTAGTAATACAGACATTAAAAACAACCTCTGATTCAGTTACGTTACATGCAGGTGCTCAACATTTACGAGTACTATGCAATGTTAGTAGTAATACAGGCGGGAGTAAAACAAAAAAAATACAATGTGCATTAATCATGCTGGGTGCATAGTTTCTTTAAAATTAATATTATGTCGCACTATTAAAAATAATATCAATCAAATTAAACATCCCCTGATAAATAAATAATTTTCGTCTCGTTTGCACTTTGCACATGAGTTCTTTATTTGTGAATACCATGTCATGAGTAATAATGCAGACAAAACAAAAAGGAATAAACTATGTGTCTCATTTACGCTACATGCATAAAATATGTATCATGCTAGCAATAACGTACATAGACATTAAAAACAACCTTCATTTCGGTTACGCTACATGCAAGCGCTCAATATTTGTGAGCACTATGAAATGCTAGTAGTGATACAAGGCAGAGCAAAATAAAATAAAATTATGAAATAAAATGAACTACATGCATAGGTTCTCGAAAAATGAATACTATGCCACATTAAATAATAATAATAAGAAGAAAATGAATACAATTAAAATGCCCTCAAACAAGCATCCATCAGCGACATCTAGAAGAGATTTTCTTTTATATTTTGTAATGGTTATATGTTGTAATTTGTTGTAATCTTTATGTTCGAATTATTAATCAGGGGTTTTCTCGCAAGAGATGTAATTAACAGATTTTTTGTAAATGTATGAATTCTGGAAGTAATGCAGGGACGGAGGATGTGCTGGGCGAACGTGGGTCGTGGCCCCCCCAGCGTTTTACAGAAAAAATTTTGAACACGAGATATGAGATATGCGATGTCACGACCATGCGAGGCGAGCCAATGAGGCACTGGAAGGTGGAACTCTTGGGCCCTTCCGCCCTGGCCCACATGGCCTCAACCTCATGGGAATGGAAACCAGAAATGAATCATCAATCAAGGATGTGAAATTGTGAACCACAGAACCAGTGAACCATTAGCATACGCAGATAGATACGCTAGTTGCCCTTCGGCCTTCACCGCTTCAGCCCTTGCGAGTTGCGCCTTGGCGGCGGCCGGCTGCGCGCCGCGCGCGACGCCGTGAGGCCCGTGACGACTGACGAGCCGACGAGCTTGAGGCAGAGGCGCGGCGAGCGGGCGGAGTGCCGAGACAGGAAGAGGCGGCCAGCTGCTAGCGCGCGCGCCGCAGCGCCGCAGATGCGAGCGTGGCGCGTGGTCACGCAGGAAGCGATGCCAGAGGCCGGAGCCCGGGAGGACCAGGTAGGCCGGGCAATTGGTATTTTTCTTTGATTCTTTACTCTTGAGTCTTGATTCTTGAAGTTGTATTTTGTTTAGCCATGACTCATGACCGATAAAATTGGTGTTTTGTAATTATCCAAATGTCCAATGTTTTGTAATTGGGGCATTTGCAGTTGCAGATTTGCTTTGCCTTTGATCTTTGGCCCCCTGTACAATTTTGCCGAAGCTCCGTCACTGAAGTAATGTATCCACAATCCTTGATTCTCTTTGTCTCATTCTCACCTAAATTTAATTAACTTGTCTCTAATAACGCAGAGGCGGACTCATGCCCAATTTCCCATCATCAACCAATGACGATACCTATTGCTATACATTTCTCAATCTGATTTGTATAAAGCTTATCATAATTCCCACTCATAGGATGATAATGACTGATATGGCTTATCTAAGTAGTTTGACCATTATAAACTAATCCATCAATAATGTACCCATTAGCATGGATTCACTATACTAGGGCGACAATGTGTAACATCCTAATTTTCAGGGTTTTTTAAAAAATTTCAAAAAAAATAACCATTCGGTTTTGTTGAATTTCTAAAGCTTAACTTGAAATTTTGAAAGTTAAAAAGGCAATTTAATATGAATTAATCAAACTTCAACTAATTCAAAATTTAACTTGTTTTAAGTTGTTGGAGTTCTCTGGTGTTTAGAATTCATTTCCCTGTTTATTCCGATTTCCCGTCAGCCCGTTCCTCCTCCTCTCGCCGTCGGCCGCTCCACCCTCTCTGTTTATTTTGGTTTCGATCAATCTTTTGGTTTCGATCAACCTTTGGTTTCGACCAGCCTGCCTTTGGTTTCGACTAGTCCTTGGTCACAACCACCCCCCTCGGTTTCGACCAGCCCCGCCTGTCAGCCCCTGCTTACTTTCTCTTTCGTCCCTCTTTTTCGCAGTGGCGTGGGCATTAAATGTCATTGTCTCCGCTGCCACCTGCATATTAAATTCTGTTGTCTTCGGCCCGCCGTATTTTTCCTCCCCTTTTCACACTGCTCGTCGCATTTTTTTCTCCTCTTTTCACACTACTCGTCGCATTTTTCCTCCCCTTTTCACACCGTCCACCGCATTTCCCCCCTTTTTACACCGCTCCATCTTGCTACCCGGTTCTCCTTCCTTCCTCTATAAATAGAGTGCCAGGGAGCCTTTGCCCTCCTATTTTCTTCTCAACTTTCCAGCTCTTCCTCTTTCTCTTGCATCGTTTCGCCGTGCTTCGAGTTTCGCCGCCGCTAGCTGGAGCTCGCGCCGCTGCCTCTAGCGCCACCGTCAAGCTTCTCCTGCCGATGGCTTAACCACCTTCCTCCTCGTCGAACTGTGTATCGTCTCTGCCTATTTAGGTGAGCATCGTGTGCACCCAACTCTCCCTCTCTCGCTCTTGTTGATGTGGTTTGCCCGAAGCCCGCGCTCTAAGTTTAAGCCCCGCATCAATTCTTGTCTCAGAGCTCTTTGAAGCAATCTTCTCTCTCTATTTTAGTTTTGTTTCATAGGAGCCGTCGTGTTTCCTCTTCCCCGTCAGTCCTGGCTGACCCCTTCGTCGCCGTCCTCCTTCGCCTTTGGCTACGAGTTTCCTCGTCACCATTCACAGTCCGCCGTCCTCAACCTCCTCTCTGCTAGGAGTTTACCAGAGCGCCCGCACCGTCATCGACCACCGTTCGTCGTCTCCTCCTCCTCCGGCCTCCCTCTCAGTCCTGGTGAGTTTTTCGTGCCCTGTTCTCCCTCGTTCTTCTTTCGACTGCGTCGAGCAGTCGTATCCTCTTTCTTTTTTCGACTGCGTCGAGCAGTTGTATCCCTCTTTCTTCTTTCGACCATGTCGAGTAGTTGTATCCCTCCTACGACCACATTGAGTAGTCTACCCTTCTCGTATTCCTCCTACGACCACGTTGAGTAGTCGTATTTCTCCTACGACCACTTTGAGTAGTCGTATCCTTCTTATGACCTAGTACTCCAAGCCTCCATTCGACCTCCTTCCGACCAATCGAACCTCTTTTGACCAGGTCGTTGAACCTCCTTCCGGCCTTGTGACTTCAAAAGCTTTAGAGAGCTCGTTCTCTTTCGTTTGAGCTCCGATCTAAGTGATTCAAGTTGCTAACTCCCCCTAAATTCAGTACTTTTCTTTTGGTTCTAGTTTCATAATCTTTTTGGATTTCATTTGGAGTTGTCTTATTTACTTGGCTCTTTTCGCACGTATAGATTCTGACGTTTTTGAAGAGTTCCTGGACCCGACAACCACGACCGAAGCATCTCAACTCTTCAATGGAGGCAAGCCGCAGACCTTTGATCATGTCATACCCAGTTTACAAAATTATATTATTTTATATCAACATGCACTACTACAAAACAGGCTATAGAAGACACCCCATCACGCATGTGTTAATTTGAATCCGTGTATGTTGGAGTCTGATAGCGCGGCATTTGCTTTGCCGCCTATCACGAGCAGTTCTTACTAGTAATCGTCAGTGATATATGCTTATCACGAGCGGTTTATATACGCAACCGTCGCGAAATATCACGCATTCTATTTATGAACCGTGCGTGATAATCCCCATATCACGAGCGGTTTATTAATAGAACCGTCGCGATATGTCGCGCACGATTCTATACATAAACCGCTGCGTGATAATCCTACGTATCACGAGCGGTTGATAAAAGCACTCGTCGTGAAATATCACGACGGTTTTATTTATAAACCGTCATGATATATGCCTATCACGAGCATAGTTCATATTTTGAAACCGTCTCGTGATATCTCTCGCTATAAATACCTTGAGTACCCCGCCCATTCCCATTTGAGCCGCCACCGGATAAAACCCATCACACACACGAGAGAGAGAGGGGAGGAGAAGGAGAGGAGAAAGGGAGGGAGAAGGAGAGGAGAAAGGGAAGGAGAAGAGAAAGAGAGGAGAAAGGGAGGGAGAAAGAGAGAGAGAAAGGGAGGAGAAAGAGAGGAGAAAGGGAGGAGACAACAATCGAATAGATCGATTTGGTATTTTCGTAAGTGAGCTCCGAGGTAACATTCTTTATAACCCAATTGAGATATGGTAGAATATGCTAAGCATCGCGTATAAGAGTCGAAGTGGGAGTGGGTCCTTCCATAGCATCGGGTAACCATACGTGAAGAGGGAATTGTGCGGATTTCGCAACCGCACTCAAGGAATAATAAAAAAGCACACAAAGTAGTAAGGAATTAATCCCATTATTAGGAATGCAGTTATTAGCTATTTTGAACAAATCCCGAAACTCTACCCTTTAGAGCATCTGCAATTTACGTGCTTAATTAGCCGGTTCGAATGACTAGATTTGATGATAGGAACCGATTTCACAAGTGGAAGCTGCCTATTCCGAAACAAAACTCTAGGAACCGATGCAAACTTTTGTATCCGGATGTAAGGGAATAGAATAATATTTTTCATTTGGTAGTTGGAATAATATTAAAGTTACGTGAGGGGAAGAAATGGAGAGAGAGAGAGCGGTTGAGAGAGATTTTATTAATCTAATTTGACACTATATATTTTGTTACATGTGTAGCGTAGATGGACCGAAACTGGATGTATGGTGTGAACCGTGTGAGTCAAGAGTACATTAATGGCGTGGTTGCTTTTAGAAGAGCCGCCGAGCAGGATATGTTGAAAAAGGGGATAAAATATATGTACTGTCCATGCATTGATTGCGATAATCTGAAGATGTTTACCAACCCGGCGCAGATAGAAGCACACTTGATTCGAAGGGTTTCAAAAAGGGTATACATGTTGGACCACCACGGTGAAGAGCGACAGAAGTTAGTAATAACGACATCGCCGAGGAAGTCAACGATATGTCGGATGTCAACGATATGCCGGATGTAGACTGTGCTTTTGATGAGGATAGGTCACACGATGACAATCCGGATCAGATGCTACGCGATGCAGAAGAGAACTACAGATGAGAGAGTTTTGTAAATTCGAGCGCTTAATGGAGGACTCGGTGAGACCTTTGTTCCTCGGCCGCAAGCCGGAATATACAAGGTTGTCATCCGTGATTGAACTGCTTAAATTGAAGGCAAGCAATGGTTGGTCCGATAAGAGTTTCACGGCGTTGTTAGGTCTCCTAGCGGACATTCTTTCGGAGGGAAATGTGTTGCCCAACACCACCTACCAAGCAAAGAAGGTTCTTTGTCTATTAGGAATGGAAGTAGAAAGAATACATACATGTCCGAACAATTGTATCCTCTACCGTAAAGAGTATGCATACATGCATGTATGTCCTGTGTGCAAAGCATCCCGATACAAGTGTCAAGATACAGCTAGGTTGAAGCAAGGACCTCCTGCTAAGATGTTGTGGTATCTGCCTATGATCCCACATTTGAAGCGTTTATTTGCGAACCCAAAGGAGGCAAGATTGGTGCGTTGGCACTCGAGGACCGTAAGAAAGATGGAAAGCTAGGACACCTGCCGATTACGCTTGGAGAAACTTCGATCGGAGCTTGAAGAGTTCGGTGCGAACCAAGGAACATAAGGTTAGGGTTGAGTACGATGGAATGAATCCTTTCGGTAACATGAGCGATGACATAGCACTGGCCGTGAATCTATGCATGTACAACCTTCCTCCTTGGTCGTATGAAGCGTAGTACATTTTGATGTCACTACTTATCCAAGGGCGAAACAACAACTGGAATGATATTGATGTGTACCTAGCACCATTGCCGGAAGATCTTGTGACACCGTGGAACGAAGGGCATGGTATGGGATGCGTACAAACGAGAGAACTTCACTTTACACGCCATGTTGTTCTGCACCATCAATGATTTTCCTGCCCTGGGTAACCTGTCGGGCTTCAGTACAAAAGGAGCCAAAGCTTGTCCGCACTGCTTAGATGCTACAGAGAGTATATGGCTAAACAACTCACGCAAAACTGTGTATACGCGTCACCGTAGGTTCCTTCCCAGGAGTCACCCATACCGGAAGATGAAGAAACAATTCGACGGAAATAAGGAGGACGGTTCAGCTCCAAGGGCTTTTAGAGGGAAAGATGTCTATGATATGGTTAAGGATATCGATGTTGTGCTTGGGAAGGGACGTCAATTAAGAACCCGTCAGAAGAACATCTGGAAGAAGCGGTCAATTTTTTGGGACTTGCCTTATTGGGAGCACTTAGAAGTTCGCCACTGCATCGACGCCATGCATGTGGAGAAGAATGTATGTGATAGCTTGATTGGTCTCTTACTGAACATTAGTGGCAAAACAAAGGATGGTGTTAACGCACGGAGAGACTTGGTCGATATGAACATAAGGACCGAGTTAGCACCGCAAGAGACTGATACAGGACGAACGTACCTCCCCCCAGCTTGCTACACTCTGTCCAAGGCCGAGATATGAATCGTGCGGAGCTTGCATGGTGTGAAAGTCCCGTCTGTTACTCGCTAACATTAAGAAACTTGTTTCTATGCAAGATTTGAAATTAATTGGTATGAAGTCGCATGATTGTCATGTGCTGATGACACAAATGCTTCTTGTTGCAATTAGGAGTATCTTGTCGAACAAGGTCCGAGTAGCAATCTTGAGGCTGTGTTATTTCTTCAACTCAATTGCTCGTAAGGTCATCGATCCCCAAGGACTAGATGCTCTACAGTGCCGAGGTGGTGACGACTCTATGTCATCTTGAGATGTATTTCCCTCCGTTATTTTTCGATATCATGGTCCATCTCATTGTTCACCTTGTGAAAGAGATAAAGATATGCGACCTGTGTTCCTACGTTATATGTACCGCTCGAGAGGTACATGGGAATTCTCAAGTCCTACGTGCGGAATCAATCTCGACCGAGGCGACATCATCGAAGGTTATGCAACGGAAGAGGTCATTGAGTTCTGCGTCGACTATATGGCTCAGGTGGATCTGATAGGCGTGCCTCTATCTCGTCATGAGGGGAGACTTGATGGTATCGGGACCATCGGAAGGAAATCAATCACTCCCAATATGGATACATACGCTCAAGCCCATTTCATGGTCTTGCAACACATGACCGAAGTGTCCCCGTACATCGACGAGCACAAAGACATGGTACGCCAACAGAATCCAAACCGGTCGGAGGTTTGGATCATGAGAGAGCACAACCGTCGGTTCAACGGATGATTAAAGGTGCGAATCACTGGGAGGTCATCAAGTGATGATACATTGCTATGGTTGGCACAAGGGCCACAATTTACAATTGTCACATGGCAAGGATATGACATAAATTGGTACACATTTTATACGACAACTCAGGATAGGAAGAGCACGATCCGAATAAATGTGTCCGCATAGATGCATTCGAGCCGATGGTGAGGAGCTCGTACTATGGGCAAATAGAGGAGATATGGGAGCTCGACTCACGTGCTTTTCAAGATCCCCTATTTCGGTGCCGTTGGGTCCATCTCCCACGGTGAAGGTTGACAAGCACGGCGTCACTCATCGTGGACCTTGAACGTGTCGGATACAAAGACGAACCATTCGCATCGCTAATCAAGTTGTTCAAGTATTCTATGTAATCGACCCGCAAATAAGAAACGCCACGTAGTTCTTCATGGAAAAGAAGGATTGTCGGAGTTGAGAATGTAGTGGACGAGGAAGAATACAATCAATTTGACGAGTTGCCTCCTTTCGGAGATGGCATCGAGCTCGACGAAGAACCCGATGAGGAAGCTAGCTATATGCGCGCGATCATCATGAAGGGCTATATTTTAATTAAGAATTTAATCCATTGTAATTAATTTATTATATAACATCATGTGTTATGGACTTGTAATCTCTCATATATTTTGATATTGATGTCAATGTGGACGTTCATCGAATCGACAATTGGTTTTGAAGTAAAATGTGTTATGAGCTTGTCTTCATATATACTTGTCACGTGTTTTGTCATCTCTCATATATTTTGATATTGATGTGAATGTGGATGTTCATTGTAATTCATATATACTTGTCACGAGTTCATTGTAATTGATAATTGTTCGATCTATCACAAACGGTTCTATAATATAACCGTCGTGATAATGAATCACGTGATTCTAATATAGAACAAATCGTGATATGAGATTATCTCGCATTTGTTATATTTGATAACCGTCGTGATATCCCGACAAAACCAATAGGTAATCTGTGATAAAAGCTAATCACGACGGTTTAATACACAAACCGTCGTGATATCGAACGTATCACGCATTTGTTATTAGATAGAACCGTTTATGATTACTTATCAAAGACGCTTTAGTAAAGAACCGCTCGTGATAGCCTCTTATAAGGTGGGAACCACTAGGTTTTCTCACTCATCCCTTCCTCTCCCGCACCATCGAGTTTATCGCGCGCTCCTTTGCCTCCTCTAGGGCTCCGTTCACCGCCGCCTCCGACCTCGACATCGCCGCCCGACCTCGCGCCGCCGCCCCGACTCGACATCGCGCTCGACCTCGCGCCGCCCCGACCTCGGCGCCCCGACCTCGCCGCGCCCCGCTCGACCTCGGCACCCGACCTCGACATCGCGCCCGACCTCGCGCGCTCCCGACCGCGCTGCGCCCCGACCTCGGCGCTCCCGACCTCGGCACCCGACTCGACGCGCCGCCCGACCTCGGCGCGCTCCCGACCGTCTTCTGCTCCGACCTCGGCGCTCCGACCTCGGCACCCCGACCTCAACACCGCCGCCCGACCTCGGTGGTTTTGAGTGCCATTGCCGTTGTGAGTATTGCGACTTAACGTGCTCTGTCTCTTTGCATATATATACACTTTGTGCTAGTTGTTTTGATCGTGATTGAGATTGATATTTGAGACTAGCTCGGAAGATATTGCAAAGAAATGAGTGATCGAGTTTTGCTCGTGATGTTCATAGCCATATTCGATAATTGTTTCAATAATTAATTCAGTCTTTTGAGCTCTATAATTGAGGTAGCTACCGCTTGTCTATGTGTGTTTCTATGATTACTTTGGTAGTAGTCAAGAGCTTTGGATCATTTTGTTCAGAGAGGATTTATTAGCTTCTAATTTGTTATACTTGTGCGATTTTGTATCGGCAAAAGGCCTCGAGTGTTTAACACTTGAACTGTCTTGCTTTTGTTCTAGAAGCACTTCTTTGTTTTGTTTGTCGATACTAGTATTGATTCGTGATCTTGCACTCTACTTAGCTTCGCTAGCCGAAAGATAGTGTAGTTTAAATACATTCAGTAAAGAATTTCTATTGTCATACTGATTAGTTACCTATAATAAGAGCTCATAGTCTGAATTTTAGTTAATTGATTCAGTTTGTGAAGTATATTAGGCTTAAGGGTCATGTCATGGCAAGGTTTTGAACTTTGCATCTAGCCTTCGAGAGCACCTTTTAACATCAAGAATTTGAGCTTTATGCTGATTTATGGTGTTTTATGATATTTATGATAAGCATATTGTTGTGTTTAGATGACATGGTAGAATTTCATGATTTCATGTTATTTTGGTCATTTAAACTCGATTGAATTATCTTTGGGATGTCATTAATTATTGCTGGAATTAATTTGGTATATATTCGGATGCTAGAACACATAATTAAACATTTGTAGCCTCCTTTTGCATTTCATCGCTGCCCTTGATGTAATATGTACCATGTTTGATGGTGTTTTAGTGTTGCATGTAATATGTACCTCTGCACTACTAATTAGTTTATGTTACTTTTTTTGCCTCCTTTGTATATGTAAACGCCCAAGCTCACTCTTAAGCTATATTGAGTACTATAAGGACTTGCAATATATAGATATTGATGGCACCATATATATTTGTCGTGTTTTCACATACTTTGAGCTATAGCTGATCTCCACATCCAAAATAGATTTTTCACATACACGGTTTGTTTTCTTCGGTGTGATTAACACTCGGCCCTTGCCTGGGTAGTAATATATCTCAAACTAATTATATAGATAGCAAGTAAGCGAGATGGCAGAGGCACCATCTTCCCGCCGTCGCCGACGCGTCATGATTTACAATGACACGAAGTGAGATGGCCAGAGGAGAATCGAAGATGCCTGTGGGCCGACTGGTCATCACGGAGGTTAGTGAGTTTGGGGTCCCTCTGCGTCCCAAGAGCTCAGCGGCAAGATTCCGGACCATGTGCGGGATACTTGCAAGGAAACGGGTCCCCATCACCACACCAAGGTGGAAGGATCGGACGAAAGAAGCGAGAGCGCGCGTGGGACGAACTATTACAAAAGTTCACTATCCCGAAGCGACATGGCACGCGTGGAACGGACGGCGATGCTCACGATCGATAAATCGTGGAGGTCGTTCAAGAGCATTCTTGTCACGGCACGTGAACACGGTCGACGCCTTCGTGAAGTGCAGATTCTTGATGCAGAAACATGGGGCGCCTTTGTTGCTATGAAGATGACGCCCAAATTTAACGAGCAAAGTGCGGCACACAAAGCTCTCGGACACGAAACACTCATCCGCATGCACTGCACCGCCGGATACGCAGGAAAATATGATGAATGGGCGGCGCGAGGACAACGCGTTTCGATGTCACGCACCGCGTTCCCTAGCCCGGTTAAAAGCGAGGGCAAAAGTCTCGTCTTCGAAGCATCTCTTTCACAAACCCGCAGACGAGGAAGTGTCTCAACGTTTGGTAAGTATGTCGAACTACCTAGTTAATAACTCCATATATAACTTCATAGTGTCTATAATAACATGATGACTTCTTGCGCGTGAATTGTCCGCCCAAACTTCCCAAGGCTCCTTCCATGTAGACAGGAGAAGGATATACTCTCTACGGCCCCGGGAAACAAGGAACACCCGGTCGCATGCGAGGTCTTGGGGTTACCGTACCATGGAGTCATGGATTCGTGAGACGACTCACCGCACGCATGGAGTAGGAAGAGATCTAAGGCCGAGCGTGAGGACCGGTTCGCATGCATGACCGAACATTTTGAAGGAAAGGCGGCAGATTGCAGATCAATTGAATCAACTCCTCGGCCAGCCAGCGATGCAAGCCGTCCCTCGTTAATTTGGGAGCCAGTCCGCCGACATCGGAGTAGCGTCACGTCCACACATAATTCTGGACATGACGATGTCCAATTACCGATAGACGAGATCAAGGTAATGTACATCTATGGAATGCAGCAAAGATAGACCTATAGGACACTTTAGCTAATTGCGTATCGCTTTGTAGAGCCGACGGCCCGCAAGCTCGTAGTGAGGTTAGTTGGGTCCATTTCTATTGAGGCCGTGCGGGGGATGGTGCATCCATACCAGGAAGGGGCAAAGCGGCCGGGTGTCCAGTGGCGCGAGGTTACGCCGTGGTGGAGGTGGACATGGTACATGAACATTTCATCGCCGTCCGCTGAGATTCGCCTCGAACGAAGAGATCACAACACTAGGGGATGCCGTGCGGCTTTATCCAATGGCCCAAGAAGGACATCGTCCGGACCCAGCGATGCGCGCTCTCAACACGACCATTCCTCTCCAACGGACCTCCATGACTCCACCTCATATTTCGCCTCGAAGGCCACCTTTCGGTTCCTTGGAGAAGAGATCGAAGGAACAAGAAAAGCGTGTCACCGTGTCGGTCCCGAGTCATCTCGCAAGAAGATGCCGCAATGCTTAAGACCAAATCAAAATCGACGAAGGTGCCCCTCAAGTCCGGCAAGTCGGCAATATCCGGAAGTACATCCTTGAAAACCGTTGTGCTCCCACGCGATATTAGGGCGTCTTTGATATGCTTGTCGCTTTGCATGCCCGGTACTTGGATAGGACCCAAAAGGAGGGTGCGATCATCGAATCACCATCGATCGAGCATAAGCATTTCTTCAACGGACGAACCACTTCGTCGTGGGCTTCAACGACCTATATGACCTATTCAACCTCGTTGGCCTTGACGCCGCTTCTACGATGTTGGACATCGTAAGTGCATACAATCAAGTTCTACATTCACGTAATACCGATAAATATCACAACTCATTTCTTATGTACGGATACATGATGAAAATGTCCGGGCTGGAAAGAACCGGTGGGTTTCCTCGACCCACATGTGGTATCATTGCAAACCATCCAAATGTACTCGCCCTTCGCCGAGAAATACATAACACGAGCATTGCTTTGTCGCCAGAACACGAAGTACATCGTGGTGCCCTACAACCGAGGGTAAGTGTCACTACTTGCTCTACTTTATACGCAGCACGAACTCGGGTTTAATGACTATAGTGACATACATGAGTAGGTACCACCGATCCTTTTAGTCATCATACCAAAGAGGAACCATGTGATATACCTTGATTCCTAATCCGCAACAACCACGACTTCAAATTCTAGGAGGAATACTCGATGGTATGCTCATTTCCTTCATACATAACTCTATTTTAGTCTTCAATAGTTTGAAATGGTCGAGGATAACTTTTTGGAATCATGTAGGTCGTTCATCGACTATGTTGCCAACAAAGGAATATACGATGGAAAGAGCGCCCAACTAACACACAGGACAAAATTTCCGGTACGCGCTATAATACAATAATCCTATATCATACTTCATAATAACACATCTCGAATCGATATATGTAATTCTATTTTTGCAAGGTCACGCCAACAAAAAATGATGAGTTATGTGCAATCTACGTTTGCCATCACATGGAGCAAATCATTAGAGCTAGGAAGAAGGATCCCGAGGTTTGTGAATCTCCAAATAATTATTTTCTAATTATAAAATTAAATATATATGCGTAACACTTTATTCTTGCTAGCGACAGGGCTTGAATATAGAATTAGATGGACTCCTTGATAATGAGATCAAAGACATTCGAGGGAAGCTCTGCGGCTTTATCATATCAGAGATAATTAAGGACACCGGAGAATTTCACTCACCGCTGACCGAGCGCATCACCCCCCGACACTTCTCAACTACCTGCAAACAATTGACTCAATTGTAATCCAATTTATTTTGTAACAATACTTGAACAAATGTGATCTTTTGTAATTTATTTTGAGTAATGATCAGATTCAGTTTGTCGACAATTGATTATCTGTGATGTATCTGCTTTTTGCATGCTTGTTTTCGAGAGGGCATGGCTAGCAATTCTGAGGCTAGCCAAAAATCGGAAAAAATGTAGTTAGTTTAATGAACTATCACGAGCGGTTTTTATAAAAGCGATGCAGAAGACGCAGTATCACGCACGGTTTTAAGTAAAAACGTCGTGAAGTCGAGTATCACGCACGGTTTTACAAAGAACCGTCGTGATACTCGACTTCCGCATATTTCGTAAAGAACTGTCAGGAAGACAGAGTATCGCGAGCGGTTTTACATAGAACCGCTTGTGATACTCGACTTCACTGCACGTTTTGTTTCGTAACCGTCTCGTGATACTCGTCTTCACGCAGCGGTTGTTGATAAAAACCGTCTGTGATATTCATATCACAGACGGTTTCTCGACCGTCGTGATATCCACCGTTATCGAGACCCATTTTCCGCACGGTTCGAAAATGTCGTGATGACGGTTCCGAACCGTCTGTGATGGCTTTTTCTGTAGTAGTGATGCATGGCTAGATGTATAAAAAATGGTTCTAGGAGTAGTTAAATACCTACTTGGTAACATGACTCCTTGAATAATTGTGAACGACATGTTCACATGTTCTCTTGGACACCGTAGGTTGGGTAATCTTAGTTGGACATTATTGTAATATCAATATGGGTGCGTATTATGCTTAGTCCTGTTTTAGTTATGCGATGCCTCCCGATCACATCGATTCGAAGATGTTAAATTTGACTAAGTGATTATGGAATTGTGGCATGTGTTGCCATGGCATGTATTGCCGCTAATATTAAAATTTTATTGTGCCTTGGCATGGGTTGCCAATTGGTCGGGTTGAACCGAAAATGATTTATGCTCGGACGAGTGGTAGGTGGTAAAGGTGGGTGCAGGAAGCACATTGGGATGAAGTAGTCTCACCTGAGCAACCACTAAGGACTTAACTTTGCGCGCTATTGATTTGGGGCATATCGTGCAACCACAAGTTCATTTATAGGGTGGACCTGGCCAACTAATTAGCAATATTTTGAGTCGGTTCTATTTGGGTTGATTCGCGGCGCAAGAGGAGTCATGTGTAGTAAAACCTTAGCGAGCATGGCGCAAGAGGGGGCCTATATGGCGAAACCTTAGCAAACGTGGTGCAAGAGGGGGCCTATGTGTTGAATCCTTAGCGAGTAGAACCGAGTCAAAACGGAGCTTTGTAAAAGCCTTGTGGTAGTCTCTCCTTGATTCCCATGTCTAAGGAAACATGTGTTTTATCAAGCGACTATCTCTTGTGGGTCAAGCTGTACAATCTCTGCAGAGTGTAAAACTATTCGAATAGCCGTGTCTCTGATTATGGACAATGCCTGGTGATTTCACACGAGGGGTAGATTTTCTCAAAATTATGTCTTGGGTGGCTACGAGTGGTTTGGGAAGTGAACTGGATGTTCACGAGTGGTTTGAGAAGTGAACTGTGTGTTCATGAGTTGTTTCAAAGAACTTGATTATGTATGTATTAATCTTTCAACCTGCGCTTTCAATCTACTTACTATATTTCCAGTCAATACTGCTTTCTACAAAATAACCATAATACTATCCTTGTCAAGCCCTACATGAATACTATTTACATACATTTCTCTATGAGTTGTTGAGTACATTCAAAGTACTCATAGCTTTATGCCCTCTGGTTGATCAGTCGTCGAAGAAGACCTAGGGAGCACCGAGTTCTACGAGGACGACTACTTCGAAGACCAAACGAGTTAGGCACGTCCTCCACTCGATTGCCTGTAGGCATGTTGTATGGGCGCTATGAGTTGTTCGGTTTCCACTGCAAGTGTATCTTTTGTCTTTAGCCTTGCGTGGCAAACTTTGTAAAACCTTGACCATAAGGTCCTTTTGCTGTTATGTATTATTAATTTGTCTGCTTCATTAGCCGTTCTGTTGTATGGATATGATTTCATCTATGTTGCAACTCTGTGAGCTAGTTGCTGATCTGAGACTAGTTCAGAATGCACAGAGTGTCCTGGGGTTGCATACTCGGGGTCCCGACACAATGGTACATGGATAACAATAACAAATGAAGATAAATTCAAAGTAGGGTTAACTAACATTCCTAACAGTTGAATTCATCATTTTATGTAAATAGTAATGCCTTAGTTTTCAAAGCAATACAATTTTTTTTAAAAAAATTTGGGATCAACATTATCAAGGAAGACCTACCTTGCTCAAAAGGATCTTGATTCTTGAACAGAATCGCAACGGTTAATTTCGATATAACTGCGATAACTTCTAGAACATCTAATTCCATACATGAAACTAACGAATACAAATAAATACCAAATAAAAGCCAAAATATATAAGATTTGTACTGGATGATAGGTATTGAATTATATGAATTTATAAACAAGAATGAGTTGAATCCGAATTTGGACGAAGGAGAACAGACTCTCAGAACATTTGTTATGAAGGAAATGCTAGAGAGAGAGAGAGAGAGAGAGAGAGATTATCCTCAAAATTTAAGGTTATAGTGGTTTTCCCTGTGCCTACTATATGAGCATCACTTCCTAGATCTTTACTCTTGGTTATTCCGCATTCCCAGCATTATAGTTTGTGCGAACTTATGTTGTTGGGTTTTATCTTCATGATGAGTCTTTTTCTTCTGAACTTCCTACTTAGCCCCTTCGTGAGGTCACCTTAGTAGTGGCCAGATGGGCGACCTGGCCCAGCACGACCTGGGCCCATGCCGGTATGAACCATTTAGGCACGACCCATTTAGGCCTGAGAAATAATCAGGCCATGTCGTGCCGGCCCATGTGCTGGGGAGCCAACCCCAGGCATGGCCTGTTGGCATTGCGTGCCTTGGTAGGCGAGCCCGAGCACTGTTCAGCCCAACAGGCCTGACACCGCACATGACACACGTACATGCCACATGCACATGCACTCGCACATATACACGTACATGCACACGGCACACACACACACAGCAGCTCCACACCTGACACGATCGTCACTGCCTCTGCCGCGCCCAGTCGCTGTCTGCACCTCTGCCGCGCCCGGCCTGTGTTGCTATCACCATCTCCTCCTCCTCTGTCTCCATGCCCAGCTGCCACTGCCACCTCGTCTGCACCCAGCGCCACTCTCAGCATCCTCCTCCTCCATCTCCACGCCCAGCCGCCATCGCCGCCACCTCCTCCTCTACACCTGGTGCCGCTCCTGGCCTCCTCCTCCTCCTCCATCTTCGTGCCCGGTTGTCGCCGCCCATAGCCACCTCCTCATCCACGCCCAGCTCCACTCCCAGCCTCCTCTTCCGTCTCCACGCCCGGCTGCCGCCACCTCCTCGTCCGTGCCTGGCCTCCTCCTCTGTCTTCATGGCTCCGTGCTCGGCCACCGTCACCACCTCCTGCTCCGTGCCTAGCCGTGCCACCTCCGCCTTCTCTGTGCTGGCCACGCCCATCCTCCTCCATGTCGGCCTCCTCTGTTGTCACCCTTGGCCACGCCCTTGCTGGGATGTCGCGCTGGGCTCGTGCCGAGCCGACCCATCATGTCGGGGTGCGGACCGTGCATTCATGTCATGCCTTGGTTGGACCAATAGTGTCGTGCTTCAGGCTGGCCTGGCTAGCACGACCCATCTGGCCATCTTGTCACCTTCTAGGAGAATTCTTTTTAAGAGTCTCAAGGAGTGTTTAGCCATTATTTAACTAGTGTCATTTATACCATAGAACCCGCTGGCATCCACATAGATTTAGATTATTGACTAACAAGTCATTCCGCTTAGGTGAATATACTATTTAGAACCCGGGGTATAACACTCTTAGCGATGAGTTTCCTTCCTGCAAACTCAACTTGGTCACTCCTTTATAATTTCTTAAAAAATATCTGGCAAGCTCCCGTTTCTGGCTTATAGGAGTATCTACTAAATTGATAGTTTAGCTTGGCTAGTGCGTGAATATTAATATGAAAAGTATTTTCATCCAGGAAAATATCAAGGTATTCTACAATTTTGGGCTTTTCTCCCCCCTAATGCTGAGATTAGATCTTTATTACTTTATTAATAGAATGCCACAAAAAATCCCCTATCATGGGCACTGCATTAATGGAATTTCAGATCTAATGTATATCCTCAACTACAAGTGGAGGTCCATAGATGTATGCCATGGTGGTGATAATATGTGGGAAATATTTTATTCTTTCAACACACACTAATTTTACTTTGGAGGTTATTCATTATATGTAGTGAGCTACTTGGCATTATTCTATGATGAAGATCCCATATGGCAGTTGACTTTTGCACAATGGTGCGTGCGGCCATACTTCCTACATGGCAGTGAGCAGTGTCGACACTCCCTACGCCGTGACTTGATTAAAAGATAAGTGTATATGATTTATATCAATATTTGGTGTCCATGCAAGGTGATTACTACCATCCAGAGCAGTGGAAATATCTCTTAGTGATGTTTAATATAGCATACAATTTTCATGCAATTCTCTATCGATTTACTGCTGGTAAAATAATTTAGATGCATGAATCGAGTGCATAATAGTTAAGATTGGTTTAATCTATCCAGTGGATAACTTTATTAATTTCCCAAAATCTTCCTAGCATCATCCTTATACGTGGGACCTTGTGCCCAAAAACGCTTGTGACCTCGCCCCCAAGAATGCTCAGGACCTCGTGCCTGAGAATACCTCGAATCATGCGTTAGGGATAAATTAATTATATATTCTAGCATTTTTTTGAATTACCAAAAACCCATAAAACAATTTCCCAAACACACAATGCTAGGAAGAGAACCATAAAAATATGATGCTTCCCGAATATGTACTGAGTCTAAGGTTTCACAAATTTATGGAAGCTCATCTGCCTAAAAATTCAATTTCTAGGGTTATTTATGGTTATGATAGAAATTTACTAAATAGATAAAGTAATTAACCTAAACCTAGGGTCTAAGTTATAAAAACCATAGATTTTACACATCCGGTGCAAAAAACCAAAAACCTCAGGGGGGTTTTCTACAAGAATACATGAATTTCGAAAATTCTCTGTAGTATCCCGAACCTCTTGGGGGTTTTCTGCAGAATTCTTTATACCATGAATTATCGTCGAAAATTTCCCAAACTTCATGGGTTATTTTGCAAAATTGTCAATCGGGTCCGACCAAATTCAGCCTGACCTGCTTTATTGGGTCAGATTTCGGATCATTGGGTTGGATTCGATCCGGCCTTTCGCCTTATTGGGTCGAATTCGATCTGGCTCGCTTGGTACTAGGGTTTCTAACCCTAGCATCTTGCGTTGCGGTGACGGTGTTCAGTCGGAGCATGCGAGCGCAGAAATGGCGACGACATGTGCGGGTGACGACGCATCAGCACGGAAGTGACAGCGCGGTAGCCATGAATGCATCTGCGCTCATGGGGGTGAGAGGTAACGCACAACTGCGGGTCAGCGGCTCTCAAGAGACGAAGCGGTGCCGACGTGATTCGACGTGAGGACGATGAGGGAGGTGGCGGTAGCGGCGACCGAGGGCGATGGAACGTTTGTGAGGGCAGATTGGATGGCGGCGGCGGCACTTCGTGCATGTCGGTGACGACTCGGGAGCGCGGCAATGGCGGCACCGATTTCTACGGGGACATGCATAAGGGCAGAGTGTACGGAGGTGACGATTGTGGATTGGCGGTTTTGCAGTGGCGCGGTGTTGTGTGGTGCCGACATGCATGGAGTGTGTGCTCATTGTAGGAGGTAGCATGTTGTGGGTGGAGCAATGGTAGCGTGTTGGCCAATGCTGATGCAGGAGGATGCGTGCGTACGGGCGTGACGATGGTGCCGGCTTCCAATGGTGGCTTCTTAATAGATTGAAACGAGGGGAACAAACAAACGCATCTAGGGTTCGCATAACCGATGAATTATCTTGCAATATGGGCCATCCTCGATACGCATGTCGCGCATGGGGAAGTGAGCCGCAAAATCACCTGTTACGTCGACTAGGGATAACCCTAGGACAGGATTGATCACAAGAGAACATTGATTCATGCAAACAAAAATTAAGTAGCTAGAAAATGATCTACTAGATTAATCTCACTACTAGGAGGAATAGATGGTATTCTAATCCGACGACATACCGTGTCATGTAGAGCAGTCATGCTGATAACGTGTTAAATAACTAGGGTCGTCGAGCGATCCAAAGCCAATCAACAACACTAGAACGAAAAAAATCACAAGCAATTAGCAAGAGGAAAAGTAGATGAACAATTAACACATGATGTGAGAGAGAGCAATATGGCGATCTTCTTAATTCTAATAATCTTCTGTGTACATAATAGATAGCATCACCCCTATATTTATAGTCTAATAGTTCTACAAGGAATTTGATATGCGCTCACATCTCCTTCTTGGAGAAGTAGAAACCGGGTGGGGCAACATGGGGCAGCAACACCGTCCCCGTAGGGGATTGTTCTGTAACAAAATCCACACTCCTAGGTGTAGGTGATGGGAAACATCTCCATCAAAACCGTCTAATTATGGGATAATTCGTACTATACCACTCCGAAGGTTGCTAACCACTGGGATACCACTTCAAATATATTTTTTAGAGAATACCACTCTAAATACTTTTGGATTCACACAATACCATTACCCTATTTCCTCCCTTTTACTAGTAGGGTACCTGTGCATTGCAACAGAGTTCTAAAAGAGGGTGAGATGTACTAGTAGACATGATTCTAAACTGTACAGTAAATAACAATTTCTGGCAAGAGCGTCGATGGCGACGGTAGTGGCCGACCAAAGATATAGAGCGGAAGAGAGGTCAGGGCTTGAGCCACTACCGATGCTGGCCGGTGCGACGAGCCTTCGCCTCCTGGCCCCTCCCCCTCCCTCCATCGTCACCCTCTCCACTCCCGCCCCTTGCCTCTCTTCCCTCTCCTCTAGACCCGCCGCCGCCTCCATCTCCCTTCCCCACTGGCGCTTTTGCCGTCGATGGCGACGGTGGTTCCCGATCGGAGATGTGCAGCGGAAGCGAGGTTAGGGGGGTGAGGTTGGGGAGGGGAAGTGGTGGTAGTTGGAAGGGGAGAGGAGCAGTTGGGGTGGACAAAGGACTCGTGAGCGGTTCAGGTTCATTGGATTTTTTTCATATGAGGGGTGGGACGATCGTCCCGCTGCGCGGAGGTAAACCCCTTCTTTTATTAGTTAAGAAATCAACTTTGCAGCTTTTAATTCGTGGAAAAAGTCAATATTGCCCTCTCAGACCGACTGCGCACAGCACGATGCGACCCAACCAGCCCAATCAAACCAGAGTATTTTGCTTAGCTAGATGTATTGAACTTGTTTGCACCGGAGTATTTTGCTTAGATCGATGTGAATTTCTGTGGGGTTTGAGGCATTCTAGATATACTCCCTCCATTTTACAAAAAAACAACAACTCATTTTGGTTGTGGTCCTCAAAATACAACTTTGACTATTAATTAATATTGTAATATATTTATAAAACCCAATAAAATTATAATATTATGAAATTACTTCTACACATATGATTTTCATGTATCTAATCTAAATATTTAAAAATATATAGATAGCTAAAGTTTCTAAAGTTTGACTGTCCATATTCCAAAACGATTTGTTTTTGTGAGTAGCAGTTGAAAATTATTTTGCTTCTTCCAAATTTATTTTCAATCTAATGTTTTCTGGGACTTTGGCAGCACGATTAGATAAAACAATTAGTAAGACCGGCTAACAATTGTTTTATCAATTAAAACTAATCGCTGATTCGGACGGTCGAGCCGGACTAGTGTGTAGGGCACCCAAGGGCAAATAGGTAACTTCCCACGGCTCAAAGAAATGAAACATCAGGAAAATACAAAAAAAAGGACTGAAATGAGACTGTGTTAATCCAAAAGTCTTTGAAGCGGTGAGAGTGAAGTGAAACTGCTGCTGAAAAATTCGGTCGGAATGGGTTTCGAACCTCGGGGCTAGGACTTTGAAATCCACATTGCACGTTTGTTTGTTGTCGTTTGACTCGTTTCAAAAATGCATGTCTGGTCTTTAAAACTATGCATAATACACGAAACATCTAAAAACGTGCATAACTAAACCAAAATATGTACCTCTACAAAATTAAACGAGAACGATGGGCACAGCTTTTGAAATTTTACTCGCAGCGGTTAACTGTCAATCATAAGGATGAAAGTGAGACGGATTGCGGGCTAACCGCATTTTGTCCACTTGGCCACAAGCTTTTATGCGGGTCAATACGACAGCCCACAAAACTTTTATGCGGGCACCGCGGCGCCCACAAATCCCGCAACTTTTCGGTCAACACGGCACACACTCTCCACCTCTGCGGCCCAAGAAACCGGCTGAAGACAAGAGCAGCTTGGAGTACACTGAGGTGCTGAAGCTGCGCGGGCTTCCCTATTCTGCTACGACAGCAGACATTATCAAGTTCTTGTTGGGATGATCTTCGGCTAACGGTTCCCGAGAATCCCGGGAGACCTCGTCTCCATACGCGCCATGATCGGAGGCGCGCCCAACTCCTTATTTGGTTCGGGTCCCGGTCACCTAGCGCAAGATGAACACTTAAGGGGCTCGGCAGACTTGGACACTAGCAGTTCTTGATCATCTAAACCCCGCACACACCGATCTACTAAGGGCGCTAAGGTGAACGAAGACCGGACGCCGTCGGCTTCGTCCACGACCACCTCTACGGCGCATCGACGCTCCACCGACACATCTACACCATCAGACCACCATATTCATGGCATCCTCAGGCTCGGGTATGTACTTCACGCTTCCGCATCTAAAGTCTGTTCTAGATGTTCTTGTTTTAGAGTTAGGGTTCATGTCCTTAAATGTTGATTAGCCTTATGTTTTGAGCTCTCATTTGGTATCAGAGCATCCCTAGCTCATCAAGAACTCTAATTAGTCAAAACCGAACCTATTTTGCTTGGATCGAGTGGTTAAAGGTGCAGATCTAAGGTCTAGGGGCTCGGATCTAGTGTTCTTTGACCCGGTTTTAGCACTTAGAAGGAGGGGATTCATGAAATTGTTGCAAAACCCTAATGAACTCAAGAGCAAATCCAAATCGGGACCTCCCGAAGTTCATTCCCCAAAATTAAAACCCTAATCTAAATGCGGCGGAAACTTACGTGTCTTGGAGTTCGCCGGGTCTTCTCCGCTCACGGACGCCATCGCGGCTCCACTCGACGGCGGTGCGCGCAACCTCGGTCGCACGCACGCGCCGGCGAGAGGGGCTGCAACGGCGCCGCCTCAAGCCGCCGCCTTGCGCGTCTCCGCTCTGCGCGACGCCTCATGATGCGCGCAAGTCGCCGTCGCCTCAAGAAGACGCCGCCGCGACTCCGCGTTTTTCGCGAGGAGAAAGGGGGAATGAGGTTAGGGTTAGGTTTTCGGGAGTTTTAACCCGCCCGCAATGAATCTCAGCCGTCCGATGAGATCGAAGGGTTACCGTTTAGCAGGCCGGCGAGAGCGTTTTGGGCCGAACAATTTTCGGCCGTCCGATTAGATCGGACGGCGATTAAGCATCTCGGGCTGGCAAGCGCGCGTGTGGGCTGCGCGCACATGATGGGCCGCGCGCATGATGGGCCGCGCGCACGCTTTGGGCACAGTGAGTTTTGGGCGATTTCTTTTGTGCGGCATGAACGATGGATTTCTCCTTTTCTTTTATTTTCGATGCTTTTCTTTATGTATAATCCCTTTTGAGCATCGTTTTTAGTTATAATTTTGATGCCTAAATTATGATATATTATGTATAATGTATTATTGCCTAATATTATGCTTAGTCTCTGATTAGAATTGAACCAACGAGATATTTTAATTAGAGACTTTTACATTTTATGTTTTTGGCATTATGTATATGCATATGATTATATTCTGACCAACGTTGATTATAATTATATGTAGCCATATTAATTAATTAGTTCTTTTCATTATCGCCCAACGGGTGATGTGAATTAGAACTATAGTTTTGTGTGTTATTAATCGGACCAACGTAGGGTTAATTGCATGCAACATATTCTTATGATTATTTCTAATTTTGTGCCCTGTATTTTGATATTCAACAATAAATGCATCAAATGTCGCTGCCACCATCGACAACATTGAACAGCTTACGGGGAGCAATTTTCCCTCCTGGAAGGAGAGGATCCATGTTGTCCTTGGGGTATTAGATCTCGATTATGCATTAAGGGTGCCAGCTCCCATTCCCCCTACCGAGGGTGAAGAAAATTATGATGACAAAAAGAAAGTTTATGAAACTAATGCTGAGAAATGGGAGCGGTCCAACCGTCTATCACTTATGATAATGAAGACCTCCATTTCAGTTGGGATCAGGGGAGCAATCCCCGATTCTGAAAAAGCTAAAGAGTATCTGGCATCAGTTGAAGAAAAATTTAAGGGCTCCACAAAAGTTTATGCCGAGACTCGATTGAGGCTCTTGACAACTAAGTATGATGGTTCCGATATTAGAGAACACATAATGATGATGACCGATATGGCCTAAAACTTAAGGGATGGACATGGAGATTTGATGGTTTCTAGTCCATTTCATTATGACCTCTCTCCTTCCGAGTATACGACTTTCAAGATCAACTATAATACTCGAGAAGAAAAGTGGAACATGAGCGATTTAATCGCCATGTGTGTTCGGAGGAGGAAAGAATAAGGACGGAAAAGAGGATCTTGCACTTCAAGTTGGTGGCTCCAATAAAAGGAAGTTCCAAGGGACTTCAAATCTAAGAAGAAATTGGCGTTCTCCCAATGTCGATAAGTCGGGGCCTAAAGTGCATATCGCACCTAAGCCTCATGTGGCTCATTGGAGCACCTAAAGGGGTGAATGTCATTTTGCAAGCAATCGGGGCACTTTCGGAAGGATCGTGTCGGATTCCTAAAGTGGCTCGCAAAGAAGGGTAATGATACAATAACTTTTGTTGATGAAACACTTTATGCTAATTTTTCCATTAATTCTGGTGGATTGACTCAGTGCAATCGTACGCGTTACTAATTCTTTACAGGATTCCATACCGCGAGAACCCTAAGAAAGGGAGAGCGAAGCCTTAGAGTCGCGGATGGAAAGGAAGCCGAAGTGGAATCAATAGGATCAATTACATTAGTCTTAGACAACGGCTTCTCACTTCGCCTCAATAATGTAGTTTATGTTCCTTCTATTAGGAGGAATTTGATTTGATTTCTTTGTTGGACGATGAAGGTTTTAAGTGTACTTTTGGTGATAATAAATGTATTATTACGTTTGATACTAATGATATTGGTCTTGCTTTTAGACGAGACAAACTCTATATGCTTTCCTTAATGAATCTCCTGTATCCTTGAATGTGTGTGATGCTAAGGGTAAAAGAATAATGAGACTTCTTCGAAATTGTGGCACCGCGTTTAGGCCACATTTGAAGGAGAGAATGGAGCGTCTCATTAAGGAAGAGATTCTCCACCCATTAGATTTCTCTCGACTCGGACCAACGCATTGATTGCATTAAAGGAAAATATGTGAAACAAATAAAGAAGGAGCTACTCGCAGACAAAGACTCTTAGAATTAATTCATACCGATATTTGTGGTCCTTTTCCCGTGACATCGGTGGATGGTTTTGATTCTTTTATAACATTCATCGATGATTTCTCCGTTATGGTTATATCTTTCCCATTAAAGACTGATCCGAGTCACTTGATAAATTTAAGATATTTAAGGTCAAGTTGAAAATCAGCACAACTTAAGAATTAAAGTGGTAAGATCGGACCGTGGGAGAATATTATGGAAGACATGCCTCTTATGGACAAATTCTGGCCCTTTCGCTAAGTTTCTTCAAGAAAATGACATTGTTGCCCAAGATTCTATGCCAGTGAACCTCAAGAGAATGGAGTAGCGAGAGACGCAACCGTACACTTATGGATATGGTACGAGCATGCTCACCACTCTAGTTTACCCATTAGTTTGTGGATGGAAGCACTAAAGACAGTGCACATATTCTTAATCGGGTTCCCAGAAATCGACCTAAGACACCTTATGAATTATGGACTCGGAGAAAACCGAGTATGAAATATTTACGAGTGTGGGGTTGTCGTCTTTGAAGCTAAGATATTTAATTCACATATTGGGAAATTAGACCCTAAAACAGTGAAGTTGTCATTTTATTGGGTACCTCAAAGATCCAAAGGGTATCGCTTTCGCTTTATCGATAGGACAACTAAGTTTGTAGAAACAAGGCACGCTGTGTTCTTAGAAAATAATGAGGAGCTGGAGCCGGAAAATAGATCTTGAGGAGAAGCGGGTTTACGTTCCTTCACCGCTCATCCTCGAGACCTTTATTCTCATGCCTCGGTGGTCGCACCTCCGTAGAAAATACCGTTGTTGCACCCACTGTTGAGGTCTCTGAAATTCCTAATGTTGCACCTAATGATGAGCCTCAGCAGTCTCCTGTAATAGCTAATGAACCTATTAGAAGATCACAGCGGGAGAGAAGATCTGCCATCCCAAATGATTATGTTGTATATATGAATGAGGATATTAATGATATAGGGAAGGTAGATGATCCCACCTCTTATAAGGAGGCCATGATGAGTGAACATTCTCCTAAGTGGCTTGATGCCATGAAGGATGAGCTAAAGTCTATGAGCACTAATGATGTGTGGGACCTAGTAGAAATTCCTGACGGAGTCAAAACAGTAGGCTGTAAATGGGTCTACAAAACCAAACACGACTCTAAGGGAAATATCGAAAGGTTCAAAGCAAGGCTTGTAGCAAAAGGCTTCTCACAAAGAGAGGGGATTGACTATAATGACACCTTTTCTCCTGTCTCAACTAAAGATTCATTCAGAATAGTTATGGCACTTGTAGCTCATTATGATTTAGAGCTGCATCAGATGGATGTTAAAACGGCATTTCTTAATGGCGACTTGCAAGAAAATGTTTACATGGCTCAACCGGAAGGTTTTGTCGTGGAAGGCAAGGAGCATATGGGATGTCGACTTAAGAAATCAATTTATGGCTTGAAACAAGCGTCGAGGCAGTGGTACCTCAAATTCGATAAGATAATAAGGAATTTTGGTTTTAAGGAAAATGAAGTTGATAACTGCATATATGTTAAGTTCAAGGGGAGTAAATTCACCATCTTAGTGCTTTATGTGGATGACATCTTATTGGCCAGCAGCGATAAGGATATGCTGTTTGAGACCAAAAGATTTCTTTCATCTAATTTTGATATGAAGGATCTTGGTGATGCCTCTTACGTTCTTGGCATTGAGATTCACCGAGATAGGTCCAAAGGAATATTAGGTTTATCTCAGAAGGCATACGTTGACAGAGTACTGAAGAAATACAATATGCATAAGTGCTCTGGCTCACCTGCTCCTATTGTTAAGGGCGATAAGTTTGGGACATTTCAATGTCCAAAGAACCAATATGAAACTGATCAGATGAAGTCGGTTCCTTATGCTTCAGCTGTCGGAAGCATTATGTATGCTCAAGTATGCACGCGCCCTAATTTAGCTTTTGTAACCGGGATGCTTGGCGATATCGGTCAAATCCAGACCGACCATCGAAGGCCGTTAAGAAAGTCTTGCGCTATATGCAAGCTACTAAGAATTTCATGCTCACATATAAGAATTCGATAACCTTGAAGTTATTGGTTATTGATTCGATTTTGCGGATGTGTTGATACTAAGAAATCCACGCCAAAGTTATATCTTCACACTCGCTCGTGGAGCTATCTCGTGGAAAAGCTCCAAACAAACCCTACGGCATCTTCAACGATGCAAGCTGAGTTTGTGGCATGTTATGAGGCCACGGGCGTGCCAGTATGGCTTAAGAATTTTATCCCGGACTTAGAGTGGTAGACGGATCTCGAAACCGCTCACCTTATCTGCGATAATGAACCATGCATCTTTTATGCAAGTAACAACAAGTCAAGTGGTGCTGCCAAACACATTGACATTAAGTATCATGTTGTGAAAGATAGAATCCAGGATCAAACTATTAGTATCAAGCATATTAGTACTAAGTCAATGCTTGCGGATCCGCTTACTAAAGGCTTACCACCCAATATTTTTCGTGATCATGTTGCCGGCATGGGTTTATTGGAAAGCCTCTGATTCTGGACTAAAGGACCTTAAAAGAAAACCAACTCCCATTAAGTATAATGAACATCCATTTCAAGATAGGATAGTACACTATAGATACTGAGGTTGTATGACACTTCATTGGTCATGCGATGCATTATCTTGGTATGCTATTTTATTGAGAATTGGCTTATGATGTTAGCCTTACGATCAAAGGGGAGAATGTTGGGATGATCTTCGGCTAACGGTTCCCGAGAATCCCGGGAGACCTCGTCTCCATACGCGCCATGATCGGAGGCGCGCCCAACTCCTTATTTGGTTCGGGTCCCGGTCACCTAGCGCAAGATGAACACTTAAGAGCTCGGCAGACTTGGACACTAGCAGTTCTTGATCATCTAAACCCCGCACACACCGATCTACTAAGGGCGCTAAGGTGAACGAAGACCGGACGCCGTCGGCTTCGTCCACGACCACCTCTACGGCGACCGACGCCTCTCCACCGACACATCTACACCATCAGACCACCATATTCATGGCATCCTCAGGCTCGGGTATGTACTTCACGCTTCCGCATCTAAAGTCTGTTCTAGATGTTCTTGTTTTAGAGTTAGGGTTCATGTCCTTAAATGTTGATTAGCCTTATGTTTTGAGCTCTCAGTTCTTTGTGGAGTAGGAGCTGACAGAGGATCATGTGCACATTGCATACCGTCCGGATGGGAAGGCCACCGGCGAAACCTACGTAGAGTTCCCAACAGCTGAGGTTGCAAAGATGGCCATGTGCAAGGATAAGATGAGCATCGGGACAAGGTATGTGGAGTTTCCATCAACCCCGGAGGAGGCTAGCAGGGTGAAATCGCGAGCCAGGCAATGGATGATTCGACTAAAGTCAAGCAATGCCCAACCGTGGCTGGCCGTGAGCAGCTGCATTCGGGTTTAGCTTTCACTTTGCATGCTCGACAGCATGGTTTTGAGTCTGTTGATGTGTTAGGCTGTGTTAGTTTGCGTCCTGTTACTTGTCTGGGAACGAAATGAGAAGGGATCGAGGCTAACAATATTCAAGACGTTCTGTATTTAACTGCTAGTGATGCTTGGGACGAGAGATCACATTATTAACCACAAAACAAAGGTTAGGTTTGTCGAGATGGTGGTGTATGCCATATGACTGGCTGTACTTCCCGAATTGGGATAGGGAGGAGAGGGCTTAGATGGGCTGTTGCGGGCTATACGGGTTATTCGAGCGGCCATATAAGTCCACTTAAGTTTAGATGTTTGTCCGCGAGTGTC
This sequence comes from Ampelocalamus luodianensis, assembly GCA_036346255.1. Lineage (NCBI taxonomy): Eukaryota > Viridiplantae > Streptophyta > Magnoliopsida > Poales > Poaceae > Ampelocalamus > Ampelocalamus luodianensis. The sequence goes on along the minus strand of CM070632.1, from coordinate 23,988,438 downwards.
CACTTACTGCTTTTTGCGGGGCAGGTTAAGTGGGTCCGCGAATGACCCACGTCCACTTACACCCTTAGTCAATCAATCGCGTAATAGCGCGCACACGACGTTTGCTTACCGGATATCCATCGACCAGTGAGCAGAGTAGCACATATGAAGGGGAAATAACCCAAATAGGGCTGTAAAAAAAACTTAGGGTTCGCGAGCTGCTCCAATAGCTCGCTAGGCTCCATTCTTTTTTTGACTGCCCACGTCGTGCCTTGATTCCCTCCACCAAATTTCAATTATCTAAGTTCCTAAGGGTATCTTCACTTTAGCTGTCTCTAAGGTTGTCGTATAGATTTTTGATGATGTAGATGAGAGTGAAAGAGGAGAGAGAATAAAGACATCATCTCACGAAGCAACGTACACATCTCACGAAGCAACGGACACATCACACGAAATAAGGCACTAGTGACGAAGTTTTTTGCTGTTGGAGTGCAGTCATCGTTTATTCACGCGAAACAAGCCACTTGATTCATGTAAAACTTAAATGCTTGTGAGGCTTTAAAGAGACAACTCAAAAAATAATATATTGAAATAGTTGTCTCTAAAATTATATCAAGATGATATGAAAGGTGCTAGAGATAACCTAAAAGACAAACTATTGAACATGCCCTAAAGCCCAAGACCCAACCAGCACTCCAAATCCCAACCCACACACCTCCTTATTCCTAGGGGCCCAACCGACACACTTGCAAATGTGTGAGACGCTGACGACGACGCAAGTAGGGCACAACTTAACCCTAGCAGCAAGGGCACTAGGCCACCACCGTCTATTGACTCACCGAGCCATCGAGGGTAGCGATGTTGACGGTTGACACCCAAGTTTGACATTACGTGTGCTGTGCTTCGCCGTGGTTTCACATAAAAAAATTATGAATTTTTTGTGGTACATGTGATAATACATTTGAAGCCACGAGTGCGAGGTAAAAAAATAAGAAGAAAAAAATGCAAATAAAAACATGCTCTCAACTGAATTTTTTAATGTGTTAAATAGTGCTAAAATAGTACTCAAATAGTGCCCAAATAGTATTAAAATACTGTTTACAATTTTTGAAACCTAAACACCGTGCCACTAGGGGCTGGACTTTGGTTTGCCCTAGCCCTTGAGGGGCAGACTTGGCCAAAATTGTGCCCCTGGAACCAGACTGGTTCTAGGCCCCTGGGATATGAACTAGGATACGTGGCGCGTTCGCACGGTTCTGTGGTGCTATTTTTAGTTTTGATTGGACGATGAGGCTAGAATTGCTATTGAAAGTGGCAATGGGGCTATATTAGCAAAAACACTATTCCTCGACTCCTGATTAGGGGTATAATCGGAGCAGATACGAACGGATATCGCGCATCCTGTATCCTATTCCATTTTTTCCCGGAATCAGAGTTGGACATGAAAAAATGTTGGATACAAATACGAATGCGGATAGTCTCATTAACGAATATAGAGCGAATACATGCCGAACCGAATAAGAATTGTCTCAGTCACGAATATTTAGTCTAATATTGTGCGAAAACAGAAACCATATATGTCACACATATAAAGATCAATAAGTCATAATGCATGTCCAAAATGCAACTACATTAGTAATTCAACAAGTAAATTTAACTACATCACACTATCACGACAACTAGTTAAAGAAGTAGTAGCAAGTAGCAAGTCATAGTGATAGCAGTATAAAGATATCTAAAATGTAATTAGTCAACTACATAACAAGACAAATACAATATATACAAAGCCTGACTTAATATCAATAACTAGTTATGGATACATAGAACGTTGAATAGTAGCAAGTCTGTAGCATCCTAATTTTTGAGTTTTTCAAAATATTTTATTTAAAATAAGATTTAATAATTTTTTCATGATTTACTAGAATTTAACAAAGCTTAAATAGATTTTTCAAAAATAAAAAAGATTTAACATGAATAAATCAAACATCCATTAATTTCAAAAGTTTTTTATTTAAATTCCTTATATTCTAAAATATTTTTTTTGTAAATTTTCTGAAATTTGCCAAGTTCATTTGCTATTTTTCTTGATTTATTTGGATTTTCTGTATTTTTAAAAATAAAAATAATTAAATACTGAAAATCCTTATGAGCTGATTTCTCTCTTCAGCCCATTGAGCCCAGAGTTTATCAGATATCAAAAATAGTATTTACATGATAATAACCAATAAGTTATCCGAATAGTTATGAATCCAATGGGTCCCAAATCCGTTTCCGTTTCCAAAAGCTATATAGCTCCGAATCCAATATACGAGAAAAAAATATCGGATATCCGATTTCACGCTCTGACTGCGAGGAACTGTCCGCTCCATTTTACTCCTGATCCCATCGCTCTGTTTTCACGGAGTCGTCTTGCTTCTCGCACGGAGGCACGGACCGAGCGACGGACGGACGCACCAGGAGCAAATCCCAAGGTACTGTCTTTCTCGCCCTCCCGATTCATTTCCTGCTCGTCCTAACCGCTAATTTCGTCCTCTCGGCGGCGGCGGCGGCGGCCGAGCCCAATTTTGGTTGAGGTAGTAAGAATAGGGGCGAGTTCCTCCCCTCTCGGTTTCTTGCAATCTCGAATACGTTTCTTGGGAATTCCTCCTGCTTTAGGTCATAGTAATTTTCTTAAAGCGGGGATTGGGTGCGCAAACTCGAGGAGTTCCTTTTCTTGGTTTCTTGGGGATTTCTCTTCAAAAGCATGTTTCTTGGAAATTTGTCCCGTTCCTTTCTTACTTTCTTTCCTGTGTGAGGCAATTTTTTTAAGGCTGGTAATTTCGATGTCTTCTTTGCATTTGACCTCGGTTCTTGTCCTGCGCCTGACGATTAATTAGATTTTGTTTTGTCGCGGCTTCGATTCTTGTTGTTTCCACGGCCTGAACGAACAAATTTAGGGCACGGGTGTGCGTTTCTTGTCCTTCTGTTCGGCAGCTTTGTAAGTTAATTTTTTAGTAGTTTTGTTTTTGGTGTGAATTTGTGATCCTTGCATGGATGTCGAACGAGCTGTTCCAGACTGTCGTCGCGGCTTTGAAATTTCAGATAGTTTTCAGTCAAGCACATTTTTTTTAATATAATCTTTGCTTAAATGCTCGATTATTAACGTGGTGAGCACAGCCGCAAAATCTCTACCGGTGTAGGGTACACGATAAGATACCAGCAAGTGGCCATTAAAGAATGCGACGTGCTGATTAGTAGTGGTTGAATGAGCTTTCTGTGGTTCACATTTGACTTTTCACCAAAATAAGTGATTAGAAGCATCTTTTTTATTTGTCTGCGCCTGAGTTGGCATCATGTTGCTGCATTGGATTTCTTAGCTTGCGCTGGCACGTAGCATTCCACTTCATTCAGGATTAGCATTGTCTTTGTCGTCCACTATATATGTATCTTCGGTTTACTTTGTAGTGCCTGCCCAAGAACACCCTGAAGCAGATAAAACCTTGTCTCTCTGCACTTAGCTGATCGGCGCATATAGGTTTTTATTGTTCTTTTTTATCTTTCTAGTTCATAAGTGCATTATGTCTGCACTGGATTTCATTTTTGTTTTATGGCTACTTTGTTTCGAAATTGTTGTTAGGAGTCCATTGAAGTGTGATGCTGCGGCACGATAGTGTTTTCTGTTTTTTCAGTACATGTTATCTAAGCATGACTTAAGAGCTTTGGTCATATAATGATATTCCGTTTGAACAGGTTTTAGTTACATATTGTTTGCAATACTGTTTTGTTTGCTCCAAGCAGTCTGAATATTGCAATTGGTCAACATTTTATTTGGAATGTCTTAGGCAATCTATGCTCCTGTAGCAGACATTTATCTTCGTGTGTAGTCATGAATTTATCTATTTTGGTTCTATGTGCTATCCTTTGACATCATCTGTTTGTATGGTACTAAAATCATTAAGCCATGAACTTCAGTGAAGAAACATAAGCCAAGATTGTGTAAAAAAATTCAGATGTTATTATCTCTTCTATTTCTATATCATATCACACCAATTATAATCAACCATTTCTTCCTTTGCAGATAAGCCATGGGTCAGGCACTTGGTTTGATACAGGTAGATCAATCGACTGTAGCCGTCAAGGAATCTTTCGGAAAGTTTGATGAGGTCCTGGAGCCTGGATGCCACTTCTTACCATGGTGTATAGGGAAGCAAATTGCTGGCTATCTCTCGCTGCGTGTGCAGCAGCTTGATGTCCGCTGTGAAACAAAGACTAAGGTTTCCCCAGTCTGTTTTATCTTTTATTCTTCTTTCTTTATACTTCGCTGGAGGTGCATGGAGCAACTACAATGCGTAATGATAAAATAATTCTGATAAGTTCGCATTTTGTTAAATATTTTTGTTGGTTTATTCTATCCCATTGAGAATATCTATATGAAATCTCTCTGTTTTCTCACTGAAATGGGATACTTATGCATAAAAAATGCAAGAGTAAACTTAATTTTCCTCCTAGCTCTCTTATGATGAATATCATTCTGTGAATAATCTGCAGGATAATGTCTTTGTCAATGTTGTGGCATCTGTGCAATACCGTGCTCTTGCTGAGAAGGCATCTGATGCCTTTTACAGGCTTAGCAACACCAGGGAGCAAATCCAGTCATATGTCTTTGATGGTAAGGTTGCTTTATGGTTTGAACTGCAATTCATGTATCCACTGCATCCATAGTTTTTCTCGATGTGCATCCTGCTTTGCTCTCATGTGGTCACCTGAATATTGTTAATTCTATGTTGTTTCTTCTTGTTCTCTGATTCAATGCTTATATACTCTATTCCTCATGTGCAGTGATCAGGGCTAGTGTTCCAAAGATGAACTTGGATGATGTATTTGAGCAGAAGAATGAAATCGCAAAAGCTGTGGAAGATGAACTTGAAAAGGTTTTGTTCATCATTCTTTGGTCTTCTAGAGCATAATGGGATTTTATTACTAACCTAATTTACCCACTATGTAGGCAATGTCAATGTATGGGTATGAGATTGTGCAAACTCTGATTGTTGATATTGAGCCAGATGAACATGTGAAGAGAGCCATGAATGAGATCAACGCAGGCAAGTATAAGTTCCACACATTTTTTTCTGTACAGTTAAAACCATAGTTACCAGATTCATGATTTGCGGTATGCCACCTTATAAAAGTAGGGTTCATTAAGGGGCATACCTCTTAGGTTCACGAATCGGAGATGGGGTTCGCAAACCCAGCATTTCTGGTTTGCAATACTGCAATATATAGTAAAATACTAAGCAAAATGTAGGGATCCATGGTCTTACAAACACAGCATAGCCACAGAAGATCCTAGCTCTATAACATAAAAGAAAAAAAGAGAGGATGAGGCCATAGGCGTTGGGCCCAAGGATCAAAATATCGGAACCGGAGAAAAAACCGTCCGACGGCCAGTAACCGGAAAAACCGGTCAAAATTCCAAAATGGAAAATTGAATTGGCGAAGTTTTAAAACCGGTAACCGGCGGTTACCGCCCAAAACCGGAAAACCGCTTTAAAAAACAGGAAAAACCGCTACCAAAACCGGAAAATTGAATTGGGGATTGTCTAAAAAAATTTTGGACTTGCTCATACAATAATTCAAGCATAGTTAGCTCATACAATAGGTAATCTAGCACAAAAAAGTCCTAAACCAACTTAGGAAGTATATTATGTAGTCATAAATTTAAATTTAAGTTTGAAAAATTTCAGGCGGTTTTTTTCCTCCCGGTTCCCACCGGTTTTTCCCGTTACCGCTGGTTTTTTTTCCTTGGTTGGGCCAAGCCAGCCCAACCAGCCCAGAGCTCTCCCACACCCTTTACCCTAACCCCTCCCAACTCAGCTCCCCTTCCCATCGCCACAGCTCCCCACCCCACCACCTCCCAATTCCTCTCCATCCCGCCGCCTCATTGTTCCCTGCTACTCCCCATCTCGTCACCTCCCTGCTCCTCCTCAACTACGACTGCAACAACGACAATGCCTGTGATGGAGACGGCAACCATGATGGTAATGCAGTGCTGTAGCGGTGAAGGCAACCATGCTTTAGTGGCAACCACGATGGTCGATGGCATAGTCAAGCTTCCATGGCAGTGCCGATGGCGACGAAGGTGCCGGGATCCTCCCCTTCCACCATCCTCCTCTCCCTTCTCTCTTGGTTTGGGTTCGCTACCCTGCTGCGAATCAGATCGCGTTCGAACCCCGAACTGGTTTGCGCGATCTGATTCGGGGTTCGACAGTGGTTGCCGCAAATCCGGTAACTATGGTTGAAACATCACCTGCATGTGAATTCTTCAGAAACATTAGTTCGATTATCAGTGTTTACTCCTTATGCTTTTCATTTTTAGCAATTTCATGCATTGCAAGAAAATACATATAGTTCTTTCTTTTAGAAAGGAAAAAAGGAAGTGAATCAGTGGCCTTGGCCTTGAGTGGTGTAGCTTGCTGAGAGCTGTCAACAAGATGGCACTTACCAATTAATGCTCACCCATCAAAACTATATCCATGCAGTTGATAAAATATTAATATATTCATGCAGTCGATAAAAATATTATTCTCCCATATTTCTGGTTTTCTTAAGATTTATATTGCAAGATTGAAAATAATTTGCAGAATCTTTTTAAATCTTCTTTCACATTTAGGTTTTCAAAGGTTCAGAGTTGAATACTGAGATGAGTGGGGTAAAATTTATTATATACAAATGCCCGTAATGTGTTTTGAACTTCTTGAAGGCTTACAAAGCCATAATAGCTGCAACCTACTCGTTGAATTGTTTGAATCAAACTGTTCTAGTCAACAACTAGTCAAATACAAATTCAGTTAACCTTTTCCAGGCCTAGTATATGTTATGTGATTTGATGATTTTTAAAATATGGGTTGTTTGCCTGTACAGCATTGCCACTTGGCAACACATTGGATATCTTGGATAGGCTTATCTCATAACTGTTCTTGTGATTTTATGATACAGCTGCTAGGCTGAGGATGGCAGCCAATGAGAAAGCTGAGGCCGAGAAGATACTGCAGATCAAGAGAGCTGAAGGAGAAGCAGAATCCAAGTACTTGGCTGGTATGGGTATCGCAAGGCAGCGTCAAGCTATAGTGGATGGGCTGAGAGACAGTGTTCTTGCCTTCTCTGATAACGTGCCTGGGACCTCTGCCAAGGATGTCATGGACATGGTTCTGGTGACCCAGTACTTCGACACCATGAAGGAGATTGGGGCCTCCTCCAAATCATCTTCGGTGTTCATTCCTCATGGACCAGGTGCCGTGAAAGACATCGCTGCTCAGATAAGAGATGGTCAGCTCCAGGCGAGGATGCTCTAAGAGGGCGTTGAAAGATGGATGTTTTCAATTTCCCAAGCATTACAGAAGTCTGCAACATTATCCTAGCTACATATTTTGTGAGAAAAAAAAAACTTAGGGAAACAATAGCTATATTTTGTGTGTACATGTATGCGTGCTTCGGTACAGTTTGTCCATTCTACTAGTGAGGTTATTACTTAGCTGAATGTTAATAGACTTGCATGGAGATAGCCAAAAGACAAGGAGTTTATGTCAAAATTCCGTTAGTAATTGCTCTGTTTGGAACTTTTTACATCGAAGTGAGCCTGAGAAAATGCCTCAGCTAGTTTTATATGATGTTCTACTGCTTGTTGAGAAATATGAGCCTTTTTCGATTAGCTCATCCCGGTTCAGAACTTCAGAATTTTTTTAGGCAAGGGATCATTCACTGTCAACAGTGAAATTACTGAATTCTGAAGGAGCCCTCTGCTGTGAAATTTAAGCTTACTTTTCGGCTTCTGAATTTTATGTGCGACTGTGCCTGAGGTAAGCAAGAGAAATGCATGGAAGAACATTGTTACCTGTTATATGAATGGCAATGCGTTACACATACAGGTTTGGAGGGCGCAAGCTCCGTCTTGTATTAGCTAGCTACTCCATCAGGATTGTATCATCACTATGCCTTAATCAATGAAGCTCTCTCTGTTTATCGCAAAAAAAAAAGGAGGAATAAACTCTGCCATGCAGTTCCTGCTCAAATCATATATCAAACTACAGTACTTCATTTCCAATTCTACTGCTACCTGTTTACAGATTGGTGACGAAAAGGAAGCATCATGGCCACCTCATTAAACAAGCAGACCAACACAGATGCGTTCCCTGTTTGATTGATGTACAACACATGCAGATTCCAAAGCTATAAATTTCAACAGATGTTAAATACAGCACCAAAGTTTCATACAAAACAAAATTGATCGTTTGACATAAAATTTCCACAATATGTCAACATAACATACCTTGAATATGGAATACCATTATGCAAACAACGCTCATGTGCACTACAAAATTCATTAAAATTGACCATACAAGGCTGAATGCACATGGTCTTCAGCAAAGATAAAAAACTGAAACTGCCACAGTAAGGCGGCAAAATATCTAGGTCCTACTTCCATTCAGACACAAATGTCACTAGCTGCATTGTCTGATAAATTGCTTCCTATTGTCATTGCAACAACTGCTTAAAACCTCAAACATCCATCAGCTCCACGATCTCCTGCTTCTTCGTCGAGCCACGATCTCCTGCTTCTTCGCCTTCAAGTCGTCGATCTTCGCATCCATCTTCTCCAGCTTCGTTCTCAGCTTGGCCGCATCGGTCGTCTCCCCAACCTTGTCCTTTTCCTTGCTCTTCTCCTTGTCCTTCTTTCCCTTCTTCTCCTTCGCCGGTTTGGCCTCTTCGGCGTGTTCCTTAATGTACAATTCCATGCAAGGATGCAGATGTTGTTGGAATTAATACGGGCTAGGCCCAAATTTTATTTCTAATTAATTCCTGCAAAATCCCAAAGGTCTATGTGCATGTGCTAAAACTGTTTAGTCCCATATGGAGAGTTGAATGAGAGTTATACCACTTTAAAAGGTGGAACGTGGTAACCCCCTTGTGGAATTGGAGAGAGTCAATACACGCGTGCGCTCGCTCGCTCGGGTGCGTGCGCGTTGTTTTATCTATTTGAAAATCGAAACGCACCGACTCGCAGTTAATAGCATTAACAAACGGCTGGTAGTAACGGTTCAATTACTAGGTTAATGGCGAATCAATGGTGACCGTTTCCAAAAGCCTTTGGCTCTTTGTTTTTGGCTATTAGTTCTGTAGAATAGAGGACTGGTTCGTCTCTAGACTCTCTACGACAGACACAAAGAATTCCACAATTCTGTTGCTGTCTCTGGTGATCTTCATCCTGGCGAAACGCGTGTACGGCTACACCGGGAGAGCAGGCCTCCGGAACCCTTGTCCTTGAAGGCTTGCACAAATAAGGTTTTTGGGGAGCGTTCGCGCGACTGCTCGTTTCATCTGATTTTCTGCTACGACTACATCTGCGCGACTACTACCACGACATCTATGAAGTTCTCTGCTACATCTACATCAACTGCACAACTACTACCACGATGTCCACTACGCCATGACTAACAACGACCTCACCAAGACTTCTGCTTCTACTTCTGCTGCTTCTTCCGCTGGATCTGGGTATGCCTATCTCGCACTTGTTGTTTACTTAGTTTTATTATCTGTTGTTTACTTGAACATTAAGATAGGTATGCTAGTTTCTGTCCTTGTAGAAATTCGTATATCTATAGTGTTCTTGTATACCTGCTTTATGAAAATGGCTATAGTATTCTCCATAATTTATCTAGTACATTTCTGGATTAAAGTAATTTGAAAAATGCTCATATATTCAACAATCCAAAAACCTTATTTTAGGTATTTTTCATCAACTGGCTTTGCTGCTGCGTTAAAACCCTCTGAATTCGATGGTGCGAATTACAAGAGGTGACGCACCAAGATGGTGCTTTGGCTAACTGCTATGAACGTTTTTCATGTGGCAAGTGGCAAGCCTGAAGGAACACTTACTCCTGAACAGGAGCAAGCGTTCGAGGCTGTTGATAACCTTTTTAAAGGCGTCGTGATTAACGTTCTTGGTGAGAAGTTAGTTGATGCATACATGGTGATTAAAACTGGAAAAGAGATGTGAGATGCACTTGAGACCAAATTTGGGGTTTCGGATGCAGGTAGTGAATTATATCTCATAGAGCAATACCATGACTATAGAATGGTTGATGGCCGTTCTGTAGTTGAGCAGGCTCATGAGATACAATCCATGGCCAAAGAACTTGAGCACTTCAATTGTGTGTTACCGGACAAGTTTGTCGCGGGAGGCATTATTGTCAAGCTTCCTCCTTCTTAGAGGAATTTTGCTACTTCTCTGAAACATAAGAGACAAGAGTTTTCTGTTGAAAATCTCATTGGGTCTCTTGATGTTGAAGAGAAGGCGAGGGCAAAAGATACACACATCAGAGGTAATGAGGGACATTCTAGTGCCAATGTGGTGCAGAAGAAGAATGGCCTAGCTCAAAAGTTCAAAGGCAAGAACAAGACTGCACAAACAACTAGCTTCAAGAAGAAGAAGAAGAACACGAAGGATAGCCTTTGCTTTGTGTGTGGCGAACCTGGTCATTGGGCCAAGAATTGCAGCCAACGCAAGGGTGGGAAGAATCAGCAAGGGCAAAATTCCAAGTCTGCTAATGTTGTTGTTGGTACTACTGAGACGGGAACATCAGGGTATGGTAATTTACCTACTGTTCTTTCCGTATGTCAATCTACCGATTAGTGGATAGACACTAGTGCTAATATACATGTATGTGCTGATATTTCATTATTCTCTTCTTACCAGGTCACTCGGGATTCAGCCGTTCTAATGGGGAACGGGTCACATGCCACTGTTCATGGTGTTGGCACGGTCGATCTGAAGTTTACTTCGGGGAAGATTGTGCAACTGAAGAACGTGCATCATGTGCTATCTATCAATAAGAATCTCGTGAGCGGATCTTTTCTGTGTAGAGATGGCTTTAGACTGGTATTTGAGTCCAATAAATTTGTAATGTCCAAGTGTGGACAATTTGTTGGTAAAGGCTATGTGTGCGGAGGCTTGTTCTGCTTATCTTTTTTAAATTTGTGTAATAATGTTGTGAACCATGTTTTCAGTGATAATGAGACTATTATTTGGCATTCATAACTTTGTCACATAAATTTTAGTTGCATGACGCGATTAGCCAGTTTAGAGTTAATCCCGAAATTCACCATTGCCAAAAGTTCTAAATGTCAAGTTTGTGTGCAATCAAAACAGCCTCGTAAGCCTCATAAGGCTGCGGAGGTAAGAAATTTGACACCATTAGAACTCATACATTCAGATCTGTGTGAGATGAATGGTGTGTTGACAAAAGGTGGTAATAGATATTTCATGACTTTGATTGATGACTCCACTAGGTTCTGCTATGTATATCTTTTGAAAACTAAAGATAAAGCTCTTCACTACTTTAAAATCTATAAGGCAGAAACTGAGAACCAACTTGAAAAGAAAATCAAAAGGGTTAGGTCTGATCGTGGCGGCGAGTACTTTTCTAATGAGTTCAATTTATTCTGTGAGGAACATGGTATAATCCATGAGAGGACGCCTCCCTATTCACCCCAGTCAAATGGGGTTGCTGAAAGAAAGAACCGCACTCTAACTGATTTGGTTAACGCCATGTTAGAAACAGCAGACCTTTCCAAGGCATGGTGGGGGAGGCTATATTGACTTCATGTCATGTCCTAAACAGGATTCCCACAAAGAATAAAGAGATAACCCCATATAAACAATGGGAGAAGAAAAGACTATCACTTTCATACTTGCGCACTTGGGTTATTTGGCGAAAGTCAATGTGCCAATTTTCAAAAAGCGTAAGCTTGGACCAAAAATCGTAGATTGTGTCTTTCTAGGCTATGCTCACCATAGCGTTGGATATAGATTTCTAGTGGTGAAATCTGGAGTACCTGACGTGCATGTCGGTACAATTATGGAGTCTAGAGATGCTACATTCTTTGAGGATATTTTTCTGATGAAAGATATGCCTAGTTCATCGAGTCAGGACCTTGATACAACTCTTGAACTTGCCATTCCAATAGAATATTTTGAGCAAACCCCTGAGCAAATTCCTGAGGAGAAAGACAATGAAACTCCGAGAAAGAGTAAAAGACAAAGGACTGCAAAGTCTTTTAGTGCTGATTTTATTGTGTACCTTGTGGAAGATACTCCAAGTACCATTTCTAAAGCATATGCTTCTTCAGATGCGGAATACTAGAAGGAAGCAGTCCGTAGTGAAATGGATTTCATTATCTCTAATGGAACTTGGGAGATCACTGGGCGTCCTTACGGTTGTAAACCTGTAGGATGTAAGTGGGTGCTCAAAAAGAAGCTTAGGCCTGATGGTACTATCGAGAAGTACAAGGTACGGCTTGTGGCCAAGGGTTATACCCAAAAGGAAGGCGAAAATTTCTTTGATACTTATTCACATGTGGCTAGATTGACCACTATTCGAGTACTACTATCTCTGACTGCCTCACACGGTCTTCTCGTTCATCAGTTGGATGTTAAGACGGCTTTCCTAAATGAAGAGTTGGACGAGGAAATTTACATGGAACAACCAGATGGATTTGTAGTAGATGGTCAAGAAGGAAAGGTGTGCAAGTTGTTGAAATCTTTGTATGGTCTTAAATAAGCACCTAAGCAGTTGCAAGAAAAATTCGATAGAACTTTAACATCTACAAGCTTTATTGTGAATGAAGCTGACATATGTGTGTATTATCGCCATGGTGGGGGGCGAGCGAGTCATTCTATATCTGTATATTGATGGCATACTGATCTTTTGGACTAATCTTAATGTGATTAAGGAGATCAAGGATTTCTTGTCTCAGAATTTTGAGATGAAAGATCTGGGAGTAGCTGATGTTATCTTGAACATCAAGCTGTTGAGAGGTGATGATGGTGGGATTACATTGTTACAATCCCATTATGTGGAAAAGGTTCTGAGTCGTTTTGGTTATAGCGACTGCAAATCCTCTCCAACACCTTATGATCCGAGCGTGTTGCTTAGGAAGAATCGGAGAATAGCTAGAGACCAATTGAGATATTCTCAGATAATTGGTTCACTCATGTATTTAGCTAGCGCTACCAGGCCTGACATCTCGTTTGCTGTGAGCAAACTAAGTCGTTTTGTTTCCAATCCGGGAGATGATCATTGGCACGCTCTTGAGAGGGTAATGCGTTATCTAAAGGGTACTATGAGCTATGGCATTCACTATACCGGGTACCCTAGGGTACTAGAGGGTTATAGCGATTCAAACTGGATATCTGATGCTGATGAGATTAAGGCCACAAGTGGATATGTCTTCATACTTGGAGGTGGCGCTGTTTCATGGAAGTCTTGCAAGCAGACCATCTTAACGAGGTCAACAATGGAAGCAGAACTCACAGCATTAGATATTGCCACTGTTGAAGCCGAATGGCTTCGTGAGCTCTTGATGGATTTGCCGGTGGTTGAAAAACCAGTACCGACTATTCTGATGAACTGTGACAATCAAACCGTAATCATCAAAGTGAACAGTTCTAAGGATAATATGAAGGCATCAAGACATATGAAGAGAAAACTGAAGTCTGTCAGAAAAATGAAAAACTTCGGAGTAATAGTTTTGGATTATATCCAAACAGCTAAGAATCTAGCAGATCCCTTCACAAAGGGTTTATCACGGAATGTGATAGACAATGCATCGAGGGAGATGGGTTTGAGACCCACATGAGTTATACCATGGTGGTAACCCATCCTATGTGATCGGAGATCCCGTGAAGTAGGATTGGCGAAACAAGCTATTGGTTAACTGAAAGGAGAGTACCTTTATAGACCCACTCCATTGGAGATGCAATTCTCTCCTAAATTTGTATGGCAGGTTAATTTTTATTTTAATATGTTATGTGGCTTGTTTAAGCAAAGATGCTATCCTACAGAGTAGTCTTGAAAGAACACACCTATATGAGCCCGACTGCTAGTCACAGTCTATGAGAAAGGGTAATCTCTAGGAAGCTCATGAATAGGCCTGGAGTATGACTTATATGCTCCAACCCGCGGGGATGCCTAGCAGCCTAGTATCAGTTAAGGACTTAAGTGAAACTTATACACACAAAACTGCTAATTCAAGGCTTAGTCCATTGTGCAATTGTGGATAAGTGTAACTTCTGTTCTAGGTGGATGTTCAACTGTAACAGCCCTAACTTAGGGTTTGTATTTCAAATGTAAAATTTTGAGGAGGAATAAAAACTTTTGTTGTCTCTTCAAATCATTTGGAAGTTTTCCAAATTTTCCCTAGCAATTTCCATTTTCTAGAATTAAATTCTTGTGAATGGAAATTGTTGTCAGCAAGTTCTTGGCTTTCAAACTTGTGATCACCCTCGGAAATTATTTTTCCTATCATATTGATCATCCTATCTACCTCCTGAATTATTTCACAATTTTTAGATTTTGTTTGCTATTTCAAATGGCCAAGTCAAACTAGTTGAAAACCTGGTCAAACCCTAGGTCAGCATGCTTGTGAATTTTCTGCAGAACTTTTCAGTGCATAGAAAGTTCTGGAAAATTTATGCAATGTTGTTCTCTGTCTCAAGTAGCTACCATAAAAATTTCGAAATTTTGGAGCTCAGGAGCTACCTTTAAAATTCTCCAAACTCTCTCACCTTTTAAAACCTCAAATCGAAAACAACGTTCCTCGCCCGAACCTTTCGGGCTCGAGTCCGACTCGTACCACTTGACTCGGTCGCGTCAACTAAACGCACCGCAGCGCGAGTCCAATCGATCGTGACCGTCCGATGCAAATCGAACGATCCACGTTGCGTCGCAACCGACCGTCCAATGCATACACCAATCTCACCGCCCATTTGGATCCAACGGTCGGTGCGATATCGATCAAATCAAGCCACCGGTTCGCACCGCCAGAGTCACCGCGGGTGGACCCCACTTGTCGCCTTCGTCTCGCCTCTCCGCGCCTCACCGAGCGCACCGGCGATCACGCATGTGCCACGTACCTCGTCGCCGCCACCTATTTGCCCTCGTGTCCGTCAGTGGAGCATCGCGAGCTTTATAACCTCACCGCACTCACTCATTCATCGTTTCCTTCGCTCTCACTTTCTCCGCCCGCTCTGCTTTCGGCGGCGAAGAGGACGGCGTAGCGCCACAGTTAGCGCCGCTTGATCTCCGCAACCACGCCGCGTGATCCACGATCGACGCCGCCCATTTTGCCCAACCGGGTCCTTGGCGTCCATGGATCACGGGGCGTATCGTCGCTCCGCCTCCGGTTGCGGCGGTCCCGCGAGCTTGCTAGTTCTCGGTGAGTCTCTAACCTCGCCACTTGGTCCTCGTGATCGCAATCATTCTCGAGTCTAACGGTGGGCTCGCCGTCTTTCGTGCATCGTGGAGGTCGTGTGGTGTTTCTTCCTCGCGCGCGGTGTTCGCCGCCGTGGCAATTCCGCGCCTCGGACCTTCTTCTTCGACTTTGTCTTGTGCTTATTGCTCCTCGAGTCGAGGCGATCCGTGGCGCACCTTCTCAAACCGCAAGTCTGTAGGCGCCTTCTGCGAGAGCCGTAGCTTCTTCTCCGCTCCGCCGCCGTGAGCCCATCTCCGGCGACCATTGGGCTCCGCGCCATCGGCATCAAGTTCGTGGAGCTGCGGTGCACCGTCGCGTGCCATCCCCGAGCTCGAGCCTCGCCATTCTCCGATCCCCCACCTCGCCGTGGTGGCGGCGTCGTGAACTCCGTCGAGCCGGCGGCAAAGATCAAGGTCTAACCTCGCTCGTTAAGTGCTAACCATCTTTTAGTCTCGTATCACCGATTTGTGGGCCCTCTTTGGTTAATCGCGCGAGAAATCCTTTAATCCAGCCCGTTATTTGTTCTCTCGAGTCACGCCATGTGGGTCCATGTTGTCGCTAGGTTTGTGTAGTTCGGTTATCGTTTTCTCGTTGGGAGCGATTTCTGGAGAGTGTTTTGGTTTGCACTTTAGTGAGCCAAGACGATTCTTTGAATACGCCGACGCCACTTTAGGCGGTGCGCTGTCGGCCGCCATTCGCGCGGGCCCGTCGATGGTGGGGCTTATCGATCGTGTAGAAAAAGTATTCATTGCTTTAGTATTTCGGTTTATGTTTTCGTTGAGTCATTAATTCAATTAAACTTGTAAAATGCATAACTAATTCAATTTTTATCCAAATTGCTTGAAACCAGTCTTTGTTAATTTTCATTTTAATTGTACTATTTACTGAAATGAGTTTCAACCTTGTATCTGAAGCAAAAATCTGTTAATTAATTTAATGTTGTAGATTGTAATCTCCAAATTAGAAAATGCATATCTCTTCCAATAATTGTCCAAATTCAATGAACCCAACTCTGTAAATTTCATTTTCAGTATACTAACTATTAGGATAGGTTTTACACAATGCTTCTGTTCATGAAAATTTGTTAAGTAATTAACTAGTGCCATGTTGTGTTTTTAGCTTAGAAAATTCATAGAAAATTATTAATAACTTAAAATAATTTGTTCTCTGTTTCTAAAATTTTGTTATATCTTGCTTAGGTTGCTGTATGAGTTTTGGCTTGTTTTGGTGATTGTTGTATGTTTGAGTTTTGTCGGTGTTATTCGTTCTTATTATTGCTTTGTTCAATCGTTAGGATTCGATATTTGCGGCAACCCCGAGAACGATCTCCAAAGATATTGAGCAACAACATCCAGTGCAAGCGGTTTGATCATGTTTAATCCCAGATTTTAAAGATTAATATTTTGTTTCAAATTGTATGTATGCATTGCTTAATTTGTGTTAAATTGATTAGTTAAATCCGTAGCTGCATATCCTGTAGACAAAATATTGATCTCTACTACCTGAGCCTAGGTTATTTGCTGTGATTAGAGATCGCTGGATGATCTCTTGTCACTTAGTAGATCCGGGTCAACTTGCTTAGACATGCTTAGCTATCGGTGAGGCGGGGCGGTTATCGACTTTAGTCGGTAACCTTGATCACACAAAAATTTACTACAACTTTATGTTTCAAAGATTTTGCTATGCTTACTTGCAAAACTAAAACCAAAAACAAAAATGATTTAGACGCGCACAATGGTAAGATTGGTGTGATCTTTTGGTGTGATCGAAAGGTGCCCGGGTCAATTAAGGACCGAACATCTTGTGAGTTTTTGTTATCCAGGCATTTCGGCGTGCTAACCACACTAGAGGGTATGGGACCTCTCTTGACCTAGTACTTTGGCGTGTATTGGTCCCGGGTCGCAGGAGGTCGCAGGAGGGACGGAGGTGGGAGCATGGTAGTTGTCCGAAAAGCTTTATCCTGAGTGGGTAGTTGTCTTTTCGGCTTTACCATGTAAGCGTATGGTGTTTCTACCCATACGAGCGGCTCGGGGTTGATACACAATATTGGAAACAGTCTCGTAGGACTCAGCTGTGCCAGCATACCTTCGGAAGTGTGCTTTGGCTTAAAGGCGGTCTGAGGTGTGGGTACAGTGGTACACCCCTGCAGGGTTAAAAACTATTCGAATAGCCTCGTCCTAGGTGATGGACACGCTTGGGTAAGCTTATCGAGAGTTAGACTACAACATTTAAATTAAAACTTGATGGGTGGTACGAATCTGGGATTCGTGCTATTGTTGTGGTGACTATTGGGATAGTCACTTCTAGGTTGTTTATCTTTCTTTTGTTATTATTATCCTTCTTTGTTATTTCAATCTTAAAATGAATTGCAAACTTGCCTTTAAAATCAGATTACCTTATTGCAAATGAAAATTGGCTTTATGCAAATGAAACATATGGCCTCCACTAAACAAGCCTGCATGTAGCATATGAACAGGTCTGCTAGTTCACACGTCAGTCTTGCGGGTACAAAGACAATCTTTGTACTCAGGTGCTTTGCTTAATGTTTTTGTTGCAGAGGAAGAAGGTGAGCCTCAGGGGCCTCACTACGTGAGTCAGTCTTTGCCGCCGTGGGTGACGATTAGGCTTGGCGGTCCTGGCCGATGCCTTGTGGGTTGAAGGCACACTGATTGGCTTTGTTTATAGCCATCTTATGGCACTTTTGCTTCCGCTGTCGTTCTTGTTATTTGTGTATCTTTTGGGCCGGTCGGCCTGTGTCTGTAATATTGTTACTATTTGTTTATCTTCCGTTTGTAGTGTAATGTTTGGACTCTATGTTTTGAATGGAGTTGATGTCTAATTTTGTAACGAGGTGCGATATCGCTCGGAAGTATACATATCTCGAGGATCGATTTATTTGATTTGTGATGCTAGGACCAGGTGGTTGGTTAAGCATTACAAGCCAAATAAACTGGGGTCCTCACATCAACCTTAATCGGTCTCCATCGAAACACTGGTATATCAAAACAATATTGTGGATCAAAGCATTTGACATGTGCCCTTGGGATCTGGTGGGGGATTGTTGGAATTAATACGGGCTAGACCCAAATTTTAATTCTAATTAATTCCTGGAAAATCCCAAAGGCTCATATGCATATGCTAAAACTGTTTAGTCCCATATGGAGAGTTGAATGGGAGTTACACCACTTTAAAAGGTGGAACGTGGTAACCCCCTTGTGGAATTGGAGAGAGCCAATACACGCGCGCACTCGCTCGCTCGCTCGCCTCGCCGAGCCGAGCCGTGCGGTGTGTGTGCGTGTGTGTGCGTATGCAGGCGTGTCGGGTGCGTGAGCGTTTTTCTTTATCTATTCAAAATCGAAATGCACCGACTCGCAGTTAATAGCATTAACAAACGGCTGGTAGTAACGGTTCAGTTACTAGGTTAATGGCGAATCAATGGTGACCGTTTCCAAAAGCCTCTGGGTCTTTGTTTTTGGCTATTAGTTCTGTAGAACAGAGGACTGGTTCATCTCTAGACTCTCTACGACAGACACAAAGAATTCCACAGTTCTGTTGCTGTCTCTGGCGATCTCCATCCCGGCGAAACGCGTGTACGGCTACACCGGGAGAGTAGGCATCCGGAACCCTCGTCCTTGAAGGCTTGCACGAATAAGGTTTTTGGGGAGTATTCGCGCGACTGCTCGCTTCATCTGATTTTCTGCTACGACTACATCTACGCGACTACTACCATGACATCCACGAAGTTCTCTGCTATATCTATATCAACTGCGAGTCATAGATCTTGACGTGCATGCATGGGTTGAACACCAGATCAGAGATCAGTGAGGCCAGATAGCTCGAGTGATAGATTTAATCTCGCTTTGGTAAATTCTGTTAATTTTTTTTAAGATTTGCTAATTTTGGTAGGAGTCCGAGTTATAGACGGAGTCTATTTAGATTCCAATCTTGTAAACTTTTGAGTATAAATATACATGAAAATCCAAAAAGAGAAGCAACCCTCGGTGCTCCCGAAAAAAGAGAAAATCCAATTCGATTGTTTGTGTTCTCTGCGTTTGGCTTTGTCTCGGCGGTTTTTTCGTAGTAGGAAGGAAGTACCGAGGCAGATCTCAGCTTTTGCCAGACGAGAGCATCACGTGAAGACAGATTCGAGCAGAAACGCCGCTTCACGTCATGGTGTCCCTCGCGCACAGGAACCGAGCGGGCCACGTCGAAGCGACAGAGAGCAGCGAGTCTCACAGAGAAAAGGCGTTGCTTCGTGCGTGACATTACTTCGAGCATCACGACAAGGGTAGGGTCCAGCGGGCCTCACAGAGAAAATAACCGAGCGTTGTTTCCCTGGACGAAGCAATGACAAAGCAAAGGATCAAGGAAAAAATTTCAACAATTGGTATCAGAGTTTGATAATTTTGGTGGTGCTTGAAGATCATGGGCGAGAAAGCGAAGACCCGAGATGGGCGGTCTCCCACTAGTACCCTCTCCTGACGACCAATAATTACTCGGTGTGGGCAATGAAGATGAAGGCGAACATACGCGTCCAAGGTGTTTGGGGCGCAGTCGATCCGAAGGGGAAGATAGAGGAAGATGACAACATAGATTAGACGGCATTTGTTGCGATCTATCAGACGGTACCAGATTCGATGATGCATCAACTCATCGGGAAAGAGACGGCACATAAAGCATGGGTGACGCTTCAGAAGATGCATAAAGGTTGACCGCGTGAAAGAGGTGCGACTCCAGAATTTACAAAACGAGTTCAAGAATCTCCAGATGGGAGAAACCCAGTCGGTGGGCGAGTTCGTCGGCAAGCTAACTTCACTATACAATCAAATTATCTCTCTCGATGACAAGATGGAGGAATCTATAGCAGTGAAGAAATACTTGCGCGTGCTACCAAAAAAGTACGTACCTATCGTCACCACGCTCATGTACTCCTCCGATCTGAAGAAAAAGAAGATCGAGGAGATCACAGGCTCCCTCAAGGCGCATGAAGAGCTACTAAAAGGGTTTTAGTCCCGTAACGAGCAGGCATTGTTGTTAAAGTCAGATACAAGAAGCGGTGGTCGGGAGCACCACACACGGGATTTGAAGGCCAGCGTCAAAAAGGCGACGAAGACCACGGCCTCGTCTGGCCGAGGTGCCGACACCGTCTCCGCCCCAGGAGCTCGTACCTTCACCAGGCTCTCTAGTTTCTCCTAGTCGACGAGGGTCCGGAGAACCTACTCCGTCACGATGGACTTCCCAAGGTCACTGGTGTAGACCACGGTCCCCCACCCTCCTTGGTGCGCCTCCTCATAGTTGAGGCTCCAAAAACGTGCAGTCGGAGTCTCAAGTCACAACCTCAGAAGCCTGGAAACAGTCGCGAAAGAGGAACTAGGGTTTGAAAGCGCAAGGTAAGGGCTGGGGTGGTGGGGGTTACCTCTTATTTATATACGCACCAGGACCACAAGAAACAAAGCGTGGGAACCAAAGATCCATGGGCCACTCACCAGGTAACACGTGCCACGCGCATAGCATCCCCAACCAATGGCATTATGGCACACAGCAACCAACGGTGGCCTGCGCAATTCGAAGGGACGCCGTCAATGCCAGCCAACAACATTATGACACACGGCAACCAACGATGGCCCGCGCAATTCAAAGGGGCACCATCAACGCCATGCAACGGCATCATGGCGCACGGCACCCAACGCGTCGTCACACCCACGGGGGCGGCCCACGCTTCATGGGAGGACCCGCACAAAGCACGCTTTGCCAGACCGAAGGGGACGGTGTGCCTAGACCAATCGGGATAAAGGCGCGGTTTTCAGCCATGATGAAGCAGGGCCTCGACTGTGAGGGGCTTGTTGTAGGGGCGCCTCCACCGGCCCCAACGACTTGACGAAGACAGTAGGGCCTGTAGGGAAACGGGTAGGCTACACTAGCGCAAATTAAAAATTCTACCCGTAAACCAAGATCACTGCAGCTTATAGATCACGGTCTACCACTAGACGCCAGCAGTGCGAAGTTGATGCAACGCGTCGGGCGATGTAGTCGCACTGTTGATGCAAGACGTCGGGGCGCAGTAGTCGCACTACTTCCTCGCCCTCGCCGTGGCGCCCCACGCACGCCTCCTTTCTTGCGGTTCGCCCCAACGCCACGATGCGCCTTCAAAGGTATCCACACGCACGGAGGAAGCGACGCACGCCGACTACTAGATCCGCGCGGCGACTAGGGCGTGGGAGGGTGGCGCCGGGGTTTGGGGATGTCACGAAAAACTCAACCTCAACCATGCGTGCTTCTCCTCCTTTTATAGACGCCCTTATAATGGACTTCTACGAATAGAGGCCCATTAGGACTCAATGCCCGATCTAATTCGGATCCAATCCGAACTAGGCTTCAACCCTTAAGTGTGTGACCCTATGGTTCACATATGTTTAGACATGACGCGAGTACACATACTTGGTCAATAGTTGGTAGTGGCCTCTAGCAAGACGTGCCAACTCCTAAACATACGTAAAGATCATATCGACGAACCATCACAACGTTATGTACATGCCAATCCCTTTGCCTCACGATATTCAATGAGCTCCAAGCTGACCACTCTTTCGATCCCGTGATCCGAATCCCTTACTAGGTTAACTCTAACCTTAAGTAGCATGGCCATGCATTTCGGATCCGATCACCGAGGCCCAGAGATATCTCTCTGTAGAGAGGGCAAATCCCATCTCGACCGACCATGCCTCGCAGCATGCTTCATGACAAACCCGAAGCTACCTTTATAACTACTCGCCACGAGTAGCGTTTGATAGCCCCTAAGTAGGTCGATTCACATCTCAAGTACATGCGACAATCTCGTGTCTAAGGACAAGGCGTACACATTGTGTAGAGAGAACCATAAGAATAATTACTATGTCTCATGTTGGGTCGGTCCAACCCCATGTTCTAAACATGTGTCCACATTATTGGTTTGACATCTCCATGTTTATGACCGTGAAACATGGTCATCAACCGATACATGTGCTAATCAATCATTCACGTGTGTCCTCACATGAACTCCGACTAGGGACAACTTTAGAATAACCATACAAGTAAAGAGTTTCACAAACAAGTCACATACTTGTTAATCAACACAAAGGCAATATTCAAGGAACATTTATTAAATCATGTATACAATGAAATATCATCATCAATATGATTGCCTCTAGGCATATCTCCAACAGCCTCCCACTTGCACTAGAGTCAATCTAGAAGATATCTAATACCCATAGCTCTTGTGTGCGCCTCATGCTTAGGTCAGTGGAGAGGCTTCACAAAGGATCTCAAATATTCAAATCCGTGTGTATTTTGCATATCTTTAAATCTCCTCGATTAAGGATCTCTCGAATGAGATGAAACCGCCGCAGAATGTGTTTGTTCTTTTGGTGATTCCTCGGCTCCTTGGTTTGCGCAATGGCCCCACTGTTATCACAGTAAAGATCCAGAGGACTGCACGCACTAGGAACCACACCTAGTTCGCTTATGAACTTCCTTATCCAAACACCTTCCTTTGCTGCTTCAGAAGCCGCAATGTACTCGGCCTCCGTTGTAGAATCAGCAACAGTCTCCTGCTTGGAACTCTTCCAACTTACCGCACCACCGTTCAAAAGGAACACAAAACCCGATTGCGATTTGTAATCATCTTTGTCGGTTTGGAAGCTTGCATCGTGTAACCATTTACAACGAGCTCTTCCTCACCTCCGTAGACTAGGAACACATCCTAGTTCTTCTCAAATACTTGAGGATGTTTTTAATCGCTGTCCAGTGACTCTCACCGATCACTGTATCTGCCAGAACACTTAGAGCATAGGAAACATCTCAGGCGAGTACACATCATAGCATACATGATAGATCCAATGGCCGAAGCATATGGAATCTTACTCATGCGATCTCGCCATCGCTTGTCGAAGGACACCGAGTCTTGCCAAGATTTATGCCATGAGACATGGGCAAGAACCCTTTCTTTGCCTCCTCCATGTTGAACCGTTTCAACACTTTGTCAATGTAAGTACTCGCTTAATCCTATTAGCCTTTTGATCTATCTCTATAGATCTTAATACCTAAAATATATGCCGCCCCCTAAGTCCTTCATTGAGAAACTATTTTTCGTGAGGTCTTAACGGACTCGAGCATAGGAATATCATTTCCAATCAAGAATATGTCATCTACATATAAGATTAGAAATACGAGTGAGCTCCCACTTGTCTTCTTGTAAACACAAGATTCTTCTTCGCTTTTGATGAAGTCAAACCCTTTGACCACTTCATCAAAACGAATGTTCCAACTCCGAGATGCTTGCTTCAATCCATAAATGGATTTTTGAAGTTTGCATACTTTTCTAGCATTGTTTGATCGACAAAACCCTGGCCGTATCATATACACGCCCTCGTTAAATTTCCATTAAGGAAAGCCGTTTTGACATCCATCTACCATATCTCATAGTCGAAATATGCAAGAATAGCTAGAATGATCCGTATTGATTTAAGCATCGCTACAAAGCGAAAGTCTCATCGAAGTCAACTCCTTGAACTTGCCGAAACCTTTGCGACAAGTCGAGCTTTATGGATATGAACATTTCCATCCATATCAATCTTCCTTTATAGATCCATTTGCACTCTATGGTTTTAACACCATCAAAGTGGTCAACCAAATTCCAAACTTGATTGTCTCCCATGGATGCTATCTCGGATCTCATGGCACTATGCCATTTCTCGTAGTCCGGTCCATCATTGCTTCCGCATAGGTCGAGGGCTCATCATTGTCTAACAATAACATATCTCGCGCATTGCGAGCCTTCCGACCTTCGTGGTGGTGGTGCTTCCTTTGCCATGGGTTCTCAACTTGTTCGCCACATGGGCATCATTCGTCGAGTCTTCCCGATTGATTCATCTTGAACCTCTTCAAGCCGCACCGCTTCTTCCACTTGTCTCCTATTGAGAAACTCTTTCTCTAGAAAACACCACTTCGAGCGACAAACACTTTGCCCTCTAGTCGGTTGTAGAAGTAATATCCAAAGGTTTCTTCGGATATCCCACGAAAATGCATTTATCCGACTTGGGTGTGAGCTTGTCCGATCAGAGTCGCTGACAAACGCCTCACATCCCCAAATCTTTAGAAAAGACAAATCAGGACTCTTCCCACCATATCTCATATGGTGTCTTAACTACGGATTTAGACGGTACCTATTATGTGAAAGGTCGACGCTTTCTAGAGCGTAACCCCAAAAGGATAATGGTAACTGATCGCTCATCATCGATCGAACCATGTCCAACAAGGTCCGACACGCCGCCGATACCCCGCTTTGAGGCGCTCCGC
The DNA here is from genome assembly GCA_036346255.1 of Ampelocalamus luodianensis. Classification (NCBI taxonomy): domain Eukaryota; kingdom Viridiplantae; phylum Streptophyta; class Magnoliopsida; order Poales; family Poaceae; genus Ampelocalamus; species Ampelocalamus luodianensis. The sequence goes on along the minus strand of CM070632.1, from coordinate 23,963,841 downwards.
GGTGTTAGCTATGGAACAATTCGCAACTCTTCGGATGATTGCTAAATTCATGACTCAAATACTCGCCACCACGATCGATCGCAGAGTCTTGATTTTCTTGGCACGTTGATTTTCAACCTCATTCGAACTCTTGAACTTTTCAAAAGTTTCGACTTATGCTTCATTAAGTAGACATAGCCATATCTACTAAAATCATCGATGAAAGTTATGAAGTAATGAAATCCACCTCTAGCAATGTGCTCATTGGTCCACATACATCAAGATGTATGATTTCCAACAAGTCCGACGCCTCTCAAAAGAACCTTTGAAAGGTGATTTGGTCATCTTACCAAGCAAGCAAGTTTCACATGTCTCGTATGATTCAAAATCAAACGGTTAGAAGACCATCAAGATGGAGCTTCTTCATGCGTTTTTCACTTATGTGACCCAAACGACAATGCCAAACATAGGTGGGATTCAAATCATTAGGTCGAAGTCTTTTAGCATTTATATTAAAGATAGGCGCATCATCAAGATTTAAAATAAATAACCCATTCACAATGGGCTAAAGCCATAAACATTCCATTTTTAGAGATCAAACAACCATTGTCTTTACTTGCAAATGAATAACCATCTCTCATCAAACATGAGGGGATAAAATGTTTCGACTCATACTAGGAACATAATAACAATTATTCAATTCCATAATAAATCTTGAAGGAAGCTGAAGTTGCATGGTGCCGACGGTCAACGCAAAGAACCCTTGCTTTATTTCCGACGCAAAATCAACTTCACCTCTTGCGACTCTCTACTTCTTATTAGCCCTCGCATCGAGTTGCAAATGTGAGCAATCGATCCAGTATCAAATACCCAAGAGTTAATAGGAGAATCATGAGAAAATGTCTAAAACATTTATAACAAGTGTACCATGGTAGAAGTCTTACTTCCACCTTTCTTCTTGCATTCATCTAATCCATGTACTTCTTGCGCTTTCTCTCCAAAGGCGCGCTTTACAATAGAAGCATACTGTCTCACTCCAGTCCAGATTAGGCTTAGGCGTTGGCTTCAGATCATATCTTTAACCTTGCCCTTATTCTTTGGCCATGGCTTACCCTTTTTCTTGAAGCTAGACTTGTTCTCGCACCATCACATGGCTAGGCCCTCGCACACTTCTTAATGTCACTCTGCTTTGAGCATCCCACAAAGCTCATTAAGGCCCTTATCCGCCCCATGCATATGGTAGTTCAAATGAAATGCCCATAGCTAGTGGAAGAGACGCTAAAATGAAATCGCTTGCCAACTTGGCCAATTGGAAAACCAAGTTTATCCAAAGTCCGATCAGAATCAACCATTTTGATCACATGTGGGCCTACGTGCACCTTCTGTTAACTTGCATTCCGTAAAAGCCTTAGAGACATTGAACCGCTCACCCGCTCGTGTCCGAACATGTCCTTAAGCGCTATGATCATATCATACGCTCCGATCCTCAAACCGCTTTGAAGGTCAGTTCCATGCATGCAAGCATAAGACAACTAATCTCAAGAGAGTCATCACATGCTTTCTTGTAGGCATTTTTAACAAGAAGCAGACGCATTGTTAGCGTGTTCTTCTCGGGATTGGGGTATCCAGAACGTTTTCTTTTATCCGCCCCGAGAACAATTTCGTGTTACGGACTCAAATCCAATAGTTTGTTCCATTTAATTTCTCTTTCTCAAGAATCGATCGCAAAGCAAAAGGGTGTGCGTGGTTGCTAGATGCCATTGATCTACAATAGGAAATGCAAAATACTAAGACAAATAAAACCATGATAGAGTAAATCAGATAAACAAATTTAATAGAATGTACTCCCACTAAAATCAACATCCTCTCGTTGATTCTTAGCGATTCAAGATCCGCAATTAACGAGTCTACTAGTGAGCTTTTGCATCACCGCTAGGAGACAAGGTAATTCGTAAGCAACACCTTGCTAATCATATCTCTATATGACTCTTGTTGTTGGGTGACATCTCTATGCCCCGACGCCCAACCTTTATGCCCCAAGGCCCATAACATTTATGATAACCTTGTTAAGTTCACCAATCCTTATGCATGTAAGTATCCGATACAAAACCCATCTAGTCAAGGAAAGTTGATGGTGCCCTAATTTTATAGACCCACCATCAATTTACAAGACATGGATGGTGCAAAGTTTAATTGGGAGGGCATATGTTTAACTTAACATTTTGTGAGGGATCGCTATACTTCTACCATTCAAACATGCATAGGAGTAAAACAACAGAATAGCATTCACAGCTTGTGACTCAAGATGGCCCATTTTCCCATGGTGATCTCCATCGCCATAGAATCGGCTCCACCATGATGATCTCCATCTCCATGGTTCATGTGTGCCATCCTCCAAGTGATGTGTCCTCCGAGTACTACTATAAGCTATTACTCATAACAACTAGTAATAAAATACATGGATACTAGGAATCATCACAAGTCGGCACGCAGCCGTTAATACAATACTTTGACAACACAATGGCTCCACCTGTTGCCAACCCATGACTCGCAGTCATGAAAATATTACAAACATGCATCACATACACATTAGGCCATATCGTCACATACATCCCGCAAAAACAAGTTATGCATAGAATCGCACTCACCGGATAAGGGGGTCGAGGGGTTTCCTCGCGGTTCGGCGCGCGCCGGACTTCCGGCCCGACCTTCAGAAAAACAGAGATCCAATCTATGCAATTTTACATAGGATTTTGATCGGCAAATCATATTTACCACAAATCGACCATCGCTCCGATTCGACCAATTATATTGATCTTCGCATGCCGCAACCGTTTTACGTGTCACCGCTACCCGATGGCTAATCCGACCGTAGGGGTATGTTGTTTCACGACCTTAGCAGATGATCACGGTACATCGATTATTAATCTAGGTTCGATTCGATCAATCATATTGATCTTCGCATGCCGCAACCGGTTTTACGTGTCACCGCTTACCCCGATGGCTAATCCGACCGGTAGGGGTACGTTGTTTCACGACCTTAGCGCATGATCACTAAACCGCATCAATCCATTACCGTAACTATACAATCGATCACATCGATCATACCGATTTACATATCGCCATATGCAAATCACCCGAACCTATAACATGACAAAGAACCGCTCGATACCATCAGTAGGGAAACGGGTAGGCTACACTAGCGCAAATTAAAAATTCTACCCGTAAACCAAGATCACCGCAGCTTATAGATCACGGTCTTACCACTAGACGCCGCAGTGCGGAAGTTGATGCGCCGCGTCGGGCAGTAGTGTAGTCGCATCGTTGATGCAAGACGTCGGGCGGAGTAGTCGCACTACTTCCTCGCCCTCGCCGTGGCGCCCCACGCACACCTCCTTTCTTGCGGTTCGCCCCAACGCCACGTATGCAATGGCTTTCAAAGGTATCCACACGCACGGAGGAAGCGACGCACGCCGACTACTAGATCCGCGCGAGCGACTAGGGCGTGGGAGGGTGGCGCTGTGGTTTGGGGATGTCACGAAAAACTCAACCTCAACCAGCGTGCCCTCGCCTCCTTTATAGACATCCTTATAATGGACTTCTACGAATAGAGGCCCATTAGGACTCAATGCCCGACCTAATTGGATCCAATCCGAATTAGGCTTCAACCCCTTAAGTGTGTGACCCTATGGTTCACATATGTTTAGACATGACGCGAGTACACATACTTGGTCAATAGTTGGTAGCGCTCTAGCAAGACGTACAACTCCTAAACATACGTGAAAGATCATATCGGACGAACCATCACAACGTTATGTACATGCCAATCCTTTGCCTCACGATATTCAACAGCCCAAGCTGACCACTCTTTCTCGATCCTGTGATCCGAATCCCTTACTAGGTTAACTCTTAACCTTAAGTAGCATGGCCATGCATTTCGATCCGATCACTCGAGGCCCGTAGATATCTCTCTGTAGAGAGGCAAATCCCATCTCGACCGACCATGCCTCGCAGCATGCTTCATGACAAACCCGAAAGCTACCTTTATAACTACCCGCCATTTGAGTAGCGTTTGATAGCCCCTAAGTAGGTCGATTCACATCTCAAGTACATGCGACAATCTCGTGTCTAAGGACAAGGCGTATACATTGTGTAGAGAGAACCATAAGAATAATTACTATGTCTCATGTTGGGTCGGTCCAACCCCATGTTCTAAACATGTGTCCACATTATTGGTTTGACATCTCCATGTCTATGACCTGTGAAACATGGTCATCAACCGATACATGTGCTAATCAATCATTCACGTGTGTCCTCACATGAACTCCGACTAGGGACAACTTTAGAATAACCATACAAGTAAAGAGTTTCACAAACAAGTCACATACTTGTTAATCAACACAAAGGCAATATTCAAGGAACATTTATTAAATCATGTATACAATGAAATATCATCATCAATATGATTGCCTCTAGGGCATATCTCCAACAGGGCCTCCCCTGAAGGCCAATAGCCAAAGGTGCAGCCCGGGGCCCCCGAGGGGTGCCAAGAACGCCTTCAAGAGGGCCCCGGAGGCCACCAGTAGGCCCGCATGGGCCAGTAGGTTGGAGGCGCGGTTGGGGGCCTCCCTGAGGGTACCAGGCATACCTTCGGGGAGGCTCCGAATTTGGTGCGGAGGCTTATAAAGGATCGCCGAGGCAACACGAACCCAGGAGTCAGAGTCCCTCGGGGCCACCTCGGGGGCGCCGAAGGGTGTTCGGGGCCACCTCGGGGGCGCCGAAGGGTGTTCGGGGCCCCTCGGCCCGGAGATACCCCGCACGTTGCGATGGGCGGAAAGCACCGGTGGACCAAACATATCAACTGGATGGAACAAGACCAAGAAGGTCCACCGTAAACCGAAGGCTAGCATAAGGGAAGGAAAAGCCCCTACAACCCCTATAGCCATATGATCTTTTTAGGGGTAGATCTGTAATCTCATGTACCGTGTTGAAAAGCTATAAATAGCTAACTCTCCCATGTAATAAACAAGACCCTTTTGGGACAATCAATACACATTCACTTCTCCTGAGACAATCGGTCCACTCTTCGAGGATCAACTGGTCCCACTCGCTGATACGAGGGTACCCTTATTTACTATTTAGTCTTCTTTGCTAAGACGTTTGGAAATTTTTCCCGTTCCATTCTTACTTTCTTTCCTGTATGAGGCAATTTTTTTTAAGGCTGATAATTTCGATGTCTTCTTTGGATTTGACCTCGGTTCTTGTCTTGCGCCTGACGATTAATTAGATTTTGTTTTGTCGCGGCCTCAATTCTTGTTGTTTCCACGGCCTGAACGAACAAATTTAGGGCACGGGTGTGCGTTTCTTGTCCTTCTGTTCCGCAGCTTTGCAAGTTAATTTTTTAGTAGTTTTGTTTTTGGTGTGAATTTGTGATCCTTGCATGGATGTCGAACGAGCTGTTCCAGACTGAACTAGCTGTTCCAGACTGTCGTGGCAGCTTTGATAGTTTTCAGTCAAGCACATTTTTTTTATAACCTTGCTTAAATGCTCGATTATTGACGTGGCATCATGTTGCTGCATTGGTTTTCTTGGCTTGCGCTGGCATGTAGCATTCCACTTCATTCAGGATAGCATTGTCTGTCGTCCACTATATATGTATCTTCGGTCTACTTTGTAGTGCCTGCCCAAGAACACCCTGAAGCAGATGAAACCTTGCCTCTCTGCACTAAGCTGATCGGCGCATATAGGTTTTTATTGTTCTTTTTATCTTTCTAGTTCATAAGTTCATTATGTTTTGTGGCTACTTTGTTTCGAAATTGTTCTTAGGAGTCCATTGAAGTGTAATGCTGTGGCACGTTAGTGTTTTCTGTTTTTTCAGTACATGTTATCTAAGCATGACTTAAGAGCTTTGGTCATATAATGATATTCCGTTTGAACAGGTTTTAGTTACATATTGTTTGCAATACTGTTTTGTTTGCTCCAAGCAGTCTGAATATTGCAATTGGTCAACATTTTATTTGGAATGTCTTAGGCAATCTATGCTCCTGTAGCAGGCATTTATCTTCGTGTGTAGTCATGACTTCATCGATTTTGGTTCTATGTGCTATCCTTTGACATCATCTGTATGTATGGTGCTAAAATCATTAAACCATGAACTTCAATGAACAAACATAAGCCAAGATTGTGTAAAAGCATTCAGATGTTATTATCTCTTCTATTTATATATCATATAACACAAATTATAATCAACCATTTCTTCCTTTGCAGATAAGCCATGGGTCAGGCACTTGGTTTGATACAGGTGGATCAATCGACTGTAGCCGTCAAGCATTCTTTCGGAAAGTTTGATGAGGTCCTGGAGCCTGGATGCCACTTCTTACCATGGTGTACAGGGAAGCAAATTGCTGGCTATCTATCGCTGCGTGTGCAGCAGCTTGATGTCCGCTGTGAAACAAAGACTAAGGTTTCTCCAGTCTGTTTTATCTTTTATTCTTCTTTCTTTATACTTCGCTGGAGGTGCATGGAGCAACTGCCATGCGTAATCATAAAATACTTCTGATAAGTTCGCATTTTGTTAAATATTTTTTGTTCGTTTATTCTATCCCATTGAGAATATCTATATGAAATCTCTCTGTTTTCTCACAGAAATGGGATACTTATGCATAAAAAAATGCAAGAGTAAACTTAAATTTCCTCCTTCTAGCTCTCTTAAGAGGAATATCATGCTGTGAATAATCTGCAGGATAATGTCTTTGTCAATGTTGTGGCATCTGTGCAATACCGTGCTCTTGCTGAGAAGGCATCTGATGCCTTTTACAGGCTTACCAACACCAGGGAGCAAATCCAGTCATATGTCTTTGATGGTAAGGTTGCTTTATGGTTTGAACTGTAATTCATGTATCCACTGCATCCATAGTTTTTCTCGATGTGCATTCTGCTTTGCTCTCATGTGGTCACCTGAATATTGCTAATTCTATGTTGTTTCTTCTTGTTCTCTCATTCAATGTTTATATGCTCTATTCCTCATGTTCAGTGATCAGGGCTAGTGTTCCAAAGATGAACTTGGATGATGTATTTGAGCAGAAGAATGAAATCGCAAAAGCTGTGGAAGATGAACTTGAAAAGGTTTTGTTCATCATTCTTTGGTCTTCTAGAGCATAATGGGATTTTATTACTAACCTAATTTGCCCACTATGTAGGCAATGTCAATGTATGGGTATGAGATTGTGCAAACTCTAATTGTTGATATTGAGCCAGATGAACATGTGAAGAGAGCCATGAATGAGATCAACGCAGGCAAGTATAAGTTCCACATATTGTTTCTATACAGTTAAAACCATAATTACCAGATTCATGATTTGCGGTATGCCACCTTATAGAAGTAGGGTTCATTAAGGGGTATACCTCTTAGGTCCGCGTATCGGAGATGGGGTTCACGAACCCAACATTTGAGGTTCACAATACTGCAATATATAGTAAAATACTAAGCAAAATGTAGGGACCAATGGTCTTACAAACACAACATAATCACAGAAGATCCTAGCTCTATAACATAAAAGAAAAAAAAAAAGAGAAGATGAGGCCATGGGTGCTAGACCAGCCCAGCCCAGCCAGCCCAAAGATCTCCCATAACCTTTACCCTAACCCCTGCCAACTCAGCTCCCCGTCGCAATTCCTCTCCATCCTGCCTCCTCATTGTTCCCTACTACTCCCCATCTCGTCACCTCCCTGCTCCTCTACAACAACGACTGCAACAATGACGATACCTGTGATCGAGACGGCAACCGTGATGGTGATGCAGTGTTGTAGCGGTGAAGGCAACCACCGTGATGGCATAGTCAAGTTGCCATGGTAGTGCCGACGGTGACGAAGGTGCCGGCATCCTCCTCTTCCACTATCCTCCTCTCCTTTCTCTCTTGGTTTGGGTTCGCTACCCTGCTGCGAATCAAACCACGAATCATCGCGAATCAGATCACATTCGAACCCCAAAATGGTTTGCGCGATCTGGTTCGGGGTTCGATGGTGGCTGCCGCAAATCTAGTAACTATGGTTAAAACATCACCTGCACGTGAATTCTTCATAAACTTTAGTTCGACTATCAGTGTTTACTCCTTATGCTTTTCATTTTTAGCAATTCCATGCATCACAAGAAAATACATATAGTTCTTTCTTTTAGAAAGGAAAAAAAGGAAGTGAATCAGTGGCCTTGGCCTTGAGTGGTGTAGCTTGCTAAGAGCTGTCAACAAGATGGCACTTACCAATTAGAGCTCACCCATCAAAACTATATCCATGCAGTCGATAAAATATTAATATATTCATGCAGTCGATAAAATATTATTCTCCCATATTTATGGTTTTCTTAAGATTTATATTGCGAGATTGAAAATAATTTGCAGAATCTTTTCTTATCTTCTTTCACATTTAGGTTTTCAAAGGTTCAGAGTTGAATACTGAGGAGGAGTGAGCGTAGCTCACTTGGCCAGCTCGTGGTTGTGCGAGCGGCTGGTCGGGAGTTCGACTCCCGGGCCTCACCAGGGACTGTGCTAGGGCACAGTGGAGGACTGTGCAGAGGCACAGTGGCACAGAGGAGTTTTAGGCTCTTAACTTGTCACGATTGGAGTGCTGCTCCCGTGAGCGTCTCGTGAGATAGGATGCTTTTTTTTTTTAATATGGGCCGGATGGGGAAATATCCCGGACGTAAAAAGAAAAAGTTGAATACTGAGATGAGTGGGGTAAAATTTATTATATACAAATGCCCATAATGTGTTTTGAACTTCTTGAAGGCTTACAAAGCCATAATAGCTGCAACCTACTCGTTGAATTGTTTGAATTAAACTGTTCTAGTCAACAACTAGTCAAATACAAATTCAGTTAACCTTTTCCAGGCCTAGTATATGTTATGCGATTTGATGATTTTTAAAATATGGGTTGTTTGCCTGTACAGCATTGCCACTTAGCAGCACATTGGATATCTTGGATAGGCCTATCTCATAACTGTTCTTATGATTTTATGATACAGCTGCTAGGCTGAGGATGGCAGCCAATGAGAAAGCTGAGGCCGAGAAGATACTGCAGATCAAGAGAGCTGAGGGAGATGCAGAATCCAAGTACTTGGCTGGTATGGGTATCGCAAGGCAGCGTCAAGCTATAGTGGATGGGCTGAGAGACAGTGTTATTGCCTTCTCTGACAACGTGCCTGGGACCTCTGCCAAGGATGTCATGGATATGGTTCTGGTGACCCAGTACTTCGACACCATGAAGGAGATCGGGGCCTCCTCCAAATCATCTTCGGTGTTCATCCCTCATGGACCAGGTGCTGTGAAAGACATCGCTGCGCAGATAAGAGATGGTCAGCTCCAGGCGAGGATGCTCTAAGAGGGCGGTGGAAGATGGATGTTTTCAATTTCCCAAGCATTACAGAAGTCTGCAACATTACCCTAGCTACATATTTTGTGAGAAAAAAAAAACTTAGGGAAACAATAGCTATATTTTGTGAGTACCACATGTATGAGTGCTTCGGTACAGTTTGTCCACTCTACTTGTGAGGCTATTACTTAGCTGAATGTTAATAGACTTGCATGGAGATAGCGAAAAGACAAGGAGTTTCTGTCAAAATTCCGTTAGTAATTTGTCACAACCCCATGCTCCATGGTGCTGGACACAAAGGGCGATGCTGTTGAGCTGATGAAGATAAAGCCAAAGGCTCAGGTGACAGGGGAGAAAGACGCTGGCTGTGGGACTGCAAAGAAGACAGATTCCATCTTCGGTAATGCGTAGTTGTGGTGTGAGTTGGGAGATGGGGCCCTCAGGGCAGTGTAACGGATGAGAGTATAAAGTATGTAATGTCGAAACTGTTGAGACCTATCGCTGAAAAGGAATAGCTACTTTCCCCACCTCTGTTGCTTCTTTTCCTCATCCCTGTTCATCTTCTATTGTCGACATCTTGCCTCTGTAATGCTTCCGATCTTGATTGCATTCCGTTGCTGCGATCGGTTCGTTACAATCTGGTATCAGAGCCACCGATCCTACTCCAGTTTGATTGATCTGTAAAATCCCTGCACCAGGTTGGTAACCGCATTGGTTCCATAATTCCGAACACCATGTTGGATCAGTCAGGTTATTCATCACGGCGCCGGCGAAGCCCTCATTACAAGTTCGTCAAGTCATCACCGCGATGGAGGAGAATACCGGCCAGATCTAGACAACACTGGGTGAGATCCTTGCTCGTTTCGATGGACAGGCCGAGCGCCTCGATCGTTTGGCAGTAGAGGTGAAAAATATGGGGCAACAAGTGGGAATCCAACAAGATAGTTTGGACGAAGTCAAACGATCGCAGGCGGAAATGTTGCGCCACTCCACTGCTCCGACTCCGCCCACGCACTTCTCCACCGCCCCCGCCGAACTTGAGGTTGTCCACTGAACCTCCAGGAGTACTTATGAACCAGGGACCTCCTCTGTTAAATCAACCGACCGGCGCTGCCTCGTCATATGGGGTAGTTACTACTCCTACATCACCAGCTGAGTCCATCGGGTTCACCAAACCGACGAAATTGGATTTTCCCAAATTCTTCAGTGATAATCCTCGTTTGTGGTTGGACTGGTGTCGTACGTACTTTGAGATGTATCACATTCCTGTTCCTCACTGGGTGTCCACAGCCACGATGTTTATGGAGGGACATGCTGCGTTGTGGTTGCAAGCTTACAAAAGGCATCATGTTTTGTTGGGTTGGGATTCATTCTGTCAGGCCGTCGAACAAGAATTTGGGGCTGATGAGTATGATGCGCAAATGTCCAAATTACTCCAACTCAAGCAACTTACCAGTGTAGAAGCTTACCGGACAACATTTGAAGCTAGTATGTATCATCTATTGGCCTTGGATGCAACTTTGAACAACAAATTTTTCGTTACTCAGTTTATTCTGGGACTGAAGGATGGAATTCGTGGGGCTGTTCGGTTACAAGCCCCAGCTACGGTCACTAGGGCGGCAGTATTGGCTCGCATTCAGGAGGAGGAGCTGGAAGTTAGTCGCCCAATGCATCGTTCCCCAGCGACGTCAAGAATGGTTGTGCCTTTACCAACTACAGTACCCGGCCCGACAACCGTTCGTGCAAAGAACAGAAAGGCAGGCGATGAATATTGGCACGAGCGCCAACTGCGTGATTATCGGAGGGCAAATGGTTTATGTTTCAAATGTGGTGACAAATACAACAAGGACCATACCTGTAAGAAACCACTACAGTTACTCACGATTGAAGTTGGAGATTTCAGTGAAATGTTACAGGAGGACACTTTGCGGGCACTGGATTTGACCGACACACCATCTAGTGAAGAATGCTTTAAACTGTTAGTTCATGCTGTTGCGGGGACAGAGGAAGTCCAATCTGTTTGTCTCCGAGCATTAGTGGGTAATCAGGTAATGCTCATTTTAGTGGACTCAGGCAGCACTCATAGTTTTGTCGATCGGAAATTTCTTCAGCGTACAGACCTCCACACACAATCAATTCCACCAGTTACAGTTCGGGTGGCAAATGATGACCGATTATAGTGTGACAGTATGGTCTCAGCTTTGAATTGGTGGATTTAGGGAATCACTTTTTGCACTGATATGAGGGTATTGGATTTAGGAGCTTATGATTCAGTTTTGGGCATGGATTGGTTGGAACTCTTTAGTCCTATGAGCTGTCATTGGAGCAAGAAGACACTATCGTTTGTCTATGACGGCAAGAACATTTGTCTTCAGGGTGTTTAGACACGACAGTTATCCCTCACTGAAGTGTCTTCTGCACAATTTCACAAATGGTCCATTAGCAATGAAATTTGGTCGGTTACCGTATTGGAACAACAAGCATCAATGCAGCCAGAGTACTCTTCCGGCATGCCCAGTGCAGTCCAGTCTTTGCTACAACAGTACAAGGACATTTTCCTAGAACCTACAACTCTGCCACCCCATCGGCAATATGATCATGCCATTACCTTGGAGCCGGGTGCACCACCAGTGAATTCTCGACCCTACCGCTATTCACCATTACAGAAAGACGAAATTGAGAGTCAAGTGACCGCCATGTTGCATACCGGAGTCATAACACCGAGCATGAGCCCTTATGCGTCTCCTGTACTGCTCATTCAAAAGAAGGATGCTAGTTGGTGATTTTGTGTCGATTATCGTCGTCTCAACAAATATACTATCAAAAGCAAGTTTCCTCTACCGATCGTGGATGAACTCCTTGATGAGCTCTCGGGTACACAGTTCTTCTCTAAACTCGACCTACGTTCGGGGTACCATCAGATACGCATGCGATCGGGTGATGAGGAGAAGACAACTTTTAAAACACATCACGGACATTTTCAATTCTGGGTCATGCCTTTTGGTCTCACTAACGCTCCGGCGACCTTTCAATGTCTTATGAATACTATTTTTGCTCCTTATGTTCGCAAGTTTGTGATCGTGTTCTTGGATGACATCTTAATTTACAGTCGTACATTGTCCGATCACATTGACCACCTGCGAACTGTATTAGAGGTGCTGCGTACCAATCAGTTGTTTGCTAAACTGTCCAAATGTTCTTTCGCTCGGGATCGTATTGAGTATTTGGGGCATGTCATTTCGCAGGAAGGAGTTTCCACAGACCCGCAGAAGACAAGTGCCATGGAGAATTGGCCACAGCCATCTACAGTCACAGAATTGAGAGGTTTCTTGGGTCTTACGGGTTACTACCGCAAGTTTGTTCGGAATTATGGTTTGATTGCAAACCTTTGACTAATCTCTTGAAGAAGAAGAATTTTGTTTGGGACGAGCAAGCCACTGCAGCCTTTCAGACTCTCAAACAAGCCATGGTGAGCACACCTGTTCTCGCTCTGCCTGACTTTCAATTGCCCTTTATGGTGGAGACAGATGCTTGCGCCACAGGCATCGGTGCAGTTTTGATGCAACAAGGCCACCCAATTGCCTACCTCAACAAAGCTCTCGACCCTCAGAATCAACGATTGTCCATCTATGAAAAAGAATTTTTGGCTTTTATTATGGCAGTGGATAAATGGCGTTCCTATTTGCCTTGCGATACCCATACCAGCCATTTTTGATACTTACTGACCACAAAAGCTTGTGTACTCTCGAGGAGCAGCCATTGGGCACTGAATTACAGCGTAAGGCCATGGCCAAGCTAGTGGGATTGTTGTTCAAGTTTCAGTATAAATGTGGCGTGGACAATGGTGCAGCCGATGCCCTCTCTCGGGTTAGTCATCTCTTGCAATTGGATGCGATTTCTTTTTGTCGGCCCGACTGGGTACAGGAGGTTTTGAATTCGTATGAGATGGATCCCGAGGCTCAGACACTCCTCGCTTCCTTGGCAATTAAGAGCCCAGACAGTAAGGGTTATGCGTTGGAACATGGGTTAATTAAGTATGCTGGGAGGATTTGGATTGGCAATAATTCAGCCTTACGGACTAAACTTATTAGCAATTTTCATGAAACTGCCATTGGAGGACATTCGGGTGTTCTGGCCACCTACCATCGTATTCAGAAGCTATTCTATTGGTCTGGACTCAAGGGTGGAGTGGAAGAGTATGTTAAACAGTGTCAGATATGCCAGCAAGCGAAACATGAACATACACAGTCGGCCGGCACCTTACAGCCATTACCTATTCCGGAGGGGGCTTGGCAAGATTTGACTATGGATTTTATTGAAGGGCTTCCTACATCCGAAACTTATGATATGATTTTGGTTATTGTAGATAGATTGACAAAATACACACATTTTCTTCCTCTTCGACATCCTTTTACAGCTTCACGAGTCGCTCGAGTTTTTCTGCATAACATTGTTAAATTGCATGGCGTGCCGCGTTCTATTGTCTCTGATCGGGACAAAATATTCACAAGTAATTTCTGGAAGGAGATATTTAAGGCGGTGGGAACCAAGTTGCACTACAGTACGGCATATCATCCGCAAACGGATGGACAATCCGAACGAGTTAATCAATGTGTAGAGATGTATTTGCGTTGTGCAGTCCATGATTGTCCAAAAAGGTGGAAATCGTGGTTGGCCATGGCTGAGTTTTGGTACAACTCTACGTTTCATTCTTCCCTGGGTTGCTCACCCTTTAAGGCTCTGTATGGTGTTGAACCGAACTTTGGTGCGCTGCCTAACCTGTCAGTTCAGTCCAGCACTGAGGCTCAGGAGATGGCTCGAGATCATCATTCCTTTGCGGATATGCCAAGACTCATCTTGCTCGAGCACAAAACCGCATGAAACTGCAATCCGACAAAAATCGCCAGGACCGACAATTTCAGGTTGGGGAACAGGTACTTCTGAAGCTTCAACCGTATGCGCAGCATTCCATTGTCAATTGACCATTCCCAAAGCTGGCTTTCAAGTATTTCAGACCATTTTCAGTATTGGAAAGGATTGGTGCAGTCGCATATAAACTCAACTTACCAGACCACAGTATAGTTCATCCGATATTTCATGTTTCCCAACTGAAGCCGTCCACTCCCAATTACTCTCCGGTGTTCAAAGATTTGGACACACTGGTTGATTTGACTGTCGTTACTTCGAAACCGGTTGCAATTCTGGATCGTCGGTTGGTGAAGAAGGGCAGTTCTGCGATTCAACAGATTCTTGTCAAATGGTCCACTCTCTCAGCTGATTGCTCGACTTGGGAAGATTATTCCGTACTTTGCAGTCGTTTTCCTCATGCAGCAATCTGGGGACCAGATTCGGCTCAAGGGGGGACGAGTGTCACAACCCCATGCTCCATGGTGCTGGACACAAAGGGCGATGTTGTTGAGCTGATGAAGACGAAGCCAAAGGCCCAGGTGACAGGGGAGAAAGACGTGGCTGTGTGACTGCAAAGAAGACATATTCCATCTTCGTGAATGCGTAGTTGTGGTGTGAGTTGGGAGATGGGGCCTCGTGCGCAGTAACGAATGAGAGTATAAAGTCTGTAATGTCAAAACTGTTGAGACCTATCGCTGAAAAGGAATAGCTACTTTCCCCACCTCTGTTGCTTCTTTTCCTCATCCCTGTTCATCGTCTATTGTCAACATCTTGCCTCTATAATGCTTCCGATCTTGATTGCATTCCGTTACTGCGATCGGTTCGTTACATAATTGCCCTGTTTAGAACTATTTAGATCGAAGTAAGCCTGAGAAAATGTCTCAGCTAGTTTTATATCAGGGGCGAATCCAACCGGGGGCTTCGTGAGGCTGAAGCCTCACCTCCACCGGCCGAACACCCGCTGGGTCTTGGCCCAACCTTCAGTCTTCAACCTCCGGCTCTCTGGCTACGCCAACCAAACAAGAAGAAAGATGCAGTCAAGCACAAAAAGCAACCGGAAGTGGGAACACAAGCGTGTGGGCCTTGCCCTCGCCGAAGCCCAGGCCCAACTCACAGTCTCACATCCACCGGTCCACACGGCAGTCCCCAATCCCCAATTCAATCAAGCAATTCACATTCAATCGAGCATTCGAGCGAGGCGCACCTGAGGGAGCTGGGGCGAACCACCGCGGTCCGTGCGTCGCCACCGGGTAGCTGGACTGCCGTCTACCGGAGCCCGGAGGAGGCCGAGGACAGCGAGGAGGGAGGCTATCGGGGCGTCGGGCTGAGGCAAGGAGCCAGCGGTTGAAGGGGATTCGCCCCCCGAAAGCGGATCTGGGCGGCCGGGGCGTCGGGCCGAGGCATGGAGCCGGCAGCCACAGGCGCCAGCCCGCAGCCAGGTGGCTCATGGCTGGGTCGGGGTGGGGGAGCCAGAGCTCTGAGGCGATTTGGGGATTGGGAGGAGGCCGACGAGTGAAGTGCTGGAGGGGGAGCCGGTGGTGGATTCACCGCTGGAGGAGGGGGAGCCGGAGGTGGATTCGCCGCTGGGGGAGGGTGAAAGATCTAGACCCGCCATTATGTGGTAATGGAGTTTTGGTGATTAATGATAAATCTAATTGGGAGACTAACACCTTTATTGATATACATATTGTGTAGTCTTATTTGGATATAAAGGTGAAAATCATGAAGGCATGCAAAGTGATTAAGTGATTAATGACAAATGCACTTGTGAGACTAACACTCCTATTGTTATATCAAGTTTAGTCTCAGCTTGGATATAAAAGCAAAAATCCAAACAGGTATGTATTCATTAATGACAAATCTATTTGTGAGACTAACAATTCTATTGATTATCTATTGCTTAGTCTCGTTTGGATATAAAGATGAACATACAAGAGGTATGCATTCTACTTCTTATTATTATATCTTGTTGCATTCTCGGATCCAAAATATAGGTTAAACTCCACCAAAAGGTTAACTTGGATATGTGCATATGTTTCCATTACACATTTGTGTATGCACACATTTAGGGGGAGTTCATTCTATATTTTGTGGTTTCATTAGTATTGATCCATATTCTCTTTCCACGTATATTAAGGATCTTTACTTTGAAACATATCCTTGAATATATTTAACTTGTGTAGTTAATATATTTATATGAGTATATGAGAGCATATGAGACTTGTGTAGTTCATTGATGCTCATATATCCTTGAATATATTTTAACTTGTGTAGTTAATATATTCATATGAGTATATACAACTTGTGTAGTTCAGATACACTCATATTTAGTATATACAACTTGTAGTTCAGATATACTCTTGGTATATATAACTTATGTAGTTCATATATACTCATGTCACTTTATATTCAATTATTTGCAATTGTGTTGTGGGACTAATGTGTGTGCTAAGATGTTTTCAAGGCTTAGTCCCTGAGTTTGAATGGTGACATGAAAAGGAAATGCAAAGGTGATAAGAGATCAACATGGCTCAAGACAAAGGAGTCATGCATTGCATTTAAAAGCTTCGAAATCGGTAGTACCGGCGTTGTATGCGCGTAGTACGCACCGCGGATGTACCGATTTCATGCGGTATGAAAATTCCAGAGCATTGCTTTTTGGACTTGGTTTGCTCAAGTGGAGCGGTAGTACCGAGTTCATGTGGCGGAACTACCACAGAGCGTATGACCGCAAATATGTTGGCGGTATGTAAATTCCGAGAAGGTATTTTTCAGATTTCTCGAGCCTCGAAATCGGTAGTACCGATTCGAGAAACGGTACTACCGAGAGCGGTATTACCGATGCTAGTTGATGTAATACCACACCTGTTAGTAATGGCTTGTTCAAAAGCATTTATGCAGGTATATCTTGATAATTAATGTTAATGACATTGTGGGACTAATATTTTCCATGAGTTGGATGAATAGGTTATGTTCCAGGGTGATGAAGACTTTGGATGGCATCATGAGTTGATCGTCATCAAGTCAAGGTTCAAGGAGATGATGCATCATGTGTTGATGCATATCAAGATCTCAAGAAGAGATGATCATGAGTTGATCATCAAGTCAAGAGAAGACTCATCATATATTGATTGAGGTCAAGCAAAGGATGCATCATGGGTTGATGCATATCAAGACGATGACCCGACTTGAAGTGAAGATGTGCGCCATCAACCTTCAAGAAGATGCTCAAGGCAAAGGTATGACTAGCTAGGGCTAAGGATGTGTTCCTAGTCTTTACCGGTCTTGGTGTTTGGTTGGAAGACCGGATTGCTAGTATAGGTTGTCGTACTATTAAGAGGGTCTTGTCTAGTAGCTTGAGTCTCATCATGTGTTGATAGCTCAATCTTGCTTGCTCTAGCTCACCGTGGCATGATGCTATTATTTGCGAATGTGTTTTGCAAATAGTCGAGGCTCATGCGTCTAATCCTTGTAGCATGTGACTATACTTTGCAAATGTGTTTTGCAAACGGTTGAAGTCCATGTACCTACTCCTTGTGGCATGATCTATGTTTGCAAATGTGTTTTGCAAATGGTTAAGATTCATGTGTATTCCCTTGGCATGGTCTAAGATTGCTTGTTGCTATCACTTTGGACTTAGACCATGGTAGTGGCTCTTTGAAGTTGTGCTTTTTGATTTGATCAAATGTGTTTGAGATCAAATCAAATAGGTGGGTTGTGTAGCCCTCTGAATAAGCTTTCAATAGAGTCCAAGATCACTCAATTCCGACATCGGAGTCAAAAGTTATGACCTTTTACCGAGTGTCATCGTGTTGAAAATCGGCTGCGGTAGTACCGCCGTAACGCGTAGTACCGCAGAACGGTAGTACCGCCTTGTGAGTGCGGTACGACCGCAAAAGGTCAGAACGGCTAGTTTTTGGCTGTTTCGCCTCCAAACGGCTAGTTTTTGTTTGGGGCTATAATACCCCTTGGCCGGTTGAGAGGCAACCTTGGCATCCCATATCACTCTCTTGAGCTAGTGTGAGCTTCTCCTCTCAATTGTGCATGTGTTGCACCTTGTGAGCAAGAGAGAGGTCTCTAGTTGCATGTGTTGCATCTAGAGGTGGATTTCAGATCCACTTGAGCGTGTGCATTCGTTGCACGTGGTGAGAGTCAAGCAAGGGGCTTGGCTTATTACTCTTGGTGTTTGCCGACACCTAGACGGCGTGGAGGCGTCGTGGTCCGTGATCTTCTCAAGTGAAGCTTGTGAGAAGGCCCGTGTTTGTAAGTGGCTTGGTGCTCGCCATCTCCGGAGTGGCGAAGAGCAACCCTAGTGGAGCGAGGTGGTTGATACCTCTGAGGAAGGCTTAATTGGTGGAGCCGCCCAATAGGTTTGGGTTTCTCAACGTGGATTATGGGAGACCGCAAGTCTCCGACCACCACGGTAAAACATCATTGTGTCCCGTGTGCTTCTTGTGATTAGCTTTCATATGCTTTACATTGTGCAATTTATATACCTTGTATTAAATTGATTATTCATTGTGTATGATTGCAATAGTATCATTTACATTGCTTAAATTGAATTGCTTACAAGTCAATGCTTGATTGATTATTATCAATAGACTTGTATTGTTGATGCACTTAGTTGAACCTAGTTGATTTAGGCTTTAATTGTGCAAAACCGTATTTGTATTAGCTTCCGCATTAGAAATCGGTTTTAGAGCATAGAAGTTTTCAAAACGCCTATTCACCCCCCCTCTAGTCGGCCTCCTCGATCTTACAGAGGGGGAGGCGGGGAGCTGGAGGTGGATTCGCCATTTCGCCGCTAGGGGAGGCCGGGAGGGGGAGGAGTGAATCAGTGAAGTGATGATAATAGAAGGACCGATTGACCGAAGGAGTTTTAAGTCATTAAGTGCTGGGGGAGGTCAAGTGCTCAGCTGTTGTCTGCTAAGGTCTGAAGTGTAAGTGCCGAACTCAATTTTTAATTTGTTAGTAAGATGATATAGCGTGGTATATACTCAATTAGCTATTAATTTATAAATTTGTAATAATCGAGAAGTTAGCGTCTTAGTGGTATGATTCTTTTATTTTGAATATTTATGATCATTTAAATATAATTTGTTATTGTATCACTAATTTTTCTAATTTTGGTGTACATGTTATTATCTATTGGAACAATATTTACATGTTTTTGGGATACACTTTTCATTAGCGATGTACCTTTATTATTATTATTATTATTATTATTATATATATATATATATATATATATATATATATATATATATAGTTTTGCTTTATTCATGTATGAAACTATGAATTTGATTGCATAAGAATATAAGACTATATTTGTTACAAATTAATTTAGTCATCCGAGACTTTAAGCGGTTGAGCTCACCCTCATTTTTTATTCTAGATTCGCCACTGTTTTATATTATGTTCTACTGCTTGTTGAGAAATATGAGCCTTTTTCGATTAGCTCATCCCGGTTCAGAACTTCATAATTTTTTTAGGCAAGGGATCATTCACTGTCAACAGTGAAATTACTGAATTCTGAAGGAGCCCTCCGCTGTGAAATTTAAGCTTACTTTCGGCATCTGAATTTTATGTGCGACTGTGCCTGGGGTAAGCAGGAGAAATGCATTGAAGAACATTGTTACCTGTTCACACACAGGTTTGGAGGGCACAAGCTCCGTCTTGTATTAGCTAGCTACTCCATCAGGATTGTAACATCACTATGCCTTAATCAATGAAGCTCTCTCCGTTTTTCGCAAAAAAAAAGGAATGAACTCTTCCGTGCGGTTGCTGCTCAAATCATATATCAAACTACAGTACTTCATTTCCAGTTCTACTGCTACCTGTTTACAGATTGGTGACGAAAACGAAGCATTATGGCCACCTGATTAAACAAGCAGACCAACACAGATGTGTTCCCTGATTGATTGATGTACAACACATGCAGATTCCAAAGCAATAAATTTCGACAGATGTTAAATACAGCACCAAAGTTTTATATAAAACAAAATTGATCGTTTGACATAAAATTTCCACAATATGTCAACATAACAAACCTCGAATATGGAATACCAGTATACAAACAACACTCATGTGCACTACAAGATTCATTAAAATTGACCATACAAGGCTGAATGCACATGGTCTTCAGCAAAGATGAAAAAAACTGAAACTGTCACAGTAAGGCGGCAAAATCTCTAGGTCCAACTTCCATTCAGACACAAATGTCACTGGCTGCATTGTCTGATAAATTGCTTCCTCTTGTCATTGCAACAACTGCTTAAATCCTCAAACATCCATCAGCTATTCACCTCATCCGCTCGCCGGTGGTGCAGTCTCTGCTGCTGCTGCATTGGTCGCAGTGGCCTCGAGCTCGAGGAGTCGGGCCACGATCTCCTGCTTCTTTGCCTTCAAGTCGTCGATCTTTGCATCCATCTTCTCCAACTTCATTCTCAGCTTGGCCACATCGGTCGTCTCCCCAACCTTTTCCTTCTTTTCCTTGCTCTTCTCCTTCTTGTCCTTCTTTCCCTTCTTCTCCTTCGCCGATTTGGCCTCTTCGGCGTGTTCCTTAATGTACAACAGGGAACTTTATTTCGTTTTTGAAAAAAAAAATTGTTGGAGGCCGAAATGACCAAAATTTCGGTGGGTTTTCAAATTGGACGAAATTTGGATGAAATTTGACCGAAATTTGTCCAAAATCAAATTTAGGATGTAATTTGTCCAAATTCAAATATTTCCAAGTTTTTTTTGAACGAATTATAAAAATCTCAGAGGGGCGAAATCACCGAAATTTCGGTGAAATTGTTTTCCCTGATGTACAATTCCATGCAAGGATGCAGATTTTCATCAAATTAGGCAAAGTTGGATATATGTCACTAAAAAACATGGCGTTTCGAGATATGTCATCCAGAATCCGAAATTTGGATATATGTCACTATAAATCTTGTTGGCTTTGATATATGCCATTCTAGGACACTTTTACCCCTGACTCTTCTTCTTCCTCCCCTTTTCTTCTTTCCTGACCATTGCCAGCCTGCGTTGTGGCCGTGGACACCTTCTAACTGGTAACATTCTTCTCCTCGACTGGATATGGTTCATCTGGATGCCCTGCTACAATGTGCCCAGCAGCACTGCGCACCTCGGCAAGAATTGTCGGGCACGACGACACATGCTTCATCATGAGCTTCCATTTGCACTGATGCAGTTTTGGCAAACACCCTAAAGTCTTAGGAGAAGATACGAGAGGGCGGGCTGACCCCGAGCTCCGCTATGGCGGCTAAGCTGTCGTCGAAGAGGGAGGCCCCATGCATTAGCGCCCTGGGAGGAGGAGGAGGTTAGTGCGCCTTCACAAAGCATGGAATGGGAAGCGCGCTGGGGTCAGGGGACAAGATGAAGGTTGGACCGGCGAACAGTTGTGCCGCCGAGTCCGCCTCCGTCTCGGGCCTCGACTTTTTGTCACACCGGTCGCCTGAGGGCACGTGGCTTGCAGGCCTCTTGCCGCCATTCCAACTCCCCCTAGTTGGCGCGTGGCCGGCGCGCTCGCCGCTCTTGTCCGACAACAAGTGGCCGATCATCTTGTCCTTCATCCAGCTCTCGCTCAATGATGTGTGGCCGAGGACCTTCTCCCTGTCCCAGCTCTCGCTCGGTGATGCGTCGCCGAGGGTCTTGTCCTTGATCTAGTTCTCGCTGGAGGACGCGCGGCCAAGTTTCTTGCCCCAATCCCGCCACTCGCTCGAGGATGCGGACTACGCGGGAGAAGCAGGCGTGGGGACGATGAAGCTTGCCAGCAGAGTCAAGAGCAATCCCAGCATGCGGTCCTTCGGCAGGGTCGGCAACAGAGGCGGAAGAGCCGCGGCGGCCACAACGCGGGTTGGCGGTGGTCAGGAAAGAAGAAAATGGGAGGTAGAAGAAGAGCCAGGGGCAAAAGCGTCCTAAAGCGGTATATATCAAAGCCAACAAGATTTAAAGTAGCATATATCCAAATTCAAGATTCTGTGTGGCATATCTCAAAATGCCATGTTTTTTAGTGGCATATATTCAATTTTGCCATCAGATTATGTTGAACATGCATCTTGCATGGATGCATGGTTGTTGAATCAAGTGTTACTGTTTAAGAATTGTTTCTGTAAGTTGCAATTGATTACCTTGTCCTTCTCCTCCTTTGGTTGCTCCTGGTGAGTTACATCTGCAGTTTCCATCTGCAATTTGGGGGGGACAGCAGGATATGCAAGTTCACAAGATTAGCTTGGAATTGAACACACACCAGTCATGTTTTCCATGAACATGACATGAAGCTTCTCAAAACAAGAAATTAAAGAGCAGAGAAAGGGGTCTAGCTCGCCTTTATCAGGACAACAGGGTTAGTTGTTAAATGGATCCCTGTAAGTGTAACAATGCCTGAACTCTTGTGAACAAGAAAAATAATGGTTGGATTAATCAAGATTTATACAAACTGAATTGTGAACGATTGTTAGAGCAATCAATTAACGTAGTTCTATAATTAGGGTTGTGTGTGTATTTAGGCATGGTATTTGTGGGGATAAGAGTGAAAGTCTCACCAAAGGGGAGAAGGGCCACATAAGTTTCAACATTCAGCTAAAAATAACACTCTTTTTCTTTAGAAAAAAAGGAGAGAACCTACACATTCCAATTTATTGTTCCAGTCTTTGTTGCTTGCATGCATCCTACATGTACAAACTTGCCTAGTGCCTACCTAAGGCAACAAAAAAAAAGTATATCAAAGTAAAGAAGGGAGGCCGTCTGCATACTACTTTTGCTTTAAGATTACGCGCGTTACAGAAAACACGATTACACGAACCACCAGCAACAATATAATATGTAATACGGCATTGCCATCGGTCAAAGTTGTATCGTATATCCTGAAATAAAAAATAAACCAGAAACATCACTTACACTGGAGGTTTTACAATTTAGAAACACATGGCAAACGCCTCTTACACCAACTTATTTCTGGAACGAAGGTTTTACGTCTCCTCCGTTCACATCACACCTAAAATGGTTTTAAGAGTAGCACAACACAGTAACAAAGTGCTTGAAATTAAGGATGCTCAAGAAGAAGAAAAAGATGTGACATGCATCCATGGGTCGAACACCTGATCAGAGATCAGTGAGGCCAGATGCTCGAGAACTAGCTAGCTAGAGCTTGCCAGCCTCCGGGACGTCGACCGGATACCGGTGGATGCAGTTGTCCCACGGCCCGCGCGCCGCCGTCGGGTCGACGGTGCGGAGGCACCTCCAGACGGCGCTGTCGCACATGAACCCGCTGCCGAGGCCGATCTGCCACTGCCAGACGCAGTCGCCGTGGCGCATGCGCCCCTTGGGCTCGGTGTAGGCCAGCCCGTACCACGCGCCTCCACGCGCGGCGCCAACTGCCGCAGGCTCTGCTGCAGGCCTGCAGCTCGTCGACCACCGCGCGCCTGCCGGTCTGGATGCAGAAGTGGTCGAATGCCAGCCGGAAATTCGGCACGTAACGCTTCCGGCTGGGCAGGGCCCTGCGGGCGACGGCGCCGAGGAAGAAGTGGAGCTGCTCGGAGAGCGGGAGGACAAGGGGCGCGATGGCGGTGATGTTGGCCCGGAGAGCGCCGCCGGCGATGGCCATGAGGTCCTTGGAGAGGGAGACGCCAGGCCGGCCGCGGTCGTCCTCCTCGTGCACGCACCGGTATGAGCTGTCGCCGGCGCTCATGTGGGTGCGCACCACGCGGAGGCGGCGGTACTTGCGTCATGATTAACTGGGCCGATAGCTCAACGAGAGACACACATTTGTTACGGTCCAATTTAAGTTACATATGAAAGAAAAAATTGAAAATTTATCGCTCCTAAGCTCCTTTATTTAGGATTTACCATCTTCAAGTTTATTCTTGATAATTTGTCAATCCTAAGCACCAAACACATGTGATTTAACATCCCAGACGTATTTCAGTATTTTTATTTTACAGTAAAATCCACAGTGATAAGACACATTTACCCCTCCCTATTCAATAAAAACTTAAAGGTGACAAATCCTAAATTAAGTTGCTTAGGAGTGGCAAATTCTCAATTTTTCATATAAAAAATAGAAGTTTTCTTAGAAGAAAACTTTTTATATCAAAAAAACAATAGAGAACAAATCATGATCATGATGGATGATAGCTTGAGTTTGTTGGAGTTTGGTGCATATGCACACTTCACAGAGAAGGTGTGACAGAAACCGGATACGAGGAAGAAGTGTTTGATTAAACTCTAAACATGCAAGAAAATAAAATATCATGCACCTGTATGGTACAAATTAGACTCAATACTAGCTTAAAAATTTAGGAACAAAATAGAATCTACATGCTATATAAGATGGGTTCATGTGTTACAAATTAACTCATATGTTTTTTAGTTTCATCATAACTAATACTAAATCACATACTAGTTGAGTGACCGTGCGTTACCATGGAAAAAATCTATCCAACTGCAACCTATCGGCTAATGATCATAATTAGTCTAAATTATGATTGAGAATATTTAGACTTTGTGAACAATATTCATATTCGATTATAAGTTGGAGCTATCCATTCCATTGCATTGCAAAAAGTACACATGGTAGTTCCATGTTGCAAACCTTACATATGAAATCAGGTAAAATAACATGAACACATATTCATAGTGCTATCGCAACAAAAGATATCTCAGAGCCAATGATTTCTTCAACTGTCGCACATCTAATGTCCTTCCTCCCGTTCCGATGTCATGGTCCCGGATTAATAGTTAAGCTCGTTATTAATTCTACAAAAGCATTTGTAATTAATAAATAATAACAAAATCTAAATAATAAAATAAATATCACCAAACTTCCATTTACCTTTGCCTCAATTTATGGGCAGCTGCAATATCCGGATCGAAGTGCACCCTACTAAATATTGTAGTATGCAGAATATAGTCCAAATAAAAGATGCAACAATCACATATTAGATAATTTTATCGATTATATGGTATATTAACACATAATGAATAAAGTGACACTTGAACTTACCAACTGTAGCTGCCATGATAACACACCCATCGATATTTCTCACCCATTTTGTTAAATAGTTGCTAACTAATTTGTCCTTGACAACTAACAGCACGAGTTGAAAGCTACAAAAAAAATAAACATCTCTTAGAAATATAGAAGAATTCCAAATTAAGATAATACAACTTGGTAAACAATTGAATATACACTATTATCTCTATTTGGATATGGTATGCAAAAGATACATTGCATTGACATTGTTCTTGTTTCTTCTATGTTTCCTTGCTATTTCCACAAGTTAATAGTTGAAAATAGCTAGTCTCCTTTGTACTAATCATACCAGCCATGAAAGGAAATGTGTTGTATTATTAGCATACAGAGGGTGTGTTTGGTTGGTGGGATGAGGTTGAATAGGATGAGATGGTACAAGTAGAATGTGATCGTCATAAATGGGATGGTACATACAGGCTGTTTGGTTGGCTGTATAGGATGGTACACAAATGTGTTTGGTTG
Organism: Ampelocalamus luodianensis; assembly: GCA_036346255.1. NCBI lineage: Eukaryota > Viridiplantae > Streptophyta > Magnoliopsida > Poales > Poaceae > Ampelocalamus > Ampelocalamus luodianensis. Next base: position 23,938,085 of record CM070632.1, on the reverse strand, counting down.
GTTGTATGGGATGGTACACGAATAGTATGAGATTGTGTTTGGTTGAGGGGATGTGGTTGGTTCGGTAACCTTCTCCCTATATTGGTGAGATTACGTCTATGGTATCTTTTTCTTTTCTTTTTTTCATTTTCAATTTTCTCCTTTTTCCCTTTTCTTCCTTCCTTTTCTGACCTAACTATTAATGATCAACTAATGATCCTTTTCTAATTAATCTATAATTTTTTTAACTTAATCACTAGTTAAGTTCTCTATTTTATTTTAAAGCTTAATAATATACTACTAGCTCTCCTTTAACTTAATGCAATTTTTAGTTACAGTGTGACCCACTGATATTGAACTATTTGAGTAAATAAACACTAACCATTTCTAAACATACAACTTATAGTTAAATTTGTTCTTTAAGTTTAACTGCTAATGGCAAACTCATTAATATCTAGCGCGAGTGGTGAGTGCACGCGACACGAGCGTACAAGTCTGTCTTGTACCACGTGGTTCGCCCAATTTCATCAAACGAAATAGCTCAGCATCTCACAGGAATATTTCCATAATCTGTACCACCCTATCTAGAACCAGTTCGTTTGATGCACTCAACCAAACAAAGGGATGAAGTCATATCTGGAGCCATCCCATACATGTACAACTTGGTCCATCAAACCAAACACACTCTGAACTACTGGTAGATGGATAACTCCTGCTCCTACTATTAATTGCAATTGTACATATTTTGATTCTTAAGAAATTGATATAATCATATACACATGAACAAGGATCAAAGAACCGTTATCGGGCAAAATCCCGTTCAGGGCGAATTTTTTGCATTTTTGACCCTGTAGCTCGGTTGAATTTCAAAACTAGCCCTCATTCACCGTAATTTACAAATATGGCCTCTGTACAGTAGGGGTACCGCGAAAACTGAGGGTGGCAGCCACCGGCCCCCGACCCCGGGCACGGCAACTGGTCGCCTCGACTCGCGCGCCTGCTTGCTGCATGCACCGAGCACGGCGTTTAGCTCCCCCTCGGCTCGCGCGTCAATTTTGCACCGAAAGCAAAAAATTGCTGCATGCATTTTTGTTTTTTTATCTCTTTAAATCACGTCGAAGTCACATCGCTTCACATCAGGTCATTCATTGTCTGTTTTGCGCTGCGTATATAAACGAACGCGCACGGCTAAATCGTCATAAGCCGCAGCGCGCGTTCCGACGTTCTGATTAGATTAGGTAATGACGTATTTAATTTTTTTCTTATTGCGCTTTTAGCGTTAAATGCGATTTAGATTTCGCTAACTATTAGTTGTTCTCTATTTGCAGCAATGGCACATATTCTACCACCCCTACTTGAGGAGGCATGGGACGCCCAGCATCGCTGTCACGCTTGGATCGGTGGCAATGGACCGCCAACTCTGGTGACACGGGGACCGAGGGAGACCTGGCCGTTGGATGAGCGCTACGTTCCGAGGCTTCGTCAATTTGGACTGATTACGTTCGCTCGCATGCTGAACATGGGGCAGAACCTCCTGATTGATGCCTGCCTTCTTTCCGCCCTGGTTGATCGTTGGCGGCCGCAGACCCACATGTTCCACTTCCAGTGGGGGAAGATGACCGTGACACTGCAAAACGTCAGCTTCATTACCGGGCTACCGTTGCGAGGTCGTGCAGTTGTTCCCCCTCCGAGGTCGGTGGACTGGAAGGCGCGTCTCAATCATCGCTTCAGGCATCCTATCCCCGAGAGGTCTAAGGGCGTTCCGCACGCCTGGTTGCACTATTCATGCATTGCCCAAATGACCCAACGGAGGAGGTGGTTCGATGCCACCTAATTGCATATTTGTTATTTATTTTCAGGTGAGTCATGTTCCCTAGCACGTAGGGGGGCATGGTGTACCCGAGTTATATTCACCTTGCGGAGTCCATCGTGGACGCCGACGATGAGGACGTGTCGCAAGATAGCTTGGGGTTCACCAGCATCGCGCGCTACGCATCATGCGGCTTTGGCGACGCTTCATAGCGTCGCATAGGAACAAAGCCCGTGCTGTCGGGTTGCCACACGCTATTACAGCTTGTGGTCGTGGGAGCACTTCGCAGTCAGACGGCCGTACTTCCGCCTCCCAGTCCACCCTTACTCGCGCACACAACATTTCTATGGTTGAGCGGACGACGAGGATCCCGTGGAAGGCCCAACCATGGGATCCCGATGGACTGTGGGAGCACTGGGTGGGCTAGGGACAGAGCGCATCGTATATACCCCGAGTTCCATAATGAATTCGAGGTCCTGCACGAGGACAACGTAATATGGGCTCCTTGGACGGATGCTTTCGTGCAGGGCACGGCGCCCGACGGGTTGAGCTTGCTATGCCACCAGGATGCGGTGTACTGGAGGACAACTTGTCATATGGTCTTCTCCCACATGGTTGAGACCTACAACCCACAACGGGTGATGAGGCAGTTCGAGCTGCACCAAGAGATCCCCCTGCTCTAGGGCGACCGCTTGCGAGGCGTAGTCACTTGTAAGTACATTGCATTGCTTAATAATATTGTAGGTCATTTAGTCATATGTTATGTCGGTACCATAATTTGTTGTGTTTGTTCCAACTGCAGGCAGACGAAGAAGGGCCGCAAGAGCGATGACTGACTTCAGATGCAACAGCCGTGGATAGATGCATGGCAAACAGCCACTGATTCCATTTTGCAGGAGGCACGGCCTTACGATGAAGGGACTTACGACACGTACTTCGAGTGGTACGTATGGCACACGCGAATGAGATTGACAGGCGCCCCCCGGCCCGACATGCAGATCCTAGCCACGCCGAACGCTTGGACTTGGGGCTGGACCCGCACCGCAAAGACGCCGCGATTTATGCGTTCGCTCAAAGACGTAGTAGATTAACCACCCTCCGCAATAGGTTAAGTAACCAAATTTTGTTTGTTCGGTAACCATGCGGTGGACCGCTTGTAGAGCGCCAGGAGCGCGCCACCGAACTCGAAAGGGCACGAACAACACAGTTGAACGCCTTTTTTCGGTGATGAAGACGCTTGTTGAAGATGTTAAGCAAGTCGTTCGTAACATGAGCTGTGGAAGGCCCACTGATGTCGACTTGAGGCATCAGAGGGAGCATCGTCGCGTACCCTCGCCCCCTCCATCTTCCTGTCTGAGCGAGTCGACCCAGCGGCGTAGCAGCATGGGCGGCGGATCGTCTGCGCAGTTGCCACGCAGGGACTCTACGATGATGCGGTCGTCGTCGCAGAGAGACCCTACGCTGATGCCATCGTCGTCGCGGAGGGACCCTACGCTGACGCTGTCGTCGTCGCCGATGGACCCTACGCTGATCCTATCCTCGTCGCGGAGGGACCATACGCTGATGTCGTCGTCGTCACCGCAGAGGGAAGGCGACATTCCAGAGAGCACGGACGTGCAACCCAGAACCACCGAGGTTATCCCAGATTCTCCCTCCCAGCCCTACACTTTGGTCAATTTCCAATGGACGATACGACGCCATGGTATCAGTCCGTCTACACACCGTACCCTGCGCAACTCACCCCGCAAGGTGAACCGCACCGAGCGCTTCCCGCCTGTCTCGCAAGCTCAGCTGAGTTGGTGCCCCTCCACAGATCCTACTGCTTGGATCACCGACTTGTTGTCAACGCCAGTCCCGCAGGTGATGCCCCCCGTGTACGACGACACGGCTGATGAGGAGCCCCGCTATGACCTACAGCATAACCCACGGTCACCTGATAGGCTGACGTTCCCACAGAGGCGATTCGCCGAGAGACCTACAAAGAAGAACACAAAGACGGAAGGCCAAGATCACAGGTCCTATGCCCGACAGTAGTGAGGAGCAATGTGAGGAGTAGTAACATTAGAAGTCTATTATATGTTGTAATTTGTACTCCAGTTACTGATTTGTAATCCAAGGAGAGTGTGGTAGTTGTAATGTAATTGCACGCGTTTAGTTCATTGTCTATCTAAGTAGAACAATTTTTGTAATGTAATTGCACGCGTTTAGTTCGTTGTCTATCTAAGTAACAATTTTATTCTCATTCATGAAGGACCGCAACGCATGGATAAAGAGTGGACAATACAAACCCAAGTAGAACTGACGTTCTACTTCGCAAGAACAACATATAATAGAAGAAAGACCGTAAAACTAACTATGTTTACTAATTTGTGAAGTATCTTTTCAACTCTTGCCATCCTCTCATCCAGTTTGTTAAGTCTGTTTTCTTCATTTTGGGTTGGTTGATCGGATGCTCGAGGCACTGCACGAAATGCATCAACACCACGGGAGTGTTCTTGTAAGGCAACAATTTGCATTGCAATATCTCAAACCACTGGGACAGCTTCATTAGCCCATTGCCAAAACCGACATGTTGTGTTCTACAAAATAATTGCAGCGCGAAATGAAGGTAAGAAAACCTGGTATGTACAACTTAATTCGTGCCGATTTTGCCCAACTTACCGTAAGATTTGAACGCTTCATGAACACTCGGGACAGGTTGGTTGGCGTATGAGAGGTAAACACATTCGCCGAATCCCTGCAACGAGGGCAAACCAGGTGCTGCCATAGTGATTGTAATTCTCTGCTCACTCGAAAGTTAGATGAGGCCGAAGACATCTTCTTTTACGCTGGAAGAAATGAGAAGAGTAAGAGAAGAGTGAGGTGAATCGTAGTGAAAGCATCCATATATAGCGTTCGGACCACGAAGGGGCCACTATGTGCAAAGGAGGACGTGACAACTCTCTGGAAAGTAGGACGTGACAACTCTCTGCAAAGCAGGACGCGACTACTTTCTGGAAAGCAGGACGTGACCGAAACGAGGAAGATAACAACTTGTTACAGCATACAAAGTAGTGCAGGTTACAACGCAAATCACTACAACACTCACATCGCTACGACCAACATGACTCAATACACCGGATAGCTTATAGATACGCAGTGGCGTCGGAGGAAGAAGGTCTATTCGGGCAGTTCCCGAATGAGTGCCCATGAGTCTTGCATAGCCTACACCTTATTTGTCTTGGCCGATCTCCACGTTGGCTCGCGTACATGTCATTGCGGATGCGCCTTGACTGACGCCTCCCACGGCCTGGATGTCGCAGCGCTTCATTCGGTGACCACTTCACTGCTCCTCACCATATGTCCTTGTAGTGGCCTTCAACGCCGTAGGAGTTGAACTCCCCGTTCCAAGTATCATACAGGTGTCGTATGTCATAGTACTCTGACATATACATGCTACAAGATTGGTGAAATACAGCACATACAGCATATACGTGCGAGTAAGGCTTGTGCAGGAGTTGAGGCTTATTGCAGGTGCAAACTGCCACATCGCCTATGGTGCAAACATGCTTCCGATCACCTCTCATGTGGCCACGAACGTACTTGTCCTGCAGGCGGACCTCGAACTTTCTCCTCACGCCATCCATTATGATAGCTACATGGGATCGGGCCTTAGTAATCTTCTTGTCCATGTAGGCGAGGGTAACCTCCAAGTACTGCTTCCCTTCGTCCAAATGCTTCTTGGCCATCGTTGCCCGATTGATGAAGTAACCGACCGTGCGGTTCCATGTATCCTCGACAACGGCCGTGATGGGCAGGGCACGAACCCCTTTCAACACACCGTTGTAGACCTCGGACATGTTGGTTGTCATGATGTCGTACCGAGCACCATAGGTGTCGTGAAGAATGGACCATTTCTCATAGTCGGGGGCATGCACGCATATCCACTCAGTGAACTCGCTTTGCGGTGCGCTGGGGCCTGAACCTCCACTAGCACACTCGGTTTTGACTTCGAGCTCCCGCCACACGGCATCGAACTTGCGCTTCTGGTTCTGCAGGCAGAGCTTCTTGAACTTCTTCATGAGGTCTTTGCTCCTGAAGCGCGTGTGGAAGTTGGCGGCTAGATGTCGCATGCACCAACGTGTGCGCATGTCGTTCCATTGGTACGGCAGGCTCGTACCGTGTTGCATGGTGAGCAGCGCGGACAACAACCCAGCATGACGGTCGGTTATGAGGCACACATTCGGTTGGTCCCTTACAACATGTTGCTTTATGTTGACTAGGAACCACGCCCAACCGCTGCTGCTCGCTTCTCTACAATGGGAAAGGCAACTGGGAGCAACTGGTCGGTGCCATCAGCGGCAATAGCGGTGAGAATGGTGCCCTTGTACTTCCCGCAAAGGAAAGTATCGTCCATAGTTAGGACGGGACGGCAGTGGGAGAAGCCCTGGACTGCCGGACCAAATGCCCAAAAGACTCAATCAAGGATTAGGGAACGTGGGATGTTGGACCTGTCGGGCCTGTCCATCCTATTGACACATGTCCCCGGTGTTGGTGATATGCCCTAGAGGCAATCACAGAGATGATTGTATCACATCTATGTTTATGAGTTCTTGAATAAATGTTATTCTGTTCCTTGAATGAATCGTTAGTTCTGAAGATCAACGAGTATGTGAGTTGTTGGTGAAACTCTTCAACTTGTATGATGTCATTATAAAAGTATCCCTGGTCGAATGTCACTGATCGGAACACCAGTGACTCTACGACCAGCGCATATATTGATTGATGACCATGTTTCACCGGTCATGGATATAGAGATATCGAATCAATAATGTGAACACATGTTAAAGAACATGGGGTTGGATTGACCCACCTTGAGATACTATTGAGATTGTTATGATCATGTGTGTCATTAGTTGGTCTCAAGCAATGATGATGTATAATCCTTAGACCTGAGATCAGCATGGTTCCCTACATGTGTAATAACACTCTTAGGGGTTGCCAAACGCTACTCGTAACTGGGTAGTTATAAAGGTAGCTTTCGGGTATGCTATGAAACATGCGGAGGGATGTGACTGGTCGGATATGGGATTTGCCCCTCCTAACATAACAGGAGAAATATCTCGCCCTCAAGTGGTCGGATAAAGAAAGTGCATGACCATACCACTAGTGGTCGAAGTGTTCGACCACATAAGGTTATCCGACAACTCGATCAAGGAAGTATTGAATACCCATGGATGACACATTATCTCACCGAGTTCAAACCAGATATCGTGAGGCAAAGGGCTAATACTAGAGTAAGTCACTTAGTTCGATCGATCCGCATAAGTCGTATGGTGATACGAGCAAGTCGTGACCGATCGAACGAATCACAGAGTGGTCAAAACCTGTCGTAAGGAGTTACGAATCGTCGTGACCGAAAGCGAATCGGTCGATAAAGATAGGACCTGGTCGTAAGTGATGAGAACCTAGTCGTAGATCATATTGCATTAAGGTTCGTGTGATATAATTTGTGTGTATTCGGGAATCATTATGTCCTGCTAGGGACCGCTACAACTCGTGGTCGGAAAGAGTTTCTGAATCCCAACCGATTACACATAAACCTAACGGGTCACACACATAATGGGTTGGAACAAACCAGTACGAATACGATTCGTCAAACGTGTTCGGATAGGATCCGACACGGGGTGCTATATAAGGAGATGCTTGAGGCTAGTATGAATGACGCGGGACAGACACGTAAGTTGTTTCCATCGAAACCCTAGCTGCCATCTTCTTAAGAGAGCATTCCCGTGCGACTTGGTGCTAGCACACCGACGTACGGTTGTTCCTTCTCTGGACATGTGGATACCGTAGATGCGCTACTGCGGTTGCTGTTGCGCTAAGGATGATCCGCAATCTTCACAAGGAATTGCAGAGATTGCTGGAGGAGACAATCGACTACGAGGACGTTGGACGATCATTTACGACCACTACATCGACGCGTTCTTCGTCGGACTAGGCTACTCCGACTCTACTTCCGCTGCACTGCGCATCTGGTGGTAATGATATGTGATCATATATCTTGCTTGGCATCCTGATTTACGTGGTAGAAATTTTGAATTGTTGCTAGCGTAGCCTATCCGTATCCCTTCACCCGGATTAGCATCCGTAATTTGCTTCAGCATTCTGGGGACTAGGTCGTATGCCTCCTTGTAGGTACCGTACAACCCTTTGAGGACCTTCCGCTTCGTCCGCCATACCTTGCTGTACTTAACGGCATACCCTACTGTATTCGCTACGTTAGCCATGAGGACCTTCGGGGAAACGGTCAAATCGGCGACAACTACGTGGCTTATGATGCTCGCGATGTAGGCCGAGGTTACATTCTCATACATTTGCAATGGCTCTTGAAGCTCACATGTGTGATCTGTCACGACTGTAATGCGGAAGGCCATTCCTGCCCCCAGGGAATCTCTGCGCACGGACTTTGCCAGGGCAAGAGCTAAGCACACACTTAACTATGTACGTGTCAGGATTAGACCTGCAGATAATGGAAGCCATATAATAGTTAGTGCGACTTACTGTACATAGTTCAAAGCTACAACAAACAACGCTCAACTCACCAGAAACTCGGTAAGTCCGATCGGTCTTCACCGCGAAACTCACGATAGCTTGCCTGGCGGCAGCCTTATGTGGGAACTGTTGGCCCACAAGTAGGGTGTCCGCATCGAAGGCCCCACGAAGACTCGTGTTCTTGGGCCAGAACAAGGGAAGAGGCCGCTTGGCAATCCAACCGACTTGGAACATAGTCCGTGTCGGTCGAAATAATGCCACCGACGATCCCACCCGCATCGTCACCCTCGTCCTCGCTGGATTGCGAGTCAAAGTTTGCCTCATCTTCGGTGGTAGTGCCCGCGGACATGCCATCGATAATCTCATGACAATCAACACGAGCATCGCGCCATTTATCGACACCTTCATTCGGTTCAAAACTACCAGAATCTCCATCTACTAGAGCATCGTGCCTAATGACGTCTAGCGCTCTCGACACCTCTCCCGTCGTCAACAAACCAAAGAGGGGGACAAGAGCGTCGTTGGCTCCTTCAACAGTGCCCCCCAGAGGATTGAGCAGGATAAACAAAATGTACATACACCATGGGTCATCGATACATCGGAGCGTGAGGATTGCTAACGATCTCCATGTACTGTGCCCACATGGCACTGCTGGTCACCTTCGCCAGGCCCCACACCATCTGCCCGTGTGGTAGGACCGTGTTGGCGGTGACCGCCTCTATTACTATCTTGTTCCTGGCGACGTGCCTATCGAACAACTGTCGAATGCAACGTCGTAGCTCGAGCAAATCGACGTGTGCCAGGTTGGGAATGTTTAGCAAGGCGTGCTGGTAGCTAGACAAATCCACTCCATCTGAACCGGCACGCACGTTACCGTGGAACACATACAGTGTCTCCATTTCTGATGAAAATAAGACAATATTTCAGCACAAACACAGCATAAAAACCGTACGCATGTTGCTGAAATAAACTTACCGTTACGACGACTTTCGCAAATGGTGCGAACAAGGGACAAACAAAAATGCTAAGTACGAGACAGGGAGGCACCTCAGAAAGAGGGGAATGATCGACCGAGTGTGTGGTCGCGCGTTTAAATAGCCGAGCACGGGAGACGCAACGTGACAAAGAAAGCCGTCTCTTCCACGGCAGCAGAGGCGTGTCCCTACCACACTGCCGAGGGGCGGTCCCTACCGCGCTGGTAGAGGGGCACGGCTGCGCAGATGAAAAGACCACACAAGCCAGCTTTGCGCAGTGATAAGACCACACGGGCCAGCTTTGCGCAGTGACAAGACCATACGGGCAGCCTTGCGCAGTGACAAGACCAAATGAGACAGCTTTGCGCAGTGACAAGACCAAATGAGACAACTTTGCGTAGTGACAAGACCAAATGAGACAGCTTTGCGTAGTGACAAAACCACACGGGGCAGCTTCGCGTAGTGACAAGATCAAACGAGACAGAACTCTGCCTGAAATTAACCACACCATGCCAACCATGGGGCTTATAAAATGGGGTTGAGCCAAACCCAACACTACACAACACATACCAAGCTATGGACTCTTCGGCAAACTTCAACGCGAAGATGTTGCAGAAGCGCAAGTGGCTTGCGCAGAAGAGAAAACATCTACAATACCCAAATCGAACAATGAAAGATGCTCAAGTACCACCACGGTTTCCAATCTCGCAATGTGTGTGTGGCGAACAGGCAGAGATCATTCAGTCCACACACCCAGACACCGCCGGCAGGGCGTACTACACGTGCGGGCACCACCTCATAAGCGTTTCTTTCCCGCACATCGATTTTCATCAACGTTCAATTCCTAAAATTTTTAACATCTTCCCCACGTAATGGCAGCCCGAGATGCGCTGCCACTTCTTCCATGAGATCGACGGTCCAGAGATGTACGACAAGGCATTCATCCAGCAGAAGTACATACTGAACTACTCGGTGCGGGTCAAGAACTTCGTGCGGTGGAAACCTTACGTACCGAACCATGTTGAGGAGGCTCCGAAGGAGCCCACTCCTCGCCCGGGCGTAGTCCATATCAACGACGTGAGTTATGAAGAATTTACATCCTTATTACGTTTTCACTCTACGGTGTACCTATGTCATACAATCGCAAGACATGGACGACTTCGACATACCACCCCGAGGTGGACAGTCCCGCGACAAGGGCAAGGGAAAGGCTCATGAGGCTGAGCCCGCCCACCACAGCTTATCCGGTCGCCCAGGCTTATTCCGTATCCACGACGTGAGTTATGAAGAATTTACATCATTCTTATGTTTTTCACTATACGGTGCACTTATATCATGGAATCGCTGGACATGGACGACTTCGACATACCACCCCAAGGTGGACAGTCCCGCGACAAGGGCAAGGGAAAGGCCCATCTGGCTGAGCCCGGCCGCCACAGCATCTCCGGTCACCCGGGCCTAATCCGTATCGACGACGTGAGTTATGAAGAATTAATATCATTCTTAAGATTTTCACTATACAGTGCACTTACATCATGAAATCGCAGGACATGGACGACTTCGACATACCAGCCCGACGTGAACAGTCCCGTGACAAGGCGAAGGGGAAGGCCGGCCAAGAGTTCAACGCTGTGCTAGCAAGAAAGGGAAAATGGCCACGGTCCACGCAATAGGTTGTGTCATTACGTAGTAGTCCCCAGTCCTACCACGCATGTTTTGTACTATCCCCTAAAGGCATGTATAGTTATATGGTCCAGATGCTTGTGTCGAAATGTACCGTAGTAGTAGCAGTGAGGATGACTAAAGCAATTTGCCGAACCATCATGCTATGTAACATGCTTCTATCCACGGACACTAATGTAGTTCTGGTTCCGTGTCTCCGCTAAGCCTATATTGCAAGTATGCCTCTTCTAGTGGAGTCCTAGAAAGAACCAACCGACATCGAATCCTCCATATTTTAGGGCATCTTCGTAATCACAAAGAGCGTTCTCAACCCTTCCAATCATATTCTCTACAAGCTTCATAAACTACTTCACTGATTCCCTACCTATATACGTTCAAACGACTTCATCGAGGAGAGACTCCAATAGTTTGGACAACAAGACAGTTTGCTTCGACGACATCCTCAAGGTTATACCTCATTTGATACGATTATCAATCATCCTTTCTGTGAAGGAATAAAATTATACACAAATTACAGAAGCAACAATACTATGACGGGAGGCACCACAAAAAGTTTCGAACCCTGATTTTCGATAAAATGAAACCCTAATTTACAAACCTTCGTACCCTTATTTTCGAGAAAAGAAAACCCTAATTTACAAACCTCCGTACCTTTATTTCTTAATGAAAGTTTTTTTTACAAATCTCAGTGCCGATATTTTTTATGAATCAAATATCATTAAATAATATTTAAATTTAATTTTTTTGAAATATCATTTTGAAATAATATTTAATTTTTTTCCATTTTTTTGTTATTTTTTTAAAAATATTGAAAACCGGCAGCCAAGCAACCGCGCTCAGGGCGGGGCAAAGCACCGCCGTGTTCGTGGTTGGGGTGGTGGTCGCCTCCTCGGTTTCGCGATACCGCTCTCGCATGATGCCACATTTATAAATTACAGTGAACGAGGGCTAGGTTTGAAATTCAACCGAGCTATAGGGCGTAAATGCAAAAATCGCTCGTGGCTCTGTAATGGTTTCCGCCAAGAGCGAAAAACCACTAAAACCCGTTGAAATTGAAAGCGAGTTTGAATTCAAACTTATCCCGGTCAGTTACCGGTCTAGTTACCAGGCGGTAACCAAAAACCGGTTGGAAAACCGGTAAAACCGGAAACCAAAGGAAAATTGGTAATTAGCAATTGTAGAATGTTTAATAACGTAGCAATCCTCCAAGAGTTTAATGAAGTAGCAATTGCAAAAAATAGAGAAAACCTTGCTAGCTTCACTCTCTGGCGTAGCCCTCTCCCCCCGAAGTACTCAACAGTCGGTAGCATCTTGCTAGCTTCACTCTCTGGCGTAGCCCTCTCCCCCCGAAGTACTCAGCAGTCGGTATCATCTAAAATAATAAAAACATAAGATAATGGTAATGAATAATAACTTGACTAGCATACTAAAACACTAAAAACAATAATGGTGTAGCAATTCATACCAATACATTGTCGAGAAACGCGAAGGTTGTGCAATGTACTCATTGCTATCAAAGAGTATAAGTCTTTCATATTAAGCTAGGTAGGCTTTGTATTGATCCCAAGTGTATATTTCATGGGCATGTTGTAGCCAATGATTATAAACTTGTTGGTAATATTCGGGTTCCACCCACTGATAAACCATTTTTGAATTGTTGTTGAAGGGTACAAGACCGTAATGGTGAGTAGGATAAGAAGAAATGTCTGACGAATGAGAATAGGTCAGCATCTCGATGTCCATAAGTCTTTGAGCTAGCATGGGATTCATAGAAAGAAGAGTCATGTGGCCGAGAACGATCTTGTTTGCGACTCTTACCCCTCACATAGGTCGTATGAATTGTTTTCCCAGCATGAGTCTTATGACAACTATGGTCTTCATCCTGGGTAGCATGCGTGAAGTTTTTCTCGCAAGTGAATTCCAATGGTTGGTTTTGTGCTGCATCATGAGTTGTCCCACCATCGGCACCATCATCGAACGACGGAGAGCTACTGTCACCAGACTCTTGGTACTGCACTTCATCAGATAGCAGACTTTCTGTTTCTTCATCGCTTTCCACCATGCCCTCCTGAATGTTCTTTTTCTCCTTCTTGTTAGCCACTCGTTTCCTTGTTTGTGTAAGAGAGGCAAAGTCTGCAGCCAATTTTGCAGTCAGTTGGCTACAATATTTCCTTTTCCCAATATGACTCTTACCAATAGTTGTCTTTGTCCATTCCTTCAACGGTTGATTATCTAGTGTTTTTTCTAGTTCTCCTCAAGGATGGCATCAATTACAACCTTAGATGGAATGGGGGGCTCACCTTCCTCGTCTAGTACGGGCTCCAATTCTGTCATGGAGCTATTAAGATACTCATGGATTGGGTTATCCCTGTCGTACATAGTGGCATTAATTAGATCGCCAAAAGAATCTACATCTCTGTCCTCATTTCTAGTCTCATGCTCTTGCAATCGCAGCCTTATATTGTAGTGGACATATACGAGCTTATGCAGTTTCTTGTGCCCAAGACGGTTCCTCAATTGTGTATGCACCAAAGCAAATATGCTCCAATTACATTCACGTCCACTAGAGGAAACACATTGTGAGATAATCTGCAAAGTATATTTTTGTAGTGTTGGTGTCTCCGCTCCAAAAGTCATCCACCATGAGCTACAAGTAACATAAAAATTATATTAAACTCATAGTGATTTTCTATGTATATATAAGTTGATAACAGCATACTTATAGCATGACGAGATGCACTAATGTAAGCTTCATTTGAAACAAATAGGCCTCGTCGATTACGATAATATTCTAACTCGCCTAGAGCCTGCACTGCCTCCTCAGGTGTATCGGCTATTTTTTGAATTGCCATTGTCACGACAACGGCGAGGGTTGCATTCTTCCCCAAACCATATAGCTAGGTTGTGGCTCTGCGGGTTTAGCACCTACCATAATCCATACAGGATGAAAAATAGGTCAATTTTGTAAATATCGATGACTAAAGGAACATAACACCCATGACACTTAAACTAATGTTGGGCGGCATGACAATGATGAGAAGAAATGGAAACTGAGTCTAGCTACACATTTACTCAACATTCTAGCATAATTCAAATAGTTGAGGAAGTTCTGTAATACTTCAAGTGCCATTAAATATGTGTATCAGTTTAGACATGTTGCCATGTGACTAAATAACTAACTCATGGCCCACCAAACAATATCGTGAGATTGTTTATGTAAGAATTTCTTGAGTCTCCAAGTTTAATATGTCTATATGAACTATGAAGTATCATGACGAAAGATATTTTTACTGAAAACCTGTTGATGTCATAAACACTATTTTGCTTACATGCTCATCAATCAACAACAAAAAGGGATGTATATCTGCATCATTTCATATCTTGCTTACATGAAGAAACTTGAGAACTTGAGCATATACATGCTAGTACTTGAGAAATTGAGCATATACCTACTGCTGCACCTCTCATTGTCACACTGCACCACACAGCACTGCATCGCCATTGCCACACACACAGACTTGCTATTGCCTCATCATTGCAGCAAATGAAAGGAGGGAGGGAGGCAAGAGGGAGGCAGCAAATGGAGGGAGGGAGGCAGCAGGCAGGCAGGCACAAGAGGGAGGGGGACAAGAGAGGGACATGCACCTGCAGGTAATCCTCACATGTTGTACTGGAACAGAGGGAGAGGAGGCTTGAAACAGTCACATGCAGGGAATCCTATGCATTGGACTGATTCAGCTCTCAGTCAACAGCAAGAGGGGGGCAGGGGGAGGGAATCCCATGTGAAACAGTCTGGACAAGTCAAAAAAACAAAAGCAAAATTCAATTTTTTTTCGCCTGGGATTTTTTCTCGCCCCCCCGGGGAACCGGTTACCAGCCGGTTTTTCCCCCTGGACATGAACCTTCTGCACCAATGACATAGCGTCCATGAACCTTCGCTTCATATCTCTCTTGCCCCCGATGAATGACACCGGTAGCACGATACGTTTGCCCACCACATCTACACGGCTCTCTCTAGCTTTTATGCTATCAACCACGCCTTTGTACAGGTCGGCGTGTATCTCCTTCTGATGACCCCTGATGTAGTCCAACCTTGTACTCTCCACTGTGATGTACATGTCAATTCCAACCTTTAAAATACAGTATGGCATTGAAAATCTCACGACACATCTGGAATTTGTAGCAGTAGTAGTCTTTGACAGACACACAGTCAACAATTAAAAATGTTATGGGAAGCGTAAATAGTCAAGATAAGAATGACTAAATGTCACATTTACCAGAAGACCACTGCTCTAGGTCTGATGCATGCACCAACTAGAAAAGTTCAAGCCATTGAGAAAATACAAGAAATCTACTCATGCTTCGTATGGCAACATACGTACATGTTGACTCTTTACCATCATTTGTGCCATGTTAGTAACATATACATGTGCATAACTTGATTCTCTTACATGTAAAGGAAATTGACCATAACAAATCGAGGCACATAAGATGGCTCTATTAAAACTGAGCATCCATAGGCACATATGACCCTGTGCAGTAACTTTTAAACATGTAAGAGGCACGACTATGCCTCAGTTTGTGACAATACCCATCAATTGCATAAAAGGAGCATCAATTATAAACCACATGAAAATTGAAATTGCAAAAGATAAAAATTCAGCACAAGTCATTTCAGAAATTGAAATTACACTAACACAATTAAGCACATGTCACAAAATAAGTTCATTGCAAGTTCAGCAATATCATCATTTGTGGATTCAACTCAGTTTAGCACAAGTCATTTCAGAAATTGAAATTGCACTAACACAGTTAAGCACATGTCATAAAATCATTTATATTTGCAGTTCAGACTTACCTCAATTGAGACGTCTATGTGGACCTCGGGGAGGACGACAGCGCCTCGCACATGTAATTTGATGGTGCACGCTGGAGGGAAAGAGGGAGGCGGGGATGAGCAGTGGCAGCCGTGGGGAAGGAGGAGTATTCCTTGAAGAGGAGGCAAAAGTGCTCGAGCGCGGTGTCGGGGTGGCGGCAATTGCGGTAGGCCTGGAGGAGGAGGTTGTGCTACTACTACACAAAGGGTCATCACAGACGGTTCTAAAACGTCATCATATACGGTTTTTAAACCGTTTGGATTTATGTGTCTGTGATAACAGGCGGTCATCACAGACGATTTCAAACCGTCTGAAAAAAAAGCTATCACGGACGGTTCTAAACAAGAACCGTTTGTCATAATTAGAACCGTCTGTAAAAGTAATTATCACCGTCTGTGATAGTTTTTTCTATTGAAAAAAATTCAGATTCTGAATGTTTCGAGTACTGTTCATTACGAGTACGGTTTGACACGAGTACTGTTCATCATAAGTACTGTTCACCACGAGTACTGTTCATCGCGTGGACTGTTTCGACTTCACGACTACGTGGTCGTAGGAGTGGTTTTGACTATACGACTAGTCGAAGGTTTCGACTGCCTAGTCGAAGGAGGTTCAACTACACCCGCCTAGTCGAAGGTGTTCCATTCCCATCTACACGCAACACAAGCAACACAAAGTTTGATCAATAATACACTCCAAATCAAGAAATCTGTACAGAGCACTGAGAAATTATAGCACACCTCGTCTGCCCAACAAGCAACGCTCTCCTTGACTTTGTTAATGGACAATGTCTTCCTTGTACCGGGGCACCTGCACACATAGATGCTCCCAGGCCGCTCCTGCCTGACGCATGCCTTGCAGAAGTCAAGCACACGCCTTTGCTCACCGTCCCGGCAAACCAACTAGCGCGAGAGCATCGTGGCTGGCCAAAACAGGAGTTCAGAGACTTGCCTCACAGGTTCCACTTGGGCTTCTCGTCCACGACGAGGTCGCTGTAGAGCCGCTTCCTAGAGGACTTGGGCGACACCGAGAGCAGCTTCGGGGTGCCGACATGCGAGATTGACCAGTTGGCGTGCGTTGGAAGGGACTACTAGATGAAATGAAGTGGAGGAGGCCAGGGGAGCCCATGGTCTATGAGGTCGAGGGAGGCCGGCGACGACGAGGCCAGGGCGAGGTGGAGGAGGCTGTGGGTGAAGAGCTCGAGGGAGGTCGGAGCGCAAGGTCAGGGCGAGATGGCGACACTCGGTTAGAGGAGAGATGGTAGAGGAGGAGATGGAGGTGTGAGGAGACTCGGTTAATATAAAGCGAGTTTCAGCAGCCCGCCTATTAAGTCCAAATTTTCGTTTTCTCACCCAACAAAACCAAATTATCAAAGATGATTTTATCTACAAACCATCTGTGATATGATTATAATCACAAACGGTTCGTGAATAGGACCGTTTGTGATAATTCACAGACGGTTCTTAACAATAACCGTCTGTGATGTCTACGATTATCACAGACGGTTCTATTCATGAACCATCTGTGATGAGGCATTCAGTATAGCCTATTTTGTAGTAGTGTACGTGGCGACGGAGGCCTGGGTGAGGTCGGCGTAGCGCACCTAACAGAGGAGCGTGGAGGACGGTGGTGTAGATGAAGATGGTGAGGCGCCAGATGGAGTGGTGGGTGAGGATGCAGCGGTGGAGGTCTAGAAGCTTGACTAAGAAGACATAGGTGGGCTTGGGGGTGGTTGGGGTGTTGGGATTGGAAGCGAGGCGGGGACCTATGGGGCGCATTGTTTCGCCAAAGTTCGGGTGTTCCACGCGTAGGCGGAGCTCGGCCGCGGTGTTCGTGTGGGTAGGGGGAGCAGCAATGACGGTGGACGAACATGAGCAAGAAGAAGGGCCCAGTGACGACAATGGGGAATGATGAATTGATCTGAATAATGATTTAGTGGGGGGGCATGACCAGCTCAAAGGATTTCAAATTTGAACATCATAGAGTGAGTGACAGAGAATGGGGATTGGGCAGGAGAGGCAGCACAAATGGGGATTGGAAAGGAGAGGCGGTGTGGAGCGAGGGAGAAGAAAAGGTTGGTTGGGCAACTGGGGCCGTCCAGCAATGCTCATAACATAAATTTTGTGCTCTTCATAGCTTCAACAAGAAAACTGATCGGTTGGCTAGCACGTGCACCTAACTTTGGTGCAGGTACCTGGTTCGAATCCTAGAACCAGTGAATTTGTGACAATTTGTACTGAATTTTTAATCCTAGAACCAGTGAATTTGTGACAATTTGTACTGAATTTTTAATACTAGTAGAGATGGTGGCGTGGCAGACTCACCACAACCAAGTGGCTCTTTTAAGTAGCAGAGAAAATTGAATCAATAAAGGTTTTTTTTAAGAGGATAAACCCTGCTTTTATAGAAAGCAAATATAGGAGGTACAAACATGTCCAAAAGAAAAGTAGATTCAGGATACCAGCAACAAAAGAAAAACCACTACAGGAAGCACACCCACTTCCACTGCAGGAAGCACACACGGTTCCACAGAGATACCCAACCTCGCTCTAGATTACAAAGCAAGGGCTAGAGCACTAAGGTAAGCAACAACAGAATATCAAAGCTAGAAACCAGAAATCAGCCACTCGACGATCGGAAGCTTCTCAGCCAATCCATCAACACACCCAACATTTCTTCGAGTTTCTTCTGATCATCTCTTCGGACAAGAACGTGCCATCGCTGCAAACATGATATAATGTTGAAAACAACTTCAAGTGGTTGTTTAGTAAAGTCTTCTCAATTGCTCCTTTGTTCCTGCATTTCCAAATCTTCTATGCAAAGGCTGCAAAACTGAATAAGCCAAGATGATAGTCATTAACACCCCAATTATCCAGCCATCCTGTGTGAAAATCATCAAGAGACTCCGGAAGTCTCTTCCACTAAAAAGTTTCTCTGAAGCAAGACCAGACAATTGGGGTGTTTCTTTTCATGCAGGTAATGGTAAAAATATTTACTTCTGGAAAGATGTGTGGTTAGGTAACTGTCCTCTCTATATTAGGTTTAAAAGTTTATACAATATCTGCCTTAATCCTGATATCAAGCTCTCAGATTGTTTGGTGAATGGAACTTGGAATATCCTGTTTATCAGGAATTTCGGTATTGAAGAGGAGATGCACTGGAGAGATTTGAAAAAGTTAATGCAAGGGGTGATGCTTACTGAGGAGAATGACAGAGCTATCTGGTGTCTAGAAAAATCCAAATAGTTCTCTGTCAAATCTTTATATAGACATCTAGTGTTTGTGGGGTTGGGGGTGTTATAGATAGGAGACTTCAAAACATTTGGACCAGTAGAATTCCTTTAAAGGTTAAGATTTTTTTTGTGGCAGACTTATTTGAATAGACTTCAAACTACAGATCAGCTGGTGTTAAGACACTGGAAAGGTAATATCAATTGTTGGCTTTGTGGGGTTCCAGAAAATACAAATAATTTATTCTTCCATTGCTTAATCTGTAAAGGTTTAGTCCTGTGTTCCTACATGCTAATGAAAGGTAGTAAAAAATCATTAGGGAGCCAGCCCCCTCTTGCCTCCGCGCTCTGCTTGGTGCACTATGCCCCCTGCCCGTGCGGAAGAGGCAGTTGGGCAGCACCATGCCCCCGGTCGCGACCCCCCTAGAAGCTCAGCGTGATGGTCTCCGTCGACACCACGAGCGCGTTCGAGTTCATGGTGCAGTTGCATGCACTTGCGATTAAGGTTGGCTTTAACCAATTAATGAACCAATAATGTGCATGCATTGGAGCTAGCATGGTGGTTAACTGGAGGAGGCGGCGGGTGAGGTCGACGGAGATGGGCTGGCGCTGCACCCTATGCCAGAGAGGTTGAAGCCGCGGACGTCGTCTCTCAGGCCGTACCTGCGGACGATCATGCCGGTGAGGGAAGGCGTTGGCGCGAAGATGGTGCAGTTGACGGCGAGGATGTCGACATCGGCGTAGGGGCAGATGTCGGCGCGGTGCACGAGCTTGTAGACAGCGGAGAACACAGCGAGCTACGCCTCCCGTGCACGCCGACGGCTGGCACGTCTCCTCGCCGAGCCCCGAGTGCGCCAGCATCGGCGCCTGGAACCGCGTGCTCTCACCACCGCTGATGAGCTTGGTGTGCTCAGTGAACGTCGAGTGCGGCAGCTGTTGGCTCTGCGACGGCTTGAAGCACGTGTAGTCCACCAGGTACACCGCCCGCGGCCGCGTCGTGACGGCGTACACCGTCTCGGAAACGGTGTGCACCTGATGGTCGCCGCGCCCCATGGGCAGCGACTGCCACCACGCCGCCATGATTAGCCTGACGTCTACTGGTAGACCGCCTCGGCGCGTGAGCTCCACCGCCATGACGGCCGGCACGAACAGGAGCGCCAGGAGGTGGCTGGCCCCGACCAGGTACTTGAGCTTCGTCGATACGGAAGGAATGTTATCTACTGGGAATGTGAGAAATCAGGGCACTTCTCAAGTTGGTTTTGCATAAAAAGTTTGGCCTCGGTGGTTCTAATTCCATGTTTAATTGGTTCCGAGATGTCAAAGAAACTAAAACACTAAATTAGGAACATTGAATCGTATGATTTAGAAAGTTTATATTAGAGTTTAGGTCGAACACGTTAATCATATATGCGTAAGAGTTCTAATCGGCCTTAAGACCTAAGTGCGTGTGTTGGCTATATAAGCATATGGGCTATGGGAGAGGGAACACCCAATGTATGAGAAGTTGAATTATGAGTTGAAAACACGTGTGTGTTTCGGCTGAGTGCCGTTAAGGTTTATTTCTTTGTATCGTGTGTTAAGATTTTCTCATTTAGGGTTTATGAGAGTCGGCGCAGACCAATGTCATGTTGTTCTTGAGATTATCCACTGAATCTATACGATTCAATCTTCTAATTTGTGATTAATCCGTTGTTCACGGTTTTGGAGGTCATGGTTGATCGTTTCTACTTTGGGTCATGCTGATTTAGGGCGATTCAACCACTTATCAATCTCGTTACTACGTTACGAAAGTCGTGTTACTGCACGAAAGACGGAGTGTTATTACTCCACAGTCGGAGTATTACTACACGAAAGACATCGCGTTACTACACAACTGCATGAGTGTTACTGCACTTTTGCCGCTATTCCACCATGAAAGATCAATCAACCTTCAGGATTTAATCTCATCTAGTGGTTCGATCTGCATCAGGTTTAGTAGTGGCGATTTATCAACACAAAACTTAAAAGTGGCAAGTACTAAATCGGAGGTCTTAGTAGCGGGAAATCCTCGATTTTACCATGTTAAAATAGGTTGGTAACTTGTATACTCCCTCCTGTTAACAAAAACGAGTCGTTTTGGACATCGACACGGTCCTCAAAATGCAACTTTGATCACTAGTTACTATTGTAATTATTTGTAAAACCCAACAAAATTATAATATTATGAAAGTACTTTCCGAGACGAATCTACTTATATGATTTTCATATATCTAATCTAAATATTTAAAAGATATCGATAGCCAAAGTTTTTAAAATTTGACCATACGTAATCCAAAATGACTTATTTTTGTGAACACAAGGGAGAGTACTATGCAAAGTGCTTTTAAGGTACAACTAGGTGCAAAGTAAATCTGGATCATTAGTTAAAAAACAAATAGCTTAGATTGATGGTTAGGTGCCCCCAGCAGATACACAGGCCGAAGAAGAAATAAGGAAAAGTTAGCTTCAATCGTTTCCCTTTCTCCCCCATTCTCTATTCTTCTCAAGTTCTTTCTTCCATATCTAGAATTCCCATGCGTAATATGATCCAGCCATGAACGCACCGGTACATGCTGGTGATTGGTAAACATGCTAATAGCACAATCATGGCGCAAACGATCGTACCTAAGATGGAACTTAAGGAAGTGAACGAAGACGGAACAGAACTTCACGATTTCCAGTTATTACAACACCGATGATATATGCCAGGTGTTGTTCCAACGTGGCGTTGTAACATGCGGGGTTTCCTTTGTCAATCTTGCTTTGCTATGCACCAAACACTAGCTTCTTTCTGTTCAAGAATAATATGACGTTTTAAACATTGATATTGTTTTAGACTCGGGCCCGGTCGAAGCCCATCAGCCCTAAACCTGAACACAGGGCCAGGCCTAAGATGCTTAACCTGGCCCGGAAGCAACCAAACATTTTTTTTTCAGTCTTTGATCAGGCATATCAATATATAATTGTCTCGTCAGTCGTCTCACCTTTCGCTTTCCCCGCAGCTCTGTTCTTTCTGCATCGACTCATCCGCCGCGCCGCGCCGCGCCGCCTCCGCCTAAATCTCCCAGGCCGCCCTAGCATCTTGCCGGCAATGGAGGCGTCTCCGGAGCAGTTCAGGGGGCAGGCCCGCCTCCCGCGCTGCGCGGCGCCCCTCTGCTACGACCTCCGCCTCCGCCCCGACCTCGCCGCCTGCACCTTCTCCGGCGCGGCGGCCGTCTCCGTCGCCGTCTCCGGGCCCACCCGATTCCTCGTCCTCAACGCCGCCGAGCTCGCCGTCGACCGGTCCTCCATCCGCTTCCAGGCACGCGCCGCGCCGGCCCCCTGCCCCTCGGAGATGATGCGCCCGTCTTTGCGTTCGATCTATTTTTTTTTTCCAAAAAAAAGGAGGACAGAATCTCATCTTTGTGGATGGTATGGGCTTTTGGGTTGCAGGATTTGGCGCCTTCGGAGGTGGTGCAGTTCGAGGAGGATGAGATCCTGGTCGTTGGGTTCGACCGGGAGCTGCCGTTCGGCGAGGGCGTGCTCAAGTTGGACTTCACCGGGACTCTCAACGATCAGATGAGGGGATTCTATAGGAGGTATAGTGGCTACTTTTCGATGTGGGTCAAGGTTTGATAATATAGAAAAGCCTCTGTGACTGGTTTCTCGTGTGTATGAGGTGGGCAATGGGTTCCGATTCTTGGTAGTTAGGTGTTGATCAATGGTTTGAGTGGCAATTGCAAGTGTATTTTTGGAAGCAATCGATAGCATTGGCATGTGAATTGTGAACAACGAGGGCATTTGGGATAGAAACTTGTTGCGATGCTTAGTGCGCTAAAAGTGATGAATGGTTGGGGGATCTAATCTGGTATGCTCTTATGTAGGATAGTAACCCACATATCAGGATCTTTATGATCGTGACTTGTTCTTACAATCCTATCATGATTTACCATTTCATCTTTGTTAACCTGAAAATGGTCTTTATTAACCAGAAAACGATCGTCGGGATCTGCCTAGGATCCTGAACTTGACAACCTTGCCCTGTACGTTATCGGTAGGATTTGCTACTCGCCATACTAATGTAGCGTCATCCAAATCTAGCACACACGGTGCACCAGGCCCTATGATGCATTATCATGTGTATGTTACTATTGCCCCAGCACATGAGCTATGAGTCAGCCATGCTCATGTATGGGGTTCCATGCAGAAATCGAAGAAAGCACATGTCCAATAACTTTACAGAAATAGGGAACCCCAACAAACAAATATCCAAAACTTAATAATGATGTGGCTATGTTGACTGACTTGGGTGATTATGGTATTGCTAACATGCTGTAAAACTCCAGATTTTGAATAGCAGAGATAGGATGTGGGTATTAATTTTCATTTTTTTGTTTGAAATTGCAGGAATCTGTATAAAATTATTAACTTTATGTGCTATATTTGCTTTGGAAATCTTGGTTTACTCATGCCATTGTGCCACCAAGATTCATGATTGGAATGTGTTGTACAAAGACTCTACCTATTTGCAGAAACTTTTTATATGCCTTTTTATTTTGTATTTTTTAAACAAAATAGTATTACCAGGGGATATTTTGACATAATTGGTGCGTGTCGATTGTCGAATGCACTTAGTCTTACTTTTTCTTTATATTGGTCTCTGTATTTCATGCCTTGGTGGTGGTATTTAATTGCAGCAAGTATGAGTACAAGGGGGAGTCAAGAAACATGGCGGTTACACAGTTTGAAGCTGCTGATGCGAGACGGTGCTTTCCATGCTGGGATGAGCCTGCATTTAAGGTGTTTAACATGCTGCATTGTTGTTACTGGACAGTGTTTTCAACTTTTCATGTATTTAAAGTTCAAACACGAGCACAGGCAAGCAAATTCAGTTTGTATTTTGACACAGGCATAAACTCTCTGGTATTTCTGTTTTTCAGGCTAAGTTCAAGCTAACACTAGAAGTTCCATCTGAACTTGTAGCATTGTCCAACATGCCAGTAGTTAAGGAGACAGTTCATGGACCTCTCAAGACCGTCTATTATGAGGAATCGCCACTTATGTCAACTTATCTAGTGGCTATAGTTGTTGGTTTATTTGATTACATAGAGAGCTCCACGTCAGAAGGTAGAAGCTCGGTTTTCGTGACCATTACTTTAGTATCTTTCATTCAAAGTGCTGTGATATTGTCTTCTTCCCCTTACTTTTAGATTTTCATTGTCATGTTAATTTAATTTGTGATATTGTCTTCTTCCCCTTACTTTTAGATTTTCATTGTCATGTTAATTTAATTTAGGCACCAAAGTTCGTGTGTATACCCAAGTTGGCAAGAGTAATCAAGGAAATTTCGCACTACATGTTGCAGTGAAGTCACTGGATCTATATAAAGAGTATGATTCCAACTTTGTCTTTCTTCTAAGATGTATTTCCAAAACATGAGGCATAATTAAAGGGGAAAAGAAGATTTGTTGAATAATTTGGCATGTCAACGGGTGGTGCTTGTTGGATCAGAATCACTAATGATGATTTTTAATCAGTTATTTTGCCACTCCTTACCCACTACCTAAGTTGGATATGATTGCTATCCCTGATTTTGCTTCTGGAGCTATGGAGAACTATGGATTGGTCACTTATCGGGAGACAGCTTTGCTTTATGATGAGCTATTATCATCAGCATCCAACAAACAACAGGTTATGGCTACATTTTTTATTTATTTATCAAATTCATTTGTTTCATTGACTAATGAAGAGTCAGTGTGTCACACTTGAATGCTTCTCATAATTATAGCCAATTAAATCTTTTTTTTTTGTTTATTTGCATATATTCTCTTTAGGTAGCAATCACCGTTGCACATGAATTGGCTCACCAATGGTTTGGCAATCTTGTAACCATGGAATGGTGGACTCACTTGTGGCTAAACGAGGGTTTTGCTTCCTGGGTAATCAATCTGGCAACAATTATTTGAGAAATTAGAATATTACCCCATTGTTGTGTATCCTTATTAGTAAATACGTCCTTATGTCTCAACAGGTGAGTTATTTAGCCGTAGAGTCTTTATTTCCTGAATGGAATAACTGGACACAATTCCTTGACGAGACGACCTCTGGCCTCAGACTGGATGCACTTGCTGAGTCTCACCCTATTGAGGTAATCTTCTTTGGTATGGCTTGGCAAGTTGCTGAAAATCCTTGTTATGCATTTTTTTTTACCTTTATTATATATAAGAACATATTTTGCTAATAGTGGTATAACAGATGCTGCACAGTATTTGCATTAGAGATATGGGAATATATTACAACAGTAAGTAAACATTACAAAGTAGATGAGTTGCACACACATACCCGCTGATTGATGCATTATTGTCCCTTGACATGATTACAGAAGAATCAAGTTCTGATAGTTAAAATCTCTTTTCTTGAACTATTCAGATGTTGATGCTTATATTAGATTGTTATTTTAGAGAACTCAAATATGTCAATATATTGTCATTTGTCAAGCACTGTTTATTGTTTCTGTCCACACAGCATTAGCATCTCCATTCGTCTCAGTTGTAACTTCTGGTTATTTGGCCTGTTTTTTTCAGGTTGAAGTAAACCATGCCAGTGAAATTGATGCGATTTTTGATTCCATAAGCTATGATAAGGGAGCTTCTGTCATTCGCATGCTACAAAGTTACCTCGGTGCAGAGCGTTTTCAGGTTAAATGCTTTTTCTCTTTGATGAATTTATCAGAATCTTGTTTTCTTCAATGGTCCAGCACTCCAGCATCCGCTGCTGCATTGTGCTGCCATTTTATAGTTTCATTCCTGAACCCTTGCATCTTATCCTAATATCCTTGCATGTTCAAGTTTTCTTTTCTTCGTTAACCAAGCAATGCAAGATGTCTCTGCAGCCATTCTGATGAACTGAATGAATCTTAACTTCAGATATGCTGAGAAATCTGTAAAACCAAAAATACTAAAAGGGATTGTAATTATAAAATTTGACTTTGTTGCGGATCATATTATAAGTAAGCATGGTGCACCTGCTGAAGAATAGCTTGAATTATGATTTTTTGTTTGCCAAAGATGGATGTCCAATTTTATTGCATTTATGATCTATCTATCTAGCTCTTTTTCCTACTACACAATATGAACTATTTTTCTCAATTTTTTGGGTTGTACCAACTTTGTGAATCTGTACTCTTTCAGAAAGCTTTGGCTTCATACATAAAGAAGTATGCCTACTCAAACGCTAAAACTGAAGACCTATGGGCTGTTCTTGAAGAGGAAACTGGGGAGCCCGTTAAGGATCTCATGACTACATGGACTAAGCAACAAGGATATCCTGTTATATATGCAAAACTAAATGGACATGATTTGGGACTTGAACAGGTTTTCTGACAGATCTCTCATTTTCATATTGTTTCTTACTAATATACATGGAGAACTGAGTACACGTATACATACATGGCTTGTTTTTTGTTCCCTTGCTATAGCTGGACTGGTCATGGTCAGGATTGCTTCTTTCTAGGACCTTTTCTTTTATTGATACCTTTAATCTTATGTTATTTTGTTTTGTTCTTATAGTTGTCTAGGTGCTCTCCCATAATCTTATAAACACATTTAGGACCAACATGCAAGCCACCTTAATCAGAAATTCAGAACAATAATGACTGAAAATGGGAATAGCATAGTGCTGCTTTCCTTTGTTGTCTTATTTTTTTTTGTGTATGATCTGTTCAATCAGAAGTATATATAGCATATCAGTAAAGCTGATAAGATCTGTATATCAGTATACATAGTCCTTGGACCTTGCAATTTTTGTTATGCTGGTGTCATGGGCATGGGCCCAGGGGAGCTACGCCATGTGTCACGGGCAGAAAATACTGTTCACACATACTGTTAACATGCATGAACAGTAGCCGGACGGATTAGATTAGCTGTTTCCTTTATATTAGGAATAGTTAGATGCATATCATCATATTAGGAATGATTAGATGCATATCTTTATATTTAAAAAGTATATGTATATATATATATATATATATATTATATATATATATATATTATCCTTAGCTGATTGGTTGCATTAGATATGATATTTTCCATATTGTTAGGGGCTAATCTCATCTATATAAAGAGAGGAGTCACACCATTCATAAGGAAGCAAGAAGAACAAAGAAACAATAGTTCATCCCTGTCTATGTCTATCTTCCTCCTCTAAAGTCCCTCCTCATTCAAGTCGTCGCTGCCTGGCCGTCCTCTCGGCGGTGTTTACCCCGTTATGATCTAAGATCCTTACATTTGGTATCAGAGTCAACACTATGGCTTCTGCTGTCGAGAATTTCAAGGCTATGAGGGCCACCCTCAACGAGATGGGTGCTGGCGTAGACGACATGAAAGCCATCTTGGCAGACATGGCGGCTATGGTGGCCAAGCTGATTGAAAAGGAGAAGAAGAAGGAGGCACGGGCAGTAGCTGCTGCACGATCTGCGCCGTCGGAGGCATATCTGATTTCACCCGTGACTTCTGCATCGTCGACCACCCTGCCCGTGGTTGCACAAACTGTGCCCTTGCCGAGGAATAAGGCTGTTGTCCAACGACTGTCTTCTCTATGCGCCTAGCTGACGCTGTGCCTTCATAGGTGCAGGCCGTGGTGGATGTCAGGACCACGACAGCATCGCGTTTTTTCCACCACTGAAGAATCCTATGGTGGGAAGAGCGTTACTGCTGCCCCGCGCAGCTTGTCCATACTGCCGACGCCCCTTGGAACGTCAAGACATGTCGCCAAGGAGCTGCAGTCATCGCTGCTGTCTATTGGAGCGTTGCGGACCATCCTCCATGCGATGTTCCGCCGGCGCCACAACCTCTCGTCGACATGGGGACACCTTGGGTTGAAACCATAGCCGCTGCCCTACAACTCGAGGACGAGCTGCTTGTTCAGGAGGCACGAAGTGTCATGGGCATGGGCCTAGCGGAGCTACGCCATGCGTCATGGGCAGAAAATACTGTTTATGTGTACTGTTCACATACATGAACAGTAGCCGGACGGATTATATTAGTTGTTTCCTTTATATTAGGAATAGTTAGGTGCATATCATCATATTAGGAATGATTAGATACATATCTTCATATTTAGAAAGTATATATATATATTATCTTATTCTTAGCTGATATGATACTTTCTATTACATTAGATATGATACTTTCTATATTGTTAGGGGCTAATCTCATCTATATATAGGAGTCACACCATTCATAAGGAAGCAAAAAGAACAAAAAAACAATAGTTCATCCTTGTCTATGTCTATCTTCCTCCTCTAAAGTCCCTTCTCATTCAAGCCGTCGCCGCCCGGCCGTTCTCCCGGCGGTGTTTACCCCGTTATGATCTAAGATCCTTACAGCTGGAGTATTCTATGTGCTGTATTTTCTCAAAATTTAGCCAATATCTTTGTAAGATTACGGACTCGAAAGAAATAAAACTAGCAAAATTGGTTCTGCTTGTCAACCTCAATACAAGTAATTTGCTAAATTCTTTGTTCTGTTACAGACACAGTTTCTGTCGGATGGATCATCTGGTCCTGGCATGTGGATTGTTCCTGTAACATCATGCTGTGGCTCATATGATGTACAGAAAAAGTTTCTTTTAAAAGGCAAGACTGGTAAGATGCATATAAAAGACTTCACAGCCTCCCAAAGTGCTGATGGAGGGAAGGGCCAAAACTTCTGGATCAAACTGAACATTGATCAAACTGGATTTTATAGAGTGAAGTATGATGATGAACTTGCAGCTGGACTCGAAAATGCAATAAAAGCCAATAAGCTCTCTTTAATGGATAAGATTGGTAAAGACAAGACGAATTGTAATACTATTATATGTTTTTTTTCTAGGTTTTGACAAAGGAAACACATTATTGTTGTAGGTATTGTGGAGGATTCATATTCAC
Source organism: Ampelocalamus luodianensis (assembly GCA_036346255.1). Taxonomy (NCBI): domain Eukaryota; kingdom Viridiplantae; phylum Streptophyta; class Magnoliopsida; order Poales; family Poaceae; genus Ampelocalamus; species Ampelocalamus luodianensis. The sequence goes on along the minus strand of CM070632.1, from coordinate 23,909,074 downwards.
TTTCTGTTGCTTGCAAACAAACACTGTCATCCTTGCTGCGGCTGCTGAATGCTTATCGTGATGAGTCTGATTACACTGTACTTTCACATGTAACTTCTGTAAGTAAACCTTGTACCTCCAATGGAATCCTAAGCGTTGTATCTTCATTTTATTCTAAGGCATTAACGTTTTGCTTTAAAGATTAAAATCATTAAATACATGTTTATTTTTCTTGCCAGGTATGTTTAGGCATTACTAAAATATCAGTTGATGCTACTCCTGATTTGTCGAGAGATATCAGACAACTTTTGATCAAGCTTCTTCTGTTGGCTGCCAAGTATGCCGACAAGCTTAATATTTCACCTGTTTTCAGCATGTTTATGTGTGGCTTTCCAGAATCCAGATATTGTATTTTATGTGCATGTGTGTATTTACTTGTGTGTGTCTTGTTCTGTGTTTATCCCTATGCATGTAACGAGTCAAGTAGTTTTTTTTCTATTATTTTCTGTTCACTGCAATTTTCCTGCTGTTTCCTTGCTGTGACCATATTAAAAGCCTTCATGTATTTTAAAATTTCAGAAAATTAGGCTGGGATCCCAAGGATGGTGAGAGCCATCTTGATGTAATGCTTAGATCACTGCTCTTGATTGCCCTTGTCAAACTCGGACATGATGAGACTATAAATGAGGGAGTTCGGCGTTTCCACATCTTCTTAGAAGACCGCAAAACTTCCCTTCTTGCACCAGACACTAGAAAGGTCGTGGCATTTCCTTTACATGCCCCTGCAGTGTTATCTCTTTGATATCCTTTACATACCCCTGCAGTGTTATCTCTTTGATATCCTTTACATGCCCCTGCAGTGTTATCTCTTTGATATCTAACAGGCATTATTCTGTAGGCTGCATACCTTGCTGTGATGCAAACCGTGAATACCTCAAGTAGAGCCGGTTATGATGCTCTCCTGAAAATCTACAGAGAATCGGCTGAAGCACAGGAAAAGTCACGTATCTTAGGTTTATTGTTTTTCAACTCTCTAGCCTTTGCAACACAATAGAACTTTCTGATAAGTTGGGTTTTCCTGAAAATACTGTATCTTTGTTTCTAGGCTCGTTGTCTTCGTGCCCAGATAAGGATATTGTTACTGAGGCATTGAACTTTATGCTTACTGATGAGGTTTACCTCTAAACCATTTCTATTTTACATATTTCGAATGAATGGTTCCAAATAGTTAGTTACTGGTGGAAGGATCATCTATTATGTGCCAACTACATACACACACGCTACTCTAATGTGTCTCTTGCTTATTAGGTACGGAATCAAGATGCATTTTATGTCCTTGGTGGTATTAGCTTAGAAGGACGAGAAGTTGCATGGGCTTGGTTGAAGGTATGTTATAGTTGCATGATACCTAATCCAAGTTATTTGCGTTATTATCTGATGAAAGATCATACATTTTTTATATTCCAGATTTTTAATATTCTCTTTTTAGAAATTGGTGTGGCATATCATAAAGTGTGGGATGCATGTATTAAACTTTGCACTGTTTCATGAATGGATGAACCTTGAGAGAGAGAGAATTAAGGCACTATTGCCTGTGAAAAAAATGTTTAAAAAATCAAATATAACTTTATATGGTGCTTGATATTTTTACTTCTGTGGGGTGCAACCAATACATTGTAGCCTTGCCTGATATATTGAGTTATTGACTATAAGGCCATTATGAATTATGGATGGTTGAGACTTTAGAAAAAAGTTATACCCGGTCAACATATAGTTTCCAAACTAAAATGGTCAAAATTACCGTGACATAGGGAAAATTGCACTTAAGTCCTTTTATCCAATATTAGTGCATTCGAACCCCTGTACTCTCCACTTTTGCACGATTAGGCCTCCCCACCCAAAACTGGTGCAATCAAGTAACCTACTATGGCATTACAAAAAGAAATGGTCCTTCAACAGTCTACTTCTATAACAATGAAGTCCCACTTACCTGAAATTGTTGCAGTTTGCCCGCATCTACTCTAGCAGTTGCAACCGGCCCATCTCATGATCACTTTGAGCATGTAGCGCAATTGTTTATCAATGTTGTACATCTCTTACAATTTGTCCATTACTTTGCATCTAAGCCGCCTAAAACTAAAAGTGAAAGATAATCATGAATTAAACCGAAGGTCAAAACAGGGACGATGGCTAGGCAATAGTTGGCTGCACAAGACACCATTCTGAAATAAGCTAGTTTAGGATGTTTCATAATAAGTGGTTATGTTATTTGAATAATTATGTGAATGATCGAGAGCATGCTGGATGTTTATGCCCATGTGTGTCCGCACGCAGGAAAACTGGGATCATGTCTTGAAGACATGGCCATCAAGCTCACTCATATCAGACTTCGTCAATTCTACTGTCTCAAAGGTACACCAACCATCTTTGCCTTAATTGTTCTTCCTGCTCTGCCATTAAGCTCACTAGTGCTTCTCTTTGTGCGTTCTTTATGTATGATCAGTTCACCTCCGAGGAGAAAGCTGCTGAAGTTTCTGAGTTCTTCGCCAGTCGTATCAAACCCTCGTTCCAGAGAGCGCTGAAGCAGAGCCTCGAGAGGGTGCGGATCAGCGCGAGATGGATTGAGAGCATCAGGAGCGAGCCCAACCTCGCCCAGACAGTGCACGAGCTGCTGCAGCACTAGAGTAGCTACGAAGTTGTTCCTATTGTACTCTCATGGGAGTTTGCATAATAATGTTCTTGGAAAAGGTTGTGCCGGTTGTGGCTGTTCTGACGACAGTATTTTTAGTGGTTTGCTTTTTAACATAATCTGTGTGCGCGACATCAAAAAATGATTTTTTCGGAGAGACGTGCTTAGTTCAGGAGGATTTGTGAGAACAGTAGCAATAAAATAGCATAATCCTGTACAAAACTGGTTCATTTTTACATGAAAAAAGGTCACAAAAATTACAATACCCCAGATGTTGAAATAATACAATATATCAGCCATGAAAAAAAGGAGTTACACAACATAATAGATACTAGCTTCTGATGAGTACAAAGTTCTATCGGACAGAATCTGCGTTGTACACTTAATATATGACTTGACCAAATATGCATCTCTCTTCTAAAATATGCATGCCTCTTCTAAAGCTGCAAACTTTGGGATGCATATAACATTCTTATCGTTCATTGATGACGTTGGAGAACTTCGATAGCAGATTTGGAATTCCAGGTATGATTGGACCATATACCTGTAAAATAAGAACTTTAATCACACATCACGAAGTATCCAACAAACTAGAGTACTGTCATGAATCTGGGACAGGCACGGCTAGTAGCTTCAGGTTCCTTGGCACAACAAATAGCTGCGACATCGGCAGCCTAATCAAGAACAGCTTTATGCATTCCTTCACAGGACAAGAAGATTCACTCACCCAGGTCAGATCAAGGAGGCAGATATGGAAACGGTATGGCCTCGAATTCAGATCTCCACCACATCCCAATGCGCTTCCCAATCTGCGCATCAACCAACCCGTAAACGAGGAAACTTTTGTGGATCATACTCGTGTCTGCAATGGCGTGAAGAGTGACCTCACGTTAACATCTTCCTGCAGTACTGTGGTTTACCTGCCATTCGTCGTCTCCGTTTTCAGTAGTTTGATGATCGTCAACCGATAGCTTGCGTTTCAGCCCTTGCTGTGGCGGATCCAACAAGGGGGCGCGATGGGGCTGGAGCACCGGTTCCGTTCGTCACACCATGATACCTTTAAGTACCTGTCATTATTTGTATTATAAATTTAATTAATTTTGTTATTAAGATTGTTACTTTCGAAACGCACTATCTATTATTAAGACACTACATTTAATGTATTTCTCATTTTAATTTTATTGTTCATAATTTATGTTTCAATTTGGATTACACACGATATTTAAATATTTATTTACCTTATTCCACTAGCGCTCCTCCATTTTTGTCAAATGCCCGCCACTGAGCCCTTAGACATCTGAAGCACAATTAGCACACAACAAACTTGTTATCCCAAATCATTTACCACTTCAACATCATCAACATTGCAAGAACTTCCACAACAGGATGCACTTCCCCATGCAAAAATGTTTACAAATCCCTGAAATCGTAACCTTGCGAAAAAAAGGCGGTGTGCATGTACTACCTTGCTCGCCAGTTCTCAGGCGGCCCCCGGGGAGCTTGAAAGACGAGTTCCTGACTTGCAGGGGCAGCAGATGAGGATGATCGAACAGCTCCACCTGCTGGCAGCAGGAAGAACTCAGTTTAGGATCCATGTACCGTGCACATCGTGTCTCTCCACACATTTGCAAGTATCGCCTGAATGCCTAGTTCGGAGTGCAGATCAACGAGATTCCCCAAAAATACAAGGCTTTTCTGGGCATTAGGATGCTGCGTTCGTAAATAAAGATAAAATGCAGAGCAATTGAAAGATGCTGAGATGATAGAGACTGGAGAGTAGTCAGAGGGAGCAGAGCGAGAGAGACCGACCAGGAGGACGCCATGGACGCAAGTCCGGAGCCCGTGAGCCGCGAAGCTGCACAAGCACGGCGGAGACAGTGCAGAGGCGCGCACGTAAGTAGCTGTGTCTGAACGTGAACAAATCGCAGCTAGCAAGGAGAAAAGACCAAGACAAGACAAGAAGAACAGGGGATGGATAATTAAGGAGTACTTACTTGGCCTTGAGGCGGAGCGCGCGGTCGGCGGCAGCGTCGTTGGCGCCGAAGTAGTAGTGGCTCCTCCATCTCCATCGCGAGCCCCATCAGTGACCAGCACAAGCAAGCAAGACTTATAGCAGCGAAGCGTGCGCCGCGAGGAGGGAGCGCGCGGGGATCAGCGCTAGAGATCGAAAAGGCGCAAGAGCCGAGAGGGTTCGGGAAGCTTCTGCCGTCGCTGCTGCTGCGGTGCTGCTTTTGGCTCTGGTTTGGGGGAGGTCGGGAGCCGCGCGCAACGTCGCCGGGGGAGACGGGACGACGTGGCGTGGCGGGAGGGGGGACCCACCGTGCCGACCCAGCTGCTTCGGCTATGTGAGTATGTGACACGGACGCGGTGATCCCTGAATTTTTTTTAAAATAATATTATTTTTAAAGATATTTATAAAAATAAATAATCATTAAAAAAATTATAAAAATGTATCTCTATCGTCAACCAATCGCGAGCAACCTATCATACCAGCTCAACGGCGAGCGAACCTATCACGTTCAATCGCGGCGTGACCTGCCCGCCCTGTCGCCAGTTGAGGTATTTATCGCCAGTTGAAATGGCGACAGATCGAATCGCCAGCTTGAATCGGCGACATGACTATCGCCGCTTGAACTGCGATTTATTCCTAGCCGCTTTTGATTTTCCTATTTCACTTAGGCGGTTTGTGATTTTCATAAATTTTAAACGATGCAAATCATTAGACTCGTAATAACATTTTATCATCATTGTATGTTGTTCTACTACGGTTAATTTTTGAAGAATTTAGCGAGGACGTTTGAGGTATGAACGATTCGTAAAAAGAAGATAAGTGATATTGCCATTCGCCGGAATTCATACACTCGATATTACGTAACTTGCGTAAGAACGTCCATAACACTTAACTAAAATGATAATTGACAACATTGATAATAATATTTTTGTCGTGGTCGCGACGTCAACGTCTCCCATGTGGATCGCTCTAGTCGGGCACGGATGAGGTCCCCGTGGTGACGTCCGAATGCCGATGCCTCCTTAGTCCCGAGTATTTCGCGTGGGGCATGTCTTAGGTGTGCCTGGACTCCGCAAATGGAGCACTTCTTCGTGTGACGTCCGCCCGCCTCGTCCATATCGTTCTGATCGTCGTGCATCTGCCGCCAACCTTTCCTTGAGCCAAATGTCCGCCCGATTAGTTGCTCCGGGATGGATGGCGGTGAAATGGCCAACAATGGCGTAACCATACATCTCTCCACTCCATGTTTGCATCACCGCCTTCTTGGTGAAATAGTGAGAGAGGTATGGCCGGGATGTCGCGCCACCGTCGAACAGCGGCCATGACATGGGAGCAGGCCTATGCGAAGAAGGGGCTTGTTACAAGTGCATACGCAACTATCGCGCGTGGCGTGCACTCATGGGTGATCCTCTCGCGGTTAGTCCCGCGGCGCCCTTTATCCTCGCACATTATCTCGGCGAAGTTCCTCGTGCCCATCTTGAATGCCCGGTGCATCTCACCCTTCTTGCTCTTCTCATCCATGTATGCGGTGATCATGGCGGAGTAGAGTACTCGTCATTGCCATGGTGAGCGACGCATTCTTGATCTGTTAACAAAGTAGTTTGTGGTACCGCGAGAATTGCCTCCACAATACCAACCAAAGGAGGCACTGGCGCGCGCATGACCCGGTTGTAGACCTCGGCTAGGTTGGTTGTCATGATACCATATCGAGCACCACCCCTGTCATGCAGCAGCGACCACTTCTCCTTAGGCTCGTGCTCAATCCAGTCTGAGAAGCATTTGACATGTGCCCCTGTCTTCCTCGTGACACTAGGAGCGTCTGTGGATAGCTGTGGCAATGCTTAGGGGGGCCTGGTCGGCGCTTGGGGCGGCCCTTCTCGATGCCTCCCTTCTGTGGGTTTGGGTCCGGTCGTCTAGAATCTTCCAGAGTGTGTCGAACTTACGCTGCTGGTTCTGGTTGCACAGGCGCTTAAACATGTTCATCAAGTCCTTGTTGCGGAACTACTTATAGAAGTTTGCACCCAAGTGCCTCATGCACCACCTGCTCTTTAGATCCGGCCATGGAAGTGGAACGTTCTCTCCTCGCTGTAGCTGTGTTATTGCACGCAGCAGCCCGCGTGCTGTCATGTATGAGGCATACGTTGGGGCGGTCCCGCACAAATGTAAATCCTCACATTCTTCAGAACCACGCCACTATCCGTGTTCTCGCCAACGAAGCGAATGCCACGGAAGAACTTGATTGTTTCCGTCCGTCGCTATTGCGGTCGATGTCGCCCTTGTACCGCCATCGAGAATGTGCCATCGATACACAAGATTGGACGACGATCTTGGAATGCATTGATGCATGGACCAAACGCGAAGAATGCTCATTGTAATACCCTCTTATTAGGCCACTTGGATGCGTGGCGTCTTGAATGTCGACATGAGTGCGGGATTCTGTCTTGTATGACTCGAGTTGCCCGGGAGGTTGTGGTAGGAATCCTCGAACGTGCCGAACCTTGATTCCAATGCCTTCTGTTTTGCCCTCCAAGCCTTGGCATAGCTGATAGTGTACTGGAACCTTACCTCAATGGCCCGAATGATGGATCGTGACTCAAAATCTAGGTTATCCACGATCTCACCGTACATGAGATTGACAATGAAGCCTGATGACAGGTTCCGGTGGGACTGCGCTGACTCAGCGACGACGCATGTGTGAGGGACCACTATAGAGCACTTCCAGTAGTTGTCCCACTTGGGCTGAAATGCGTGCACGCGCCAAGGGCATCCCTCTATGCCGCACTTCACGTCGTAGCATCTTGGGGTAGACTTGACGACGGTGAATGTGCGTTAAACCGACAATGCCCAGAATTTGACCGCATCTTGCACGACCTCCTTGCATTTGTACGTAGCTCCTAGTCTGACCTCGCTCTGGTCGTACTCCCATGGTACATTGGAGCCTTCGTTGACGACGAGGTTCTCGAACTGGTATGTGTTCCACTCGGATGGAACCGCCTGCTGGTCCGCATCGTCGTCGTCATCAGAACCTTCATCTTCGGACAATGCCATGTAGTCTTGGTCTTCGAGCTCCATCATTTCCACTAGGTCTTCCAGCTCCTCCCCCTCGTCAGCAAGCCCACTAGCCTGTCTCACTGAATGAGGTAACTCGGCGTAGTCTTCATCGACGATATCAGCAACCTCTTGCCCTTCTGCCATTTTGTGCGCCCCGCTGGAGTCACCTAGTTCTTCCCCGGTGTCAGCAAGTCCTACTTGTTCTGACGCGGATGCTGGAGTGGGTTTAGCATACGCCTGAACCAGAAGGACCAATTTCCATCCTCTCCGTCGCCATGCGTATATCGACCGCCATGAATTTGTTCCTTTAGTTGCACTAACTCCCAATACGTGGTATCTCTGCGGAAGCGGCGACTCAATGTCGATCGTGAGACATCACGGTCCACTTGGGCGTGTGGAACAACCACCGCATCACAACGCCTATTGTACGTTGCTCGGTCTTGGTAGGGCACGCGTCATGCGACTGAAATAACTCAAATCATTTCCTCGGGACCCTCCAAAATAGTCCTCGGCCGTAGTAAATTTTGAAATTGACGACGTCGGACATATTTGACGTACTGCAGTGTGAAGAATATTTACACGATGAACTACATATGTGCAACTAAATATCCCACCAAAAAAGTATGTAAAATGGACTTCACTACGTAACAGCACATCAAGAATCATGTAATCCGTTCTGTTAAGAAAATTACTCGAGGGTGGGCAATCGAATGACAGCAGCCGCTAGCTTTTCTCCTCCTCCTCTCTTGTGTCCTTCTATTTTTGTTGAGTAAGACTGAGTCCTGTGTGGAATTTCGACGGTTGCAAGAGGGTTTTGTAGAAGTCAGGGCTTGTCGCCAGTTTAATCGGCGATACCTTCCTGTCGCCAATTGAACTGGCGATACATAGGTGAACCAGCAACTAGCGGTTCAACTGGTGACAGGGATTAATTTATGCAACTTGTTGCGCCGGCTATTTGTTGTTGTGCATTGTCTGGTCACGGTGTCCTGAAAAGCTGCTCCGTCTTGTAGCATCGCCCTAAAAAGGTAGCCCGTGTTGTCGCATCGCCCAAGAAACCTAGCTCGTTTTGTCACATCGTTGCGAACAGTTGGATCGTCAAAGAAAGCAGGCATATTACTCATATTCAAAAGCTGTCATAACAACAGTTGGCATAATGAAAAAAAATTACATAAAGGGAAATCTAAAAACTTCGATGGGCTAAAACCGATTTCTAATGCAAAGTTAATACAAATACGGTTTTGCACAATTAAGACCTAAATCCCTTAGGCTTAACTAGGTGCACCAATAACACAAGTCAATCGATGAATATTGCAATTAAGCAAAGACTTGTAAGCTATTCAATTCTTAGCAATGTAAATAGCACAAAGCATGGCAAGCATTCATACACAATAAATAAGCAATTTAATACAAGAAATATGAATTGCACAATGTAAAGCAATAGAATACAAACCACAAAAGACACGTCGATGTTTTACCGTGGTGATCGGAGACTTGCCGGTCTCCCCTAATCCACGTTGAGGGAAACCCAAACCAATTGGGCCGGTTCTACGAATTAAGCCTTCCTCCGAGGTATCAACACCTCGCTTCACTAGGGTTGCTCTTACTCCACTCCGGAGATGGCGAGCACCAAACCACTCACAAACATCGGGCCTTCTCACAAGCTTCACTTGAGAAGATCACCGGACCACGACGCCTCCACGCCGTTTAGGTGTCGGCAAACACCAAGAGTAATAAGTCAAGCCCCTTGCTTGACTCTCACCACATGCAACGAATGCACAAGCTCAAATGGATACGAAATCCAACTCTAGATGCAACACATGCAACTAGAGATCTCTCTCCTTACTCACAAGGTGCAACACATGCACAATAGAGAGGAGAGGCTCACACTAGCTCAAGAGAGTGAAATGAAGTGACAAAGATTGTCTCTCAACCGGCTAAGGGGTATTTATAGCGCCCACAACAAAAACTAGCCGTTTGGAGTCGTTACAGACTTAGTGCGGTACTACCGCAGTACAAACTGCGGTACTACCTTTTCTCGGCGGTAGTACCGCTCTTATAAGGGCGGTAGTTCCGCAGCCCATTTTTCAGTACAGACGACACTCGGTAAAAAGGTCATAACTTTTGATCCTGATGTCGAAATTGAGTGATCTTGGACTCTATTGAAAGCTTATTCAGAGGGCTACACAACCCACCTGATTGCAGGATCTCAAACACATTAGATTAATACAGAAAGCATAAGAACTTTAGAGAGTCACAACCATGGTCTAAGTCCAAGAAAATAGCAATAAGCAATCTTAGACCATGTCAATAGAACATGCATGAATCACAACAATTTGCAAAACATATTTGCAAACTTAGATCATGCCACAAGGAGTAGGTACATGGACTTCAATCATTTGCAAAACACATTTGCAAAGTATAGTCACATGTTACAAGGATTGAGTGCATGAGCTTGACTATTTGCAAAACACATTCGCAAATAATAGTATCATGCCACGGAGAGCTAGAGCAAGTGAGATTGAACTATCAACACATGATGAGACTCAAGCTACTAGGAAAGACCCCTCTTAATAGTACGGCAGCTTATACTAGCAATCCGGTCTTCCAACCAAACACCAAGACTGGTAAAAGACTAGGAACACATCCTTAGCCCTAACTAGTCATACCTTTGCCTTGAGCATCTTCTTGAAGCCTGATGACGCACATCCTCACTTTAAGTCCGGGTTCTTGACTTGATAATCATCAACACATGATGATTTCCTTTGCTTCGGGATCTTGACATGATGCTCATCAACACATGATGACATCCTCCATCTTGAGTCTTAATATGCACCAACACATGATGGATCCTTTGCTTAATCTCTATCAACACATGATAGATCCTTCTTTGCTTGCCTCCATCAACACATGATGGACCTTCTCTTGACTTGATGATCAACTCATGATCATGTATTCTTCGAGATCTTGATATGTATCAACACATGATACGTCTTCTTCTTGAATCTTACTTGATGACGATCAACTATTCATCCAAAGTCTCCATCACCCTGGAACATAATCTATTCATCCAACTCATGAAAAATGTTAGTCCCACAATGTCATTGACATTAATTAACAGGATATACATGTATTAAAATGCTTCTAATAAGCCAATACTTTCAGGTGCGGTACTACCGCCGTTGATCATGTGGTAGTTCTGCTCTCCGGTAGTTTCGCACAACAACATCGGTACTACCATTCCACAAAAGAGTAAACCAATCGAGAAACACATTCTCTGGAAAAACATACCGCCACTAAGGCCGGTACATTTGGTGTTGCGGTAGTTCTGCTCAAGGAACGCCAGTACTACCGCTTATCAAAGAGAGCAACACATGCTCGAAAATACTTGTTCTGGAAATAACGTACTGCCACTAAGGTTCGGTAGAACCGGTGTGCGATAGTTCCTCTCAAGGAACTGCGGTACTACCGTGGTGCGGTAGTTCCGCCAAGATAACTCCGGTACTACCAATACTGTTGAGAAAAACAGAATACCAAAAACAAGCTCTCTGGAATAAATATACCGCCATGTAAAACCCGGTACTACCGCACATCGGTAGTACCGCTTACTAAATGCGGTCATACCGATTTCCACTGAAGTTCTTCCAAAAGCTTTTCGAAATGCAATGCATGACTCCTTTGTCTTGAGCCATGTTGATCTCTTATCACCTTTGCATTTCCTTTTTATGTCATCATTTAAACTCTGAGACTAAGCCTAAAAAACATCTTAGCACACCCATTAGTCCCATAACACAATTGTAAATAATTGAATATAAAGCAATATGAGTATATATGAATTACACAAGTTATATATACCATGAGTATATACGAACTAAAAGTTGTATATACTAAATATGAGTGTATACGAACTACACAAGTTGTATATACTCATATGAATATATTAACTACACAAGTTAAATATATTCAAGGATATATGAGCATCTATGAACTACACAAGTCTCATATGCTCTCATATACTCATATGAATATATTAACTACATAAGTTAAATATATTCAAATATATATTTCAAAGTAAAGATCCTTAATATATGTGGAAAAACAATATGGATCAATACTAATGAAACCACAAAATATAGAATGAACTCCCCCTAAATGTGTGCATACACAAATGTGTAATGAAAACATATGCACATATCCAAGTTAACCTTTTTTGTGGAGTTTAACCTATATTTTGGATCCGAGGAATGCAACAAGATATAATAAGAAGAAGTAGAATGCATACATCTTGTATTTTCATCTTTATATCCAAACGAGACTAAGCAATAGATAATCAATAGAATTGTTAGTCTCACAAATAGATTTGTCATTAATGAATACATACCTGTTTAGATTTTTGCTTTTATATCCAAGCTGAGACTAAACATGATATAACAATAAGAGTGTTAGTCTCACAAGTGCATTTGTCATTAATCACCAAAATACTCCATTAACACATAATGGCGGGTCTAGATCCTTCAGATGTTAGATCGGATAGTAAGACGCACTACTACAGAAACAACCATCACAGACGGTTCGGAACCGTCATCACAGACGGTTTTCAAACCGTCTGAATAAGTTGGTTTATGATAACAGGTGGTTATCACAGCCGGTCGGCAAACCGTCTATGATATGAATATCACGAGCGGTTTTTATAAAAAACCGTATGTGAATGCGATATCACGAGCGGTTACGTACCGAAACGTCTGTGAAGTCAGAGTATCACAAACGGTTCTGTGTAAAAACCGTCTATGAAGTCAGAGTATCACAGACGGTTTATATGAAGAACCGTCTGTGATACTCTGACTTCACAAATGGTTTTTACACGTAACCGTCGTGATACTCGACTTCACGACGTTTCGTACGCGAACCGTCGTGATATCGGCATTCACGCACGGTTTTATAAAAACCGTATGTGATAGTTCATTACACTAACTACATTTTTACTGATTTTTGGCTAGCCTCAGGAATTGCTAGCCATGCCCTCTGAAAACAAGTATGCAGAAAAACAGATACATCACAGATAATCAATTGTCAACAAACTCAATCTGATCATTACTCAAAATAAATTACAAAAGATCACATTTGTTCAAGTATTGTTACAAAATAAATTGGATTACAATTGAGTCAATTGTTTGTAGGTGGTTGAGAAGTGTCGGCGGGGTGATGCGCTGGGTCGGCGACGGAGTGAAATTCTCCGGTGTCCTTAATTATCTCTGATATGATAAAGCTGCAGAGCTTTCCTCGAATGTCCTTGATCTCATTCGCAAAGGGTCCATCTAAATCTATATTCAAGGCCTGTCGCTAGCAAGAGTAAAGTGTTAAGCATATATATTTAAATTTATAATTAGTAAATAATTATTTTGAGATTCACAAACCTCGGGATCCTTCTTCCTAGCTCTAATGATTTGCTCTATATGATGGAAAACGTAGATTGCACATAACTCATCATTTTTTTGCTGGCGGCACTGCAAAAATAGAATTACATATATCAGTTCGAGATGCGTTATTATGAAGTATGATATAGGATTATCGTATTATAGCGCGTACCGGAAATTTTGTCCTATGTGTTAGTTCGGCGCTCTTTCCATCGTATATTCCTTTGTTGGCAATATAGTCGATGAACGACCTATATGATTCCAAAAAGTTATCATCGACCATTTTAAACTAATAAAGACTAAAATAGAGTTATGTATGAAGGAAATGAGCATACCTGTCGAGTATTCCTCCAAGAATGCTGAACTTGTGGTTGTTGCGGATTAGAGAATCAAGGTATATCACATGGTTCCTCCTTGGTATGATGACTAAAAGAACCCAGTGGTACCTACTCATGTATGTCACTATAGTCATTAAACCTGAGTTCGTACTGCGTATAAAGTACAAATAAAATTTGTAGAGCAAGTAGTGACACTTACCCCTCGTTGTAGGGCACCACGATGTACTTCATGTTCTGCTGACGAAGCAATGCCTGCGTTATGTATTTCTCGACGAAGGACGAGTCTGCTTGGATGGTTTGCAACGATACCACATGTGGGTCGAGGAAACCCACCGGTTCTTTCCATTCCCAGATATTTTTCATCATGTATCTATACATAAGAAATGAGTTGTGATATTTATCGGTATTACGTGAATGTAGAACTTGATTGTATGCACTTACCGTGTCCAACATCGTAGAAGCGAGGCGTCAAGGCCAACGAGGTTGAATAGGTCATATAAGTCATTGAAGCCCACGACGAAGTGGTTCGTCCCGTTGAAGAAATGCTTATGCTCGTATCTGACGGTGATTCGATGATCGCACCCTCCTTTTGGATCTTCTCCAAGTACCGGGCATGCAAAGCGACAAGCATATCCAAAGACGCCTTATCTGCGTCGAGCACTGCGGTTTCCGATGATGTACTTCCTGGATATTCCCGACTTGCCGGACTTGAGAGGCGCCTTAACGTTCGTCGATTTCAATTTGGACTTAAGGATTGGCAGCGTCTTCCTGCGAGATGACTCGGGACCCGATACGGCGGCACGCTTTTCTTGTTCCTTCGGCGTCTTCTCCACAGTAACCGATAAGGTGGCCTTCTGAGGTGAAATATGAGGTGGAGTCATGGAGGGTCCTGTTGGAGAGGAATGGTCGTGCTGAGATCGCGAAGATCTTTGCTGGTCCGGACGATGTCCTTCTTGGGCCACTGGATAAAACTGTGCACGGCATCCCCTAGTGTTGTGATCTCTTCGTTCGGGCGAATCTCCAGCGGGACGGTCATGAAATGTTCATGTACCATGTCCACCTCCACCCTAGTGTAACCCTGCACCACCTGGACACCATGCTGCACTGCTCCTTCCTAGTATGGATGCACCATCCCCCTCCCAGCCTCAATAGAAATGGACCCAACTTACCTCACTTGGAGCTTGCAGGCCGTCGGCTCCTACAAAACGATACACAATTAGCTAAGGTGTCCTATAGGTCTATCTTTGCGGCATTTCATAGATGTACATTACCTTGATGTCGTATATCGGTAATTGGACATAGTCATGTTCAGAATTATGCGTGGACGCGACGCTACTCCGATGTCGAGCAGGACTGGCTCCCAAATTAACAGGGGCGGCTTGCGACTGCGACTGGCTCATGAGTTGATTCATTCGATCCTGCAATGCTGCCAACTTTCCTTCAAACTTTTCAGTAATCATCTGTACCAACCGGTCCTCGCGCTTGGCCTTAGATCTCTTCCTACTCCTGTACGTGCAGTAGTCGTCTGCGAATCTATGACTCCAAGGCACGTTAACCCCAAGGCCTCGCGTGCGACCAGGGTGCTCCTTGTTTCCCAGGACCGTAGAGAGTATATCCTTCTCCCTGTCTACATGGAAGGAGCCTTGGGAAATTTGGGCAGACAATTCACGCTACAAGAGGTTATCATGTTATTATAGACACTATGAAGTTATATATGGACTTATTAACAACTAGGTAGTTCGACATACTTACCACACGTTGAGACACTTCCTGGTCTGCCGGGTTTGTGAAAGAGATGCTGCCCAAAGACGAGACTTTTGCCCTCGCTTTTAACCATGCTAGGGAACGCGGGTCTGTGACATCAGGAAACGCGAACTCCTCCGCTGCCGCCCATTCGTCGTATTTACCTGCGTACCCAGCGATGCCGAGTCTGTGCGGATGAGTGTTTCGTGTCTGTAGAGCTTTGTGTGCCGCACTTTGCTCGTTAAATTCGGGCGTCGTCTTCATAGCAACAAAGGCATCCCATGTTTCCTGTGTCAAGAATCCGTACTTCGCGAAGGGCGTCTGACCCGTGTTCACGTACTTCGTGACAAGAATGCTCTTGAACTTCCTCCACGATTTATTGATCGTGAGCATCACCGTCCGTTCCATGCGTGCCATGTCTGCTTCGGGATAGTGAACTTTTGTAATAGTTCTGTCCACAGCGCGCCTCTCGCTTCTTTCGTCAGATCCTTCGACCTTGGTGTGGTGATGAGGACCCGTTTCCTTGCAAGTATCCCGCACATGGTCCGGAATCTCGCCACTGAGCTCTTGGGACGCAGAGGGACCCCAAACTCACTAACCTCCGTGATGACCAGTCGGCCCACAGGCATCTTCGATTCTCCTCTGCCATCTCGCTTTCATATCACAGGCGGCGAAGATGGTGCCTCTGCCATCTGCGGCGTCGACGACGGCAGGGAAGATGGTGCCTCTGCCATCTCGCTTACTTGCTATCTATATAATTTACATATGCATAAATATGTAACAATAATTAATTCCAACAGATCATACTGGAGTGTACCATTTGCTTAATGCCGTGGAGGATTGGCATGAAGCAAAGGTACACTCAAGTGTGTCAGGATCGACGAAGGAATGCTAAGCAAAGGTTTAATGCTTCATGTACAAAAGAATAGCCTTTAATGAAGACATAGAAACAAAATAGAATCAAGTAATAAGAACAAATAAAAACATATTTTGCTGACAAATTGCTCTCAGTTAACAAATTGCATAAGACATAGTCTTTGCAATCTCAGTCCTCTGTCAAAATCTCTTCACCAATCAATTTTGATAATTACAAAACAGATCTTGAGCTCAAACTACAACACATAAAGCGTTCTGTAAACAGAACATCTAATCATATGCCTTCAAAATAATTCACAAATTTATATGCTTAAGCTCAAGTCTTGTTTCTAATCATCTATTTGATTTCCGCTATAACTGAAAACAAAGAGTATAAAGGTTACTAATTATAACTGACCATATAAAGCAATATGCTTAAGCTCAAGTCTTGTTTCTAATCATCTATTTGATTTCGGATTTCGACTATCATCACAGAAAACATACAAGTGTAATCTTAATTCCGCTATAATTGAAAACAAAGAGTATAAAGGCTACTAATTATAACTGACCATATAAAGCAATATGCTTAAGCTCAAGTCTTTTGTAATTATCAATACGATTTTAGATTTCGACTATCATCACAGAGCATCAACAAGACATCATCAGAACCCATCACACAGCATCAACAAGGCATCATCAGAACCCATCACAGAGCATCAACAGAGCCCATCACAGAGCATCAACAAGGCATCATCAGAACCATCACACAGCATCAACAGAGTCCATCATAGAGCATCAACAAGGCATCATCAGAACCCATCACAGAGCCCATCACAGAGCATCAACAGAACCCATCACAGAGCAAGGGAGGCATGAGGGAGAGGAAGTGACGAGTAAGAGCAAAACCTAGTGTGGGAGGCGTCGGTGTCGGGGGTGAAGAGGTCGGGGGCGTCGGTGTCGGGCGCCAGTCGGGGCATCGAGTCGGGGCATCGATGTCGGCGAAGACATCGGCGCCGGCGGTGCGGCGCCGAGTCGGGCGTCGAGTCGGGCGCCAAGGTCGGGAGCGGCGGCGGCGAGGTCGGGGGCGGTGGTGTCGAGGTCGGAGGCGGCGGTGAACAGGCGAGCTATAGAGGAGGCAAAAGAGCACGCGACAAACTCAGGGGTGTGGGAAGGAAATGACGAGTAAGAGTAAAACCCTAGCGGTTCCCACCTTATAAAGAGGCTATCACAGACGATTCCTAAATACACCCGTCTGTGATAAGGAATCATAGACGGTTCTCAATAATAACCGTCTGTGGTACTGTCCATATCACAGACGGGTGTATTTAGAAACCGTCTGTGATACTTTCCATATCACAGACGGGTGTATTTAGAAACCGTCTGTGATATATCACAGACGGTTTTATATAAGAACCGTCTGTGATAAACTCATATCACAGATTGCCAATAGGTTTTGTCAGGTTATCACATACGGTTCTTAAAATATAACCGTATGAGATAAGCTCATATCACAGATGGTTCTATATTAGAACCGTCTGTGATTCATTATCACAGACGGTTATATAATAGAACCGTCTGTGATAGCCTGACAAAACCTATTAACAATCGGTGGTATCCTGACAAAACCTGGTGACAAGTATATATGATGACAAGCTAATAACAAATTTGACTTCAAAAACCAATTGTCGGTTACAATGAACGTCCACATTGACATCAATATCAAAATATATGAGAGATGACAAAACCTGGTGACAAGTATATATGATGACAAGCTCATAACACATTTGACTTCAATAACCAATTGTCGGTTACAATGAACATCCACATTAACATTAACATCAATATCAAAATATATGAGAGATTACAAGTCCATAACACATGATGCTATGGAATAAATTAATTACAATTGAGTAAATTCTTAATTAAAATATAGCACTTCATGATGATCGGCGCGCATATAGCTAGCTTCCTCACTGGGTTCTTCCTCGAGCCTGATGCCATCTCCGAAAGGAGACAACTCGTCAAATTGATTGTATTCTTCCTCGTCCACTACATTCTCAACTCCGACAATCCTTATTTTTCCATAAAGAACTACGTGGCGTTTCTTATTTGCCGGGTCGATTACATAGAATACTTGAACAACTTGATTAGCCAGTACGAATGGTTCGTCTTTGTATTCGACACGATCGAGGTCCACGGTAGTGACGCCGTACTTATCGACCTTCACCTATGGGAGATGGACCCAACGGCACCGAAATAGGGGGGGTCTTGAAAAGCACGTAGTCGAGCTCCCATATCTCCTCTATTTGCCCATAGTACGAGCTCCTCACCATCGATGCTTGAATGCATCTATCACGGATACGGCTGTTACGGATGTGCTCTTCCTATCACGGTATCGTATAAAATGTGTACCCATTTATGTCGTATCCTTGCCATATGACAATTGTAAATTGTGGCCCTTGTGCCAACCATAGCAGCGTATCATCACCTGATGACCTCCCAGTGATTCGCACCTTTAACCATTCGTTGAACCGACAGTTGTGCTCTCTTATGATTCAAACCTCCGACCGGTTTGGATTATGTTGGCATACCATGTCTTTATGCTCGTCTATGTACGGGGACACTTCGGTCATGTGTTGCAAGACCGTGAAATGGGCTTGAGCGTATGTATCCAGATCGGGAGTGATTGATTTCCTTTCGATGGTCCCGATACCATCGATCTCCCTCATGGCGAGATAGAGGCACACCTATCGGATTTACGAGCCATGTAGTCGACGCGAACTCAATGACCTCTTAGTTGCATAACCTTCGATGATCTGCCCTCGGTCGAGATCGATTCGTCGTAGGACTTGAGAATTCCCATGTACTGTCCGAATGGGTACATATGGCGTAAAACACAGGGCCGTATATCTTTATCTCTTTCACAAGGTGAACAATGAGATGGACCATGATATCGAAAAATAACGGAGGGAAATACATCTCAAGATGACATAGAGTCATCACCACCTCGGCCTGTAGAGCATCTAGTCCTTGGGGATCGATGACCTTCTGAGCAATTGAGTTGAAGAAATAACACAGCCTCAACCCTCAAGATTGTCACTCGGACCTTATTCGGCAAGATACTCCTAATTGCAACAGGAAGTATTTGTGTCATCAGCACATGACAATCATGCGACTTCATACCAATTAATTTCAAATCTTGCATAGAAACAAGTTTCTTAATGTTAGCAGAGTAACTAGACGGGACTTTTACACCATGCAAGCTCTGGCACAGTTCATTTCTCTCGGCCTTGGGCCAGTGTAGCAAGCTGGGAAGGTGCGTTTGTCTGTATCGATCTCTTGCGGTGCTAACTCGGTCCTTATGTTCGTATCGACCAAGTCTCGCGATGCGTTAACATCATCCTTTGTTTTGCCACTAATGTTCATGAAGAGACCAATCAAGCTATCACATACATTCTTCTCCACGTGCATGGCGTCGATGCGATGGCGAACTTCTAAGTGCTCCCAATAAGGCAAGTCCCAAAAATTGACCGCTTCTTCGGATGTTCTTCGCGGGTTCTTAATTGGCGTCCCTTCCCAAGCACAACATCGATATCCTTAACCATATCATAGACATATTTCCCTCTAAAAGCCCTTGGAGCTGAACCGCCTCCTTATTTCCGTCGAATTGTTTCTTCATCTTAGGTATGGGTGACTCTGGGAAGGAACCTACGATGGCGCATATACGATTTTGCGTGAGTTGTTTAGCCATACACTCTGTAGCATCTAAACAGTGCGAACAAGCTTTGGCTCCTTTTGTCTTTAAGCCCGACGAGTTACCAAGGCGAAAAAATCATTGATGGTGCGAGAACAACATGGCATGTAAGTGAAGTTCTCTCGTTTATCGCATCCCATACCTGCACCCCGTTCCACAGTGTCACAAGATCTTCCGGCAATGGTGCTAGGTACACATCAATATCATTCCCGGTTGTTTCAGCCCTTGGATAAGTAGTGACATCAAAATGTACTTCCGCTTCATACGACCAAGGAGGAAGGTTGTACATGCATAGATTCACGAGGCAGTGCTATGTCGGTGCTCACTTGCTCATGTTACGAAAGGATTCATTCCATCCGTACTCAACCCTACCCTTATGTTCCTTGGTTACGCAGAACTCTTCAAAGCTCTGAAGTTTCTCCACCGAGCGAGAATCAACGGGTGTCTTAGCTTTCCATCTTTCTTACGGTCCTCCGAGTGCCAACGCACCAATCTTGCCTCCTTTGGGTTCGCAAATAAGCGCTTCAAACATGGGATCACAAGCGGATACCACAACATCTTAGCGAGAGGTCCTTGCTTCAACCTAGCGATTCTCGGCGCTTGTATCGGGATGCTTTGCACACGGACATACATGCATGTCTGCATACTCTTTACTGATAGAGGATACAATCGTTCGGACATGCATGCATTCTTTCTACTTCCATTCCCAATGGACAAAGAACCTTCTTTGCTTGGTAGGTGGTGTTGGGCAATACGTTTCCCTCTAGAAGAATGTCTGCTAGGAGATCTAACAACGCCGTGAAACTCTTATCGGACCAACCATTGCTTGCCTTTAATTTAAGCGGTTCAATCACGGTTGACAACCTTGTGTATTCCACTTGCAACTAGGGAACAAAGGTCTCACCGAAGTCCTCCATTAAGCGCTCGAATTTACAAAACTCTCTCTCCGTAGTTCTCTTACGCATCGCGTAGCATCGATCCAGTTGTCATCGTGTGACCAATCCTCATCAAAAGCACGTCTACATCCGGCATATCGTTGACTTCCTCGGCGATGTCGTTATTACTAACTTCCTATGTAATCCTCTCTTCACGTGTTGGTCCAACATGTATACCCTTTTTGAAACCCTTAGAATCAAGTGTGCTTCTATCTGTATGTTGGGTTGGTAAACATCTTGATTACGCAATCAATGCATGGACGATACATAAATTTTATCCCCTTCTTCAACATATCCTGCTCAGCGGCTCTTCTAAAAGCAACCACGCTATTAATGTACTCTTGACTCACAGGTTCATACCATACATCCGAGTTTTGGTCCATCTACGCTACACATGTAACAAAATATATAGTGTCAAATTAGATTAATAAAATCTCTCTCAACCGCTCTCTCTCTCTCATTTCCTTCCCCTCACAGAACTTAATGCATATGCCAACCACCCAATGAAAAATATTATTCTATTTCACTTGCATCCGGATGCAAAAGTTTGCATCAGTTCCTAGAGTTTTGCTCTGAATAGGCAACTTTCACGTGTGGAATCGGTTCCTAGCATCAAATCTAGCCATTTGAACCAGCTAATTAAGCATGTAAATTTGGATGCTTTAAAGGGTTATAGATTGTTACCCTCGGAGCTCACGCAGAAAATACCAAATCTCTTAAGATTTCTCTCCTTCTCCTCCCTTTCTCCTCTCCTTCTCCTCCCTCCCTCTCTGCCGCAGCGCGGTGGTCGTTTACACAGTGTCGGCTAAAATGGGAATGGGTAGGGGTACTCTAGGAATTTATAGTGCGAGATATCACGAGCGGTTCAAAATATGAACCGTGCATGATATCTAAATATCCTGACGGTTTCTAAATAGAACGTTTGTGAAATATCACTGACGGTTTGTAAAAAGAACGTCGGTGATACGAAGATTATCACGAGATGGTTTCTAAGCGATCCGTCGTGATATTTCACGGTAGTTATATTTAGAAACCAAATGCGTGATACGGAGATTATCACGAGCGGTTTATTAATAGAACGCGGTGTGATATTTCCTGACAGTTCTATTAATGAACCGTCGTGATATATGCTATCATGACGATTACGCCAATGCAAATGCCGTGTCCCAACAGACCCAACACGAGCGGTTCCATATGAACCCGCCGCGATGAAGTATCTACTATAGCTTTGTTTTGTAGTAGTGGCGTGGCGTGCGACACTGGAGCTCAAACATACGTCGAGCACTAGTCGCGTCCTAGTTAAAAACATTCAAATAAGATTTATGTGGCTTTTGGCTTAAAACTCCCAATTTCAACTAAAACATCCCCTTCAAAGAAAAACCGGGGTTGTTTGGTTTGCTACCCTACAAACCAAATCAAATATTGAGTAACGCCAACGAAAATTGGCTATTATTTGGTTTGCTACCAAAATTTGGTAGCGATCCACGAAAATTTGGTAACGTCAATGAAATCCAATGTCACACGCGATCAATCCAGGACGAGGAAAACACTCACCAAAAATTCGGTAACACCAAAATTTGGTTTGACTATAGTCCAAACGACATCCTTTTGTTAATACTTGGTTTTGCGTGGGTTTGATTACACCAAAATTTTAGCTTGGCTCATTTTGGTCATCAACCAAACAACTCCTGGCTTTCAACTTGAAATCAACTTGAGAAATGCAGAAAAAGAAAATCGCATTACAGATATGTAACTTTCAACACCGTGAACTCTACTCTCGACAGCGGAGCGCGCACGCACTAGCAGAGGCACCGAGCATATGACAGGCAGATCTGGTGGTTCCCCTCTCCTTGCTCAGTGACACATAGGTGTCAGCTTATCGCCGAGGCCGAGTGCGAGGAGGACCTAGGAGAAGATGGGAAGATGAATGGATGTGGAAGGACAAGGCCGAAGGGGAGCGGTGTTGAGGAGTCAGAAGGGGAGCAATAGTGCGAGTCAGGGCTTGGGAGAGAAATCGATGACCTCATGGATCGTGCGGCCGAGGTGAACCAACGGACGCCTCGCTACACGGCGAAGCATTGATCTGGAGGTCCAGATTTGCTCCCCGCGGGATCCGACAGCAATGGAACATGCTCGATGGATAAGTAAGTAGCATATATCTGCTAGTTTGTGGAGTCGTTTTGTTATTGAGCCAGCTAGCTCAAAGCATTCTCCTCGGGAAACCAAAAAAAACACTAGCTCTATGTCGGACCCAAAATACAGTTGGACCCTCTGTATTGGAGTGAATATTGGTTCTTCTAAGGACACTGGCTAACGTAGTGACCTTTTCCATTATTGTTGTAGCATAGACATGTTGAACCTTGCGATTTTTCTGACGAGACTATGGCAAAACGACTATTTTGGTGTTCTTCAACCTTCAAGAAGGATAGTCGCTTTGTAGGGCATATCTTGGCATTGTGGTCTTACTTACCACACTCGAAACAACCTCCTGACGATACTGGCTTGTTTCTCTTTTGAGGTGGGTTGCCAAGGTCAGCATCCTACCTTTGTGATTCTTTAGCTAACATATCTTGTACTGACAATGGTTTGCCTTCTTTTGCGCCTCAAGATTGTCACTCGGACCTTATTCGGCAAGATACTCCTAATTGCAACAGGAAGTATTTGTGTCATCAGCACATGACAATCATGCGACTTCATACCAATTAATTTCAAATCTTGCATAGAAACAAGTTTCTTAATGTTAGCAGAGTAACTAGACGGGACTTTTACACCATGCAAGCTCTGGCACAGTTCATTTCTCTCGGCCTTGGACAGAGTGTAGCAAGCTGGGGGAAGGTACGTTTGTCCTGTATCAGTCTCTTGCGGTGCTAACTCGGTCCTTATGTTCATATCGACCAAGTCTCGCCGTGCGTTAACATCATCCTTTGTTTTGCCACTAATGTTCAGTAAGAGACCAATCAAGCTATCACATACATTCTTCTCCACGTGCATGACGTCGATGCAGTGGCGAACTTCTAAGTGCTCCCAATAAGGCAAGTCCCAAAAAATTGACCGCTTCTTCCAGATGTTCTTCTGACGGGTTCTTAATTGACGTCCCTTCCCAAGCACAACATCGATATCCTTAACCATATCATAGACATATTTCCCTCTAAAAGCCCTTGGAGCTGAATCGCCCTCCTTATTTCCGTCGAATTGTTTCTTCATCTTCCGGTATGGGTGACTCCTGGGAAGGAACCTACGATGACGCATATACACAGTTTTGCGTGAGTTGTTTAGCCATACACTCTCTGTAGCATCTAAACAGTGCGAACAAGCTTTGGCTCCTTTTGTACTGAAGCCTGATAGGTTACCAAGGGCAGAAAAATCATTGATGGTGCAGAACAACATGGCATGTAAGTGAAGTTCTCTCGTTTGTACGCATCCCATACCTGTACCCCTTCGTTCCACAGTGTCACAAGATCTTCCAGCAATGGTGCTAGGTACACATCAATATCATTCCCAGGTTGTTTCAGCCCTTGGATAAGTAGTGACATCAAAATGTACTTCCGCTTCATACACAGCCAAGGAGGAAGGTTGTACATGCATAGATTCACAGGCCAGGTGCTATGTCAGCTGCTCACTGCTCATGTTACCGAAAGGATTCATTCCATCCGTACTCAACCCTACCCTTATGTTCCTTGGTTCTGCACCGAACTCTTCAAAGCTCCGATTGAAGTTTCTCCACTGAGCAGAATCAACAGGGTGTCTTAGCTTTCCATCTTTCTTACGGTCCTCCGAGTGCCAACGCACCAATCTTGCCTCCTTTGGGTTCGCAAATAAACGCTTCAAACATGGGATCACAAGCAGATACCACAACATCTTAGCAGGAGGTCCTTGCTTCAACCTAGCAGTATTCTGACGCTTGTATCGGGATGCTTTGCACACGGCACATACATGCATGTCTGCATACTCTTTACGGTAGATGATACAATCGTTCAAACATGCATGCATTCTTTCTACTTCCATTCCCAATGGACAAAGAACCTTCTTTGCTTGGTAGGTGGTGTTGGGCAATACGTTTCCCTCTAGAAGAATGTCTGCTAGGAGATCTAACAACGCCGTGAAACTCTTATCGAACCAACCATTGCTTGCCTTTAATTTAAGCAGTTCAATCACGGTTGACAACCTTGTGTATTCCAGCTTGCAACTAGGGAACAAAGGTCTCACCGAGTCCTCCATTAAGCGCTCGAATTTACAAAACTCTCTCTCACTGTAGTTCTCTTCTGCATCGCGTAGCATCTGATCCAGATTGTCATCGTGTGACCAATCCTCATCAAAAGCACAGTCTACATCCGGCATATCGTTGACTTCCTCGGCGATGTCGTTATTACTAACTTCCTATGTAATCCTCTCTTCACCGTGACTGGTCCAACATGTATACCCTTTTTTGAAACCCCTTAGAATCAAGTGTGCTTCTATCTGCGCTGGGTTGGTAAACATCTTCAGATTACCGCAATCAATGCATGGACAATACATAAATTTTATCCCCTTCTTCAACATATCCTGCTCAGCGGCTCTTCTAAAAGCAACCACGCCATTAATGTACTCTTGACTCACACGGTTCATACCATACATCCAGTTTTGGTCCATCTACGCTACACATGTAACAAAATATATAGTGTCAAATTAGATTAATAAAATCTCTCTCAACCGCTCTCTCTCTCTCCATTTCCTTCCCCCTCACAGAACTTAATGCATATGCCAACCACCCAATGAAAAATATTATTCTATTTCACTTGCATCCGGATGCAAAAGTTTGCATCGGTTCCTAGAGTTTTGCTACGGAATAGGCAACTTTCACGTGTGGAATCGGTTCCTAGCATCAAATCTAGCCATTTGAACCAGCTAATTAAGCATGTAAATTTCAGATGCTTTAAAGGGTTATAGATTGTTACCCTCGGAGCTCACGACGAAAATACCAAATCTCTTAAGATTTCTCTCCTTCTCCCTCCCTTTCTCCTCTCCTTCTCCTCCCCTCCCTCTCTGTCGGCGGCGCAGTGGTCGTTTACCTGGTGTCGGCTAAAATGGGAATGGGTAGGGGGTACTCTAGGAATTTATAGTGCGAGGATATCACAGACGGTTCAAAATATGAACCGTCTGTGATATACAAATATCACAGACGGTTTCTAAATAGAACCGGCTGTGAAATATCACAGACGGTTTGTAAAAAGAACCGTCGGTGATACGAGAGATTATCACAGATGGTTTCTAAACAGATCCGTCCGTGATATTTCACAGCCGGTTATATTTAGAAACCGTCTGTGATACGGGAGATTATCACAGACAGTTTATTAATAGAACCGGCTGTGATATTTCACAGACGGTTCTATTAATGAACCGTCTGTGATATATGCTTATCACAGACGATTACCGCCAATGCAAATGCCGTGTCCCAACAGACCCAACACAGACGGTTCCATATGAACCCGTCTGTGATGGGGTGTCTACTATAGCCTGTTTTGTAGTAGTGACGTGGCGTACGACACTGGAGCTCGAAACATACGTCTGAGCACTAGTCGCGTCCTAGTTAAAAACATTCAAATAAGATTTATGTGGCTTTTGGCTTAAAACTCCCCAATTTCAACTAAAAACATCCCCTTCAAAGAAAAAACCAGGGTTGTTTGGTTTGCTACCCTTACAAACCAAATCAAATATTGGTAACGCCAACGAAAATTGGCTATTATTTGGTTTGCTACCAAAATTTGGTAACGTCCACGAAAATTTGGTAACGTCAATGAAATCCAATGTCACACGCGATCAATCCAAGGACGAGGAAAACACTCACCAAAAATTCGGTAACACCAAAATTTGGTTTGACTATAGTCCAAACAGCATCCTTTTTGTTAATACTTGGTTTTGCGTGGGTTTTGATTACACCAAAATTTTAGCTTGGCTCATTTTGGTCATCAACCAAACAACTCCTGGCTTTCAACTTGAAATCAACTTGAGAAATGCAGAAAAAGAAAATCGCATTACAGATATGTAACTTTCAACAACGTGAACTCTACTCTCGACAGCGGAGCGCGCACGCACTAGCAGAGGCACCGAGCATATGACAGGCAGATCTGGTGGTTCCCCTCTCCTTGCTCAGTGGCACATAGGTGTCAGCTTATCGCCGAGGCCGAGTGCGAGGAGGACCTAGGAGAAGATGGGAAGATGAATGGATGTGGAAGGACAAGGCCGAAGGGGAGCGGTGTTGAGGAGTCAGAAGGGGAGCAATAGTGCGAGTCAGGGCTTGGGAGAGAAATCGATGACCTCATGGATCGTGCGGCCGAGGTGAACCAATGGATGCCTCGCTACACGGCGAAGCATTGATCTGGAGGTCCAGATTTGCTCCCCGCGGGATCCGACAGCAATGGAACATGCTCGATGGATAAGTAAGTAGCATATATCTGCTAGTTTGTGGAGTCGTTTTGTTATTGAGCCAGCTAGCTCAAAGCATTCTCCTCGGGAAACCAAAAAAAACACTAGCTCTATGTCGGGACCCAAAAATACAATTCTGGACCCTCTGTGTATTGGAGTGAATGACTGGTTCTTCTAAGGACACTGGCTAACGTAGTGACCTTTTCCATTATTGTTGTAGCATAGACATGTTGAACCTTGCGATTTTTCTAACGAGACTATGGCAAAACGACTATTCTGGTGTTCTTCAACCTTCAAGAAGGATAGTCGCTTTGTAGGGCATCTCTTGGCATTGTGGTCTTACTTACCACACTCGAAACAACCTCCTGACGATACTGGCTTGTTTCTCTTTTGAGGTGGGTTGCCAAGGTCAGCATCCTACCTTTGTGATTCTTTAGCTAACATATCTTGTACTGACAATGGTTTGCCTTCTTTTGCTAATGTTCTGACAGTAGCTCGAAAATTTTCTCGCTGACGTTGCATTGCAGAAGTCAACACGGAATACATAGGGCACTGGCTTGGACAATGATCATCGCTTTCACACAAGAAACAGGTGATCTTGCTCATTGGACATTCTCCAACGGAATGTTTCTTTCGCAACTGGAACAATTGATATTATGCTCATCGGCGCTATGGCCTATTTCTCCACAACGGGTACATGCACAAACTTCTGACTTATCTTGTTAGCAGCACTTCAAATGACAATGACTGTATGGGATGTAGGATATCGGAATATCAAGTTTCTCTTGATCACTCTTGCTTGGTGTCGCGTGCTGTTGGCAAAAGTAGCAAAGAACTCTAACCATGTGATGGTCTTCTTGTCCTGATGGGCGGCATGAAAGTTTTCCCATCAATCTAATGTAACTCCTTCTAATTGATGAGCGACATAGAGAACTTTCTTATTATTGTTGCACTGCACAATAGTTAGCTTTTCTTCTATGGTGCGAATCCAAGATTCTATATGGTTGATCCTTCAAAGATAGACGGCTTGGTCATCATGAACTTTGAAGATTTGAACTGAGGGTGCGTCGTTGGGATGGCAACGAGTTGTGCATCCTTTCAAATATTACTAATGTCCAACGATCGCATCGTTGCTGGCATGAGTTGATTCCGGGCGGCAGGAAACTAGCTCGGGTTCTGATGTGTCACTACTGGCACTGGAGATAATAGCTGGTTATCGTCTGCTCTGGTACTAACACTGGTGATGGTATGACGGCATGCTTGATTATTCTGATTCAACAAATTGATTAAAGTAGCGGTGGTCTGATTCTGTTGGGTCATCCTGTTGTTCATGTTCTGCATCATTGCATTCATGAGTTGAGTCTGAGCTACCAAGAATTGTTCCATGACTGGATCTGCTACTCCTGGTACTGACAACTGTCCACTGGGGTTGACAACACCTGAGCTGGCACAGATTGTCTCGAGATTACTGACAAGGTTGGCTTCACTAGGGTTCTCCATCTGCTGGCTGACCAGGGTTTATAGATGAGAGGGAAAAGCACAAGGTAAGGGAAGACAATCTACTAAGGGAAGCAGGCTTAACCCAAAGAACACCAAGGAACACACAAATAGCCGGAAAGCTATTAAGAAGCATAAAACTCACAGCCAAACTACAACGAAGAAGGGAAACAAAGATCTAATCGTCTAGTCGATTAAACTCTAACTTAACAGGGCGACTTGGTTCAACACACGGGAGGAACCTATGCTGATTTATCCTATATGGTTGGTCTAAAGAAAACTCGATCTGATCACGGTCTTCGTCAAACGTTGACTGCTTGCAATCCTTGGAGGCGAAGCTTGGAGAAAGACGGGGGCGACTTACAACTTCTTCTTAGTCTTGAATTTTTGTGATGCACTTGTCTTGAACACTTGGGGAGATGTTGATACGTTGTTGTTGGTTGCGTGGTCTTCAAACAGTTGCTCAAAATAGCTCTTGGGCCTCCAGACATGGATAACGATGACTATAGAAGTTATGAGGGGAGAGAGTCCAATTTAATGCTCCAAATGGCGGTTGAAGAATATAGATGAGAACGGATAGAATAGATGAGTATAGAATAGACAAGGTGAGAATAGCACATCATTAAGATTTTTCATTTGTAAAATAAGTTTTGAAGTTTTCCTTACAAACGGTCATTCTAACTAAGGTCACGACCTACAGTCGATATGGCTCTGATACCACCTCTGTCGGGACCCAAAATACACTCGGACCCTCTGTATATCTGCACTAGTCCAGATCACGCTAGTGCACACAGTGGCAACATCGATGAAATATCATTTCCATATACAAAGATTACTAATAAATAGGCAAATAACAATGAATATCAGAGTAAATACCTTAAGGTCAAAGCTTACAATTAATACCTCAGAAGGCGAATAGCTCAACGAAGCTGCAGCGGAACGTAACGGAATAACTTCAGTGAAGCCCATCCATATGCCCACAGGCAATCGACTGGGGTGCGCGACCTAGTTCTTCTCAATCCTTGAAGTAGACCTTGCTAACCGACGATTCCTCCATTTCTGTAGGTTTGGACGCAAGTTTTACAACAAGCGTGAGTACACAACCGTACTCACAAGTCATACCACAGAATGCAATGTATAGATGCAGGCTTATTCCAAAGGAAATGGCTTCTGTGGTTATTTTGCAGAAATGCAACATTTGCAATTGAATATGAATAATAGATTGAAAGCATAATTCAAAACAAATAGACAATATTAATTTAACATTTGTTTTCACAAAGACACATAGCCTAAACAAATTCTTTCACACAGCCATATGGCTTAAATCACACAGCTGTCCCTTCCCAATTGTTTTATGAAAATCTACCCCTCGTGTGAAATCTCCGAGCATGTCCATGACCTCGGACGCGGCTATTCGAATAGATTGTTTAACACTCTGCAGAGGTTGTACACTTTACCCACACGATATAACCAGTGTGGCTGCACTGATCATAACAAAACAGTTCGGAAACTTCATCTCAAACATTGACATTCCCGATGTGCTTTCCCGCTATACCGGCTCACATAGAATTGGTATAACACACACCGCTGGACAAGGAAGCGGCGAACCGTCCCGCGATGCAACCACCAAGTAGTCACACCTCCACCCTGTCACACAGCCTAACCTATCCACCTGAACATCAATGCCGAGAATCCATAACTTACTAAGTTAGGCCCGTCCCATACCAGGCATGTGGTCGTACAGTAAGGCTCAGTTCAATGGCGCACAAAGTTAAGTCCTTAATTGACCAAGGCAAGACTTCCAATTTCTAACTAAATCACACAGATTATCAAACCCAAGCACACAGCTTCCACCATATCACATAGCTTCCACCACTTGCCTCAGTCTAAATCCTTTACCACCCAGTTGGTTTTAGTGCAACACATGCCATCACGAAGTAATAACACATAGCACACAGTTTTACACAAAGTTCCATAGTCACTTAGTCACATTTAATAATTGCAACTCAAGTGATAATGATGACTCGTTGCATGGCTAAGCAATCTACTCGTACTAACCAACCCACATTGGCAATACCATAGCACCAACTAAATATGAACCAAACTAGGGTGACAAAAGATTATGACATACAATAGACAAAGTGGATATAACAAATTGGATTAATAGCTAAACCCAAAAGTATTTAAATAATTACTTAAAGTAAATGCAATAATTTAAATCAAAGTAATTTTAAAAATTGGGATTCAATATGATCAAAGTTATAACTTGCCTTGCTATAGCAATGATGATCTTAATTTATCTTCAATCTTCTACTTGCTTGATCTTCCGCTCCTTCGGACGATTCCGGGACTTCGGCGTCTAACGAGAAAGAAAGCGCAAAACAAACTAAATTCAAAAGACAAATCAAATAAACTCCAAATTGAAATTGAATGGTACTGGAAGGTAGATATTGAATTTAGATGAATTTGGGAACTTGAATGAGTTCAATCGGAATTCGGACGAAGAAGATATGGCTCTCGGAAGATTGAATTATTGCATTTACTTTAAGTAATTATTAGAAAAAGAATGAGTGTATAATAGGTGAGACCGACTGGTATTTATGGATTTCTACAATTAAAGTAATTCCAGAAAAAAGGTAGAGAGAGTGACATGTGGGACCAATAAGATAAAAGGATTTTCAAGAATTAAATTAATTCTCGAAAATAGGATTAGAGGTTGACATGTGGGCCACTGGTCTATAGACCAGGTTCACGGAGATATGCTAGTCCACGGTGGACCAAGCTCATGGCTAGGGTTGACCAAGAGTTGACTAACATGCGAGACCCGCATGTAAGAGAGATAAATAAATAAGGTGTTTAATTAGGACGATGACATGTGGGGTCACATGTAAGTGAGATGAATAGATATTTATATGGCTTAAAAAGGTTGACTGACATAAGTGTCCAGTCAACAAAGAGTGAATTAGATGTATGGATTGATTGTCTTAATGACAAGTGGGGACCACTCATTAGTAGAGAGAAAAGATGTTGACCAAGTCAATAGGAGGGAGATCAGTGCATACACATGCATTGATCTGGATCTAGAGAAGAATAGAGGACAATCAACAAAAGCTACACGTTGGTCTAAAGAAGAAATCAACAGAGAACAGCAAACTGCTGCCGGCTACGTAGTTTTGGCGCAAGAAGATGACAAGCAGAGTAGGAAGAATTAACAGAGACGATGCACCAACTGAGAATACACGCACTGCACAAATAAAAGGATCAATAGGCATGAACAGGAACGCAAGCAACAGAGAACCGGAGCTGCTACCTTTGGTTCTTGCGCATGGCGGTGATGGCAATAGAAGATGATTTTGGCGCATAGGATGGACGGCATGAGTTCGGCACTGTCATGGCAACGAGGATTAGATAATGGATTAGCTAAGATAGAATTCCAAAGGAGGCCACCGAACTGATTAAGAACGTAGTCAAAAGAAAAGCTACAGAACAAAGGAGCAACACATGAACGCAACGCACAGTATACATGCATGAATAGTGCACATGCATGAACAGTGCTCGCGCGGAGTGGCCGGCGGCCGGAGGCGGCGAGCAGCGCGAAGGGCAAAGCGGAAAGGAAACGACGAGCGGACGCGATGGCGCGGTTGGATTTTGAAAAACTCACCGAGGAAGCGAGCAACGCTATGAACACGGTTTGGCTTTAATGGCCGACGGTGCTCGCCATCTTGAGCGAAGTGGATGGAACCATGGCGTAGAGGCAACGACGCGGCTAACGCCGCATGACGGTTGTGGCGGGCGTCGGACGAAGGCGATTCACGGAGAAGAACTCCGGTTGGAGCTCGATTTTCTGGAGATTGCAACGAAAATAGATTGGTTTAGAGGAAACCAATTCAGGGGATTGGAAGAGGAGATCAAGACGAACGCGTGGGCGCAAACGGCTCGCTTTTATATGCACCGTAGAGGAAGATATGGAAATTTGAAGGTTTGAGTTGGAAACGTGCACGTTCTGGAGACACACAACAGCGCTCAGGAGGAACATAATGAACAGTAAATCACGGGCTACTGTAGTATGTGGGCAGGGGAGAGAAAAGGCTGATTTTCCAGAATTAAAATAAAAGGCGAAAATCAAGGAAATCAAATAAATAGCAAATAAATCCGAAAAAATCTCAGAAAATACCAAAAAATTCCTTGAAACACAAGGAAGCCAAATAACACAAGTTTTTAGTTAATTCACGTTTATATTAGTCAAATTAAATATTTTTAATTTAGAAAATTCCCAATTAAGCTTTATTAATTCAAATAAAATTGGTGAAATTTTCTAGGGACCTAAACTACTCAAAATTTTTTGAAAAGCTAAATTTTGGGATGTTACACTCTAGCATCCATCGAACGATTGACAAGTAGGTAGGGCCGTTCCTGGGCGGGCTGGCAAGGGCACGAGGGGCGACCGCCCAGGACCCATGGTCTAGAGGGGCCCTCATCTCGTGTATATTTACAGTATGTAGATATGTGTAGTATTGTGTATTAGCGTCTCTTCGTTTCAGACAAAAAAAAAAAGGCAGGTTGCTAACTCAATTCACTCCATAGATGTACTTTTCATTTCAAAATATATATGATGATATTTTCTCTAGAGAAAAACATATATGATGATCTAGCCACGTAAAATAGTACACTAAGATATTCTCGAATTCTTTCATAATTCATACAAATATATCGTAATATAGACTAACAAATTAACAGTCACATTATATCTAGTTACTTTAAGTTAAAAATATTGGTAATGTATTTATTTATTTTTGCGATAATCGGTAATTCATAGTTGGAAGGACTATAACTATATTATAATATAAACTAGCCGAATTGCTCTGCGCAATTGCACGACTAGATACTAAAATACATATGTTTGTGTTCGAAAATAAATTAGTATTTCTATACAGCTATAATTTATATTTCTCTTTTTCGATTAATATGGGAATTTATAGCCTTTTAAAGTGAACGTAGAAGATCCTTTTAACCTTGTTTAATAAAATAATAGATAGTGGCAAAGTTTTTTTTTCAAGAGAGTAAAGGTATGTTTTTTCATAGGTATTTAGTTTTTTTAGAGGATGATAGGTATTTAGATAAGGGCCTCCTGTATTTACTTTGCCCCAGGCCTACTAAAGTTTAGGACCGGTCCTGCAAGTAGGTAGTGCGAAGCATGAAGTGAGATGGTGAAAACAGGCCGGATAATTTCAGTCCAATTCGATGTCATATCTGGGAAAAAATCCGATCAGGGTACCATCTTTTTGTCCCGACCCGCATCCGGAAAATATCATGGAATATAGGTTAGGATATGGGAAAAGCAATATCCGACCCATATCCGTATTTTCTAGGATATCCGATAAACATAAATATCCTTTAATATCCTCTATGTTTTCTAGTCATTGACTAATATATAATATGAATTTACATTTGATTATGTTTATGTTGTCAAGTAAAATAAATAATTCTCTAATAGGTAATATAATTTGACACTTTTGTTTGTGAAGTTATATATTTTCTTTATGTGTACACTATCCGTTAAATTATCTGTGACCGATTTGAATCCGATCCACCCTGTGCTCGTATCCCAAAAAATCTGTATCCGTATCCGACTCCGAGATAAAAATATAGATTAAAAATACGAAAAGAGCAATATCTACCCGTTTTCACCCCTAATTACTGGGCGCACTTTTGCATACTTGTCTGCTGGAGAACAAGGGATGCCTTTTGCATGCCAAAACGTATTGCTAGCTAGGGGAACAAGGGTCAAGGGATCGTTAACTCGTTATCAATGTATACAAAGATAATACGTAATATAGGTGCGAAACCAACAAAGTATTGCACGTTACTATTGTGTTGAACTGATGTGCTCACTTCCCTTCCAACGACTCGTGGTAGATTGAATTTACATATATACTGACTATTTTTTTAGACTAGTAG
Organism: Ampelocalamus luodianensis; assembly: GCA_036346255.1. Taxonomy (NCBI): domain Eukaryota; kingdom Viridiplantae; phylum Streptophyta; class Magnoliopsida; order Poales; family Poaceae; genus Ampelocalamus; species Ampelocalamus luodianensis. Next base: position 23,874,451 of record CM070632.1, on the reverse strand, counting down.
AGTGTTAGTGTGTTGCAATAGGAACACAAATTTTACACGAGATAACATGAAGCAGTTGCCATCGCTTTTGATGTATATAGTTAGTGATTTCTCTAGATTCGCTACAACACGAAATAGGATACGAGGGCGCTTAAATAAACGTAGCATTTAACTTAAATGCCACCGAATAAGAAATCCACGCCGTTTCTCTTGGTTCGGGGGCACCTAATACGATGGCATATATACGCTAGCCTAGAGTCTAGCACGACATTTTTAAACGCCAACAAAATAGTAACGGAGAAGGGCATATATTACACGCCGACCTAGTGTGTACTAGGGCGCTCCGCTTAAGAAACGCGCGCCAGCCAAAACGAAGCAAGTAGCAGGGCGTTTGCCAAATGCCAGGTGAAAATCAAAGCAACAATGGCACTTTTAATTGCCAAAAACCGCAAATGCCAGGTTAGCTCCAAAATATGGGCGGAAACTCAAAACATGGAGCAGATATCCAAAATATTTTGAAGTGAATGGGTACAGAACAAACAAATCCTGCCCCGTATCTGTTCATTCCTTCCTGGCATAAACCATTCTTCCTCCCCCTCTCTCTGTACGCAAGACCATTCCCACCGCCGGCACTGAGGAACATGGTCAGCAAGCCACCTCCATCTCCAGCAGCAGTGGCCACGGCCGGCCGACCGGACGGCGACGTGGCAGGCCTCTTCGTGCTCCACCTCCACTATCTCCAGCACCTGTTCTAGAGCTCCCCAACCACCGTCGTCTAGACTTCCTCGATGGTCACGGCTGCCGACGCAGCCATGGCTTCCTCGAGTGCAGAGTGCTGGTGGTTTCTCTCAAGCCGCCACCAGATCTGGCCTCCCCGGCGCCACCGCCTTGACGTCGTCGTGGCTGCGCAGTTGGGTTCGTGTCCGGCAATTTCTTCCAGCCTCGCCGGCGACTTCTCCACCGGCCGGCCGGCCCAGGAGACTCATGGCGCCACCTTCTTCCGCGAGCAAGGACACCGCCTCTGCTACCACAGGCCAAGCACCACGACAAGCTTGCTGCCCGTGAATTTGCATTACAATAATGCTAATAAAGCTGAAGATGAGTAAATTAACCTCTTAATGAATTCGAACTTTTTTAGATCGAATTTGAACTGCTAAACAAAAAATAATTCTCATACATAATATGCCACCTAAAATACTTGTATGCCAGAGGAAGTACGGATTCTTTGGCGCAATTATACACCCTCGTAGACAGGAAAAAACCAAGGCACCTGCAAGAGCCGTACAAACTAGATGGATAGGGTGCTTGAAAACACCCCGGTTGCCTATACGACGAGGAATACTTTCCCTGACGGCCGATAAACGGCCTAGACAATTATTTGATGGCGTTTATGCACATATGTTAGCGTATATAAGCACTCACACAACCCTACCATGTTGTAGAGACTGGTCAGATGCACATGTTCACAAATTTTTTAGAGCTCATAGCAAATTACAAAAGTTGTGAGTTCAAATCAAATAAAAAAAAGTGGCTACATCTATTCACAATGATATCAAACAAAAATTTACTTTAAAATGACTTTTAGGTCTCCCACGGATACATTCACGTGGGAAATGATTAACATAAACACGTTAAATTTATGTTTAATAACCGGGCACCACTGCTTGTGTACAAAGACATTATTGTAGTCAATGTCTTCTTAAAATATGGAAATCTACCTTCTGTCTACAATAATCACGCATCAAGATAGTTCGAGAGGAAAATGGATAATAACAGACACGAATAGTCTTCTCACAAATGTAAACATGACAACTCTGGGTGAAAGACCATGGATTCTAGAACAAAAAAGCCCCCTGACAGCTGATCAGCTATTGTCTTCTCAAGAATTAGATTGTCGTCCTTGACCTTTGAAAGTTAGATAAGAAACATTATAATTTTGTTAGCATAAGAAAGTTTCATTAGCATGTGGCAAAACTACAAGATTGTAAAATAGATAAATCAAAAGTTTAATTCAGTAACTATTTACGAGGGAAGATGAGCTTGACTTATTTTTGCAACTTGCATTGGATAAAGTCCTTGAACTCTGTAGGGCCATTGAACTTTATAGGGTCATTCTAGGGTCTCGTAAATTCAATCATATCCTCTATCTTCTTATCTTTATCCAGTACTCATCGGGATCCCTTATCATCACGGTCGGCCATCCGATTCCACTTGACTACCTCTACAACAGCCGCGTAGCGGATCGACCATGTCAAAGAGGTCGACGATTGTGGCCAGAGTGTTAAGGGAAATATCCTCCGTGAACCTCTGGTTCCTAACTCCCTGCTTAAAGGCTCGTATGACTAATGAGTTAGATATTTTAGGAATAATATTTCAAACCTGACTAAAACATCGAATATACTGACGCAGCGTCTCATGCGACTCTTGACGCATGCGGTGCAGGTCATCCTCCTTACTAGGATGATTATAGGTGCCCTGGAAGTTGGCTAGCAGCAAATCACAGAGATGCTGCCAGGAGTAGATCGACTCAGGTGGCTCATTCAACAACCACAAATGAGTAGATCCTTTTAGCACGGTCGGGAGATTATTGGCCATCACATGTTCTCCTCCTCCGGTTGCTTGGATGGCTGCTATGTAAATTTGAAGAAATTTGTGGGGGCTTCTGTCCTCCATCAAATTTCTCCATGTTTGTCAATCGGAACTTATCCGACCAATGAATTGCTAGGAGGTCAGCAGAGAACGTCCGACATCCAGTAATAGACTGATAATGCCTCATTTGTGAAATGTAGGGTTATAGTCATTGGGTGATCGGTTACATCGATAACCAACCACCACTAGACCTAAACGATTCTGGACATTTGTCCTTCTGGAGTAATCGTACTCACGGTCTAGCTGATGACGCAGATCTCCTATGGCGGGACGTGGTTGGCCAGTCCCCGGAGGAGGTCTTCGGTAATGAGCAGAAGGTGGTGTACGTTGCCTCCTTTCTTGCCATTACTTCGGACGAGCCAACGGAATGGCGGATGGTTGTGGTTGGGGAAGCTTCCGACCCCCTCTCCTTTGTCTAGAATTGTGAGATCGACTAGATGTGCGGAGGGAGTTGTCCTGGTTTTGAGTCCCAAAACATGTGAGCCTGTATTGCTCAACTCTTGTCATGGATTTTAGAATGATGTTTGAAAGTTCTTGAGCGAAAGCACCATATTCCGGAGCCCTTGCCAATTCATGCAGTGGATCTTCAAGAAAATAATTAGCTTTTGAAGTGTACAAGCAATTATCGATTGGTAGTGCATCCAACTGGGAAGTTGTGATTGCGTAGTGAGCCTCCGTCTTCCTGTAGTTTCCTGGTCATCAACCTCCGGAGGAGGTGTGCTCTCTAGGGCGGAGTACGATAATTTCCAGAACATCTGTGATGCTCATTAGAGTCGAGACCTCTGTCACCTAGGGAGCCTCCTGTGTCGTTCTGGCCATTCCTAGAAGGTGATGAATCTCGAGGAATCCCCAGAGTACGATCACCGGGTCTGCAATCGGTATCATTGATGGTTGCAAAGACCTCCCGACCATTGCTAGCGGTCGAACCCTCCTGGCTTGAGTAGTACTCGAAAGAGAGTGCCTCACGACTTGGTGTAGCCCCTAACAAGAGGGGGAATTTCGGGTTATAACTGTCTCCGAAGGTTCCTTGGGTGGATGCATCCATATTCTCCGGATAGTCGATTGGATCTGGAGCGCTAGAGCCCCTGATTGTCTCTCAGGTACAGTAACCACAAAGTGACGGATACCAGGTAACGATCGAGCCCTGGAATTTGCTGCATCAAGAATCGCCGCATTGGTTCAACCATTGTCAGACGAATTCCAACCCTCGAGGCTGGGGCCCTCTGCATGGTCGAAACCCTCGAACGATTAATATATGTTGCTTCTGGCCACTTGGGCCCCTGCCTTCGAAGGATTCTGATCTCCCTTCTAGGTGTTGAGGTGCTAGTTGCAGCAATTCCTCCCGCATCTCATTGGGGGGTCGGCTCCCAAGGACTGGCGACAAGTCCTAGGAGCACACATTCCCCTCGGACGAGATGATATCCTTCTTGAATTCATCATAGTAGGCATCCATGTTGACCCCCGCATAATCTACAAGGTCAAACCAATTCTCCTCGTTCCAGTCATTTGCCATAAATGCATGAAGACCGATGGAAAATGAATTCTTGTCATTGTCTTCCCTACGGACGATGCCAACTATCGACGAATTGATGTCGATATTACAAAGTAAGTGTAGAAGACGTGACCTAGGGGATTATGCAGAGGAGATAGGACGTTTAGACATGTTCAAGCTTTCTCCGAAGAGAATAATAACCCTACTTCATGTGTTCTTGTATTGAATGAGATTACAGTGGGGGATGCACCGTGCTCAGGATGAACAGGGTGCGACTAAGACTAAGTGACACAGGGGTGCCCAATCTTCATGACTTAGAATCTGGATACACCGAATAGCCCGACAAATCATATGAAGCCAATACGTTGCCAATGAAACAACCTACAACACATCAATTCACCCAACCACACGTTTTGGTGATTCCCCTTGGCCACGAACAAGTGGAGATGGTCTCCCAGCAATTCCCCCATAGCAAGCAAGAAGATCAGCGAAGAAAATTGCACAATTCTATGGGGACAGCTGGCGGTTTGCACAAACCCTAGAACATGCAATGCATTGTCTTTTGATTAATCAAATTTCATGGTACCCTTCCTAGGGCCAGATACACACCATAAATAGGAAGGTACCCCCCTCTTGGTTCGGCTAAATAGGCTTTGGGCCAAACCCAACTCCAATTCGGGCTCTAGAGACCGATTACAACTTTGAAACACAAAATATAATTATGAACACTAAGTTTAGCTTTAACCTTTTGATAGTGTTTGGAATCTCGATGTATAGGTATGTATGTCATTGAGGTAGGGCAATCCTCATCATCCTCCACTTCTTCAAGAAAAGCCGTCCTCAGCTTTTAGTAACCTGAAAATGTATTAAACAAAGAGAACAAAATATATGCATGGTATATGTATTTATCATCCATTTTACCATCCTATTTATTTTTCAAATCATGAATAGCACAACAACAACCATTAGATATATGTAATGTGCGCATGTCAACACTCCTTTCATCCACATCATCCCCCCCCCCATGAAAAGAAGTCGTCCTCGACTTTTGTAAGCATGTATAAAAATTATGAACGGATAGGCCAAAATCATTTTCTAATATATACAAGTGGCTCATATGATCATATTTTAACTTTACAACATCAATTTCATGTAATGTAGATGAGAAAATTATTTGTGCCTTTCTTGCTTTAATTGTGCTACTCTGATTAATTATACATGATGGTTCAACAAATTATAAATCTTTCTAAATAGTAGGCACTCATATTTAACTCATCTCTAAGTGATCATGATATTGCACAAAAGATGGTTTGTCCAAAACATGTTTTTTTAAAAATTCATCAAGCTTACCACAAGTAATGCATATTCGATAAACATGATGCTTATTGTCTATACCATGTTCTCTAATAAAATTAAATTTATAATGGAAGGTATAGGTACTAGCTAGTGATTTAAAACATGCAATTTCAGAAACTTTCTCAATCACACTAGATAGCTCTATAGGTTCATCAAACATGATATAGTATAATGAATCATCAGGGGATATTCTACCAAGCACTTCATCATGAGTAATCAACTCTACATTATGTAAACTAAGCATATCAAATTTAGAACATAGAATTTCTCACTATTTCTTTTCTTGACAAATTACCCATTCAACACTATTATTGTTACCTTTAACGTCCTCCTCAGTTGATGTAGGTATTGTAGATATTGTATCTTCATGATCTATCCACGGAGCAGCAAGCATCCCATCTCTATCCAGGGTTATCTCCTCATTCTTCTTGTCCAATGGTGCGGGTTGTTTAGCATTCAACTCCTCTAATTCATTGTCAACCTGCACAAAGTAGAGAGTAATATGTTAGTCTCAATAATAACCTCATTGTTCCTATCTTCTACCTCTCGTTTTTTCATTGATGTATCTCTCACACTATCAATTGAGGCTCTTTGAACCTCACATATGGTGGAATTACATATCCTCTCCTCTTCATCAAGAACACAAATCACAAGTTTTTGCATACTACTAAAGTATTTATGTTTAAGTGCAGCATCGAACTTAGAATTCAAACCTCTTTGAAGTATGCCTTCTGTTTAAATGTACTAGTAATACCAGCACGACGCATTGCACTTTCTAGCTCAAAGTAGTACTTTTGGACAACTTTTGACCCTTGTGTAATCTTTGTCAAGTAGTGAAGTTGCTCTTGCTCATAAGAGGATGGTATAAATTCTCTTCTCATGACCCTCTTTAAATCTAAGTAAGATGTAACGAGTAGTTTCCCAACGAATTGTTTCCATCAACTATAAGCATAGTCTTCTCTTGTGTTGTGGGAAGCTTCTGAAATTTAATCACTTATCCATTTGTCCTTCCCACTCAAGATACTCTTCCAGATCATAACTTCCATAGAAAGGAAGTTCTACATAGTTGTAACCTGCCATGGTTAGTAGTGCAAAAACAACAAGAAACAAGTGTGTATATCTAGAAATATGTAGCTCTCTCTCAACATCACCTTTTCTTACCACTGAAATTCTTACTCACCCTATGCTGAATTGCAGAGTACCTCGCACTTGGGTGGTGTGGATCAACTCAAAGGTGATGATCAAGCGAGTTCATAGCCAAGTAATTGCAGTAATAACGATTATATGTGGAGCTTGGAGAGTAAAGTGTATATCTTACACAATCCGAATTCTAGACTTTTGTTCAATAAGTAAAAATCTAAACTAGAATTCAAAGCTTAGTTGATGCATAAAAATCTAAACTAGAATTCAAAGCTTAGTTGATGCACGTATAATATAAGTGAAGATCAAGGCAATCAACTCACACACTAAGATGATAGAACTTAATACAACCAAAGAATAAGCTAGCAAGATATAAGTGAAAACTAAATAGCTCATGTTGCAAAAGTGAAAGAAAGCTGCTAGCTTGTTGCAATTGATATCTAGGAAATAAGATTGCACAAATCAGCAAAGAAACACTCAAGAGAGGCAATGCTCAAACCTAGCTCAATGATTTCGGCCACCACTTTATTTTATTTTATTTCTTTCTTCTTTGTATCTTTCTCTTTTCTTTCTTCCTTTTTGTCTAGTAGTTGAAGCAAAAACCTCAAAACAGTGAGCTTTAACATGTACCAACTCTTGGTTTTCACAATTTGCAATGTAAAAGTGCAGTCCTAAGCAAACTCAAAGAGCTAGTCTTGATTGGATCAAAGTTTTCACAAATAGATTGAATTGGCTTTCAAAGAATAAGAATGTGTTATCTCTTCGGTTTGCACAAAGAGATAACACAAAAAAAACAGAAATGACGCAAAGAACCAGGCTAGGGTTTCACCCGCATGCGCTCGATTTTGGCTTCTATGTGGCAGCATGCATGCAGTTCTTTTCTTATCCCCTCTAGTGCTCTTGGCTAAGTGTTGTATTGGCTTGCGACTAGATCAACAAGCAAGATTGCTTTCGGATTTAAACTCCAAACCTGACCCAAACTCTAAGATAATAGATTGATATTCAATTAAGTGATGTGGACTAGAGTCCCTATTGCATACTGCAAGAACACTTGGTGAACAGTAACCACACGTATGAGTAGTACCCGACACGTGAACAGTAGTCCAAAACCCTAATTCAGCCCAAACAAGAATTCAAACCTATGAAATAGATTGAAAACAAAGATAAAGCTATGCAAAGGATTACGAACACAACTAAAAATCAAAATCCAATGGACTAGAACTTAGCAAACTAACTAGAAATTCAAATTGAACTACGATTTTAAGAACAACTATTTTTGTAGGGCTTTTCGTATATAGCAAATACTAAAAGCAATCTACTAATTTTTGTGGGAACTTTCGGCATAATAAGAACAACAAAATTAAATGCAATCTACTACTAAAGATAAGGATTGTAACGTGTCAAATGAAACTCTAATACTAAGATGATACGGGGGTGCCTGATCTTTATGACTTATAATCTAGATACATCGAATAGTCTAACGAATCGCATGAAGCCAATACATTGCCAATGCAACAATTTGCAACACATCAACTCGCCCAACCACATGCTTTGGTAATTCCACTTGGCCACAAACAAGTGGAGATGGTATCCCTGCAATTCACCCAGGAGCAAGCAAGAAGATTAGCGAAGAAAAACGCATAGTTCTATGGGGCAGTCGGCGGCTTGCACAAACCCTAGAACATGCAATGCATTGTCTTTTGATTGATCAAATTTTGTGGTACCATTCCTATGATTAGCTACACACCTTAAATAGGGAGCTACCCCCCCTCTTGGTTTGGCCAAATAGACTATGGGCCAAACCTAACTCCAATTCAGGCTCTAGAGACCGACTACAGCTCCAAAATGCAAACGAAGCAAACTCTAGTGTTTTGAAAAAAATAAAAGATACATGGCCAAAATTATGAGTATAATCTGGCCTAAATACTTGGCATGCTAGACCACACAATTTTTGAACTCATAAAGCTCAATTCAGATTGAAATCCGCTTAAATTCAGAATTGACTTTGGGCTGTTTTTGGGTAGGAATCCCAATTCAGTTTTGGTGTTTGTATTGGTGTCCACTCTTCTTGTTTTGGCCGAAATCCATGATCCATGGTTGGCCCATGCGGCAGCCACCTCCTTGGCCCATACGGCTCCCTTGGTTTGGCCGAAGCCCATGTGGTGCTTGCTTGGGCTATGGCCGAAGCCCATGCGTGTAGGCTTCTCCCTTTTTCTCCTTGGATTGTATTCTCTTTGCTTCCTTCTCTCTTAGGCTGGCCTCCTTCTCTTCCCGCTGGCCCGCACTATTTTTAGGACGTCCATAATACCTACACTCGCACAAGCAAAGCTGTAGAAAAATATAATTATGAACATTAAGTTTAGCTTTAACCTTGTGATAGTGTATAGAATCTCGATGTGTAGGTATGTATGTTATTGAGGTAGGACAATCCTCATCACTATGCTTTTGGCGTCGGTTGTCTTTGTCATCTAACTCTGCCCTCTATATAGCAACAAAGGGTGGTAGTTGCTGCGTACGGAGATACACCTTATCGGTTCCTTGATCTCCCACGTGGACAGTGGTTGTTGTCAACGAATCTCCTTCCACACACGATCGTCGGGCAGTTATTGTCAGAGACAGGAGGTGAATTTGTGCGGTTACGTCAAAGAGACAAGAGAGAACATTTCCTTTTAATGATCAATTGAGGTGGACATATTACTTGGTCAGAGAGTTGGGCCCACATGTCTGGTGGTGGTACTTGCCTGACCAGGGGGTGGTCGATGCTCGAGTTGACTTAAGCATGTTCTTCCCGACTAGGGGTATATGTGAAGGCTATTGATCGAGTCTTTGTCCTGACAACCATTGCAGTCGGTAAACTCATTTATTAAGGATTATTTAATCCCCATCAAAGGGTTACATTTTTTCCATGATTTTCAGTTTTAAATAAATGGATAACCATATTTTGAGCTCTAGAAAATAGCAAATGACTCCCAAAAATTTCAATTCAAGTGAAAAATGTATTTTGGAATGTTAGTAACATAACTAAAATAATTTAAAGTTTTAACAGCTTCTATTTGTTCAAACTAAATGTTTTTTAGTTCTTAAAATTATGAGAAAGGGTTTAAAAATTCATAAAAATAAGAAGGAATTAGAAAATGCTAAAAAATTGAAGGACAGTTTAAATCAATTTTTTGATCCTAAACTAAAAAATTGAGGTTGTTACAATTCATATTTGAGAATTTGGAATAATGTAAGCAGACTGTATAGTATAACTATTTTTTTAGGGAAAATAGTAGGAGAGGCTCCTACTGTATTACTAAATTAATTATAGGAATATAGTATTAGACAATTATTTATTGAACATCAACTCAAACATGTTGTTTGTTTATCTTCAAAGAAACAATACTGAACTAAACATGAGCTAGCTCTCTCCAACACACTCCCTAATACTGAAACCTCCTACATCACACTAGTGGCACTTTGCACAGTGGGAAACACAGATCGGTCCGAACCTCCTCCTTGATGCTGTCAGGGTGGAAGACATGGCTGCAATGCAGGACCGCCATCTCGTCCCCCACAGTGAACTCTGTGATGCAGGTAACACATGTGGTGTGTGGGCTGCCCTCCTCGTACACTGCCTCTTCCGGTGGGTATGGAACCGTTGGAATCTTCAGAAGTTGAAGTGCAATCGCAATGCAAATGTAGCAGTAGAGTCGCCGAAGGAGGATGACAGCTCTGGCCAACAGCATGACACCATCAATGAGGCATCACTGCAAGGAATGTATCAATGCTGGGTAGTCGGCAAAGACACCACGAGTGTTGTCCCCCATCCTAAATGAGCTGAAAATCAAACAAATTTTGTTAGACATGATAACATGATTACTAGCATACACCAATTGAGAAAGCACATATCAATGGTCAAACAAGTATATTTGTTTCATATCAAAATCAATGCTACAATATTACGATGGTTTACAAAAACTAACGGATAATCCAGTTAAGCCATATCAAATGTATTTTAGTTTGTAGAAAAGCAAAAGAATTGCCATATTGATGCTTCTACACATTGATTTATAAAAAATGGGAAAAAATTCATGTACTTGTCGTTGATCACCACGTGCTGCAGTCTTAAAAATGCAGAAGAGCAAGCAATTTGGAAACTTAGGATCAACCGACAATGGTGGAGGGAGGGGGTGCTGGTGGGGACCCATGCCCCCCCAAAGATCCCTATGTTTGCATTTTAGTGCTTTACATTTCAACAAAGTTTGATGGCATTGTGTTATGTACTAGAGTAACTAGTGCTTCTTGTAAGTATTTTAGCTGACATGTGGGGCCCAACGAGGTGTGGGTGTGTTATATGGCGTTATATAAGCCATTGGTTATGCCAGGGCAAAGGTGAACCAAATGAAATTGGTTATTGCCTTCCTCCTCCTTTGTCTGTCTCCCTTCCCCAGTCTGTTCTTCCCCTATCCCCTCCAATTCCCCTCAATATCCTCTAGCGATTGTATCTTGTAGCTACAGGACCATAACACATTAGTCGATCTTGCTTTGCTCCTTCAACTCCTCCTCGTGTTCTTCAACTTGTCGATCGTGCGCATAAGTGACTCGAGAAGATTAATAATGGTTACGATCGAATGCTATCACAAATAGCTAGGTGCGTATATACGTGTACGTCCATGTAAAACTATATAACATCAGGAGATAGAGGTGAAGTAATCCCTGTACAGTATGTCCATAAAACAAAAGGCGAATGGTGTATTAGAAATAAATGACTAATCATTATTACAATCTTGTTCTATTTAGGTAAAGCAAAGATCAATGCAAGACATCCGAATATATCTATCATGTGTCTAGCTATGAATACAACATGCAAGAACAACACGGATGTGTATTAATTTGCTATGTCTAGCTATGAATACAATACCCAGCAACACGCCGCCATGGAACAAAAGGAATTTTGCTTTGCAAGTTTTTTTATACAACATACACCATTGTCTCATTTTTCATATGTTGAAGTAAGTTGCTCACTAAAGAACTGGGATTTTTGCTCTCGAAGAACGTTGTTTCACTTCCACGTGTTAGTTTGATGTGCTGCTGACCTTTGCACTAGGGGCGGAGGGGGGCTGGCAGGGGCCTTGCCCCCCTTATGATTCATGTTTTCATTTAGCAAGCATTAAGATTTAGTTAGCATTGCCTTCATTCATGATCGATTATGTCATTTTATCTATTATCCTAATTTTATTGTGGTTCAACATTCCAATTTGCCACAAAGTATAATTTACTAGTAGGATGCCCGCGTTGCAACAGAACCCCAAAACTTACAGAAATAATGTTTTTCTTTAACACATAAAGCAAGTCAAGCAATTAAAAGATGATTTTACATACGAGCATCACATTAGTACAATATCAGAGAACAAGAACTCTGTGCGACAATTCTAAAAATGAACGGTAGAAACAATATTTTCCTATAATTTACTTCAATACATAAATAACTGACATACCATCGTGTAAATTAAGTACAAACCAACAGATAAAATACACACCATGCATTAAACATAAACAAAAATGAAAATGTAAAACTGAAGTTCAAGCTGCAGCCTTATGGAAGACACATCCTCATCTCTAGCTTGTCACGTAAAGAGAATGAAAGCACATTCTACAAAATGACAAACAAAAGTTAAACATCATAAATCTATTGTATATTATATGTAAAGAGATGTCAAAAGATTGAGTAACTTACTTATGTTATTAATGTACAAACATTCCAGCAAGTGCTTCATTCCTTACGTCAACAGCATTCATGACGAAGTTCCTTACATTTACATCGTGCAGCACTACTTGTCGTAGTTCTGTTTTAAAGAGATTACCGATTAAATTATTATAAAATAAAGAAGTCCATACGTTATTTACATGGTTGTTTACCTTCGAGCTCTTGTACACCATCAACTTGAGATCCAAAGAAGAAATTGGTACATCCCATTGTCATCAAGCAACCTGTTCAACATTATAGTGTATAGGATTAGTATGTCATAACAATTTGTTGAGTATCTAGAATAAGTTCGAAATAGCTCTACACGTACCGTAATGACTATTCTTCTTTAGCATTGTCATGGCCAAAATATGGTGGTCTTCACCCGCAAGTCTCCACCGTGTTAGATACCGCACAATTAGCGCATCCCAAACACGCACGAATAGTAAGTTATGGCTAATTCACAGAAAACATAGATTCAATAAAAGATATGTAATATAATATATTCTATTTCAAGAAAGTAGAAGTATTATTGTGCTACTCGTACCTGTCATCCATGATGCATAATTCCCTCATCGGTATACGACGTGGGAAGCTGTTGATGTGTTGAATTGGGCCAACGTGTACAACCAAACCGACCACATCCTGCGAAAGTTACATCAAGTATTATTGTGAGAAGTAACAATACAAAAAGTCTATTATACGAGAAGATACAATATTAAAAATAGATATATTACCAACAATAGACTTATTTGGTTTCTGATAAACCTCTTCAAAATGTGTGAAGTAGGTAGGGAGATCAGAAAACTGAATAAAACTGCTCAACTGTTGAACAGTAGTTTGGTACGTAAACCTTAACTCAAGCTCTTTCCCAAGGAAGCGAAATTCATTGGGATTTGGATCAACGCTTACGACACGGGCCTCATATGAATTTCCTTCCGCAAGTAATCTATCAAATCTGTGCACTTGTCTACCGAAGCAAAATGCTTCCATTTTCATGCCCTAATAGAAATGCGAAAAGCGTATGATCAATGTATAAAAAGACCTTGGTAGAAAAATCTTAATAACATGTGTGTCTAATGAATTTTGAAGTAAATATTGGTACATACATTCTCATTAGCGACAATAAACTGAAGCATAGGTCCGGACATGACCTCTCGCACAGGGAATTTGTGCACTACGTACACACGGAAGAACCATGTAAAATGCACACTGTCTGCACCCAACTCATGAAAGTGGATGCATCTACAAAAAGAGAATTCGTCAACCATATTATTTTGTATTCATGCTAAATGTACATTTATTACATACAAACACACAAAGTATTAACTAAAACAAAAAAGGAAATATGCATAAAGGTGCATTTGGAAAACTTACCTAGGCTAGGATGGAGTTGGGGCATCAAACGGAGCATAGACTCTACGAGTGGAAAGGTTCCTAACCGACATGATGCTAACATGGCACATCAAACAATTTGTCAGAAAGAAATCTGATACGGGCAAATTCTATTTTGTAAGATTTGTGCTAAAAACATTCCAACGAGACATACATCTTGACAAGGATGCCAATAGCAAACAACAAAGGATCACATAGAAAATGTTTTTATACTTAGATGGTTGTAAGTAAAACAAATCGAATACAAAACTCTAAAATACAATAGTTTGCCTGGTTTCTCGTCCAACATGTATACAAACCAAATAAATTCAAGATAGTACATAAGCCATCTACGACGTAAGAACATCTTTATAGACGGTATTCTTGGTTACTGTCCGGGCAGTTATGAAAGGCCTATCCTTTTCCCGTGAAGCAAGTATTCTTATATTGCTCCTAGCGATGCTTCAAAGCGCGACATAGAGTTGTCCATGTAAGAAAACAGGACCTGGGAGGTACACACCAACATTCGGGATAGTTTGGCCTTGCGCCTTATTAATCGTCATAGCAAAACTTAGCCTGATTGGAAACTGCTTTCTCTTGAACTTGAAGGGGAGCATTTCATCATCAGATGGGCATAAAGGTATCCGGGGTAGAAAAACTCTCTTCCCGGCATGTTGTCCGAGCACTATTTCAACATCAATAGTATTCTTTTGAAAGCCTCAGACTACCAATCTCGTCCCGTTACACAATCCATTTACTGGATCCAGGTTCCGTAGTAATATAACAGGACAGTTAACCTTTAACTTGAGCGCATGCGGAGGCAAACCATTAGGTGTGAGAGAATTCAAAATTCGAGGGTAGTAGTTATGAGGATCATCCTCCGCACGATCAAAACTGTGATAGATTATCTCCTCCCCAGGAAATCGATCGATCAGCTTCATGTTTATCGTATCAACATACTCATTACGCGTTGCTAGAATAGCTCGAGAAGTAATGTAGTCCGGATCGGAGATGTTTGTTTCGGACATTGGGAAGACATTCTCTATAAGGTTGTTTATGTCGACTCGCCGATGTATGGAACACATATCTCGTCTGGAAGCTGCACATAATCATCTTCTACGGTTTCTTCAGTGCCATTACCGATTCTCAGAAGGTAATTAGCAAATAATGGATCGTTTTGAGCCCTCATGTTACGACAAGCCTTAGCTTCCTCATGCTTTCCCAAAGGTAAGACTTGCGGAGCGTAGCATCAGTTACCTGTGCTCTTGTCCCCTTTCGAACAACAGGTAGCACCTGCCTGAAGTCACCCCCAAACACGATCGTCTTTCCTCCAAAAGGCAAGTCATACCGACCCGTACTGTCCCTCATACTATTGTCAAGGGCCTCGACCGCCTGCCTCTTTGTCATGGAGGCTTCATCCCATATTATTAAGGATGCCCTCCGAAGAAGCTTAGATGTACCACTTTGCTTGGTGAAGTTGCATGTTGCACCATTTTCAATGTTTAGGGGTATCTTGAACCTCGAGTGCGCAGTCCTACCACCAGGCATAATGGAGGCTGCGACGCCCGACGTCGCAGTTGCCACAGCTATCTTTCCATCACCTCGAACCTTTGCAAGCAACACTTTGTATAAGAATGTATTTCCCGTGCCTCCCGGGCCATCAACAAAGAACACGCCCCCGTCATCACTGTCAATCGTGGCTAGTATCTCGTCATATGCGTACCTCTGCTCACGGTTGAGAGAAGATGCTAGAGATGTGTGGTCTTGGTCTACCTCAATCGTGGACTCCTCGATGATCTCCCTAGCCTCACCACCGGTATAGTCGTGGGTCTCATCGATCTTGGGCAAAGGGAACAATGTTATATCCTTCCCCATCGACTGGAGCATATCTCTTATATCAACAGTACCATTTGCTCGACTACACGTGGGCACCCTTGGGAGCAACAAAAGTCATCTGACATTGCTTCTAGGTGCCTATCCCAGAGACCGCGCACATCGCTAGGCTCGCAGTAGACCAATATCGTAGCGAAGAGCCTACGAAGCGCGGATGGCATCTGGAATACTTCCACCTCATTAAGGCAATCATCAATGCTATTGTCAGCCTCAATAAGACCCCTCCTTTCGGCGGCATCATGAAAGGTCGGGCAAATAAAACCATCCACCGTCCTCAGGTCTTCAAAAGAGGTAGCGCCTGTCACGTGGTTTAGGAGAATCCTGAGATAGTATCGCTCCCTATCAGTCGAATGTGCGCTCACGATTCTACCGACCTGCGTGCGTTCTTCCCTTGGCTTCCAATACTTTCCGCTAGCCATCCATACAAACGACGCTGGGAAGTCTCTGTACAGGATGCTTCGAGCCCAATCATATTCCTTGTTCGCCTCGAAATACTGTGTCAACATGGTCTTCACGGCGCCATGCCGAGAGACTACTTCGTTAAGGTCTGTACCTACGTTGAACAACACCATGTGCATGTTTGGAAGATGAAGTTGTAGTTGCCTAACGGACGGAGAGATCTCACTGAGGTCAAAGCTATAGATTCTCCACAATGCTTCCGCGGGGTGATCCACCTAGAATCCCTGTACTGCTTGATCTCATCCACGTTTCTATTGCTATCCCTGTACTACTATGATGTATGTACTTCTTGATCCTATTTTTTTTATAAGTTCAAACTGTGTGTAACACATGCTTGTTCACACTAATGTCTTCTTAGAGCTTGCAGTTCTCAAATCTATGCACACAACTTTCACCATCCCATTTCCCCCCTGGTTCATAGGTTGGTTCCTTGTGTCCATTGAAAATTTGGCAACTTGATACAGAAGAAATATCCCCATTGCATTTGATCATGACCTGTTAATTATTTAGCTTGGTCAAGACATTTAGTGGTTCATGTGAAGGCTAATCATATATCCCGTTTTAAGTGTTTGTGTGTTATGCAACATAAATATGGAAACAAACCACCACCCCACCCCACTGACACACGTCCCTGAAAAGAAGCGGTGGCACCATGATTAAGTACTTTGAAGGATGTTGACATAGAAGAGTTTAGACACCTAGACTGGGACACCAACTGATAGGAAAGCTAAATCTAGGATGCAATTCACGAACAGTGCAGCAGTGCTCAAGGATGAATGGATAATCAGGAAGTTACATTTGGAAGTTACACCATTTAATCATATATGAAATAAATTATCTATGTGATTGAAGAATGTTCTGTTTGAAATCAAGGTTGTTGCCACCAAATGTGAGCAGCTCCCATCGAATGGTATGCTGTTAATATACCTTTCAGCTACAGGTTGGTGCCCCAGGCTTGTCTGACTAAAAGCTTATCAGTTATCTATCATGTGTTGGGGAGCATATTCTAGTTAGCATTTTAATATCTCTCAGGTGAGGTGGGACATTCTGGATTTTGTCCCGATACAAGCGAGAAGGTTGTGAGCAATTTTTGTAAGTTTGAATGTTTGGTACTAACCCCATCAATTCAAAGGAAGACAAGGAACCTTGCCTGTGGGTAGGCTGCCGTGAAAGTTAAGGTATTTTTCAATGCCAAGTTCATGAGATTATCTTCGTTGTTTCGTATGCATTAATGGTTTAGGGTTGTTATTATCATATGCCAAATATGCAAGATATGCATAAAATGTTAATATGCCAAATATGCAGAGGTTAGTAATTATGCTTTCAGGAAGCTACCATATGCATGTTTGTAGCTCTGGACATACTCTGACATGTTTGTGAATAGAATGGAACTTGTCAAAGAATGTTAGACAGCAGAATACCTGGTTGCAGGCAATAATGTAAGACTCTTTGGCCTTCTCTCCCCTTGATATCTTTTCCTTCCAACCTTCTTCCTATATTAGAAATACAAAGGCATGCACAGGGAGAATCATCAGGAAACACAAGACTATTGAAATGGTAATAAAACATGGGACTTCACAGAAACACACACACACACTGCACCCTGTTATCGTGTTTTTATTTCCGACATCACCTTACTATACTCTTAAGTCCCATGGTTAATGGTTTTTCACTCTCCTATCCTATGTACGCAGCACAATCAATGTAACTGAAAATACTCACAAGCCAGGTTGGACCGAACATAACCCCCACATAAAAGTGATACTAATGTAGTACATATCCTTCAGAGGCAGCCCAAACATATATTAAATGTATGATTACTACATGAGGATATCCAACATTTTTATGGATAAATATGGCTATTCGCAAAAGTATTGGCATATTATTTAATTTTTAACAATGTGCAAAAATGTTCATTACACCAACTCATAAGTCATAATAATGTTCCCAGTATCATCAAGCCTTGAAATGACATGTCATGCTAAGTCGGTATGGATCTAAGCGATTAAATGGCCCGAAGGAACACTATCTGTCCAAGATTCTCATTCTGAAGCAGAACTTGGTAGCTCTAGAACGATGGATAGGATCATACCTATATGAACAACATTCTGTAACACTTGTTTTTGAGTGGGTAAGAAAAAGAAGCACACAAATCTAAACAAACAAAATCTAACTATCAGTTTGAACTTCTAGGATCAGTCCACCAGTAGAATAATTCTTCTGTTTAGGTCATTGAAGAAATGACAAAACAAATATTATAGTCAATCGCTTACAGATGATCACAAAGTCTAACTGACATATTACATTCAACATATCACATTCAACAGACACCTCAACCTCAGTGGTTATTTGACCTCAACCTCAACATTCACTATGTCCAAAAGGTTATTCAAGAAGCAATATCACAGAGTTTTAAAGAGAACAATTACATTTCTAAGATCAATCCTAACAATAGCACTCATTCAGTCAAAGCAAAATGAGCATGGGAGATCAACATTGTTATGCCGAAAGAGAATTGCAGCTGGTGTATTTATAATCAAGATTGTGAAGGCTCTGATTGTAGGCTAATCAATATCAGAATACTTTCCAAACCACTCATCTAAGAAAGTAAATTCAGCAAACATCAAATTGCAAATATCCAGTGCACTCAAATTCAAAAAACAACAAATTGTAAAATGTAAAATTCGGATGACATACCTCTGATTGTTCGTGCAACAGTGAAATGAAGATAAGGAGGAGATGTTTGGCGCAGATAAGGAGGAGTAGAATGGAATAGAAAGGAGGAGAAGAGAGGTATACCTTTAATATAGTAGAAATAGCAACCGGCGGCCACGTTTCTTCGTTGTTTGCAACTGCCGTGCTAGCTGGTTAGTTGGCGAGGCAGCTGACCACCGCTGCACATAACCGTCCAGGGGGGCCATGCGAATGCGAGTGAGGGTGGTGCGGCTAGCGCTGCGTGGCGGATGTGAGTGACGGGGCGCGGCGCGCATGCGAGGGATGTTGTGGCGACGCGGCGGGCGAGAGAGGCACGACGGGCTGCGCGGTGCCGGGCAAGGGCGTAAAGGATGTGAGGGACGAACGGGGAGACGACTAGAGGACCTAGGGGCAGGGGGCGCGTCGGCGACTGAGGGCGGCGCGTCGGCGTAGGGCGCCTCGGTGGAGGCGGACAGGGTGGAGCAGCCTCCATCCTAAGGCCGCGATGGCTGTGCGGAGGGGTGAGGTGTGAGGGCTTGCGCGCGCGAGGCGGTGAGGGGAGGGAGGCGAGGTGTTGCGGCGGGGGGCGAGGGCGAATCTGAGGTGGGGTGAGGGCGAATCTGAGGTGGGAGGCCGCGATGGCAACGCACAGGGGCGAGGGCGTGGGTGTCACGGCGGCGTAGAGGCGGGTGAGGGGGAGGGACGGAGGGGCGACGACGTTGCGGTGAAGGGCGACGGCGAATCTGAGGTGGGAGTGGGACGATGAGGGCGATGAGATGAGAGCTGGCGTTTTTTTCGGGCGTGGGGAGCTGGTTTTTTTGGGTGCACGTATGGGTGGGTGTTCGGTGGGGGTGGGGACGATGGGAATAAACTGAGAATTATAGTAGTTAAGATAACTAGCCACATTTACTACACAAGTGCATGGTATTTCATCTCTTTACACATTTAGCGCTTGTCAAGCACTTCTTCCTCTGTAGTTCTATAGTGCCATGGGATGACTCAGCGAAGCATGGGATGATGATTTGTCTTAGATTGATATATTCTTTATTATAGTTCGAGTTCTAGTTATTATGTGATATAAAGATTTTTTTTAGCAACTTGTATGATAGTCAGAATGCCTGATAGAAAATTAGCAATGCCAACATGAGTGTTGTATTAGTAGATGCCATAGTCAAGTCAATGGTTTTAATATGACAGGCTTCCGACGGAGGAATCAATGACACAACATGTTTTGAACTATTAATATGGGTCTATCAAAGTTAAAAAAATCTACTTATTTTTTATAATGATCAATTCATAACATATTATAGGATAGTAGCAAATTCGTATAATCTCCTCGCCCCCTTGATAGCCCAATCCTGACCCGTCCTTTCTTTGGACCATGTATGAACCAATCAATTGGGCGTCATACCATTAAAGATCAAATTAAGGAAGAGTACATGTAGTTTTTTTAGAGGGAATAGTACATGTAGTTGATGTAATCACGCACGTGCTATAAGAGCCTGCCCTACCATACTCTACAGCACTTCAGATGAATACTGCAGCGACAGTATCATGAGTACTCTGCCGCTACTGCACTCTGCAGTAAGACTGTAGAAAAAACACTATAGAAGCTGTGCTGATTTTAGTGTGAGTAGGCATACTTTGGTGATTTTATCTATTAATCTAAACTAGGCGATTTGACGACCGGACGAGTCCTAATGCGTGTGCACTGTACACCTCATCCGTTGACCAGGTGCATCACTCCAAGTAGTACCACTTTTGCTATCCTCGTAACCCGTAGGCATGTATGCACGCCGTCTGACGTACGGGCCAACACGATCGACAAGGATCTACGTCATCTTGATGGCTCGTGCAGTCATGCATTTCAATAAAACCAAAACAAGAAGGATTCATCATTCGTTTAACAAAAGCCATGCATGCAAATTGTACAAGTACATTAGGCATATATATGAGTCTCTCTACTTGTCTACTCAAGGGAATTTCAGGTCCCATGGCTCACTTGTTTACAGAAATGTTGCTGGCCCACGCTTTTATTTGGCAACTGGGGTGAGCTAAGATCTTCCGCCATTATAAAAGCTCATGGAAGGAAGCCATGGCCGGCCTAGCCACATCGTCGTAATTATTTTGGACCGTCGGATCATAGTCGGGCGCCACGATCGATTGGGGGTGAAAGCATCCTACAAGTTAATTAGGACGAAGGGGTTATTGCACAAACAGATCGAGGTGTGGGCCCTGTCTTCAATTACGAGTGATCATGATGGAAGAAGAAGTGCGATGCAACTGGCCCTACAGTCCGCGCGCACAGGTGCAATGCAACTGCATCGTAGCTAGCCCACTGCTGTACTCTGCAACTGGGGCCTCTCCGAACCGTGCGATCAGGAAACCGACGCCCTAGATCATCTGCCACAGTATGGACTCGTTACAGGGCACAGGAAGTCTTAAGTCCTAATCAGCCTTCCATCTATCGTCAATCAAACAAACTAGCAGGGTGCCCCGCGTATTTACGCAGTTAGATTTGTTTTAAAGTTTGTAGTATTAAGTTATATAACTTAGATGTTTGAAAATATATTTACGTATCTTGTAGACAATTTAAAATTTTGAGACATCATAAACATTGGAAAATGAAAATAGAAGCTTGAATGAAAATACAACTTGAGGAACGCAATTGAAGTATGAGCTTTGATGGCAAAAAATTATTGAGCATAATAAGTTGTTGAGGTTCTTAGAAACGTAACCACTCTTCATGCATGGGTTGTATAGCTACATGCCTATATTCTTCATCCATTAGTTACTCTTTTTCAAAATATATGCATGCGTATGTAGGGGTGAAAACGGATCGGAAACGGACGGATAATGGCTTTGCCATATTTGTTTTCATATTTTTTCGGATCCGGATACGAATACGAATACCCTGGATACGAATACGGATACAAATAGTATCGAATACGAATCGAAACGAATACGGTCACAGATGTTTTTCGGAACATGAAAACTCCTTAAATTGTATGCCGAAATTAACGAAAACATATAACTAATTTATTTGATGTAAACATTCATGAATTGTTCATATTTTCAGCAACCACACATAACATTGGCACTAGCAAGTTACATTAACTAGTTCATCATAAATATAACACTTAGTTTACCATAGTTAGCTCATAAGTCATAACTCACAAAGTCATTACACATTCCCACTTAGTTCATCATATACATAAAATTTAGTTTACACTAACATTGATTAGACTCGATGGTTAATCTATACGCAAATGATGGTAACATCCCAAAGTATGTTACCAAAAATAAAATTAATAAAGTTATTATTTTATTGGATTTTTTGAGATTTAAAAGAGTTTTCCTGGTTAAAAAGAAAATAATAAAAAATAAAGTCAATTATTTAATTTCCTAGTTTTTAATGTAAAAAATAAAATTTATTGAGTTTTCTGGGATTTTATTGGATTTAAAGTGAAAAAGAAATTTTTAATTAATTTATTGAATTTTCGGATTTTAAAAGGTTTTCCTATTTTTAGAAATTTAAAATAATTTATATACAAAAATAAAAACCAACTTTAAGTTGGAATTAATTTTATTAAGTTAAAAATAATTCAACGAATTTCTGTGATTTTTTCTAGGATTTTTGAACTCTATTTGCTATTTTCTAAAAGACTATTTGATTTGTTGCATTTTCTAAAATTCGAAAATCAATTAAAATCCCCTTTTCTCTTTTGAGTTGAAATCATCTTTCGGGCTGAAATCCGGATATCCGGACTCCGTGTTATCCGGATAATCCGTATCCGCCGGATAGCATGACTACCGTATTCGTTTCCGTTTCCGATCCAAAATTATCCGAGAAAAATCCGATCCGAGACATTCCGAATCCGTTTATGTCCGGATCGGTCGGAAAGTATCCGAACCGTTTTCACCCCTATGCGTATGTACCTCTATTTAATCTCAAGCAATGTATTGATTATGTGTGTCAAATTATCTTTAGTTTACATCGTATATTAGATTACCTTGCTTATGCATATATCGATGCACCATGGGCAACATATCTTGAATTTATCTTCCCTCACACACTGATTGCCCCACCAAATCGTCTGTGTTCTATCTCTTTTCAAAGCCACCACTTTTCTATTTCAACCTCCAACAACTAGCCCAATTCTTGATTGATCCTCTCAGGTGCTACCCCTTCCAGTGCAATACTCTACCACATAGTTATCTTCTACTTCTCTCCAATTATTCCTTAATGCTGATCATTGCAACATCACACACACATACATGTGCAATTGTCGTCAATCCTAGCTGGGGACACTCATCACGCTCTCTTGGTGGCCCTAAGCCTATTACTTACGGCTTTGTGATCTCTACTCTAAGCTCTTTGCTCCTCTGCTTGTCTATGCTCGTGCTTCTATTCGTACAGATGCATGCATGTATGACTTTATGTGTGCTCGATATCCTCTTCTTCCGTGTTGGTCGCTCTTCTTCTTCGATATTGACCAACTCAACGTTGTGGTTGTGAGAACCCAAAAAAATTAAACTAAATTAAACAACACTAATCGGTAATTAGTAGTAAATCAAAGTTTTCTAATCAAGAACAAAACATAAAGCTCACATTTATTTTGAACATATCGTCAAAAAATTTCATATAAAATAATACAATCATAATTCAACAACAGAATTTACAATATAAATTATTGCCGCAAAAATAAATCATCAACACAATTTCATATTCATTTACAAAAATCCATTACAAGCAGAAATAAAACATTAATACAAACTCAGGATTAATTACAACAAACAATAAATAAAGATTACAACTCGGAGTACATTACAAAAGAAAAGAATAAAATCTTGCATTGCATGTCGCCAAAGCCTTCTGTGTATCCTTGTCCGTATTTCGCTAGCTATTGCAACCCTTCCTCGATCTACATTTCCATCGACCGCCAACAACCAAAAGACCAATAACAAACCAAATGCGATAAATTAGAGTTAGAGTAAAGAAAGGTTGCTGTCATATTTCAGGAAGATCACTGAGATTCCCAGACCAACTAAAGTTAGTCGGCACCGTCTCACTTTTGTAGATTTCATCACCCGGCTTTTATTAGAATCAGACACTCACATTATATCAACTTACCTCAACCGTAGAAAAATCCGGCAATGCCTTAGGAACCGATGGCCCATTCCTTTTTCCTCGCCCAATACCCACTTTTCTGTTTTACCTTCTGCAGTAGAAAAGCCAAGAAATAGTGCGGGAAACCCCTTTTGGACCAAAGGTCCATAGACAAACAACCCCAGTGAGGGTAAAATGGATAAGGGAGGGGCATTATGGTCATGCACAGGGAATGAGAAAGAGGCAATCCGAAATGCCTCTGCCCCTAGTCAAAGCCTCACCATGCCCTGTCAAAACCAAGAGAGCACCCAACCAGAAACCAAGCAAACCAAGCCTTCCTACCCCACAAAGCCTCTCATTCACCCACAGCCCAAAGCAACCCAACTAAGCAAAGCAAAGCAAGCAAGCTCACTACCAACGGAGAGCAAAGCACAATCCCCCCCCCACCCTCGCGCCAGCAACCACAACCAAAACCAAGCACCATCATCACCCCAGAGAGCAACTGGAGGAGAGGAACAAAGAGACGGGGAAGACGACAGAGCGGGGACGACAGCAGCAAAGACTAGCATTGACATCGACCACTGGAGATCAAGCTGAGCCGACAAGCACAAGGAGCAACAGAAGGGACCAACAATAACCACTAGAGAGCACCACCATCACCAACCCATCACTGTCATCCCTAAAACGGCCAAGTCAAGCCAGGTAACCCACATATTCATTTCCCCCCATTTTTAGTGTTGTCCAGAAGGAACCAAGCTAACCTTGCACAGAATGCACGTGCCTCAATAGCCATAACCATAGCATCACCCACATAACAGAGCAAGGGAGGGGGAAATGAGGCAAAAATACTAGAGGAGAGTATACCTCAGTACGGCGCAGCAACCAGTAGCAGCCCATATCCCTCCCTGTCACCTTGCATCAACCAACAAACAAAAATTAGAAAATGAAATCAAGAAAACACTAAAAACCGAATTCACAAAAAAGTGGAGAAGAGAGGGGAGCGGGCCGAGCCCAGGAGGAGCTGCAGGCAAGCACAAGTGAGCGCTGGAGCGCGCGAGGACGGGATGGAAGCGCAGCGGGCCGTGGCCGAACCGTGCAGGCTGAAAGGCCAGAGGGAGCGAGCGGGGCGCATGAAGCGAGCAGCCAACGGCCGGGCGAGCCACACGAGCGCAGGGAGCAGGAGGCAGAGTGAGCTGAGCCGACAGAGGCGGTAGTGGAGGTGGCGCCATGCTTTGGTGAAGCTTCGGCCGAAGCTAATGCTAGAGAAAGAGAATGGAGGAAGTGAGGAAGAAATGGGGAGAAGTAATGGAAGGGAAGAAGAAAGAATGGGAAGCAAGGCATCAGGAGGCTTTCGGCCGAACCAAGAAGATGAGGAGAGAGAAAAGGTGGTTAGGTCAATAAGATTAGGAATTTGGGTTTAGAAAATCAGGATTTATGTAAAAGGAGTAAAGAAGTAACTCCTAGTGCAGATAAATGGTAGTAGATGAACAGTAGAATTAAATACCAGTTTTGCTTTGGGTTGACACCGTGTAATTGTTGGACCAAATAAATCTGTAAGCCACGTATGGTAAAATGGCAGTAGATCGACGAGTAGAAAATAGAAACAGGAAAGAAATGTAAATTTAATATGAGACTTGTTAAATATATTAGTCACCGATAAAACTCGCTAGATTAAATAAATAATCTGAGGCGTTAGAAAATAAATTAAATGAGATAAAATAATTAGATTAAACAACACTTGCATAAAATCGATTAGGCATTTTTGCGTAAATAAAATTAAATAGACCTAGTTGCATGCGAGTATGTGTAGCATTTTATGGTTCGTGAGATTAAATGCGAGTATAGACACCCTCGATTGTAGAGCCGCAGACTAGAACAACCACAGTTGGAGAGTACTAACCTAACCGAGGGGTCCAAAAAAATGTTATTAAATTAAAATCCGCTAACAAAAAGTACCAACGGACTAATGTACGAATAATAGCACCAAAAACAACTATGTATTTATTTATTTATTATTCACGCAGTCGTATAATTGCAGCAGACGAACCAACGCTGGCAGGAGTAGCTAATACTAATTTTGTCGACAACGATCATTTCTACGACTACGAAGGCAAGCTTATCTCTTGATCACCAACCTAGTTATATTAAATGTAAAAGTTACCTTTCTGTATAATTATACATATTGCATAAAAACTATATCTCAAAATCAAATTGGATAAAAGAAGAGAAAAGAGATGAAATGAGAAAAAGGGCGGTACAGCTCGGGGAGAGCCACTGTACTGCAAGAGTTATTATGGCTGGTAAAGGGGTCGTGGCAGGAAAGAGATGAGGGAAGAGGTGGGACCCTTTACATATGGTTAATATATAAGGATAAACAAAACTCTCACTCGGATAAGGAGCTGTATTTAAGTTCCAACTATTTTCCCGTTCCGATGGGCAGAAAATGCTACCTTGTTACGTAATTATGTTTTCCACAACGGGTGCACGTTGGAGTGTTAGGTGCAGGAAGAGAGCCGCCCCAAGGTGGAGTGTTTGGAATAGGAAGAGAGCCGAAACAACCAACAGTACAGGAACTCGATGGGTGACGGGGTCACCACCAACGAAAAGTAATGGGTGGAGACTTAATCACGTAACTTGGAAAACGTTCTGTATTCTGAACTCGAACTCGCATCAAAGGAAATGCAGGGGACCTCGCTCATAGAGAGCTCAAAGTAGCAGTGGGTAAAGTGGCACAAAGCCTGCGCAGTGCTAAATAAAATCATAATTCATGCCTGTCTCCTGGATTGGAGTCTACGGGAACCGCCAGGGGTCTATCTTCTCTTCGAGTGACAAGTAGTTGTTTCAGAATTAAAACTTGCCACCTAAAGTTTGACGAGTTGTTTATTTTCAGAAACAAAGATGAATTAGAGAATGTAATAACGAACAGAGATAAGTCATCCAGTGCATCTTTTGCTATTAATGCGTGCTGAGTACACTAGTGCTCAACCTTGCTATTATTCTTCTTTCTTAGATCCTAGTCCGACCGGGAACTATCCCGAGTGAGGCGAAGGACACACAGGTGCCGATGAGACCGCAGGAGACGAGGGTGCTTACTACAAGGAGCAGGGCGAGGTGGACACCATATTCGATGCGTGGGACGAGGAGGTGACCGGTAGAGCAGAGCAGGCAAGCGAGGGGAAATTCGTTTTCCATTGTAAATTACTACTTGTAATAAAGAACCACAGCCTTGCGTGACTAGTTGTAATAAAGAGTACAATTTTAATCTTATTGTTTTGCTACGTTGACTTTGGTAAGGCTTACTATTTATCAGAGCGATATCCTACCGAGCAAACAAATAGTAATCCATATGCCTAAGTGTGATTACCCCCAGGGTAATCACACGGGGCGCCACAGTGGCTTCCTTAATAACTATGGAAACCTCTCATCTTCATTGATACCGGCATGTCTACTTTAGTTGCTGTCTAACAATGTAGAGAATCTTCTCGCTATCGCCGAACATTGTGCCCTTTACCTGCAATGACATGCTCCTAGCTACCCAATGGTCCCATGTCACCCATAGTTTGTCTTTGTGAGGACCCCGGTTTATTCGGCTTGTACTGTTTAACCATCCACTTGGTCCTAACAGTACAAATCAAATAAACCAAGCCTCGAGATATGTATACTTCCCGCATTGCGGTATACACACCCGTTACAAAATCATGCATCAATTCCATTCATACACATAGAGCGAAGCAAAAGCAACAAGCGAAAGACATAGATAATATAAAGAGAGTTATTACAAAGAGAGGCCGGCCAGGCCAAAAGTCATAAAGATAAGTAAACACACGGAAGCAAAATGGCCATAAGATGGCGATAAACAAAAGCCAATCGGTGTGCCTCTACCACAAGGCAACCAACCGGACCGCCAAGCTAATCGTCCCAAGCAGCGCGCAACACGACTCACAAAAGTAAGGCCCTTGGGGCTCACCTTCTTCCTCTGCAACAATTAATATTAAGCAAGCGATGAGTACAAAACTTGTTTTTGTACTGCAAGACTGACGTGTGAGATAACGAACTATAATTAACTACATGCAAGCTTTATTTAAGTGGATGAGGCTCTGGACTTATTTTCACAATAAGCAAGTTTTCATTTGCAATAAGGTAATAGATTCCAAAGCAAGTTTGCAATTAACTTTTATTGTTCAAATAAAGAGAGACGATTATAACAATAGATAGATGACAACACCAACCTAGAAGTGACTAACCCATAGTCACCACAACAATAGCATGAAGTACCCTTCATACCACCCATGTCAAGTTTAAGTTTTTAAAAGGTTGTAGTCTAGTTCTTGTGGGAAATAACCAAGCGTGTCCATAACCTAGGGCGAGGCTATTCGAATAGTTTAAACCTGCGGGGTGTACCAATGTACCCACACGATGGACCGCCTTTCCACCACCACGGTTAGCACACTTCCTTTGGTATGCGAGGCATGGCTAAGTCTAACAAGGCGCTTTCCAATGGGCGATGCTAATTAAGAGCCGCAACCCACGGGAGAAAGACACATTAGGCATGCCTAACAGGTCCGCTAATGCTCCTCCAAACACCACACACAAGAACACACCCACCAACCAGCTCATAATTAACACCTCCCAAAGTACTTAGTCAAGAGAGGTTCCATATCCCCCTCGTGTGGTTAGCACGCAATAATTGCTTGGATCGATGACACAAGTAACTCGGTCCTTAGGGACTTAGGCACCATTCCAACCACACCCAACAGATCACCCAACATACCATTGTGCCCAAGCCAAGATATAATTTTTGTTTTCAGTTTTTGATTTGCAAAATGGTAAAACACAAGGGTTGGACATAATGGAATAATAATAGCATCTGTGTGATCAAGATCACCGACTAAGTCGATGATCGCCCAATACTACCGATACTAGGCATGGCTAAGCAACATTTATTCGAAATCTACTAAGTGACAAGAGCTCATCCAACGAACTCTAATCACAACAAATAACCTAGGCTCAGGTAGTATAGGATAATCATTTTACCTACAGATTATGCAACTAGAGGTCTAACTAATCAATTTAACAACAAAATAGCAATGCATACATAGAAGTTAAACAAAATATTAGACTTTAAAAGTAATGGGATCAATTGGGAAATGATCAAACTGCTTGTTCTTCTTGTTGCTCAATTTGTTGCGGAGGGTCGTTCTCGGGTTACCGCAAATATCGAATCCTAAGCGAAAAGAGCGAAAGCAACCAATAAGACGAGCAATCACTTAAACAAAGAGCAAGAAAAAATTATCCAAATGCGTGAAATTTATACACAAGGTAGAATACAAATATACCTAGACATAGGAACTGGAAAAACTTAATTTGGATTTGTGGTGCAAAGATATTCCTTAAAACCTATTTTTGGCCATAATTAGCACTGTAGCAAAAACATTTTCTAGAAAGATTTTGAAGCTGAAATTTTTATGGTAGCTACCTACTGGTATAGTGGTAACCCATATAAAATTTCAGGTCATTTGGAGTTAAAATGATTTAGTTATGATTTTTCTAAGTTATAAATCTAAGACATGATTAATTTCAGTATTAAAGACTACTACAAAACCTATATTAAGCTAAAGTACTTTAACAGATGCATTTATAGAACTTTAGTTTGTTAAATTTGGAGCTAGAGAGGAAAAGATATGCAATTTTGAAGTTTAAAACAATTAATATGTGCAAATAAAAGCTCTCGGAACTAAATCTGGAAAACCAATAAAAACTGGGGAGGTCGTGGGCCGTTGATCAAAGATCGCACGGCTCACGATCTCGAATGCCAAACCCTTACGAGCACACAGGCGCAAAGACCTCAACGCGCCTAGGGAGGTCTTAGCGCGATATTGAATCCAGCGGCTACGACTAGTGCACGCCACGGCGCACACGGAGGAGGCCCTCGCGCTAAAGGTGATCGGGATCGTTAGATCAAGATCGGCGGTCTGACCTCCTTAGGAGGTCCTAGGGTTAAATCTACGGAAGGAGGTGCGGCGGTGAGATCGGAAGGAGGAGGTCTTTGACGGCTAAGATCTCTGAGGAGGTCTTAGCGCCAATGACTCCACCGATGGATTTAGATCCAATGGTCCACGTGAGATGGGATGTTTGGGCCATCCGGCGCCTCAACGAATCTGGGCCTTGGATCTTGAGATGGGCGGCCTAGATCAAGATTGCATCCGGAGAGTCGAATGTTCTCGGATCCAGTGTAGATCTAAAGACGAGCGATAAAGAGAGAATCAAAGCGGTAGAGTTGCAAATAGGCGAAGAGGTCTGGCCCGTTAGATCTAAATCTAACGGTCCCGGAGTGGCGAGGAGGTCCTATACGGTCAAGATCTCCGGAGGAGGTCTGAACGGCTATGATGAAGCGAGGGGTCTGCGGTTTCTTGATAAGGACCCGAGGTGGTCTTTTGCAAAGAGGACCCCAAAGGTAGTTTTGAAGGTTCTCTTTACAAAATACCAGGGGTGGTCTTTTCGCACAGAGGACCTCAAGGAGGTCTTTTGCAAAGAGGACCCCACGGTAGAGGGTGATCCTATCGGCTGAGACCTAGCCTACGGAGGTCTTTAACGGCCAGGATACGATTAGGGGGAGGTCCAGAGACTTAGGATTTTTCAGAAAAGATCCTAAGGCTCAGATCTAAACTTGGAGAGGTCGGGGACCGCTAAGATTAGCCCGAGGAGGTCCTAGAGTGGTTTTAATGGTGCAGGACCTCCAGACAGCAGCGGCTAAGACAATTTAACGCATCTAATGATTGACAATAAATGAATCTAAAAGGAACACTTAATGACTAAGGCCCTGGCCTACACGTCAGTGACTCCACGGCACAATTTAGGACACAATTAATGCACCAATGATAAGCAATGATTTGAGCATTAATGTGGTCCGAAGAATATGACGAGAACGGGATTTGCGAACTGGCAAAACCCGAGCGAGTTCATCAGCTGCCGCCGGCGATGTGGACCTCGTCGGCGAAACCAAAGGCGCGGATGAGTTCCAAATAGGGAGAGGACCTAGAGGTGCCCACAGCTAGGGCTAAAGTGCACCCTACCGGCGGCTGGCGGATGTGATCGCGGAGGCAAAGCGTGACAAAAGCGAAGAACTAACGCGGTCTAGTAACAAGATTTTCAGCACTAGGTACCAACACGAAGTGAAGGAGGTCGGGGATGGCGCAAGAGCTCGGTGAAGGTGGAGGTCGCGGAGGTGAAGAAGACAAGCTCCGACCACGACAGCAAACTCCCACCTTGTCAACCTCTGTGAAGGTTTAAACAAAAACAAGTTAGGGAGGCTTGAGGTGACCAAGAGAACAAAAGGATAGCCAAAATTGCAATAATGAACCACTGGAGCTCGGAGGTCGCCGGAGAGCTCCAAGGTTCAGCAATGGAGGCGAGAGCTTTCAAGTGATTTGAGCACAAGGCGAGAGAAAGAAGTTAGAGGTGCAGAAGGATCCAAAGAAGCTTAAGGGAGAAGCTCGGGCTCAATATATGGCCGGAGAGCCAAAATGGAAACAAGGTCACACCCACTCGGGTGCAGGAGCTAGGGCATCAACGACATGATGGGAGCAGTGTCGGGGTGACTTTTGAGCAAAGGTCTTGCGGACATTTAATGTTGGCAGCACATAGCCGTTGTCGACCCTAGAGTTGACAAGGCACTGCTCCCTCTTGCCACGCACAAAAATTGATAATGCCCGTGCCCACCGACGGTGAGAGAAATGGGAAAAAGCGGTCAAATGAACTCAACGGCTAAATCGTGCCCGAGCTCCACCGGGAGGTTGTGGTGTTGGATTGAAATCAAGGGCTCAGTTTTGGGCTAAGTATTGGAGGTCCTAACACTCGGGAGAGTCGAGCCACAGATCGAAGATGGGCGGCTCATGATCTCCCAAGTGCCGAGGGTGGTCGTGGAGGTGCGAGGAGGTCGCCCGGGGTGGTCTTTGCAAAGGTGCAAAGGAGGTCCTGGGAGGTCCTCGAGGTTGTCTTCGTAAAGAACACGAGGAAGTCGTGCGGGTGGGAGGTCCTTTACAAAGACCGAGGAGGTCTCTGGCGTCGGTTGAAAATCCAACGGCCCGGACCACTGCGCCCAACCCGGCCAGGCGACACGGCTAAGCGGCTCGGTGTGACCAAGACTGGAGGTGCGAGTCCAAGTCGACTCGGACCGGGCTTAGGTTTAATTTGAGCCGGATCTTGAAGGGACTTTTAGAGCTAGCAAACTAGCTCCCAATTCTATGAAACTTTGGCGTTAGCTTGCTAACCTTGAGTTGGACCTTGTATAAAATTTTTAGAGGTTTTGGTCTGAGCATTTTCTCCGAAATTATACAATGCTTTGAGCTAGGGTTTGACTACAAGTCAAGCAAGTTTGAGTGACCCATAAAACTCTTCAAACAATTTCGAAAATTGTGAAATTTTTGAGGGGTCACATATCAACCCAAGAACTTAGGAAAAATATTTCCAGGGAGATGATCAACGGACTTGTGACTTTGTATTTCCATACCACAGTGCAATAATTGTTTAATACACACAGAAACACATGATGTAAGAAAAAGTTTTAATTTCTACTCATTTTCTTACACTTAAAACACAAGTTGAAAATGGGGATGTTACAGTCTTCAATACAAAGCTTCATCTTCTCTCTGTTAGGGCTTCTCCATCGTCAAGGTTCTTTGGTCACTGACTTCCACAAAGCCAACACTCATCACTCGTCGTCGCGACCCTTAGCTCCAGTGACTGTGGCCTTTCTTTTCAATGGTTTTGGCGAGTAGCACTACATTGTCTATGTCGAACGGCTAAGGTGAGTAACACGACATTGTCCTCATCTCTGCTATCACCTCCTCAACTCTTCGATTCCCTTTGGGTTAGTGCCTTCTTACAGGATAGAATGATCGTGCTATCCTCGTTATAATTTTTTTCTCAAAATTTTGGTTATTTTTTTATTGGAGTTCGTATACAAATGAAATTACTAATTTTATTTAATCTATTCCGAATTTAAGTTGTATAGGGATTTTACTATGGAATTTGTATGAAAAATCAAATTACAAATTTTCTTTTATTTTTTCTTCTGAATTTTAATTTTTACTTGTTAGAATTCGTATACATTTTTCTTTATTTTTTATTCTGAATTATAGTTATTTAGGGACTATACTTTGGAATTCCTTCAAAATCAAATCGATAATATTATTTTATTTTTATTTAGAAAGTCAATTATTTTTTTGTTGGAATTCGTATACAAATCCAATTGCTAATTTTGTTTAATGTTTATTCCAAATTATATTTATTTCAAGATTCTACATAGGAAATCATATCGAAATCAAATTGCTAAATTTTATTTTATTTTATATTCTGAATTTCAATTATTTTCGATTGAAATATGTATACAAATCCAATTGTTTTTTGTTGATGTTTTATTCCGAATTATATTTATTTTGGGATTCTACATAGGAATTCATATAGAAATCAAATTGCTAATTTTTTTATTCGAATATTAGTTATTTATATATTGTACTTGACATATACTTTTTATTTTAATCTAGATTGTTATAATCTGGCTCCACCGCAATCGACAATGTGATTTTTTTCTTCTTTTCCTCCGGCTAACGTGGGATTTTTTAGCCCTTCAGAGTGAAAATGGTGCCTACCTCACATTATTACACAACTAGTAGAGTGCCAATGCATTGCCACACAACATATCATGCCTGCCTCCCCTCCCTCCGTCGCGGCCCTCTCCATTTCCGTCCCCCGTCGCCCTCTCCACCAGACCCGTCGCCGCCTCTATCTCCCATCCCGTTGGTGCCTTCGCACATCGATGATGATGGTGGTGGCCGAGCGGAGATGTGGAACAGAAGTGAGGTCGGGGTTCGAGCCACCGCCGATGTAGACCGGCGCGACGAGCCTCCGCCTCCTGTCCTCCTCCTCACTCCGTTGCTGTCCTCTCCACTCCCGTCCCCCGTCCCCCTCTCCACCAGACCCACCGTCGCCTCCATCTCCCTTTCCCGCTGGTGCGTCCGCGTGTCGATGGCGACAGTGGTGGCTGACTAGAGATGTGGAGCAGAAGTGAGGTCGAGGCTCGAGCCACCGTCGATATGGACCGGTGCGACGACGAGGTCACTTGCCTCCGTCTCGTCGACTTTGTTCACGTGCCGTCTCTGCCTCCCGTCCCCTCCCTCGCTCGCCGCCTTCTCCACCAGACCCGCCTCCTCCTCCCTCTCCCTCCCCCGGTGGCTGCCGATCGGAGATGGAGCGGAAGTGAGGTATGAGCTCGAGCCACTGCCGATGCAGACCGACGTGACAACGAGGTCACTCACCTCTGTTTCGCTGGCTCTATTTGCGCGTGAGAAGCAAATGCAACGGTAGGGGTGTGGAGGTGCGCATATGTGGTAAGGGCGGGGAGGGGCGGTGCGGAGCAGCAGGGGTTCATTGTTTTTCCATACGTGGGATGGGACCATCATCTCGTTGCATGGAGGTAAACTCCTTTTTAATTAGTTTAGTTAAGATAAGATAAGATAATAATCAGCGGCGGTAATTATGCAGGAGTAAATCATGTCAGTTTGACAGTTTTGTTCATCGCCGTTACAAGAGAGGAAGGAATCAGATCTGCAAACATGGCGGAGAAATCGCAGGTGTAGCCGTTACACACGCCACGCACGCACCGCACCGTACCAAGCAAGGTGTAGCCGTTGCACGGACGTCGAACCAGCCAGACTCGGACCCGAGTCAATCCAGACCCGGGCCGCGCACCCGGCAGGCGCGACGTGGCCAACACCCCTGGTACTAGGCCGTATCACTAGAGAGGAGAGACAAGAGAGTGCCCAGTTCTCGAAACTCGAGCACCCCCTCCCCGACCCCACAACTCGCGCAAGCGCAATCATCGTTCCCTCGCCAAAAACCCCAACAGCCTCGCCTCTCCCCTCTTCGTCCTCGTCGCCGTCGCCGCCGGTGGTCGCCGACCAAGAGGTGAGGACACATCCGCCGCCTTTCCACGCCTCCTCTCCTATCCCCCGCTTCGCGTTGTGTTGCGTTCATGGTGTTTGATTCTGCGTGTGGAGATCGCAGGTGCGTGTGGACTGCGATCGAACTGATGCGCGGAGCAGAGCTCTCGCCGGCGATGCTCGCCGCCGCGCGGCCGCCGAGGCCGAGGGGCGTCCCCGCGAAGCGCGGCTGGTCACACCACAGCGGCCGCACGGACGCGCTTCCTCGCCCTTCGCCTCCTCCTCCTCCTCCTCATCCCGCCGCGCACGGTCGGGACGAGGGCGGGAGCGCCATGCGGAGGCTCGGGGAGGCGGAGGTAGCCCCTGGTCGACGCGAAGGGGGTGGTGATGGAGCGGAGCGCGAGGAGGCGGCGGTGGCAGTGAAAGCGGCGGGACGGAATAATGCGGTGGCCGTCGCGGCCGGTTATGTGGCGAGCGGCGCGGAGGGTTTTGCTGGCTTGGTGGTGGCGCGGGAGGAGAGGGAGAGCGGAGGCGGAGGCGGTGAATTGGAGAGGAAGAGGGGGTTGGAGCCGGTCGCGCGTCCGCCGCCCAAGCGGAGGGCGGTGTCCGCCAAGCGCCAGTTTCCGCCCGGCTGCGGGAGGGACGCGGCGGCTCTTATCGCTGGCGGTGACGGCGGCGAGGACGGTTTGCGGTTGGGGGCTTCACCTTCGCATGGTGGTTTTGGTGCGTTGGAGAAGGCTGCTGCTGCTCCTCACGCTCACCGCGGCGGCAGCGTGGAGGGTGGTTTGCTGTTCGAAGCCGCGCCTGCCAATGTTGGTTTGGGTGTTTTTGAGAAGGTGGCAGCTGCGGAAGGTGGTTCTCCAATGGCGGATGGATATCATGGTCCACAGGTGGCGGTGGTGAAATCGTTGGATGCTTTGGGCAGGAATGCGGGTGCTATTGCTGATGGTTTTCTGGAGAATGGGGCAGAAGGGGTTGCTGGCTTGGTGGTGGAGGATAGTGTAAGGGGAGCGGGGAGTGGTGAATTGGGGAGGACGAAGGAATTGGTGCCAACTGCACGATTGCCACCCAAGTGGAGGATGGTATCTGCCAAGCGCCGCTTCCCTCCCTGCCGTGGGAGGGACGTGGTGGCTCCACTCACTGGCGAAGGAGATGGTAAGGTGGGTTTGCAGTTGGAAGCCACACCTATTGATGATGGTTCGGGTGTGTCGGAGGAGGTGGTAGCTACAGATGTTGGTTGTTCTGTGGTGGACCAGTATGCCATTGACATTGCAGGAGCTCTGAGCAAGGGTTTTTCGGATGGACCAGTAGAGGACCAGGAATTGGAGGAGGGTGAGGTGGTTCCTGAGACTATAGATGGTGGTGGTTCCGTGGTGGACCAGTGTGCCATGGACATTGTGGGAGCTCTGAGCAAGGATGTTTTGGATGGAACGGTAGTGGGCCAGGAATTGGAGGAGGGTGAGGTGGCTGTTGAGGCACACGGTGAGGTCAAAGATTCTCCAGAAATTGCTGGTTTTCTTGTTATGGATGACTCTGCAAGAGGAATACACGAAGCTTTGGTGACGTATACTTCTGATGAAATGAAGTGTATAAAGGGATTACAGCATGAGGGGAAGGATGCTGCACAGGCAGCTCGAAATGACTTGTTGATCGGAAGCAAATGCAGAATGAGCTTACTTGCAGCTGCTGATAAATCTTCAGAGGGTGGTCCCTCCAATGGAATTATTCAGGGCAAGAGAGTGTTGGGGAGTAATGGCATGAACGAGGAACCACTGGGTCTTGCAGTAGGAGATTCTGACTCCGGCACTGTGAAAAGCAAGGTTCGAAATATGGAGAAACCATCTGTGTTAATCCAGAGAAACATGGTTGTGAATAGCAGTGGTTCTGAGGCTGATGGTTGTTTGGGTGCCACCAGCATTGCCCAAGTTCATGGGCAGGGTACTTCTAATGGAATAGCACATGGACAAGAACTGGAGGTGGGTGAGGTGGCTACAGAAGCAGACCATGTTGTCCAAGAGTCTCAAGTTGCTGTCGATGTTATCCCGCATGAGTCTACAGCTGGTAGACATGAGGGTGCTGTTCCGGCAATTATCGCTGCAGAACCTTCTATGGGGCATTTTTCTGATGAGAAAATTTGTGGAAACACATTGCAACGCAAGGGGAAGAGTGCAGCATGGGCAGTTGATAAAGATGTCAAGGTGATGAACAAATGCAAAGGGAGTTCACCCAAAGTTGCCACTGAACCTTTGGTTGAAGGTCCTTCCAAAGAACATATTTGGGGTAAGAGAATGTCTGAAAATGGTAGCATGAACAGAGCATCTCTGGATGTTCCAGCAGGAGCATTTGGCAACGGTATCATGAGAAGTAAGACAGTGATCACACCTAGAAAAGCAGTTCAGTTACCTGCTCCGCTTGACACTTTGCATAGATCCTTTTCCAAGGGCAAGGAGGAGTCGTCTGTTGCCACTATTAGGGGATCCCTTGAGTTGAAGGTAAAAGTTCCAATTCAAAGTAAACATCTTCCCGTGAGTGTTGCCTCTACATCTGCATTGGTTAGCAACGAGAAACTGAAGGATAAAGAGGCTTCCAGCTTGGAAGATGATGTTTTGAAGGCGCTAGCTGTTCATGAAGGAAAGCTTGAGTTGTACCTCAATGTCCCCTCCTGTGTCCCTTCTGTATGGCATCACAGGCAACATGGACGCCAGAATTCTGATGCTAGGAGCGAAGTCAGGATGATGCGCAGGAGGTTTCAATTTATATGCAGGACTCTTGTACAAGCTGTGGAACAGCGTTCGTTGAAAGTTCAGAGAGTTGACCTTGCAGCTGATAAAGTCATCAGGAAATTGCCAGGCTTTACCAAACATGGGCCTGTTGTGGGTAAAGTTCCTGGAGTTGAAGTTGGTGATGAATTTCTATACAGAGTTGAGCTGGCCATTGTTGGTCTCCACCGCCCATACCAGGGAGGCATTGACACCACCAAGGATATTAATGGTGTGCTTATTGCAATAAGCATTGTTGCTTCCGGAGGTTATCCCGACGAACTGTCTAGCTCAGGTGAATTGATTTACACCGGTTCTGGAGGAAAGGCTGCTGGTAAGAAGGTGGATGAGGATCAAAAGCTTGAGCGTGGGAACCTTGCCTTGAAGAATTGCATCAAAACCAAGACGCCTGTCCGAGTAATTCATGGCTTTAAAGGTCAAAATAGAGAGCAAAACAGTCATTCGAGGGCCAAACAAATCCAAACATTTACTTATGATGGGCTGTATCTTGTGTTGGATTTCTGGAAAGCAGGTCTTCCTGGTTCAAGGGTCTTCAAATACAGGTTACAAAGGATTCCTGGACAACCACAACTTCCTCTGCACATAGCTAAAGGATTGAGGAAGTCCGCAGTGCGTCCAGGCCTCTGCATAGCTGATATATCTCAAGGGAAGGAGAGGATTCCCATCTGTGTGATCAATAATCTTCATAGTGTGCGTCCAGCACCTTTTAAATACATCACTAGAATCAAATATCCATCCTTGCTTACAAAAAGACGCCCTCAGGGTTGTGACTGCACCAATGGCTGCTCAGATTCTGCTAGCTGCGCTTGTGCTGTGAAGAATGGAGGAGTAATCCCATTTAACTTCAGCGGTGCAGTTGTCCATGCGAAGCCCCTCATATTCGAGTGTGGTCCTTCCTGTAGGTGTCGTCCTTCATGCCACAACAGGGTCAGTCAGCAAGGTATGAAAATACCACTCGAAGTATTCAGGACAACCAAGACAGGTTGGGGTGTAAGATCCCTAAGGTCCATCTCTTCTGGCAGCTTCATATGCGAGTATGTTGGTGAGCTGCTGCATGGCAAGGAAGCTGACCAGAGAAGGAATGACGAATACTTATTTGATGTAGGTCATAACTATGATGATGAGGATCTCTGGAAAGGTCTGCCATCAGTTATTCCAGGTCTGAACTCTTCTGGCCCTTGCTCTCAAACCATGGAAGATGTGGGCTTCACAATAGATGCAGCGGAGTATGGAAATATTGGAAGATTCATCAACCATAGCTGTTCACCAAACCTCTACGCGCAGAATGTTCTTTGGGACCATGATGACCATAGGATGCCCCATATCATGTTCTTCGCTGCGGAGAACATTCCACCACTACAGGAGCTGACCTATGATTATAATTACAAAATAGATCGTGTCCATGATGTAAATGGCAGAGTGAAAGTTAAGTACTGCCACTGTGGTTCCCCGCCGTGCTGTGGCAGGCTCTATTAAGTCAGGTTGACTGATAGTACTAGGGTGATTTTCTTCTGAAAGAAAAACCTTTGGAATGTTGTTGTTTTTCCCCCGTTCTTGTCATTGGAGTCTTAGCAGATAACATGTAGATAAATATGAAGTGTTACTACGGGTAAAAGGGTAGTGGTTTTGTTACATTCTGTTGTCCAAGAGTCTTAGATGTATTTGCTCATTCTTTTCTTTTCTTAGATGATATTTAATGACAACAGAATGAATCTGTTGAGGGTCCAGGCGTACCCCCCAAGTCGATGTCAACGAAGGGCTAGCAGCGTGGCATGATGGTTACGAGAAACAACGACGACACATGACCTCGGTTCTGTAACCAAGCCTCTCTACATAGGTGGTACTTGTAACATCCCTTTACACAGTCGGCG
The DNA here is from genome assembly GCA_036346255.1 of Ampelocalamus luodianensis. Classification (NCBI taxonomy): domain Eukaryota; kingdom Viridiplantae; phylum Streptophyta; class Magnoliopsida; order Poales; family Poaceae; genus Ampelocalamus; species Ampelocalamus luodianensis. Next base: position 23,834,986 of record CM070632.1, on the reverse strand, counting down.
AGCGTAAAGCTCCTCTACGCACTCGTCTCTTTACGCAGCTTGCAAACGTAAAGTCTCTCTACGTAGTTGACATGTGTAATATCAACCGGTGGGTTTAGCATGGGCGGCTCCACCTGACCAGAAAAGATGAGGCTACTCCTAGGTTACCCTAGAATTAGAGTCCTTTATATAACTTTACCTTCTCCCCTCTTCCATCCTATAAATAGGGCCGAGTAAAGTACATTGTAGGTCCTTAAACTTGGCCGGGGTTCTCTTGGGTCTAATATTTTTGAAAGTATCAATCCGGTACCTAAACTATTTAAGTGGTTCATAGGAGGTCCAAAAGAGCCTTGCTGGCCGGTTGACCGTGACGTGACCGGTTGACCGTTGACGTGGACGCTCCAGCGTGGCAGTCCACAGTACAGTTCTCTGGTTCATGGACCTGATTTTCGTGCTTAAAGGCTGGGGCCCAGCCATCAATGTCATACAGCAATGATTAAGACGTCTTAACTGCCGTTTAACCCTAATGGTATCCTAAAACGACTGAGATTCGGTATAATTATGCAGCTACATGATTGGTCGGCTTCGGACAACACAAGGCGCTCTTGGCCGTGACCTTGCCGGGTGTGCCGCCGACGGTAGGGCCCGTGGCGACACTGGCCAAAGGCCAAAATGGGATGGCCTCGACCTTGCGCACTCATTGGTGCTATCGGCGAGGTCTCCGGCGGCCTAAGACGGCGGCGCGGCGAGGAGAGGCGGTGAAGGCATTCGGCCGTCAAGAAAAAACCTGGAGCAATGGAATTACAAGCCATAAAGCGTGCGCACGAGTGACCATAGAGTACTAGCAGCTCATCGGCGTGACGCGGAGGTAGGGAGGTTGCCGGAGTTGGGCTGGCGGCGATGGACCGTGGCGGCGGCCACTTAAACATCATTTCACACTCGTAATACAATTAAAGGGAGACCATTGCTTCGCTTACGCTCTGTTCCCATCTATGCATTCCCAAAGGTTGATGTAGTCGACTGGAGGTGCCTACAAATGTACTGTCTAAACACGTATCTACGACATAATCTACTGTGGTAATATAAATCTTTTCCCTTGAAACATTGTTTGTAAGGATAGAATATACATTGAATTCAACAAAATTGGCGTGAGCTGTGAAAATATTCAGAAGAATATGGAGAGGACTTCAGTTAAGAGGCGGGAGGGATATCTGTTGGACTTAATCTTGACAACTTCATGCAGTAGTGGATGAGTGGCATGCAAATGCGAAGGAGTCAGAGCATGTAGTCATGTAGTGGTAATGCAGTGTATCATGCATTAGTTGAGTTAGTGGGCTGCATGGAGTTGGTGGCCTACGTGCGTTAGAGTGTTTGTTAGTGCGTGTGATCGTGGTAGCGTGAGTTTAGGGGATGAGGCCACCAGCCGGGTGTGCCTATTTAAGGTCATGTAATCTTTGTCTTTAATTGTGAGAGAGGAATACAGAGAGAATTGCTGCGTCAAACAAACGCCTGTGTTCCAGAGTCTTCTTCCTCCTTGTGATAACCATGTGTGAGTTTTCTCCAGGTAAGCGGTGTGATAGAGAAGCTGGGCCAACAATATCTACCTGACATGATCAAACTTTTGTTGTTACAAGTAATGATAATTTATCTCGTTTATACTAACAATGAACCAGGATTACAATCAGAAGGCACGACTCCACTGATATGGAATATTCAAAGAATCTGATTGATCTACAAGAGCTATTCTGCTATTGTCCCGCAAGGCAATTTCCTTGAGCCAAGGTATTGTCTCCTGAGTCCTGAGAGTTACTTCAAATAGCTATCTTTGCTATGAATATTTCCTAGTTATACAACATAAAATTTGAGTTGCAATGATGACAATATCTTCCACTATATAATGCCAGTCACAGGCATGCTGAACATTAACAGTGACCAGTCTCTGACCAGTGAGGACTGAGGAGTTACTCCCTCCAGTCCAAAAAGAATGTTCAGAAAGTTTGAACTTGGTCCATTGATATATTTTTAACTAATGAGAAAATAGCATAGCCATATTCATCATTAAAAATCAGAATATTATAATTTTTGTAATGTGTAGCAACACAACTTAATGGTCAAAGTTGCATGTTGGAGACTCGAACAAATTTGTCCAAAAAAAAAGACCATCTGTTTCAATCAAGCTACTATGCTAGTCATGATGTCCGTGATCCCTATCTTCCTATGCATTTTCTCCTGTCAGAGTGTTCTCATCTTTTCATGCACTGCAAGTCAGGGGGAACACTCAGATATTATGAGTTAAACGCACGGTATTGTGGTAATAAAGATCATGCACAAATGGTGGGTTTGATTTACTGGATGCTGTAAGACAACGTTAATGGCTTAATGGTTAATGCTGATTTCAGTTCAGGTCAAATTTGTTACCCATAGTTGTAGAGGCGTGTTGTTGTTCTGATTATTTTGTCTCCTCTAGACTTTTGCGCTTGAACATAAATGTACTGTGGTTATTGGACGGCTGTATCATCATAGCCATTTATGTTAGAATGCTATTGTCGAAAGTTTAACCATTGGTGACCAACGACTAGGAAACATGTTGTAATTAAGAAAACTAAAGGTCCAAAGCTGGATGAGGTGAAGTACAAGAAACATTTTTTACAGTGCATCAGAATGGTCTGCACATTCGACACAGTGACTAAAAGTCATAACAATTTGTTTTGTTTTGTTTGGCTGATCTGTTCAGTTGATTTTCATTTATGACTTCTTTTTGGTAGCTTGTAATCTTAACATATTTTCAAATTCTTTTATCCTCATTTCACACTGTCAGTCGTACTTAGCTTTGGTCATTAGTCATGCCGATGTTTCTACAGGAAATCTATTTTTGGAGTGAGAATGATCGAAAAAAGATGCTATGCAGGAGCGGAAACTGACAGGGCTTCTTTTCGGATAAGAAGAAATATAACTAATGTCCTTGTTTGATGTCTCCCGAGTATTAAAAAGCTAAAAGATATATCACCAAGGCATATGCACTTTACTCTAACAGCGGAATGATTTATACATCAATATCTCTCTTGGTTGTTTATTTACGCTAGATTTTAGTATAAAGCTGTATATAAGTAGAACATGAATACGAGAAAAAAAAAAGATATAGATTTTAACTCAAGTGACAGAAATGAACCTAAGCTATTACACTACTATTTGTATAGATCTAAGATGATTCCCTGTGTTCTCTTCTTCTAACTGTTCACTCTAGCATCCATATTGACGAAGTTGGCATATGTTACTAGGCACATCAACATGCAGACATCCTGCTGGACAGATTACAGTGAAGAATGGTTTATAAATGAAGGCTATGAGAATGGATTCCCACAGGCTGGAAGATTCTAAATAAGTAATTTTAGAGTCGAACACATATGCTGGATTTGCTTGGTTTGGTTTCTAGGCCCGTTCAACAACAACAACAACAAAGCCTTTGGTCTCAAACAAGTTAAGGTAGGTTAGAAATGAAATCTCTTCAGAGCCTTGTAAAAAAAAACTTATAAACCTAAAACTCTAAACCGTACATCACGCCATCTGAGCCGAGAGCCTAAAACACCGCCTCTAAACCTTCATATGGTTTAGGTACGTAGATCGCTAAATTCCATGCGCTTCTATCCAAAGCTAATTTTTAGCTACATTTTAATCCATCAAATCTCTTTTAATTGCTTCCTTTCACGTCAGTCTTGGTCAACCTCTGTCTCTTCTTACGTTTTTAGTACGTCTTAAAATTTTGTTACGTACCGGTGTCTAAGAAGGCCTCCGTTGGAGATATTCAAACCATCTCAAGCGATGTTGGACAAACTTCCCTCCAATTGGTGCTATCCTCACCCTATCATGTATATCGTCATTGAGGATTCGATCCTACCTTGTGTGACGACATATCCACCGCAACATTCTTATCCCCGTTACATTCATCTTCGTATATTTTTTCTTTTAGTCGCTCAGCATTCTGTTCCATATAGCATCGTAGGTCTTGGCGAGTTGTTGAGTATAATTCTTAAATTACAAAGTACCGCAATACCAAATTTAGATACCGCAACTAGATTGTTCTGAATTGATTTCAACTGTTAACATGCCATCCAGAAGAAACTGGTGAGTGCCTTCCTCTGGAATCTCGGTCTTATCAGACGAGAGTAGAACTGATTGTGTTGTTTTGCCTATGCTGCAGGCGCCTTAAGCTGGTTGGGCATTTGCAGGTCTGTGGGAACAAAGAGCAGTACAGGGGACAGAAAATTCAGAACCATCCACGAATTAATGGATGACGGCTCTACATTCAATGTATGCTTTTACCCAAGGATACTGATGCAATGCATATCTTAATAGTTGGTCTGTGCATATGATGAAAATAGTTACCCCGATTCTGGTTACGACAACTTGTCATAGGAACTCATGCACCAGGCATTAATACTGTGTGTGGTTATGAGATTACCTGCTGGCTAACATTTGCTTTGTTGTCTGCAACAGAATGAATACAGTGTTTAGCTCATACACCCGTTTACATTTGATGCATTCAGGACCATGTTAGAATTTTAATTCACATAGCTTTCCTTAATCTCTAAAGTTCATCTTTTTCCAAAGATAATTTATCGATGTGTTATGCACTTCCTCATTTCGTAGGCCATGTTTTTGGACCAAGTGGAGCATCGACGACGCGAGGGGCACTGAGAGTAGCAAAGAAGGGGCAAAGATGAACTCCTCTTAATCATTCGGTGGGCAAGATCACCGGATTTGGCAGCACTTTTTTCGTGGCAGGTGAGGAAGTTAGCAGTAAAAGTGTGGATTCAGTTTGGTAGGATACTGGTTACTGACACAATGCATATCACTAGGAAATAAGCCGATATGATGACATTAGTTATCGTCTTTCCGGTTGCCACAAGCTGTCAAAGGAACTCGTGCAGCAACACTTAGAATTTTGTGTGGTTATGAGGTTATCCACTGGCTAATATTATCTGCTTTATTGCCTCCAACACGACGCGGTGGAGTATTTGGCTACTTGCTTACCTCCGATGCATTTAGGACCAGGTGGTCCAGGTTCACAGATTTAATTCTTTACTGCCTTTCTGAATTCCTGACATTCCTTACTGCGAAGATTATTCCTTAATGTGAAATTCGTGGACTTGCCTCGTTTCGTAGGCCATGTGTTTAGACCCAATGGAGCACGAACGATGCGAGGGGGAACCGGAAGTACCAACGAAACATCGGGCCTGGCGAAGACGAACTCTTGATCAATCGGTGGGCAGGATCACCCGATTCAGCTAGGATGCGCATCATCGAGCCGCTCGATCCATGACATTCTCCAGATATGACATCTATAAACAGTAGTTTTGCTACAGTATTTTAGTCTTATTTTTTGATCAGACAGATGTTATGCAATGTCATGATACTATTCACCCCGTGACATTGCTTAGTAATATCAGAGCATTGGTTTCCATTCAGCTAACACTTTCTCACGGCGAGTTTAGCGGGTAAATTGGGTGTTCTGCTTGGACGCTCAACTGCTCAAGACTATATAGCGCCACGTTTCCCAGCTTCCGCTGGACGCACAAGCGTCTGTCACAGTTGTAGCGGCGTGTCAAGGCTCAAAAGTGATTGCCAGAATCATCGCATTACCGGAAGACAATGCCGGTGGCTTCTGCAAGCCCATAGTTTCGGCCAAATCAACGACTATGAGACTGCGACCTGACCTGACTAAGATGGGAAAGAAAGAGCTTGCAGGTTACCCCACCTGAAAACACCACTTATGCTTATTATGCAGGACTCTTGGTCGTGCTCGTCCGCTCATGGCCGTCACCGTGTGTCCGTAGAAAGATTAATTCCAGCTGCACGTTTGAGTATCCTGTTAATTTCGTGTCAGTGTTTGCTGATGATGTCTCGTGGGGCACACCTAGGCTTGGCTAGATAGCAAGCTTAGACAGCTGATCCGTGGGTGGTGATCGTTAAGAACAACTGTTGCTACGCGAGTCGTCCTCGTACGTGGCATCGGTCAGGTGCTGGCGTTTGGTGATGCCTGTATTCCTGTCTTATTGAACTGGTTAGAAGGTGATTCCCGTCTCTTGGACTGCTATGTACCGACCAGTGACGAAAGTGCAGAGAGCAAGTTGGATAGGTTTAGAATTAGGAGATAGTCGGATGTGCACACGCATGTACGTCACTGGGGAGTTTGTTTTTCATCTTACTTCTTTTTGAAACGAAGTAGCAAACTTAGCCTCATCCCTCCTCGTAAACTAAATAACAAAAACAACATTTCTACAATGTGATTTTACAACGGAACCACAAGTGCATCCAGATTGTGGTAGGTGACCTGTCGCGCACCTAGACCGTGGTAGGATGGGCATGTGCACGTTCTCCCGCGGACTTGGTGCACGGCAGGTCAGTCAGTAGGTGACCTACCGCGGTTTGGATGCACAACATGTGGCTTTCACGATAAAATCGCACGATAAAAATGCTATTTTATCATTTAGGTCATGTGGGGCTAGTTTTGTTTTTTTAACAAAAAAAAAAAAGTGCAATTTGAACCAAAGACTGGTCACTAGCTGTTGTGTCGCCAGCCCGGTGGGAGGAGGGCGGTGGTTTCTTCTGCTTCTATCATTTTTTTTTTTGGTCTGTCTGGTACTAGCCAAGTGGCAAGTGTCCGGTGTTGTTAGAGAGTTCTTTTCTGGAATTTTGAGTTCAGAGCTTCATTTCACAGGAATTTCCAGTTCACAAACAAGGTTCAATTTACATGTGAATTACGGAAAACTGAGCCATTCGAAATAGGGGAGAAATCCGTGCGGATATTTCTGGCCCAACCCGAATCCGGAAAGATATTTACTCTCTAGCTGGATCCCGGGACAAATCCGGAAAGATATTTACTCTCTAGCTGGATCCCGGGACGAATCCGGAGCGACTACTATTTGCCAGATTCGGATATTTCCCGTATTATGCCGAATAGTTTTCCATATTGTAGGCCGAAGAAGAAAAACTCTAGAAAAGGTTTTTGGGATTTGAAAAATAGCAAAAGACACTAAAAAAATTAGAAAAAAAATCCACAGAGGTATTTTAGAACATTTGGAAGCAAAATAAAATATTTTTAGGCTTTGAAAAGTTTTTATTAATTATGTAAGAATGCTTTCAGTCTTGGGGAAAGTAGGAAAAGCTTTTATAAATTCAGGGAATTTTAGGAAATGGCTCAAAATTGAATAATTATAAAATAATTATTTTAAGTTGGAATTTGAAAATTGAGGTTGTTAGACCTTATGTTGGTGTGATCGTGTCAAATTTATATATGAACTTATGTTGAAGTGTACGACGTCTTTATGTCAATGTGATCATGTATCCGTGTGAGACGACTTATATATATACTCATGTTGAAAAGTTGAATCTATGGTTGGTATGGTTCAACGTATATTCCTTCCTATATGTGCGGTTGATGTGCCTAAAATAGCATATCATTTCTTTGTAGATTATTTCACTATTTCACTAATTTTGTCATTAATTGCTTGGATTACTATTAATTAATTGCCAAACGCACAAAATATATTTTAGTTGACATTATCTATAGGATCGGAAGTGAATTACGCACTTTTAGGAGAAGATATGGAAAGAAAACGTGAAGAGGAAGGAAACCCAAGTTAGATCACCGTGAACCAACTCTCTAGGGAGAAGAACGACCAAGTGATACCTCCAGCAGATAGCAGGTATTCGGCTTCCGGTGCGCGCAACCCCACCACAATGCTGAAACCATAGGATCGACTATTTAAAGAGATTGATTGCATCTACACAAGAGGAGGAGAGAGGCAACCGCCACACCATTCATCATGTCTAGAGCATCATTTCCACCATAGTTCAATCTCCATTCATCCGTCCTCATAATCATTCATCCATTAGTGTAACTGGAACATCGGCAACATCTTTATTAATATATGTTTGTTACTTTCAGGTTGTTGTCATTATGTTGTTCATTATTCATCTATTGTTCTTGGTTCCCATGGATATGAGTAAGTAATTCCCTAAGGGCTAGGGGTTAAGGTAGCTGTCGGGACTCAAAATTACGATTCTGGACCCTCTGTGTATAATGCACTAGTCCAGAATCACGCTAGTGCATACAGTGTCAACATAGGTAAATATCGATCTACACAAGCGATAAATAAAGTAAACAATTAGTTTGAGTAATAAATACCGGTTTTGACCTTATGGTCGAGTTTACACTTATTGAGCCACGCAGGGCTAACAAAGAATAAAATAGCAGCGGAACGAAAATAACTTCAGCGTAGATCCCATCAATTCACCACAGAAACCAACTGGGATCCAGACCTTAACGATCAACAACCTTCGACGAACTCCTCCTCAAAAACAGGCGTAGACTCCTCTTCTTCTGTAGGTTTGGGCGCAAGTTTTACAATAAGCGTGAGTACACAACCGTACTCGCAAATCATACCATAGAATAAAATTTATAAATGCAGGCTTATTTCAAAAGAAAAGGCTTCTGTGGTTCTTTTGCATGAAAACAATATTTGCAATTGAATACAATAATAGATTGAAATGTAATTCAAAACAAATAGACAATATTAATCTAACATTTGTTTTCACAAAGACACAAAGCTAAACATATTATTTTACATAGCCATATGACATAATTCACATAGCTCCCATCCCAAACATTTTATGAAAACTACCCATCGTGTGAAATCCCTGAGCATGTCCATGACCGCGGATGCGGCTATTCAAATAGATTGATTTAACACTCTGCAGAGTTTGTACATTTTACCCACAAGATACAACTAGTGTAGCTAGCACCAATCGTAACAAAACAGTTCAGAAACTTCATCTCAAACATTGACATTCCCAATGTGCTTTCCCGCCAGACCAGCCCACAAAGAATGCTAGTCCGACACACACCACAAGCGTGGATGCGACGAACCGTCCCGCGATGCAACTACCAGGTAGTCACACCTCCACCCTGTCACACAGCCTAACCTATCCACCTGAACATCAATGCCGAGAATCCATAACCTACTATGTTAGGCCCGTCCCATCAGGTATGTGGTCATACAGTAAGGCTCAGTTCAATGGCGCACAAAGTTAAGTTCTTAATTGACCAATGCAAGACTTCTATTTTCTAACTATGTCACACAGATTAAATCCCATACACATAGCTTCCACATTATCACACAGTATCTACCACTTGCCTCGGTCCAAATCCTTTACCACCCAGTTGGTTTTAGTGCAACACATGCTATCACGAAGTAATAACACATAGCACACAGTTTTACACAAAGTTCCATAGTCACTTAGTCAGATTTAATATTTGCAACTCAAATGAGATATGAGACTCGTAGCATAGCTAAGCAATTGTACTCGCATCTAACTAACCCACGTTGGTACTACAATATTACCAACTAATAAACCAATCTAGGGTGACAAGGGATTATGACATACAAAGCCAAGGTGTTATAACAAATTGGATAATAACTATACCCAAAAGCATTTAAATAAATAATTGAAGTAGGATGCAATACTTTGGAACAAAGTAATTTGAAAACTGAGTTCAAGATGATCAAAGGTATGACTTGCCTTGGAAAAGGTCTAGGTACTTGTCTTGATCTTGAGGTGCTCCTTCTTATCCAAAATTCCCCGACGTATCGACGTCTACTCGCAAACGAAACAAATAAATAAAATAAATAAATAACAGAGGCAAAACAAGCTCCAAAAATTAAATAAAAATCTCAGATAAATAGATCTCTAATTTAGATAAATTTAGGAATTTGAATGGGCTCAATTGGAGTTCGGATGCAAAAGTTATGGGCTCTGGAAGTTTCAATCTAAAAGAAACCCTAATTTTGGATTTACTGGAATTTTTGAAGTATTTCTTAATAGAAAAATCGGATTATTGCGCAAGCATGACGTCAGCACATGAATTTAGGAAATTAAAAGAATAAAAAGAAAATACTGACATGTGGGACCCACATGTCAGTGAGATGGCTCACGGTATACTAGGTCTACCGAGCCTCGGGACCTAGGGACCGGTGGACCAACACGTGGATCCGATCTGGACCAATTACGGCGCGACACGTCAGCGGCGGCTGCTGACCAGGACGCTGACTCGGGCGTACACGCGTGAGATGACGAGGATGCCACGCGAGACGACACGTCGGTGTGAGGGCTGAGATGGACATGACGTGGACGTCCACGTGGCTCGACAGAGACTGGTGGTGCTTGGGACCAAATGACAACGGTGAATGGCGGCGATCCACTGGCGATGAGTGGTACCACTGGGTAGCTGGCACTATTGCGAACCTAGGGGTGTACTCGCGGAGTGCGGGGACATCGGTGGCAGCCGACGGCGAGGTTCTAGCGGCGGAGCGCTTCGGTTGTTGTCGGACAGGGCCTCCGGTGAGATCTAGGCGACGGCGAAGGCTCCTGGAGGTAGCCCAGGCGATGGCGATGACGGCGGTGTACTCCATGGGGGCGGGGCGTCACCGGCGGCAGCACAACCCGAAGAAAACGACCGGCGAAAAACCCTAAAAGGTCGATTGCGGCGCTAGGGCTCTTGGGGCGAAGTGGATGGCGGTTGGGTTGAGGAGGGCAGGGCGAACCTCGGGGGCCTATTTATAGGGCCGGAGCGGCACGGGATAAGGAATCCCTAATTTGGGATATTCTCGGTTTCAAACGAAAACGGAGATAGAGTTGATTTTGATCCCGATTGAGAGTAGATACGGGTGTGAGAAGAAAGGAGATAAAGTTTGGTGAAGAAATCGGGGAGGTTTTAGTTAGGAGAGTCCGTTGTCGGATGGGGCTTCTAGAAGGCGGCAATGGCGGACGGAGGCGGGCGCGTCGCAGGGACGAAGCCGACTGGGAGACGAAGACCTGACGCGTGGGGCCCACGCGTCGTGGTGCGAGCGCGGCGCACATGGAGTCTGGCTTCGCGAGTCGGGCGAAATAAATAGAAATGGGCTGGGGTTTAGGGATTTCGGCCCGAAAGATTATCTGAGATTTTAATTAGCTTTTCTATTTTATAAAATACTGGAAATTCAAATAAGCAATAGAAAATAGCAAATGAACTCAGAAAAATTCTAGAAAAATCTAGAAAATATATCTAAGCACATAGAACCCAAATAAAATAGTTTTGACTATTGTTCATGTTGGGATTATTCACATTAAAGGTTTTTGATTCTAAAGTTCAATATTAAGCTTTTGAATTAAATTCAAATAAGACCAAATGGTGACTTTCTCCCTACTAACTATTTAAAAGGTATTTCAAGTTCAGAAAATTGGGATGTTACAGTAGCCATATAGCACTAGTAATAAAGGGGATGATCTAACTTTCATGTATGTTTTTGCGTTATTATTGCTATTACTTTTTGTGTATCTTTCCTCGATACTAGGACTCGATGGGTCCTGATGCTCCATAGGTTGGTACAAGGAAAGGTAGCAACAGGTGGTGTGTGGAAGATTGACTGGCAGAGACGGTGACAATGAAAGCGGTAGAGATCGTCTTTCAGATGCAATCCACTTGAGGTAGCACAACATAACCACGGTACCTAATGTGTTAGTCTGGTTGTAAGTCAGTTGGTCTACATAGTAATTCCTTAATTACGAGCGTGACATGCTGTAGCCCACATGTGAGCAGGACAATTGATTCTCCTATACGATGTTTGTCCGAGGGAGATGCATATAGGGTGTGCCGCCTACATGAACACATGACTATCACAATGGCTTTGATTTATTAGATCATTGTTATTATCATCCTCGAGATTTATTGATTTAGTAGTAAATTAGTTCTTTATTATTCTCATCATAATTATCTTCCTCACTGTTATTATAGTTGTAGTTAAATTAATAGTTGTTTAAAGGTAATAGAATAATTCATGTGTCCATGAGGGATCGATATAAATCTTGGATACTCTAAGGGAAATTGCTGCGAACGACACTGTGCACTTTGGGCTCATCAGCAACTGTGTACTATCTCACTATTTTATCCATTCTCGATCTGAATCCGTCATGTATCCACCTCGTGTCTATCCCGAATACTTTGAATTTGTGTTCATATATGGTCTACCTGTACCCAACTCTGAATCCAGAAAAAATATGGGTTAGGATACAGGATAAGCAATATCTGCTCGTATCCGATCCGGTTTCACCCCTAAATCCAAACGAGCCTAAAATGGCAGAGCTTTCACTGTATGGCCACTTAATACACATTTTATCATTGAAAAATGTTTGGATCCATTGCCCACCTTGCTTTGCTAGGCAAGGAAAATTAGCTCATAGAGTCATAGCAACAATAGCCCAAGGTATTTAGTTATTTTGCATTGAAAGCAAAAAATGAGTGTACATTTAAAAGAAAGTATACAATGGCGTGAAATATGTATATTAATTATTTCGAACTATTCAGTGGACCACAACATCACAAAGCGACGAGGAATCAATCTTTGCAAGGGCCAATTTGGCTCTAATTGGCACACTTAATTTGCCAGCTTTTCCTTGCATGGGTTGAGTAGACATGTTCATGGGCACCTTGACATGATTATTTTGGGTTCAACCCATATTTTTGACCCATAGTCCTGGCCTGAAGCCCAAAAAACATGATGTCAATAATAATAAATAATATTGTTTTATTCCAAAAATGAATTAAATATCAATAATTTATTTTTTTAAAATAAATAATAATATTTTGTTCCAAAGAATGGAAACTCAAGCTTTTTGGGGGCTTTAGGCTGAGCTTCGAGCCAAGCCTATGTCGGGTAGGACCAAGCTTCGAGCGGGGGCTGCCTGTTTAAGGTCGGGCTTTTTTTTTGAAAAAGAAGGTAGGAGCTCTGCCGATCACTATTAGAGGAAGAAAACAAGTATTAGCAGTCTAGCTGCTACAGCCCAGAACAGAAAAAGACAGAAACAACAATGGCCAAGCACCAAGCACAAATCTTGGCCGCACCTTGCAACAACAACATTACTCAACAAAAATCAGAAGCCTAGAGCTAAAACAACTATGTTCCTAGTTCCCACCTCCTCCCTAATATGATGAAATACATGCTCCATTGGGAGATAAGAGTGCTAAAAAATTCTTTGTTTTCACTCCTTCCAAATGTTCCACACTGAATAGAAGAAGATACCATCAAAGGTCGGTTTCTGTTGTTTTGAAACCCATAATCTAAGTTGCTGCCACCATTTCGAATTTGTAGATGCATCTTGTTTTGTCATCGGCACCTGGAATCCTAACTAAGAGAAAAACCATCCTCCAAACTTGCTCGACGTAGGGGCAGAGGAGGAGATGATCAACTGTCTTTGACTTGGGATGTTACATCAATTAATTCCAAAGTTATTTTATTTGAGTTCTTTGTACTTGGCAATATTTTTTAGATTTTTCTCAAATTTTTGTGAGTTCATTTTCTATTTTTAATTTGCTATTTGGATTTTATGATATTTCTAAAATAGAAAACCTATTTAAAATCCAGGAAAATCGTTTGGGCTGAGTCCCTATTCCCCAACCCATTCTCTCTCCAAAGCCCAGCTCAACTCCGTCGGCCCATTCCCACCTCAACCCACCTTCTCCTCTCTCCCGCTCGCCCGCACGTGCCGGTCCCACCTGCCAGCCTCTCACGTGTCGTGTGTGATGCGTGTTTGCCCAAGCCACCGTCATTAACGTGTGGGCCTCACTATGCTACTATTCATTGTCTTTGTCTTGGGCACAAGTTGGACTCCACCGTCGCTCTGATTTCTTGGCGTGCATGCCAGGGACTCACCTAGCTGCCGCGCTATAAAGGGGGGCATCGCCCTCAGCCTTCGCACCTCTTCCGCAGCCACCGCTGCTCGAATCCCAAGCCCTAGTTGCCGGAATCGCCTCGAGAAGAAAAGTCGCCGCCCATTGCACACCTTTCGCGTCTGCCATTCTGGTCGCAATCGCCAAAGACCATTGGAACCCGAGCGCCACCATCGTCACTGATGTCCACATCACCCCGCCGCCCATGTGTGCGCCACCTGGTTATCGCGTCAGCACCACACCAGCCAAACCAGCGTCGCATTAGCCTTGCCTCACACTCACAGGAACGTCACTCTCTCCCTTCCATGTGTCGCCTCACCACTGGTTCGCGTCACCATGTGTGTGCCACCTCAGTGCCACCGAGTCAAAACCCTAGACCCAGGTCAGCATGGACTTAGTCCATGGTGGACCAAGCCAGTGACACGTGAGCCGCACATGTCAGTCCATTGTTTCATGAACCCATGAGCCATAGACCCGTGGATTAGAACCCACGGAGCCGATATATAGACCAAGGGTCCCACCTATCAGTCTCTATTTCTTATTTTTGGGATTTTCTTTTAATTTTGAATTCATTGCTGATGTCATGCTGGTGCAATATTTTAGAATTTCCTTTAGAAAGAAAATTCTAAAAATTCAAAATAGTGTTTTCTTTTCTTTTTCTTAGATTTAAATCTTCCAAGAGCCCGTTCTTGCTCATACAAACTCCGATTGAGCCCATTCAAGTTTATAAATTCGTCTAAATTTAAGCCCTACCTTCATGTGATTTTTATTTAATTTTTGGAGTTTATTTGTTGCTCTATTTTGTATTTATGTGCATTTTTGTTTTCGTTTGTGAGTAGACGTTGATACTTCGGGAGTTTTCGAGGAAGGAGGAGTTGATCAAGGTTCAAGACTAGTACCAATACTTATTTCAAGGAAAGTTGTACCTTTGACCATGTTGAACCCAATTTTAAAAAATTACTTGATTCAAATTATTGCATGTTACGTCAATTATTTAATTCCTTAAATATTTTGGGATTAGCTATACATCCATTTGATTATATCTACTTTGCCCATTGTACTTACCATGATCTTTTGTCACCCTAGCTAGGTTAATTATTAGTTGGTATTATCATAGCACCGCGTGGGTTGGTGTAACATCCTAAGTTTTGGAGTTTATTTAAGCATTTAAAAATAAAAATAACCATTTGAATTTTCTTGGTTTAGTAAAAGCTTAATTTGAATTTTCTTGGTTCAATAAAAGCTTAATTTGATTTTTAGAAATTAAAACAATTTAATATGAATAATCTAAACTTAAATTAATACAAAAGTTATTTTATTTGGGTTCCTTGAGTTCCAGAGAATTTTTTGGAATTTTCTAGGAATTTTTGGAGTTTATTTGCTATTTCTTTCAACTCGATTCTCTTTAATCTATTTTCTGAAATTCGAAAAATCTTTTAAAATCTGGATTTTTCTCTTTTGGGCCAAATTCTTTTTCTTCTGGCCCATTTTCTTTTCTTCGCCCGCTAACCCGCTTTTCTTTTTCTTCCTTTTCCCTTACTTTTTCCTTCGCCCGGCCCGGCCCGCTTCCCTTCTTCTTTTCTTCTCCCGTAGCCCACCCCGCCTTTCCCTCCTCTCCTCACTGCCGAGCAGGCCTGCTTGTCAGCGCGCCATCTTCTCCTTCATTCTTCCCACTCTCACCTCTTTGCACTGTGTCTGAGCCAGACACGAGACGCCGCTGTGCACCACTCCAATCCTCCCTTGGCACCCTGTCCTCCTCGGCGTTCTATTTTGCTCATCGCCGCCACCTCCCTCGCCGCCGTCCACGTTCACCACTAGCGCCATCGCCATTGGCCACACTACTTTGCTTTCTTCCTCTGTCTCTTTTCTCTCTCTAACCTATGGGACCCCGTTATCATTCCCTCTCTTTCTTTCTTTCTCTCTATTACAGCCCGGTCCCACTTGTCAATCTCTTCCTTGCCCCCTCTCTCACTTACAGGTGGACCCCACCTGTCGGTGTCCTTTTTATTTTCTTTTTCTTTTCAACCAAATTAATATTCCAAGGAATATTTTTTCTCTCTTTTTCCTTTCCGGCAAATCTTCTGAGAGCCCGTTCTCCTCCGCCCGAACTCCAATTCAGTATGTTCAAATTCCTAAAATCATATAAAATTTGAGCTCTTTCTTTTAGAGTTGGTTTTACTGTGTTTTTATTTTATTTAAATTTTCTTTTGGGTTTATTTGTGCTTCTCCTGTTGTTTTATCTCTTGTTAGATGATTTGTTTCAAGGAATAGGAGCAGAAGCAAGCTTTGAAGATCCAAGTGTGGTAACTGAGCAAAGCCAAGGCAATTCATAGCCATTTGATCATATTGAACCTATTATTTCAAAATTATATTATTTTATATCAAATTGCATGCTATCTTTATATCAACTATTTTATATCAACCTATGTGTGATCGGACATTGTAAGTTGATTTATCTTTTGTGGGTAAAGCTATACAACCTCTGCAGAGTTAAAACTATTTAAACAGCCGTGTCCGTGATCATAGACATGCTCGGAGATTTCACACGAGAGGTAGAGTTTCTTATAAAATGTGTCGGTTGGTGAATAGGAGATTCACTGGTGAATGTGATGTTCACGTGGTGGATGTGATATTCACTTGGTGGTTTGGTTGGGGAGTGGGAGGTTCATTGTTTACTTCAAAGCAATTGTATGTTTATTTATTATTCTTTTAATTACATATTTCAATCTATTTACTCTATTTACTGTCAACACCGCTTTCTGTAAAAGAACCATACAACTAATTCTTTGTGCAAGTCTTGCATGAATATTTATTGCATACTATTTCTCTTCGACTTGTTGAGTACTTTATGTACTCACGGCTTAAAACTTTACTACTCAGTTGAAGAATATCAAGCTACCCAAGAGTTCTATGAAGGAGAGTTTTGTGAAGGCTTTGCGGATTAGGATGTGTTCCCACTCGATTTCTTGTGGGCATGTTGATTGACCTTTCCAAGTTTTCCGTTCCGTTGCAAGAGTTTATTTGTTTCTTTAGCCCTGCGTGGCAAGTTAAGTAAACGTTGACCATAAGGTCCAGTTATTATTACTAGTTATTTTGATATCTTTTAAGTTAAATCGATAAATGGATGGTATTTCATCGATGTTTTCTGTGTGAGCTAGCTACTGATCTGGGACTAGTTCAGAATACACAGAGGGTTTCGATTGTGTAAATCTGGGTCTCGATAGTTGGTTAGACATGAATAATCTGCTTAGCTATACAATGGGTTATTGATATCATTTTGAGTTGCAAATCTAAATTTAACTAAGTGATTATAGAACAACTTTGTGAAAAAATTGTGTATTGCATGTTGTTACTCGTTGATGGCATGTGATGCACTTAATCAACAAGGAGGAAAAATATTTAGACCAAGGCGAGTGGAAAGGATCTGTGATATGGTGGAACTCAGTGATTGGGAAATGGGAATGTGGTTACTTAGTTAGAATTTGGCAGTCTCGTCTTGGTCAATTAAGGACTTAACTTTATGCACCATTGAACTGATCCACAACTGTACAACCATATGCTTGGTATGGGATATGCCTAACTTAGTAAGTGGTGTAGTTTTGACATTGACTACTCAGGTAGTAGGTTAAGCGCTCTGTGATGGGTGGAGGTGTGGACTATTCTGTAGATCACATTTATGGGCGGTTTGCCATCTCCAGGTCCAACGGTGTGCGTCAGACCAACAAGTGACATTGGGGTCAATAGTATGCACATCGGGAGAGTTAATTGTCGAGATAAAATTTCTAAAAGGTTTTGTTATGATTGGTGCTAGCTACACTAGTTATATCGTGTGGGTTAAGTGTATAAACCTCTGTAGAGTGTTAATCAATCTATTTGAATAGCCGCGTCTGCGGTCATAGACATGCTTGAAGATTTCACACGAGGGGTAGATTTTTATAAAAAACAATAGGAAGGTTATAGCTACGTGGTTTAACTGATGTGGTTGTGTGAAAGAAATTATTTAGACTATGTGGTTTTTGTGAAATTACTTGTTAAACTATTATTGTTTATTTATTTTAAGTTACACTTTAAATCTATTATTCGTATTCGAATGCAAATGTTGCTCTTTGCAAAATAACCATAGAAGCCATTTACTTTGAAATAATCCATCATCTATAATTGCACTCTATGGTACAACTTGTTGAGTACTCGAAGTACTCATTCTTGCTGCAATCATGCAGCTGAAGTGGAAGAGTCTTCGCCTGATATTTAGGAGTTTAACGAGGAGGGTGATCGCTAGGTCTTGATCCCAATTGGTTACCTATGACAAGTTGATGGGGATCCTGTTGGAGTTGTTTCTGTTCCGGTACTGTCTCTTTATTTATCTAGCTGCCACGCCACAGGCAGTGAGCGTAGTACTGGTCGTGGAACGGGCAAACATACAACGACCAGTTTACTACGTTAGTGAAGTTTTACATGGGCCTAAGGAGCGTTACGCTCAGGTCGAAAAACTTCTATATGCCCTCCTCATGTCTTCGAGGAAACTATGGTATTATTTTCAGGCGCACAAACTAGCTGTGTCGTATGAGTTTCCCTTAGGAGCGATCCTCCAAAATAGGGAAACAGCGGGACGCATGGCAAAATGATCAGTCGAACTTGGGGAGTTCGACATCCATTTCGTGTCCCGAACGGCCATTAAATCCCAGATCTTGGCAGACTTTGTCACCGAATGGACAAATCTGAATGCTCAGATCCCGATGACGATTCCCACAACCAGTGGACGATGTACTTTGACGGGTCACTTACTATAAGTGGCTCAGGGGCTGGGGTGGTCCTGGAATGTCTTACCGGAGAGACCTTAAAGTATGCCATACAATTAAACTTTTAGACCACTAACAACGTGGCAGAGTACGAAGGTTTGCTAGCTGGCATACGAGCCACGAAAGCGCTCTCGATTCGCCGACTACTCGTGAGAGGAGACTCTCAACTGGTCGTGAATCAAGTCGGAAAAGAGTACCAGTGCTCTAATCCGACAATGTCTCGGTATTTATCGGAAGTCCGAAAGCTTGAAAAGAATTTTTGTGGTTTGAGGTATAATTTATCCCTCGAAAGGATAATTTCCTCGCAGACCAACTTGCTCAAATAGCTTCTTCCTGATCCATAGTACCAAAAGGAGTTTTCTTGGAGCTATTCCAAAAACCGTCCCTGGTCAAAGAACCAGAGACGCCTCCTATTGAAACAACCTCTCTAGAATACGAGGATACCTGGATGACTCCCATCTACGAGTATCTTTAGATGGGTTCCGTATCTGACGATGATCTCGAGGCGAATCGATTATCTCGAAAGGCCAAAATGTATACTTTGATCAAAGGTGTCTTCTATAAAAGGGGCACTCAAGGGGTGCTCATGCGATGCATTCCGCAGAACAAAGGATTAAAACTCCTTCACGACATACACGGATGCATCTGTGGGACTCATGCTTCCTACAGAATGCTGGTCGGTAAGGCCTTTCGACAAGGTTTCTATTGGCCAACAGCCCTCTACGATGCGAAAGAACTGGTTAAAAAATATGTACAATGCCAGTTTCATAGCAAGCAAATACACCAACCAGCTCAGGCATTACAAACAATCCCTCTATCTTGGCCTTTTGCGACTGGGTCTCGATATCCTAGGACCATTACCCAGAGCTCCAGGTGGATTCGAATTCCTTTTTGTGGCTATTGATACGTTCATAAAATGGATAGAAGACGAACCTGTGACTGGGATAACAACGGAAGCAGCAAAAAGGTTCATGATGAGGTGCGTGATAACTCGATTTTGGGTACCTAGTCGAATAATCATAGATAATGGTAAGAAATTTTCAAGCGCAAAATTTCATGAATTTTGTGACGAGTTGGGTACCAAGTTGTGTTACACTTCCGTTGCCCACCCCCAAAGCAATGGGGCAGTCAAAAGAGCGAATGGCCAAATAATGCAGGGAATTAAAATTCGAGTCTTCGACCAGCTTGTCAAGCGCTCGGGGGCTTGGGTACAAAAATTACCCTCAGTATTATGGGCAATTCGTACGACTACTAGTCGAGCTATAGGTGAAACACCCTTCTTTCTAGTCTTTGGTGCCGAAGCTATGCTTCCGCAAGAGCTAAAGATCATGTTAGCACGAGTCAAAATTTTTAATGATTCTGCCCAAAAACAACTTCGAGCGGACGACATCAACCTACTCGAAGAGAAGAGGAACCATGCTTTAATCCGTTCAGCAGTCTACCAACAAGCCCTGCGTAGTGGGAAGGTCCTTACACTGTGGTCGAAGTTACGCGTTCAGGTTTGGTACAATTAACAATGGAGGATGGCCGTGTTCTCTCAAACTCTTGGAACATCGACCAGTTACGCAAATTCTACGTGTAACAAACCTCCGCGACAATAAATTATTAGGTCCTTTCTATCTTTATTGTCTTTGTTTGAGTAGTGCTTCTATAAGTTTTTTGACCATATTTTATATGCTCCATTTCTCTTTACACTGGTTGAAGAAAGGACACAACAGCTAGTCGAAGTCTCTCCTCTCTGCACGTGGTCCTGCCCGCTAGAAGGAGCTTCCAGAATCGCCTTGTTCCTAACTTTTGCTGACAATACAAAGGTTTTGGGCTTAGAACCATGGTCGAAAAGTTTTTAAGCAAACTATTATCACCTTAGTTTATTTCTTCATTTTTGAAAAATACTCTAAAAAGAGTGCACTTTTGAGATTTGTTCGACTACTTTTGGTCAACTTGGTCGGTTTTCACTGGTTGAAGGAAGAAACACACCTAGTCAAAGCTTCTCCTCTCTGCATGTGGTCCTGCCCACTAGAAGGAACTTCCTAGCGTCATCCCGTTTCCTACTTTTGCTACCAAGACAAACTTATCGAGTGCATTGAGAAAGGTCGAATGAATTTTTAAGGTCATCTAGATGTTTGTTTCGCTCAAGTTGTTGTTCTTGATTTAATTAATCTGGTTAGAGATGGTAACATCACCTAGTCGAAGTCTTTCCTTTCTCCACATGGTCTTGCCCACTAGAAGGTATTGGGAATTTCGTGAATTTTCCATAATTTTTGGAAGTATTTTGCTATTTTCTAAAGCTATTATGAATTAACAAATTAAAACAATTGAGAAATCAAAAGAAAATCAAAAATGGCTTTGGGCGAAACCCACCGCCACGGCCCAAACCTCACACGCTGCGCATCGCCCACCGCCCGCACTTTCGCCGCACCGCCTCTCATCCTTCCCACGTCAGATTTAAATCGGACGGCTACTGATTACCCACGCCTGCGCTTCTCTTACGGCCGTTGGATCATGCAGAAGCGGTCAAGATCTTCCACGACAACCGCGCGGTCTGAATGCCATCATCAGCGTGAGCCGCACGATCTTAATCCAACGGCGCGCAAAGCGCGCTACCGCTTCGCTCGGTCTAATCTCAACCATTGGATCTTAATCCAGCGGTTGCGCCGAAAGTCACTTACCGCCGCGAATCTAATCTCGGCCGTGCGTTGAAAATCGGACGACCACGAGTCGTCGTCTTCCTCGCCTTCTTCTTCTCGCGTCGCTCGCACAACCGCCGCCATTTTCGCCACGTTCAAGCTTGAGCGGCTGGTTGCCAATCGCTCGCTCTTCGTGAGTGCGTGCGAGACCGCATCCACCACCGCCGCATTTCCCCATGATCTCCCCTCTTCTCGGGCGGTTCGCCCTCAACGCCGCAGCCGCCGCGCGACCCCACCCTCCCCACGCGCCACAGCCACCTAGCCCCTATAAAGGCACCACCGGAGCGCGCTTACGCTCTCATCTCATCTCCTCAATTCTCATTTCCGCTGAGCTCTACCGCCACCGTGATCGTGAGTTTAGGGTTTTTCGCCGCCGCGGAAAAACTCCGAGTTTCGCCGCCGTCAACGTCGCCAAGCCGCCGTGGTCTGCACCATCGTCTTCACCGACACCGGAGCCACCTCGGGGACCCCTTCATCACTTCGGAGCGCCACCGGAACTCCGTTGTCGTCAACACCCGAACCTCTCCGCCGCCAAAAGCTCGCCGCCGGTCAACTCCGGCGACCATTCGCGTCCAAAACGGTACCATCGTGTTCGCCTTATCCCCCTCTACAAGTTGCGACCACTCACCCTCGCCGGAGAGCCGCCGATCGTCGTTGTCGGCGTGTCGAAAACGTCGCGCCCGTGCGCCGGCGTGGCTTTGCCACCTAGGCGCCACATCACCTTTACGCTGCGTGGCGCACACGCGGCGTTCGATCGGCGCCACACACACACACGTGGCCAGTCCACCGCACCATCCTTCCCCAGGCTCGGTGGGCTTGGTTCACCATGGGCCGAGTCACTGACACTTGGGGCCCACCTGTCAGAATTCTTTTTAAAACCTTTTATTTTCCGAAATACTGTAGCTGACGTAATCATTGCGCAATAAATGGATTTTCAGTAGGAAAATAATTCTGGAAATTCAATAGAATTTCAGATTTAGATATAAACTTCAAAAATTCATAACTTTTGCAAATGAACTCCAAATTGGGTGATTCAAATTGCAAAATTTATATAAAATTATAATCTAGCTAACTAAACCAAAATATTTCAGTTTGGAGTTAATTTGAACTATGTTTTTGAATTTATTTGAATTTGCATTGAATTTGTCGTATTTTCGCGTATAGACTTCGACGACTCCGGAGAGTTCGATCAAACTGAAGATTTAGAATTTCAAGACATCGACCAAGGCAAGTTACACCATTGACCATATTGCCCCTATTATTTTAAGTTATTTTCAGTTTTTAAATTCCTTATTGCATGCATATGTTGTTATAAATATTTTAATATCCTGTTTTACATATAGTTAATTCCATATGTTATTGTATGGCCAAATTTGAATGTTGTATCTGACTACCTTGATACCATAGGCAAGATATTACAAA
The DNA here is from genome assembly GCA_036346255.1 of Ampelocalamus luodianensis. NCBI lineage: Eukaryota > Viridiplantae > Streptophyta > Magnoliopsida > Poales > Poaceae > Ampelocalamus > Ampelocalamus luodianensis. The sequence continues at coordinate 23,812,334 of CM070632.1, read as the reverse complement.
ATTCAAATATATGCTTAGCCAAGCTTAGTCACATTCTGAGAATTTGGGAGGGCTTACACAAATTTCTACAAATTGTTTTCAAACTTGTTATTGTGGTATTGTTTTACCACAAGAGTTTATAAATGAAGTTTTTAATAATTTCAAAATGGGTTTGGACTTGGGCGAAATGGTCGGAAAGGTGGGTGCAGGTTTATGCACGGGTTTGATCTGGTTAAGATCAAGGCCCATGGGTTGTAGGAATGACGCCAAGTCAATTGAGGACCGGTCTTTGAGCCGCTTATTGCTATGCCATAACGTACCACCACATGTCTGTATGGGCGGATTTGGCTAACTAATTTGTGATATCCTAGTATATTTATGTCATGTGATTTTGTGGGTGTCGGTTAGGCGTTTTATTCCACTTGGCGCAAGAGGGCTTAGGAGGGCGGTCGGTCAAAGGCGAAACCTTAGCGGGCATGAATATACTAGGGTAAAACATTGTAAAGGCCTCATGGTAATTGCTCGAGTCCTGCGCCTACGGAGCGTGAATTGGCGACATAACGAGCATGTCACCTCGTGTGGGTAAAGTTGTACCAACTCTGCGAGTAGAAACTATTCGAATAGCGCGTCATGATCATGGACATGCTAGCGGGGCCACTTAAAGTTAGAGGCGTACACCTGGAAATCTGGTCCTAGCGGATCCTTCGTTCGGGTTCGATTCATTTCTACTCTTTCGATTAGTGCAAGATAATCGAGGTCGAAAACTATAAGTCGAACAAACCTCTCTGTTTTTAGAAACCCTTTTTTCACTATTTCCTTAGTTTATTCAAATAAACTAAGAAAATAGTCGGGGGCTCAGATAATGTTATAAATATAACTTCAATTCTTAGTCTTTGTTTCATTTTTCATTCATTATCTTACGAGTTACTAACTACTCTACAAGATGATTTGCAGGAGAAAGGAAGAAGGAAGGAAGGATTACAGATATTTGGTCTAATTATTATTTTTATTTATTATCTTATGAGTTACTAACTATTCTACGAGATGATTTGTAGGAAAAAAAAAGAAAGATCATACATTTATACATCAACAAAAAGCTTGTCTTTACAGATTCCTATTACAAACTACTCTGATGAAGAAGATCCTATTTGCATCTCCTCCACAACCTTCTCGCCTACCGACTGTATGTCCTCGATCAACCGCTCTGCTTCGGCTTTAGTGCAGTCGAAGTCGGCTTCAATTGATTGAGTGTTAAGGTTGGGGTTACGGGCTTTAAGTTTTGCTAAGACTTAGCTTACAGCCCCTTTGACCGCTTCCTTTATCGAGTCGGTCTGGTTGGTCTTCAGAGTGGTCACCAACTCTTGCAAAGTACTGACTTGCTCCCCAATGGCACTCGTGTGGGCGGCTATCGTGTCTTCACGAAGGGTGACCTTCTCAGCACGAAGCCCACCGATTACGATGTTCAAAAGTGAAATGTCATCTTGAAGTTTGACCTTCATTGACTTCATCTCCTCCTGGGTGCAAGTCGAAGTCTCGTGGAGTCGTTTTATTTCAACTAATCGCTCTGAAAAGAGTAAGGTTGGTTAGATAAAATGACTCTATGAGAAGAAAAAACAATTTAATAGCTTTAATAGCAGGTAAGAGATTACTTACCCGCTAATTGAGATTCTAATCTCTCAATTTCTTGGTCTTTGTCCTTAGCGTTGCGGGCGATTTCGTGAACGACCAGGGACTTTTTTTTGACCTCGATCTGAAGAGTCCCCACTTCGGCTTGAAGGGTCCTTGTCTCGGCTTCTTTTTCTGAAAAGGAACAAGAAGTTAGGAAGGTAATGATCAGAATTACAAATAGTCGTAACTTCAAGGGCATACTATTTATTTTTTCCTGCAACTGTTGGGTCGTAGAGTTGGCCTCCTGAAGCTTCTTCAGAAGGTTAGTTACTTCATCTCTTAGCTTTTTCGTCTTGGTTTTTTCGTAGTCGAGCAAATCAGCTAGGGTCTTTTCATCACTCTTGAACCTGAAAAGGTTAAGGGTAGACGTGAACACAGAGGCAAGTAGTCGTAAATATTTCTGCGACTATCACATGATCTTAAGTTGTTCTACGATCACTCATGATCGTAAGTTTTTCTACGACCAGTACCAATTCGTAAGGTTTTCTACGACAATCCTCATGAGTACTTACGAGTAGTCGAAAAATAAAATGAGTACAAGTATTAGTGACTCACCACCTCTCTGCTTGCTCGCAGAGTACTGCTTTCTCTTATCGTAGCTTAACAAGCTGCCAGTTGTACTCGCAAACCACAGTAATTTGTTCCAAAGCTTTTTGCAAGAAAGAAAAACAATGAAAAGTGAGGAAAAACCATACTTATAGGTATCGTCAGATACTTACATTCATGCTCGTCCGAGCAAACATGGAGACTATCCTTGTCGGATCTTTTAGCCCATCCATCTCCTCGACTTGTTTCCACCAAACCCTTTCGAGACGTTCGTTATCGAAAACTTCCCCACAGTCGGGAATGTTACTGGGATGGGGGACTCGATCACGAGATCTGTGGGCGGAAGATCCTACGATAGAAGCAGAGCCAAAGAAATCAGAGCAAAAGTTAAAGTACCCCTCTTCCTCAGACTCTGTGATGGTAGCACCGCCTGGAGGATCGGAAGGAACGTCCTCGACAACCTCCTTACCGATGCGGTGGTCGGGGCTCTCACCACCACCTTCTCTTGGCATCTCCTTCATGGCCTCCCTTGTCTCCGCCTCCATCTCTATGACTACATCAGTGGTCGTAGCAACTTCAGCAGCGACAACTCCTTCCACCTTGGGAATGGTGGCTGGTACTTCAGCCACTACTGCTGTTGCTCCCTCATTTGCTGAAAAAGTAGCAGCGGGCTTCTCAGTAGAAGCATCCATGGGGTTGAAGGAGTTGGGCTAAGATTACAAAACAGAGAGCAAGTTAACTCGTGAAAAACAAAGGGTAAATGTTGTTCTTGCACTTTTGTTTTTTACATACCTCTGCATTCTGGACCTAACCAGGAACTTGGAAGCAACATTCCCAACGGAAAATTTCTTCGACTTCTTCTCGACTACTTTTGGTCGAGATTCAATAAGGGAACAGGAGTCACCACTTCGTGATCCTCCTGACTATTCAAGTGGCCGAGATCTGCCTCGACTACTTCAAGAGCACTACTTCCCTCGACCTCAGGCTCTACTGGAGTAGCAGTTTCCTTCATAAAAGATATGAAACTTTTCCAGTTCTCCTTTTCTAACTGCTTTATAACGCCACGAGAAGCGAAAACTGTCAAATTCTTGTTGTCGTAATAGAAGGATACCTTGGCCTTGGGAGCTTTGTGCTTAAGGGCTATGGTAGACTCATCCGCCCTTGTCTTCGCCGCAGCAGCTATGTCTGCAGCGAATTGAGTGAAGGGAGCAGAAGGAGTTGAACTCGCACCATGTAACATCCCAATTTCCAGAGCTTAAAAATCTTTTAATAGTTAGTAGGGAGAAAATTCACCATTTGAATTTTTATTTGATTTTAATTCCAAAGCTTAATATTGGACTTTAGAACCAAAAACATTTAATGTGAATAATCCCAACATGAACATTAACCAAAACTATTTTATTTGGGTTCTATGTGCTCAGATATATTTTCTAGATTTTTCTAGAATTTTTACGAGTTCATTTGCTATTTTCTATTGCTTATTTGAATTTCTCGTATTTTCTAAATTAGAAAACCTATTTAAAATCTCGAAATAGTCTCGCCAAATTCCTTAACTCGCCCATTCCTTCACTGTGCCCCATCTCCCGCCAGACCGCTCGCCGCCGCCGCCGCCTCTCTCGCATCGACGTGTGGGCCTCCCGACGACTTCTTCCCGAGTCCGAAGCTCGACACGCCCGCCATTGGAGCTTCTAGAAGCCTCGTCTTCACAACGGACTTTCCTAACTAAAACCTCCGGATTTCTTTGCCAAACTCTATCTCTAACCTTCCCGCGCCCGTATCTACTCCAATTGGGATCGAAACGAACTCTATCCCCGTTTCCGTTTTCAACGAGAAAATCCCGATTTAGGATTCCTTATCCGGGCACCCCACTTCCTATAAATAGCACCCGAGCTTCGCACGGTCCTCCGCAACCCAGAGCCGCCACCCACCTCGCCCCGAGAGCCCTAGCGCCGCCGCAATTTGGAGTTCTAGGTTTTTGCCGCTCTCTTTTCTTCGCGGTTGCGCCGCTAGTGTCGCCTGCCGCCACCGAGTGCACCGTCGAGTTCGGTGGCCGTGGCTACCTCGGAGTCCTCGCCGCTGTAACATCACCGAGCCGCCGTCCGACAATACCAAGCCCTCCGCCGCTCGAGCTCGCCACGGCCGCCACCGTTCCTCCCGATCACCGGAGTTGCATCGATGAGGTTCGCAATAACAAGGGCTACGTTGGTACCACTCACCCTCGCCGGCGAGCCGATCGCCGGCGACCATCGGGTCCAGAGCCGCCATTGTCGGCATGGGCAACGTGGCTGTCCACGCCGGCGCCGGCCACCCCGTGCTCGCGTGGCGGCGTGTGTCGCCGTCATCGCCCACATGTGTGTCGCGTGGCGATCCACCGGTCCAGATCTAGCAGGCTTGGTAGACCTAGTCTACCGTGAGTCAGTGTCACCGATGTGGACCCACTGTCGTGCCAACTGTCACCCGTCCGAACGTCCTCACCTGACGTCGTTGCGCAATATTCCGATTTTTCTTTAGAGAAATAATTCGGAAATTCCAGAAAATCCAAATTAGGGTTTCTTTTAGATTTCCAATCTTCCAAAGCTCATAACTTTTGCATCCTAACTCCGATTGAGCCCATTAAAATTTCTAAATTTGTCTAAATTCAAGCTCTATTTATCTGAGATTTTTATTTAATTTTTGGAGTTTGTTTTGCCTCTGTTATTTATTTGTTTGTTTGTTTGTGTCTCGTTTGCGAGTAGACGTCGTTTCGTCGGGAAATTTTGTGGAAGAAGGAGCACCCCAAGATCAAGACCAGTACATAGACCTTTTCCAAGGCAAGTCATACCTTTGATCATCTTGAACCTAGTTTTCAAATTACTTTGTGTTAAATTATTGCATTCTACTTTAATTATTTATTTAAATGCTTTGGGCATAGTTGTTATCCAAATTGTTATCACACCTTGGCCTTGTATGTCATAATTCCTTGTCACCCTAGATTGGTTATTAGTTGGTAATATTATAGCACCAACGTAGGTTGGTTAGATGCGAGTACAATTGCTTAGCCATGCTACGAGTCTCACATCTCAGGAAAGTTGCAAATATGAACTATGACTAAGTGACTATGGAACTTCGTGTAAAACTGTGTGCTATGTGTTATTACTTTGTGATGGCATGTGTTGCACTAAAACCAACTGGGTGGTAAAGGATTTAGACTGAGGCAAGTGGTGGAGACTGTGTGACATGGTGTTCTATGTGATGGGAATGATGATCTTTGTGACTTAGTTAGAACATGGAAGTCTTGCCTTGGTCAATTAAGGACTTAACTTTGTGCGCCATTGAACTGAGCCTTACTGTACGACCACATGCCTGGTATGGGACGGGCCTAAATTAGTAAGTTATGGATTCTCGGCATTGATGTTCAGGTGGATAGGTTAGGCTGTGTGACAGGGTGGAGGTGTGACTACTTGGTGGTTGCATCGCGGGATGATTCGTCTTCCCTGTCCAGCGGTGTGTGTTATACCAATTCTATGTGAGCTGGTATAGCGGTTTGTAAGCACACTGGGAACGTCAATGTTTGAGATGAAGTTTCCGAACTGTTTTGTTACGATTAGTGCTTGCTACACTAGTTGTATCTTGTGGGTAAAGTGTACAACCTCTGCAGAGTGTTAAATCAATCTATTCAAATAGCCGCGTCCGCGGTCATGGACATGCTCGGGGATTTCACACGAGGGGTATTTTTTCATAAAACCTTGGGAAGGGACAGCTGTGTGATTTAAGTCATATAGCTGTGTGAAAGAATTTGATTAGGCTATGTGTCTTTGTGGAAACAACTGTTAAATTAATATTGTTTATTTGTTTTGAATTATGTTTTCAATCTATTATTCGTATTCAACTGCAAATATTGCATCTCTGCAAAATAACCACAGAAGCCATTTCCTTTGGAATAAGCCTGCATTTATACATTGCATTCTGTGGTATGATCTGCGAGTACTGTTGTGTACTCACGCTTGTTGTAAAACTTGCGCCCAAACCTACAGAAGAGGAGGAGTCTACGCCTGCTTTCGAGGAGGAGTTCACTGAAGGCTGATCGTTCGTTAAGGTCTGGATCCCAGTCGGTTGCCTGTGGTGAATCGGTTGCCTGCGTGGCTTAATAAGTGTAAACTCGACCATAAGGTCAAAACCCTTATTTGTTATTCAAATTAATCGTTTACTTTATTTATCGCTTGTGTGGATCGATATTTACCTATGTTAACCTGTGTGCACTAGCGTGATCTGGACTAGTGCGGTATACATAGAGGGTTCGAATCGCACCACCACACCACCCTTCGCGACCTTTACAAGTTGACGTCTTTTGGTTGGAGGAGCTTTTTCTTGCTCCGTTTGCGCCGCTGCCCCAAAGACCACGAATGCGACCCTCGTGTCGTCTTGGCGATCTTCCATGCCTACTTTCTGTTAAAATCAGAAAAAGAAAATATTACTAAAGTGGTCGTAAGTTCTTCTACGACCACCCCATAGTCGTAAGTTTTTTTATGACGAATCCTCTAGTCGTAAATCCTTCTACGATTGTAAAATCCTAAAGATGAAGTCGATTACCTTTAGGCGCTCCACCTTTTCCTCTGCAGTCAAAACTGCAAGAATTTGAGGAGCCGCTACATTTGACGGACTTTTCTCACAGATGAGTTTGACGCGGGTGTCAATCTTTGCCTGTGAAAGATCTGTGCAAACAGATAGCATGGTCAACAGACCAGATCAGAACTAACCAAAACCAGAGTCAAAAATGAGAATTTCACTTACCCTCCTGGTAGTACTTGGTTGGGTCTGTTGTCCTCGAGTACCTCCACATGGGAGGAACTCGTTTCTTCAGGGGACTAATGCGGCGCGTGATGAAGTCTTTCACCACGTGCCATCCAGTAAGTCCCCCCACGTTCAAGTCTTTGATAGCTTGAATATAGGGGGCGATCCGATCAAGATCCCTAGGAGTCGAATCCAAGGAAGAAATCCTCTCAGTAGCATTTTCGATAAATGAAAGGCTGTCTTCCTTGGTGACCTCCCAGTAGAACCACTTCTTCTTCCACCCTGGCCATGAGGACCGGGTGAACATCTGAATGTACTCCTTCAACTTCCCATCATGGAGCTTCAGACCGCAACTCCTAGCAATTCCGACTTGTCGAGCCATTCCGTAATAATATTGAAAAAGCTCGAGGTCCGCCGAAATTCCCAGGTCTGCCTCACACAGATACATGAATATGCTTAACATTGTGATGGAATTAGGACGAAGGTTCACTAATTCCACCCCAAAGTGCTCGAGTACGAGTGTGAGAAAAGGGAGAGCAGGCAATCGAAGGTCGCACTCATAGTACGCTTGGAAGACAGGGATTTTCCCATCCTCCCCCGACGGCCAGTGTTGCCCAACCGCTGAAGTCCACTTTATGAGTACCCTCTCGGGAATCTTCTCGGCAACAACTAAAGCATTCATCTTCGCTGTGTCCATCTCCGATTTGGCCCATACAGAGACGGTCCTGGCCATTTTTTTCTCACAAAAAGAAGATTTGGATTTGGAAAAGCTTCAAGAAAGTGCACAGTTTTTGCTGGCGGCGGAGAAAGCGTGAGCTTGATGAACAGTCAGGGTGAATTGGGAAAAGGTAAGAACCCTAAAGTCACCCCAGCGGTTAGTTTTATAACCACACGCTTGAAATGAAACGTCGTGGAAAATCAACGGTTCCCACCGCTTCGGGAATTGCTCTAACGGATAGATTCTCTTAAATATGCCTGTTCGAGAAAACCGAGGCTATTTTCACACCTCAAGTGAAATTACCTTCTTGGCCAAGTATATTTCTGGTCAAACGAAACATCACTCGAAAAGGTTTTACTTCCGATCGTTGTACCACGATTACTTCACAGTCGTAAGATTTCCTACGACTACCATGTAGTAGTGAGATTTTCAAACAAACTTCCTTGACCAAGTATATTTCTAGTCAAATGAGACATGTGTTGAAGAGTTTTTCCTTTAACCTTTTCACTACAACCACCTAGTGGTCCTAAGAACATCTATGACTCCTTTTCCAAGTAATTTATTTTCACTTGAAGCTGGGGGGCTAGATGACGAGGATCTAATAATCCTTATTTTGCCATTTACTTGTAATTGGTAATTATGGATAAATATGACGTCACACGACTATTAAGCATAGCCCTTATAAATGTAAGGGAGAAGCCAATCAAGTGGTCGTAAGTTCTTCTACGACCACCCCCATAGTCGTAAGTCTTTCTACGACTACTATATAATCGTACGCCCTCCTACGATTACCTCTGGTCGTAAGTTCTTCTATGGCCAGTACCTAGTCGTAAGGTTTTCTACGACTACCTCCTGGTCGTAAGTTCTTCTACGACCAGCTCTGTCACGACTTCTCCACAGTTAACTGGGTCCACCCACCTGTAGGCCCAATTAATTAGGAAATCTGAGCAGTCAATATATGTAGTTATTCTCTGGAATAACTGCAGATAAGACACTATTATCTCTGATTGATAACCGTCAGGCAACGTGGGGAGGTTACTACTCCGGTGATTACTATCATTATTACGGAATAATGGGGCGCCTCTTGACCTGAAACAACAACCTCTCTGCGTACTATAAAAAGACTTCTTTCATAGAGAAATGGAAGGACTAGGGAGAGAGACAATCAATAGTAGTATAAGCGCAAGTCTTTCCACTAATTGTAACCAGGATATCCCAATACAATACACACAGGAGTAAGGTTGTTATTCTCTCTAGAGAAGGCCCGAACCTGTATAAAAATCCCCGTGTCTTTTCTGTCTATGTGATCGATTGTGGAGACCCCTCTGAATCAAACAATCTTTACGTAAGATCGGTTCTAAAACACTGACACTTACCTTCCTGTTATGCATTATCTCTTGTATTGTACTATATATTCTCAAGTGATCAATGCAAAACGTATCATGTGATTCTCCCAAACAACACTCTCGATCAGCATGTGTCCAACTTTTCCAAGTGTTGACCTCTTCATGGTGACGCTTGGTAAATTTGCCCTCATTGACCATGTCAAAAGCACCGATGCCCCCCTCACTGACCATCTTGTGGACGCTGGCACTTCCACTGATCCCGCATGGAAACTGATGGACTACATTGTCCTTTCATGGTTCTATGGATCGAGTTCCTTCAGATCGTGATGGAGAACAACACGACCGCCTGTGCGGTCTGGAGCACCCTCGATGACTTGTTTCACAACAACAAAGAAAGTCATGCCATCTACATCAACGTCGAATTCAGCACATTCGCGCAAGACGATCTTTCCATCTCCGACTACTACCGCAAGGTCAAAACGCTCACGGATGCCCTAGGCAATGCCGATAAGACCATGAGCGATAAAACCCTAGCTCTTACCACTCTCCATGGTTTGAACGGGAAATTCTCGCAAACAGCCATGCTCTTGTCAATGTTCCCCTCCTTTGTTGAAGTCCGGTCCCATTTGTTGTTAGAGGAGCTCAAGGTGGCGCACATCTCTCGTAGCAAGCAGGAGTGGCTACGATAAAGGTGGCTCAATCCATTGCCCTCCTTGCGACATCATCGGTAACAAGACCGGTGGAACAAACAAGCATTCAAGATCAAAGCACTTTCATCACTCAAAACCATTATAACTTTGCAACATATCTCTTGGTGGCTACGATAGTGGATCCGGCAATCCTCGCGAAAGTCACGTCGGCTCTAGCAACTACAACAATGACAACGGTGGTTACTGCAAACGTCGTGGTAAGCGCGGTGGCAACAGCGGTGGTGGCTTAAACAACGGTGGCAGCGGCAATAGCAGTTTCGGCGACTGAGGCACCTTCACCAACATTATGCCCTGGTCATCCTTCTTCCATCCGATATTCGATACAAGATTTCAAGTGTGTCCCGCCAACAAATGCCTCGCCTTTGGCCTAAAGAATCTAACATACATCCATAATCATAAGAATTGAAGCAATAATCTTAACGAAAGGAAAGAGGACCGCTCAAAGGCAACAAATGCACAAATACAAACCGAACCTATGCCAAGAACGGAAAATAAACATTCATAACCAAACGTCATCATCCACATGTCACCTCAATTATTACAGTTTATCCCTAAACAAATAAAGGAATTCAACCAAGTTCTATTATTGAAAGCTGGAATATGGTGTTGTGTGATTAGTGCATGTCTACTCCCTCCCGATAGAGTCATCATCAATGGCCACCTAAAACACAACAACAAACAAGAGTGAGTCCAAGACTAAGCAAATACAACGAATATAAGAACATACTTCATGAAGAAACATGGCACAATAGAAATATCTGAAGAATGAATCGTAATGCATGGATGCCATGAACTGGGACTGGCACTCGCTTATATCAGTATAGCTAGTGACACACCCGTCGGTGTTCACTTCTCGTATTTATCAAAATACGGGATCCAAAATACCGTATGAAGAACATTTCATACGGGTGTCCAAAACTGACCACATTGGAATGGTGGGACTTCACTTGCCCATACTGGAATTGATGGGACTTTAGACTCCACTCCCGTGGACGGAACATGAACATGGATGCATGAAATGAATTATTGAATAAAGAATATCATCATCTCTAGGTATGAGAATATCACAAATGAAAGAATATAAACTTTGAACCTTCTCATGTAACATAGGGAATCACAACACAAACATTCAATTCATAATTCACATTTGATAATATTATCAAAGTACTTATGAACAATGACTAGAATCATCACCGAACATATGAATTTCACATACGGAAGGAACATAATCATCGAAACTTCTCACGTATCAAATGAAAACACAATACGAACATCAAGCACCCAACATACACAATTCATACAAACGTCGGTGTACTTGCCTTTAGCGTTGCAATGCGTTAGGAAGTAACGACGATGCCGCTAATCTCGGAGCCTCACCTCCTACACCATTAGTTTACTCAATAAGAACCACGAAGTCAAGACACTACTTGCAACACATACCCCAAAACCCCAACGTTTAACTACACAATTTTACTCCAATTGAACTGCATTCTATCATAAAATCATAATGGGTAGCAATACTAAAATTGACATAACTTTTGCTATGAAATTCGTAAAAATGTAAACTCAAGCTTGTTTGAAAGGTAACAAGATTATCTACAACAACCCAGTTGACGGAAATCCCAAATTCTGAATGTACCAAGTCCCAAAAGGCCGATGAACACCCTCTGTTAGAACTGCAAGACACTTCTGGGAAGCAGTACGAAAAATGCCATAACTTCTAATTGGCCAAACCAATCTTAGCGTTCTTTATCAATATCAAAAGCTAAGACCAAGGCCTACAATAACCTAGTTGGGTGAAAGCCTTGAATTTTCCATTAATACACTCATATTCTAAAAGGAAACTTGACAGTTCATTCTCGTCAGAATTCTGGACAGCAGAGACGGAAACTAACATAACTTTTGATCCGTATGTCGGAATTCAGTGTTCTTGGCGGCCACCGAAAGCTAAGAACAATACCTACATATATCTAGCAGATGGGATCCTCTGATTCGGACTCTATCTAGACGAAAACAGACACGTAAGTAATGGACAGAATTCTGGAATTAAACGCAGCAGTTCAATGATTATCTAATTGATGGCCATAACGAATCTAACTTGATTCAAAACAGCGAGGAGACGAATCGTTACCCTTGAAGACACTAATGAACTCGCTGAAAACCCCATAAGGATCTCATCTCCCCTTTCGTCTCCCTCTCCTCCACCTTCCTTTGGTCGGTAGCAATGGAGGAAGCACCACAAAGAGGGAGGACAGCAATGGAGCGCAAGGGAGGAGGTGCTTGACCAAGCGTCAATGGAGATGGAGAGTGGCGGCTCTAGGGGAAGGAGGGGCAAGGGAGGGGCTCTGGGGTTTCAGCCGTCCTCCCCTTTCCCACTGGCCGGCCTCCACATGGGCTTCTGGGCTAAAGGCCCGAGGCCCGGAGTTCTCCTACTTTATTTCTGTGCAGCGAACACTTAAGAGGTCGTAACTTTCTCTCCTGAACTCGGAATGGAGTGATTTTTGTCTTCAAATTTAGATAACTCATAGCACTTCAACTTTCTATTTGTGAAGTTTTTCTTAAAATGCCGTCTTCATTATGAAATTTGTCTTGGAAGTTGACTTAGTTGCGGACCTTGGTTCTCTGTACGGCCTGCCTTGCGGGCCCCATATCTCAAAACTTAGAACTCCAAATTAGGTAAATGAGGACTCTAAATTGTACTATGGAAAATGATCTACAACTTTGTAGTTACGAGGTTTGCCATTCGAAGTCGTTCCAGTCGCAAAAATTACGTTGCAAGATGATTACAGATTCTGTCATGTTTCTGTGCAAGGCAAATAAGGAATCTCTCAATCTCCTTATATTCTCTGCACTGAGCGGGATATTATATTCTACCCCCTTAAGCAATTCGACCCGAATTCTACTTGAAAGATCACCAGCTGAACTTAATAATCATTAACACGTACCAACGTTAACATTGACAGTTCATTCTCGTCAGAATTCTGGACAGAAGAGACGGAAACTAACATAACTTTTGATCCGTATGTCGGAATTCAGTGTTCTTGGCGGCCACCGAAAGCTAAGAACAATACCTACATATCTCTAGGAGATGGGATCCTCTGATTCGGACTCTATCTAGACGAAAACAGGCACGCAAGTAATGGACAGAATTCTGGAATTAAACGCAGCAGTTCAATGATTATCTAATTGATGGCCATAACGAATCTAACTTGATTCAAAACAGCGAGGAGACGAATCGTTACCCTTGAAGACACTAATGAACTCGCTGAAAACCCCACAAGGATCTCCTCTCCCCTTTCGTCTCCCTCTCCTCCACCTTCCTTTGGCCAGTAGCAATGGAGGAAGCACCACAAAGGGGGAGGACAGCAATGGAGCGTAAGGGGAGGAGGTGCTTGACCAAGGCGTCAATGGAGATGGAGAGTGGCGGCTCTAGGGGGAAGGAGGGGCAAGGGAGGGGCTCTAGGTTTCAGCCGTCCTCCCCTTTCCCACTTGGCCGGCCTCCACATGGGCTTCCTGGGCTAAAGGCCCGAGGCCCAGGTTCTCCCTACTTTATTTCTGTGCAGCGAACACTTAAGAGGTCGTAACTTTCTCTCCTGAACTCGGAATGGAGTGATTTTTGTCTTCAAATTTAGATAACTCATAGCACTTCAACTTTCTATTTGTGAAGTTTTTCTTAAAATGTCGTCTTCATTATGAAAGTTGCCTTGGAAGTTGACTTAGTTGCGGACCTTGGTTCTCTGTACGGCCTGCCTTGCGGGCCCCATATCTCAAAACTTAGAACTCCAAATTAGGTAAATGAGGACTCTAAATTGTAATATGGAAAATGATCTACAACTTTGTAGTTACGAGGTTTGCCATTCGAAGTCGTTCCAGTCGCAAAAATTACGTTGCAAGATGATTAAAGATTCTGTCATGTTTATGTGCAAGGCAAATAAGGAATCTCTCAATCTCTTTATATTCTCTGCACCTAAACGGGATATTACATTTCAAGTGTGTCCCGGCCAACAAATGCCTCGGCCTTTGGCCGATCTTCTAGGTCCACGGTCGTAGGAGCCACCCCAGCAGGCGTTTGCTGCCACGACCCCAACTACCCTATCATGGTCACCATGCTAGCCCCCACCCCTGCATGGTCGATACCCACACTATCGCCTTCGTCGACCATCGCGCTCCTGGGATGTGTAGTCTCTCGTCAACACCTTCAACATGATGACATTGACACCCCCATCAACTGACTGGTACATGGACTCTGGTGCAACTTCCCATGTGACATTCGAGGCCAGTAATCTCTCTTCCCTCCTGTCACCTTCCTCTTTTTCCCCCTTCTCTGTCATTGTTGGTAATGGATCCCATTAGCCCATTACCTCTACCGGTTGTCTTCCGTTACCTTCTCCGCAATATCCTTTTCATTTTAACAATGTCCTCGTTATCCCTAATCTCATTAAAATTTTTATTTTCGTTCGAAAATTCACTACTAACAATCCGTGTTCTATTGAGTTTGATCCCATGACTTTTCTGTGAAGGATTTTTGAACCAAGAACACGATCATTTGGTGTAATAGCAAGGGCTAACTGTATCATCTCTGTGCACCACATGCGTCCCCTTGTGTCCTCCTCACCGACGTCTCCTCACCCAACCTCTGGTATCGCCGTCTCGGAAATTTCAGTAGTCAAGGTCTCCCTCACTTAGCGAAGTCGTCTTTTATTCCTTTTAACAAATGACTATCAGACAATACCCTATGCCATGCTTGTCAGCTTGGATGACACGTCCGGCTTCACTTAGTGATTCCACCTCAAAAACCAATAAAATATTTGATTTAATTCATTATGATTTGTTGACTTCTCCAATTGCAAGTGTCTCAAGTTCAAATACTATTTGGTCATCTTCGATGACTTCACTCATTTTATATGGACATCCCCTTTACGTCTCAAGTCGAACGTCTTCTCTACCCTTTCACATTTTTTCGCCTATACTAAGAACCATTTTTCCACTAGTGCGACAACGACCGTGAATTTGACAACCTCACCACTTGTATTTTCTTTCTTACACACGACATTGCTCTCCTCATGTCATGCCCCTTCACCTCTCAACAAAATGGTAAGGCCGAGCGCGTTATCCGTTCCACCAACGATATCACACACTCCCTTCTATTTCAGGCCAGCATGCCCCCTGTTTATTGGGTAGAGGCATTGCCTGTCGCAACGTATCTCCTCAATATACACCCTAGTAAGGTTCTTCAATTTCTTACTCCATTCGAAGCCATTTTGGGACATGCTCCCTCCTATGGTCGCTTGCGTATTTTTGGGGGTCATTGCTACCCTAATCTTTCAGCCACCACCATCCACAAATTAGCTCCTCGCTCCACTGCATGCGTGTTTCTTGGCTATCCCTCTCATCACAAAGGATACCACTATCTTGACCTCTCCGCTAACCGTGTTATTCTCCCCTATCATGTCACATTCGATAAGTCCTCCTTTCCGTTTACCGACCTCCAATCTCCTCAAACTTCTGATTTTGAGTTCTTGTCTGACCTCACAACTCTCACACCATGCCCTATCTCCCCACCAGCTACCACAGTAGCCCCAGCCACTACCATGCCTATCGCACTGCTAGCTACGACCAATCTCCCTGCTGTGGCACCCTTCTTTCCTGCCGCGGTAGATTTTTCTATCGCACCTCTAATTGCGACACTCTTTCTCTTGCTGTAGGCACAACGGTCACTGCCACATCTACCATAGCACCTATTTTTCCTATCGTGACAGCGTCTGCTCCTTCTCATCTTTCCTAATCATTACACCGGTCGACAACAATCACTCTATGATCACTTGCGGGAAGTTCGGTTTTCGTCAACCCCTTGATCGTTTGAACCTTCATGTTTCTCCTTTGTCGCCCATCCCTAACACCTACCGTAGTGCACTCAAAGATCCCAACTGACATGATGCCATGCTAGACGAGATCTCCGCTCTTCATGCAAATCAGACTTGGGATCTTGTCCCTTATCCTCCCAGCGCCAATATTGTGCCAGGAAAGTGGATTTTCTTACATAAACATAAAGCCGATGGCACTCTTGAGCGATATAACGCACGACCGACACCTCACTTTTTGATTTTCATCGTGGCACTGATATTTTCTATCTAATTGTCTATGTTGATGATATTTTCCTCGCGGCTTCCTCTCCTTCCCTTCTCCGCTGGACAATCTCCTCTCTCCAGCGCGAGTTCGCCATGTCGAACCTTAGTTTGTTACATTTTTTTTCTTGGGATTTCAGTCAAGCGTGATGCTCATGGCATGCTCCTTTCCTAGAGTCAGTATATCTCAGATGTACTTGACCGAGTTGGCATGACAAATTGCAAACCTTATTCTACTCCCATTGACAACAACTCCAAACTATCTTCCACTGTCGGTCTGCTTGCTGGTCTCATCTCCCACTCATTACCGCAGTCACGTCGGTGCCTTGCAGTACCTTACTTTCACTCGCTCGGATATCGCGTATGCTATTCAACAAGTTTGCTTGCATATGCATGATCCCAGTGAGACGCACTTTAATCTCATTAAGCGGATTCTCCGCTATCTCAAGGGTACGTTGCACTATGGTGTTCGGTTGCACTGTACCTCTCCCAGCGTTCTCACAGTGTACTCTGACACCGACTGGGCGGGTTGCCCAACACTCGTAAGTCTGCTGCAGTGTTTTCCTTGCTGATAATCTCATCTCGTGGTCATCCAAGTGACAACACACGGTGTCTCATTCCAGTGTCGAAGCAGAATTTTGGGCTGTCACCAATGCAGTTGCCGAATCATGCTGGTTACGCCAACTCTTACACAAGCTTCATCGACCACTTCAAAAGGCTACCATCATGTGCTGTGATAACATCAGTGTTGTTTATCTCTCAACTAACCCGATGCAGCATCAACACGAACATTGTTGAGATTGATCTACATTTTGTTCATGAGCGGGTGGCCCTAGGAGATGTTCGTGTCCTTTAGTGTTGGAAAAGTGGACAATATTTTAATTCCAAATTTTATTATGAAGCAAAGATCACTTAAAACTACAGATGCATAAAGCTATACTAACAACAGGCAACTCATTGCACTTCTAAACATACTCAATAGCAGGTTTATAATAAAATATAATGGTCGTACAACCAACTTACAGTCAGGCACGATGAAGAACAGTTAGCAGCGCAGACTCAAAGCAATGTAGGTCGTAGATGATGCAGCGCAACGAGCGGTTGAAAGGACCCAGGATGAACACCCCAAATCCTCTGTGTATTTCTGAACTAGTTCCATGATCAATGGCTAGCTCACACAATAAACAACTATGGTACCACAACCATAATCGTAAAACTTTATTAATAAACAACATAGTTGATTACAAGATAGGCTTACGAGCCAGCAGAACAGAACATAGCGGAAGACGAAACAAGAAGCAATAGAGCCTAACTAATCCGCCACAGGCAATCGACTGGGGTAGCGACCTAGTCGTCGAGATCTTCAACAGCTACACAGTCCTTCTCCTCTGAACAACAATTTATTAAGCAAGAGTGGGCACAAACAACCGTGCCCCTCAAGTTACACCCAGTAAGAGAATTATAATACATGCAGGATATAACAAAGGAATGCTTATAGAGTTGACTTTGCATAATGCAATATTTCTTTCTAAATACTTGTACTAAGTTCCAAAGCAGATATTCTATAACTAAAATTTATTTTCTAAATCTCAAGTTTTATAGTAAGATAACATTCATCAATGAGTGGTGAAGGATACCCTCCTATCACAAGGCTACCCGCCTAATTCCCATTTGGATAGAACAATGTTTCTTTCTAAATACTTGTACTAAGTTCCAAAGCAGATACTCTATAACTAAAATTTATTTTCTAAATCTCAAGTTTTATAGTCAGATAACATTCATCAACGAGTGGTGAAGGATACACTCCTATCACAAGGCTACCTGCCCAATTCCCATTTGGATACAAATTCAGAACCATTTGATAAAGTCTTTTGAAAACAAAATCAAAGATCTAACTTGGAGTAGCTTTGTTAGCATGTACATGACCATGGATACGACTATTCGAATAGTTTTACACTCTGCAGAGGTGTATAGCTTTACTCACACGACACAACTTCTCTAGTTTGTTTGGCATCCATCGATACCACCGCTCACTATCTTAGGTGAGCAGTCTAGAGTATGTGACAAGGCCTTTACAAAGCGTCATTCCATCGCAGTCCTGCCTCACTAAGGTTTCGCCTCCTTTGGATAGAAACCCGGTGGATTCAGGCCCCTTCTTGCGCCAAGTGGGAATACATAAAAGTAGGTCGTAAAGACACCCACGCAACCGGATGACACGACCACGGTGAAATGTTACAAATTAGTTCGCCAGGTCCTGCCCACACAGGACATGTGGTCGTACGGAAAGGCTTAGCAAAATACACTCGAAGACCGATTCTTAACTGACTTGGGCGACTTCCAAAAGAACCCTGGGCATCGATCATAGAAATGAATCGATCCCGTGCATGAACATGCACCCATCCAAACATCCATTTCGCCTAAGTCCAAACCAATTTTCATTTATTTCAGTTTTTCAAAGTTTTTGCAAACTCCCATGATAAACCAATGTCGTGGATACCATTTTAGACAACATTTGATCTTTTGGTTGTAAATTTCCCAAATCAAGATTTTTGGGTCTGAGCTTTGACTAAGCATAGTTTTCCAACAAGCTCTAGTCATACTAATGTATTATCTAGAGTTTTATCTAGGGTGACAAGGTGTGAGGGATTCAATGTCTAAGAATTGTCAAGTACGAGATCAGTATTTCAACCATCCAACAAACCAAAAGCCACGACCAGGTCTACGACCAGATCCACAACTAGATCCCACGACTGGATTCCACAACTAGATCCATGACCAGATTCTACGATCAGATTCCACGAATAGATTTGATGACTGGATCCACGACCATATCTACGACTAGATCCACAACTGGATCCACGACTAGATCCACGACTAGATCTACGACCAGGTTCTACGACCAGATCTACGACTAGATCCACAACTAGATCTACGACCAGTGACTCTACGACCAGCATATGTATTGATTGATGACCATGTTTCACCGGTCATGGATATGGGGATATCGAATCAATAATGTGAACATATGTTAGAGAACATGAGGTTGGATAGACCCACCTTGAGATACTATTGAGATTATTATGATTCTATATGTCATTAGTTGGTCTCAAGCAATGATGATGTATAATCCTTAGACTTGAGCTTAGTATGGTTCCCTACATGTGTAATAGCACTCTTAGGGGTTGCCAAATGCTACTCGTAACTGGGTAGTTATAAAGGTAGCTTTCAGGTATGCTATGAAACATGCAGAGGGATGTGACTGGTCGGATATGGGATTTGCCCCTCCTAACATAACGGGAGAGATATCTCTGGGCCCCTCAAAGTGGTTGGATAAAGAAAGCGCATGGCCATGTGATGAAGACATCAACCCTAAGGATGCATCCACTGCTTCGACTCGTTGCACTGCATCCACATCTTCTCCGATCGGACTTTCGGCGACTTCATTACCATATTTTCCAGTTGGACCGAGCTGCCTCTACTCATACATGCCGGGCTACGTCTACTGCTTCTACTCATATGTGTCGGGCTACATCTAAATGCCATGGTGCTGCGTCACCAATTCTTGGCCCACAAGCTATGTAATGTATGGACCGACTTGGCCCATATGGCCCATATGTTGGTGACCACCCTAGGGAGCCCGCACTGTTCATGCGAACAATACCGTGAACAGTGCCGCTGCCCCTAGGGTTCGCACCTCTTGGCCGCACCCCTCATATAGGAGTCGCCGCCCCTTAGCAAAATTCGGGTTTTATTGATTGAAGTTTAGCTTTGCTACTTTATTCTTTGTCCTCTTAGTCGGCGAGATCAACAGTGATATTGTTCTTTGGAACCCCACTTATCAATACATTCAATTCCTATTCATAATTTCATATTGCTTATTTATTTTGTTCTTGCGTGCTTCTTTAGTGTATATAGGAATCAATCTTCGTGATCAGGTCAACCGAGTATTCGTGCACGGTTGATAACGACTTGTCGAGCAGTTCAGCAATTGCGTGGTTTCGAGCCTTGCAAGTTCATAGCCAGGATCGTGAGAGTTGAGCGACTACTACCGAACCTACCTTCTCATCGAAAGATCGGGCCAAAATCAGGACCTCCATGGTTCATCAAATGGTATCAAAGCTACAGTTCTTCGGTGAGAAATCAGTACCCTTAGTAGTAGATTTATTTTTCATACCTAGAGTCCAGAAAATTGCAAAAAAATTCGCACTATCATCCATACCAAACCATTCTGGGCCTTTGCAAAAAAACATCGGTATTTTGCTTGTTGAATTTTTGGTTGCATTATCGTGTCTAGTTGCTGAATTCTAGTTTAGTTGGAGTCTAGTTTGTCGTTGTCTAGTTTGCATCTCGTGATTTCCTTCGCGTCACTTGATCGTTCTTTTAGGGTTCTTAGTTTTTGCATCTAAAATAGAATTTTGTGGGTTAGAACTCCTCTAATCCGCACCAAAAAGAGAAAATTTGTGCTGATGTTAATCCAAAAAAAAGAGGATTGCTATGATCTTTTGGGAGAGTTGATGTTATTTGTAACTTACGGCAAACTCTAGGGCTGGCCAAATAGTAGAAGGAGAAAGAGGCAACCGCAAGAACAAAAGCCACGGGAGAAAAGAAAAAGAAAAGAAAAAGAAAAGAAAAAGAAAAAGAAAAGAAAAAGAGAAGAGAAGAAAAGAAAAGCGCATAAAAATTGGTGGAGACCATCTACATATAGCCACAAGCTTTCATAAAAAATTTTCAGCAAGTTTGTCCCACGGAATCAAAAGATATAGCAGTTTCAAGATTGAACCCGAGTCGGTTTCGAGTCCGAGGAGGATTCCGTTTCCGAGACACATTCAGTAAAACGGGGATAACTTTTGCATACAATATCCATTTTAGACGTTCTTGTGCTCGTTTCAAAGCTAATGACGAGGCGCATCCTTTCCATGTAAGCCACTTGTCGCCCTCTAGGTTCCCCAAAATTGGCCATCTTCGGCCCCGAATTCGCGTTGCAAATTTTTGGTTTCTGTTTTTGCCGTTTCTTTCAGTCTTCTTTATGGAATTTGGGCTTCGCCTCAACTGAAAAGTTGTATATCTCGTCGAAAACTTTCAAAAGAGTATATATAAGCCATATAAAACTTTGCCTTTTCATTGTTTGAGACTAGCTATTTTTTCTACTCAATCTAGAGAGTTGTTTACGTTGCACGTTATTCTATTTTTGTGCTCTACATCGCGCAAACAATCTTGTGCCCTTAGAAAGAAGTTTGAATGGTTGACTAGCGTCTCTCCTAGCACTTACTGTGAGGTTTTCCCTTGCTTACATCAAGTCGCATTAATCGTTGCGTATGCGTACATACACGTCTCTACATAGAGCTTTGATTAGCTAATTGTGATTAGTCTAGCATCAGCAACATTTGACTA
This sequence comes from Ampelocalamus luodianensis, assembly GCA_036346255.1. Taxonomy (NCBI): domain Eukaryota; kingdom Viridiplantae; phylum Streptophyta; class Magnoliopsida; order Poales; family Poaceae; genus Ampelocalamus; species Ampelocalamus luodianensis. Next base: position 23,791,081 of record CM070632.1, on the reverse strand, counting down.
GTACTTTGAATAAATTTTCAACTTGCATTAACTAATTTGATTATTGCTGATCCTTGCTACCATATTGAAGCCTTCCAAACTCCACTTCCTACTAACTCAGCAGGTGTCGTTTCTCGCGATCGTTGGACTATTCACAGGTGAGAGTATCACGAACTAGCCACCGGTTGTACCACTTCCTTGTTGCATTGGTAAGAGCTTGTAAGAATTTGGTAAAAGTTTGAGTGTGAGCGACTGTTGCAAACTCCAGAACCTAGTAGTTCATAGGGACATATACACTGTGATTTGTTCTTTGCTTTGATACTAACAATGGAAGGTTCAGGGTCACAAGGGGAGAATAGCAGGCCCTACGTTGAGGACAATGCACCTCTCACGCCTCGCATGAAAGACATCGTGCAACACTTTTCACGCTTGCTGAATCAACATTCGGAGCGTATTGAGGGGGTTCTAGATCGCACCATCCATGATCTTGCTGCGATTACTACACATGTGGAGCAGCTAGAGAGAGCTCCACCTCCTGCTACCACTCCCACTGCTGTCGGCATTGCACAACCACGCCGTAACCCATCCATTGCTCGCTCTTGGGCCAATGAGGTGGAAGAAGAAGAAATGACCAACTACACTACTGATACCAAAATCGATGGATTCAATGTTTACAATGATCGCAACCATCGTCGACTTCGTCACAATTGTCAAGGTATGGGAAGAAATCAACGTGAGGTACGCGACCATAATGATGCAGTTAGTAAAATTAAATTTACTATGTCGTCTTTTACTGAAAAATATGATCCCGATGCTTATCTCACATGGGAGTTAACTGTAGAACAAAAATTTATTTGTCATGAATTCTCTGAAGATAAGAAAGTTAGGGCTGCTACTAGTGAGTTTTCTGATTTTTGCATCTATTTGGTGGAGTGAATATGGTCGTACTCATCAGGACATACTTAGAACATGGAATGCTTTGAAAAGAGCAATGATTCATAGATTTGTACCTTCATATTATTCTCGTGATTTGCTTAATAAATTGCAATACTTAAGACAAGGTAGTAGTTCTGTAGAGGATTATGATCAAGAATTTCAATCTGGTTTATTGCGTTGTGGTTTGATGAAACTGAAGATGCTAAGATGACTAGATTTTTAGGTGGTTTAAACTGAGAAATTTAGGACATACTTGGTTATAAAGAATACAATTCTATCACTCATTTGTTCCATCTTGCTTGCAAAGCTGAAAGAGAAGTGCAGGGTCGACAATCTTGCTCTAGGGGCAATTTTGGAGTATCTTTTGCAGGTCAGCCAAGTCAGTAACAACACGTGGCACCCTCCTCAAGCTGTGCGGCCCCTGCTACCCCTTCCACTCCTGCGCATGTGCCTGATGCAAGCAAATCAGGAAAGGTACAAGTCCCTACAAAAAGTGCTTCTTCCGTTGCTTCTACAGGGCGATCTAGAGATGTACAATGTCACCGTTGCAAGGGATTTGGGCACTTGATGTGTGATTGCCCAAGTCAGCGAGCTCTCTTGATATAGGATAATGGTGAGTATACTTCAGCTAGTGACATTGAGGAAGAACATGTTTTGGTTGCAACTAACAATGCAGGTGATGAAACTACAGAAGAACATATAAGCCATGAGGCATCTGACATGTACCAAAGCTTAGTTGTCCAGCATATGCTAAGTGCTCAAATGGAGCTTGCTGAACAAAATCAATGTCACACCTTGTTCCAATCAAAATTCATCATCAAGGAACGATCCTGTGAAATCATCATCGATGGCGGAAGTTGCAACAATCTTGCTAGCACAGACATGGTCGAGAAGCTTGGTTTGACCATAACTCAACACCCTCATCCTTACTAAATTCAATGGCTTAATTATTGTGGTAAGTTGAAGGTAACTAAACTTGTGCGTGTACATTTTTCTATTAGATCATATCATGATTATGTGGATTGTGATGTCGTACCTATGCAAGCATGATCGTTATTGTTAGGTAGACCTTGGCAATATGATAGATATACTGAACATTATGGTAGATCTAATCATTATACTTTCACCTATAAAGAAAAAAATCACTTTGCTTCCAATGTCTCCTGCTGCCATATTAAAAGATGAATTAGAAAGAATTGAGAGAACAAGTAAGGAGAAGACAAAAGATGATCATCAGATTAAAGCTCCAAGTGAAATTAAATTGAAAGCTCCTCTTATGTTAGCTACAAAATATGATTGCATTGACATGGAAAAACATGAATCTGAATTGCAAAGAATTTTCTTGTCCATTAGAAAAAATGTGTTTCTTTACCTCCTATTGCTAATAACCTTTTGCAGGAAAATAATGACTTGGAGGATATGATTGAGTCGAGGATGACTCAAATTCAAGAAAGGGAGCATGATGAGGACATCAACCCTAAGGATGCATCCACTGCTTCGACTCGCTACACTACATCCACATCTTCTCTGATCGGACTTTCGGCGACTGCATTGCCATATTTTCCAGTTGGATCGAGCTGCCTCTACTCATACATGCCGGGCTACATCTACTGCTTCTACTCATACATGCCGGGCTACGTCTACATGCCATGGTACTGCGTCACCAATTGTTGGCCCACTAGCTATATAATGTATGGACCGACTTGGCCCATATGGCCCATATGTTGGTCAACCATCCTAGGGAGCCCGCACTGTTCATGTGAACAATACCCGTGAACAGTGCTACTGCCCCTAGGGTTCCCACCTCTTGGCCGCACCCTTCATATAGGAGTCGCCACCCCTTAGCAAAATTCGGGTTTTGTTGATTGAAGTTTAGCTTTGCTATTTTATTCTTTGTCCTCTTGGTCGGTGAGGTCAACAACGATATTGTTCTTCGGAACCCCACTTATCAATACATTTCAGATTGCTTTTTTATCTTATTCTTGCGTGCTTCTTCGGTGTATGCAGGAATCGATCTTCGTGATCAGGTCAACCGGGTATTCGTGCATGGTTGATAACGACTTGTCGAGCAGTTCAACGATTGTGTGATTTCGAGCCTTGCGAGTTTGTAGCCAGGATCATGAGAGTTGAGCGACTACTACCGAACCTACCTTCTCATCAAAAGATCGGGCCAAAATCAAGACCTCTATGGTTCATCACCATGCCACTCGTGGTCGAAGAGTTCGACCATATAAGGTTATCTGATACTCGATCGAGAAAGTATTGAACAGTCCATGGATGACATATATCTCACCTAGAGTTCAAACCAGATATCGTGAGGCAAAAAGAGAATACACAAGTAGGTCGCTTAGTTCAATTAGTTACAGACTAGTCGTATGGTGATGCGAGCTGGTTGTAGACTGGTCGAACATAATCACAGAGTGGTCGAAACCTGGTCGTAAGGAGTTACGAACTAGTCGAGACTAAATACGAACTGGTCATACACAGTTTTAGACTGCTCATACTTAAGTACTAACTGGTCGTACTTAAATACAGACGGGTCGTGACGAGGTACGAGCTGGTCATAAGTGATGAGGACCTGGTCGTAGATCATATTGCATTAAGGTTCGTTCGATATAATTTATGTGTATTAGGGAATCGTTATGTCTTGCTAGGGACCACTACAACTCATGGTCGAAAAAGGGTTTCTGAGTCACAACCGATTACATATAAACCTAACGGGTCACACATTTAACGGGTTGGAATAAACCAGTATGAATACGATTCGTCAAATGTGTTCGGATAGGATCCGTCACGGGGCACTATATATAAGGAAATGCTTGAGGCTATTATGATGATGCGAGAGACGTGAGTTGCTCCACCAAAATCCTGGCCATCATCTTCCTGAGAGAGCCCCGCCGTGCGACTTGGTGCTAGCACACGGCGTTCGGTTTTTCCTACCCTGGACGTATGGATACCGTAGAAGCGCTACTGCAGTTGCTATTGCACTTGAGGACGATCCGCGATCTTCACAGAGAACATTAGAGGTTGCTGGAGGAGACGATGGACTCACGAGGACGCTGGACGATCGACTTCGACTCTTCACCGACGTGCTCTTCGTTGGACCAGGTTGCTCCAACTCATCTTCCGCTGCACTGCGCGTCTGGTGGTAACGTTCTGTGATCATCTACTTGCTTGGCATCCTGGTTTACATGGTAGAATTTTTTGAATTGTTGCTATCGTAGCCTACCCATATCCCTTCACACGTCTCACGACTACGACCAGATCCCATGACTGGATCTATGACTAGGTCTCACGACTATAATCCGTTATCAACAATCCGATCTCAATAATAGCTTATTCCTATGATTCAACCTCTAACAATCATTCAATCCCTAATCCAACAATCAACAAATGTAAAATTCTATAATCAATATCTAAGAATCATGTATTCCTGCAATCCAATCTTTTATCAATTGTGTATGTCTATAATCCAACAATAAGGTATTCTTATACTCAAATGTCCAACATGAATGCATTCTTACAATCCAATCCTTGCAATTCCTAACCCCTAAATTACAACCCATTCGAAAAGATTCTTCATACTGTCTATCTTGACAATAAATGGCCATACAAAGAAATTGGGAATAGCAATAAAACTTAAAATAAGACATTAAATTACTTGAGTTGCAATAAGCATGCAATAATAATTTAAAACATAATTTAGATAATTTAAAATTACTGGGATTCAAATATGATCAAAGGTGTAACTTTCCTTGCTTAATTAGTTGTTGTTCTTAAATGGCGTCGAAAAGTAGGGATGCGTCGAAATCTGGTTCTCCGAAGTCGTCGAAAACTACACGTGAAAACGAGCCAAAATAAGATAAAATCAAAAAGAAAATACCAAACTAGAACCAAAAGAAAGGTACTGGGTTTAGATGAAGATAGAAATTTGAATCACTCGAGTCAAAGCTCGAACGAAGGAGAACGAGCTCTCGGAAGTCTTGAAATCATAAGGTCATAAGGAGGTTTCGACTATAGGTGGTTGGACCTGGTCGGAAGGAGGTTCGACTGGTTGGAAAGAGGTTGACCACCTGGTCGAAAGGTGTTCGACTGTAGGAAAGATAGAGAAGGATTCGACTACTCGACGCAGTCGAAGGAAGAAAGAAGGTTTCGACTGCTCAACGCGGTCGAAAGAAGCAAGGATTCGACTATCCAACGTGGTCGAAATAAGCAAGGATTCGACTACTCAACGTAGTCAAAAGAAGGTTACAAGAAGCATACGACTATTCAACGTGGTCGTAAGAAGGATAGCAAGATGGATTACGACTACTCGACGTGGTCGTATGAGGGATATGACTACTCAACATGGTCGAAAGAGAGAAAGTAATCGACTACCTAGTTGAGAGAAGGTTTCGACCAACTGGTCGGAAGGATGTCGAAAGAAAGCTTCGACTACTAGGTCCAAAGAAGGATACGACTACTCAACAGTGGTTGAAGGAAAAGAGGGGTTCGACTACTCAACAGTGGTTGAAAGGAGGACTGAAATCGAGAGGGTGGTCCAAACTGAGAGGGTAAACAGAGCATGAGAAACTCACCAGGACAAAGAGAGGCTGGGGGAGGTCGGCGGACGGCGAATGGCGAATGGGGCAGCTCGTAGTCAAAGGCGAAGGAGGACGGTGACGGGGCTTGGTGGAGCGGTCGAAGATGGCGCGGGCGCTCCATGAGAGGAGGAGCTTCCACAGTGCACGGGGCTCCGGCGGGTCTCCGGAGAGAAGAAAGCAAGCACCGTGTAGAACACGACCTTGCGAAGCCGTTGGTGAAGACCATGTTGGCGGAGAGGATCTGACAATGGCGCTAAAGGCGGTGGCATGAGCTACGGATGACGAGCACCGTGAAGAGCATGGCGAGGCGATGCCGGAGGTGGTGAGGAGGGGAAAAAGAAAGAGGAAGGCTTGAGGCTCCGGGGCTTCTATTTATAGTAGCCGAGGAGGAGGAGGGAGGGAGCTTGACGGCATGGGCGCCTGGGTGAGGACAAGATGGGAGTAGGTGGGGAGTTAAGGCTGAGCGAGGGCATGGGCGAGAGCCGGGTGACGTGCGCGATGCTGAGGAAATCGGGCGGAGGTGGTGCACTAGAGCAGCCGAAGTAAGCCACAGTGCACGCTCGGGTGAGATGGCGAGGGTGTTGCCGTGTGGAGATGAAGGGCTGCTAGTGGGCCCGGGGGCGACGACTTTGCAATGGAGGTGACGACATTTAATGTGCAAAAGGCATTTAATGCACAAAGACTTTTGAGACCGCCGTGATGGTGACCAGGCGAGGAGGAGGCCAACAGGTGGGGCTAGTCAAAACCGAGCGGCTGGTTGAAACCAAAGGGTGGTCGAAACCAACCGATGAAAACTTGGAACAAACAGAGAAAGGGAAATAGGTTTTTAGAAAATATTAAATAAATTCCAAAAATTCTAGAAAGATACACAGAAATTCCTTGAATTGATTTGAATTTAATAAGATTATTTACAACTTAGAGTTATCTTTTACTTTTGCAAATAAATCATTTTTAAAGTTTTGGGAAAAGGAAAAACCCTTTTTAGAATCCAAAAAATCCAAGAAAATATGTAGAATTTTCCTTTTAACTTTAAACCAAATAAAACCCAGTAAACTCAATAAATTTTCTTTTTGGATTTTTAAAATTTAGGAACTCAAGAGAAGCAATAAAACCCTTTTAGGTTTTCAGAAAATCAAGGAAACTCTTTAACAACTTAGAAAAAGGTATAAAATAATAATTTTATTGATTTTGAAATAGTAACAGAACCTTGGGATGTTACAGCGGTGGCGCAGATGCGCTGCTTAGAAACCTTATTATCACCCCGTGAAGGTGAACTCTGAGACAATAGTTCAGAGATACCTGCTCACCCTCTTTCCCGGTGCACACCGAAGAGAAGGGATGGCTTGGTTCAACAGCACAACCCTCCAGCCAGTAGAACCGAGAAAGGAGAAGGAAGAATAGAAGTGAATTGATCAAATCGCATTTCTGGACATCTCCAGCTAGATGTTTTTAAGGGTCAAATGAATTACTCTCTAGTAACTGCTCAATAAAGCACACATTAAAACACTGGTAACTGCTAAATCAAAACCAATTAATGATCATTTAAGTAGTATTTATTGATCCTGATTAGACACTGTTCTACAGCTTCGACCATGTTATTTGGACCACTGTGTTTTGACCACTTTATTTGGACCACTTTGTTTTGACCACTTTATTTTGACCACAGTGTTCCGACCACACTGGTCTTATGGACCACTTGTTTCGACTAGGGGTGAAAACGGATCGGAAACGGACGGATAATGACTTTACCATATTTGTTTTCATATTTTTCTCCGGATTCGGATACAAATACGAATACCCCGGATACGAATACGAATATGAATAGTATCGAATACGAATACGGAGCGAATACGAATCGAAACGAATACGGTCACAGATATTTTTCGGAACATGAAAACCTCTTAAATTGTATGCCAGAAATTAACGAAAACATATAACTAATTTATTTGATGTAAACATTCATGAATTGTTCATATTTTCAGCAACCACACATAACATTGGCACTAGCAAGTTACATTAACTAGTTCATCACAAATATAACACTTAGTTTACCATATTTAGCTCATAAGTCATAACTCACAAAGTCATCACGCATTCACACTTAGTTCATCATATACATAAAATTTAGTTCAAACTAACATCGATTAGACTGGATGGTTAATCTATACGCAAATGACTGTAACATCGCAAAGTATGTTACCAAAAATAAAATTAATAAAGTTATTATTTTATTGGATTTTGTGAGATTTAAAGAGTTTTCCTGGTTAAAAAGGAAAATAATAATAAAATAAAGTCAATTATTTAGTTTCCTAGTTTTTTATGTAAAAAATAAAATTTATTGAGTTTTCTGGGATTTTATTGGATTTAAAGTGAAAAAGAAAATTTTAATTAATTTATTGAATTTTTTGGATTTTAAAAAGGTTTTTCCTATTTTTAGAAATTTAAAATAATTTATATACAAAAATAAAAACCAACTTTAAGTTGGAATTAATTTTATTAAGTTAAAAATAATTCAATGAATTTTTGTGATTTTTCTAGGATTTTTTAACTCTATTTGCTATTTTCTAAAAGACTATTTGATTTGTTGCATTTTCTGAAATTCGAAAATCAATTAAAATCCCCTTTTCTCTTTTGGGCTGAAATCCACTTTTTGGGCCGAAATCCGGATATCCGGACTTCGTCTTATCCGGATAATCTGTATTCATTTCCGGAAAAAAATCCAAATTCGTTTCCGATCCGAAAATTATCCGAGAAAAATCCGATCTGAGACATTCCGAATCCGTTTTTTGTCCGGATCGGTCGGAAACTATCCGATCCGTTTTCACCCCTAGTTTCGACCATAGTGATCTGACCACACTGGTCTTATGGACCACTCATTTCGACCGTAGTGATCAGACCACACTGTTTATTCCGACCAGTGACCACGCTGGTCTTCATAATGACTACCCTTGTATTCTAAATGATTTATAAGGAGAGTGAAATACATGGTCAACAAAAGAAAAGTGGACTAGGATCACGACACGTTCATGGCCGTGCATCGCAAGTCACAAGTCACGCGATTGCTATATGAATATATGCGCGCTCATGTGTATGTGTGTGACTTTAGCTATGGTCCTCCTCATGTCATCCCATGCCATGTGACACATGTATCAAGAGATGACAAGGAGTCCACCTTATAAGTTACACTCCCACCACTTGGATAAGCAATATGGGACTAAACCATACATGCTTTGGAATTTCAGGAATGAATGGGCTTTACACATATGGGCCCAATTCTAACAATCCCCCACCAATTCCAAAGCAAGCAGCAAAAAGGATGATAAGGACTATTGTGCTGAAGAGTTGTTAATATACTATTCTTTTAGTGTAAGTCCTGTACGGGTTGAACTTGCACTTATAATAACAAGATTCATCTTCTCACATATGATGAATGGATTATGCCTTGAATTCACATATTTTCGTGATTAGATTTCACTTGAGATCTCAACTGATGCTAGGCTGTCAAAGAACCAAACCTAAATGGAGCTTTATTTGGCCATGCTCCCTTATCTACTCATGAGCTTTCTAGAGAATGCCATATTCTCGTGAACTACGACCTCACAGTTAAGCTCAAGTAGGTGTATTCATTCTAAGTATCGTGTAGGCTAATACCTTTTTCTCTCATTGGACACTAGAATACATTAAGGCTTTAAGCCACCCTTCCATACAGTTGAGAGTACTTTGTCTATTAGGACACAGGTACATATATTATTAAAATATACTCTTTTGTTCAAACATCAACTTGTTTTTCCCATTACCTAAGTCACGGGATCTCCGATCAAGAAGGTATGGGTTATTGTTGAGTTGTAACTCCAATGAGACTCATTCCCTTGTCCATAGACGCAGCGGAAACCGCCTTCCGTGCTAGCCTCTTTGTGAAAGGGTCTGGCAGATTTTTCTCAGTACGTATATAATTCACAGTAATCACTCCAGAGTTCCTCAATTTTCTAACATATTTAAGCCTACGCTTCACATGTCTGTAGGACTTCATATTATCCTTTGTACTTGTAACCTTAATCAACACTGTTTGGTTATCACAGTATATTAGGATTGCCAGTATTGGTTTCTCAACCAGTGGCAAGTCCAACAGAAGCTCTCTAAGCCATTCAGCCTCAACAGTAGCTGTGTCTAGTGCGATAAGTTTTACTTCCATGGTTGACCTCGTCAAGATAGTCTATTTACACGACCTCCATGATACTGCAGCACCTACTAGGGTAAAAACATAACCACTTGTAGCTTTGATCTCATCTACATCAAAGATCCAATTTGAATCACTATATCCTTCTAATACAGATGGATACCCAATATAGTGAATTCCATATGAGGTTGTGCCTCTCAAGTAGTGCAACACCCTCTCAAGTGCCTCACAGTGATCATCTCCTAGGTTAGAAGTAAACTGACTTAATTTGCTCACAGCAAATGATATGTCAGGTCTTGTGGCACTAGATAGATACATAAGAGACCCAATAATTTATGAATATATCAATTGATCTTTGCCTAATCCCTTATTCTTTCAAAGCTTTACACTAGCATCATAAGGAGTTAGGGAAATTTTATAGTTTTCAAAACCGAACCGACTCAATATCTTCTCAGCATAATGAGATTGGTTCAATGTGATCCCATCCTCATATTTGATCAATTTAATATTCAAAATAACATCTGTCTCTCCTAGATCTTTCATATCAAAGCATCTAGATAAGAAAGATTTGATCTCGTCAATAATAATAGTGTTTGTCCCAAAGATAAGTATGTCATCGACATACAAACACAAAATCACTCCTTGACCCCCACCATATCGATAATATACACACTTGTTTGCCTCATTCACAACAAAACTAGCAGAAGTTAAAGTTTTATCAAACTTCTTGTGTCATTGTTTAGGTGCTTGCTTTAGACTATATAAGGATTTGATTAATTTGTATACCTTATTTTCCGGTCCATAAATCACAAAATCATCCGGTTGCTCCATATAGATTTCTTCCTCCAACTCTCTATTTAGGAAAGCCGTCTTTACATCCATTTGATGGATGTGTAGACTATGGAAAGCAGCTAATACAATGAGCACTCGAATGGTGGTCAATCTAGTAACAGGAGAGTAGGTATCAAAATAATCCTCACCTTCTTTCTGGGTATAACCCTTGGCCACAAGTCTTATATTGTACTTATCAATAGTTCCGTTAGGCCTCATTTTCTTTTTAAAGACCCACTTGCATCCAACAGGTTTGCACCCACTAGGCGATCAATGATCTCCCAAGTCCCATTAGCCATGATGGAATCCATCTCATTATGGACTGCCTCTTTTCAATATTCAGCATCAGGTAATGCATAAGCCTTTGAAAAAGTGTTTAGCACATCATCCATGAGGTATACAATAAAGTTTTTGCTAAAAGTTTTCTCAACCCTTTGTCGCTTGCTCCCGCGAGGAGCCTCTTCGACTAAATTGTTATCTTCCTTAGGAATATCACAAACTAGTGGTATATCACTCATTGGTTCAGAGATGGCGGTAAGTTCAAAATTACTATTACTCATAGTTTGATTATCCTCAGTTCGAGAAGTATTGCCTGAAGTTCTCATAGGATAAATATCCTAAAAAATGAAGCATCTCTCGACTCCATTATTGTGTTAACAATAATCTCAGGAGTTTCTGATTTTACTACTAAAAAACTATAGGCCGTTTTGTTATGAGCATATCCTAGTAAGACACAATCGACTATTTCAGGTCCAAGCTTTCTCTTTTTCTGCAATGGAATATTGACTTTTGCCAAACACCCCCAAGTTCGCAGAAAATTACATTTGGTTTTCTCCCCTTCCATCACTCATACAGAGTAATCTCACACCTTTTAGTGATTACTCTGTTTAAGACAAAAGTTGTTGTCAATATAGCTTCCCCCACCACATCTTAGGCATACCGACACTCTCCAACATGGCATTCACCAAATCTGTTAGTATTCGGTTTTTCCTCTCAGCCACCCCGTTTTATTGGGTGAGTAAGGTGGTGTAACTTTATGAATTATTCCATGTTCAGAACATAATTGAGAGAATTCATGAGAGATATACTCTCCTCCACGATCAGACCTTAGTCTTTTAATTTTCTTTTCTAGTTGGTTCTCAACCTCGGCGTTATAAATTTTAAAGTAATTTAAAGCTTCATCTTTTGTTTTCAGCAGATACACATAACAATATCGTGATGCATCATCAATAAGAGTTAGAAAATATCTTTTGCCTCCTTTTGTCAACAATCCATTCATCTCACACTTATCAGAATGGACAAGATCTAATAGTGCCAGTTCTTTTCCTCCTGTAACCCTTTAAAAGGTTTTCGAGGTTGTTTTGGTTGCACACAAGTATGACACTTTGATCCTTTGATAATTTCACATTTTGGAATTAAATCTAATCTGGACATTCGAGCAATACTATCAAAACTAATATGACAGAAACGAGAATGTCATATATTGGCATCACATTTATTCAAACCAGTTGCAACATTCAGATTATAACAATACTCTAAAGTACTTATGCGGAACAAGCCTCTACTCTCATAGCCTTTACTAACAAAGTTACCAAACTTAGATAATACAATTTTATTTGACTCAAATACTAGCTTATAACCATCCCTACATAGGAGAGAACTACTAACAATGTTCTTGTTTATTGTTGGTGCATGTTGCACGTTCTTCAAGTGGACAATCTTCTCTGAAGTAAGCCTTAGATCCACCATGCCAACACCAAGAACGGAAGCATGTGACCCGTTTCCTATTAGGACGGAGGAAGCCCTGGCTATCTGATAAGAAGAAAACAAGGAATATCAGAACATATGTGAACATTAGCTCCAGTATCAACCTACCAATCAGTGGATTGACATGCTGAAAATACAATAGGTGAATTACCATACCCTCCTGTTGAGGCCTCGCCTATGATCCCGTTGACACCTTTTTCTTTGGCTATTCAGCTCCTTGCTCTTGCAGAAATGATAGTCTTTCGTCATATGATCATTTTTCCCACACACAAAGCAGTGATGTTCCTAATATTCTTCTTCTCAATTTTCTTCTTAAAACTAGTTGTCTTGTTTGGTTTAAAGTCTTTATTTTTCTTGCCATATCTTTTCTCTATGACATTTGCATTGATCTGATTGTTCTGATTTGAAGTGCTTGGTGCATCTTTTACTCTTGCCTTTTCTTTCACATCAAGGGTAGCAATGAGATCCTCAATAGATATCACTCCCCTCTTGTGCTTTAAGCTATTGGCAAAATCCTGTCATGAAGAAGGAAGTTTGGCAACAATGTGCCCGCAGCCACAAACTTAGGAGGCAACACACAGCCCAGGTGCGCAATCTCACCAACCAATACTTGGAGATCATGAGCTTGATCAACTATAGCCTTAGCCTCATCCATACTAAAGTCGAAGAATTGCTCACACATGTAGAGCCAGCGACCTGCCTTTGTCTCTGCATATTTGTGCTCTAGTGTATCCCACAACTCTGTGGCGTACTTATAGTTCATATACACATCGTAGAGCTAATCTGCTAGAATAGTCAGAATGCAGCCAAGAGTAGTGTTGTTCGCATTATTAAACTGCATATACTGGTCAATCGTAAATGGATACTGTGGATGGATCACCCACCACAGCTCCAAAGACATGAGCTAGAACTTGGCTCTAGTATGCCATCTATAAAAATTCTGACTAGAGAACCTCTAAGGTTTCATAGCATCAGAAGGACCAGCCATTGTTGAATCACAAAAAGGTCCATAATAAGGTTTCTGGATTGTTGGAAAAGTGGATAACATTTTAATTCCAGATTTTATTATGAGGCAAAGATCAATTAAAACTACAGATGCATAAAACAATACTAACAGTAGGCAACTCATTGCACTTCTAAACATACTCAGTAACAGGTTTATAACAGAATATAATGGTCGTACAACCAACTTACAGTCAGGTGCGATGAAGAACAGGTAGCAGCGCAGACTCGAAGCAGTGCAGGTCGTAGATGATGCAGCGCAGCGAGCGGTCGAGCAGATGCGCTGCCCAGAAACCTTATTGCTGCCTCGTGCAGGTGAACTCTGCGATAATGGTTCAGAGATACTCGCTCACCCTCCTTTCCAATGCACGTTGAGAAGAAGGGACGGCTTGGTTCAACAGCACAACCCTCCAGCCAGTAGAACCGAGAGGAAGAAGGAGAAGGAAGAATAGAAGTGAATTGATCAAATCGCATGTGTGGACGTCTCTAGCCAGATGTTTTTAAGGGTCGAATCAATTACTCTCTAGTAACTGCTCAATAAAGCACACATTAAAACACTGGTAACTACTAAATCAAAACCAATTAATGGCCATTTAAGCAGTATTTATTTATCCTGATTATACACTGGTCTACAGCTTCGACCACTAGTCTACAACTTCGACCATATTATTTGGACCACTGTGTTTTGACTTTTGACCACTTTATTTGGATCACTCTGTTTTGACAACTTTATTTTGACCACAATGTTTCGCCCACACTAGTCTTATGGACCACTTGTTTCGACCATAGTGATCTGCCCACACTGTTATTCGAACCAGTGACCATGCTGGTCTTCAGAATGACCACCCTGTATTCCGAATGATTTATAAGGAGAGCGAAATGCACGGTCAGCAAAAGAAAAGTGGACTAGGATCACGACATGTTCACGGTCGTGCGTCGCAAGGCACAAGTTACGCGATTGCCATGCGAATATACACGCGTGCGTACATGCGTGTGTGTGACTTTAGCTGCGGTCCTCCTTATGTCACCCCATGCCATGTGACACATGTATCAAGAGATGACAAGGACTCCACCTTATAAGTTACACTTCCACCACTTGGCTAAGCAATATGGGAATAAGCCATGCATGCTTTAGAATTTCAAGAATGAATAAGCCTTTACACATATGAGCATAATTCTAACATTTAGGTGCCGTTAGCTTCTTAGTATATCGTTATCTTCACCAAAGGGCTACCTATGGCGGTGTTCCTCGACTTTCGGTCCAATCTGAACGTTCGTCTACTTGCTGACCAGACTGCGGGGGAGCGTTAGAAGTATACGTGCATATCTCATGCACATATCCCCTCCGGATCAAAGATACCAAGGGGTCACGGCGCAGGGAGATGAGATCACAGCACCATCGGTCTCCAGATTGATATCCAAGAGATTACAACTAATTCCAAATAGATTTGTCTTTGGCATGTAATCTTATCTTTCCGTTATGCATTATCTCTTGTATCGTACTATATATTCTCAAGTGATCAATGCAAAACTTATCGTGTGATTCTCCCAAATAATACACGCTTTCATGCACATCCTGGATTTGACACCACATGGCAACGAATTCATACACCTGGTAGGTCGTTTTCCAGGTTGAGTAAGGCCCTGTTTGGTAGAGCTCCGGATTCTCATTTTTCAGATTCTACTCCTGATTCTCTGAGAATCCACTTCTCTGAGAATCTGGAGCTGTCTGTTAAAAGCGTTTGGCTGGTAGGTTGACTCCCAAAACCATATGAGGGGGATTAGAGGCAAATAGACTATGTTACCCCTGGTTGTAATAATTCAATTGCATTTGCGTCTTTCTCCTATGTATTTGTACATAAATTACGAGATTTTCTTGCCTCTAGGTTACGAGTCCTGCGCCTCTAGGGTTATGGTCGTGGTGTAGTCCTCTCGGCCAGCGCCGCACACCGGTCCAATGGCGCGCAATGGAGGTCCGGCGGAGGTGCCCTCAAGACGTGCGGTGGCGGCGCAGTAGAGATCCGGCGGCGACTGCGTCGAGGGGCGGCGGAATCGCCTCTGTCGCGAGAGAGACGTGAGGAAAATAAGAGATGCGAAGGAGGCTGAAGGGGTATGCGTTGGGGAAATCGACAGCGAGCGGGTGGGAGGAATAATGGCATTTTGTGGGTAAATTTACTCAACTCCAAAGGGTATTTTTCTTTTATCAAATTGGATTCTCACGAGAATCTAACGAAATGCTGCTTCTCCTCGTTAGTGTATTTTTGAGACAGCTCCACGCGAGAATCATAATCAAGTGGTTTTGAGAATCAGAGTGTTTGGTACGGCTCCACGAGAATCGATTGAGAAGCTGGGAGTAGAAGCTATACCAAACATGGCCTAAGTTTGCTCGGCATACTTAAGCCCTACCAAAACAAAATAAATCATTTTTAGACAAAACTAAATAAGACATTACCTAGGCTAGGAATGGAACAGAGGCAGGATGGATGCAAATCATCTTATGAAGACAAAGGCGATAGGTAAAATGCTAGTCTTTTTTTAAGTGTAAATAGATCAGGTTAATTTCGGAGAGAGCAGTAGAAGTGCGGAAGCGTAGAACAGTATTAAGCCCAAGAATTTTAGCACTGCAGTTTACACGTCGTTATCTCCGACTCCGAGGCAAGAGACTACAAGAGAGAAATCCCCACTCCTACTCCATCTATCTATCCAATCTTGCCAGTATCCGTCATCCATCGTTTCCTCCATTTCTGTGGGATTCACCGGTTGTTTTCTTGGCCCCATAAAGCAGATGGTTTAGGGGCTTCCGCCCCAACCTTGCCGATAGGGGCAAGCAAGATCCGAGAAGCGGCAGGAAGCGGAGGACGATGCGGTGATGGTGAGGCGCCATCTCCAGCAGCACCACCACCGCCGTCGCGTGATCTTCTTATCCTGATTAGTTCCATTGTTCAGATCATCAGTTGCCACCACCACGCTGGAGTGTCGAAATCGCTGGCAGGCAGTTTCAAAAAAAAAGATACGGGCGCGAACAAGACCACAAGGAGCGACCGCCGACCGAGACGGCGAGACGTCCTCCGCCTCTTCTCTTCGTTTCCACCGTTCGCCACATCTGGCCCCCTTCCCCCTTCTCCGGCGGCCGGCGCGGTGAGCTCCAGCCCAACATCCTCGTGGGGCATCTTTTCTTTGAAGTGAGCAATCTCATCCAAATCTTTCTTTTTGGGATGGAAACTCCAATCCATACGGTTTGTTGCGTGGTGGAGTACTAATAGCAGTTTATTTTTCAAAAATTTTGGGGGTTCAACTAAACCCCCACGCCCCACGTTAGGTCCGCCTGTATAATCCACTGTTTATTAACCAAAACCCACAGCAACTAAAAGATGCTGTATCTGGACAAAAGAAACGGGAGACAGGGATTAGCTTTGTAATTCTCATAGCCAGCCAATTCAGCTGGTTTGTTTTTTATATTGATAGCACATAAATTATCCTTGATTCCTAATAAACTAAAATAACTGAACCAAATCACAATTTTTTGTCGATTCAGTTCAGTCATTCAGTTAGTCAGCTTTTTACTCATGCCTTCTTTTTTAACTTTGAGAGTGTACATTGTCA
This sequence comes from Ampelocalamus luodianensis, assembly GCA_036346255.1. NCBI lineage: Eukaryota > Viridiplantae > Streptophyta > Magnoliopsida > Poales > Poaceae > Ampelocalamus > Ampelocalamus luodianensis. Next base: position 23,774,203 of record CM070632.1, on the reverse strand, counting down.
GGAATCCAGTAACAATAATATGCTTACAGTTTACATATCTAGCTGCATGGCATTCTTGGATATTTGTATCCATAGTTATGGTTCTGATGTCATGGCCATCAGATCGTGTTCCATGCAGTATCCAGCTCTGTTTGATGCCTATGATCGATTCCGGAAGAAATTGACTTGATGTCAGTGCTTGTTTAGGCTATTTTACTTGACATATAAAGTAATCACACATTTCCCATTTCAATGTCACTTGGCGCTTTGGAGCAAGAACCCCTTTGTTCAAACAATATACGAAGTCTATTCTGTCAATGAAACACAATCTTATTTCTTGTAGAATCAAGCCTACAATTTAGTATTCATCAACATGGCTATTTATACATTGTGTGGATCCTGTGGTTGCAAGTTAGAGGTATTTGATCCATTTTTTCCCCTCTTGTGGTGCGCATGTTTTTGGGTAATGTTGATGAAACATATTTTGTACTGGACAGTTTTGTGATCTGTGAAAGCTATGGCTGCTGCTGAAGCAAGGGCTGCTTGGCAACGTGCTGCAAACCGTTGCATGGTTCAGGAGGACAGAAAGAGAGCCCCAAAGCTAGCCTGCTGTCCATCATCATCTGAACAACAATGTGGTACAAACAATGGAAGTTGTACAAATTCAGAAGACCGTCCTATCTCCAATTTCATGCCTTTGAGCTGGAATCCCATAAATTCTAATCTGCCACCAGATGTCAGATGGTGGATTCAGTTACAGCCGAATTTCGCGGTCCAGAAGGATCTTGCTAGTGAGCAGCTATATTGTTTGGGCAGGGAGACTGGTGAGATGGAAGTGGAGGATTCAGCACCAAAGTCTAAACATGAGGAACCATTACTTTGTGAAACAGTTGACACCAATCCTGAGAAGGCTGAGGATGTTTTTGAGCCTCCAAGGATGGTTTCGACAGCTTTCATGAAGCATTATTCTGAAACAAGCTTAGAAGAGTTGAAGACCGATGGTGGCTATTCTCAAGTGCCTCTCAAGTGCAGAGGAAATGCTAGTGCCGGCGACTGTTTGTATGAGGATAAAGAATTTCTGGATTTCAAAAGTTTTGATCCACCACCTTCGAAGAACCCACAGAAGGCCAATTTTGATACAATTGCACCTCGTGAAAAGGCTCAGCCATGGTGGCAGATCACTGATGAGAATGAGCTGGCTTCATTGGTTGCAGAAAGGGCAATGCAGCACATCGAGAATTGTGATCTGCCAAGACCTGCCCAGACAGTACATGTTCACAGGACAGAATCACATAATCATGAAAATATGGGTGAATATGTGGGGTCATCCTCTCCTGCAGGTAGAGTGTCACATCCTTATCCTGGACAATGTGAGCATATTCAGTGCAGTTATAGCACATCAAGCACAAATGAGTTGGATTTGTCTAATGATGGAGTTTGGCAACACCATGAAAGAAATAATACATATAGGTGTGTATTCTTCATTTCTTCAGCTTCACTGCATTACCCTGATTCAATCACTTGTATTTTTCCTTGTTGATATCTGAAGTTTAGAGGATTCATCACTTCCATAATACAAGTAGAATTAGCATGCAAAAAAGATGAGGAAATTCCTTCTGATTCACTAAAATAGTTAAATAATACATGGTTACCTGTGAATTGTTTGGTGCTAGTGGGATACATAGTCTAATTCGATTTCACTTCCCTTTTAGGAAGGAAAAACTACTATACTGGTAAGGTTTCTGTTTTTGTTATAAAAAAAATCAATACTTATGGTAATTTTGCTTGTTTATTGTCAATAAGAAGCTGCACAGCTCCACAATCGACATACATCTATTATAAGTATTATGTTCCTTGTTCAGGTTCAGCCCATGAAGACATCAGATGTCTTCCAAATTTTGCAATTCCTTTTGGTTCCTGGTCACATGTTTATTTTGTCCCATTTTCATGCAGTGGTGCACAGGATTTTTCTAGGAGTAGCAATGTTGACTCAGAAAGCAAACAAGCATACCAGAATCCATCAGAGCGGGCCCGGCTTTTGGAGGCACTTTGTCATTCACAAACACGCGCTAGGGAAGCCGAGATTGCTGCCAAGCAAGCGTACAATGAGAAAGACGATGTCATCAAGCTATTGCTCCGACAGGCCTCACATCTCTTTGCGTGCAGGCAGTGGTTGAAACTTTTACAACTGGAGAGCATATGCCTCCAGCTCAAGCACAAAGAGCATCAGATAGCAACCATGATACCTGAACTCCCATGGATGACACTGAAGGAGAAGCCTACTCCGGATCAAGAGAGAAAAGATTGGACAAGGAGAAAAGGCAGGAGGCAGAAGGGAGGTGGCTTCTGCAACACGATCTTATTTGCTATCGGTTTAGGTCTTGCTGGTGCAGGGTTGCTTCTTGGCTGGACTCTTGGGTGGCTTCTGCCAAAGTTGTAAAGTTATCCATAGTTCTCCCGAGACTAGCTTGCTAGGCATGTATTTTGCTGTGTATGATTCATAGATGAAAGCTCCAGGTACACCCTTTATGACGCAATAGAGTGAAATATATGTTGACTTGGAAGCCATGCAGGTTAGAAGGCATGAATGTACGTAGAATGCATTTGTTGTAATTTGTAGATGTGTGGTCTGAATATTTGTACATATGGATCAGTGGTGAAACTGTCATCTGTCGATTTTCAGTATCTCCATCCTTATAAGTTACTTGGGAAATCAGTAAAATGTCATTACAGATGATGAATTTTTCAATCTAGGGAACTCTGCAGTGGCATATGTTTGAATGCAATTTGCGGCCTGTTTGGAACACATGAATTTCAGATGAAGTAGATACTTGCCAGTAGGAATGTGAGAAAATTCCAGCGTTCCCAATTGGGGCCTCATTGGTTCTTGCTCGAAAGGAATTGCATCACAACAATCACCTTTTATGTGTACTCATGCAATTAACTTTTGTTTTGGGGTGTGTATATATATATATATATGCAATTAACTTTTGTTTTGGTGTGTGTATATATATAGAGAGAGAGAGAGCGCAACAGACAGAGGGACAAAAGAAATCTTAGCGGTCCGATCGAAAATGAACGACTTAGATTGAATCCCACCTTTGGGTGGTCCGAACGTTCATTTAGATCTGGAGCGTTGAAAAGAAATCCAACGGCCCAAAAAGAACGCGCCATTTAGAACAGCCCAGTACACTTAGTTAGTTGGACTCAACCAAGTGACTCGAGCCCGACTTGGACTTAGCGCAAAAGGGTGACGCCCACAGCGGTTAGATCAAGATCTAACTGCTGAATTGAAATGCGGAACTCGGAGGTCCGAACGTTCAAGATGATCTCGAGCACTGATCAAGAGATGGATGGCTTAGAATGAAGTGGACGATAAGGAGGTTCAAACATCCACTTAGATCACGGCGGATGAAAAGAGATCTAACGGCTGAGATGAAACGCACCTTAAGGACCAAGTCTGAGTGCGTTAAGGTGGTTGGGCTCAACCACGAACTCGAGTACGACTTAGACCTGAACAGTAAAGTTGACTAGGGTTTAGAATTGAAGCTAAAACTTTGAGAAATTTTTAAATGGAGCTACACAACTCCAAACATTCCAAAATTTTTACAGGAGGTGCTCAACTTCAGGATTGACCTTGTATAAAATTTTTAGAGGTTTTAATGCAAATCATTTTCTCAAAAATTTCTTAAGGTCTTGATTTAGGGTTTGACCAACGATCAAATTGGTTTGGTGGCCTCTTAAAATATTCAAATAATTTCTAAAAATTATGAAATTTTTCAGAGGAGTCACACAACATCCCTAGAACCAAGGAAAAATATTTTCAGAGGATGATCACAAGATTATCTAGAAAAGTTTCAAGGTTCAAGACTTAGGTAAAAAAAAACTTGTGATTTTGTATTTTTCCATAATTCCTTTACAAGAATTTTCAGAACATTCATACAATAACAAGATACAAGAAAAGTTTTAATTTCAACACATTTTCTTACATTTGAAACACAAACCAAGAATTGGGATGTTACAATGAGCTCACCTAGATTAATATGCTCACCTCCTTTTTGTCCCTCTCCTCTTCATTTGTCGTCACATTGCCCTCTTCTTCCTTAGCTTTGTCGCCACTCCGCTTTGCACCCCCGCTGCCATGGGCCATCTCTAGGTGCGCTACTGGTACCCCTTGACTCCCCACAGTCCTAGCGACCCATTTTGGCATCCGCCGCCACCTCCCAGCTTGCTGCGTCATCGCCACGCCTCGAGCCAGCGACCCTTGCTCCCCATAGTCGTATGGACCCATTTTGGCCACCGCCGCCACTCGTCGTTGCCACCATCTCCAAAGCCAAGCGTGCCGCCCCTCTGTTTCCTCTACTCTGCTATCTTTCTTTTGTCCCTCTATATATATATATATATATCTCTCTCTATATATATATATATATATACACACACACACACACACCAAAACAAAAGTTAATTGCATATATATAGAGAGAGAGAGCGCAACAGACAGAGGGACAAAACAAAGATAGCAGAGTAGAGGAAACAGAGGGGCGGCACGCTTGGCTTTGGAGGTGGTGGCAACGACGAGTGGCGGCTTGGGAGGTGGCGGCGGTGGCCAAAATGGGTCCATACGACTATGGGGAGTCAAGGGGTCGCTTGGCTCTGGAGGCGGTGGCGATGACGAGCAGCGGCTTGGGAGGTGGCGGCGGATGCCAAAATGGGTCGCTAGGACTGTGGAGAGTCAAGGGGTACCAGTAGCGCACCTAGAGATGGCCCATGGCAGCGGGGGTGCAAAGCGAGTGGCGGCCGGTGCTAAGGAAGAAGAGGGGCAGCGGTGACGACAGTGAAGAGGGAGAGGGACAAAAAGGAGGTGAGCATATTAATCTAGGTGAGCTCATTGTAACATCCCAATTCTTGGTTTGTGTTTCAAATGTAAGAAAATGTATTGAAATTAAAACTTTTCTTGTATCTTGTTATTGTATGAATGTTCTGAAAATTCTTGTAAAGGAATTATGGAAAAATACAAAATCATAAGTTTTTACCTAAGTCTTGAACCTTGAAACTTTTCTAGATAATCTTGTGATCATCCTCTGAAAATATTTTTCCTTGGTTCTAGGGATGTTGTGTGACTCCTCTGAAAAATTTCATAATTTTTAGAAATTATTTGAATATTTTAAGAGGCCAGTCAAACCAGTTTGACTGTTGGTCAAACCCTAAATCAGTACCTTAAGAAATTTTTGGAGAAAAATGATTTGCATTAAAACCTCTGAAAATTTTATACAAGGTCAATCCTGAAGTTGAGCACCTCCTGTAAAAATTTTGGAATGTTTGGAGTTGTGTAGCTCCATTTAAAAATTTCTCAAAGTTTTAGCTTCAATTCTAAACCCTAGTCAACTTTACTGTTCAGGACTAAGTCGTACTCGAGTTCGTGGTTGAGCCCAACCACCTTAACGCACTCAGACTCGGTCCTTAAGGTGCGTTTCATCTCAGCCGTTAGATCTCTTTTCATCCGCCGTGATCTAAGTGGATGTTTGAACCTCCTTATCGTCCACTTCATTCTAAGCCATCCATCTCTTGATCAGTGCTCGAGATCATCTTGAACGTTTGGACCTCCGAGTTCCGCATTTCAATTCAGCAGTTAGATCTTGATCTAACCACTGTGGGCGTCACCCTTTTGCACTGAGTCCAAGTCGGGCTCGAGTCACTTGGTTGAGTCCAACTAACTAAGTGTACTGGGTTGTTCTAAATGGCGCGTTCATTTTGGGCCGTTGGATTTCTTTTCAACGCTCCAGATCTAAATGAACGTTCGGACCACCCAAAGGTGGGATTCAATCTAAGTCGTTCATTTTCGATCGGACCGCTAAGATTTCTTTGAACTTTTGGACCTTCCGAAAGTTACTTTTAATCTGAGTCGTCCATTTCTTGTCCAATCGTCCAGATTTTCTGACTCAACTTAACCTAACCCCTTCGTTTCTTTTTGACCTGAGCCCTTTGTTTCTTTCGCTGACATGTGGGCCCTCAAGGTCCTGGTCATCTTCAACCTCTGGTTCGCGCTCGTGGTACAGAGCAGGGCGAGGGAGAGAGCCATTTTGTCAACTTCGCGTGTTACCTTCAACGGCTCCTTGTCGTTGCCATTTAATGCCGTCAGTGTGTTTTCGCCCTCTAGGTTGCCATCCTCAGCTGCTCCCATCCTCTCCAGCTCGCCCATGGCAGTGTGTGAACCAAGTTCACCGTGGGCTTCGTTTTCAAGTTGCCCGTTGACCTTCAGCTATAAAAAACCTTCGAGCTCCTCCTTGTGTTCCTTTACAACACCCCTAGCTCCCTCTCTGTTTTTTGAGCTCAAAACTTGAAGAACACCCCAAATCCGCCATTGTCGGCCGTGAAGCTCTGTTTTCCTCGACGGCGCTTCAGTGGTTCCATTCCTTTTCCTTTCGTATCCTTTTGTGCCCCTTAACACCTTAAGATTTCCCCTAACTCAATTTTGGATTGCATTCATAGGAATCATCTAATTTTGAGTTTGGTTCTTTTTCGGCCGAAATCACCCCCTTCTTCCTCAACTCCGGTAAGTGGCTTCCTTCGTCAATTATTTGCTTATGGACCATCTATGAGCCTTAGTGAAGCTATACTTACCACATGGTCGTGTTCGTTTTGCTCAGGTCGTGTTTTCGTCGTCTTCTTCTCCAGCTCTGGCACGGTTCTTCATCGCCAAAGCTCCTCCGTCCTTCTTTGAAGCTCTCTAGTGCTAAGGTAAGCTTCTTGTCAGTCCTTAGATGTTGTGGCACCTGCTTCTTTGGACAAGACGGAGCTTTTGTGCTGTTTTTGTTTTTGGCCGTGTTGCACACCGCCGCCTTTCTCCGGCTCGCGCCGTTCTAGGCCGGCACCGCCATTGAAAGTACCCTCTGAGGTGCGCACTACTATTGCGGACCCATTTCAGCCTTGGCCTACGCCGGCGGTGAGCCATTCCTTACGCTTGGGCTCTTTGCCGTGTCATACTCGGACATGCACTGTAGCGCTATCGGTTAGGACATAAATACGTTCATTAAATGTTTAATCATTGCTTAAGCACTTAATGACTGTCCTAAGTTATCTCTTGTGTCATGTCGTGTGGGCCCCGCGCACATAAACCCCAGTGTGTGCGCATGCACAGCGTTGAGCTCGTTGTGGACCATCCATTTTAGATCTGTGGCCCAGATCTTCTGAAATGTTCGGACCACCGATTTTCCCAAATCGTTGTGGCTCGTTCATTTCTTGATCTGTGGCTCAGATCGTGTGGACGTTCGGACTATCCGGACGTTACTACGCTTTGAGCCATCCATCCATAGATCAACGCTCCAGATTCGCTGAAACGTTCGGACCATCCAAACGCCTTCTTCGTTGTGGACCGTTGGATCTAATCCAACTGTTGTGATTCACGTGGGCTTTTCAGTGTGCGCGTGCGTCCAGTGCACTTAGGCCGTTCGATTTGATCTCAACAACCCAAATCTTTTTCGCCGTGGGTTAAATAACAAAATTTGTTAATCCTTTATTTGTGAACTATTAATTGCTGTTAAATTTCAAAATCATGTAAGTAATTCGTTTTAATTCCTTTTAAATTGAATTAAATTTTGTTAAATCTCTGTTTAACTAAACTTTAATCTAAAAATGTGTTTGAACTTTGTTCTATACTAGAAAAATTGTGTTAGTTATATTATCTTGCTTAGCATTAATTATTGCTCTAGAAATTCATTAAAACTTGAAAAATGCTTAAGTAATTATTTGTAACTCCAAATTTAGTAAACTAAAATGTGTTAGATTCCTCTGTTAAAATGATTTAGTGTAGAGTAGGTTTTAATTATGTACTTGCCCCTGAAAATTGTTATGCACTAGTTTCATAACTTAGAAAAATCATAAGAAATTCATTTTTACTCCAAATGAAGTGAACCATATTTTGCTGTTCTTAGAATGTCATGATCTGCCTACCATAATAATTTCATGTTCACAAACCTTCTGGAAAATTGTGTGATGAACAGTAACAGAAAGTTATTTAATTTGAATTTTTCCAGCCAATTGAACTTGTTTAGGCTATAAATTTTGCATGCTTAGTCCAAATCGATTGATTCTTATTGCTAAATTCATTTAAAATCATGCTCTACCTTCTGTGTACATTTCATGGGTTTTGGATGACTTTGGATTTTGAGTCTTTTCGGTGTTCGTCGTTCTTATTGGATTTTCTCGTTCTTGCGTTAGGTTTCGAAGAATTTATTGAGAACAAGAGTGATCCTCTGCAGCAAGATTGTGATCTCTAGCAAAGCAAGCAGATGTAGCATCATTTGATCATATTGCTCCTATTATTTTCAAAGTCTAATATCTTGTTTGCAAAGTTTATGTATGCATGTGCTATTTTGTTGTTAAACTATTGTCGGTAGTTGATCCTTTAGATGCATAATCTGTAGGCAAATGTTCATTCTCTACTACTGAGTCTAGGATTATGTCCTCTGTGATTTAGGGTTCGTTGGATGAGCCATTATCACTTAGCTTGTAGTCCACGAGTTGTTGTTGCTTAGAAATGCTTAGAACGGTAGAATTGGGTGGTTGTCGACTTAGCTTAGAAATGCTTAGAACGGTAGAATTGGGTGGTTGTCGACTTAGTCGATAACCTTGATCACACAAAACTTCTTATGACTTTATGTTTAGTATTTTGTGCTATGTTTAATTGAGAAAACTAAAACTGAAAATAAAATATTTTAGACTTGAACACAATGGTAAGATAGTGTGCTTTTGGGTGTGAATGGTTGGTGCCCGTGTCAACAAGGACCAAATTACTTGCGCCATTGATCCAAGCACTTTTGCGTGCTAACCACATGAGAGGGATATGGGACCTCTGTTGACTTAGTACTTTGGCGTGTGTTAGCTCCGAGTTGCAGGAGGATGTGTGTGTTGTGTTGTGGTAAAATGAGGGTGGTGTTTATGTGTTGGGTGCACGGGAGTGGAATCCTTTCTAGGTTCTTCACACCGAGGGGCATTGTAGTTGTCCAGGTTGCTTTACCCTATATGGGTAGTTGACTTCCGGCTTTACAATGACTCTGATGTAACGTATGGGTTTCCATCCATACGGGCGACTCGTAGTTGATACACAATATTGGAAAATGTCTCGTAGGACTTAGCCGTGTCGGCATACCTATGGAAGTGTGCTTGATCTTGTGGTAAAAAGGCGGTCTGACATGTGGGTACATTGGTACACCCCTGCAGGGTTAAATCTATTCGAATAGTCTCGTCCTAGGTTATGGACATGCTTGGTTATTTCCCGCAATAATTAGACTATAACCTTTTCACTAAAACTTGACTTGGGTGGTACGAATGGGTAATTCGTGCTATGTTGTGGTGGCTATTGGGCTAGTCACCTCTAGGTTGTTTTTTATGCTACTTATTGTTACCTCGCTGTTATTTCAACAATTAAAAATAGATTTGATAAATTGCCTTCAATCTACTATATTATTGCAAATGAAAATTGCTTTATGTGTCCAATAAACCATATGACCATCTCCTTTGTTTAAGCTTGCATATAGCTATGTATAGGATTGTTACTCGTAAGTCTTGCAAGTACATTTTTGTACTCATTTGCATTGCTTAATTGTTGTAGAGGAGGTTGATCCTCCAAGGGATTGACTTTTGTGAGTTTTGCTGTGGTGTGGACGACTAGCTTAGCAGCCCGGTCGGTTGCCTTGTGGGAAATTGGCAAACTGGTTGACTTTTGTTATCGCATTCTTATGGCACTTTTGCTTTCACTGTTATTTTGGTACTTTGATGTCATTTGGCCGGTCGACCCTTGTGTAATAACTCTAGATTACGTATGTCTTTTGTTAGACTTGGTATTGTAAGCTTATATGGAAATGATGCATGATTTTGTAAAGGTGTATTTGTACTGCAATTATGGGAAGTACATGTCTATCGAGGCTTAGGATATTTAATTAGTAATACTAGAACCAATTGGAGGTTAAGTATTACGAGTTAAATACCCCGGGTCCTCACTCTCTCTCTCTCTCTCTCTCTCTCTCTCTCTCTCTCTCTCTCTCTCTCTCTCTATATATATATATATATATATATATATATATATATATATATATATATATATATATATATATATATAGGTGGGCCCTTGGAACCACATCAGCCAAACCACCTCAGGGTGTTATTTGACTCGATTTTGAAATACTAGGGGAGTAAAAAAAACAGTTTTGTAGTTGAGGGGGGGGGTAAATTGACTTATTCCTACCACGTATGTAAAACCGCCCAGCCAAACCACCTCAGGGTGTTATTTGACCCGGTTTTGAAAGATTAGGGAGGTAAAAAATCGGTTTTGTAGTTGAGGGGGTTAAGTACACTTTTTGAAAAATTCGAGAGGTAAAATGAACTTATTCTTTTAATTTATCATTTGTGGGCTTTCTCATTTTTGTTACGTTTAACATGGAACAAATTCAAACTTGAAAATTTATATGTAGGTGGAGTAAAATTAGACGTATGTTCTATAATTTTTTCAGACAATTTTTATGTTGATTTGGTGTCTAAATAGAAAACGATTCCATGCACAAGTACACAACCCAATGTTTTGACTCCGAGTGGCTGGTTTAAGGTTAACGTTAGGGATGAAAACAGAATAGATAGTTTCCATCTGATCCAGACGGAAACAGATTCAGATTGTCTTGGATCGGATTTTTCTCGGATAATTTTCAAATCGGAAACGAAATCGGATTTTTTTTCGGAAACGGAAATGAATACATGACCATACTATCCGGTGGATACGAATACGATTATCCAGATAACACCATGTCCGGATATCCAGAATTTCAGAACAGTCTTAGCCCAGCCCACTGCCCAGCCTGGCCCACCACGGTCCATTGCGACTTAGACTTAGGGTTCCTTGAGACCTTGACTTCCTTCTTCAGTTCTTCCATAGCCCCCACAGGCACCACACCGGCGACGCCGCCACTCGGCTACTCCAGTCCAATCTCCACTCTCCATAGGCGCCACGTTGTGCCGTCCTCGCCTGCCGCCGGCCATCTCACCCGTCCCCCATTGGCTCCCCCTCACGGCCCCAGCGCATCCGTCGGATTCCCCTCGTGGCCAGCTTGCCTCGCCGCCGGCCACCTCACCAGCCTCCGCTGGTCATCTCGCCCATCTCTGCCAGCCATCTCGCCCATCCCCCGTTGGCTCCCCTACACCTACGTCGGCTCCCCCTCACGGCCCCATCGCCTCCGCCGAATCCCCCTTTGGCCAGCTTGCCTCGCCGCCGGCCACCTCACTAGCCTTCACTGGTCATCTCGCCATCTCCGCTGGCCATCTCGTTCATCCCCCGTCAGCTCCCCTGCGCCTTCGTCGCCACCGGTAAGCAAATTGCCAATGAATCAATGGATTAAGCAACTCTGTGGGCTCCTAGTGCTAATGAGATTGTTTTCGGTTTAGTGCTTCATCGCATGGGATTCTCCTATGGTGGACTGGTGGAATTGTGCAACATGTAGTATGCAGATGGGATGTTTATGCTGCACCATAATGCCTTGGTTTCAATTCCATACTTGCATATAGTTGTACTGAGTTCTACTGACCACTTGTGCTAGTTTCACTGAGTTATACACGCTGACACTATATTACTAGGGAGCATTTTGGTTGGGCAATTGAAATTTTGCTTATGGATATGGATTTGTAGTGGTATTGTGGTATGAATGCTGATGTAGTGGTTGCATTTTCTGGATTGACTAATGAAATTGTTCAATGATTAAAACTGTTAGGGGATATGATCCAAATATCATTACTTGATCTGAATGTCATGGTTGGAATTTCGCATGGGATCTCAGTTAACTTGGTTGTTATGTATTCAGGTCAATTACTTTAGAATTGTAGAATCATGGTTAGTGTGGAAATTCCATTCACTTGTTGGAGTACTTGATGTTCTGTATTAACAATGGAGATAGTTTTTTTTGTATGATAGATTTGCTAAAACTTCTCAAATACTTCTTTTGCCCACACTGACTCAAAGCTTCATGCTCTAATTGAACCCAGTTGTCTTCTTAACTTCATATTATCTTTGCATTTAATATGATACTTTAACTGTCCTATCATTTTTACCAGATCTTTTGCATAACAATAAAAGAAGAAGGAAAAGATGACATCAAATGCTTCTCATGCATTTTCCAAGGCCGAAGTTGGAGGCTTGTAAAGACATGGCGAGATGCTGTTGCTTGTTAAGACATGATATATTGGATTCATGGCATTATTGAACTATGTATGTCATGAATGAACTAGGTGTAATGAGTTAAGTGTGAACTAAGTTCGTGTCGGGACCCAAAAATACAATTCTGGACCCTCTGTGTATACTGCACTAGTCCAGGATCACACTAGTGCACACAGTGGCAACATCGATGAAATATCATTTCCATATACAAAGGTGACTAATAAATAGGCAAATAACAATAAATATCGAGTAAAGACCTTAAGGTCAAAGCTTACAATTAATGCCTCGGAGGCGAATAGCTCAATGAAGGCTGCGGTGAACAAGCAGAATAACCGGTGAAGCCCATCTATATGCCCACAGCAATCGGTCAAAAGTGCGCGACCTAGTTCTTCTCGATCCTTGAAGTAAACCTTATTGACCGACGATTCCTCCATTTCTGTAGGTTTGGGCGCAAGTTTTACAACAAGAGTGAGTACACAACCGTACTCGCAAGTCATACCACAGAATGCAATGTACAGATGCAGGCTTATTCCAAAGGAAATGGCTTCTGTGGTTATTTTGCGGAAATGCAACATTTGCAATTGAATACAAATAATAGATTGAAAGCATAATTCAAAACAAATAGACAATATTAATTTAACATTTGTTTTCACAAAGACACATAACCTAATCAAATTCTTTCACACAGCCATATGACATAAATCACACAGCTGTCCCTTCCCAATTGTTTTATGAAAACTACCCCTCGTGTGAAATCCCCGAGCATGTCCATGACCGCGGACGCGGCTATTCGAATAGATTGTTTAACACTCTGCAGAGGTTGTACACTTTACCCACAAGATGCAATCAACTGGATCAGAGCTGATCACAACAGAACCTTTCAGAAACTTCATCTCAAACATTGACATTCCCAGTGTGCTTACAAACCGCTATACCAGCTCACATAGAATTGGTATAACACACACCGCTGGACAGGGAAGCGATGAATCGTCCCGCGATGTAACCACTAAGTAGTCACACCTCCACCCTGTCACACAGCCTAACCTATCCACCTGAACATCAATGCCGAGAATCCATAACTTACTAAGTTAGGCCCGTCCCATACCAGGCATGTGGTCGTACAGTAAGGCTCAGTTCAATGGCGCACAAAGTTAAGTCCTTAATTGACCAAGGTAAGACTTCCATGTTCTAACTAAGTCACAAAGATTATCATTCCCAAGCACACAGCTTCCACATATCACACAGCTTCCACCACTTGCCTCAGTCTAAATCCTTTACCACCCAGTTGGTTTTAGTGCAACACATGCCATCCACAAAGTAATAGCACATAGTACACACAGTTTTATCACATAGTTCCATAATCACTTAGTCAAATTTATAATTGCAACTCAGGTGATGATGATAACTCGTTGCATGGCTAAGCAATCTACTCGTACTAACCAACCCACGTTGGTAATACCATAGTACCAACTAAATATGAACCAATCTAGGGTAACAAAAGATTATGACATACAATAGACAAAGTGGATATAACAAATGGGATTAATAGCTAAACCCAAAAGCATTTAAATAATTACTTAAAGTAAATGCAATAATTTGAATCAAAGTAATTTTGAAAACTGGGATTCAATATGATCAAAGGTATAACTTGCCTTGCTATAGCAATGGTGATCTTATTTTATCTTCAATCCTCTATTTGCTTGATCTTCAGCTCCTTCGGACGATTCCGGGACTTCGGCGTCTAACGAGAAAGAAAGCGCAAAACAAACTAAATTCAAAAGGCAAATCAAATCAACTCCAAATTGAAATTGAATGGTACTGGAAGGTATACATTGAATTTAGATGAATTTAGAAACTTGAATGGGTTCAATCGGAATTCGGATGAAGAAGATATAGCTCTCGGAAGATTGGAATTCACATGAAATGATGAAAAAGCTCTACGGAATATTCTCAGAATATTCTATTCCAAAAATATTAGAAAAAGAATGAGTGTATGATAGGTGGGGCCGACTGGTATTTATGAATTTCTAGAATTAAAATAATTCCAGGAATAAGGTAGAGAGAGTGACATGTGGGACCAATAAGATAAAAGGATTTTCAAGAATTAAATAAATTCCCGAAAATAGAATTAGGGGTTGACATGTGGGCCACTGGTCTATAGACCAGGTCCACGGAGATATGCTAGTCCACGGTGGACCAAGCTCATGAACTAGGGTTGACCAGGTTTGGTGACATACGGGACCCGCATGTAGAGAGAGAAATAACTAGGGTTTTAATTAGGACGATGACATGTGGGGTCTACATGTAAGAGAGAGACGGATATTTATTATCATGTATGACATATGGGTTCTACTCCTCAACCAGAGAATAGACTAAACCGGGGAAACAAACAAGAACAGGAGCGTTGCTTCAACAAGGATCAGAGAGCAACATAGGACAACAGAGAACACAAGGCTTGGATTGTTGGCATAGAATTAACACCGAGATGTCAAGGCAATTAATAGAGAATAGAAAATAAATAGCAGAGAGGATGGAATCACCGGAGGCCACCAACGTACACAAAGAACAGTGCGGATGTTCCTTGCGCATGGTGACATCGGCTTGATAATAGGAGATGGCAAAGTTGGAGCGAGAATAGATAGTAGGGATACGGGAGGATTAGTATCGAAGGATCAATACTGAGAACTAAAGAGATGAACAGAATGCATAACCAACCATAGAGAATGTGCGGCTGCTCATGGTGTAGTGCAAGGAATAGAGAATCGATTAATCGAGAGATGCACACTGAATTGTTGGCTTGAATTCTTAGCACGAGATGGGAAGCACAAAGCACCAACCGAGCAGAGGATAGGCGCTGAGAGCGCAAGCACGAGCAGAGAGATGAAACGCTACGAACAAGGGAGCAACACATGAACGCAACGCATGGTATACATGCATGAACGATTGCACGCGGAGTGGCCGGCGGCGAGGCGGCGAGCAGATGGCGAAGGGCAAAGCGGAAAGGAACGACGAGCCGAACGCGATGGTGCGGTCGGATTTTGGAAAAACTCACCGAGTAAGCGAAACGCGATGAACACGGTTTGGCTTTAATGGTGACGGTGCTCGCAATCTTCGGCAAAGTGGATGGAACCATGACGTGAGGGCGACAACGCGGCCAACGCCGCTGCGGTTCGTCCGCGGACGTCGGACGGCGTAGTT
This sequence comes from Ampelocalamus luodianensis, assembly GCA_036346255.1. Classification (NCBI taxonomy): domain Eukaryota; kingdom Viridiplantae; phylum Streptophyta; class Magnoliopsida; order Poales; family Poaceae; genus Ampelocalamus; species Ampelocalamus luodianensis. The sequence continues at coordinate 23,758,830 of CM070632.1, read as the reverse complement.
CGCGAGAAGAACTTCGTTGGGCTCGGTTTTCGGATTGCGACGAAAATAGATCGGTTTGGAGGAAACCAATTCGAGGATTGGAAGAGGAGATCAAGACGGACTCGTGAGCGCAAACGGCTCGCTTTTATATGCACTGTAAAGGAAGATATGAAAATTTGAAGATTTGAGTTACAAACGGATACGTTCTGGACTCTGCTGCTCGCTGGAGGTTGATGATGAACAGTACCACATGGGTTACTGTAGCATGTGACAGGAGAGAGAAAAGCTGATTTTCGGAATTAAAATAAAAGGCCGAAAATCAAGGAGATCAAATAAATAGCAAACAAATCCAGAAAAATCTCAGAAAATATCCAAAAAATCCTTGAAAAACAAGGAAGCCAAATAACACAAGTTTTTATTTAATTAATTTTTATATTAGTCAAATTAAATATTTTTAAATTTAAAAAATTCCCAATTAAGCTTTATTAATTCAAATAAAATTGGTGAAATTTTCCAGGGACCTAAACTACTCAAAAGATTTTTTTGAAAAGCCAAATTTTGGGACGTTACAGTTCGTGAATCATTTTTACTGCCTATTTTGTGGTATGCCATTTTTTCGAGCTCGTATGTTTGATAGTAAAATATAACAGATAAGACAGTAAAGTTATAATGTGTTTTACTACCGAAGCACTTACGTTTATTTTTTTATCGGGTCACGCTCCCACTATCCCCCCTCAAGGTATGATGCCCCATCCGGCAGTAACTTGTAGAGCATGCCACAATAATTCTATCGAGCATGTTTTCAAACATCATCATGTCACAACGGACTTCGTGTGTAGTGCAGACGTCACGTCTGACATTAATAAAATGCACCACAAGCGATTAATAAACTTAATACTTAGCGAGTTTTTTTCACACGCAGTAAACTATAAGCATGCTACCATAAATTTATTTTACACATACAATAATTCCAAACAAAATGGTAGTCAGTATGAGCTCTCACATACCATCTTAGAGTAATGTTCAACTGGTAGTACAACAATGTTAGTTTGACAATAAAAGCGCATACATGAAACGGTAAAATAGACAGTACAAAACAATAAATGTGTTTTTCTTTATCCCTTTATATTTTAGATAGTAAAACGAAGCAAACATTACAGTAATTGTATATATACATAACAACAACAAGTGAAGATGAAACTTCTGAAATATATTTTGAGAGGTTCAGCCAAATAGTGTGGTCGGTCGTAATTTTTTTACGTCGCATGATAATAAGAAAAGAAGGGAAATAGAAAGGGGGCCTTAGTGGCCAAGGCAGGACCCTATCGCAGCCCTCAGGCGTCGTAAGCCCGCTCGTGGACTTTGTCGGGGGCTGGATTAGGGAATACGAGGATATAAGTCTCCACCTGCTCCTTTGCGGCAGCGAGTCGAGCTTTGCGCCGAACGAGCGAAGGAAGTGTGTCGACGATAGTCCAGATGAGGGCATTCGTCTCTTCCACAATCTTGGTGTCATCAATTCTTGCATTTTGCCTGCCGATGTAGTCTTCGAGCCTCTGGATGGATGCTTTGACACGATCCACGTAGCTCGTGAGCACGATCTCTAGGATGAGGGTCATTCGCGGATGTTGGACACAAGGATATTGGTCCGACTAAGCGGAGACACAGCGTGCGGATGATGGCAGCTACCCTCTATGGTAGACACGGGGGCAGAGCACAGAGGAGGTCGCGGACATAATCATGGTCCGCCTCGATTAGGCTCTGCCCAGATAGCTGCTCACATATGAGTGATAGGTAGGATAGAACCATCGTTTGCACAGGAGCGGAAGAAGAGTTTGAAGGCATTTTTTCCTTATTTGTGTTGTGTTTTTAGTTTGAGTGTGTGTTTTGGAGTTTTTTCAGTGGGGAAGGCTCGGATTTGTGTCATTTGGGGGGAGACGAAGAGACACATTGGGAGACGGAGCGACAATGTTACATTTTAAAAGTAAAGTCTTTACACACATAGTAATTCCAAACAAAAAAGCGTCAATAATGTTATTGCCATTATATGGTAAAACATCGCAAACATAGCAGTACATGAAGATGATGCCACTGATCGTTTCATTATTTTTCCGACCAAATAAATAAAATTAACTGCTACACGGAAGACAATAATAGACTACTATGAACATAGTAAAAACAAGCAGTAATACCACGTGAAATTATAGTAAGAGACTTCGTATAGAACAGTAAAAACATGCAATGTGAGCCGAATAGCACGCTCTGTTTCCAGTTGGTAGACGTAACACATTATCGCTGCCATCCAACCCTGTGTTGAGACTGTCTTCAGTGTCCTCCTCCTCTGATTCATCATCATGAATCAGCTAGCGACGTGTACCAAACCTTTCTCTCCGTCGCCCTCTACTTCCCCTCCCCTCCCCCTGCCCCTGCCACTGCTACCCCTTGCCCTTTGGATGAGGAGTTTTGGGGTAGCGTTCGGCAAGTAGCAATGTTGTGACTGCTTTCAGGCCGCATATGCTGCACGCCCTCGTCATCTTCTTCCCCACCAGTGGAGAACTTTTCTCTAGTTCATCATCGGCTCGTTTGCAACCTTTGGTCTGTGATAGAGGAGGCGCTGATGGATTTATCGTATCGTCGTTAGCTTCATCAGGCTTAGCGGTCTCATCAACCATCGGACCAATGTCGTTGGGGTATGGTATCAAGCTGCATCCGAAGCACCTTGAGGACCTCCATGGCTTTATCGTATGCAAGACTCGATCTGCACCTTGACCCCACCACACCCATAGCCCCTGTCAGTAAGGTGGTGTGCCGATACATCTCAGTCGTCCCATCGGGTCTAACCAGCATGAGGTCATGTCTGTCGTACGACACATCCACCCTAGCATTCTTCGTGTACCTATGGAACACGTAGCGACTGGGGATACCGTTGGGACTCGGATTTACACATTCGAAATCATCTTTGTATTCTGAACTAGTTCAAGATCAGTAGATAGCTCACACAGGAAACATCGATGAAATACGATCCATGTATCGATTTAACTAAAAAGAACTCAAAATAACAAATAGTATTAATAACTGGACCTTATAGTCAACGTTTACTTAACTTGTCATGTAGGGCTTAAAGAAACAAATAAACTCTTGTAGTGGAACGTGAAAACTTAGAAAAGTCAATCAACATGCCCACAAGCAATCAAGTGGAGAACACATCATAATTCGAAAAGCCTTTACAAAACTCCTCTTTGTAGAACTCTTAAGTAGTTTGATATTCTTCAACAGGGCAGGAAAGTTTAAAGCCATGAGTACATAAAATACTCAACAAGTCATAGGAAAATAGTATGCAATTAATATTCATGCAAGGCTTTAAACAAAGGATTAGTTGTATGGTTCTTTTGCATAAAGCAATATTGACAATAAACACAGTAAATAGATTCAAATGCGTAATTGACAAGAATAGTAAATAAATAAACAATTACTTTGAAACAACGAGTAAACCTCCCACTCACCTACCAACCAAACCAACAAGTGAATATCCCATCCACCATGTGAACATCACATTCACCAGTAAATCTCCCATTCACACTCCGACCCATTTTTATAAAGAAACTATACCCCTCATGTGAAATCCTCGATCATGTCCATTATCGCGGATACGGTTGTTTAAACAGTTTTAACTCTGTAGAGGTTGTACAACATTACCCGCAAGAGATAAATTAACTTATAATGTCCGATCACACAATTCCGTAGCTGCGCGACTAAGTGATTATCACAAGACCTTTACAAAGCTCATTTCCAACCTAGTTCTACCCACTAAGGTTTCAACACTGAATGTCATCATGACCAGACAGTGATATCATTTGTGGAAGGACTATGTGATGTATGTTGTCAATAGTTGATGGCATGTGTTACACTTAATCAACAGGGTGGGAAAAGATTTAGACCGAGGCAGGTGAAAAGAATTGTGATATGGTGCAACTATGTGCTTGGAAAATGTGAATCTTGGTAATTTAGTTAGAAACTGGTAGTCTAGCCTTGGTCAATTAAGGACTTAACTTTGTGCGCCATTGAACTGAGCCATAACTGCACGATCACATGCTTGGTATGGAACAAGCTTAACTTAGTAAGTTATGGGGTCTTGATATTGACTACTCAGGCAATATGTTAGACTGTGTGCCAGGGTGGAGGGGTGCACTACTCTGTATGGGGTCACATTTATGAGAGGCACGCCATCTCCAGGTCCAACGGTGTGCGTCAAACCAATGAGTGAGGTTGGGGTCGACAATATGCACATCGGGAGGATCAATGACCGAGATGAAGTTTCTGAAAGGTTTGTTGTGATCTTCTCCGTACAAGTTGATTTCATCTTGTGGGTAAAGTGTACAACATCTACAGAGTATTAATAATCTATTCGAATAGCCGTGTCTGCTCGGGAATTTCAGACCAGGGGTATATTTTCATAAAACAATTGGGAGGGACCACTGTGTGAATTAACTCATATTGTTGTGTGAAAGAAATTGATTAAGTCATGTGAGCTTTTTGAAATACTTGTTAAATTATTATTATTATTTTTAAATTATGTTTTCAATCTATTATTCATATTCTACTTAATTATTTCTTTTATGCAAAAGAACCATAGAATTCATATTGTAACATCCCAAATTTGGAGTTCTTTTCAAGCCTCTAAAAATAAAAATAACCATTTGAATTTTCTTGCTTAAGTCAAAGCTTAATTCGAATTTTTAGAAATGCAAATCATTTAATGTGAATAATCTAAACTTCAATTAAATTCCAAACCATTTTATTTGGGTTCCTTGAGTTCCAAAGTATTTTATGGAATTTTCTGGGAATTTTTGGAGTTTACTTGCTATTTCTTTGAGCTTAATTTAATTTAATCCTTTTTTTTGAAATTCAGAAATTCCTTCTTTTGGATTTTCCATTTGGGTCGTTTCTTTTTCCTTCCCAAACCTTTTCTTTTTCCTCCAACCTAGTTTCCTTCACTATCGGCCCAGCCCAGCCACTCCTTTCCTCTCCCGCGACAGCCCACAGCCAACCCAGCCCACTCCCTCCTTTCTCTCTCTGCTCGGTGGCCCCGTCTTGTCAGCGCGCCACATCAACATCTCCTTCCTCCTCGTCTCCATCCGTGTCTGTGACCGACACGTTGTTGTCGCCATCCTTCCTCTGGTTTCTCCCTCTTATGTGCCTTTAAAAGCGTGTCGCCTACGTCACGAGAATCGCTCCGTCCTTCTCTCTTGAAGCCCCAAGATGCTGACGCCGGTTTCGTCTCTGTTTCACAGGATTTCGCCAAAGAAGCCACCAATGCTGCAAGCAATCCGTCGTCCATTCTGTTGCCGTCATTGCTCCTCTGTCTGTGCTGTCGCTCATGTTGACTTCACCTCGCCGCGTTCTAGCCGATGCTCCCTTCCTCGTCTTTGGAGCATTGTCGAATCATCGTCGTCGTCATTCCCTCCAACTTCGGCCGTCGCCTCCATCACTGATCTTGCAGTCGGTGCGTTCCCTTGCCTTCCCGAGCATGTCACCCCGTGTTCCTCGCTGTCCTCTTCCGATCCCCTCCCTTCCCGTTGCTTCTCCATTGCCGTGGTGACCCAGTCGCCGCCTTTCGTCCCCGACGTTCGTCATCATTGCCCTGCCATTTCCGTTGCTCTCAGCTGTCCCGTCCATTCCATCATGTTCCCCGTGCCATCGCTGAGCTGATGCTCCTCTCCATTTCCTTAGTGCGTCGGTGTCACCACCGCGATCCTGAAGCTCCATTCCACCGTCATCATCGCCGCCGCCTCACTGCGGCCCTCGTTGCGTCAGCGCCACCCAAACTTTTGTGTCTTTGCTGGGGTTTTATTTTTGACCTCACCGTCGTTCGTCGCTACCAACATGAGCCAGCACTACCGCCTCCTTCCTCTATTTTCTCCTTGGCTCTCTCTCTCATGTGGGTCCCACATGTCAGCTCCTTCCTTTTGCCCCTTTCTCTGTCTCGCACTCTGGTCCCACATGTCAAGCTCTCTTTTTCTCTCCCTTTCACTTATAGGTGGGCCCCACTTGTCAGTGTCATTTTCTTTTTCTTTTTTTTTTTGCTGAAGGAATATTCCCAAGAATATTCTTTTCTCTCTCTTTTTCCTTTTTGACAAATATTCCGAGAGTTCGTTCTCCTTCGTCCAAACTCTGTTTCAGTATGTTCAAGTTCCTAAATTCCTGTAAAATCGAGACCTCTCTTCTAGAGTAGGTTTTGTTCGTTTTGGGTTTTATTTGATTTACTTTTGGATTTGTTTGTGTTTCATCTATTGTTTTCGCTCTCGTTTACGATCTGCTTCAAGGAGCAGGAATAGGAACAAATTTTGATGATCCAAGTGTGTGTTGAGCAAAGCCAAGGCAAATAATAATCTATTGATCATATTGAACCTATGTTTTCAAAAGTATCTTATTTTATATTAAACTGCATGCTATCTTTATATCAACTGCTTTTGGGGATAGTTAATCACATATTTGTCATTATGCCTCCATTGAGTATTTGAATACTATGAATCATTTGTCACCATAGGATGGTCATTACTAGTTGGACATATTTGTATCACCAACATGAGTATCGTAGAGATGCTTAGTCATGCTTAGTTGTACGATGGGCTCTTGTCACTTGTTGTTAAATTTGACTTAATGAGATATGGAATTGTGGTAGGTATTCACTATTGTTAAATTGGTGTGCTATGGTAGGGTATGTCATTGGTCTTGGTTGAACGAAATGATTTCCGTTCAGGAGAGCGATTATGCAGTAAAGGGGTACGAGAAGCACATTGTTGGGTTATGGCAGACTCGCCTAAGTAATTGTCAAGAACTTAATCTTGTGTGCCATTAAACTAGACCATATCGTACAACCACATGTCCAGTATGGGATGGACCAGGCTAGCTAATTAGCAATGCCTCAATTTGGTTCTATTTTGGAAGCGTGAGTTACGGGATGGACGTATACTCACAATGGAGCAAGAGGGGGCCCCTATTTGGTCAGAAAGACATTCGCTGTTGAAACGTTAGTGGGCAAAATCTCTTGTGGGTAAAGCTGTACAACCTCTACAGAGTTAAAACTATTTAAAGAACCATATCCCCGGTTATGGACAATGTTTGGGGATTTCTCACGAGAGATTAAGTTTTTATTAAAATTGATCAGAAGATGAATGGGAAGTTCACTTGGTGAATATGATGTTCACTTTGTGGATGGGAATTTTACTTGGTGGTTTGGATGGGAAGTGAATATGGAGTTCACTAGTTGTTTCAAAGAAATTATTTACTCTATTTACTTTTTGTCTTTTAAATTATGCTTTTTAATCTACTTACTTGTATTTATTGTCAATATCTGCTTTCGGTAAAAGAACCATATAGCTATTCCTTTGTTCAAGCCATGCATAAATATTAAGTGCATATTGTTCTCTGCGACTTGCTGAGTACTTTATATACTCACGGCTTTAAACTTTGCTGCTCACTTGAAGAAGGTCAGATTGCTCAAGAGTTCTGTGAAGATGAATTCTTTGAAGGTTTTGCGAAGTAGGATGTGTTCTCCACTCGATTGCCTATGAACATGTTGATTGGTTTTTTCAAGTTTTCATTCCCCTGCAAGAGTTTTATTTGTTTCTTTAGCCCTAGGAGCAAGTTAAGTAAACGTTGGCCAAAAGGTCTAGTTAATATTACTATATGTTATTTTGCTATCTTTCAGTAAAATCGTTGAATGGATGATATTTTATCGATGTTTCACTGTGTGAGCGAGCTACTGATCTGGGACTAGTTCATAATACACAGAGGGTTTCGGATGTGTAAATCTAGGTCCTGACACATATCCTTTGAAATAAGCTATCATCTATAATTGCATTATGTAGTGCAACTTGTTGAGTACTCTATGTACTCATTCTTGCTATAAACAATGTTATTCAGTTGATGAAGACTACCTGATGGAGGCGGGGTTCCCGATCTTTCGATGAGATTGATAAATATCGATTTTTTTGGTGGAGGTGACTCTCGCGATTCGACTACAACCGTACGACGACGCTTGCGCCTTAGCAATCGTTGAACCAACTCGCGACGTTATTGATCAGGCTTTGAAACGCGATCAACTCGACCACGAAGGCCTATTCCCGCATGCAATCAAAGAACACGCAAGAACAAGATAAAACGCAATCTGAAATTGCAAATATGGATTGAAATATTTATAAATTGGGATTCCGAAAGCTGTCTTGACAGGTGGTCATCCGACACAACTGAAGAACAGAAGTTTGCACAATGGCTAAACCTTAACTCAACGAAATCCAAGAAAACTAGAGGGGGTGTGGCCTCCTTATATAGGGGAGGAAGAGCCACAAATCTAAAAGAAATAGCGGGGAGAGACTAAACTCGTGGGTTACTGTTCATGTGAACACACCTCTAGGTGGGCCGCCGGCATATGGGCCAAGTTGAGTTCGATTACAAAGCCCGGATTGGCCCAAATAGGTGATATGACGCCTTCTTTAGATGATTGCGATCAGTCCAGAAGGAATTTGAAGGTGAGACCAGATCCGTTTGAAAGAGGACGAAATAAGCTTTCAATCAAGTACTCGTGGACCTCCAACGGACTCCGTATGTGAAAGTTATGCCTGTTTTAAGTTGGTGTTGTCAGGCTGATTCCGGAGGCCGAACTGGATTCCAAAACAGGTCCAGCTCGAATTGCTTGCTTGTCTTAGACCAAAAGTGACATGGTGCTGCACATATATATATATTTCATCATTAGGTAGCATCATATAGTTCATATAATATAAATACACTCCTAAAAACAAGCTCACCTGATAATTTAAGTGAAGCGTACGAGCTCTTATACTTGGAATAGTAAGCATAGTAAATATGGTTATATCCATAGGGGTCATGTCCTCATCTTTCTTGAAAACAAAGCCGTCCTCGGCTTTTGATAAGCTGAAAATAGGGTAACAAAGAAGCCAAAGTGTATGCATGGTATATGTATATGTCATATGTTTTAACGGTTCTTCGTTGTTGCACAATTAATGTTAGAAGACAACAGCGACCATAAAAAATCATTGTATTATTAACCCAAGAGTAATCATATATGTGAATGATCAAAATAAAAGTTCTCACACAACAATTATTGCAACTAGTTTTGCAAATGTAAGTGAAGCGTTTATGCAATTCAAATCTCGAAGTTGTAAACTTGCAGGTAGCACATATGGGCAAATCTACAACTTTTGGAATCAAACAAAATTCATCCATATAATCAGATTTCAATCGAGCAATAGCAAATTCATCTAGCAATGGTGAAAAGATTTGTAAGTTCTTCCATAATTCAACATCTTCATTCAGATTGTCCACACTAGATGGTGTAATAAAGGTGAACACATAGGCATAGGATGAGCACTAAATTTTATTTTACTCTCATATTGAACAAGATTCAAATACAAGAATTGTTGTTCAAACAGCAAGCTTTAATTTATCCATGTAATCACAAGTTATGCATATTCGATAAACAATAAATTGATTGTCTACACCATAATCTCCAATCAAATTAAACTTATACCTGTGTGTAGGCACTAGACAAGCATTTTGAACATACGATTTGAAACTTTCTCCATAGCATGTGACAATTCCATAGGTGAATCCAACATAATGTAACACAAAGAATCAGAGGAGAAATTCTAGTCAAAACTTCTTTATATCTAACCAATTTCACATGATCATTATATGCGATTAACGCATCACATAAATCACTCAAAACAACAGGCAATTCAATTATTTCATCACATGGTGCAATCAAATCAATGTAGTCTGTATTCTCTACTTGAAATATGTGCATATCGTAATTGTTTTCCACTAATTTTTGCTCTAAAATAGCATGAACAAAGTGGACAAATGTAGTTCTTCAAAATCATACTCACCTTGAGTGATGATAGCACCATGATCTTTACCTTTTGGCTCTCCTCGGATGATGGAGGCGCCCATCTCCTCATCTTCCTTCTCAACCAATGGAGTAGGTGGTGCAATCAACTCATTCTCCTCTTGGCATGGTTCTCAACTTCACGCAAGTCGTTAGTCACGAGAAAAGACACAAACATAGGCTTGTTCGATGTTTCCTATCATCATGTATTCTTAATTTCTCCTCAATCTGACTTTCAACCTTACAGCAAGTATAAACAAATGAGAGAGAGAATTATATTCTTTATGAACAAGAAGGTCCTGAATTCCCTGATTAAGTCCACTTAAGAATCTATTTTCGTAGCTTGACATGTTCCTCTAAACCACAACACAACAAACGAGTTTTCAATTCATGATAGTATTCCCTTACAGTTCTACTACCTTGATTTACACGTTGCAATCTAGCTAGTAAATAATCAACATGATATTTAGGAACGAATTCATCTCTCAAAAGCTTCTTTAATGCATTCCAAGTTTGAGGCACTCTTCCATGTCTATTTAAATACTTCCACCAAAGTCATGCATCCTCAACAAAAACACTAGTGGCAGCTCTAATCTTTTGCCTATCGGACCAATCATAAAATTCAAATTCTTTTCTAATGTTATTTCCCAACATAGGCATCAGGATCAAAGTTACCGACAAAGGATGGAAATGCATACTTAAATTTACCTCGTTCGAGCACGGAGATGAGTTAATGGTGTTGTTGATCTCCGAAACTCTCTACTATGTGATCTTGAACTGTCATGGTTAGCGAGAAACAAGCATATGTCTCTAGCAACTACTAGGATGTGGTGGTTCAAAAGTCACTCACACTCAAGCCTTTTATCGAGTTCTTACCAATTCTTACCAAGCAAATAGGGGTGATCGACATCCAACGGTGTCAACGTATCTTCAAGATTGGATGGAGCGATTGCTAGAGAAGCTCGGCTGATGCGGTGTAGAAGAGGTGTAGCTGGGAAGGCTCAAGTATGGTAGCAAGGATTAGCAACAATCAATTCAGCAAATGCAAGTTGAATAAATTTTCAAAGTACTAGTCAATATTGCTGATCCTAGCCTAATCAAAGCTAGCTAATCAAAGCCTATCAAGAGAAGTGTATGCATGCACACGCAAAGATTAATGTGACTTGATGCAAGCAAAGGAAATTCTCACACCAAATGCTAGGAGAGACGCTAGCCAACTACTCAAACCTCTGTGTAGGGGCACAAGATTGTTCACACGATGTAGAGCACAAAGATGCAATAACGTGCAATGTAAACAACCCTCTAGATTGAGCAGAAATAATAACTAGTCTTAAGAGATGAAAACTCAAAGTTTTATATGGCTTATATATACTCTTTTGAAAGGTTTCGACGAGATCTACAACTTTGCAGTTGAGGCGAACTCCAAATTCCGAAAGGAAAATCGAAGGAAACGGCAAAAACAGAAACTGAAAACTTGCAACGCGAATTCGGGGCCGAAGATGGCCGATTTTGGGGCACCTAGAGGGCAACTTGTGGCTTAGGTAGAAAAGATGTACCTCGTCATCAGCTTCGAAACAAGCACAAGAACGTCAAAAACGGACGCCGTATGCAAAAGTTATGCCCATTTTACTGAAGGTGTCTCGGAAACGGAATCCTATTCGGACTCAAAACCATCTCGTGTTCAATCTTGAAAAGACTATATCTTTTGATTCCGTGGGCCAAACTTGCTGAATTTTTTTATGGAAGCTTGTGGCTATATGTAGAAGGTCTCCACTAATTTTTATGCACTTTTCTTTTCGTTTTCTTTTTCTTCTTTTTTTTTCTACCACGGCTTTTGTTTTTGCGGTTGCCTCTTTCTCCTTCTACTATTTGGCCGACCCTAGGATTTGCCGCAAGTCGCAAATAACATCAACTCTCCCAAAAGATCACAACAATTCTCTTTTTTTTTTGGATTAACAACCATACAAATTTTCTATTTTTGGTGCGGATTAGAGGAGTTCTAACCCACGAATTTTCTTTTTTTTTAGATGCAAAAACTAAGAACCCTAAAAGAACGATCAAGCGACGCAAAGGAAACACGATATGCAACTAGACAAAGACTAACTAGACAATAACTAGAACTAGAAATCAGCAACTAGACACGACGATGCAACCAATGATTCAACAAGCAAAATACCAAAAGAAAATTGCAATGGCTCAAAGGGTTGATGCGGATGATAGATGCAATAATTTTTTGGGCAATTTTCTGGACTCTAGGTATGAAAAATGAATCTACTACTAGAAAGCGGAAAATCTCACCGATCAATCAAGCTCGATACCACTGATGGAGGCGGGTTCCGATCTTTCGATGAGATTGATAAATATCGATTTTTTGGTGGAGGTGACTCTCGCGATTCGACTACAACCGCATTTGACGGCGCTTGCACTTTAGCAATCGTTGAACCAACTCGCGACGTTATTGACCGTGGCTTTGAACGCGATCAACGACCACGAAGGCCTATTCACGCATGCAATCAAGAACACGCAAGAACAAGATAAAACGCAATCTGAAATTGCAAATATGGATTAAAATATTTATAAATTGGGATTCCGAAAGCTTTCTTGACAGGTGGTCATCCGACACAACTGAAGAACAGAAGTTTGCACAATGGCTAAACCTTAACTCAACAAATCTAAGAAAACTAGAGGTGGTGTGGCCTCCTTATATAGGGGAGGAAGAGCCACAAATCTAAAAGAAATAGCGGGGAGGGACTAAACTCGTGGGTTACTGTTCATGTGAACAGTAACCACACCTCTAGGTGGGCCGCCGGCATATGGGCCAAGTTGAGTTCGATTACAAAGCCCAGATTGGCCCAAACAGGTGATATGACGCCTTCTTTAGATGATTACGATCAGTCCAGAAGGAATTTGAAGGTGAGACTAGATCCGTTTGATAGAGGACGAAATAAGCTTTCAATCAAGTACTCGTGGACCTCCAACGGACTCTATATGTGAAAGTTATGCATGTTTTAAGTTGGTATTGTGAGGCTGATTCCGGAGGCCGAACTAGATTCCAAAACAGGTCCAGCTCGAATTGCTTGCTTGTCTTAGACCAAAAGTGACATGGTGCTACACATATATATATTTCATCATTAGGTAGCATCATATAGTTCATATAATATAAATACACTCCTAAAAACAAGCTCACCTGATAATTTAAGTGAAGCGTACGAGCTCTTATACTTGGAATAGTAAGCATAGTAAATATGGTTATATCCATAGGGGTCATGTCCTCATCACTACCTCGGTTCATCGTCGGTCGACGAGATCTACTTCAAGGACCGTGGAGAACTAGGTGACGCTACCCTAGTTGATTGCCTGTGTGCATACGGATGGGCTTCACTGAAGTTATTCTATTTTTTCCCGCAGCTTATTCGAGACATTCGCCTTCTGAGGTATTAATTGTAAGGTTTGACCTTAGAGCTGTCACTTTGATAATTATTGTTAATTTCCTATTTCTTAGTTATCTTTGCATATGGAATGATATTTCATCGATGTTGTCACTATGTGCATTAGCATGATCATGGACTAGTGCAGTATACATGGAGGGTCTAGATTTGTATATTTGGGTCCCGACACATTTAGACAATGATTTTCAAGGAGCAGGAGCAGGAGCAAGATTTGAAGACCAAAGTATAGTAATTGAGCAAGGCCAAGGTAAGTCACTGAATTGAGCCATACCATACAACCACATGTCCAGTATGAGATGAACCTAGCAGATTAATTTACAACATCTCAATTTTGCTTCTGTTGTGGTGGTGTGAGTTCCGCGATGGATGTATATTCACATGGCGCAAGAGGGGGCCCCTATCTGGTTGCGATGACATTCGGTGTTAAAACTTTAGTAAACAGAACTAGATTGAGACAAAGCATTGTAAAGGCTTTGTTATGATTTCTCGATCGCATACTTTCGTATGGTGAGTCATGGCAGACATGATTAGTTGATTTTATCTTGTGGGTAAAATTATACAACCTCTACAAATTGTAAAACTATTTCAACAACCGTGTCCCCAGTTATAGACAATGCTTGGGGATTTCACACGAGGTAAATAATTTTTATAAAAATGGTTGGAAGGTGAATGGAATGTTCACTTGGTGAATCTGATGTTCACTTGGTGGATGGGATGTTAACTTAGCGGTTTGGTTGGGAGGTGAATGCGAGGTTCACAGGTTGTTTCAAAGCAATTGTTTACTCTTTATTTATTATTTATCTTTTCAATTACGCTTTACAATCTTCTTACCATATTTATCATCATTACTTGCTTTTGTAAAAGAACCATATGGCTATTCCTTTGATCAAGTATTTCATGAATATTAATTGCATACTATTCCCTATGACTTGTTGAGTACTATATGTACTCACGACTTTAAACATTGTTGCTCTTCGAGGAGTACTTTGAAGACTTTGCGAACTAGGGTGTGCTCCCCATTCGATTGCCTGTGGGCATGTTGAATGGCAACCACAAGTTTCTTTTTTTGCGGAAAGAGTTTCATTTGTTTCTTAAGCCCTATGTGGCAAGTGAAGTAAATGTTGATCATAAGGTCTAGTTATTACTATTTATTTCTATTTTGTTATCTTTTTAGTTAAATCGTTGAATGGATGGTATTTCATCGACGTGTTACTCTATGAGCTAGCTACTAATCATAGGATTAGTTCATAATACACAGAGGGTTTCAGATGTATTAATCAGGGTCCCGACAGAGATGGTATTAGAGTCATATCGACTGTAGGACGCAACCTTAGTTAGCATGGTCAATTTAGTAAAAAATCTAAACTTATTTTCTAAATCAAACCAACTAATTGGCTTGAGTAGTGTTCTTTTCTCATCTCATTCTATTATGTTTTTATCCCATTATATTCTTTTCTCACATCATTCTTAAGTTCTTATCTCTTATCTTTCTGAAACTTTGTTTTTCAATTTTAAATTGACTTTCTCGCCTCATCAATCTCTATAGTTGACTTGAGTGTTCTGTGATCAAAGCGATGGATGGCCTAGAGTTTTCATAGATCTGTCAAGTGTGTTTAGTTGACCGTCCAAGTTAGATTAGTAGTGCTCTATTGTGCTTTAATAGAGTTTCCCTTCTCGGTTTTAGTATCGGTTAGTCCATGTGTTTCAGGCTCTTCTGTTGCTTGTGTTTATTGCCTCTTTCTTTTGTAGCCTTTTCGGCTATGTCTTCTTTTGTCTTTCGTCTTTGGGTTTAATCTACTTTCCCTAATTAGTTGTTTCTATCTTTTCCCCTTATTCTCTCCAGTCTATTGTAACATCCCAAAGTTCTGTTATCAAAAATAAAATTAATAAAGTTATTACTTTATTCAATTTTCTACTTAAAAGAGTTTTCTCGTTTTTTCAGGAATTTCCTGGACTTTTAAAAATCAAAAAGAAAATTTATTGAGTTTTATGGTATTTCCTTTGATTTTAAAGTTAAAAAGAAAATTTAATTAATTTCATTGAATTTCTGGATTTGAAAAAGTGTTTTCCTAATTTCCAGAAATTAAAATAATTTATGTGCAAAGATAAAATCCATCTTTAAGTTGGAAATAATTTTTAAGTTCAAATATTTAGGGAATTTCTGTGATTTTTTCTACAATTTTTTTTAACTCTATTTGCTATTTTTTGAAATCCCTATTGATTTCTAGCTATTTTTGAAAATAAAAATAATAATTTAAAATCACTAAATTCTATCCGGGCCTAAACCCATTTTCCCCTGGCCCATTCCTTTCTTTTTGGCTAATTTCTTCGCCCAGCCCAACGCCCTTCCTCTCTCTTCCTCTCTGTCTCTCACCGCAAAGTGGACCCCCTGTCAGCCGCACCCCCTTCTTCCCTTTCTTCCTCTTCCAGCAGCTCACACACGCCACCATTGCCGCCCGTCGCAAAGCTCCTCCCGGCCGCGCTTTTTCCCTATTTTTCGCGTGCACGTGTGCCTTGTCTCCCTCGCCCGCTGCCACGCCCGTTTCGGCCATCCTTCCCCTCATCCACACGTGGTTTCACCAAAACACGCAACCTCCATCGCAAAACCCGTCGCGCCGATCCCCTCCTCTAGTGCCCCTCTGCCCCTATAAATGGGAGCCCCAGGTGCCCCTCTTCCTCCTCATCCTTCACCCCGAAGCATAGCCCCTCTCCTCTCCTCTCCTCTCCTCGTCGTAATCGTTGTTTTCCTCTCGCCGACCGCAAGCCCCTCCGCCGCCGATTGTGCCGCTGTCTGTGGAGCTCTGCCAACATCGTCTTCACCTTCGGCCTCGCCATCATGCGTTCTATGCCATGCTTGCGCCATCTTCGCCAGAGCACCGCTAGAGCCACCCTACCGCCGTGAGCCCGAATGCACCACCGCCTCTTTCCTCACCGCCGGGCATTCCTGCACGCCCAACCACTGCCGAGGTGAGCACCACCCTCCCCATCTCCTCCTCTTTCTTTCCCGCATCTCGTCGCACTACAACAGGAACGAGCTATAGATACACATGTATGTGTTGTTGTATCTTCAAAAACGTGTTGCTATGACTCGTAGCAATACAATTCATAAGTGTTGTTATATGTGGTGTTGCTATGCTTGGTCTACTGCAACATATAATATGTGTTGTTATATAAAAAAATTAAGTGTTACAATGTAGCAACCTGCAACACCTTTTCTTAGTAACAACAACACCTACCATTTACTAGGAGATATAGTCTACAGTTCCTAGCATCACTATTTTTAGCCCTATTGCAACATGTTCAAAATATACATCTGTATTTTCCTATATTCATCCCTTAACACATCACAGAAGAATAAACACGTCACAAAGACAAATATTTCTCATTGCACAAAGCAAATGCTTTCAAGTCAAGTATATTATTTACATCTTCATATATAACCATAACCATATCCGTTGAATACATCAAGTTGTGAGAAGAAATTATACAATTTAGTCTAAAAATGTAAAATCTTAACTAGCTTCGTCTATCTATCATTTACAGGTTTTTCTTCTGCATCTCTCTAGTATAAAAATATCAATAATCATAAACTGATACATTCATTCTGCACCATCTCAAAAGGCATACAGAGAAGACAGAGCCATTAAAACCATAGAATGGTAACATCTCAAGGATTATCTGCAGCAGCTTGTGTCCTATATGAAGCTCGTGAGCACAGCACACCAGCCTACAAAGTTAAGGTATTGTTAGTTAACTTATTAATATAAAATTTGTATTAAATGACATACACTCATAAAGCATAAATAGGGAAATGAGGCTAAGAGTATAATATATTGGTGCTTAAGTTGATCAACTACCAAAACTGTACAAAAGAACTTATCCAATAACTATAAAACAATGGTATGTAACTGGACATAAACAGATAGAAAAGTATATGATAGAAATCAATACAGACTTACTAATCAATAATTATATTATGTATGGGCCTCTAAATGAAGTTGTTTACATGTAATTTTTCTTTCTAGTCTTTGTTGATATGTCATTTTGATTATGTCCCCGCCAACTTTATAAAACATGTTATGCCTACTTCGACTATGCCACTTAGACTTCTTAACGTCATCAAGTTTCTAGGTCTGATCTTGATCAGCACTTTAACTCTAGAGATCAGGAATGCATCTAGCTAACACATTCTAAAAAATGGTACCATGCATTCTAAATCATAACAGGGAACCAAGATGAGTTTAAGGATATTTCTGTAACACTATTTTCTTCTATTCAGTTCTAAAACTAAGGTGAATGTAGCATTCTTCTAGCCAAGTCATACTCCCATACTATAGGATTATAAAACAAGTTGCAAACTAAGATAAAATGGAAAAAAGGTACTTATAGAGCAAGCATAGCAACGGTAAAATGGAATCAGGAGCATATTTTGTGGTTTCTGCAAAGGGCAGAGGTTTCACAAGTGAAATAGAAAGGTAGCTCTCAGAAATTGTTGTCAATGAATTAAGCACCTTACAGGTTCCTTTAGGTAACGAACCAAGCTTCCTAAAAGATATACAAAGTACCAAGTGCAAACTATTTCTTCAGAATGAGTGAAATCTATAGTTAAATAGTCATCACTGAGTCCTCATTATCTGAACCATGTTTTCCTATATACAGGCAAAACAGAAGAGAAATTAATCTAACTAGAGAAACCAATGCAAAGGTACCTTGCCACCATACTCCGCCAATTAATCACTTGTACTTACAAAAAATCATTTGTAGAGAGACAACTGGTGCTATTTCTAAATCAACAATCAGAGAAGGCAATCGGTACACAAGTATCCCAATATAACTAGTTTCTTACACAGTAGGAAGTCAAAGATGACAACTAGTGGCTGAATTAACAGATCAACTCTTATAGGTCGAAACTAATTTCACAGAATATGATCAAACTCAATGGCTGAAATAACACAGATTCAAAATACATAAACACTAAACTACAATTATGTAATTATATATTTACAATAGCTTACAGGGTATCCACAAAATGGTACTACTTTAGTTATCTGTTGGAAGGAAGATGAAAATTCAGGTGAAGAAAATTTGAATCTGCAAATGTATGAATTGGAATTGGGGAAGAAGCTCATTTGTACCTGCTGATAGTGTAACACCCCAAGCTAACACAAAGCCCAAAGTGGCACTAACTACACTAACTATCAATTTTAACATCATTTTATAGTAATTTACAGCAAGTATCTCAACGATAAAACCCATCCACGGGTCACATTAAAACAAGTATAATGATATAACAATCATAGATAAGTAATCTCTAGGAAGCATAGCAAGATAATGATCCAAGAACAACGCAAAACTTATTGGATAAAGTCTATTGAATGAATAATGAACTCTAACTTATCATCTAAGGTTATTCAATACCATCATGTCCTAAATATAAATCATCGTGCTATAATAAAAGTTTTCCATGTCCAATGAATCAAATAATTGGGTGTAGGTTGTGATTCCAAGTGTGTTGTAATACCCTATTTAATTCTACGGAAGAAATCGTTCAAAAAGAGAATTAACAAAAGAAAAAGGGGGTTTCTGCAGTTCTTCGGTAACCTGGGCCTCGGGCCTTGGCCTAGGAGGCCCATGAGGGGGCCGACCACCTATAAAAGCAGGGGAAAACTCTAGCCCGCACTGTAGCTACAGTAGCACCACCGCTATAGTACGTGCTACAGTAGCCCTCTCCCCCTTCTTTCCTGGCTGCCCCTTTGCATCCTAACCAGCCCCTCCATGGTACCCCTTCCTCCTCTCTGCTGCCGGTCTTCGCGAGGGAAGGAGAAAGAAAGGCAGAACAAGGGAGAGGGAGGAAGATCTTCTTCGTGGGGGATTAATCGGTGACGTTCTATGGTTCTTCAAGGGTAACATTGGATTCCCCTCGCTGTTTAGGTTGTACTTGATGAGAATTCGATTATGTTTAGTAGATCGGTTTCCTGCTGCAATTAGATCAATTTTGTCCAGTACATTGCCCGACAATTTTCATGTGTTTAGGTTACGCATTTGAAGATCCCACCTCCTAGAGTTATGTGGGGTTCGATCTTAGCTTTCAGTGGGGGAAAAGATCACTCAATTCCGAGTTACGGTTTAAAAGTTATGATAAAATCTTTGTTGCTGTCCCGAAAGTCTGACGAGAATTAACAGTCACTGTATTTATTAAAATATGACAAAGTTAGAGGCTGAATCAGAAGTGTTGCCCAAAACTATTTTTGTAGATAATCTCATATTCTTTCAGGATTGATGAAGAACACTCTAATTAGATTTGTAGAATAAAAGTTATGATCATTTCTTTACTGCTGTCTTTTTCTGCTAAGCAGATTCTCCAATAGACTTTCATCAAATTATTAGCCTTATATTTTGGCCGAATTAAAGAATTCACCCAACTAATTTAATGTGGGTATTTTTTTTTATCCTTCCATAGGATCTGAGCTCACTCCGTTTTGAGTCTCAGATAAAAAGTTATGCTTTGTTTAGTACTACTGTCTAGTTTGTCGTCCTGTTAGTCTGTCGGGTTAATTGGGTAGAACGAGCATGTGAACCTTGGGTTGAGGTTGATGAGATTAAGCGTTTCAAGTAGCGTACTATTCACGTTGTTTCTTATTCAAGTAATTAATTTGTGTAGGAGGAGGGAATTCGAGATTAGTGGCTTCGTCCTTACCTCCTAACGCATCGTAGTTCGAAAGGCAAGTACAATTGAATTGTCTTGTTTGTTGCTTGTACCACTTGATTGATGATTAAGCAATGGATAATTTCGGTATTTCTTATTTCCATTCATAAATGATATACCTTGATTCTTCGATACTATGTTTACATTCAAAATATTCATTCGTTCCTTCTTTCATGTTCACCACGGAAGTGGGTAGTGAAGTCCCATCATTCCAACATGGGCAAGTACCTTGTGATTATTATTCTTGGCGAATGCCGAGTGATTGTTATTCATACTGTTATGTCTATGATCCATGAGTAGTTTCAATGCTTCATGTTCGTTTCACGTTCGTTAATCCATGTTTAATGAGATGATGATTTTCTTTATTCATAATTCATTCCATTCATTCATTGTTCATGTTTCATCCACGGGAGTGGAATGAAAAGTTCCATCAATTCCAGTATGGGCACGTAAGACACACCATTCCAATGTGGAAAGATTTGGATCCCTGTATGAAATGTTTTTCATACGGGCCTTGGATCCCTGTATTTTGTTAAATGCAGGCCTAAGTAAACACCGACAGGTGTGTCACTGGCTATACCGGTATAAGCAGAAGTGGAGTTCATGTATTTCACCCATTCATATGATTTCATCCATTCTACCTTCGCATTCTATTCTATGATATTATGTTCTTATTCATATGTTCTAGATTCACATTATATTCCGTGATTGATATGTTCATGTTTAGCATGGTTCGCTTTATTGTGTTGTACTTGCTGAGTCGTGAACTCATTCTTGTCGTGTTTATTTGTTTTAGGTAACCATTGAAGACGGGCATGCATGGGAGGGCTTAGTCACGTGGATCACATCATTCACTTCACATTCTTTGTTTCACTTCACCTTGTTCACTATTAATCATATGAACTTGTTTTTTCCGATCATTTGTTAAGTATTGGATTGTAATAAATGGAGTATGTTATCCTTCTTTATGTTTATGATTGATTCAATAACTACATGTGATCCTTGATTAGATTATTGATAGGAGTATATTAATTGACTCAATAAACTAGGATATTTAGAGAATGTGAGTCATCGATGAATTCAGATTAAATTCCTACATTTGCTCCATTAGATGTTGATCTTTATTCGAGATTAATTGTCTATTATTTGAAATGATTCGACTATTGTTGTATGTTAGTCCTTTAGGTAACATCTTGGCTTCCGAATAGCCAGGGTGTTACATGTGCTAGCCCTTCCCGAGTGAAACGTCATCAACGGTCACCTAAAAACAACAATAGAGCAAGAATGAGTCCAAGACTCAGCAAATACATAATAAAGACATAAATAACAATTTGTCAACCATAATCAAGGCTATCATCATCATATATCTATTTTATGCCATTCTCATACTCAAGTGAACAAACCATATTTCGTATAGGTAAAGTTGCACAATTTAACAATTTACTCATATATGCGAATGCATCAACATGCTCATGCTCATATGCATCTGATCAGCTGATTATTGTTTCAAATTATGTCGGAACAGTCTAATTCATAATTTTCTATCTTTAATTCTACAACTTGAACATATATGAATAATATGAGTTCTCAAAACTACACAAGATTAATTTCCGACAATATTCAAGTTGACACCAATATTTAATTTTAACAATTTCTACACGAAATCGACCCAACTACATGATTCTCCTTGGTAGCAACAGGAGAATCAAGGAGGAAGATCAAGGAAGAGAGGAGAGGAAAAAGGAAGAGAGGAAGAAGGAGAGGAGGAAGTTTCGCGTGAATTCTTCATGCTTTGGCTTCATGTCTCCTTGGGTAATGATCTAAACCCATTAGATTTATCCTAGATTAATCTCTAATCCGTTTTTAGAATGTTTGGTCAAGGGGAATATGGATTTCGGTTCTGTCCAGATTCATCAGGTTTAGGGCAGAACATTGTGGGGACAATTAGGGATATTTAGACTTCGAATTAGAGTTCGGTGTAATTAGAGAAAATATAGTTTATCGCGTTAGCTTTCGGGGAAGGTCTGGATCATTAAAATCGGAGTAGCAAGCAAAAAGATATGGCCTCTGGAAGGCTGCTGTCCAGATTCTGGATGTAGTTGGCAGACTTCGTGTAGTTGGGTCAATTTCGTGTAGAAATTGTTAAAATTAAATATTGGTGTCAACTTGAATATTGTAGAAAATCTTGTTGTGAGGACCCCAGTTTATTTGGCTTGTAATGCTTAACCAACCACCTGGTCCTAGCATCACAAATCAAATAAACTGATCCTCGAGATATGTATACTTCGAGAAGCGATATCGCACCTCGTTACAAAATTAGACATCAACTCCATTCAAAACATAGAGTCCAAACATTACACTACAAACGGAAGATAAACAAATAGTAACAATATTACAGACATAGGCCGACAGGCCACAAGATACACAAATAGACAAGAACGACAGCGGAAGCAAAAGTGCCATAAGATGCATATAAACAAAGCCAATCAGCGTGCCTTCAACCCACAAGGCATCTGACCGGACCGCCAAGTCTAGTCGTCCAAGAAGCGGCAACACACTCAGTATGAGGACCACGAGGCTCACCTTCTTCCTCTGCAACAAAACATGAAGCAAAGCACACAGTACAAAGATTGTCTTTGTACCCGCAAGACCGACGTGTGAACTAATGACACTGTTCATAGACTACATGCGAGCTTATTTGGTGGAGGTCATATGTTTCATTTGCATAAAGCCAACTTTATTTGCAATAATGTAATACTGATTTAAAGGCAAGTTTGCAATTCATTTCTTGTTGAAATAATCTGCGAGATAAAGATAGATACAAGTAACCACCTAGAAGTGACTAACCCAATAGTCACCACAACATAGCACAATTCCCAGATTCGTACCACCACCGCAAGTTTTAATTTAAATGTTGTAGTCTAACTCTCGATAAGCTTACCCAAGCGTGTCCATCACCTAGGGCGAGGCTATTCGAATAGTTTTTAACCACTGCGAGGGTGTACCACTGCACCCACACCTCGGACCGCCTTTAAGCCAAAGCACACTTCCGAAGGTATGCAGCACAGCTAAGTCCTCGAGACTGTTTCCAATATTGTGTATCAACCCGAGCAGCTCGTATGGATAGAAACCCATACGCTTACATGGTAAAGCCGAAAAGACAACTACCCACTCAGGATAAAGCTTTTCGGACAACTACCATGCTCCCACCTCCGTCCCTCCTGCGACCTCCTGCGACCCGGGACCAATACACGCCAAAGTACTAGGTCAAGAGAGGTCCCATACCCTCTAGTGTGGTTAGCACGCCGAAATGCTGGATAATGAAACTCACAAGATGTTCGGTCCTTAATTGACCGGGCACCTTTCGATCACACCAACGGATCACACCAATCTTACCATTGTGCCCGCGTCTAAATCATTTTTGTCTTTGGTTTTAGTTTTGCAAGTAAGCATAGCAAAATGCTGAAACATAAAGTTGTAGTAAATTTTGTGTGATCAAGGTTACCGACTAAAGTCGATAACCGCCCAGTTCTACCGATACTAAGCATGTCTAAGCAGCTGAAATCGTATCTACTAAGTGACAAGAAATCATCCAGCGATCTCTAATCACAGCAAATAACCTAGGCTCAGGTAGTAGAGATCAATATTTGTCTACAGGATATGCAGCTACGGATTTAACTAATCCATTTTAACACAAATTAAGCAATGCATACATACAATTTGAAACAAAATATTAGAATTTAAAGTCTTCGGGATTATCATGATCAAATCGCTTGCCCGGCTTTGTTGCTCAATATGGTGCGGAGGATCGTCCTCGGGGTTGCCGCAAATATCGAAGCCTAACGATCGAACATAACGACAAATAAGAACGAATAACACCGACAAAACTCAAACATTCAACAACAACAAACAAGCCAAAACTCACACAGAGCCTAAGCATGAAATAACAGAATTTTAGAAACAGAGAACAAATCATTTTAAGTTATTAGCAATTTTCTATGAATTTTCTAAGCTAAAAACACAACAAGTCACTAGTTAATTATTTAACAAATTTTCATGAACAGAACCAGTGTATAAAATCTATCCTAATAGTTAGTATACGAAAATGAAATTTTACAGAATTGGGTTCATTTAATTTGGACAATTATTGGAAGAGATATGCATTTTCTAATTTAGAAGATACATAAGACATCATTTTATTAGCTAACAGATTTTGCTACAGAGACATGGGTGAAGTTAATTTTATCAAATAGCACACTTAAAATGAAAATTAACAGACTGGTTTCATACAATTTGGATAAAAATTGAATTAGTTATGCATTTTCTAAGTTTAAATGAATTAACAAGGCAACAGAAAACATATTACGAAATACTAAAGCATTAAATCCTTTTTCTACCGCCGATCGAGAAGCTGACCATCGACAATGGGCCCGCGAACGCCGACGGGACAGCGCACCGCCTAAAGTGACGTCGGCGTATTCAAAGAATACGTCTTGGCTCACTAAGGTGCAAACCCAAAACACCCTCACGAAAACGCTTCCCATCGAGAAAAGCGCGCACCGAACTACACAAACCTAGCGACAACATGGACCCACATGGTAGTGACTCGTAGAAACAAATAACGGGCTGGATTAAAGGATTTCTAAACGCGATTATCCAAAGAGGGCCCACAAATCAGAGACTCAAAGCAGACATGATTAGAGTTAAACTAATCTTCACCGGCGGTTCACCGGCGAGCACGGGCACGGTGGCGCGGCCGCGCAACTGATCTTGCAAACCAGGAGGTTTCTGGGCGAAAGAGTGGTACCTTCTGGTTCGCAAGGACCTAGCGAACTCGACGACGGTGACGCGAACCCACGAGGATGCCGGCGGCGAGCTGGCGGCGAACGGAGGCGGAGAAGAAAGTGCGGTGCGCGCGGAGAGGACGCTACAGACGACGAGAAGCTTCGGGAAGGAGCTCCTCGAGATCGCGGAGACACCAGGAACGATAAGCCCACGATCTTGATGATGGAGGAGGACGGTGGCGCCGGAATTGACGCGGCGCTGCCGAGTTTGAGAAGAAAGCGGCGCACGGCCTCGGTGATGCACCAAAGAGCGAAACAAGGTCACGGTTAGACTCGGCCGCGTGATGCGATCCTAAGGGACCAAGTGATTGGCGGAAACTCACGAGCGCCAATAAGCTTGCGAGCCGAGATCACCGGGGCGGAGAGGCGAAGTGGCTCGGATGATTCACTGGGTGCTACGAGCTCGGGCGGGCAAAATGGATGCGGCGAGAGAGTGGATCACGGCCAGTGCGGTCTCGGGCTCGGCGGCGCTAACACGCGCGTTGCTCTCGGGTTCTTCTCCGGCGGAAAGGAAATTTGGCGGAGAAAACACGAGAATGGGCCAGCGAAGGTAGTGGATGGGCTCGGTGGGTAGATGAGATCCCGGCGATGCTTCGCGGTGACACGAGGACAAAAAGGTGGCGGCGATGAGGGGCGTGGCAAGCATGCGCGCGCGGCCGTGAGCTCGGTGAGTGCGGAGAAGGCGAGGTCGATGCGGCGAGGTGGGACCCACATGTCGGCGGCGAGAGCAAGCGGTGCGAGCGAGAGGTTCTACTCGATCGGAAGATCTTGGCCGTTGGATCCGAGATGGACGATCGAGATTGATGTATGCATTGGACAGTCGGTTGCGCATGCGGCGTGGATCGTTCGATTTGCATCGGACGGTCACGATCAATTGGACTCGGGCAGTGCGTTTAGTTGTGCGACCGAACCAAGTGTGCGAGTCGGACGCGAGCCCGAGTTGGGTTCGGGCCGAGGAACAAGTACTTTTAGAATTTGATTTAAAAGACAGAGAAGGTTTGGGAATTTTAGAGATAGCTCAGGGCTCCAAAAATTCTGAAATTTTTATGGTAGATACTTTGGGAAGAGAACAACACCTCATAAATTTTCCAGAACTTTTATGCACTGCATTGTTCTGGAGAAAATTCTAAGCTGTTGAACTAGGGTTTGACCAGATTTCTAAACTGGTTTGACTTGGCCATTTGAAATACCAAATAAAATCTAAAAATTGTGAAATAATTCAGAGAGGTAGATAGGATGATCAAGATGATAGGAAAAATAATTTCAGAGGACGATCACAAGTTTGAAAGCTAAGAATTTGCTGACAACAATTTCCATTCACAAGAATTTAATTCTAGAAAATGGAAATTGCTAGGAAAAATTGGAAAACTTCAAATGATTTGAAGAGACAACAAAAGTTTTATTCCTCCTCAAAATTTTACATTTGAAATACAAACCCTAAGTTAGGGCTGTTACAAATCTCCCCCTTACAGAATCTCGCCGAGATTACGATCAACTGAGAGAAGAAGGGCGGGTGTCTGCTCGGAGGCGATCTTCCCGCTCCCAAGTGGCTTCATCCTCGGAGTGGTTTGACCACTGAACTTTAGGAACTTGATCACACGGTTCCTTGTCTGCGTTCAGCTTCTTCGAGGATCTGAGCAGGCGCTCACGATAAGGCAGATCTTCACGCACATCGATATTTTCCAGGCGTTTCCTCCACGGGAACACGAAGGCACTTCTTCAATTGCGACACGTGGAAAACATCATGCACCCCTCCAGTGTAGCTGGCAATTCTAACTTGTATGCAACAGCTCCCACTCTCTTGATGATGCGTCGGCCCGACATATCGAGGCGGTTGCCCTTGACAAAAAAGCGATGTCCCTTCGGAGGTGAGACTTTGAGATACACAAAGTCATTGGGCTAGAAACTCAACTCACGGCGGCCGATCGCATAAGCTCTTACGCACGGTGAGCTACGGCGCAAGTGCTCACGAATCAGCGCACTTGACTTTCGCTTCATTGATGGAATCGGGCCAAAGCGCCTTTCACGATTTCGACCGGTTCAACGAGGTTACTGCATCGCCTCCATACAAGGCCTCAAGCGGTGCCATCACGAGACTAGCACGGAAGGCGTTGTTGTAGGAGAACTCGGCAAGTGGTAGGCACTTCTCCCAATTCTTCCATAGGAAAGGACACAAGCACGAGCATATCTTCAAGCACTGATTGACCGCTGCATGCGACCATCGATGCGAGGATGGTAGGCGGTCTTTGAAAGTAAGGCAGGTACCCATGGCCTCTGTGGCGTGCCAAAGTCGGAAGTGAAAAGAGAACCACGATCGACACCATCGTTAAGTGGCACACCATGCAAACTCACAATGCGGGATATGTAGAGTGCGCCAATTTCTGCGTGGCGAGCGGTACACTGCGCGAGAAAATGTGCTACTTCGTCAATCATCAATAACCACCGGATAGCATCCTTCCACGAAGAGTGCAGGGCAAACCGTGATGAAGTCCATACCAGCGGAATCCCACTTCCACTCAGGTATAGGCAAGGGTGGAGAGACTCTTTGGGCGATGATGCTCGGCCTTCACGCGACAACATCGTCGCATCGGCAACGAACCCGGCAATTTCGCTTCATGCGAGTCCACGAACCTGCCGCGAGATCTTGGTACATCTTGGTAGCCGGGATGGATGGACAAAGGCGAATCATGGGCTTCGAAGGATCAAATCCGCAACTCGGGGATCTTTGGGACCACGAGCGCTGCCCAAACCATACAACACCGTGCTCATCCTCTGTGAAACACTTGGCTGAACCATCCACGATGTTACGCTTGATTTTACCACGCCATCATCGATTCTTTGTCTTTGCCTTGTCGATCCACCAAGGTTGGTTGCACAACCAAGGCGACAAGGGAACCATGCTCAACCAAACCCAAGTTGAGGCGCTGGAATTGCAAAGCGCGAGTTCTTTGCTCTTGGATCATCAAAGTATTGCAATACACCTTTCGACTAAGTGCATCGGCAACCACATTGGCCTTGCCGGTGATCTCGAATACCCATGTCATAATCTTTGATTAATTCCAACCATCTCCTCTGCACGAGGTTCAAATCATTTGAGTAAATAAGTATTTCAAACTCTTATGATCGGAATACACCTCACAGGTTTTCAGATCAAATAATGCCGCCAAATCTTGAGTGCATGAACTCTGCGGCAAGCTCTAAATCATGGGTGGGATAGTTGAGCTCATGAGGCCTCAATTGCTGGATGCATAGGCAGCCGCCTTGCCTTCTGCATAAGAACACATCAAGTCCCCGACGAGAGGCATCGCAATAAATATCGAAGCTCTTGTGGATATCGGGAAGAGTAAGGACTGAGTGAAGTCAATCATTGTTTGAGCTCTGAAGCTCTCATCACAAGCAGAGGACCATACAAACTTCTTGTCCTTCTTAAGCAATTCGATCATCGGCTGCGATCTTGGAGAAGTTCTCGATAAAGCGGCGATAGTAGCGCTAAACCAAGAAAACTCCGCACATCGATGGTGACTTGGTGGCCCCAAGATAGAACATCGTGACTTTCTTTGGGATCTCTGACTATTCCTCCATGAAAGACCATGGCCCAAAATGCCACTTCCTTCAACGAACTCACATTTCTTTGAACCAGCATACGGTGATGCTCCATAACTTGCCCAAAACAATCTTGGATGCTCGGCATGCTCGCTTGATCTTGGAATAGATAAGAATGTCATCAATAAAAACCACCACAAATTTGTCCAAATACTCCATGAATACGAATTCATAAGGTTCATGAACAACGGCTGGAGCATTGGTCAAACCGAAAGACATGACGGTGTACTCGTGCGGCCATAGCGAGTAGTGGCCGTCTTGAATATCCTCGACCCGATCCGGACTTGATGATAGCCCGATCTCGATCAATCTTGGAGAACACACGAGCTCGGACAAGCGGTCAAAAGATCATCAATGCGGGGCGAGGATATTTGTTCTTCACGAATCACTTCATTGAGAGGGCGGTAGTCAACACACATCCGCAAAGTCTTGTCCTTCTTCTTCACAAAGATCACCGGACAACCCCAAGGAGATGGCTGGGACGGATGAAACCCTTTGCTTGGAGCTCACCAGGCGCTTCTTCAATTCTTCTAGCTCATTGGGAGGCATCCGATCGGCGCCTTGAAATCGGGCGATGCAGAGCGACAACTCGATGGCAAACTCGGATCTCGATCCGGAGGCATCCTGGAGCAAATCTTGGAAAGACATCCACAAAGTCGGATACTATGGGAACATCTTGAATTTGCAAGGTGGCTTTGCTTCTAATGCACATAGACCACGGGCCACAGTGTGGCGAAAACCCGACTTGCTCACCCGGAAGGTGGTAAGATAGACAATCTTCTGGCACAATCGATTTGCCCCAAGTGTTGGGACAACCAATCCATGCCAAGAATCACATCGGACTCATTGGCGAGCGAGAATGAGATTTGCCAAAAATCCCACTCCTTCAACTATGATAGAAACATCCGACAACGTAAATCGGCTCTCATTTCCGACCGGAGAGCGGATGAGCAAAGAACTTCAAAGGAACACGGTGAAGACCACTAGCGGCATCAAATGATCTTGAAATAAAAGAATCGATGCTCGAATCAAATAATCTGCAGCGGGGCGAGAATTAACAAGAAGTATACCAATCACAACATCTGGCGCCTCCGAGCCTCCTCAGGTGAAAGGTGGTTCACTCGACATTGCTTTCGCACCACAGGTCTTCAATAATCTTAGTCGGTGGGTGACCGCTCCTGCCGCGTCCTCCATTAGGACGAGGTGCTGCTGTACTACGAGGCGAGCACTCGCATAATGGCCCTTGTTGTGGCGGTAAAACAAGTCACCTCGGCGCCGGATTGCGGAGGCGCTCTGTCTTGGATCGCGGCGCGCGTGGTGGCTCACGGCTGCGGTGGGCGAGAGCTGGTGCGAGATGGTCTCGGCGCCGGTGGAGCAAAAGAACGAGCCATGGTGCTTTGGCCCGGCCGAGGACGAAGCGAGGTGGTGTGAGTGGCGATCGCCTCCCATTTGCGCTTGGGACTTCGCCAGCGCCTTTGCCTTATGCTTTGCAACAATGGCCTTATCTACCAAGGCACGAAAGTCGAAAGTCCACAATGGATAGCTTGTCCTGCGGCTCCTCGGACAAGCCATCCATAAATTTCTCTGCTTAGCCTCATCAGAGGCCACCTCCCGGAGCATAGCGAGCGGATGATTGAACTCGTGCAGGTACTCCGTCCGCGATTTGCGCCCTTGCTTGGCGCGAGAACTCCCTTTTCTTGACTTCATCGGGCCATGCGGGATGTGGGCGACGACAAGCCGGCGGAACTCCTCCCGCGCGACCACATGCCCACGCGGTGCATGGCGAGATAGTTCTCCCACCATGAGTCTGCGCCCTCAAGGCGGTGGGGCGCGAAGAGTGCCTTGTCTGCGCTGGCAGCGAGCTATGTTGAGCTTCCGCTCAACCATGCGCGACCAATCATCCGCATCGAGAGGGTCCTCGGGCGGGAGAAAGTCGGCGGTGTGTGCGGAGGAACTCTGCAAGTCCCCGAGTGCGGTGGCGCCACCACGGCGAGTGGAGGTATTCCTAGCAATAACCTCCAAGATCGCGTCGGTCCATGCGGTTTCGCTCGATCGGCGAGAACCTCGACCATGGTTGGAGGAGGAAGCTCCTCATCATGACCCGACTGTGCGCGTAGCGTTCTCCGGCCATCTGTTTCACTAAGACAAGTTAACAATGGCGGAAAACACGAAGTCAATACCCACTTGCAATTAACACTATGACACAAAACAAGCACAAGACTTTTAAGTTACAAAAACCAACTAACAAAGATCGGACACTTAGCAAACTCATACATATCTTACCCTTATGCCCCACAAATTTTTAATTAAACTAATTCTCTATGGTTCTCCCAAAGACTTATTCTACAGGTATTAACTATCTTTTGATAGGAAGAGAGAAACCAAGTTTCAAAACTTAAATTAGAGTAAGATGAGAGTAAAGCTAAGATAGGTAAGAATAAAATCTGAGAATCACCTAGGTTTTCATAAACCTTTTATAATTTGAAAATAAGACTTTCAAAATATCCTAAGGCGGCTATGCTTGGGTTACTACGGTCGAATGGCTCGATACCAACTTTGTGAGGACCCAGTTTATTTGGCTTGTAATGTTAACCAACCACACGGTCCTAGCATCACAAATCAAATAAGCGATCCTCGAATATGTATACTTCGAAGCGGTATCGCACCTCGTTACAAAATTAGACATCAACTCCATTCAAAACATAGAGTCCAAACATTACACTACAAGCGGAAGATAAACAAATAGTAACAATATTACAGGACATAGGCGGCGTGACCACAAGATACACAAATAGACAAAACGGCAGTGAAGCAAAGTGCCATAAGATGCATATAAACAAAGCCAATCGGCGTGCCTTCAACCCACAAGGCATCGTGGGACCGCCAAGTCTAGTCGTCCAGAAGCGGCAACCAGACTCACGAGTGAGGACCACGAGGCTCACCTTCTTCCTCTGCAACAAAAACATGAAGCAAAGCACACGAGTACAAAGATTGTCTTTGTACCATAAGGCAGCGTGTGAACTAACAGGACTGTTCATAGACTACATGCGAGCTTATTTGGTGGAAGTCATATGTTTCATTTGCATAAAGCCAACTTTATTTGCAATAATGTCTGATTTAAAGGCAAGTTTGCAATTCATTTTCTTTGTTGAAATAAGCTGCGAGATAAAGATAGATACAAGTAACCACCTAGAGTGACTATCCCAATAGTCACCACAACATAACACGAATTCCCAGTTAGTACCACCACAAAGTTTTAATTTAAATGTTGTAGTCTAACTCTCGATAAGCTTACCCAAGCGTGTCCATCACCTAGGGCAGGCTATTCGAATAGTTTTAACCACTGGGGGTGTACCTTTGTACCCACACCTCGGACAGCCTTTAAGCCAAAGCACACTTCGAAGGTATGCGGCCTGACTAAGTCCTCTGGTGTTTCCAATATTGTGTATCAACCAGAGCGCTCGTATGGATAGAAACCCATGCGCTTACATGGTAAAGCCGAAAAGACAACTACCCGCTCGGGATAAAGCTTTTGGACAACTACCATGCTCCACCTCCGTCCCTCTGCGACCTCCTGCGACCGGGACCAATACACGCCAAGTACTAGGTCAAGAGGTCCCATACCCTCTAGTGTGGTTATGCGCGAAATGCTGGATATGAAACTCACAAGATGTTCGGTCCTTAATTGACCGGGCACCTTTCGATCACACCCAGATCACACCAATCTTACCATTGTGCGCGTCTAAATCATTTTTGTTTTTGGTTTTAGTTTTGCAAGTAAGCATAGCAAAATCTGAAACATAAAGTTGTAGTAAATTTTGTGTGATCAAGGTTCTGACTAAAATCGATAACCGCTTGATTCTAGATACTAAGCATGTCTAGCGGCTGAAATCGTATCTACTAAGTGACAAGAAATCATCCAGTGATCTCTAATCACGACAAATAACCTAGGCTCGGTAGTAGAGATCAATATTTGTCTACGAGGATATGCACTACTGTTTAACTAATCCATTTAACACAAATTAAGCAATGCATACATACAGTGAAACAAAATATTAGAATTTAAAATCTTGGGATTATCATGATCAAGCGCTTGCTGAGGCTTTGTTGCTCAATATGGTGCGGAGGATCGTCCTCGGGGTTGCGCAAATATCGAAGCCTAACGATCGAACATAACGGCAAATAAGAGCGAATAACAAACAAAACTCAAACATTCAACAACAACAAACAAGCCAAAACTCACACGGAGCCTAAGCATGAAATAACAGAATTTTAGAAGCAGAGAACAAATCATTTTAAGTTATTAGCAATTTTCTATGAATTTTCTAAGCTAAAAACACAACAAGTCACTAGTTAATTACTTAACAAATTTTCATGAACAGAACCAGTGTATAAAATCTATCCTAATAGTTAGTATACTGAAAATGAAATTTCTGAATTGGGTTCATTTAATTTGGACAATTATTGGAAGAGATATGCATTTTCTAATTTAGAAGATACATAAGACATCATTTTATTAGCTAACAGATTTTGCTACAGAGACATGGGTGAAGTTAATTTTATCAAATAGCACACTAAAATGAAAATTAACACCTTTGGTTTCATACAATTTGGATAAAAATTGAATTAGTTATGCATTTTCTAAGTTTAAATGAATTATGATTACTTGAAAACATATTACGAAATACTAAAGCATTAAATCCTTTTTCTACCGCGATCGGTAAGCCCGACCAGGCGGCAGGAGCATGTGGCGATGACGACGACAGCGCACCGCCTAAAGTGGCGTCGAAGCGTATTCAAAGAATCGTCTTGGCTCACTAAGTGCAAACAAAACACCCTCCACGAGCGCTTCCCATCGAGAAAAGCATAACGAACTACACAAACCTAGCGACAACATGGACCCACATGGTAGTGACTCGGAAGAACAAATAACGGGCTGGATTAAAGGATTTCTAGCGCGATTATCCAAGAGGGCCTAAATCGAGAGACTCAGCGGACATGATTAGAGTTAAACTAATCTTCACGGCGGTTCACCGGCGACGCGAGCGCGATGGCGGGCGCGCAGCTGATCTTGCAAACGGGAGTTTACGGCGAAAGAGTGGTACCTTACGGTTGCGCAGGACCTAGCGAACTTCGGCAGCGGTGGCGCGGACCCACGAGGATGCGGCGGCGGCGGCGAGCAGGCGGAGAAGAAAGTGCGGTGCGCGAGGGCGCTGAGGGCGGCGAAGCGGGGAAGGAGCTCCTCGAGATCGCGAACACCGAGAGCGATAAGCCCGATCTTGATGATGGAGGAGGGCGGTGGCGCCGGAATTGACAGCGGCGCTTTCTGGGAGTTTGGAGAAAAGCGGCGCACGGCCTCGGTGATGCACCAAAGAGCGAAACAAGGTCACAGTTAGACTCAGCCACGGTGATGCGATCTAAGGGACCAAGTGTGGCGGAAACTCACGAGCGCCAATAAGCTTGCGAGCGAGATCACCGGAGGCGGAGGCGGCGAAGTGGCTCGGATGATTCAGCGGGTGCTCACGAGCTGGGCGGGCAAAATGGATGCGGCGAGAGAGTGGATCCGGCGGTGCGGTCTCGGGCTCGGCGGCGCTAACTGCAGCGTTGCTCTCGGGTTCTTCTCCGGCGGAAGGAATTTTGGCGGAGAAAACACGAGAATGGGCGAAGGGTAGTGGATGGGCTCGGTGGGTAGATGAGATCGGCGATGCTTCACGGTGACACGAGGACAAAAAGGTGGCGGCGGCGAGGGCGTGGCAAGCATGCGCGCGGCCGTGAGCTCCGGTGAGTGCGGAGAAGGCGGTCGATCTTGGCGAGTGGGACCCACATGTCGGCGGCGAGCAAGCGGTCGCGAGCGAGGTTCTACTCGATCGGAAAGATCTTGGCCGTTGGATGCGAGATGGGCGGTCGAGATTGATGTATGCATTGGACGGTCGGTTGCGCATGCGGCGTGGATCGTTCGATTTGCATCGGACGGTCGCGATCAATTGGACTCGGGCTGTGCGTTTGTTGTGCGACCGAACCAAGTGTATGCGAGTCGGACGACGAGCTTTGAGTTGAGTTCGGGCCGAGAGCAGTACTTTTAGAATTTGATTTAAAAGACAAAAGAAGGTTTGGGAATTTTTAGAGATAGCTCAGGGCTCCAAAAATTCTGAAATTTTTATAGTAGATACTTTGGGAAGAACAACACCTCATAAATTTTCCAAAACTTTTTATGCACTGCATTGTTCTGGAGAAAATTCACAAGCTGTTGAACTAGGGTTTGACCAGATTTCTAAACTGGTTTGACTTAGCCATTTGAAATACCAAATAAAATCTAAAAATTGTGAAATAATTCAGAGAGGTAGATAGGATGATCAAGATGATAGGAAAAATAATTTCAGAGGACGATCACAAGTTTGAAAGCTAAGAATTTGCTGACAACAATTTCCATTCACAAGAATTTAATTCTAGAAAATGGAAATTGCTAGGGAAAATTTGGAAAACTTCCAAATGATTTGAAGAGACAACAAAAGTTTTTATTCCTCCTCAAAATTTTACATTTGAAATACAAACCCTAAGTTAGGGCTGTTACACTTGTGTAGTTTTAAGAACTCATATTATTCATATATGTTCAAATTGTAGAATTAAAGATATAAAATTATGAATTAGACTGTTTCGACATAATCTGAAATGGTAATCAGCTGATCAGATGCATATGAGCATGAGCATGATGGTACATTCGCATATATGAGTAAATTGTTAAATTGTGCAACTTTACCTATACGAAATATGGCTTGTTCACTTGAGTATGAGAATGGCATTAAATAGATAGATGATAATGATAGCCTTGATTATGGTTAACAAATTGTTGTTTATGGCTTTATTATGTATTTGCTAAGTCTTGGACTCATTCTTGCTCTATTGTTGTTTTTAGGTAACCGTTGATGATGTTTCACTCGGGAAGGGCTAGCGCACTTGGAATCACAACCTATACCTAATTACTTGATTCATTGGACATGGGAAACTTTTATTATAGCACGATGATTTATATTTAGGACATGATGGTATTGAATAACCTTAGATGATAAGTTAGAGTTAATTATTCATTCAATAGACTTTATCCTATTGGTTTTGCGTTTGTCGGTGTTTTAGAACCGATCTTACGTAAAGATTGTTTGATTCGGGGGGTCTCCACAATTGATCACGCAGACGAAGAAGACACAGGGATTTTTATACAGGTTCGGGCCTTCTCCGGCGAGAATAACAACCCTACTCCTGTGTATCTTGTATTTGCTCTTTGGATTACAATCGAATAAGTATTTCCCTAACTGTTCTCCAAAGAAGGATCTATTTCTTCTTTGCCAAAAAGCCTCTCCCTCTATCTCTAATAGATACCTATTTATACTAAGCAATAGTGGGCGTTGTCCTTCGAGGCTAATTAGTCGCTCATTATTATGTAATAATGAGAGTAATTCTTGAGTAGTAACCTCCCATCTTTGTCAATCGATTACCGATCGAGAGATAGTGGGAATTATCTCTGATTATGTCGGAGATAGCTGCGTATTTTGGCCCTTAGATTCTCCTTTGTTTAATGGGCGTCAAGCGGTGGGTCGATGAAGTGCGTGAGGAACTTTAGCGAGCCCGATCATAGAAAAACTTACGACCGGACATGCTCGTGCGATTATACCATAGTCGTAGAAGAGCTTACGACTAGGTAATAGTCGTAACGATTATACCATGGTCGTGAAAGAGCTTCGACGGGGGTAGTCGTGGGGTTATCTGGTGGTCGTAGAGGAGCTTACGACCGGGGTGAGTCGTAGGGTAACCTCGACTTCTTGACTAGTTCTTCCCTTTTG
Organism: Ampelocalamus luodianensis; assembly: GCA_036346255.1. NCBI lineage: Eukaryota > Viridiplantae > Streptophyta > Magnoliopsida > Poales > Poaceae > Ampelocalamus > Ampelocalamus luodianensis. Next base: position 23,722,510 of record CM070632.1, on the reverse strand, counting down.
ATATTTAAGGGGTATGTCTTATGACGTCATATTTCTTGATTATGGAGTAAATAAATGAGGATTATTTAGATCCTCGTCATCTAGCCCCCCAGCTTCAAGTGAAAATAACTTACTTGAGTGAAGGGTCGTAGGCGATCCTTTGACCACTAAGGAATTCGTTAGGAAAGCGTTGAAGGAAGAACTCTTCAACCCTTGTTTCTCGACCGGGAATATGCTTGATCGAGGTAATTGGTTTAAGGTTGTCACGACTACGAGATGTCTTACGACTTCGAAGCCGTCGTAGCCTTAAAACCGGAAATAAGGTTTTCCCGGTTGGTCTTTCACTTGACCCGGGAGTCAAGATGGTAATTTCACTTGAGGTGTGAAAAAGGTGTCTTGGGACTTTCCATAGGGCGAGTAAAAAAAGCACATCGTTAGGCGATTCGAGCGGTGGCGATTGTTGGGATTCTGCGACGTTTCATCTCACTGTGCGTTTATAAAGCGGGCATGAGGAAGAACTTAGGAGTTCTTACCTTTTTACCCATGATCTATTGCTTTCTTGTTTCTTCGCATGGTGACTCAGTACATTTTCTTGAAGCTTTCCCAACCTTAAATCCTTCGTTCTTGAGAGAAAAAATAGCCAAGATTGTCTGAATGGGCGAGTCGAAGATGGGCGATGCAAAAATGGCTGCTTTGGTATGCGCGCGAGAAGATCCCGATGGTCTTCTCGTGACTTGGATTGCGGCGAATGGGCGGCGTGGCCTTCGGAGAGGTAGGCCAAATTCCGTCTTCGAGCTTCTTGTGAGTGTGGCCTTCGATTGCTGCTCACCCTTTCCTCACGCTTCGTGCTCGAGCACTTGAGAGTGGAATTAGTGAACCTTGGTCTAATTCCATCACGATGTTAAGTGTATTCGTGTACTTGTGTGAGGCCTACCTAAAGATTCGGCGGACCTCGATTTGTTCGGTATTATTATGGAATGGCTCGTCAGCGAGATCGTATAGGCTAATGATGCAGCTCCATGACAACAAGTCGAAGGAGTATATTCAGATGTTTACCGGTCGTCTGGCGGGTTGGAAAAGAGGTGGTTCTCTTGGGAGGTTACCCGGAAGATAGCCTCTCGTTAGTTGGACGAACGCGGCGATCTTCTTCACAGGACTCGACTCCCGATAATCTCGGCCGGATAGCCCCTATATTCAAGCTATCAAAGACTTGAAGTCGGAGGGCTCACCGGTTAACGCGTGGTGAAGGACTTCATCACCGCGCGGATTAGTCCTTTGAAGACAAGGGTCCCTCCCATGTGGAGGTACTCGGGAAAGAACGACCCAACTAGGGACTACAGGGCGGTGGTAGAAAGACTTACTCTTTTGGTTTTATCCTTGGTTAACCCTGATTTAGTGCATTTGTCGTATTGTCCATATTCCCGGATCTTCGCGGCGGAGGTTGGCGCTGCGTGTCCAGCTCATGCGAGAAGCATCCGTCGAATATGGCGGCCCTCAAATCCTCGCGGTTTTGACCACGGAGGAGAAAGAAAGGCGCCTAAAGGTAATCAAGCGACTACGCCTTTAGGTGTTTTATTGTCGTAGAATAGTATCGACTAGCTTATTTGTCGCGAAAAACTTATTGAGTGCGATCGTGAAAAACTTACGACCGGATGTAATCGTAGAATAACTACGATTAGACAATGTCATGAAAAACTTACGACTTAACGTAATCGTAGAATGACTTACGATTAGATAATGTCGTAGAAAACTTCGACTTAACGTAATCGTAGAATGACTTACGATTAGATAATGTAAAGAAAACTCTGACTTAACGTGATCGTAGAATGACTTACGATTAGATAATGTCGTAGAAATACTATAATTTTGGTGATCATACGGACCACTTTTCTCCTTCTTCAGCGAGAAAGTTGGCATGGAGAACCGCGAGGCGACGAGGAAGCGGTGGGGGTTGTAGGCGACTACGCGACAGTCGTGAAGTCCCCTCCATCTAAAAGCGGCCGCGGCAAAAGTCGGCGACAAGAAGGTTCGAGTTACTGCTCCTCCTGCTCCTTTTGCTAAGTTTGCCTTGAGATATAGCGCGGCAGAAAAGAGCGAAGAAGAGGCTCTTGCCCTTAGCGCAAGGTCCCCAAAGTTAAGGTACCTTTCTACTACGATGACAAGTCCTTGCGGTTTTGCTTCGCGCGGCTTTGTAAGGCGGCTAGAAAGGAGAAGCGGAAGGAGTTCATGTCTTTGTGAAGAAGCTGCTCGGTGGAATCGAAGCCGAGAGCGGCATTCACCGGGAAGTCGGGAGAGATGACTCTGTTGCCCAGTGCATCTCAACCAATGGTGGTTGAGAAGAAGTCGAAAAATCTTCCGTTGGGAAGGTTGCTCCCAAATTTGGGTTAGGTCAGTATACGAGTATGTAAAATAAAACACATAAGTGTAATGACTACTTCTTGTTTTATTTGTTGACTTATTATTGCGCTACGATTCTCGGCCGGCGTCTTGACCCAGGGAACTCTCATAGAGGATCCGTTATCACCTTCAGCAGAAGAGGTGCGACAACGGCGATGGCTGAAAATCTAGCTCTTTGTCCTGCTGCGAAAAGCATTTGCGATTCTTTGAGAAATCGCTTCTGAGGCCAATGATGTTGAAGTCGCTCGACATGCGAGGCTGTCGTAGAGGCGTGATGGAGGCCACACAAGCCTCGAGGAGGCACGAGAGGCAGCGCGGGCGAGGCGCTGGCCGCCGTGCGGCGGGGAGGTGGGTGAGGATGTTCCCTCCGGCCCTCGGTGGAGTTCACGCCGCGAGTCGGAGGAAGAGGAGTATTTCAACTTTTGCTCGACTGGCTTTGGCTGACTCCATCGTAGGATCTTAGCCTACTCGCTCCGCGATCGAGTTCCCCACCCGGTAGCATTGTCAATTGCGGGCGTATTTGACAATGAGCGACTTGAAGGGTATGGTGGGCGAGTCGAGGAGATGGATGGTGAAAGATCCATCACGAATAGTCTCCATGTTTGCTTGGTCAACCATGAGCGTAAGTATTTATCGATACTCACTTAGGGTTTTATCTCTTTATCTTATCGTTTCTCTCTTTTGAGAGAGCCGTTGAGCAAGTCGCTATGATTTGCGAGTACAATCGACAACTTGTCAAGCCGACAAGAAAAGGCAACACTCTGCGAACAAGCGGGAGAAGTGGTGAGTGACACTTTCGTAACGGTTATCGTAGAAAAGCTACGACTTATACTAGTCGTGAAAAACTTACGACTAGGGGTGGTCGTAGAATAACTTCGACTACCCATTGATCATAGAAATGCTTATGACCACTTGTTTCCATGTTTGCTCTTTTATCTTTACGGGTTTAAGGCGGCGAAAAGACCTTGGTGATTAGCTCGACTTTGAAAAAGCGAGTCAAAGAAGCTAAGGGACAAAGTCCTTGACCTTGAAGAAGCTTGGGAGGCTAACTCTGACTAAGCGATTGCGGGAAAAAATAAATAGTCGATGCGTATTACTATTGCTTCGATCTTGGTTTACGCATCCCTTTGCTTTTTGACCTCTTATTCTTTTGTAGAAAAGAAGTCAAAAATAAGACCCTTCAGTCCAAAATGGGGCTCTCGGATGAGGTTAATGAGAAGACCTCCGTTGTCATGAAATCTCGGATCGCGAAGGAGAAAGACCAAGAGATTGAGAACTTGGGTTCTCAATTAGGCTAGTAAAGTAGAACCTTTACACTATTTATTCATTCTATCTTCTCATAGAATCATTTTCTTATTCAATCCTCGCTCTTATCGGACCGATTAAGCGAAATAAGCGACTCCATGAGGCTTTGACTTATTCCCGGAGGAGACAAAATCAATGAAGATCAATCTTCAAGATAATATCTCATTACGAACAATGTACTCGATGGGCTTCGTGTCGGGAGGTTGTTCCTCGTGGCGACACGATGGCGCATCTGAGTGCCATTGGGGAATAAGTCGATACTCTGAGCGAGATGATATCTACTCGAAGGCCAATCGAGCGATTCAATAAGAAGCGGTCAACTCAAGGCCCGCGATCCTAACCTTAATCTTCATTACATTGAAGCCAGGCTTAGCTGCACCGAATCTGGCCGAGAAGGCGTCGAAGAGATGCGATCGGTTGGCGAGAAGGTCGCGGAGGAGATGCGGATAGAATCTCCTTAGACGAGTAGTCTTGTAATATATTCTTGTACAAATAAGTCTTTTTTTGTGGTGGCGCTAAATATATGATCATTTTCACGCAAATTATCTTGTAGAGTAAATAGTAACTCGTAAGATAAAAGAAGAAATAGTTAGACCGGATATGAAGCGATTCCTCCTTCCTTCAGTATCTTTCTGCGAATCATCTCATAGAGTAGTTAGTAACTCGTAGGATGATATCTTTAGAAAAATTAGACTAAGAAGCGAAGTCATGTTTATAACTTTATCCTAGCCAGGCTACTTACTTAGTTATTGTTAATAAACTAGGTAAGTAGTAAAGAAATAGTTACGAAAAAGCAGAGGGTTTGTTCGTCTTAGAGTTGTCAAATATCGACTTGTTTGCACAGTGAAAGAGTAGAAGCAGTCGGCTAGGAAGTTCCCTCTAGTGGGCGGGACCACGTGCGAGAGAAAAAGGCTTGACTAGGTGATGTTACCATCTCCGACCAGATTAATTAACTTCGATAACGGCGACTAGAGCGAAACAAGCTTCTCAGTACCTTAAGGATTCATTTGGCTACATTCATCTTTCGGACTTAGTTGTTACGCGGCAAAAGTAGGAAAGCGGCGACATTAGGAAGTTAGTCTAGTGGGCGAGAACCACGTGCGAGGAGAGAGAGCTTCGACTAAGTGTGTTTCTTCCTTGACTAGTAAAACTAATCAAGTTATTTGAAAAGGTAGCGAATGTATCTCAAAGAAAAGGTTACTCTTCTCGGTTTATTTTTGAAATAAGCTAAGGTGATGAATTAAACAACAACTTTGACCATTTTACGAGCTCAATAAGCTTTGTGCTGATTGTTTAAGAGCGAGCGATACTAGGAAGCTCCTTCAGTGAGCGAGAACCACATGCGAGAGAGAGAGACTTGACTAAATGTATCGTCCTTTTGCTAACCATTGTACAGGAAGGATGAGAAAAAAAATGGTCGAAAGAATAAGCGAGATTCAAAATAGACAAAAAGATAGGGAGAACATGTTGCTTTATTGTCGTTGAAGTTTGTTACATAAAACTTGCGTAAGCTTGTTCAATGTTCCAAGAATTTGAGAGAACACGGCCGTCTTCCATTGCAAGTCGTACCCGATCCGGACGTTAGCCGACCACGGTGTAAGGACCTTCCACTTGGGAAAGTTTGTTCCAATTAGGCGGGATTGGATAAGTCTCAATACCAAATCACTGCCGGCGAGGTGCGAGGTTGGAACCTACGATCATAGTATCTGCGTAGGGCTTGTTGGTAGGCTGAGGCGGAATAAAGCGTTGTTCCTCTGTTCTTGACGAGTTGATGTCGTCTGCTCGAAGGTGTTCTTGAGGCGAGTCGTGAAACTTGTCGACTCTTTACGACTTGATCTTAATTTACGGAGGAAGCATGGCTTGGCGCAATAACTAGAAAGAAAGGTGTTTCTCCGTAGCTCGGCTAGTTGTCGTACTAATTGCCCATATCTTTGAAGGTAATTCCTGTACCCAAGCCCGGCGTTTTGTGGTGATCGAAGACTGGGTCTTGATTCCCTTCATTATCGGCGTTCGCTCTCTCAAGCGCTCCGTTGCTTTGGGGTGTCGCGGCGGGCGTAACACAAAGCGAGTTCCCAACTCGTCGCAAAATTCCTGAAATTTTGCTCTTGTAAACTGTTTACCGTTATCTGTGATAATTCGACTTGGTACTCCGAATCGAGTGATCACGCATCTCATCATGAACCGTTTTGCTGCTTCCGTTGTTATCCCAGTCACAGGTTCGGCTTCTATCCATTTTGTGAACGTATCAATAGCCACAAATAGGAACTCGAAACCTCCTGGAGCTCTGGGTAACGGTCCTAGGATATCGAGACCCCAAGTTGCAAAGGCCATGCGGAGGAATTGTTTGCTTTGCTTTGGTGGTTGGTGTATTTGCCGGCTATGAAGCCCGACTATGTACACATCTTTTAACCATCTCCTTGGCATCGTAGAGGGCTGTTGGCCAATAAAAACCTTGTCGAAAAGCTTTACCAACCAGTGTTCTGTAGGAAGCATGAGTTCCACAGATCCTCGTGTATGTCGTGAAGGAGTTTTAATCCTTAACTGCGAATACATCGCATGAGCACCCCTTGGGTTCCTCTTTTATAAAGAACACCTTGACCAAAGTATACATTTTGGCTTTTGGGATGTCGATCGATTCTAGATCGTCATCGGATGAGAACCCTCTTGAAGATACTCATAAATGGCGCCATCCATGTATCTTCTTACTCTAGAAATTTGTTTCTATAGAAGGTGTCTCGGTTAAATGCGACTATGGGCGGTTTAAGGCTGTTCGGGAACACCTTTTGGTACTACGGATCGGAGAAAGCTAGGCAGGCGGTTGATGTGCGAGAAATTATCCTTTCGGGGATAAATTGTACCTCAAAGCCCAAAAGTGCTTTTCTAACTTTCGTACTTCCGATAGGTACTGGACATGGTCGAATTGGAGCGATGGTACTCCTTTCCGACTTGATTCACGACTAGTGAGAGTCTCCTCTTACGAGCAATCGTCGAATCGAGTGCTTCGCAACTTCATTATGCCGACTAGCAAACCGTGCTCTGCCACATTATTAGTGGCACGAAAGTTTAATTGTATGGCATACTTTAAGGTTTCTCGGTAGGAGATTCGAGACCACCCGGCCCAGCGACTTATCGTAAGTGACCCGTCAAGTACATCATCCACGATCGTGGGAATCGTACTAGGGATCTGAGCGAGTTCGAGATTTGTCCGATCGGCGACAAAGTGCGCCAAGATCTGGATTTAACGGCGTTCGGGACACGAAATGGATGTCGAGCGCCCCAAGTTCGTGACCATTTTGCCATGCGTCCATTGTTTCCTAATACGGAGGATCGCTCCCAAGGGAAACTTAGGCGGCACAGCTAGTTTGTGCGTCGAAAATAATGCCGCAGATTTCCTCGAAGACATGAGGAGGGCATAAAGAAGTTTTGAACCGAGGGTGCGCTCCTTGGTCCGTGCAAAACCTCACTCGCGTAGTATACTAGTCATTGTATGTTCTCACGTTCTACGACCAAAGACTACGCTTCTTGCTGTGGCGTGGTAGCTAGGTAAATTAAGGCGTCTCTCTAGCCGGGAAACTAGAACAGAGCACTCGTAAGATACCTCTTGACTTCCTCGAAGACTAAGTTAGCCTCTTCGACCATTCAAACCTTCATGTTTCCTTAGAAGTTTGAAGAAAGGCGGTCCTTTTCTCCCGATCGTGCTATGAAACGACTTAACGCCGCCATGCACCCCGTGAGTTTTGGACTTCTTTTTAGTAGTGGAGCGCATCCGAGTGATGGCTTTGATCTTTTCGATATTTGCTTGATTCCCGTTCGAAACCAGGAATCAAGCAATTTTCTGAAGAGACCCGAACACACACTTCTCGGATTTAGTTTCAATTGGTGTTTTTACGAGGTTGTCGAAAGTCTCTGCAAGTCTGTGATATGTTAGTCGTTTGGTGCTTTCTCGACTAGGTCATCAACATAGGCTTCCAAATTTTGGCCTAGTTGAGGAGCGAAAGTCGTTTGCATCAAGCGTTGAAAAGAAGCTCCGACATTTTTAGGCGAATGGCATTTGACATAGCAAAATACTCCAAGCGGTGTAATAAATACGGTCTTTTCTTCATCTTCTCGATGCATACGATCCGGTGATAACCGAGTATGCATCTAGAAAACTCAACATTTCACATCCGCGTAGAGTCAACCACCGATCGATGCGAGGTAAAGAGAAATCATCTTTTGGACAAGCTTTATTAAGATCGATAAAGTCACGCACATCGCCATTTGCCGTTAGACTTTCTAACCATTACGAGGTTGGCGGCCACTCGGGTGGTTGACTTCTCTTATAAAGCTCGCTTTAAGCAACTTGTCAATTCGACCTAATAGCATCTCGTCGATCGGGGCAAATCTCCGTAACTTTTGTTTCTGGGTAGTTTATCAGCCGTAAGGCTAGCTCGTGCTCGATCACATTCCTTGGGACTCGGGCATGTCAAATGCTTGCCACGCAAAGACATCTGCGTTTGCACGGAGGAAGGTGATGAGGGTGTCTTCCTATTTAGGTCGGAAGAATCCCCAATGCGAACAGTCTTGAGGGCTCCTCTGCGTCGGAGGAACCTCTTTGACCTGGTCGTTCGCTTAGGTGCAGCTTTGAGGCTTCGACTTGCTAGTCGGGTCGACTTTCATCTCGAGTTGGTAGTTGTCCAACCATCTCAAGGAACGACGGTCGCAGAATGCGCCATCTTCTTGTCACAATATATTATGATCACTCCTTTGGGACCTGGCATCTTAAGACATTGGTACTCATAGTGAGTAGCTATCAAAATTTTTGCCAGAGTAGGTCGTCCGAGTATGGCGTTATATGCCGTATCGAAATCGACTACATCAAAGGAGACTTTCTCTGTCCTAAAATTGCTTGGTGATCCAAACGTTAAAGGAAGAGAAACTTGGCCAATGGGTTTGGCCGAAGATCCCAGTACGATTCCATGAAATGAATATCGTACCGGTCTTACCTTTGTCCTGGGTACTTGCATCTCGTCCAGGGTACTCGTAAACAGTATATTTAACGAGCTTCCACCATCAACTAAAACTCGATTGACTCGACAATTGTTGATGGTGGGTTCAACCACTATCGGAAATCGACCTGGTCTAGTCGAAGGCATCGGACAATCACCTTTCTCGAAAGCAAGGGTGATTTCACCACTCGTAATTTATTGACAAGAGGGGAGTCGATTGTGTTTACCTCGCTTCGATCGCTTTCCTTTGTCTTCGTGATTCGATGTCAAGACCCCCATAGATGTGATCAATGGTGTCTTTGTCAGGTCCCGGAACGCATCTCCTCATCATCCGACTCCTTTGTCCACCGGTTTGGCCCACTGCTCAAGAATAGGAAGTGGCCCTTTGCCGAATAATAGTCCTCGAGTTTCCGTAAGAAAACTCGGCAGTTACGAAGGTCATGCCCTTATTTTTTATGAAAAGGACACCACCTGGGTTTGTCGTTTCTCCGATCTTGGCGTTTACCTTTACTTCGATCGGGATTTTGCTTGGGGTTGTGTGGCTCCTTATCGCTTACGGCTAGGACCTCCTTAGAACTGGCATCTGGAGATTTTTGACTTTTCACCTTGTTCTTAGATTTCTTAGCCTTTTTATCCTTTTTCTTACCACTTTCGCCTGCTTCCCGAGGGATGCCATCTTTGAGATCGATGGTATTGTTCCATTCAACCGCTTGGCCGCAATGATATCTATCACCATCTCAAAGAGCTCAATGACGGTGGCGTGTGGATGTAAGGCGATGTCCTCTGTTATTCTTACGCTCGGACTCCTCGTTTGAAAGCCCCGATCACGATGAGTCGAAACTTCCTGAATAGAGTTTGAACCCGATCGGCGCCGATGAATTGTCGTAGCGTTTCATGGTTGTTCTGTCTTATCCGGTGCGAGTCATCCTCCTTTCTGGCGATTGTAAGTTCCCCGACATTAGCCGCCAGATCACGTGAGGTGTTGCCACGGTAGATCGACTCAAATGGTTGGTTTAGAAGCCATGATCGCGCCGATCCTTCGAGCACAATCGAAAGGTAATTCGCCATGACATGCTCTCCTCCTCCCGCAAATCGGATAGTCGTAGTGTAGATTTGGAGGAACTCGATGGGGTTTTGAGTTCCATCGAATTTCTCCATATTCGCCGGTCCAAATCGAGGCGCCAACGAACGGTCGAAGGTCGCGAGAACGCCCGACATCCCGAGATAACCTCTTGTCTTCTTTTGCGAAGCGGCGGTTAATATCGCGGGCGATCGAACTCGTCGATACCCGACCATGGGGACTAGGCCTATAATAGGCCTCACCTTCGAAATACTCGCACGTCCGCTTGCTGCCGTGCGTCAGTCGCTGAAGTGGTGAAAGATCACCCCTCCGTTGGCTTGTGGCATTTTTCTCATGCGTCGAAGAACGACATGAGGAGAGTCGCGCCGCCTTCCATGCGACGAGTTTCCAAGCGGCCGCGTAAGAAGTAGCCGCACTATTACGACTTCGTGGTTGTGGTCGACCTGCCGCCGAGTTTGGCCATCATGTCACGAAGTCTTTGCGCGATCTCCTCGGCAAAAGATCATAACCCGTGCTCGAGCGAGTTCTTGGGTCGGGTTCTCCAACAAATCATTGATGTCTTGGAGTTCTTGAGCTTCTTCGATTGGAAATAAGCGCCGTGGAGGTTCTTCGAGCCACTATTTTCTTCCGTCGAATTGTCCTGAATGGTCTATTTTGCACCTTGAACTTGTTTTAATGGCGCGAGAATGTTGAGGATGTCCCGCACGCTCATCAAAGTGTTCGCTTCGTTCGCGGCTATGGTGTCCTTGCCATTACGACGAGTAGGTGTAGAGCATGCTCGGCGGAAGCATGTCCAATCCTTCTTAGGAGAACGATCCCGATCGGAGGAAGGACGAAGACCTCCGTGGATGACTTCCACTTGCGCTAGAGATCTCCTCACCGAGGAGTGCTCGGCGACACCATCCGCGCGACTTGGAGTAAACCCCTCCGTAGGGGAACTCCGGGTCATAACCGTCTCGGTCTGCAGGTGGCTCCTGCGTCGGGACGGTTGAATTTGGATGAACAACATGTTCGATCCTCTTCCCTGCGGAAATGCTCGGAGAGAGAGGACCATCAGATGTCGATGGAGCTCGGGATAATGGCTTCGAACTTGTCTTGCCAACTCGAATCGTTTTGGGGACTCGAACACTTAGAGGAAAAGCTCGTCGTGTTGCGAGTTTGCCCCGAGACAGTATTCTTTGTCGGTCGAGTTGACCCTTGCCTCCCGAGGAAATTGATCCTCGGTGGGCGCATTGTCGTGGGGATAAGGATCCCTCCTGCGACTCGGTGGTGATGCATCTCCGAGATCGATAGAAGATCTCCGAGACGGCAATACCGCCGTAAGATTCGATACTCGGTTCAGATTCGAGACCGGCATCCATGTCGATGTGCACAGAATCGCCAAGTCGAACCAATTCTCCTCATTCCATTCTCTGGCATGGTAGCATAAAGAGAAAAGGAAGAATCATGACAAGGAATTACCAGAGGATCCCCACGGTCGGCGCCAATCGTTGGTGTTTTAGAACCGATCTTACGTAAAGATTGTTTGATTCGGGGTCTCCATAATTGATCACGCAGACGAAGAAGACACGGGATTTTTATACGAGTTCGGGCCTTCTCCGTGAGAATAACAACCCTACTCCCGTGTATCTTGTATTTGCTCTTGGATTACAATCGAATAAGTATTTCCTAATCGTTTCTCCAAAGAAGGATCTATTTCTTCTTTGCCAAAAGCCTCTCCTCTATCTCTAATAGATACCTATTTATACTAAGCAATAGTGGACGTTGTCCTTCCAAAGCTAATTAGTCGCTCATTATTATGTAATAATGAGAGTAATTACCGAGTAGTAACCTCCCTTATTCTTGGATTATTATCTTGGTATGCTTCCTAGAGATTATTTATCTATGATTGTTATATCATTATGCTTGTTTTAATGTGACCCATGGATGGGTTTTATCGTTGAGATGTTTGCTGTAAATTATTATAAAATGATGTTAAAATTGATAGTTAGTGTAGTTAGTGACATTCTGGGCTCCGTGTTGGGCCGGGGTGTTACAGATAGCAAAGAACGTATCATCGAAAATAAACAAAGTGTTAGTAGAAGGGTAAATTTGTGGCATACCTATCAATGAAATAAGGGGACTACTAGTAGTAATTCCCGAAAAGATATTTTGCCATTGGATTTATTGAATCATGTTCCATATGGAAAATGTTTTGCATCCAATTAAAAAATATTTGCTAAATAAACTATCAACAGCCAATGTAGAGAAAGCAGATCTTGGTGATAAAGGAGGTACATTTCCAAGATTAGGACTATGTGCCTGTAGAACTGGTGCATCTTTTCTAACTAAATTGCAGTCAAACTACAAATACTCAATGGCAGTAACTCCAATAGACAAAAAGTGATGGATAACAGACTAAGATGTAACTACATATACTCAAAGGCTAAAGCTTATTTTACTATAAGCATTCCATATTTGAACTAGTCTGCATGTAATATTATAAAAATCAATACATCTTCCAATGTAATAACTTACTAGCATGGGAGGGCATGTTGCACTATGCCCATCTAATTTATCTGATTGTGGTATGTTCTAAACTGGTGGATTTCCTATGTTGAAGCCATGGGGATTTCTGCTCACCAAACCCTACAATCATCCCAACCTCATCCATGCATACTGTGAGGACCCGAGGTATTTAACTCGTAATACTTAACCTTCCAATTGTTCTAGTATTACCAATCAAATATCCTAGACCTCGATGGACATGTACTTCCCAGAATTGTAGTACACATACATCTTTACAAAATCATGCATCATTTCCATACAAGATTACAGTACCAAGTCTAAAACAAAAGACATACATAATAGAGTTATTACAAAAGAGGCCGACCAGCCAAATGACACCAACAACATAAATAACAGCGGAAGCAAAAGTTCCATAAGATGGCGATAACAAAAGCCAACCGGTTTGCCATTTACCCACACGGCAACCGATCAGGCCGCCAAGCTAGTCGTCCAACATGTAGTCCGTCTCACAAAAGCTAACCCCTTGGGGGTCAACCTCCTCTGCAACAATAAAGCAATGCAACTGAGTACAAAAATGTACTCGCAAGACTTACGAGTAACAAGCCTATACATAGCTACATGCAGGCTGGAATAAAGGAGATGGTCATATGATTCATTGGACGCATAAAGCAATTTTCATTTGCAATATTGTAATAGATTGAAGGCAATTTGACAAATCTATTTTTAAATGTTGAAATAACAGTGAGACAACAAAAGGTAACATAAATAACAACCTAGAGGTGACTAACCCAATAGCCACCACAGCGTAGCATGAATTCCCCATTCGGGCCACCCAATTCAAGTTTTAATGAAAATGTTATAGTCTAATTCTTGCACGACCTTACCAAGCATGTCCATAACCTAGGACGAGGCTATTTGAATATATTTAACCCTGCAGAGGTGTACCAATGTACCCACATATCAGACCACCTTTTTTCCAAGCTAGTTAGCACACTTCCTTTGGTGTGCCGACACAGCTAAGTCCTACGAGATGTTTTCCAATATTGTGTATTAACTACGAGTGACCCATATGGATAGAAACCCATACGTTGCATCGGAGTCATTGTAAATCCGGGAGTTAACTACCCATATAGGGTAAAGCAACCGGACAACTACAATACCCCTCGGTGTGGAGAACCTAGAAAGGATTTCACTCCCGTGCACCCAACACATAAACACAATCCTCATTTTACCACAACACAACACACCCACATCCTCCTGCGACTCGGAGCCAACACACGCCTAAGTACTAAGTCAAGAGAGGTCCCATATTCCTCTCATGTGGTTAGCACGCACAAGTGCTTGGATCATTGACACAAGTAATTCGGTCCTTGTTGACTCGGGAACCAACCATTCACACCCAAAAACACACCATATTACCATTGTGCCCAAGTCTAAAATATTTTAGTTTCAGTTTTAGTTTCTCAAAGTACATAGCATAAGGTAGAGCATGATTTTAAATGAATTTAGCAACAAGAATCAATCGATTTGGATTAAGCATGCAAAAGTTATAGCCTAAATACTTTTGATTGGTTGAAAAATTTCAATTAATTAGCTTTATGTTACTGTTCATTGCATAAATTTTCAGAAGGTTGGTGAACATGAAAATTTTATGGTAGATAGAGCATGACATTCTAAGAATAATAAAAATTAGTTCACTGCATTTGGAGTTACAATGAATTTCTTACGATTTTTCTAAGTGATGAATTAGTTCACTGCATTTGGAGTCACTGCACAAGTAATTTCAGAGGCAAAGACATATTTAAAACCTACTCTATACTAAAGCATATTAACAAAGGAATATAAATTTTTAGTTTACTTAATTTGGAGTTACAGAGAATTACTTATGCATTTTGCAAGTTTAATGAATTTCTAGAGCAACAATTAATGACAAAAGAAGATAATACAACTAACACAATTTTTCTGATACAGAACAAGGTTCAAGCAATTTTTAGATTAAAGTTCAGTTAACCAGGGATTTAACAAAATTTGAATCACCCAAAAAGGAGTTAAAACAAATTACTTAAGCTATTTTGAAGTTTAACACTATTTACAGTTCACAAATTAAGAGACAACAGGATTTTGTTATTAACCCTTAACGTGGAAATCTCTCGACCGTTGAAATTGAATCGGACGGCCCAAACGAAAGAGGGCGAATGGTCGCGCCACAGGGCCCAACGTTCCAGCCGTTAGATCGAAATCGGAGGTCCAAACAAAAGGAGGTTCGGAGGATCCGAACATCTCACGCGATCTGGAGCATTGATCTAAAGATGGACGGTCCACAGTGAAGGCGTTCACGGCGTCCGAACGTCCCAACAGATATGAGATGTAGATCTAAAAATGGACGGTCCAAGATCAACTAAGCGCTACGCACGCACGCACCGGGGTTTAAGTGCCCAGGCCCACATGACAGTGGTCGTAGACACATGGGCTGGCCTTTGCAAAAAGGACCAGTAGGGTGGTCTTTGCAAAAGACTAAGGGGGTGGTCGTGGCTTACGACAACAGATTTGATCTCAAAGCTGGGCTCACCGCCGGCGACTCTGGTCCAGGTGGCGCGAACTAAGGGCAGAGATGAGTTCGCAATAGCATTGCGCAACTCCCAGAGGTGACCTCGACGGCTGAGCTGGCCTAGAACGGCGGCGAGCCGGAGGAGAACGGCGCTGCAAAGCACGGCCAAAAGCGAAAATGACCACGAGCTCCGCAGCGTCCAAGGAAGCGAGTGCCCAAGCAACTAGGGACTAACAAGAAGCTACCTGAGCACAAGAGAGGTTCAGAGATGGCCGGAGGAGCTCCGGTGACGATGACCCGCAGCGGCGTTGAGGAAGACAACGCGGGGACAATGGTCTGAGCAAAACGAAAAGGACCGAGTGGTAAGGTTAGCTTCAATAGGCCTCATAGATGGTCCATGAGCAATTAATTGAAGAGCAGAGGTTCTTACCGGAGTTGGGGACGAAGGGGGTAAACTTCGGCCGCAAAGGATCAAACCCAAAATTAGGTGATTCCTGCGAATGCAACCCAAACCTGAGTTAGGGGAAAAGCTTAAGGTGAAGAGAGGCGCAAAAGGACGCGAAAGAAATGGCAAGGGAACCACTGGGCACTGACGACGATGAAGGATCTTGTCGGCCAACAATGGCGATTTGGGGGTTTTCTGAGGTTTGAGCTCAAATGCACAAAGAGGAAGCTAAGGGGTGAAGTAAAAGAACACAAGGAGGAGCTCAAGGGCCTTTTATACCTGGAGGGCAGAGGGCAATGTGAAAACAAAACTCAAAGGTGAGCTCGGTTCACGCTCTGCCATGGACGAGCTTGAGACGACGGGAGCTGTTGAGGATGACGACTTTGAGTGCGAAAACACAGGTGGTGAAGAAAACCACGGGCTAGGAGCCATTGAAGGTGACACATGAAAGTTGACAAAGGGCTCTCTCCCATGCCCTGCTCTGTACCACGCGCGCGAGGAAGAAGATGATCAGGATCAGCGAGGGCCCACAGTCAATGAAAGAAACAAGGTGGCTTGGGTCAAAGAAATGAATGGGAGGGTTAGGTTGAGTCAAAAGATCTTGACGGTTGGATCAGAAATGGACGGCCCAGATTAAAAGTAACACTCGGAAGGTCCAAACGTTCAAAGTAATCTTGGCGGTCCGATAACAAATGAACGGCTCAGATTGAATCGCACTCTTGGGTGGTTAGAACGTTCACTAAGATCTGGGCGGTTGAGACGGAATCTAACGGCTGAAAAGGCACACGCCTTTTAGAACGAGCCCGAGTATGATTAAGGTGGTTGGGTTTGACCACGAGTTCGAGTCTGACTCAGACCCAAACAGCACCTTTGATTAGGGTTTAGATTGAGCTGAAACTTTGAGGAATTTTTAAATGGAGCTACACAACTCCAAAAATTCCAAAATTTTAGAGGAGGATCCCAACTCCAGGATTGACCTTGTATAAAATTTTCATAGGTTTTTATGCAAAGCATTTTTCTCCAAAAATTTCTCAAGATACTGATCTAGGGTTTGACCAAGAGTCAAACTATTTTGACTAGCCTTTTAAAATATTCAAACAATTTCTAAAAATTATGAAATTCTTCAGAGGAGTAGAAGCCCTAGAACCAAGAAAAAATATTTCTAGAGGTTGATCACAAGATTATCCAAAAAAGTTTCAAAGGTTCAAGACTTAGGTTAAAAAGGGGCTTGTGACTTTGAATTTTCATAATTCCTTTACAAGAATGTTTAGAACATTCAAACAACAACAAGATACAAGAAAAGTTTTAATTTCTTCACATTTTCTTACATTTGAAATACAAGCCAAGATTTGGGATGTTACACATACCTTCTCATCCCCTCCAAGATCAAATCTTTCTTAATAAAAAAGGCAAGAACATGCCAATTCCTCCAAAGAGCACCTAGAATCAGAGAGAGAGGGGGATATATATATATATATATATATAGTAGATCTAGTGGTACCTTCAAATGCTGAGATCAAAGATTTTTTGTATGTCACTTGCAGCGACAGTAGCCGTGGTAGCAATGGTGAAGACATAGCCACCCTCGACAGCAAAAGAAGTGGCAAATTTGGCGACATCACCACCAA
Organism: Ampelocalamus luodianensis; assembly: GCA_036346255.1. Taxonomy (NCBI): domain Eukaryota; kingdom Viridiplantae; phylum Streptophyta; class Magnoliopsida; order Poales; family Poaceae; genus Ampelocalamus; species Ampelocalamus luodianensis. The sequence continues at coordinate 23,705,631 of CM070632.1, read as the reverse complement.
TCAGGACCCGCTAGCTCGTTGCAACCGCTGCCATTTGGCGCCCTCAGAAAGGAGGCGGCGCTAGCGAGATGAAATTAGCGAGGTGGAGGTGTCGGGACCCCGGGTATGGAACCCCGAGACCGTTTGTGCAAACCGAACTAGTCCTATGATCAGTGGCTAGCTCACACAGTCTCAACAAAGATGAAATCGTATCCATGCAACAAACCAAAGAAGAAGCAAACAAATTAATATTACTACTAGCAAAAGACCTTATGGTCAGAGTTATTACAGAGTTGCCACACAGGGCTCAACACCAAGAGGTTACAAGCAGCGGAGAACAAAACATCTGTGGAAGCCATCCGACATGCCCACAGGCAATCGAGTGGAGGACGCGACCTAGCTCGCAAGGTCTTCGAAGTACTCCTCTTCGTAGAACACTAAATTCCTTGGTTCACCCTCCTCGGCTGATCAAACAGGGGGCATAAAGCCATGGGTACTTTGAATATACTCAACAAGCCTTGGGGAAGTGTATGCAAATAATATTCATGTAGGGCTTGACAAGAATAGCTTTATGGTTAATTTGCATAAAGCAGTATTGACTAGAAATACAATAAGTAGATTGCAAAGCACAGGTTGAAATATTAATATATAAGTAAACAAGTTCTTTGAAACAGCTCGTGAACACCCTATTCACTTCCCAGACCACTCCCACGACCACTCGTGAATGTCCACAATCACCTTTTTGAGAAAAACTACCCCTCGTATGAAATCACCAGGCATTGTCTATAACCGGGGACATGGCTATTCGAATAGTTTTACACTCTGTAGAGGTTGTACAGCTTTACCCACATAACACGACTTCTCTAATTGGTTTGGCATCCGTCGATACCACCACTCACTACCTTAGGTAAGCAGTCTAGAGAACTTGTCAAGGTCTTTACAAAGCTTTGTTTTGACTTGGTTCTGCTTGCTAAGGATTCGCCTTCCTGGCCCCCTCTTGTGCCATTCTCAACCAAAACAAAACCAACTCAAAACCAACCCAGTCTACCCCATAAATGAACTTGTGGTTGCACAGTATTGCCCAGATCAATGGCCCACAAAGTTAAGTCCTTAGAGGCTACTCAGGTGAAACAATCATATCCCAATGTGCTTCTTGCACCCCATTTATTGCACGATCATTCACCTGAATAAGAAATCATTTTGGGTTCAACCTAGCCAAATGACAACCCTTGCCATGGCACAATATCTTTTTAAAGCAGTGGCTCCGCCATAATTCCATATATTATTAAGTTAAGTTTATCATTCTTTGAGTATGATCAAGAGTCCTTCGGATAACTAAAGCATGGCTAAGCATAATACGCACCCATGTTGGTATTACAACAAGGTCCAACTAAGATTACCCATCCTATGGTGTCCAAGGGTACATGTCAATATGTCATTTGTAATTTATCAAGGGGGCATACTGTCAAGTAGCTATTTAGCTAGTTCCCAAACCAGTTTTATACAACTAACCATGCATGTTGATATGAAACAATATACTTTTATAAAATAAGTTCAATATTATCAAAGGTCCACGACTTGCCTTCGATGAAGAGTTGGGATGCTTCTGTCGAGGTCGTCGGATCCACGAAGTCTTCTGAAATGTCAAAATTTACATGTGTAAACAAAGCCAAATAAGTAACTAAAACAACTCCAAATAAAGACCAAAGAACCTACCAAACTAGAGCGAAAAGAAAGGTAGTAAATTTAGATGAGGTTAGGAATTTGTATCACTCTAATCGGAGCTCGAACGAAGGAGAATGAGTCCTCAGAAGGAGGTTCGATTGAGAGGGAGGTTTAAACCGAGAGGAAGAGTGGAGGGGAAAACAAAGGAGGGCAAGAGGGCTCCCTGGTGCCTTATATAGGCATGGGGAGGTTCGGAGAGGAGAGTGGGTGATGACAACGGGTGCGACGGAGAATGTCGCATTCAATGCGCGCGACGGGGGGGTGAGTTGGTGCGAAAGCACACACGGCGCTGACCCGAGCGGAGGTTGAAGATGACCAGGGTGTTGGAGCGGGATTCTCGGCGGTGTGACATGGGTGCACTGCCGGCAGGTGAGGGAGGGGATTGGGGTAGGTAGGGGAGGAGAACAAAGAGGGAACAGTCACAATGGAGGCGATAGCATTTAATGCGACACAACAGATTTAATGCACAAAGACTTTCACGACAGCCATGACACAACGAGAGGAAGAAGAGGTGAGTAGGGGGCTGACAGGTAGGGTCGGTCGAAACCAAGAGGGTGGTCGTGACCGAGAGGGTGGTTGTGACCAAGGGGGTGGTCGTGACCGAGAGGGTGGTCATGACTGAGGGGGTGGTTGTGACCAAGGGGTGGTCGTGACCGAGGGGGTGGTCATGACCAAGGGGGTGGTCCTGAGGAGGTCCTGAGGGGAAGAGGGAATAGAAACACGGAACTTCAAAAACCAAGAACTCCGGCAAACTCAAAACAAACCAAATTTTTGAATTAGTTGAAGTTTGATTTAGTTATTTAAATCATTTTATTTTCCCAAAATCTCAAGTTAAGCTTTAAGACTTCAACAAAATCAAATGGTTATTTTTATTTTAAAATTTTTCAAAAAGCTCAAAAAAACTGGGATGTTACAGGAGGGCAAGGGGATGTAGGAGGGAGGGGGAGGACACGGCATGGGGCTCACAACGACGAAGCGAGGAGGGCGACAGGGGGAATGTGGAAGCGAGGAGGGGGAGGACCCGGCATGGGGCTCGAGGTGGGCCGAGCGCTTCGGTTGGGAAGGGGCTAGGTCGTGGGAACAGGTGCACAAGGGCAGTCACGTTGACCTCTAGGTGGAAGATCGGACGGCTGTAGAAAACACGAACCTATACAGAATTACAGAAGAAAATGAGGGTGTTTTGGAAAATGGTAGGATACAAATCCAAGCAGCCACTGGTATAAATGGGCCTCATCGTAATTTTGAAAATGGTGAGGGGGTTTTGATAAAATCGGGAAGGTGGGAGTCGAGAGGCTGCCGATTCCTTCCCCTTTGAGATAGGGGACATAGTCACTCTACATTGGATGCAAGTGCCATGGTGAGATAATCGACAACCACATTCTGATGGCATGCATGTTCATTTCTAATAAAAACAAATAAGCAGATTATTAGAACTAGAACAACAAAGTATCATATCTTTCCAACTACTATAATTACCAATTTATTTTTATTAGTTGTATAACATTAGGTGGTAAATTGGTCATAAAATTTGTAGGTTGCCCTAGCAACACATCTATTAAGTGTTTTAACGTACATTATAAAGTGTTGTAACATACTAGGGCTAAGTATATTTGGAGCTTCCTATACTTGGGTCGTACCAACATGACAATATGTGTTGTAGTTGAGTTTTCCTACAACGCATGCTATATGTGTTGCAAAGTGTGTGTTAGAATAGATTGGTCCTGTTGTAGTGCCGCTGGTCGCTGCACCACCGTTCGCCATAACCGTTGGTTCCAGTGCGCCGCCGCTTTCATGCCGATGTGGCATGCCATGTCATGGCCACCCCAGCGTTGGTGCCCACGTGGCTGCCGCTTGTCGACCCCATTTTTGCATGTGTGGCTGCTTGCGTGGCCACTGGTGCTATGCCATGTGCCTGGTCCACCATGGACCAGGGTAGATCCCATGGACCGACCTGGTGTCGGGACCCTGGATTTCTGAATCCGAGCCCTCTGTGTATTCTGAACTAGTCCCATGATCAATAGCTTGTTCACACGATGACAACATCGATGGCAATCATATTTATACAACGAAATAGCTAAGAAATAGCAGATTATTATTAAATAGAAGCAACAGACCTTATGGTTAAAGTTTACATACTTTGTCATGCAGGGCTTAAAGACAAATAAATAAACTTGCAGCGGAAATAAGGTAAACTTGTGGTGGCCATCTGACATGCCCACATGCAATCGAGTAGGGAGTGCATCCTAGCACGCATGGTCTTCAACGTACTCCTTGTAAAACCCTGGATTCCCTGATTCTTCCTCAACAACTAATCAACAATGGCGTAAAGCCGTGAGTACTTTAAAGTACTCAGCAAGTCGTAGGGAAAGGTATGAAAATAGTATTCATGCAAAGCTTGAACAAGAGTAGCTTTATGGTTATTTTGCATAAAGAAGTATTAAAAGTAAATACAATAAATAGATTAAAATACATAATTAAAAAGAAAAATAAACAAATAGACAAATTGCTTTGAAACGACCAGTGAACTACCCGTTCACTTTCCAGCCAATAATCGGTGAACTACCTGTTCACTTTCCAACCAAACCACCATTCCAACATTTTTAAGAAAAAATATACCCCTCGTGTGAAATTACCAGACATTATCCATAATCAAGGACACGGCTATTCGAATTGTTTGTAACACTCTGTAGAGGTTGTACAGATTGATTCACAAGAGATAATCAGTTTATAATATCCTTATGAAACACTTCCGAAGGTGTGTGACTAAATGATTATGACAAGGCTTTTACAAAGTTCTAGTTTGACCTAGTTCTGCTCGCTAAGGTTTCACCACACTAGCCCCCTCTTGCACCAAATCAACAACCCAAACAGAACCAAATCAAAATATTACTAATTAATTAGCCAGGTCCACCCCATCCTAGACATGTGGTTGTACGGTATAGCCCAAATCAATGGCGCACAAAGTTAAGTCCTTAGTGACTACTCAGGCGAGGCAACCGTATCCCAAATTCCATCCCCTTTACTGCATGATCATTCACCTGAGTATGAAATTATTTTTGTTCAACCCGACCAAATAGAAACCCTTGCCATGGCATAGAAAATTTTAATAACAATGGCCCCACCACAATTCTATATTTTATTAAGTTAAATTTTCATAATTAATCATTGTGAAGGAACCCATCGTGACTAAGCATGACTAAGCATATTTATGTTTCCCATGTTGATATTACAATAATGTCCAACTAATATCAACCCATCGTATGGTGTCCAAGGTTATATGTCAATCACAATTATTCAAGGTGGCATATTATCAAATAGGTATTTAACTATTCCTGAAAACAATTGATATAAAATCAGTGATGCATGTTCATACAAAACAATATACTTTTGTAAAAATAGGTACAACATGATCAAAGGTCTATGACTTGCCTTCGTTGAAGGATGGAAATACTCTTGCAGACGGCAGACTGATCCAAGCTAGCTTCAAAATGCCAAATTCTATATGTGCAAAATGAGACAAACAAAAATAAAGATAAATGCAAATAAAATCTAAAAATTATAAAATTAGTATTGATAGAAATATATTGAATTAATATGAATTTAGGAACAAGAATCAACAGAATCGGAGTTCGTACGAAGGAGAACGAACGTCTGAAAGTTTAAATATCTCATGAAATGATAGAAAATGGAAAAGGAGAGAATATTCCCTGGATTTTACTGTTTTGATTTTTCAAAGCCAACAACACATTATCTGATTTCTTAGGCCCACATGCTAGTGAAAGAAAGAGAGGAAGAGAGTCAATGCCATGTGGGTCCCATATGTAAGTGACTCAAGTGCTAGAGAAGAAGCAAGGAAGCAGAACAGAGCAGTCACAAGGAGCTCAGGCCAGGTGGCGATGCTGGCGAGGGGAGGTCCAGCGGCCGGTGGCGACACCCAAAATGGGTCGCCGACCACGAGAGGAAGGGTAGGAGGTGGCAACGTGGCGGAAGGTGGTCGACGGTGGAAATGGCATGCGGGGGCGGCACTCTAGCATCGGCGCCGGCAAGGAGAGGTGAGCCTGGAGGTGGGGAAGGTGTAGATAGGGTCGAGGAGATGTGGGGATGGCCGAGGAGGTGCAGCCATGACAACCGGCTGTGGGGAAGATGAGCTCAAGGTGGCAACACACTCCGGCGATGGGAAAAACCAAAATTAGGTGGGGAATAGCAAGAAGATGATAGGGAATACGTTATGACGCGGACACCTTGGCCGGAGGATCACCTGTAACAGCCCAAAAATGCCTAAATACAAAAATATGGGATTTTTAAAACTTTTTATATAATATCTAGTGTTGCTCTTCATGATTGCATTTTTGAGAGTTACTCGAGTTCATTTTCGCTTTGCTATCATGATTTTATCTATTATCGTGTAAGAGTTCCCTAAAGTTTATATCAGAATTTTAGCAAACCTAAAATTCTGTTTTCTGCCTCTTCCCATTCTTTTTCTAGCCTTTTCCCTTCTTCTTGCTATTCCTTTGGCTAAGTACTGTTGGTCTGGTTCTGGTTCGACCCGACCAACACCCGTGCACCCCTTTCTCCCTTCTTTTCTAGCCAAGACAGCACTCGTGCCACCGCTCCTCCTCTTCTGTTTCTTCGACTAGCAGCTGGTTAAATTCGGTGCCACCAGACACTTTGACTGAAGACCGGGGCCTCTACATCTCACACCTTCTTTCACCTGGTGCGCTGGCACCTGTGGTCACTCAGCCATAATAGCTGTCGCTCAACCCATCACTCCACAGCACTGTGTCGCCAACCCTGTCAACATCACCACCACTCTGCCTTGTCGGGCTATGCCGAATGCGTCGCCGCCCCACTACTGATATTTATAGCAGCTTCGAGCCCCTCATCGCCTTCTCTGACACATCAGTGCTTGTCCCAGCTTCTTCCTCCCTAAAGCGAGCTGGAGCTCCACGTAAGGCTCGAGTGCTCGCTTCGACTAAGTGCCACCGCAATGTTGATGTCGCTGTTAACACCCGTCAGAATCGCCATCGACCTTGCTCTTCCTCTCCTCTGACCAAATTGGCCCAAGGAGACAAATCAACCTCGCCGGGGAGGTGCACCCCAAGTCATCTCTGCGGAGCTATCTACTTACTCCCCTGAAGCCATCTGGAGGATTGAAGACTATACTCTTCTCTTGGGCCCTCACTGCCATTTAGAGCTTCACTTGCCATCGTGGTCCACTGTTGCCAGCCCACTCGGCTAGCTCATCCCCGCAGCTCTGTACCGGTACGTCCCTAGTGGCGCAGTTGCTCTTCGTTCAAGCTGCCCTATTCTTCTTCGGTTCTTTCTCTAGTTCTTTCTCTTGTTCTTTCCCTAGCTCTTCCTCTGTTCTTTCACTAGTATGTTTGACCACGTCGAAGCAGCCAAATACTCTACGACCACGTAGTTGAAACTCATTCGACTACGTGCAACCGAATCCTCCACGATCATGTAGTTGAAACTCTTTCGACTACGCCCACCGAGTCTCCTACGACCACGTAGTCAAAAATCCTTCGACTACATCCAGTCAGACCCTCTACGACCACGTAGTCGTACCTCTTACGACTACACCAATTGTGTTCCCTCGACTATATGTAGTCACACCTCCCTCGACTATATATAGTCGTACCTCCCTCGACTACATGTAGTCGTACCTCTTACGACTACGCCCAGTTATACTCCTAGTCGTACCTCCGACTACAGGTAGTCATGTCTTCTTCGATTAACACCTAGTCGTAACTCCAGTCGTACCTCCTGTGACTACACCCCGTAGTATCCCCTACGACTACACCAAGTCATATCTTGTATCCCCTACGACTATACCCAGCCGTATCTTCAACTACAACCAGTCGTATTTCCCCCTACTACATCCAATTGTATTTTCTACAACCACATTGGGTAGTCATAGTCTTTTTGTATCCTTCTTAGGACCACATTAATTAGTCGTACCCTTTCTACGACCACACCGTGTAGTTGTAGCCTTCTTGCGACCACGTCGAGTAGTCGCATGCTTCTTTGGACCTGACAGTGGTAGTCCCCTCTCCGATTAGTTGATCGTACTCCTTTTCTAACTACATGTAATCACACCTCCTTCGACTACGCATAGTCGCACCTACCACGACAACACCAGCAGTATCTCTTACGATCACCCCCAGTCGTAACTCTGACTACACCCAGTTGTATCTCTTCTTCTACTACACCTAGTCGAACCATCTTCTGATCACATGATCGTGTAATCTTCACATATAGTCAAACCTCCTTTGACTGCAGGTAGTCGAACCTCATTCGACTACACCTAGTCGAACTTCCTCTGACCGCGTAGTCGCTACGAGCACTGTGGCTCCTTCGAGTACTACGACACTCACGAGTAATGTAGCATCTATGAGTGTTGTAGCACCACGACCACTCAGTCGCTACAACCACGCAGCCCGCTACGAGTACTGTAGCATCCACTAGTATTGTAGTGCCTAGACCACACAGTTCGACCACTAAGTTTTGACCACTCAGTTCGACCATTCCATTCGACCACTCAGTTCGACCACTGAGTTTCAACCACTCGGTTTGACCACTCAGTTCGACCACTCAGTACCATTGTGTTTCAACCACTGAGTTCCGACCACTCAATTCGGCCAGATTAGTTCAACCATACTGGTCTACGCCTTGACCACAATGGTTTATGGCTTCGACCAGATTACTCCGACCACACTGATCTAAGACTTTGCCCGCATGTGTGTAAGACACATACGTGCTCAAGTCCAACAATAACGGCTGAATTCAAGGACCATTCTTAACTCGAAAGAGGATATGAGAGTATTACCTGGCCAGGTAATCTCTCCCATCTAGGTAACCATGGAGGAATGTTCCTATGGATGTTCTTTCTCTCTCTGATTAGAGTTATCCACTTTAATCTGAAGTTTCCCTGCTGGGATTGAATCTCTAAACCCTCCCTCTCTTGGAAACCGTCCACTAGTCTCTCTCGTATCTCTGGTTAAACATACACAGAGAGGAAACTCCTTGGGATTGAATCACTCAATCTCTATTGTGCTTCATCCCTTTAGCAGGAAATACTCAGCTTAAATACACCTCCCGCACATAGGGTCACACGACCTGTATTCCACGCACCCACTAACTCCACCAAGGCCTATTCTTGTGCCACAAATACCTGGAACCTCTTCATGATCCAAGAGACTCGGCCAACTTATTGACTTAGACTGCCACTTTGTTCGGGTGTTCAAGCTCCTACAACCACTGGAGCTTTACGATTCCTGCATCTCTTACGACCATTGCAATTCATACGACCACTACAGCTTCTACGACCACTGCAGCTCCTACGGCCACTGTAGCTGCAGCTCCTACGACCACTGAAGATTTACGATTCCTGTAGCTCCTACGACCACTGTAGCTGCTACGATCACTGTAGCTGCTACAACCACTGTAGCTGCTACGACCACTACAACTTCTACGACTTCTGAAGCTTTGACCACTGCAACATTTCTACGACTATCCCCTAATCGTAAGCCCCCCTACGATCAGTCTGTGGTCGTAAGCCTTTCTACGACCACCCTTTTTACGACCACCACATGGTCGTAAGTGCTTCTGCGATCAGTTCTAGTCATAAGCCTTTCTACGACCACCACCTGGTCGTAAGTCCTTCTACGATCAATTCCTAGTCGTGAGCCTTTCTACGATCACCACCTGGTCGTAATTCCTCCTACGATCAGTCTATGGTCGTAAGTTCCTTTACAACCAGTCTCTGGCCGTAAGACTCTATACGACCATCCTCTGGTCGTAAGTCCTTTTACGACCAGTCCCTAGTCGATGAGGCTTACATATGTATAGGCCTGGTCGATCAGGAAGTCTTCCACACCATATTGAAGTATATGGCCTGGTCGTTCTGTTGAGTTGCCGTTAGATATGTTTGCACTCATTTGGAGTGTTTCGTTTATTTGCACGTATTTGGACTTATTGAATTTCATTTGATTATTTTTAGTCATTCTAAGGTTTAATCGTAGTCTGCGTAGTTAAACTCTGACGATGTGATGGGACCACAATCCTACGAAGATCAAGATGGTCAGGCTATTGAACAGGATGATTATCAGCGCATTGAGCGAGATTATTATCAGGATATCGAGAAGGGCGAATATCAGAGTATAGAGCTTTATCAGAGCGTCGAGCAAGACAAGTCAACACTTTGATCATATTGCACCTACTCTTTGCAAATTATGTTGCTTTAAATTATGAAATTGCATTGCTACGATTTATGCAACTATATTTGGTCTAGTCGTAGTTAATGCCTTAACGATAATTGTGTATAAACTTCCAATACTTGAACTTAGACACTATCCTTTGTCACCCTAGACAATGGATTACATACTAGTTAATAAGTCTGTATCTAAGTGTCATGCTTAGCCTTGCTTAGATACATTATCATCTGGGCATTACATTGCCCGACAACACTCTTTCAAACATAAAAACTGGATTTGGGCAGTTGAGGCTAGGAGCCTGGCTGGTATGTTGGACTAAAGGATTATTTTCAAAACAAAAAAAAACTGGAAAAATAGATTTCGACTTGGGCGGATGGAAAGAGGGCCTGGTGCCGAGAGCACAAGAGGATGTTGGTATGTGGATGTGTCGCCCAAGTCAATTAAGGACCAAATCTGGTGATGACCTCTTATGTAAAAATAATGCGACCATAAGTCTATAATGGGTACGACCTGGCTAACTAATTTGCTCGCCTCGGCGTGGCTTCGCCATCGAGGGAATGTGGCGTGGGTAAAGGGAAAAGAAGCCACTAAGAAACCACACGGCGCAAGAGGGGGCCTCCTGGAAGAGCTTGGCTCCGAGCAGTGGAAACCTTAGCGGGTGGAGTTGCGTCGAGGTTGAGCATTGTAAAGGACTTGTGATAATCTCCCCTTGATTCACATGTCCAAGGAAATGTGTACATATCAAGATGATTATCTCTTGTGGGTAAAGCATGCGAACTCTGCAAGTAAGAAAACTATCTAAATTGCCGTGCTCACGGTCAAGAGCAGTGCTGAGAACTTGCTGGATATAGCTTTCCTTTTTCTAAAAACCGATTTGTGGATGGAATGGAAAGATGGGTGGGACTCTTGGGATTTAAAAAGGCCTGGTCTGGGACCAGTGGTAATTACAGGATAGCTTGAGCATTGAGTGGATGGAGCCACTCAATGGTATAGGAGGTTGGACCTCCACTAGTACATTTCAACAAGAACTCAGTTTATAAAACATGTTGTTTAAAATTCTAAGTCTCAGGATGTTTACTACTTAATCTAATTCAAACATGGCTTTGGGCAAATAAAAGAACCCTGAAACTTTCTTGACCAGTTTGCATCTATGATAATTGCATTGTGTGTTGGTTCGCGAGTACTGTTGTGTACTCATGCTCGGTATTTATATTCGTTTAGTCAGTAAGCACCAAAGAAGACTGCTGGAACAACTACGAGTACTGTTCATGCCGAGTACTGTTCATGCTGAGTACTGTTCATGCCGAGTACTGTTCACCTGAGAACTGTTCACACTGAGTACTACTCGAACCGCCTTCGGGCAGTAAGATGGTGGCGTTAGTCGTGAGACATCGATCGCGTTCCTACATCACGCAACTACAACCTCTGACCAATACTTGGTCGTAGGCCTTGAAGGATCGCGGCAAGGCTACGATAGCACAAACAAAAAAAATACCGCGCAACCAAGGAACCACCGCAAGTCATAGATCACGAGATTACCACTAGACGCGCCGACTCGTAGCGGAAGTAGAGTCGATGTAGCGAGTTGATGCGATCGTGATCGCATTTGCTGCGCGCCTTCTCCTCCTACTCCGGACGAACGCCGCAAGTTCTCCTCGGCCCGATGAACGCCGTGAGTCGCGATCGCCCTAGTGCCGATGCCGCAACAAAGACTTCCAAGGTATCCACACGTGCGGGCGGGACACCACGCGCAGGAGTGCTAGCGCCGCGGTGTGGTTGAGGAGAGCGTGGCTATTAGGGTTTCGGATTTCTTCCGAAAGATTTTATCAATCATCACCCCATGCCACCGCCTCTATATATAGGCATCCATAATGGGTCCCACCAGAGGCCCATTAGGAACTCGAGGCCTATAAGAATTGGATCACCATCCAAATCAAATCCTAGCCCTTTAAGTGTGTGACCCTATAGGTTCGTGTAATCGGTTGTGACTGGAAACACTTTCCGATCACGAGTCGTCGTGTACCTAGCAAAGACATAACGATTCCTAACATACACAAAATATATCGGACGAACTTTAACGCAATATAATCTACGACTGTGTCCTTATCACTTACGACCAGCCTCGTACTTAGTCACGGTCGATTCATAATTAGTTATAATCAGTTCAGAAACTCCCACGACCAGCTAGTATCTAACTACGACCAGTTTGCAACTCCTTACGACCGGTTGGTGATTATGTTCGAGTAGTCTTCGACTAGGTCGCATCTCCATACGACTTTGACCAGTCTACGACCTCGGCAACTGAACGACCTGCTTATGTATTCTCCCTTTGCCTCACGACATCTGGTTGAACTCTAGGTGAGATAATATGTCATCCATGGACTGTTTAATACTTTCTCGATCAAGTGTCGAATAACTTCATGTGGTCGACACTTGACCACTAGTGGCATGGCCATGCACTTTCTTTATTCGACCACAACGAGGCTCGAGAGACATCTCTCCGTTATGTTAGGAGGGCAAATCCCATATCCGACCAGTCACATTCCTCCGCATGTTTCATAGCATACCCAAAGCTACCTTTATAACTACCCGATTTGAGTAGCGTTTGGCAACCCTAAGAGTGCTATTACACATGTAGGAAACCATGCCGATCTCAGTGTCCGAGGATTATACATCATCATTGCTTGAGACCAACTAACGACACATAGAATCATAACAATCTCAATAGTGTCTCAAGGTGGGTCTTATCCAACACTATGTTCTCTAACATGTGTCCACATTATTGATTCAATATCTCTATATCCATGACCGTGAAACATGGTCATCAATCAATACGCACTAGTCGTAGAGTCACCGGTGTTCACCAAAGTGACATTCGACTGTGGATACTTTTAAGAACGATATCATATAAGATAAAGAGTTTCACCAACAAGTCACATACTCATTAATCTATATAATCGATGATTCATTCAAGGAACAAGATAACATATTATCAAATGTTATGAACATACCAAATACAATCATCTCTATGATTGCCTCTAGGGCATATTTCCAACAGCTCCCACTTGCACTAGAGTCAATCATTTAAGTATCTAATACCGATAGCTCTTGTGTGCGCCTCATGCTTTGGTCAGTGAGAGGCTTTGTCAACGGATCAACAACGTTTAAATCCGTATGAATTTTGCATATCTTAACATCTCCTCTATCCACCAATTCGCGAATAAGGTGGAAACGCCTGAGTATATGCTTGGACTTCTGATGGGATCTAGGCTCCTTAGCCTGCGCAATGGCTCCATTATTGTCACAATAGAGATCCATTGGGCCCGAGGCACTCGGAACCATGCCCAATTCAGCAATGAAATTCCTTATCCAAACACCTTCCTTCGTAGCTTCAGAAGCCGCAATGTACTCGGCCTCCGTCGTAGAATCAGCAATCGTCCCTTGCTTGGAACTTTTCCAGCTCACTGCTCCTCCATTCAAAATGAATACATAACCAGATTGCGAACGATAATCATCTTTGTCGGTTTGGAAGCTTGCATCGGTGTAACCATTTACAACGAGCTCTTCATCACCGCCATAAACTAGAACGATCCTTAGTCCTTCTCAAGTACTTAAGAATGTTTTTCACAGTTGTCCAGTGACCTTCACCGGGATCAGCTTGGTATCTACTTGTAACACTTAGAGCATATGATACATCTGGTCGAGTACATATCATGGCATACATGATGGATCCAATAGCTGAAGCATATGGAATACCATTCATACGGTCTTGCTCATCAGTTGTCGAAGGACACTGACTCTTGCAAAGACTTATGCCATGTGACATAGGCAAGAACCCTTTCTTGGCATCCTGCATGCTAAACCGAATCAACATCTTGTCAATATAAGTACTTTGGCATAATCCAATTAGCCTTCTTGATCTATCTCTATAGATCTTTATCCCTAAGATATATGCTGCCTCTCGTAGGTCCTTCATAGAAAAACTATTTTTCAATGATACCTTAACAGATTCCAGCATTGGAATGTCATTCCCGATCAATAATATGTCATCTACATATAAGATCAGAATAACGAGTGCGCTCCCACTAACCTTCATGTAAACACAAGGTTCTTCTTTGTTCTTGACGAAACCAAACCTTTTGATCTCGTCATCAAAACGTATATTCCAACTCCGAGATGCTTGCTTCAACCCATAAATGGACTTTTGAAGTTTGCATACTTTCGTAGCATTCTTTGGATCGACAAAACCTTCAGGCTGTGTCATGTACACATCCTCACTTAGGTTTCCATTAAGGAAAGTCGTTTTGACATCCATTTGCCATATCTCATAGTCGAAATATGCAGCAATAGCTAGAATGATCCATATAGACTTAAGCATCGCTACCGGTGAGAAAGTCTCATCGTAGTCAACCCCTTAAACTTGTCGAAACCCTTTTGCGACTAGTCGAGCTTTATGAATGTGAACATCTCCATCCATATCAATCTTTTTCTTATAGATCCATTTGCACTCAATGGTTTTAACACCATCAAGAGGATCGACTGTATTCCAAACCCGATTGTCACTCATGGAGTCTATCTCGGATTTCATGGCTTCAAGCCATTTCTCAGAGTCCGGGTTCATCATCGCTTCCTCATACGACTTAGGCTCATCATTATTCAACAATAATACATCATGCCCATACCTTATAGGTAATTGACGTGGCCTTTTAGATCTACGTGGGGCTGATGCCTCATCTACAGGTTCAACAACAATTTGTCCATCGTGTAGAGGTTCAGTAGGAGTTGAAACACTTTTAGATGTTTCCCGAATTTCTTCGAGCTGCACCTTTCTCCCACTGACTTCTTTTGAAAGAAACTCTTTCTCCAAAAAGACACCATTTCGGGCAACAATAACTTTGCCCTCTTCCCTGTTGTAGAAGTAATATCCTTTGGATTCCCTAGGATATCCTATAAAGAAGCTTTTATCAGACTTGGGTGTGAGTTTATCAGACGTCAAATGTTTAACATAGACATCACATCCCCAAATCCTTAGAAAAGACAAACCGACTCTTCCCACCCATATCTCATATGGTGTCTTATCTACTGATTTTGATGGTAATTTATTTAAAGTGAAAGCGGCAGTTTCAAGAGCGTAACCCCAAAAATACAATGGCAGATCAGATTGGCTCATCATCGACCGAACCATGTCCAACAAGGTCCGACATTTCACTCGGACACCCCATTCCATTGTGGAGTGCCCGGTGGTGTAAGTCGTGGAACAATTCCACATTGCTTCAAATGATCACCAAATTCATGGCTCAAAATTCACCTCCACGATCAGATCGTAAAGATTTGATTATCTTGCCAAGTTGATTCGTACCTCATTCGGAACTCCTTGAACTTTTCAAAGGATTCCGACTTGTGCCTCATTAAGTAGACATATCCATATCTACTATAGTCATCGGTGAAGGCAATGAAGCACGAAAACCACCTCTAGTCGTCGTGCTCATTGGTCCACATACATCGGTATGTACGAGTGCCAACAGTCGGACGCCTCTCGCCTTCGATCGCTGAAAGGAGTCTTGGTCATCTTCCGAGTAGGCAAGATTCGCACGCTTCAAATGATTCTAAATCAAATGAGTGTAGAATTCCATCATGGAGCTTCTTCATACGCTTCTCACTTATGTGACCCAAACGACAATGCCAAATAAAAGTGGAATTCATATTATTAGGCCTAAACCTTTTCGCATTAATATTATAGACGGTGCAACATCAAGATTCAAAATAAACAACCCATTCAAAACAGTGCATAGCCATAAAACACTTCATTCAAAAATATAGAACAACCATTGTTCTCAATAATGAATTTATAACCTTCTCGCCATCAAACATGAGGCGTAGATAATGTTTCTACTCATGGTCGAACGTAATAACAATTATTTAATTCCATAATAAATCAAGGCAAAAGTAATGGCAAGGTCCCGACGACTAATGCAAGAACCCTTGCTTTATTCCCGACGCAGTTCCATCTCGCCTCTTGCAACTCTCCTAATCCTTGTTAGACTCTGCATCGAATTGCAAATATGAGCAACCGATCCGGTATCAAATACCCATGAGTTAATAGAAGAATCAGCAAGAAAAACATCTATAACATTAATACCAAGTGGAAGGTTTAGTCCTCCATTCTTTTCGATCAGCTGTATTTCTTGCGGTTCCTCTTCCAATGGCCTAGCTCTTTGCAAGAAAAGCATTCATTCTCTTGAGTCGGGCCGACTTAGTCTTGGGCTTAGGCTTATTGGTTAGGATCCTATCCAAGCTTTAGCCTTACCCTTTCCATTGACCTTAGTCTTAGCCTTTTCTTGAAGCTCGTACTCTTTGCACCATCATCACATGATCATGCTTTTCTTAATGCCGTCTTCCGCAGCCTTGAGCATCATATGCGCTTCAAGGAGATTCTTGTCTAAACTGTTCATATGGAAGTTCAGAATGAACGGCCCATAGCTTGCAGGAAGCGAAGCAAGAATCAAATCTGTAGCCAACTCTTGACTAAGTGGAAAACCAAGTTTTTCCAAGCTCTGTGTGTAACCAACCATCTTGATCACATGTGGGCTCACCGGACTACCCTCAGCTAGCTTACACCCAAACAAGTTCTTTGAGATCTCATATCTCTCAGTTCTTGCTTGTGTCTCAAACATGCCTTTGAGCGCCACGATCATATCATAGGCCTCAATGTTCTCAAACTGCTTCTGAAGGTCTGAGTTCATAGCAGCAAGCATGAGACAGCTAACATCAAGGGACTCATCACATGCCTTTTTATAGGCGCTTTTAAGGGCAGCAGCAGCATTTTCAGCAGGCACATCTGGAATTGGTTCCTCTAAAACATGTTCCTTTTTATCTTGCCTAAGAACAATTCTTAGGTTGCGGGACCAATCCGCAAAATTTGTTCCATTCAGTTTTTCCTTATCAAGTATCGAACGCAAAGCAAAACTGGATGTAGGTACAGCAGTTGGTGCCATGATCTACAACATAAAATATGCAAAACTAAGACATATGTTCAAAAGTAACTTGTATTAAACAATTTAATAAAGATACTCCCACTAAATACCATATCCCTCTTATGACATTCTAGTGATTCAAGACCCATAATTAATTAATCTCCTAGTGAGCTTTGGCATCACTGCTAGAAGATTAGTGAATATGGTAAGCAACCCTTTGCTAATCACATCTCTATATGACTCTTATTGTTGGCAAAGATCTCTATGCTCCAGCACCCAACCCTATGCCCCAAGGTCCATAACCGTTATGATAACCTTGTCAAGTTAGACCAATGCTAAGCGTGTAAGTGTCTGACACAAACCCATCTAATCAAGGAGAGTTAATGGCACTCTGCTTTGGCAAGACCTACCATTAAAATACAAGACTTTGGATGGTGCAAAGAAATTGGGAGGGCATCAATTTTAACTCAATATTTAAGTGAGGGAATTTTACTTCTACCATGTCAAGAGCATTCAAAGCAATTAAATAACATGCATAGAAATAAAAGACAGAGAAGAAAGGTATTCACAGACAATCATATTGTATTGTGATATAGTATGACCCTTCCACAAGGTGATCTCCATCGTCGTGCTTTCTGTGCGCCTTGTCTCCAAGTACTCCCACTAAACTATTACCGCTAATAGCACTAGTGATAAAATACAAAGGGTGAAAATGCATCACAAGTCGACACGCAGGCCGTTATATAAATATAGACAGCCTTGGGCTGCAATAAGCATGACACGCAGGTCATGAACAATACACACATACATGCATCTCATACATAACGGGTCATACTATTCACAAAATCCTGCAAGAACAAGTTAGGCATAGAATCGCATTCTATCTAACGTATGGCATGAATTAGCAAAACCAAAAACCAAGTTTAGGTCCTAATCCACAGGAGTGGCAACCCGCTCCAAAAGGGTGGAAGCCCTATCTATATTCTAAGGTCCTGCTCGGTCCATATAAATCACATTGGATTAATCACATTAACCCTTTCCGATCGGAACTCTGATTCGATCAACCAGATTGATCTTCGCGTGCTCCATGGATTTACGATCACTGTCTGTCCCGATGGCGGAAACCCGACCGGTAGTGTAACAGCCCCAATTCTATAAACAGTAATAATCCGCATTATGAACAGTAATGGGACACTGTTCATAGCATTAATGTTCCTAATTACCAGTTGGGAGTTGCTGTTACCAAGAAAAACCTTCCTTTTTAGCCAAAGACTAAAAACTTATTTAAAGTTTTCAAGGAAATACAAGATAAAACTTGTATTATGACTGGGAAGTATTTTTATTAAAGCCTAGATAAATTATCTTGGCTGAAAATATTTTTGTTACATTTTTTAGAAATTATTTTGGCTTAAAGCAAAATAATTGTCTTTAAATGAATATTTTCGGGCTGAAATAAATATTTATGTATTTTGCAAAGTGATCTTGTGATTTTAAAATTTATCTGGGAAATATATCATCCCAGTAGCCTCCAGCAAAAATTTCATGATTTTACAAATTTATTTGTTATTTTTAAAAGCTCAGCCAAACTTTTAAACTTTGAATTTAGGATTTAGTCAACCTTCAGGTCTAAACCTAAACCCTGGCACTGTAGCGACTCGAGCCATGTGGTTGAGTCCAACCCCGTGCAAGTGGTCCGGCTCTGTCACGCTCGGGCGCGAGCCCGAACCCCATACGTGATGTGAGCCGTCGATCTTCAATCGAACGGGCGAGGCTGCGATGCCCCGCGAGCTGTCCACGTGTGCGTCTTGATCTCCGCCGTTGGATCTTGATCTAATGATCGAGATCGGTGTATGCACCGGACAACTCCGAGCCCTTCTCAATCTCCATCGTCCATTCTCGATCCAACGCGCTTCCCTTTTCGCTTTAAACTTAAAGCGCTTTTATTAAGACCGACCGATTCAACTCCTACGGCTTTCCTTTTACCGCGTGCTATTAAGGCTGCGTTCCTCGGGCCGTTAGATTATCATCGTATGGTCCAGAGCAATGTATGCATTCGACGACCGATCCCCTCACGATCTCCGCCGTCCATTCTTGATCTAACCGCGTCGCTGTTTCATTTTGAAATCAAAGCGCGCTTTATCCGGGCCTTTGATTTAAATCCCAAGCGCCCTTTTGATCGAGCGCAGCTAAGGCCCAAATTTAGTGGGCCATTGATTTTAATCGAGGGTCCAGACTTGTGTATGCAATCGACCATCCGGTTCTTTGTCCCATCTCGACCGTAGAAATCCAATCTAACGGTGCGCGCCATCTCATCTAATCGAGTGACGTGTATTCTTTTAATTGACCGCTGATTCCAATCCAACGCCCAGATTTGAAAGTAGATCCCGAGATTCCTTCGGCTCGCTTAAATCTCGATCGATCGATCAAATCGCACGGTCCATATTAAAAGTTACCGATTAAAACCTTTTAACCTCTCTATTTATCACAGCCGCCCATTTCTAATCGGATGGTTGAGATTCGTTTGAGCTTTAAGAGGCGCGCGCGGCTATGGCTGACAGAGGGACCCACATGTCAGATGATTCTTATCATCTTCCTTGTCTCTCTCTGCATGCTCCTCTCAGAAACAGAGGAGAGGATTTATCCCAAAGTTTATGCAACTAATTTTTGGGATAATTAGCCCTAAATGGACACCTCATCAACTCTAGACCTTTCCATCTTGCTCTGTAGCTCAACCTTTATATATATAAACCCTAGCTTTTGCTGTTACCAGTGTTGACCGAAGGAGTTCTTCATCCTCCATTGTTGTCCAGTGGAGTTTCTTGTTCTTGTCCATTGCTTATCCATCTTAAGCACTGGTTTCACCTTACAATAAGGTTTTGACATCTTTTGTAGGTTGAAACCGAAGGTTATCTCTCTGTTGAGCAAAATCAACTTTCTCAACTTTTGGTGTCTTTCTTCTACTGGTAAGCTAAAACCCTAGTTTTTAACATCTTGAGCATCTTAATGACCTCAGAAGTTCCTATGAATCATTCTTTTGAACATCAGTAGTTTCAACTTGCTTTAAACTGAAAAGTGATTATTCTAACTTTTCAGTCCTTTATGTCATTTTCAAGACCTAGGGTTTCTCCTATCGACTGGTTATCCTATTTAGGTTTCAACTAAACCCTAGTAGCATAACAAGTTGATCTTTCAATTCTTGTCATCATCCATTTTGCCTCATAGCAAAGATCTGTCTCTGTTCTCTTTTGTCGGCTTAACCGACAAAATAGGTTTCTCTTAAGCTGTTGTAACCTAATCGATCAGGATTAGATTAGGGTTAGCTTGGGATATTAATTACCCTAAAAGATCATGCTAAGTTTCATTTCTAAACCTTTGCTTGATCTATCTCCATTTTTCCCAAAATCTGCTATCTGTCCTGTTTTCGGTTCTTTTCAAAATATGAAAACTGAAACTTTGAACTAAGCCTTAGTTTCTGCCATTTGAAAACAGTAGGTTATAATATGGGTTATTCTCACTATTATGGGTAGTTATGGCTTAAGCATACTGCTAATCATGCATTTCCATGTGATCATGCATATTTCTTCCATTTTGTACTTACTGTCGATTTTGGCATTTATTGGGTTTTATTGTTTCTTATAGAATCTGGTTCATCTGAGGTTTTTGAATCTATCTCTGAGCAACCTGAACCTGCAACAGAAGTGTATTATTATCAAGGCAAGCTTCTTCTCTGCACCATATTGATCCCAAATTTTGTACAATAGCTTTTACAAATCCAGTGATATCTGTGCATGCTATTTTTCTGAAAATACAAAAATGTGATATGTAGTAGCTAGCTATAACCTAACATGGTGGATTACCTTAATTATAATCATACACTTAACCCTAGTCTGCATCGTATACTATAACATATATTTTGATTTGGCTTAGACATGCATCTAGAGATTTTAGAGTTTGACAAGAATATATTGTCAAACAGGGAATCACAAATGAATTTCTCATTATTTTGAACTCTTTGTCCAGTTTCTTTAAATCGACTTGTATTTTAAATTTAAATTGATCCGACAAGAGGAAGCTAGTGATGGTGCTTTTGTGCACGAGATTGGGAATTGTGGTGGACTTGTCGGACCAATTAAGGACCGAACTCGACTATTCAATTCAAGTCCCCACGCACTTCCACATGCAAGTGTATGGGCGCTGTTTGGTTAAGTAAAATGTTAAGACTATTGGGTTGGAAATGCAAAAGTAAGAATATATGTATTGACCTTGTATGGCATAAATGCTTAGGTCTTATGACCGTGTTGTATGCCATGTGAGCTTGTATGTCGAGATCGGATGTTCTTAGAAGGGTGAGGGCGTATATGTGCTCCGTAGCATATACGTACCTTAAAGATGCCGATTGCATCCTAATATGGGTAGTGAGCCCAGTTCGCACTAAATTGTTTGGATCGGCATTACTGACGCAACATGTGTGCCCCGGTTAAGCAGATGCTATCAGTTGTTGTTTAAGCGAGATCAGTTCACACATAGGGGTCCAACTCAATAGTGTTAGCTTGTTGAAAAATACCAAATCTTAGTTTCCCCGGTCAGCATACCAAAGGAAGTATGTCATCATTCGGAGGCATCCGAAGGCAACGGGCTGACTAAGTCATGTGGGTAAAGATGTACACCCCTGCAGGGTATAAACTGTTCGAATAGCTGTGTCCACGGTCATGGACGATAACTTGAGTTGATGTCACCTGTATAGAAGTTTTGATTTACAAAACTGGTTTCGGTTTTTGGCTTTGCATGAGGGATTCATGCACTGTGCTGTTTACATTATGTCATTTACTTACTGTTCTACCCAAATTTGATTTATTAAATTGCTTTATCAAAATTTAGCATTTGTAGGTTAAGATGTATCCCTTTATGCAAACCTGAACCTTTATACCTTCCTGTTGAAACCTTATGCATGTGTAAATTCTATTCCTTTGGTTAGGCTCTAATAAACACTTTATTTTATTAGTTTGTGTAAGACTTGCTGAGTACCTTCCGTACTCAAGGTGCTATCACCTATTGTTGCAGGTGAGGATGGTTATCTTTATGAAGTACCCGTTAGCGCCGATCAGGGTGACGCTAACGAGTAAAGCTACTTCTTTCCTCCACGCAATTGCCTGCGGGTAGATGAGGCCATTGGTGGACTTTGATCTCTTATTTTGCTTCCACTGTTGAACTTGTTGTAGTGACCAAGTCACTCTATAATGTAGTACAAGAACCGAAAGTTGTAAAATTATGTTTAATTATGTAAATAAATGACTTGTATGTGTTTGATGCAATGTTGATGAAGGATATATATACAATGGTCGTTGATCCTAGGAACCATTGTGGTATATATATATCCGGGAATCCTGATTATTGGACTGTTACTTGTTAAATTTATATCTCTAGCATGATCATTAATAAAGGGGCAGCACTGTTCCTTAATTAATAATTGTGTTACTGTATGAATTTAATTAAGTACCTTTCCAATACCCGGGGGTCCTCACAGCGTTGGTATCAGAGCATACGTTGCCTGTAGGTTAGAAGTAGCCTGGCCGAGACAATTAGAGAGTCTTCTAATAAAAATTATTTTTAAGCAGTAGTATAATTTTGAAAGCTTAAGTATGACATCTTTTATTTCTTATCTTTCTTAATGTCAATTCTTGCCCCAACTTTCTGTTGGTTTATCTAAAAGTGAATTGTTTCTTATCTTGCCTTTTGTCCATAGATGAGTGGGTGGTATTTGGTCAAGGAGACCCGAGCTGAGGATGTTGATGGGTTTCCAGCCTTACTGCGGGACATGATGTGGCGAGCCAATTTCACCTACCAGCCGGAGTATGCCATCTATCGACGAGACCGAGGCCCAGGGATGGAGGAGTACCGTGCCTTCATCAACGTCATCGCTAGGCATGTAGCCGGCAGTGTTCCCTACTGTGTCCAAGCACTTGCCACCTCTGAGGCTATGGCGGTTCAGGAAGCTGCAAGTAGGATGATGAGCCTTCTTCGTCATGATTTGACGGAATTGTCTCAACCACCCTATGACCACTTCCCGAATCAAGGTCCTACCTCCGAAGTGAGCATGTTCGATGAGATACAGTTTGGCGAAGACCTCAAAGCGCGACGGTTGGCGAGATGGTCCGCATCATGGACCAAATCCATCGCCGCATTGTGAGGAGCCGTGGAAACTTCGGCATCGTCTTAATGAGGCCCAGGAGTACATGTTGCTACTTGGAGTCAACATGAACCGCGCCTCGCAACGTGCTTTATGGTGACAACGACCTCTCCCGCTTCGCACACCACCTCTTTACCGACTTCCGTGGCGGGTGCGTGCTGCTTATGGACAAGCGCGCCAAGCCCGGATGATCGCAGTTTTCCTCGCACCGCGCGATCGCACCTCTGGAGGTCATCACCATCGTTAGGTTCCCGGAGGCGTCTCATTAGTCCTTTGATCCTCGTTGATACCGTTCCCCGGAGCTCATCTTTTGAATGAGTTTCGGTGAACTTTAACCGGGATCTTTATGCTAGTACTTCGACGATGAATCCTCGTGGATAAGTGTCTTCCAGTCTAGTAGTTGTCCTTAAATAAAATGTATGTAATAGGGCAGTAGTATTTTGTACTGAATATGTAAGTTCAACTTTTGGTTTTGTAATCTGACCTTTATGGCCGACTATGCTGTGAGACTAGAACCGAATCTTTTGCTGTATATATGAAGTTTCTGGTTTTGGTGTTAATCTGAATGCATAACATAACATAATGCATTATAAGTGTAGTATTTGTTTCTTTTCTAATTGTAACCTTGTTTGTGTTTGCCGAGTATATTCTTGTTATGTTGTTAACCATGATGTGGTAACAGGATGAAAGGACCTACTACTCGTGCGCAAGCGCAACAAGGGAAGGGTCTTTCATCTTCGGTTCCCCATTCTCAGGGAGGGCCGACTGAACCTTCCAGCTCTCAGGGTCCGCAAGGTGGTCCCCAGGAAGAGGAGCTTCCTCCACCACCTTCTATGGCCGATGTGCTCATGCAAATTGAGCGCAATCGAATGGACCAGACGCGCATCTTGGAGCAGATTGCGCGCAACACCTCTTCACCGCTTTGCCGTCACGAGCGGAGGTCACCATGTGCGAGGCGGTCTTGCGACTTTCAATGGACTAACCCGCCGATGTTCTCCGATTCCCAAGATCCCATGGAAGGCGAGGACCGGCTTCGACCATTGAGAAGAAGCTATTAATTGCTCGTTGTTAGAGAAAAGGTTCTTTCGCCGATTATCAACTTGATGGGCCACTAGCATATGGTGGGATAACCTCCTTGCCATTCACTCTTTGGACATGTCCCTACTTGGGATGAGTTCGTGGAAGCTTTTCGCGAAGCTCATATTCCTGAGGGAGTGATGATGATCAAGCAACAGGAATTTCTCGCTCTCAAGCAAGGGCGAAAGTCTGTGACCGAGTATCTGCATGAGTTCAACTTTCTTGCCAGATATGCCCCTGATGATGTTTCGACCGACCTTCGTCGTCGAAACCGGTTCTTGAATGGGTTATCTGAAGAATTGCAGATGGCTGTAGCTTTGCATAACTTCCGGAATTTCTCTCATTTGGTCAACAAAGCAATTGTGGCCGAGAGTAAGAGCAAGGCTTTGGAGGAGTCACGCAAGCGACAGCGGACTTCTCGATTTGTTCTCGTGGCGATTCGCAAGGCCTCGCATGTGGGTGCCTAGACCACCGCGAGCACCAGCTCCATTTGCACCAAGGCCGGCAGTGTTTGCCCCTCGTCCATCCTCTTCCACTAATCCGGCAGTGTTTGCCCCTCGTCCATCCTCTTCCACTAATTAACCAAGACCTAGTGGAAACCGGCCACCATCTGTTGTTACCGTCAGGTCGGGAGTTATATGCTACCATTGTGGGCGCCCAGGGCATTTCGCCAACCAGTGCTATGCCAAGGCTCAAGAGATACCACCTATTTCACCTTCTCCAGCTACTGTGCATCCTGCACCACCTTCACCGACCGTGGTCAAGCCTGACCTTGTTCCGGTTCGAGGCGGGTGAACCGACATCTTCTTGAGGAAGCACTGCCACCCCGAAGTTGTTCTTGGTACGCTCCTAGTTAATTTCAACATGCAATTGCTTTTATTTGATTCTAGAGCATCCCATTCATTTGTTAGTAGGCAGTTTGCTACTCAACATCATTTAATTGTGCATCATCTTCATCCACCCCATATCATCCATTCACCTGGATCAGCCTTTATGACTGATCAAGTTCGCCGTGATGTCAATATAAATATTGAAGGGTAGACTTTTGGGCTGATTTGATTGTGATAGATTCTAAAGGGTTGATGTTATCCCAGGAATGGATTGGTTATCCAAGCACCTTGGGCAAATTAATTGTGCTCACAAATCCATTTCTTTAACTAATGAAAGCGGCACTTGAGTCATTTTTCAATCCAGGACAATGGGTTCTCACCTTTGTGCTCACCAAGTTGATACTACTCCTTCTTTGGAGTCGGTACCAATTGTTTGTGAGTATGTTGATGTCTTTCTGAAGACCTTCCCGGTTTGCCACGGATCGGAAGTGGAATTTGTTATTGAACTCATTCCCGAACCGCTCCTATATCCGGAGTCCTTATCGAATGCCTGCCAATGAGTTGGCTGAATTAAAGACACAACTTGGAGAGTTGCTTGACAAAGGATTTATTCGACCGAGTTCCTCACCTTGGGGATGCCCGGCAATCTTTGTCAAAAAGAAGGACAACACTTTGCGGATGTGTGTGGACTACCGTCCGTTAAATGAGGTCACTGTTAAGAACAAGTATCCTTTGCCTCGCATTGATGATCTTTTTGATCAGTTGGTTGGTGCCCGAGTCTTTTCAAAGATTGATTTGCGATCGGGCTATCATCAAATCAAGGTTAGAGCTGAGGACATACCTAAAACAGCTTTTTCTACTCGTTACGGTTTGTACGAGTATACTGTCATGTCCTTTGGTCTGACCAATGCTCCAGCTTATTTCATGAACCTTATGAATTCGGTGTTCATGGATTTCTTGGATAAGTTCGTTGTCGTGTTCATTGACGACATTCTTATTTATTCCAAGTCTGATAAGGACCATGAACAACATCTGAGACTTGTGCTGGAAACACTTCGTAAGCATCGACTGTATGCTAAGTTCAGTAAGTGTGCCTTCTGGCTTAAACAAGTTGCATTTTTGGGACATGTGTTATCTGAAGGAGGTATCGCTGTTGATCCAAGCAAGGTACAAGATGTACTAGATTGGAAGCCTCCCAAGAGTGTCCCTGAGATCCGAAGTTTTCTTGGACTTGCGGGTTATTACCGTAGGTTCATTGAAAATTTCTCCAAAATTGCTAGACCTTTGACTCAGCTTTTGCAGAAAGAGAAGAAATTTGAATGGTCAGCTAAGTGTGAGGAGAGTTTTCGACTTCTGAGAACTCTCTTGACTAAAGCTCCAGTTCTCACTCTTCCGGATATTCATAAGAGCTTTGACATCTATTGCGATGCATCTCGCCATGGACTTGGTTGTGTGCTTATGCAAGAAGGCCGGGTTGTGGCATATGCATCTCGGCAGTTGCGCCCTCATGAAGTCAACTATCCTACTCATGATTTGGAATTGGCTGCAGTAGTCCATGCATTGAAGATTTGGCGACATTACCTTCTCGGCAATCGTTGTGAGATCTATACGGATCATAAAAGCCTAAAGTACATATTCACTCAATCTGATCTGAATATGAGGCAAAGAAGATGGCTTGAATTGATCAAGGACTACGACATGGGTATTCATTATCACCCAGGCAAAGCCAATGTTGTGGCAGACGCTTTAAGCAGAAAGTCACAATGCAACTACACATTTTCTCTACCTGCGGCCAAGGACTTGTGTGCTGATTTTCAGCGTCTAAGTCTTGATTTGGTGGAAGAAGGTTTTCTTGCTGCCTTACAAGTGGAGCCGACATTAGAATCTCAGATTCTTGAGGCCCAGAAAACTGATGCCGAGGTAGCCGAAATCAAGGAAAACTTGAAAGCGGGTAAAGCCAACGAGTTTTCTGAAGATGATTGCGGTATGATTCGATATCGCAATCGTTTGGTAGTACCTGCAGATCCTCAATTGAAGAGTCTAATTCTTAGAGAGTCTCATAATTCCAAGTTTTCTTTACATCCTAGAAGTACCAAGATGTATCAGGATTTAAAGAAAACATTTTGGTGGAGCCAAATGAAGAGGCAAATTGCTCAGTATGTTGCTAAATGTGATATTTGCCAAAGGGTTAAAGCTGAACATCTGAAGCCAGCTGGTACCCTTCAGCCTTTGCCTATTCCACAGTGGAAGTGGGAAGAGATCGGTATGGATTTTGTTACTGGTCTTCCCAAGACTTCCAATGGGTCCGTTGCCATTTGGGTAATCATCGACCGTTTGACAAAGGTGGCTCATTTTATTCCGGTCAAAACCATCTTCAGTGGCAAGCAACTAGCAGAGCTTTATATTGCTAGAATTGTTTGTCTTCATGGTGTTCCCAAGGTCATTATTTCTGACCGTGGCTCTCAGTTTACTTCCCACTTTTGGAATTGTCTTCATCAGGCTATGGGGATGAACTCTCTTCGATCGCTTATCATCCTCAAACTAGTGGTCAAGCGAGAGAGTGAACCAAGTAATGGAAGATCTTCTTTGAGCCTATGTGCTATCTTATAGCAAAGATCGAGAAATCTTTACCATTTGTGGAATTTTCCTACAATAATAGCTACCAAGCAAGTATTCAAATGTCACCTTTTGAAGCCTTGTATGGGAGAGCTTGTAGGACCCCATTGAATTGGTCCGAGTCTGGTGAAAGATCATTTTATGGTCCAGACTTGGTAAAAGAAGCCGAAGAGCAAGTTCTTTGATTCGAGATTGCCTGAAAACTGCACAGTCTCGTCAAAAGAGCTATGCTGACCATCGTCGCCGTGAGTTAAGCTTTGAGGTAGATGACCATGTCTATCTTAAAGTGTCACCGATGAAGGGCACTCATCGTTTCCAGGTGAAAGGAAAGCTCGCACCTCGTTATATCGGACCTTTCCGAATCATTGCCAAGCGAGGAGCTGTAGCTTATCAATTGGAACTACCTGAAACCCTCTCAGCAGTGCATGATACTTTTCATGTGTCTCAATTGAAGAAATGCCTTCGTGTTCCTATTGAGGCAACTGCTTATGAGCATCTTGATCTCCAACCTGATCTTTCCTATCAAGAACAACCAGTGCGTATCCTCGACACAATGGAACGCAGGACAAGAAATCGTACTGTCAAGTTCTTGAAAATTCAGTGGGCTAATCATTCCGATGATGAAGCCACTTGGGAGCGCGAAGATCTGATGCAGATCGAGCACCCCCATCTCTTTGTTGTTTAGAACTTTCCTTTGAATCAAGAAAGGAAAGTTTAAACACAGCAATGTAAACAAAGATGTAATGATAACCCCATGTTATTATGTAAAGTTCTTCTTTGTTATCTTTGAAGGAAATCAAGACAACAGGTGTTGAATTTCCTTATAAATCATTTCAATTTCACTTCCTCCTAATCTTTAACTTGTTCCAAATCTCGGGGACGAGATTTTCTTAAGAGTAGGTTTGTAACAGCCCCAATTCTATAAACATAATAATCGCATTATGAAATGTAATGGGACACTGTTCATAGCATTACTGCTCCCAATTACCGCTTGGGAGTTGTTGTTACTAAGAAAACCTTCCTTTTAGCCAAAGACTAAAAACTTATTTAAAGTTTTCAAGGAAATACAAGATAAAACTTGTATTATGACTGGGAAATATTTTTATTAAAGCCTAGATAAATTATCTTGGCTGAAAATATTTTTGTTGCATTTTTTAGAAATTATTTTGGCTTAAAGCAAAATAATTGTCTTTAAATGAATATTTTCGGGCTGAAATAAATATTTATGTATTTTGCAAAGTGATCTTGTGATTTTAAAATTTATCTGGGAAATATATCATCCCAGTAGCCTCCAGCAAAAATTTCATGATTTTACAAATTTATTTGCTATTTTTAAAAGCCCAGTCAAACTTTTAAACTTTGAATTTAGGATTTAGTCAACCTTCAGGTCTAAACCTAAACCCTGGCACTGTAGTGACTCGAGCCATGTGGTTGAGTCCAACCCCGTGCAAGTGGTCCGGCTCTGTCACGCTCGGGCGCGAGCCCGAACCCCATACGTGATGTGAGCCGTCGATCTTCAATCGAACGGGCGAGGCTGCGATGCCCCGCGAGCTGTCCACGTGTGCGTCTTGATCTCCGCCGTTGGATCTTGATCTAATGATCGAGATCAGTGTATGCAATCGGACAACTCCGGAGCCCTTCTCAATCTCCATCGTCCATTCCTGATCCAACAGCGCCTCCCTTTTCGTTTTAAACTTAAAGGCGCGCTTTTATTAAGACCGACCGATTCAAATCCTACGGCTTTCCTTTTTACCGCGTGCTATTAAGGCCTGCGTTCCTCTGGGCCGTTAGATTATCATCGTATGGTCCAGAGCAATGTATGCATTCGGACGACTCCGGATCCCCTCACGATCTCCGCCGTCCATTCTTGATCTAACCGCGTCGCTCGTTTCATTTTGAAATCAAAGGCGCGCTTTTATCTGGGCCTTTGGATTTAAATCCCAAGGCGCTCCTTTTTGATCGAGCGCAGTTAAGGCCCAAATTTAGTGGGCCATTGGATTTTAATCGTAGGGTCCAGACTTGTGTATGCAATCGGACCATCCGGTTCTTTGTCCCATCTCGACCATAGAAATCCAATCTAACGGTGCCGCGTCATCTCATCTAATCGAGTGACGTGTATTCCTTTTAATTGACCGTTGGATTCCAATCCAACGTCCAGATTTGAAAGTAGATCCCGAGATTCCTTCGGGCTCTGTTTAAATCTCGATCGACCGATTGAAATCGCACGGTCCATATTAAAAGTTACCGATTAAAACCTTTTAACCTCTCTATTTATCACAGCCGCCCATTTCTAATCGGATGGTTGAGATTCGTTTGAGCTTTAAGAGGCGCGCGCGGCTATGGCTGACAGAGGGACCCACATGTCAGATGATTCTTATCATCTTCCTTGTCTCTCTGCGCGCGGCTCTCTCTGTAAACAGAGGAGAGGATTTATCCCAAAGTTTATGCAACTAATTTTTGGGATAATTAGCCCTAAATGGACACCTCATCAACTCTAGACCTTTCCATCTTGCTCTGTAGCTCAACCTTTATATATATAAACCCTAGCTTTTGCTGTTACCAGTGTTGACCGAAGGAGTTCTTCATCCTCCATTGTTATCCAGTGGAGTTTCTTGTTCTTGTCCATTGCTTATCCATCTTAAGCACTGGTTTCACCTTACAATAAGGTTTTGACATCTTTTGTAGGTTGAAACCGAAGGTTATCTCTCTATTGAGCAAAATCAACTTTCTCAACTTTTGGTGTCTTTCTTCTACTGGTAAGCTAAAACCCTAGTTTTTTACATCTTGAGCATCTTAATGACCTCAGAAGTTCCTGTGAATCATTCTTTTGAACATCAGTAGTTTCAACTTGCTTTAAACTGAAAAGTGATTATTCTAACTTTTTAGTCCTTTATGTCATTTTCAAGACCTAGGGTTTCTCCTATCGACTGGTTATCCTATTTAGGTTTCAACTAAACCCTAGTAGCATAACAAGTTGATCTTTCAATTCTTGTCATCATCCATTTTGCCTCATAGCAAAGATCTCTCTGTTCTCTTTGTCGCTTAACCACAAAATAGGTTTCTTAAGTCGTTGTAACCTAATCGATCGATTAGATTAGGTTAGCTTGGGATATTAATTACCCTAAAAGATCATGCAAAGTTTCATTTCTGAACCTTTGCTTGATCTATCTCCCTTTTTCCCAAAATCTGCTATTTGTCCTGTTTTTCGGTTCTTTTCAAAATATGAAAACTGAAACTTTGAACTAAGCCTTAGTTTCTGCCATTTGAAAACAGTAGATTATAATATGGGTTATTCTCACTATTATGGGTAGTTATGGCTTAAGCATACTGCTAATCATGCATTTCCATATGATCATGCATATTTCTTCCATTTTGTACTTACTGTCGATTTTGGCATTTATTGGGTTTTATTGCTTCTTATAGAATCTGGTTCATCTGAGGTTTTTGAATCTATCTCTGAGCAACCTGAACATGCAACAGAAGTGTATTATTATCAAGGCAAGCTTCCTCTCTGCACCATATTGATCCCAAATTTTGTACAATAGCTTTTACAAATCCAGTGATATCTGTGCATGCTATTTTTCTGAAAATACAAAAATGTGATCTGTAGTAGCTAGCTATAACCTAACATGGTGGATTACCTTAATTATAATCATACACTTAACCCTAGCTCCGTACTGTATACTATAACATATATTTTCAGATTTGGCTTAGACATGCAGTCTAGAGATTTTAGAGTTTGACAAGAATATCTTGTCAAACAGGGGAATCACAAATGAATTTCTGTTATTTTGAACTCTTTGTCCAGTTTCTTTAAATCAGACTTGTATTTTAAATTTAAATTGATCTGGACAAGAGGAAGCTAGTGATGGTGCTTTTGTGCACGAGATTGGGAATTGTGGTGGACTTGTCTGGACCAATTAAGGACCGAACTCTGACTATTCAATTCAAGTCCCCCACGTACTTCCACATGCAGTGTATGGGCGCTGTTTGGTTAAGTAAAATGTTAAGACTATTGGGTTGGAAACAGGAAAGTAAGAATATGTGTATTGACCTTGTATGGCATAAATGCTTAGGTCTTATGACTGTGTTGTATGCCATGTGAGCTTGTATGTCAGTATCAGATGTTCTTAGAAGGGTGAGGGCGTATATGTGCTCCGTAGCATATACGTACCTTAAAGATGCCGATTGCATCCTAATATGGGTAGTGAGCCCGATTCGCACTAAATTGTTTGGATCGGCATTCATCGACGCAACATGTGTGCCCGGTTAGCGGATGCTATCGATCGTTGTTTAAGCGAGATCAGTTCACACATAGGGTCCAACTCAATAGTGTTAGCTTGTTGAAAAATACCAAATCTTAGTTTCACGGTCGGCATACCAAAGGAAGTATGTCATCATTCGGAGGCATCCAAGGCAACGGGTGACTAAGTCATGTGGGTAAAGATGTACACCCTCGCAGGTATAAACTGTTCGAATAGCCGTGTCACGGTCATGGACGATAACTTGAGTTGATGTCACTGTATAGAAGTTTTGATTTACAAAATCGTTTGATTTTGGCTTTGCATGAGGGATTCATGCACCGTGTCTTTTTACATTATGTCATTTACTTATCGTTTCTACCCAAATTTGATTTATTAAATTGCTTTATCAAAATTTAGCATTTGTAGGTTAAGATGTATCGCTTTATGCAAACCTGAACCTTTATACCTTCCTGTTGAAACCTGATGCATGTGTAAATTCTATTCCTTTGGTTAGGCTCTAATAAACACTTTATTTTATTAGTTTGTGTAAGACTTCTTTGAGTACCTTCCGTACTCAAGGTGCTATCACCTATTGTTGCGGTGAGGATGGTTATCTTTATGAAGTACCCAGTTAGCGCCGATCGAGGTGACGCTAACGAGTAAAGCTACTTCTTTCCTCCACGCAATTGCTGCATGGTAGATGAGGCCATTGGTGGACTTTGATCTCTTATTTTGCTTCCACTGTTGAACTTGTTGTAGTGACCAAGTCACTCTATAATGTAGTACAAGAACCGAAAGTTGTAAAATTATGTTTAATTATGTAAATAAATGACTTGTATGTGTTTGATGCAATGTTGATGAAGGATATATATACAATGGTCGTTGATCCTAGGAACCATTGTGGTATATATATATCCGGAATCTGATTATTGATTTATTACTTGTTAAATTTATATCTCTAGCATGATCATTAATAAAGGGGCAGCACTGTTCCTTAATTAATAATTGTGTTACTGTATGAATTTAATTAAGTACCTTTCCAATACCCGGGGGTCCTCACAGGTAGAGGCAAGTCGTGATACGACCATGTATACACGATCACAGAACAACGATCATCAATCACCTTACGACCACCGCGCATGGACGATCATATCGACCATCGCCAAGAACGATCTATCACATAGAACGACCAACAGAAATAGAAATAGACCACATCTACGACCCCCCCCCCCCGCATATCCCCATATGCATCTAATCTGAATCTAAAACTAAGCGGGATGGCTCTGATACCACTGAAGGATCGCGGCAAGGCTACGATAGCACAAACAAAAAAAAATACCGCGCAACCAAGGAACCACCGCAAGTCATAGATCACGAGATTACCACTAGACGTGCCGACTCGTAGCGGAAGTAAAGTCGATGTAGCGAGTTGATGCAGTCGTAGTCGTACTTGTTGCGCGTCTTCTCATCCTACTCCGACGAACGTCGCAAGTTCTCCTCCGGCTCCGATGAACGTTGTGAGTCGCGGATCGCCCTAGTGCCGATGCTTCGCAACAAGACCTCCAAGTATCCACACGCAGGCGGGGACACCACGCGCAGAGTGCTAG
The DNA here is from genome assembly GCA_036346255.1 of Ampelocalamus luodianensis. Classification (NCBI taxonomy): domain Eukaryota; kingdom Viridiplantae; phylum Streptophyta; class Magnoliopsida; order Poales; family Poaceae; genus Ampelocalamus; species Ampelocalamus luodianensis. Next base: position 23,672,173 of record CM070632.1, on the reverse strand, counting down.
CGCGGCGGCGTGGTTGAGGAGAGCGTGGCTATTAGGGTTTGAGATTTCTTCGGAAAGATTTTATCAATCATCACCCCATGTCATCGCCTCTATATATAGGCATCCATAATGGGTCCCAACCAGAGGCCCATTAGGAACTCGAGGCCTATAAGAATTGGATCACCATCCAAATCAAATCCTAGCCCTTTAAGTATGTGACCCTATAGGTTCGTGTGTAATCGGTTGTGACTGGAAACACTTTCCGATCACGAGTCGTCGATGGTACCTAGCGACACATAACGATTCCGAACATACACAAAATATATCGGAGCGAACTTTAACGCAATATGATCTACGACCGTGTCCTTATCACTACGACCAGGCTCGTACTTAGTCACGGCCAATTCATAATTAGTTATAATCGATTCGTAACTCCTTACGACCGATTAGTATCTAACTACGACCGATTTGCAACTCTTACGACCGGTTGGTGATTATGTTCGAGTAGTCTTCGACTGGTCGCATCTCCATACGACTTTGACCGATCTACAACCTCGGCAACCGAACGACACGCTTATGTATTCTCCCTTTGCCTCACGACATCGGTTGAACTCGGGTGAGATAATATGTCATCCATGGACTGTTTAATACTTTCTCGATCAAGTGTCGAATAACTTCATGTGGTCGACACTTCGACCACTAGTGGCATGGCCATGCACTTTCTTTATTCAACCACAACGAGGCCCGAGACATCTCTCCGTTATGTTAGGAGGGCAAATCCCATATCCGACCAGTCACATTCCTCCGCATGTTTCATAGCATACCCGAAAGCTACCTTTATAACTACCCAGTTATGGAGTAGCGTTTGGCAACCCCTAAGAGTGCTATTACACATGTAGGAAACCATGCTGATCTCAGGTCTGAGGATTATACATCATCATTGCTTGAGACCAACTAACGACACATAGAATCATAACAATCTCAATAGTGTCTCAAGGTGGGTCTTATCCAACACTATGTTCTCTAACATGTGTCCACATTATTGATTCGATATCTCTATATCCATGACTGGTGAAACATGGTCATCAATCAATACATGTACTAGTCGTAGAGTCACTGGTGTTCCGACCAGTGACATTCGACCAGGGATACTTTTAAGAACGATATCATATAAGATAAAGAGTTTCACCAACAAGTCACATACTCATTGATCTATATAACTGATGATTCATTCAAGGAACAAGATAACATATTATCAAATGTTATGAACATACTGAAATACAATCATCTCTATGATTGCCTCTAGGGCATATTTCCAACAGGCCTACCTTGGGGGGTAAATTCAGATGCTGATCAAGACTGAAGACCAAGAAAGCCAAGAATTAAGTCGTGAGTCCACAATCGATTACCAATGGGCATATCATGGGGGTTCCACGTGTTATGCCTTGAATCTTCTTCCACTGCTGTTTTATGAAAGTGTTTGGCCTGACCGGCACTTCTGCAAGTCAAAAGCCGATAGGTATATTTATGTTTTGTTTAGTATTATGCAATAGCTTGCTTTTTGTGATATGTGTTTGAACCAATGATGTAATTGTGTGTGCTATCTACTGATCCAGGGAAAAGCATAACCACACACACAAGATTCCAAGTTCCAAATTTGGGGTTTGACATCACCAGAGAAGGAGATCAAAGCGATGGCGTCGTTGCCAGACTTCGAGAAGATGGTGGATGGTGTCGGGCGTTCCGAGCAAACGGTGGAGAGTTAGGTAATGAGGCTTGGGGCGAATCGAAGAGGGGAGACAGGAACATGCGATGCTCCCATTTATAGGCGAGGCCAGGGAAGGAAATGGCGGGTAACGTGGGCGGTGCGGTGCGCACGGCGGGCACGGGTCGAGACACGCGACGGGGAGAGAAGGGTAGGCCAGGCGGGTCCGGGCATGGCACGTGCACGGCGCGCGAGCTGCAGCACGATAGGCGGTGAGAGGAACACGGGAGTGGGACACATGGGCGGCGTGGCGTGTAGGTCGCTGGCGTGGGCGGTGCGGGGGCAGAGGAGCGGCATGGTGCTAGCGGCGGCACAGGCGCCAGAGTCACAACATGGGCCAAAGCGGGGCCCTGGCCTAGGCCAAGGGCGGCTCAAGAGTGTTGGTGGCATAGGCAGCAGTTGGCAGGAGAAAGGAAGAAGAAAGAGAAAGAGGAAAAGAAAAGAAAAGAAAGAAAAGAAAGAGAGAGAGAGGGAAAAGGAGAAGGGGAAAATAAAATAAAATAAAAAGGTTTTCGGCCCAAGAAAAATGAAATGAAATTCTGAGATTTACATTTCAGATAAAATTCAAATAAAAATTTGAATTTTAAATTTCAACTAAGATTTGAAATTGAGATGAATTCAGAAATGGCCACAAAAGGTTAGATTTTGGAACCAAGATTTGAATTGAGAAATGAAATTAGGATTTTGATTTGGAGTTGAGATGAGATTCAAGATTTGATTTGGATAATATTTATATAAGCAAGAATTCCAAATTAAAAGCCAACACTTTGAAATAATTAATTAAATTAAAATTTTACAACAAAGAAAAGAAATTTTGGAAAAGCAATGAAATAAATAGAATTCCAAGGAATAACAAGGGAACTTGGAAAGCCAAAATTTAGAAAATCAAATAAACCAATTTTTAAATTTAATTGAAGTTTGATTTATTCATATTAAATTGTTTTTATTTCTAAAATTTCAAATTAAGTTTTAACAATTCAAGAAAAATCGAATGGTTATTTTAATTTTGGAAATTCCCGAAAAGACCCAAAAATTGGGATGTTACACCTGGCTAATTAATTTACAACGTTCCACTGTTAGTTGTGCCATGTTGATCTATGGGTGTCAGAATGACCTACTTTTTTATTTATTCGCACATGGCGCAAGAGGGGGGCTTCCGGTAGATAGTTTAGTTCAAAGGAAGTGAAACATTAGCAGGCATAACTACTTTGGGATGGTGTATTGTAAAATCCTTGTGGTAATCACTTAGTCACATACATACAAAAGTGTGTGAAGCAGACAATATAAGTCGATTATCTTTTGTGGATAAAGTTGTACAACCTCTATAGAGTGTAAATCTATTTGAATAGCTGTGTCCACAATCATGACATGCTGAGCAAAGCCTTTCGTGGATTAGAGTTTAATTTTATTTTTAAAAATATTTTATAAAACAGTTTGTGATATAAATGGGTGTCCATGAAAAAATGGTGGGTTGAAACCACGGGTTGGTGCCCATGTTTAAGTTAGTGTTAGGTTGGTGCCTACACTAACTTTATTAATTTAGTTAAAACTCAATTTTAGATATCGTAAAACTTGATCTTTTGAACTTAGCTATTGTATTTAAAATATCAAATATTGCTTTTGCACAAATAACACTATAAGCCTTTCTTTGATAATATCCATGCATGCATTAACCCTGTTATGGGTGTAACTTGTGGAGTATATTTTTGTACTCACTCTTGCTTAATAAAATATTATTTATAGGAGAAGAACTTCACTACCGGTGTGGATCTCGACGACTAGGCCACTATCCCAGTTGATTGCCTATGGCAGATTAACTAAGCTCTATAACTTCTTCTTCGTCTTCCGCTATGTTCTTTATTGTTGTCATGTAAGCCATTCTTGTAATAAACTCAGATATTTATTAATAAATTTGTGCGAATTATAGATGTTACCATATTTGTTTACTATGTGTACTAGCTATTGTTCCAGGGACTAGTGTAGAATACACAGAGAATTTGGGGTGTTATTCTTGGGTCCGACATCTATTGTGTTTTTTCCTCTTATCTATCGTGTTTTCTCTCTTATCTATTAAACCCGTGGAGAATCATCATGGATAGTTGACACTCGCAACACAGCAAGTCGCTCAACTAGAGAATGCCAATGCCAATGTCAATTCCAGTGGACAGTTACCAGTACCTAGAGCCGCATATCCGAACATGGAACAATTTTAGTAGCTTAGACAATGATGCAAACTATGAACAACATGATGAATCAGCAGAATCAGACCATCGCTATCTTAGTCAATTTGTTGAATCGAATAATCAAGCAGTCGTCGCACCGCCACCAGTTCATCAACATTCCAAGCTATTTGAGTATATGAGAACCCGTCTGCCCACTTTCTCTCATTCTTCAGAACCTTTGGAAGCAGAGGATTGGCTTTGCTATGTTGAGAAAAAGCTCGCCATTGCTTAGTGCAATGATCATAAGAAAGTTCTTTATACCTCACATCATTTGGAAGGTACAGCCGTAGAATGGTGGGAGAACTACATTACAGCCCATGACAATCTGCAAGCTATTACTTAGGGAGAGTTTTCAGCAGCCTTTCGTCAAGCTCATGTTCCTGATGGCATACTGGAAATGAAGAAGAATGAATTTCGTGATTTACAGCAAGGAAACATGTCATTGAGTGAATACCTCAACAAGTTCACTCAACTTTCTCGTTATGCTGCAGAGAATGTTGCCACAAACAATACACGTTAGAAGTGCTTCAAGCGTGGACTTAATCCCAGTCTAAAGGTGCAAGTTGTAGGTAATGACTGTGTGGATTTCCAACATATGGTTGATAAGGATGTACTCATAGAAGATTATCGTCGTGAGTTAGAGGAATCTCGCAAGAGGAAGATTATACAACATGGAGCTCATCAAAATCATCCGTCGAGAGCTAGAACCAACGTGCAACAGCCTGTTCATTTCAATAACTCTCCTGCCACATCCAGAACCCTAGCACTAGGATCTCACTCAGTAACCTTCGGATTCGCAGCGTCAATAATAGCAACACTCATCAACCTCAAAGGACCAACAATCCTGCCTCGGGATTCATTTGTTTGAAGTGCCACGAGATAGATAAGTCATTATGATCATGATTGTCCACAAAGGAAAGGCCTGACACCAATTTTTTTCAACTTGGGAGCTACACCAACAAGGATCCCTACGCCAGGAGCAGGATGAGGAATGCGTTAGACTCCAAGTCAACTTTCCAGGACTCCACCGCCTTCAGCAAGAGGAGGACAACTGAATCAAGTCACCGCTGAAGAAGTTCAATTAGTTCAGAACGTCATTCCATATAAGTCTTTAGTCAGTCCAACGTCCATTGCAGCTTTGTTTCACTCATAAGAGAAAGCCGCTTGGAAGAGTGAGCAAGGTTCGAGTTTTTGCACCTATTCTTTAGTCAGCCCAAATCTCAGGGAACAAGATTCTATTTGAGGGTAGTAGACTTGTAACATCCCAAAATTTGGAGTTCTTTTGAAGCCTTTTAAAAATAAAAATATATTTGAATTTTCTTGGTTAATTTGAAGCTTAATTTGAATTTTCAAAATTTAAAACTATTTAATGTGAATAATCTAAATATTAATTAAATTCAAAACCTTTTTATTTGAGTTCCTTGTGTTCTAGAGTATGTTCTGAAATTTTCTTCAATTTTTTAGAGTTTGTTTGCTATTTCTTTGGGCTCGATTTAATTTAATTACTTTTCTAAAATTCTTAAATCCTTTCTTTTTCTTAAACCTCCTTTGGGCCAAAGTGGTATGACCCATTCCACTTTCCCCGCCAACCACCGGCCTACCCTGCCATTTTGCCTACTCGCCTCCCTGCTTGCACCAGCCCAGCCGCTCAACTCACTTCCTCGACCCAGCTCGCCCGGCCTACCACGCCCGCTCCGTGTCGCAGCCCAACCCGCTCCCACTCTTGCTGCCACCGACAGCTTGGCCCCACCTGTCAGTCACCTGTAGTCATCTTCTTCATGGTTTCCTCCTTCCGCACATCGCCACCGCCATCTCCGTCTTGAACTTCGCCACCCTAGCCTTTAAATAACGTCACACCCACGTCACGAGGTCCGCCTCGCTCTCCACACCGAAACCCTAGCTTGTCTCCTTGTGTCACACTACCAAGTCGCCGAATCGAAGCCGAGAAGCCGTGTGCCACCGCAAGTCTTTGCCGCAAGTTTTTTCCGCCTCCAGTGAGCTTTTGCCTGTGCCATCACCGCAAACGAGTTTGCCTTGTCTCGTTCAATGTGGTACGCACCTCGCCGTCCCTGGGAACCCATTGCATTGCCGTCGCCACCACCACCCGAGCCGCTTTGCCGCCTTAACCTTCACCGCCATCGCCATGGTCGCCGCTAGTGGAAGCCATCCTTGTCACCATCTTCGCCGTGCCCCCTTTGCCCAGATACAAGCTCTACCTGCCTCCACTGTCCCTCACCATCGTCAAAGCCTTGGTCCCTGACCACCGCCGTCGTTGCCGTCGATGTGGCATGCCACCTCGCCTCCACCTCTTTGCCATGTCAGCCTTGCCACCACCATGTTGTCCCCATCAGCGCCGCATGGATGCACGTGGTAGACTCAAACCAAAACCCTAGATCCAAATCGTGGACTTGGTCCACCATGCACCGATCCATTGTCAAGCTAGTCCCACCTGTCAGCATTATTCCATGAACCAGGTCCCACTTGCCAACCTCTCAAGATTTTTCTGGTTTTTCTTTTATTTCAAAATTTGGAAATTCACTGGTCGCGTCTGTCAGTCGTAGTACCCTCTTTCCTCTTTCTTTTTCCAGATTTTCTCTCCCGTTGAATCTTCTGAGAGCCTTTTCTCCTTTGTCCAAACTCCGATTCAGCCCTTTCAAGCTCCTAAATTCATCTAAAATTGAGTTATACGGAGTTGGTTTTGTTAGTTTTGTATTTTATTTGAATTTCTTTTGGATTTATTAGTTTTTGTTTGTTTTCTCTCTCTCATTTAGACAACGATTTTCAATGAGCAAGAGTAGTAGCATGATTTGAAGACCAAAGTATAGTAATTGAGTAAGGTCAAAGCAAGTCGTAGTCCTTTTCAAAAGTATATTGTTTTATCAAATTTCATGCTATTTTTATATCAACTCTTTTTGGAGCAGTTAATCACCTAATTATCATTATGCCACCTTGATTATTTTGAATACCTTGAATCGTTTGTCACCAAAGGATGGTCATTATTAGTTGGACATATTTGTATCACTAACATGGGTTATCGTAGATATGCTTAGTCATACTTAGTTATACGATGGGCTCATGTCACATGTTCAATAATGTTAATTTGACTTAACGATATATGGAATTATGGTGTGATGCCACTGTTGTACAATTTGTGGTGGGATGCTGCTATTGTACAAGTTATGATGCGATGCCACTGTTGTAAAATTGTGTGCCATGATAGGGATTGTCATTGGTATGGTTAAACAAAATGATTTTATGCTCAGGCGAGTGATCATTTAATAAAATAAAAGGGGTGTCGTTTGCACATTGGGGTGAGGTAGTCTCGCCTGGGTGAATTGTTAAGGACTTAATCTTGTGCACCATTGAACTGGGTTATACCGTACAACCATATGTCCAGTATGTGATGGACCTATCATATTAATTTGTAATGTCTCAATTTCGGTTCTGTTGTGGTGGTGTGAGTTCCGGGATAGATTTATACTCACATGGCGCAAGTAGGGGCCTGTTGCGATGACATTTAATGTTGAAACCTTAGCGAGTAGAACTAGGTTGAGACGGAGCATTGTAAAGGCTTTGTTATGATTGCTCAATCGTATACGTTCGTATGGCGAGTCATGGCAGACATAATGAGTTGCTTGCATCTTGTAGGTAAAGTTGTACAACCTCTACAGATTGTAAAACTTGTTTGAATAACCGTATGCTCGGTTATGGACAATACCTAGGGATTTCACACGAGGTATAGATTTTTTTATAAAAATGGTTGAAAGGTGAATGGAATGTCAATTTGGTGGTTTAGTTTGGAAGTAAATGAGAGATTCACTAGTCGTTTAAAAGCAATTCTTTACTCTTTATTTATTATTTATCTTTTCAATTACACTTTTATAATCTACTTACTGTATTTATCGTCAATACTTGTTTTCTCCAAAAGAACTATATGGCTATTCCTTTGATCAAGCCTTGTATAAATATTAATTACATACTGTTCTCTATGATTTACTGGGTACTTTGTGTACTCACGACTTTAAATATTGTTGCTCAGTTGAGGAAGGTCAAGTGAATCAAGAGCTCTTCAAGGAAGAGTACTTTGAAGAGTTTGCGAACTAGGATGTGCTCCCCACTCGATTGCCTATGGACATGTCAAATGACCACCACAAGTTTCTTTTTCTGCTGCAGGAGTGTCATTTTTTTCTTAAGCCCTGCATGGCAAGTGAAGTAAACACTTATTATAAGGTCTAGTTATTATTATTTTGCTATCTTTTTAGTTAAATCTTTGAATGGATGGTATTTCTCATCGATGTGTCACTCTGTGAGCTAGCTACTGATCATAGGATTAGTTCAGAATACACAAAGGGTTTTGGTGTTAATCCGGGTCTCGACACTTTCCAAAGCAAGCTCGCTTTTTCTCATAATGATTAGATTGGGTAGATATCTTTGTGGCAAGTATCTCGTCGTCTTGACCATCCATCTAGGAAAGAACATCGTTGAAATTATCTCTTAGATTCTGAGAATGTGTACTATCTTTCTCTTTGAATGCATAGAATTTATTTTGATTCAAATACAATGCAGCCTCATATAGCTTCACTTCCATTTGGCCTGTGCACCACCTCTCCATAATGTCAATCAAACGTTCAAGGATAGCCTTGCCCTACAAGGCTTCCTTGATTTTCTACTTGGCAACATCCATAGCTACCAAAACCTCCAGCAACACTTGGTTCTCATTACCATCAACGATCCTCAACACAGTACCTAGTGGTTGTGTTGCTCTTTTGGAGTATTGCTCAACATTCCAAAAATTAGTAAAGAGTACAATTTCAACTAATTTGCCCACTTGTGACTTGGCCAATTTGCACATATTCCAATCCTCATCCACAAAGAGATTTCTCAATGCTGCCCTATGCTTGAAGAAACTCTGCAAAGTTAGGAACGATGTGGCGAATCGAGTGGCTACTTGCCTCACAAGATCATAGCCTCCTGTCTTATCCCTCATTGCATCAAGAAGCTTCCCATGCCTATAGATAAATGTGGTGACATGCATGGCTTTGGTAATGCAACTATTGAGCTTATGTATCTTCCCAATTTCGTCCAACTTGAAGTCTATGCAATGGGCAGCACATGGGGTCCAAAATAGACTAGGAATTTTGGTCATTAGAAGTTTGCTTGCTGCCTTGAAGTTAGCATCATTATCAGTGATCACTTGAACAATATTTTTCTTGCCAACTTTCTCAATTCTCTTCTGTAGTAAGTCAGCTAGCATTGTTGCATCAGCCACCTGACTTGATGCATCAACAGATTTTAGGAAGAAAGTCCCCTCTGGGCTATTGGCAAGGAAATTAATCAAATATCGTCCTCTTTTATTGGTCCACCCATCTGATATGATAGTGCAACCATACTCCTTCCAAGCTAACTCATGTGTCTTCCTCATAACCTCTATTTTCTTCTTTGCCTTTTGCAACCCTAGTTTTCTCAACTCATGATAACTTGGACCAATATAGCCGGGTCCAATTTTCCCAATGGCCTCAACCATTACCTCGAAGGACCTTGACTTGGCCACATTGAAGGGTATACCATTTGAGTAGAAAAAAATATGTTATGTATTCATTACATCTCTCTCTATCTTCCTTGGTGACCTTAGAGTTAAACTGCTCCATGTATGTTTGCTTCTTCCCCCTTTCATGTCTTTCCTCAACCACCTCATGGGGAAGCTTCCGAAGCATATTAATAGCAGATTTAGTTCCCTTTGGAGGTGCTGGACAAGGCTTCTTGGCATTCTTGGATTGAAGAGCTACAACTTCTATCTTCCTTTTCATAGCTGCCCCAGAACTTAGAGTTGCCCTTGGTATTGTGGTTGATGCCCGAAGAGAGGGCAAGGAGCCTTTTGATGACTCTTGTGCATCTTCTACATCGTCATCATCATAATTGATTGGCTTGTTTCTCGCCCCCTTCTTAAGGTGGTATTGCATCTCTCTCATGATGGTTGTGGTTGTCTTGCAGCATTTCTCTACATCTCCAAATCCCCTGACAAGATGTTGCTTAAGCCTCTTGATTCCCAAAGAAACAATCACTCCACAAAGCTTGCATTGGATCTTATCTTTGTTGCCCAAATCTGGCCAAAAAATCATACTTCTCCCTAGGATCTTTGGATTTTGCCCTTCGTTTAGGATCTTTACTTGGATCATATTGCTCAGTCTGCTGCTCAGCTACCTCATCATTGTCAGCAATCTCAGCACCATCTTGCTCTGTTTGATTTGCCATCAAAGGAAGAGACCTTGTCGGCGGCTACCTTAGCAAAGGAAGAAAGAACGAAGGATGAGCACTGAGCAGTAGGCAGTAGCACTAGCACATCAGGAGTAAATCACATATTCACATCGGGAGTAGATAAGACTATAAGAGGAACAAAGAAAAAAGAAGCAAAGGGAGGGAGTGGAGGCGGGAGTGGTGGCGCAGCGAGAGGGAGGGAGTGATGGAGCGGCGAGACTGCTGAACGGAGGAAGTGGCAGTGGGCCGTGGGAGGGAGGGAGTGGCGGCGAGCTGGCGCAGTGAGGGGCGGTGGGAGCGTGGGAGGGACGGAGTGGCGGCGGGCCGCGGGAGGGAGGGGGGAGGGAGGGAGTGGATGTTGGAGGCGGAGTACCTGGCGTCGAACGGTCGAAGGGAGGCAAATCGTCGGCGGGCGATGCAGTGAGGGGCGGCAGCGACTAGCCGGATGTTGTTCCTCCCATGTGGCTTCACTTCACGAAGGCACAAGCGAAGCCCTTCACTCCTTCAGTCTTTGCGCCTGACGCCCATTCCCTTCACTTATTCTGTGGGGTGGGCGTGGCAAGGCGCCCACCCAGACGGTCACTGTGGACGCCGCGTTGTCCTAGGCGCCCGCCTAGATGGCCAAGGTGAGGTGAGCCTCAACGACATCCCCTGCGCACCGTCGAGACGCCAAGGCGACGCCGTGACAACCATGGTTATATGTTACATGCATACTTTCACCTCTGCATGATTTTAGCCACATTTGGAGCTTTACCCGTAGATGGTTTGACAACACACACTGTGGTGCTCATGAAGTTTGGCCACGTTTAGAGCTTTCCTCACATATGACCAGATCAACGTATGTACTTTCAACTTTCAGCTATCTTTGTAGCACAATCTGCACCTCATGTACCTTATAAACCAATACTGTACTTTGCCTTGATCAGTAATAAATAGACTAATGCTATATTGTATCTTTGTATCTTCATAATGATCCTGTATACTCATCCTTAGCTCGTTAACATTATCATCGATACATACAACATGACTGACTCTTATGTTCCCCGCGCGGCGCACGCAGGCGCCTGGTTTAACATGATCAGCATGCAAGTAGGGATCGACATGAATCAACGTTTTTTTTTTTTCACTGCAACTTTCATTCATTATACAACAGAAAAAAATCACCACTGCCGTCACCGGCGCCCCGCCGCCGCCCCTACGGATCCTTTTGCCCTAAATCAACTCGCCGCCGCCGCCAACCGGCAGTGCCCGCCGTCAGCCCTCCTGTGCGTCCCTCGTATCGCCCCTCACCTCCACTCCATTCCAGTGATGCGAAGATCGAACTCTGATCTGCATAACTCCGATGCGCCCCAGGTGTTCGCGATAACGCCCCAACCACGCCTCACCAACTGATCGATCATTCAGTCTGGCAGGCTAGCTCCGCCGCTGCAATGGGGCTTTCTGTGGAGCAGGCGTACCAAAGCGCAAGCAGTGCCTGCGCAATAGGCCGTAGTCTTAATGTTGTTGTCTTCGATCACAGCCTGGCTGCTGCTGTCTAGTGACCGTCTCATTTCGCTCTGTGGCAGGGTTTGCTCTGGGACTGCACTGCACCAATCCAGTAGAGTCAGTGGAACATGATTTTGAGGTGTGGAACTTCTTGGCATGGCTGATGAGATGAGGTACCATGTTTCCTTTCTCTAACAGATATGATCCCCTTTTTTCATAGCAGTTGATGTGAATTCTTGGTGATTCAGAAATTTTCAGTTCAGTCAAATGTTTGCACAATCAAAATACAGTGTTTAACTCTTGTCCTCACGCCGACTTGCCATTGTATTGAATCATTAATGAAATTCTGGATAGCATAAAATGCTCTACACATTGATTCTTCGTGAATCGAAATTTACCAGATTCTGTGATTACATGTAAAAGAGTTAGTCTTGTCCACAGTGTAGGGGAACATCACATGAAAGTTTGTTTTTAAAACCCAATGAAACAAGAAATGTAGGAATGCGGAGCCAACACAACATTATGACCACATATTTCCACATGAACAGTAAGATAACAAATGTAACTCCTAACTTTTCTTTCTGTGGTGATTCGTTGATGAATCACTTCAAAAATTACTATATACTTCTCTCCTAAGTCACATTCTTACATAATGAAGTGGATCAGGTCCAACAATCAGTTATACTCCAGCTGCTCGCTCTAATCTTTCCCTAGAATCTCCACTCCCATGTATCTGAGCATCAAATACAACAAAGGAAGATCAACCCTGGAGTTGAAAATTTGTTTGATTAAAGAAGCAAACTATATTTTGTTTTTGTTCTGTACCTGCCCATCATCATGACTGTGGCTTGTGGGTTGGTTCCTGGCGACCGAAATAAGGTTGATCCATCAATCACCCGGAGGCCTGAGGTGCCAACCACTCGGTACTGTTTGTCCACCACCTTGCCCACATGGCATCCACCATGGTAATGCCAGATGGTGACCACTGTGTCCCTGCAAAACTGCTCCAAGGATGTGCTGTCATTTGTATGCTTGGGTATCAAGTTTATATTAGCTGTTACACTCATATTGAGCAGCATTTCCATTGGATATCCAGCACCATTAGCAGTGAAGTTAGAGAAATGGTTTGTCTTCAGTATTCTCTCAATGGTCTTGATCCCGTAAACACACCGGCTGAGATCCTGTGGATGCTGGAAGTAGTTGAAGGTGACCTTGGGGTTGCTGTTGGCATCAGTGTCCACAAGAACTAGATTTCCAGTAGACAGTGGGCCATCAATCTTCGAAAGAATAAAACCCCCATGGAATACTTCTTTGGGTAGGCTATATTTGTTATGTACGTACTTCTGGACTGCTTCTAAACTTCTTTGCTTTGGAGGAATTGTCGAAATCTGTCCAATCTGCATTGGAGTGACAAAATTCGTCAGGGATGAGTATGAAAGCTGTCATGCTACTCAAAAGGGAAGTGAGCATATGCCAAAGTTTTTATTTCTTTCTACTAATTCACAGAAATTTCATTCTGATTTTTACAATCTTACTATCCACAAATAATTGCAAAAGAAAGACTCTGGTTTAAAATATCGATAAAGAAATTTCTGAAACTTTATTATGTGATATAAATAGGAAAGTATGTAATTGTAATTATTATTGTCTAGTTGCGGCATAATTTACTTGCTATCTACATGTTAGTATATTTCTGGTTCCTCTTATATGCTTATCTTGGGCACCTACAAACTTAAGGGAAAAAATGCTTTCCGAAACTTGGAAATTGGCTCCCAACAAACTAATTTACAGTGCGTGTTTTATTAAGATTGCTAGTGCAGGATGTTGTTTCTGCACAAAAGCTTTAGTATGATGCACCATGATGCTAGTAAATAAGTCATAGAATTTTATTTAAAGTAATCAGTTAAAATTGATGCCAAACCTCAGCGGACATGATTCCATGGTGGCAGTGGATGCTGTCCTCTGACTGGCTGAAACCACTGCTGGCTTCGATGAACACACCATCATCAGTTATTCCAACAGTCTCAATCAGAGATTGCTTTGGGGGATTCTTCGTGGGTATAAAGATGGAATTCAATGGGTTGTCGGACATCCCTTTACCCACATGTTCATTGCGAAGGACTACAGAAATGTTATGCTTCTTAAGTTCATTCCTAGGTCCAATTCCGCTGAGCAACAACAGCTGGGGGCTTCCAATTGCACTGGCGGAGACAATAATCTCGCTGCCTCTCTTTCGGCTGAGGAAGGCTTGGTGGTGCCCACCATTCTCATCCTTGAACTGAACTCCGATAGCCCTCAGCTTCCTATGCCCTGTGAAAGAGATGAGGTTACTATAAAAAAAAATACTCCATATGATTGCACAGTGCCTACTCCTTTTGTTTGAGACATCTCTAATCTCTATAGCTTCTGTTGTTGAAGTGGATAGGGATTATAAGCAGGGAAATTTTTCTTGTCCGGTTAACTGTAACCAGATTTCTTGCTGGGTGCCGAGTTTAATGGGAACTGGCAAAAAAAATTTGGAATTTTCAAAATTTGAATGAAAGAATAAAACAATTCACAACCATATTCATATTACAAAGGCACATGTCCCTGGTGGTAACACAGCATGCTTTGGAAGGGGACATCGTTGGTTCAAACCCTCATACACTAATTTTCTTTGCCTTTTGTTTTTTCATAAAAAAAATCAAATTTAAATTTTAAAAAATTGACACAATATTCTAAAATTTTCCCAGATTTCCGTTTACCAGATTTCTCACCAGGTGATGAGTTTTTTTTTACTGAGAAAATTTTCCTTGATTATAAGAGGTAGTACGTACATTAATGTTTACCTTGTTTCGTGTTGAAAATTATTTTGTTCACACTGGCATGAAGCAGCACTCTGAGGTTGTTGGGATTTCCAGCAGCAAGAAGGTCAGCAGCAGTGTGCCGGTACCCAGTCTCATCAAAGATGGTTCCTCCAACTTTGGTTCCAAAGAGATGGTCATAGGTATATCCATTATAAGGCGAGACACCTGCTTCAAGCAGCCCATCCCGCAGTGCAGCTTGCCAAGGTGCAATGTTGGGCCAGTGAACAATCCTCTCTTCGATCCAACGGTAGGACTGATTCACCAACTCTGCATCCCATCCTGCCTCCTTCACAAAGCTGCAGGGACAAGCACATCATAATCAGTTATAAACTTTTTTTTTAGCAATAAGGCAGGAGTTCTGCCAATTCATTAAAGGTAGGGAGAAGAAACAGGTTCAATAGGAAAAGCTAGACCGAGGCACAAGAGCAGACAGCAAAAGAAAAAACCGAGGAAAAGCGACAGAAAACCACACAGAAATGGCAAGAAAGGAGAAAGCTAAACTAGAAAAACTTGCTCCCACAGGTGGATGTCCTCTCTGATCTTGAAAGCGAGCTCCTGCGAGGTCAAATCCACATTTTGGAATATCCTATTATTTCTTTCCTTCCAAATGTTCTCCTATTATTTCTTTCCTTCCAAATGTTCCAGACTATGTAGATAACTGTACCGTTGAAGTTTTTCTTATCTCCTTTGAGGGTCTGCTGGCTAGCTTGTTGCCACTATACCATTAAACTGCTGAAATTCTGAGGAGGTACACGGCTCAAAATGTTGCAGTTTGTGAGGTTGAACACCTTAGTCCATATCTCAAGAGCGTAGGGGCACAACAGACACAAATGCGACGAAGTTTCTGGGGCTTGGTTGCACAGACTACAGAGAGGTTGTGTGGCCATCCTCTCTTCGCTAAGTTGTCAGCCGTTAGGATTTTATCGTGGCTTAAGGTCTAGGCAAAAAACTTATATTTGTTCTCCGTCTTAGCCATCCAAATCAGCTTTCCAAAGGGACACTGGATGCTACCTTGGAATTGCATTAGGTAGGTTGATTTAGAAGAGTACTCGCCGTTCAACGTCTGTGTCCAGACAATGTCATCTTGGATGTTTGGGTTGAGGTTGACTTGCTGGATTTTAGTCCAGAGGGTTATAAATTCCTGAAGTTGTTGGGAGGTGTTGAGAGATCTCACTGAGCGGATCCAGTTGTTGTGATGTAGTTCCTTGAAAACCGATCTGTTTTTCCTCGTTGCTATTCTGAAAAGGTTCGGTGCTATGTATTTTGGTGCTGTGTTTGAAAGCCAATGGTCATGCCAGAAAGTCACCTTTTGCCCATTTCCAATCGACACAGTTGTAGCCGCTCGAAACAGTTGTTTATCCGTTTCGTCGCACGTCAGCTCTGTTCCGGCCCAGGGTTTAGAGTTATTCTTCCATTCATACCACAACCATCTTAGTCTTAGAGCACGACCAAATTTTCAAGGTCGGAGATGTTAGAATAGGACTCTTGTATATGGTTTATGGTTTCCTTATCTGTATATGGCAACCCCCTTTTGTACTCTCTATATATATTGCCTATTGGGCCTCTTGAATAGATGAACACATTATTCATATCATAGTATCAGAGCTACTAACCTAGCTCTCCTTCCGCCGTCCGACCAGCCACCACGTGTTCTGGTCATCAGAGCCGAGCACCGAGCGAGCCCACCGAATCGAGGTTCTCCGGGCCTCCGTCGCCACCATTGCTTCCGACGCCGTCCGGCTGAAATCGCTTTCAAGGTCGCGAAGCCGCACCGCCATTCGGGCGCCGCCGCTCTCTCGGGCGGCTCGCCGCCCGCCTCTCGAACGCCGCCGCTGCGTCTGGCGCCGACGCCCGCGCGGTGCCATCGACTTGAAGCTGCTGCCCGCGGTCGGGCTTGCTGGTCGCCGCGCGCGCGCCCTTTCTCGGGCGGCTGCTGCCGCCGCTCTCTCGGGCGGCCGCGCCACGCGTTTTTTCTTGGGAACCTAGTTCCCCGCTGTCTCGACCTTTTTCGGTGTGACCGCCCACGTTTGTAGTGTGGCCGTCGGCAAAAGAAGAAGAAAGCGATGCGTTGATCTAACCGCCGCGCCGTCCAGCGCCGCCTGTTAGTCTTCGTGGCCTTGGTCGCCGCGCCGTCGAGCGCTGCCTACCGATGGCTTCCGTTTCATCAGCTGCGATCCCATTCTCGGAACCAAGCTTTATGGAGCAATTACGGTTGTGGTCTTCACTCATGGAATCACGCTCGATGGTCTCGCCTCGGGGACATGTTCATGGTACGACCTTGTCGCCGTCGCGGTTCACCTCCTCCCGAGCGGCCTAATTACGCACCTTCTACGAAGATGAGGCCGCCAAGGAGGCGAGGTCGCCGCCGCGGCTGGCGTCTTCCGATGAGGCCTTCGGTATGACATAGACGCGTTTGGCGGTGTCTTGGCGAGGCCCGTGTTCGAGCCATCTGGTGGTGATGTCGGCGACTCCATCGGCCGGACATCGTTGGTCCGCATGCCACTCGTCGATCTGGGAGTACTTGCGCGGCGATACGTGACGGCGATGCTCGGTTCTTTTCGCTCGGCGTGAGTTGGAGGCGCCGCCAGGCGACTCCTCGTCGACGACTTCTTCCGAGCCTAGCCGGTCTGCGGTGCCAGCCGGGCGAGCTCGCTTCTCGCTCTGTCGAGTGTCATAAAGTGCAGAAGGCGGATCGTGATCGCCTTCGCCTTTATGACTTCGTCTGCCGTCTGCGCCCCGAGTTTGAGCTGTCGAGGCTCAATCTAACGAGCCGCTCACCACGGCCGGCGATTCAGAGACTCTTTCGACGCTTACGTCTTTGAGGAGCTTCGTCGCTGGTTAGCGATGCGATTTGTTCCGACCGTGCTTGCTACCCCCTTCTTCTTCGACTACACCGCGGTCTCGCCGAC
The DNA here is from genome assembly GCA_036346255.1 of Ampelocalamus luodianensis. NCBI lineage: Eukaryota > Viridiplantae > Streptophyta > Magnoliopsida > Poales > Poaceae > Ampelocalamus > Ampelocalamus luodianensis. Next base: position 23,654,712 of record CM070632.1, on the reverse strand, counting down.
TACAGGATCTTCTCGGTTATGTCTGCTCGTGCTTTTGCACCAACCGGGTTGATGCAATTGTTGCAAGAACTTCAGGCACGACTACGAGCGTTGTGCGGTGCGCAAAAAGTAGAACAATGCGCGTGGGCGATCTAAGGGCGGAGGCCCTTCCTCGGCGGAGGGCAGACCAACATGTCGAGACCTTCTCGGCGGGTGACTCGCTCGCGATTCTCGCGAGCTCTACTGCCAGCAGCTCTCTCACGGCTCGGCGAGTTACGCGGTCTAGCTGAGCGTCTCCTCCAGTACTTCTTGGGTTACGGATTACGGTGCCTCTTTCCACATGACACCGGACTCCATCTCTCACGTCGTTGGACCTCCTTGTTTTTCCTATCTCTGTTCAGACAGCTGACGGTACTCCTTTGTCTGTCAGCTGTCAGGGCACTCTTTTGTCCACTGACTTTTCTGTTCCATCTGTTTCTCATGTTCCCCAGCTTACCATGCAGCTTCTCTCGGTGGGTCAGCTCACCGATCTCATGTAGGGTTGGTTTTGACTCTCACTCTGTTTGTTGGGACCGGCTGCACGAGGGCAGTGCTTAGGGTGGCCGTGCCGTGGGATCGTCGAGGTCTCTACATTCTTGATCGCCTCCACCTTCCGTCCACTTGGTTGCTCCTGTCACCTCTATGACTACTTCCACGCCATCTACCGCCACCACCTCCGAGTCTTTGCGCATGGCATCACCGTTAGGTCACCGTGTGGTCCGTCTTTCTTCATTTGTTCTTAAGGGTGTCCTTGGGCGATATTCTTATTGACACGACCATGTTTTGTCGATGTTGTAAGGTGGGCAGCGACTCGACTTCCTTATCATTCTAGTGAGTCCTTGTCTTCTCGTCCTTTTGACTTAGTTCATTAAGATGTATGGGGACCTGCGCCTATTATATCTAAAGGCGGACATAAACTTTATGTGATCTTCATTGATGATTATTCCCGTTTTACATGGATTTTCCCTATGTCTAATCGTGGTCAGTTTCTTGCGATCTATCGTAGCTTTGCAACGATGGTTCGTACTCAGTTTGATTCTCTCATCCGTACTTTTATTTGTGATTACGCGAGATGCGTTCGCATTTTTAGACAGTTTCTTTCTGAGCAGGGCACTCTTTACCAGTCTTCTTGTCCTGGTGCCCATGCTCAGAATGGGGTTGCTGAGCGCAAACATCGTCATCTGATTGAGACTGCCCGCACTCTTCTCCTTACCTCTCACGTTCCACCACGTTACGAGTGAAATTTGTTGCTACAGTGCATATCTCATCAATATCGACCTTCCACTACTCTTAAGGCGTCAGTCCTATAGAGCGCCTTTACTCTCGAGCCCCCCAGTACACTCACCTTCGTGTTTTTGTTGTACTTGTTTTGTTCATTTGCGGCCTCATGAGCGCACTAAACCGCATCGGCCCGATCGGTTGAGTGTGCATTTCTTAATTATAGTTACGAGCATAAGGGTTATCATTGCTGGGGATCATACGCTCGACGGATCGTGGTTTCACGAGACGTTGTCTTTGACGAATCTCGACCTTTCTTCTATCGAGATTCGGCTCCTCCTGTTTCCCTTTGTTGAGTCGATTTCGTGGTTGTCTCTTCGACTCTTCACCCATTTCTCCACTATCACGGTCTTCCCACAGTTCTGTCCCGGTGGTTCATTCAGACCTCGCCTCCCGTGCGCTGCCTCTGCGCACCGCCTCTTGTTCTACACCACCACCGTCTCATTTCTCTGGTATTCACTACTCCAGACGTCCTTGTCCTTTACTAGTCTCCTCTCCTGGTATCTTGCCGACACCCACATCTCGATCCTCGATGATACTCCTCGTTCGTCCTTCGTGGCCGGACATCCTTCGACCTCCTAATCGTCTTGGATTTGCTCAGATAGCTCATGCTCTCTCGTCATCGAGCCTAGTTCTTATCGTGAGGCTGCTCCTCATTCTGAGTGGCAGCTCGCTATGGCAGAGGAGCTTGATGCTCTTCGACGTACGGAGACTTGGGATATTGTACGAGACTGTGCATGCTCGTCCGATCACGTGCATGTGGGTGTACAAGATTAAGACCCGGTCTGATGGTACTATCGAGCGCTACAAGGCTCGTCTTGTGGCTCGCGGCTTTCAACAGGAGTACGGTCGTGACTACGACGAGACTTTTGTTCCTGTTGCCCATATGACCACTATTCGCACTCTTGTTGCGGTTGCTTCTGTTCGTCGGTGGTCTATCTCTCAGCTCGATGTTAAGAATGTCTTTCTTAATGGTGTTTTGCATAAGGAGGTCTACATGCAGCCACCACCTGGGTATTCTGTTCCTGATGGGCATGTCTGTCGTCTTCGTCGTGCTCTTTATGGCCTCAAACAGGCTCCTCGTGCCTGATTTGCGCGTTTACCTCGGTGATTCTCTGTGCCGGTTTCACCGCGGTTCCCCACGATCCCGCTCTTTTTGTCCATATCTCATATCGGGTAGGACACGCTTCTTCAGTATGTTGATGACGACTCATCACTGCTGATGATTCCTCCTTCATCACATATGTGAAGAAGCACCTCGATGAGCAATTTTTGATGGTGATCTTGGTTCTCTTACATATTTCTTTGGGATTGAGGTCTCTTCCATGCACGAGGGCTACTACCTCTCCCGAAGTATGTCCAGGATCTTCTTGACCGTGCAGTGCAGTGACACTCATGCCGTGAGACTCCCATGGAGCTATCCCTCGGCCGTGTCGCGATGGCGATCCTCTTGAGGATCCTACTACGATATCGTCATCTTGTTGGGAGTTTGGTGTACCTTGTGAGCACTCGTCCCGATATTGCTTATCTTTGTTCATATCTTGAATCGGTTCATGGCTCGTCCTACCCATCTTCACTCGATCACCTTCTTCGTGTTCTTCGCTACTTGCGGGACCATCTCTCGTCGTTTGTTTTCCCTAGCTCCACCTCACTCTGACTTGAGCGTACTCCGATGCGACTGGGCTAGTGATCCTTCGATCGTCGTTCTCTTTACGCTTCTGTGTTTTCTTGGCTCCTCCACGATTGCCCGGAACACTAAGAAGCGATGCGATTTCCGTTGAGTCGCAGGTGAGTTGAGAGCTATGGCGGCGATGGCAGAGGTTACTTGGTTGAGGTGGTTACTTGCAGATTTTGGAGTGTCCGTAATGGGACCTCGACTCTTTTGTCCGGCGATGCAGGTGCTATCGGTATTGCCGGGACCTAGTGAAGCATGAGCTCACCAAGCACATTGGTGTTGATGCTTCATACACTCGCTCACGAGTGCGGGAGGAGTACTTGTTTTCTGATTTGTGCCATCGAGTTACAGTTCTTGACTTCTTCACGAAGTCACGGACTAGGGCACAACATTTGTATTTTCTCTCCAAACTCGGTGTGTGTGATCCACCATGAGTTTGAGGGTGTTAGAATAAGACTCTTATATATGGTTTATGGTTTCCTTATCTGTATATGGCAACCCCCTTTTGTACTCTCTATATATATTGCCCATTGGGCCTCTTGAATAGATGAACACATTATTCATATCAGGAGATTCCTAAGCCACCAAACTTCTTTAGTCGATAGACCCTCTCCCATTTGACTAAGGAATGCTCCATTTGCGTGTTCAGAGCCTTTCCAAAAGAACGATTGTCTAATTACATCTAACTTCTTCCTTGCCTACTTTGCTAATGTGAAAATGGTGAGATGGTAGGTCCAAGCGAAGATAGCACCGAGTTGACGAGGTTAGTCTGCCGCTTTGGATAGAAGCTTTCCTTCCATTTGGTAGCCTTGAGGCTATCTTGTCTATAGCGGACATGGCGTGAATTTTCCTCGGCTTGTGCGTGTGAAGCGGCAAGCCTAGATATTTGCATGGGAATTTGTTGCACTCTCTCGGGCCATTCCGGGGTTCTATCATCGATCTATAGTCTAATCTCTCATCTCGTCAAGCCGCGCCATCCGACCTTCTTCCTAGCGGTGTTTACCCCGTTACGAACTAAGGTTCGTGACAGACATACTAACACACCTACAAGGTGGCTAACAGGCTAAACTTCTTTTAAGTAGTTCTGAATTATCTCTGTGTGTCTGATTGTCAGCTGAGGTTCCTATTCAGTCTATGAAAGCAACTCCTCGTAACCTTGTTTGACTTTGGCTTAAGTTTATTTGGAAAGAAACTGAAACTTAAGTTAGGTCAGTTAGATAGGACCTAGTATGGAATGTACAAATACATGAAAATTTGTGTACCTTGGGTTAGCCTAGACATGACAGGTTCAGCCCACAGGAGCAGCTGCCCACCTTATATGAAAGCAGATTTTATGCTAATCTTATACGCAGGTGCCCATACGCTTATCTGAGCATTTTCCTTCATATATTCTTAAGTTTTCAACAACTAGCATATACTTTTCTAGTTTGGTACTGCAGACTCTTCAGAAATTTTTGATAATGTAATGATTAATGACTTCTGATAAGATATTCCTAACATAAAGTTACTTATCATGAACCTTAGTGGAATTTGGCTATTTTATTGTTCCTTGTTCCTTGTTACTTGTTACCACATCAATACAAAAATGCATTAATTTTTCTTCAATGCTTCTTTTGTCTTTTCCTATTTCATGCTATACTGTATTATAACTCTGATAAGAAAGTAAGAGCCACGGCTTCCCTCCAATCTAATTACTTCTTTGTACTACCAAGCTGAACTATTGTAATGCATTATTGGCATGGACATATAATGTCATTGAGCTACCATTACTACGTCTGTTGTCTGTCCTACAACTGCAAAATCAATTTTAGCAGTATTATACTCAACTAGAAGCTATGACAAATCTCCAATCAAAGCATAAGGTCTGTAGGGACCCAGTCAGGTACCGGTATGGGATATGTCCTGAAAAGGTTTGTAGTGGTAAACACTGGAACTTTTATGGGTAGGTCTGCAGAATTACCTCTTGGTCTGGCCATTATGACTGCCTTGTAAGGTAGTATTTTGTACTTTGATGGGTGCAATTGTGCAAGTGGACACTGAAATAGCAGCTAAGGTTGGGCTCGTTAGTTCATGACTATTGGGAGAAGTAGTAACCAGTAAACATGTCTGGCTTAACATAGCTTCTTAACTTGGCCGTTTTATAAACTTTTTAGTGTAGACACTAATGTAATCTTGCTTAAGAAAGAAGATATAAACACTGCTTGGTGAGAGACATTGTCACGGGCGTGGTACTGTAGCACACGTGCACTGTTTGTGCGTTTACTGTTCACCCACAATTGGTTTGCTCTGCTAGGGGTTAGATTGATTTGGTTAATTTGGAAGCTTAATTTCAATTAGTTTGTTTCTATAATTTAGAGATAATTTCTTAAGGATCAAGTCAATTTATCCCTATAAAAGAGATGATAGTGAATCTTTTTTAAGCAAGCAATCAACAATGAAGAAGTATTTCCCAAGTCCTTAAGTCTAGCTTTGGTCTCTCCCCCAAAGCCGATTATTTTAGACCCATCTCTCCCCCAACCGGTGCCCTCTTCGTTTAGCGCTGTTCTATCTCAAGTCGTTGTCGTCCGACCTCTCTCCGACGGATGTTTACCCCTTTACTGTTCACCCACAATTAGTTTCCTTTGTTGGGAATTAGATTGATTTGGTCAGTTTAGAAGCTTATCTTCAGTTGATTTGTTTTTATAATTTAGAGACTGTTTCTTATAGCTCAAGTCGAGTCAATCCCTATAAAAGGGGAAACATGTATGCGTTATCAATCAAACAAGAAATATGAATTAATCTAGTTTCCCTCCCAGGGTTCTATCATCCCAGTCTATAGTCTAATCTCTCATCTCGTCAAGCCGACGTCATCCGACTTTCTTCCTGACGGTGTTTACCCCGTTACGAACTAAAGTTCGTGATAGACATACTAACACACCTACAAGGTGGCTAACAGGCTAAGCTTCTTTTAAGTAGTTCTGAATTATCTCTGTGTGTCTGATTGTCAGCTGAGGTTCCTATTCAGTCTATGAAAGCAACTCCTCATAACCTTGTTTGACTTTGGCTTAAGTTTATTTGGAAAGAAACTGAAACTTAAGTTAGGTCAGATAGATAGGACCTAGTATGGAATGTACAAATACATGAAAATTTGTGTACCTTGGGTTGGCTCGGCTGTAGAAGCCAGCATTGATACATGTTCCACCACCTAGAACTCTTGCCCGGGTGTTGATGACACCATCCGTGGACAAGAATCCCTGAGATGGTGAATTCGGCGACTCATCCGCTAAGCAAATGTGGAAGTTCTCAAGATATGAGATGTTGCGATTGCCATATGGAGACCCACCTCTCTCCAACAAGAGCACCTTGTACTTCTGGGACAGCGTTGCTGCCAGTGGGCATCCGGCTGTGCCCCCGCCGACAATGATGTAGTCATATGCCTCACGCTGCATTGTAGAGAAATTGCTTGCCTTCAAGATGGGAGGGAGATCCAGTGTGCTGAAATGGTTTCTTCCTGCAAATTCAAGTGTTCCATTTATTACCTGAAGCTGCTTGGTTTCAGAGTAAGATTTGAATCAGTTCTTTTTTCTGTCTTGATACATAAGAATACCGCAAACTGGTTAAGCTAAACACTTCATCATCATTCATCAGATTTCTTCTGGTTATCATATCACAAGTTTAGATAAAAGGTACACCTTTTCCACCATTTGGTTTTAACAAATTTCCAGCCATTTACTTTGATGACGCTTTCTTATTGCATCACCATATACCTAAGATGCGTAATAGACAGTGCCACTTCAGGACTAACGAAACAATAGTAAAATCCGAAAGTAGTATAAGTAGAGGTAGGTGACGAGTGGCCTTTGTTATCAATCTGAGTGAAACCAAAATGTCTATATAAAATCCCATACTTCTGAGTGAAGCCAAAATGTCTAGATAAAAGCCATGGTGTCTATAATAAGCTGATTGGCAGAAAGAAGGAAATAAAACATTGAGTAATCAAACTCCAACGTTGCTGAGAAAGCAATCTTTGACGATTACAAGAACTTTTTGGAAAATTGAGTTTTAACACAAAGTAATTTGAAAGGGAAATTGTTCACAGTGACGCCTAAGAAACGTCGATAAACTGAAATAGATGGAATGTACCTTGAGATAATCTGATGCAGCAGAGGAACACCAAGATCTTGAAGAACACCCCTCTGCTGATCAAAGCCATTGAAACCCAAGGGGCACCTAGACGGAATACCAAGCTGAAGACACCCCCTTTCCCTTTCTCCCCTTAGTTCTTTTTCCCTTCCACCCAGTCAACTCTGAATCCGCCTACTTGCCTTCTGTCTGCTGTTCTCTTATTTCCGCCTCACAGCCGTCCCCAATGCATCTCAATCGTTTATGTAGACAATAGCAGGACTGGGAGATTGGGAGTGCCACTGTGTACATGCATTCAAGAGAGCTCACCCACACTATTAAGTGCTATTCAATGTAGAGGCAGCACTGTTCTAGTACAACTCAGATTTATGGACTCATCAGCCAACTAACCACAACTAAACTCGTGTGAATATACCGACCACCCCTGATTTACAAGCATGAAGGCGTACCTTCCCATCATTTGTCTATCTTCTTTAAAATTTAATCATGTTTTCTAAATTTTGGAGTTTATTTAAAATTATTTAATGCAATTGTCGCTATGACAAATGAACCCTACAAATAATTAATTTAGTTGAAGGTTAACTAAGAATTGTCGATATGTCTTTGACCCATAGGACCCACACATTCACATGTAAAATTAATATTTAGTTAACACTACTAGTATGACTTGTGTACTAACTTAGGAATAAAATTTAATAAGAACATAAGATGGACACTTACAAGTGTCCTTTCCATCCTTAGTTTTATTGCATGTTAATTGTTTAGGTATTGAGTCACTAATTGATGGCCCCAAACAACTTAGTGTAATAAAGCAAATAACATATAGGCCACACATATTTAGTTGTAAAATAAAGGCTTAGTTAAATGCCTTAGGAATGACCGATGGACCCTATGATAAATAGAGTTTAATTTAGGTAAATGCAGACTAATTCGTCTTTCAATGACATTCGGTATACTTTATTAATTATGACTAGTTAAGTGCCCGTGTGTTGCAACGGAACCCCAAAAGAGTGTGATACATATTAGTATCGGTAGACGGGATCCTAAACCGTGTAATAAATATCATTTTTCCTTCACACACATATAAACATCAACATCCTCCGTGTGATTACCAACGTCTCCTGCTGCCTCCTCCTGTTCATTACAAATTAACATATCGTCGGATAATTAGAACGGGAAAAGGGAACCAAAATCAGGGCAAATTTCGAGCAATTCCCACGCTTTCTTCTTACCTTGGGGGCCGTCTCCACGTTCGCGAAGTCGCAGAGGCTGTCGATCTTGACCTTCATCCTCGACTCCTTGATCCTCCACATGAACGTTGCGGGCAGGAACATGAATATTCAATATCAAAGTTATATTGTGTTGTACTTTATAAGTTTGTGACTGATCAAAAGAAAATAGAGGGGGGAGAACAAGTAGCAACTCAAAAAAATCGTTAAGACAATATTATCATTAACAAATACTCTGTATCTGAACTTTGATATGCACTTTACATCATGACAACATTCATTCTTAGAGCATTGCCATAGTTAACTATTTAGAGCATTACAACTAACCTCACTTAAGGCACAAGGGAGGGAAAGAGTAAAAAAAATCACTGGAATATCACAGAATCTTGCCAAACTATTCCACACAGTGTTTATAAAAGATGGCAAACTATTTAACACACATTTTGCATCCACGTCATCTAAATCTCTTGACGTCATTCTTCAAGTTAGAACCAACAGAATCGCACCTAGAAATTGCAACCACAAATACAAATAGAATCAAGCAATGAAGAAGGAGACACAGCGTAAGAAATTCTAAAAATTCAGTGAAGCGACTCTTGAATGAGATTTTGCCAAAGTCTTACATCGCCTTATGCCTTCCTCATGCCAATTTTCCATATTAATCCAACAATTGTTCGCCATTACCAACACCATTTTCCGTTGAGTCAGGGTGAGTTGAGAGCTATGGCGGCGGTGGCAGCAGAGGTTACTTGGTTGAGGTGGTTACTTGCGATTTTGGAGTGTCAGTAATGGGACCTCGACTCTTTTGTCCGACGCGATGCAGTGCTATCAGTATTGCCCGGGACCTAGTGAAGCATGAGCTCACCAAGCACATTGGTGTTGATGCTTCATACACTCGCTCACAGGTGCAGGAGGGAGTACTTGTTTTACAGTTTGTGCCATCAGAGTTACAGGTTGCTGACTTCTTCACGAAGTCACAGACTAGGGCACAACATTTGTATTTTCTCTCCAAACTCAGTGTGTGTGATCCACCATGAGTTTGAGGGGGGTGTTAGAATAAGACTCTTATATATGGTTTATGGTTTCCTTATCTGTATATGGCAACCCCCTTTTGTACTCTCTATATATATTGCCCATTGGGCCTCTTGAATAGATGAACACATTATTCATATCAGGAGATTCCTAAGCCACCAAACTTCTTTAGTCGACAGACCCTCTCCCATTTGACTAAGGAATGCTCCATTTGCGTGTTCAGAGCCCTTCCAAAAGAACGATTGTCTAATTCTGTCTAACTTCTTCCTTGCCTACTTTGCTAATGTGAAAATGGTGAGATGGTAGGTCCGAAGCGAAGATAGCACCGAGTTGACGAGGGTTAGTCTGCCCGCTTTGGATAGAAGCTTTCCCTTCCATTTCGGTAGCCTTGAGGCTATCTTGTCTATGGCAGACATGACGTGAATTTTCCTCAGCTTGTGCGTGTGAAGCGGCAAGCCTAGATATTTGCATGGGAATTTGTTGCACTCTCTCGGGCCATTCCCAGGGTTCTATCATCCCAGTCTATAGTCTAATCTCTCATCTTGTCAAGCCAACGCTATCCGACCTTCTTCCTGGCGGTGTTTACCCCGTTACGAACTAAGGTTCGTGACAGACATACTAACACACCTACAAGGTGGCTAACAGGCTAAACTTCTTTTAAGTAGTTCTGAATTATCTCTGTGTGTCTGATTGTCAGCTGAGGTTCCTATTCAGTCTATGAAAGCAACTCCTCGTAACCTTGTTTGACTTTGGCTTAAGTTTATTTGGAAAGAAACTGAAACTTAAGTTAGGTCAGATAGATAGGACCTAGTATGGAATTTACAAATACATGAAAATTTGTGTACCTTGGGTTAGCCTAGACATGACAGGTTCAGCCCACAGGAGCAGCTGCCCACCTTATATGAAAGCAGATTTTATGCTAATCTTATACGCAGGTGCCCATACGCTTATCTGAGCATTTTCCTTCATATATTCTTAAGTTTTCAACAACTAGCATATACTTTTCTAGTTTGGTACTGCAGACTCTTCAGAAATTTTTGATAATGTAATGATTAATGACTTCTGATAAGATATTCCTAACATAAAGTTACTTATCATGAACCTTAGTGGAATTTGGCTATTTTTATTGTTCCTTGTTCCTTGTTACTTGTTACCACATCAATACAAAAATGCATTAATTTTTCTTCAATGCTTCTTTTGTCTTTTCCTATTTCATGCTATACTGTATTATAACTCTGATAAGAAAGTAAGAGCCACGGCTTCCCTCCAATCTAATTACTTCTTTGTACTACCAAGCTGAACTATTGTAATGCATTATTGGCATGAACATATAATGTCATTGAGCTACCATTACTACGTCTGTTGTCTGTCCTACAACTGCAAAATAAATTTTAGCAGTATTATACTCAACTAGAAGCTATGACAAATCTCCAATCAAAGCATAAGGTCTGTAGGGACCCAGTCAGGTACCGGTATGGGATATGCCCTGAAAAGGTTTGTAGTGGTAAACACTGGAACTTTTATGGGTAGGTCTGCAGAATTACCTCTTGGTCTGGCCATTATGACTGCCTTGTAAGGTAGTATTTTGTACTTTGATGGGTGCAACTGTGCAAGTGGACACTGAAATAGCAGCTAAGGTTGGGCTCGTTAGTTCATGACTATTGGCAGAAGTAGTAACCAGTAAACATGTCTGGCTTAACATAGCTTCTTAACTTGGCCGTTTTATAAACTTTTTAGTGTAGACACTAATGTAATCTTGCTTAAGAAAGAAGATATAAACACTGCTTGGTGAGAGACATTGTCCCGGGCGTGGTACTGTAGCACATATGCACTGTTTGTGCGTTTACTGTTCACCACAATTGGTTTGCTCTGCTAGGGGTTAGATTGATTTGGTTAATTTGGAAGCTTAATTTCAATTAGTTTGTTTCTATAATTTAGAGATAATTTCTTAAGGATCGAGTCAATTTATCCCTATAAAAGAGATGATATTGAATCTTTTTTAAGCAAGCAATCAACAATGAAGAAGTATTTCTCAAGTCCTTAAGTCTAGCTTTGGTCTCTCCCCCAAAGCCGATTATTTTAGACCCATCTCTCCCCCAACCGGTGCCCTCTTCGTTTAGCGCTGTTCTATCTCAAGTCGTTGTCGTTCGACCTCTCTCCGACGGATGTTTACCCCTTTACTGTTCACCCGCAATTAGTTTCCTTTGTTGGGAATTAGATTGATTTGGTCAGTTTAGAAGCTTATCTTCAGTTGATTTGTTTCTATAATTTAGAGACTGTTTCTTATAGCTCAAGTCGAGTTAATCCCTATAAAAGGGGAAACATGTATGCGTTATCAATCAAACAAGAAATATGAATTAATCTAGTTTCCCTCAAGAAATATGAATTAATCTAGTTTCCCTCCCAGGGTTCTATCATCCCAGTCTATAGTCTAATATCTCATCTCGTCAAGCCGACGCCATCCGACTTTCTTCCTGACGGTGTTTACCCCGTTACGAACTAAGGTTCGTGATAGACATACTAACACACCTACAAGGTGGCTAACAGGCTAAGCTTCTTTTAAGTAGTTCTGAATTATCTCTGTGTGTCTGATTGTCAGCTGAGGTTCCTATTCAGTCTATGAAAGCAACTCCTCATAACCTTGTTTGACTTTGGCTTAAGTTTATTTGGAAAGAAACTGAAACTTAAGTTAGGTCAGATAGATAGGACCTAGTATGGAATGTACAAATACATGAAAATTTGTGTACCTTGGGTTGGCTCGGCTGTAGAAGCCAGCATTGATACATGTTCCACCACCTAGAACTCTTGCCCGGGTGTTGATGACACCATCCGTGGACAAGAATCCCTGAGATGGTGAATTCGGCGACTCATCCGCTAAGCAAATGTGGAAGTTCTCAAGATATGAGATGTTGCGATTGCCATATGGAGACCCACCTCTCTCCAACAAGAGCACCTTGTACTTCTGGGACAGCGTTGCTGCCAGTGGGCATCCGGCTGTGCCCCCGCCGACAATGATGTAGTCATATGCCTCACGCTGCATTGTAGAGAAATTGCTTGCCTTCAAGATGGGAGGGAGATCCAGTGTGCTGAAATGGTTTCTTCCTGCAAATTCAAGTGTTCCATTTATTACCTGAAGCTGCTTGGTTTCAGAGTAAGATTTGAATCAGTTCTTTTTTCTGTCTTGATACATAAGAATACCGCAAACTGGTTAAGCTAAACACTTCATCATCATTCATCAGATTTCTTCTGGTTATCATATCACAAGTTGAGATAAAAGGTACACCTTTTCCACCATTTCGTTTTAACAAATTTCCAGCCATTTACTTTGATGACGTTTTCTTATTGCATCACCATATACCTAAGATGCGTAATAGACAGTGCCACTTCAGGACTAAAGAAACAATAGTAAAATCCGAAAGTAGTATAAGTAGAGGTAGGTGACAAGTGGCCTTTGTTATCAATCTGAGTGAAACCAAAATGTCTATATAAAATCCCATACTTCTGAGTGAAGCCAAAATGTCTAGATAAAAGCCATGGTGTCTAGAATAAGCTGATTGGCAGAAAGAAGGAAATAAAACATTGAGTAATCAAACTCCAACGTTGCTGAGAAAGCAATCTTTGACGATTACAAGAACTTTTTGGAAAATTGAGTTTTAACACAAAGTAATTTGAAAGGGAAATTGTTCACAGTGACGCCTAAGAAACGTCGATAAACTGAAATAGATGGAATGTACCTTGAGATAATCTGATGCAGCAGAGGAACACCAAGATCTTGAAGAACACCCTCTGCTGATCAAAGCCATTGAAACCAAGGGCACCTAGACGGAATACCAAGCTGAAGACACCCCTTTCCCTTTCTCCCCTTAGTTCTTTTTCCCTTCCACCCAGTCAACTCTGAATCCGCCTACTTGCCTTCTGTCTGCTGTTCTCTTATTTCCGCCTCACAGCCGTCCCCAATGCATCTCAATCGTTTATGTAGACAATAGCAGGACTGGGAGATTGGGAGTGCCACTGTGTACATGCATTCAAGAGAGCTCACCCACACTATTAAGTGCTATTCAATGTAGAGGCAGCACTGTTCTAGTACAACTCAGATTTATGGACTCATCAGCCAACCAACCACAACTAAACTCGTGTGAATATACCCACCACCCCTGATTTACAAGCATGAAGGCGTACCTTCCCATCATTTGTCTATCTTCTTTAAAATTTAATCATGTTTTCTAAATTTTGGAGTTTATTTAAAATTATTTAATGCAATTGTCGCTATGACAAATGAACCCTACAAATAATTAATTTAGTTGAAGGTTAACTAGGAATTGTCGATATGTCTTTGACCCATAGGACCCACACATTCACATGTAAAATTAATATTTAGTTAACACTACTAGTATGACTTGTGTACTAACTTAGGAATAAAATTTAATAAGAACATAAGATGGACACTTACAAGTGTCCCTTTCCATCCTTAGTTTTATTGCATGTTAATTGTTTAGGTATTGAGTCACTAATTGATGGCCCCAAACAACTTAGTGTAATAAAGCAAATAACATATAGGCCACACATATTTAGTTGTAAAATAAAGGCTTAGTTAAATGCCTTAGGAATGACCGATGGACCCTATGATAAATAGAGTTTAATTTAGGTAAATGCAGCTAGTTACGTCTTTCAATGACATTCGGGTATACTTTATTAATTATGACTAGTTAAGTGCCCGTGTGTTGCAACGGAACCCCAAAAGAGTGTGATACATATTAGTATCGGTAGACGGGATCCTAAACCGTGTAATAAATATCATTTTTCCTTCACACACATATAAACATCAACATCCTCCGTGTGATTACCAACGTCTCCTCGCTGCCTCCTCTTGTTCATTACAAATTAACATATCGTTGGATACTTAGAACGGAAAAGGGAACCAGAATCAGGGCAAATTTCAAGCAATTCCCTCACTTTCTTCTTACCTTGGGGGTCGTCTCTGCGTTCGCGAAGTCGCAAGGCTGTCAATCTTGACCTCCGTCCTCGACTCCTTGATCCTCCACGCAAACGTTGCGGGCAGGAACATGAATATTCAATATCAAAGTTATATTGTGTTGTACTTTATAAGTTTGTGACTGATCAAAAGAAAATAGAGGGGGGAGAACAAGTAGCAACTCAAAAAAATCGTTAAGACAATATTATCATTAACAAATACTCTGTATCTAAACTTTGATATGCACTTTACATCATGACAACATTCATTCTTAGAGCATTGCCATAGTTAACTATTTAGAGCATTACAACTAACCTCACTTAAGGCACAAGGGAGGGAAAGAGTAAAAAAAATCACTGGAATATCACAGAATCTTGCCAAACTATTCCACACAGTGTTTATAAAAGATGGCAAACTATTTAACACACATTTTGCATCCACGTCATCTAAATCTCTTCGAGCGTCATTCTTCAAGTTAGAACCAACAGATACGCACCTAGAAATTGCAACCACAAATACAAATAGAATCAAGCAATGAAGAAGGCACAAGGCACACACAACTGTAAGAAATTCTAAAAAATTCAGTAGAGCAGCTACTGAATGAGATTTTTTGCCAAAAGTCTTACACTGCCTTATGCCTTCCCTGTTGCCAATTTTCCATATTAATCCAGCAATTGTTCGCCCATTACCAACACCAGCCCCGTCACCAATGAAAATACCTGCTCTATCACCAGTAGGGAGTGATAAAAGGTACCGCTTGATATGAATAATGTGTTCATATATTCAAGAGGCCCAATGGACAATATATATATGGAGTACAAAAGGGGGGTTTCCATATACAGATAAGAAAACCATAAACCATATACAAGAGTCCTATTCTAACACCCCCCCTCAAACTCATGGTGGATCACACACACTGAGTTTGGAGAGAAAATACAAATGTTGTGCCCTAGTCTGTGGCTTCGTGAAGAAGTCAGCAACCTGTAACTCTGATGGCACAAACTGTAAAGCAAGTACTCCCTCCTACACCTGTGAGCGAGTGTATGAAGCATCCACACCAATGTGCTTGGTGAGCTCATGCTTCACTGGTCCCGGCAATACCGATAGCACTGCATCGTCGGACAAAAGAGTCGTGAGGTCCCATTACGCACACTCCAAAATCGCAAGTAACCACCTCAACCAAGTAACCTCTGCTGCCATCACCGCCGTAGCTCTCAACTCACCTCTGACTCGAACGGAATCGCATGTCGCTTTAGTCTTCCGTGCAATCGGGAGGAGCCAAGAAAAACACGAGAAGCGTAAAGAGAACGACGATCGAAGGATCACTAGCCCAGTCGCACGGAGTACGCTGAAGTCAGTAGTGAGGTGGAGCTAGGGAAAAATAAACGACGAGAGATGGTCCGCGCAAGTAGCGAAGAACACGAAGAAGGTGATCAGTAGTGAAGATGGGTAGGACGAGCCATGAACCGACTCAAGATATGAACAAAGATAAGCAATATCGGGACGAGTGCTCACAAGGTACACCAAACTCCCAACAAGATGACGATATCGAGTAGGATCCTCAAGAGGATCGCCATCGCGACACGGCCGAGGGATAGCTCCATGGGAGTCTCGGCCAGTGCGAGTGTCGGTCACTGCATCGGTCAAGAAGATCCTGGACATACTGCATGGGAGAGGTAGTAGCCCTCGTGCATGGAAGAGACCTCAATCCCAAGGAAGTATGTAAGAGAACCAAGATCAGACATCAAAAATTGCTCACTGAGGTGCTTCTTCACATATGTGATGAAGGAGGAATCATCACCAGTGATGAGCATGTCATCAACATATAGAAGAAGCAGTGTCCTACCCCGAGATGAGATATGGACAAAAAGAGCAGGATTGTGGGAACTGACAGTGAAACCGACAGCAGTAATCACTGAGGTAAAACGCGCAAACCAGGCACGAGGAGCCTGTTTGAGGCCATAAAGAGCACGACGAAGACGCATGACATGCCCATCGAGAATGTAATACCTGTGTGGTGGTCGCATGTAGACCTCCTCATGCAAAACACCATTAAGAAAGGCATTCTTAACATCGAGCTGAGAGATAGACCACCGGTGAACAGAAGCAACCGCAACAAGAGTGCGAACAGTGGTCATATGGGCAACAGGGGCAAAAGTCTCGTCGTAGTCACAATCGTACTCCTGTTGAAAGCCGCGAGCCACAAGACGAGCCTTGTAGCGCTCGATAGTACCATCAGACCGGGTCTTAATCTTGTACACCCACTTGCACGTGATCGGACGAGCATGCATAGGTGTCGGTACAATATCCCAAGTCTCCGTACGTCGAAGAGCATCAAGCTCCTCTGCCATAGCGAGCTGCCACTCAGAATGAGGAGCAGTCTCACGATAAGAACTAGGCTCAGTGACAGAGAGAGCATGAGCTATCGGAGCAAATCCAAGACGATTAGGAGGTCGAAGGGATGTCCGGTCACGAAGGACGTAACGAGGAGCATCATCAGGAGGATCAGATGTAGGTGTCGGCAAGATACCAGGAGAGGAGACTGGTAAAGGACAAGAACGTCTGGAGTAGTGAATACCAGAGAAACGAGATGGTGATGGTGCAGGAACAAGAGGCGGTGCTGCAGGAGGCAGCGCCGGAGGCGGAGGTACAGAAGGAACCACTGGGGACAGACCATGGGAAGACTGTGATAGTGGAGAAATGGGTGAAGAGTCAGAAAGAGACCACCACGAAATGGAATCAACGGTGGAAACAGGAGGAGCCGAATCTCGATAGAAGAAAGGTCGAGATTCGTCAAAGACAACGTCTCGTGAAACCCTAATCCGTCGAGCAGAAGGATCCCAACAGCGATAACCCTTATGCTCAGAACTATAACCAAGAAACACACTCAACTGACTGGGCCGACAGTTTAGTGCGCTCACGAGGCTGCAACAGAACAAAACAAGTACAACAAAAAACACGAAGATGAGTGTACTGGGGGGCTCGAGAGTAGAGGCGCTCTATAGGACTGACACCCTTAAGAGCAGTGGAAGGCTGCATATTGATGAGATATGCAGCCGTAGAAACAGCCTCGGCCCAGAACTGTGGTGGAACATGAGAGGCAAGGAGAAGAGTGCGAGCAGTCTCAATCAGATGACGATGTTTGCGCTCAGCAACCCCATTCTGAGCATGGGCACCAGGACAAGAAGACTGGTAAAGAGTGCCCTACTCAGAAAGAAACTGTCTAAAAGCGCCGATAATGCTTCGCGGCGTAATCACAATAAAAGTACGGATGGGAGAATCAAACTGAGTACGAACCCTCGTTGCAAAGCTACGATAGATCGCAAGAAACTGACCACGATTAGACATAGGGTAAATCCATGTAAAACGGGAATAATCGTTAATGAAGATCACATAAAGTTTATGCCCGCCTTTAGAGATAATAGGCGCAGGTCCCCATACATCTGAATGAACTAAGTCAAAGGGCGAGAAGACAATGACTCGCTAGAATGATAAGGAAGTCAGAGTCGCTGCCCACCACAACCACGACAAAACATGGTCGTGTCAACGAATACGCCCAAGAACACCCTTACGAACTAAAGACCCTAACGATCCCTCACGGCGCCGCCACCCAAGTACCGCCCCGCATGCGTCCGAACAAAACAGAGTGAGAGTCAAAACCAACCCTCATATGAGATCGGTGAGTGGCCCACCGAGAGAAGCCGCATGGTAAGTCGGTGAACATGAGAAATAAATGGAATGTAGAAAAAGTCGTGGACAAAAGAGTGCCCTGACAGATGACAGACAAAGGAGTACCGTCAGCTGTCTGAACAGAGATAGGAAAAACAGGAGGTCCAACTGACGTGAGAGATGTGGAGTCCGGTGTCATGTGGAAAGAGACACCAGAATCCAGAACCCAAGAAGTACCTGGAGGAGACGTCTGAGCTAGACCGCGTAACTCGCCGAGTTGTGAGAGAGCTGCCGATGTAGAGCTCGCGAAT